>CM060912.1:716779931-718245764 GCA_030737875.1 Allium sativum | reverse complement strand
ACTTGGCCTCTTAAAAATATATTTAACAAAATCGTAAATCAATTCTAATATACGACTTAACTCTAACTTGACTGTCTTGACTTGATTACTCCTACCGATTAATTAATACTCGACTTAACTCCATTCGCTTGACTCTAGGTCGCAGCGATCACAATGGTTACGCCTGATTCCCTCAGGAAACATCCGACCGCCGTAGGCTATCTGCAGCCCTGCGAATTACGCTAGCAGTCGTACGCAATGGCAACTCTGTTTGATTAACTCTATTTCAAATACTATATTCGATCAACTCTAATTGAATAAACAAATATTCAATATAATTTGAAATCAATATTCTTATTTCTTTTGAAACTAATATTGCAATATTATTTATTTCCCAAAATCTTGCATTAGAGTTCGATATCCCTCGTATAGGGTAAAACTAATCTTAACGCCTCCACTCATTCCAAACTAATACTACTCCTCGATAATAGTGAAGCCAATCAAGTTGGGGTATTTTAGTTACCTGTCAGACCTTGATCGACAATGTTCTCATCTCAGAATAATATCGGTTTGCAACTTAACTCTCACAACAACTTGTTTATCATCTCGATCTCAAATTTGGTTTAATAAACCCTTCTTTACATTGAAATCTTCTTTCGATAAATCTTTCTACTTAATTCTACAACATTTAATTCATCAATTTTGTTTCAAGGAAAATCCTTTTAAAACTTCACTTTGACTTCTTTATAATAGCACATTTACCGATATTTAATACAACCCAATTAAGTGTTCTTATCCTTACTTTTGAAATTCTAGTTTTCAATTTACAACGCTTCGTTCACTCAAATATCTTACCTCCTTAAGGTCACTATTTTGGTTCAAAAACGCCTTTTTACAAACTCTTATTCCCTTTCTGATCAAATCATAATACCACTTAATCCTATCTTAATCGAGTTCCAATTAAAAGTCATTCCTCTCATTTTTATTAATTAAAAACAATAATAACTTTAACACTAACTAGATGAAAATAGCTAACCTGATGTCATTCCCCTTTTTAAGTAAATCGAATAACTTAATTAATTTAAATTCATCATTTAATTGTTTCAAAACAATTATCCTACTTTACCAACCCGTAGGTAATTTTCCTTGCCCTTTTGCTTTATAACTTGTTTACACCATTCGGTTTTGCCACATAAGCCATTTATAAAATTCTTTATAATTTGATTAAAATATTTATTCATAATTTCCAATTTAATTATTTATATAAAATGATTGAAAAACATCAGTTCAGTAATAAAATAATTTATAACTTTAAAACTGCGTCGTTTCACCGAACGGTAAAACCGACGTCTAAACACACATTTAGGCCATTCACTGCCAATTACCAAATCAACACTGTCGGTTGATTTTAAACACAACACAGGTGACTATTTATGTAATGACCCGCATTTTTAGAGATATATAATTAATTTATTTAATTATATAATTGGTGGTTTAGAGAAGTTAATGATCGTTTAATTAAATAATATTGAATATTAAATAAATAATTATAATATAATAATATATTATAATGTCGAAATAGTCGGAAATAGTGAAATTCACAATAGAGTGTGAATTGAATAGTATACGAGATGTGGTTGAGTTTCGATTCAAAATATAATAACGAATATATTCAAATCGACGACGGTTTGAACGTATAATTATAATATAATTATAATAGAGCTTGAAATGGCGCTGCAGTTCGTAAATTGGCGATTCGAACTTCAACTGAATGTACAGGATTCGTTTTAAGCCGGATTTCTGTGAAACAAGAAACGTGTGGAGCTGGTGGAGTATATCTTTCTAGTGGAAGAGAAAAATCAGGATTTCGTCGTGTAGATTTTGATTCACGTCCAAATCAAATTTCAGAAAAGTCGCTGTAGAATTCCTTTATAATTTGCAACGCTTTATATACGTTATAAAAGAGATTTTTCGATATAAACTGAATATCGATAAATCTAAAATCTGAAATAGCAAACTGTAAATTCTGATATGATATTCTGGATCTGTACGATATCATATGTGAAGATATACGATAATATTAATTTATTAATATTAAATTTAATAATATTTAAATATATTTATATATTTAAATGGGTCATTCAGAGCGTTAAAAATAACCACTTTTGCAAACGAAGCCGGAATTCGACGAAACTAGTTTTGTTGGATCCGCAATGTCAAATAGTTGTTAGATTTCCAGTTTCGTGATTTTTAGGGTCAGTGTGTGACCGTGGGGATTTTTAGAGTGAAAAACAGTCAGCATTTTGACGGTTAAAAATACACTGTGTGAGCATACGGAGTCGGAATTCGACGAAACCAGTTTCGTTGGGACCGTAATGTCGAACTCTAGCTACATGTCCAGTTTCGTGATTTTTAGATGGCGTGTGTGATCATAGGAATTTTAGAGGACATATGAAAATAGCGTATGCTTAGAAATAAATAAAATAAAAATAAAAATAAAATATCTAGGTTGCCTATAAATACCCTAAAAATTTCTCTAAACCTAATTACTCTTCACAAAAGTCAACAGGCAAAAAAATTCCAAGCCGCCAATGTTCTTTGGTTTTTACAGTAAAACATTGTGAGCTTTCAAAAATCAAAACTAATTCAAAGAAATTCTCTAAATCAATCTATGAGTATATTTGAGATCCTTGAGTGCTTAGCCTCATTCCTATATGAGTATTGAGGGGTTCGACGTCTTCAAATCGTCGCTGAAAAAATCCTACAGTGAGCTAGGGTTTTGATTTCGAGCAAATGGAGGAGGCTTTTGGAAAAACTAAGTTTGGATTTGGGTTAGACACTGGAAACCGCACCTTGTGTGCAAGGCTTGGTGAAATCGACAGCATTGGGCGTCGATCTTGTTCCTGGAACCAGCGCTGAACTGGTGACGTCGAGATGAGCTACAGGGGCTCGAGTTCAACATCTTGAAGTGGAGGTTGAAGAGAACCCGAAGGGGGTCATCTCGGTGGTTTCATTTTGGTGATTCGTGAAGTAATGGAGCGATGGAGGTTGGAAAAATACGGCTGTGTTGTGAGGAGCGGATGTATACAGAGAATCGGGGAAGAAGGGTCTGGTACGAGCGGGTGGGCTTATGTAGTGATAATGGGCCTTAGTTAAATGGTTAGCCCATTTATGAATTTGATTCTAAAGTTTTATTTAAATTTAAATATCGTACAAACTTGTGTAAGTCGTATCTAATCCATACGGTATCGGAATCAGACGAAACAAGTTGCGTTGGGACCGTATGGACGGACAATACACAATGGCACTGACCGCAAGTCCATCAGAGCACGTTACGATTTATGGCAAAATAAATTGTCCATCTAAATCAAAGACAGTTAATCGTTTTTAACGATAACAGTCCAATGTGAGTAAAACTCACTAACTCTGAACAGTTTATATTTTCATGTTATATTTTTAGAACTGTTAAATATTGACTGTTTGACTGTGTGTTGATTGTTTGATTGAACTGCTAGTCAGTTAGTTAAATTTCTATATTGATTCTGTTTAACAGAATATATCATATGGAACTGAAAGTGATGTTACCTATATTGTCTAACATCTGTGATGCAGGGAAACAGGTTGGAGGAATCCGACTGGATTCCTCAATAGTTATTTTATTGTCTTTCATATATTTTGATATATGACGTGAATTATAACCTGTTGTTGATTGTGTGTGTATGGACAAGATTAGACATCGTGATTTGATATGATTGAATACCCTGACATACCGGAATGTAGATAAAGGAGATTTTTTTCAAAGTGATATTGAAAAATAGAATATTTATAAAGTGGAATATTTATAAATAAGGAATA
The DNA here is from genome assembly GCA_030737875.1 of Allium sativum. Lineage (NCBI taxonomy): Eukaryota > Viridiplantae > Streptophyta > Magnoliopsida > Asparagales > Amaryllidaceae > Allium > Allium sativum. The sequence goes on along the minus strand of CM060912.1, from coordinate 718,241,930 downwards.
TTTATAAATTGGGATATTTATAAATAGGAGATATTTGAAAAGGAAATAAATTCAAAACATTTCTTTTTGAATGGAAAGGCCTGTGTGGCGAGTTTGGGGATTTTCCCGATGCTCCCGTTACAAAGGAGGTTATGGCGAATTTTCCCAGAAATTTAAGGAGTTAGAATATTTTAAAGAATAAATGTGGAAATGAAATATAAAGAAGTTATATTTGAAACAAAATATAAAGGAGTTATATTTGGAAGGAAATATAAAGGAGTTATATTTGAAATGAAATATAAAGGAGTTATATTTGAAATGAAATATAAAGGAGATACATTTGAAAGGAAATATAAAGGAATTATTTATTTAGGGAATAAATAAAGAGATTAAAGGAGATATTTATTTGTTAAATAAATAAGATTAGATGATGAATTATTTATTTAAGATAAATAAATAAGGAATTTAAATGGATTATTTAATTTGTAAATAAATTAGATATTATAAATGGATTATTTATTTAGGAAATAAATAGAATTATAAAGGAGACTTTATTTAGAAAATAAATAGAGATAAAAAGGAAACATTTTAAAAAGGGAAATCATTTTTAAAGGGTAGAACCGTTATTTAAAAGTAAATCTTTTCCAATGAATAAAACGTTGTTAAAAAGGAAATCTTTATAAAGTGAAGTTAGTTAATCGAATATAGACATTCGAAAGGAGAAATCGAATATGGTATTCGAAGTTAGTTAATCGAATATAGACATTCGAAAAGAGAAATCGAATATGGTATTCGAAGTAGTTAATCGAGTATAGACATTCGGAAGGAGAAATCGAATATGGTATTCGAAGTTAGTTAATCGAATATAGACATTCGAAAAGAGAAATCGAATATGGTATTCGAAGTAGTTAATCGAGTATAGACATTCGAAAGGAGAAATCGAATATGGTATTCGACGTTAGTTAATCGAATATGTGATTCGAAAGGGGTTAGTTGTCGAGTTAGCCAAATAGAGTTAATCAGTTAGAGTTAATCAGTTAGAGTTAATCAGTTAGAGTTAACCAGTTAGAGTTAATCAGTTAGAATTAACCAGTTGGAGTTAATTAGTTAGAGTTAATCGATTAGAGTTAACACGAACTAGAATTAATCAAATATAGTTATTTGAGACAGAGTTAGTCAAACGTAGTATTCAGGGTAAGTTGCCATCTTGTATGACTGCTAGCGTAATTCGCAGGGCTGCAGATAGCCTAAGGCGGTCGGATGTTTCCTGAGGGAATTAGGCGTAACCATTGTGATCGCTGCGATCTAGAGTCAAGCGAATGGAGTTAAATAGAGTTGTCGAATAATAGTTGTTCGAATGGAGTTAAATAGAGTTAATCGAATAGTAGTTATTCGAATAGAGTTAAATGGAGTTAAATCGAATATTAGTTATTCGATATGAGTAATCAAGTTAAGATAATCGAGTTAAGTTAGCAAGTTAAGTTATCAAGTCAAGATGATCGAGTAAAGTAAATAAGTTCAGTTCGTCGAGTTAAATTAATCGATGTTAGTTTCATCGAAAGAAATTAATCGATGTTAGTTTCATCGAAAGGAATTAATCGATGTTAGTTTCATCGAAAGGAGTTATCGATGTTAGTTTCATCGAAAGGAATTAATCGATGTTAGTTTCATCGAAAGGAATTAATCGATGTTAGTTTCATCGAAAGGAGTTATCGATGTTAGTTTCATCGAAAGGAGTTATCGATGTTAGTTTCATCGAAGGGAGTTATCGATTATAGTTTAATCGAAGTGAGATTTTCAAATATGAGATATTTGAAAAGGAAGAGTTATCGGACATTAGTTATTCGAAGAAAGATTATCGAATATCGTTTATTCGAGAAGAAGTTAGTCGAATATAGGTTATTCGAAGAAGAGTTAATCAAATAGAGATTTCTCGAAGAGAGTTAATCGGCAAATTCGATTATATCGAATTCGGGAAAGCACTTATACTTTCCAGTGTTTAAATAGATTTATTTATTTATAAATAAATAAGTGTTAAGTTAATTATTCACTAATAAGAATAGAAGTTAAAATTAAAGTTAGATAATTCGAAAGTAGGGGTTATAACGTTATCGTTATAACCAATGTTTTAAATATAGAAGTGGATCAGTAAAATTTGAATCCGAGAAAGGCGTAAAGAAGTTGTTAAAGATTTAAAAGATAAACTTTGACCATTTCGAAGTTATAACGTTGTTCAGTTAAGGTTTGAGAGGTAATTATACCCCAACTTGAGTGACTTCCTTCTTAACTAAGAAATGGTAAGGTTTGATCGTAAAGGAGTTTTGGAAATGTTTTCCAAACAAGAATCAGAAATGTTTTCTGATAAAAGAAAAATAAGAATTTAGAATATAGGGAAAAAGGAGATTAGTAAATAAATGAACTAAAGAGATTTATGTCAAATGATGTTTGTTCGATATAATTTCCATCTGGAAATAATATCGTTGTTTGCACACTTGTTTTTCTTTAATAGTTAACTCACCGACTATTGAAGTTTTGACCATTTTAACGTTGTTAATATGGAGAGACCGGTTGGATTATTATCCATAGAACCACTCTGTATTGGCATAAGCGTCGCGAATCATATATGCCAAAGATAATTGAAGACGGAGTAAATGCAAGGGCTATCCTGTTTACAGAATAGTGCCTTCGGTTTGTCCAGTCCCAGGACAACTAGTATGGACGAAGGTCTGACAAAGTATATCCAATGGATCGCGTAAGTTGATCTGTTCAAACGTATTCACGTTTGGTGGCGGAGGAATTCGTTTCTCTTAGCTGTATACCCGTGTTATTTTTGGATAAGTCAATTTGTGATTTGGCGGGTATGACGATGTGACATTTCTAAGTGAATGAAGATGGATGTCTGACATAGTATATCCAGACGGTCACGTACATTGATTTCTTCAACTATACCAAGAGTGGAAGCGGAGAAGGAAACTTCTTTTAGCTGACACATAATGTATGATTGTAGATGTCAATTAGTGATTCTGATGGATCTGACAATGTGGCATTCGAAGTGAATCTGATGTGATGATAAAGCGTAGCTTCTAGCCTCATCATCCGGTAAATGACAGAAATCGGGCAGGCAGCATGGCTAAGTCGGTCGCACCGAAGTAGGGTGTATAATCACCTATCTAGAGAATATTCATTTGTTTCTTAAATCTATCAATGCTGTCCCATATATATACGGGAACGGTTGCTGATCCCAACCGTTGGTGATGTACATTCGATACACTCAAGCGAAATGAGTGGTCGGTCATGTGTGGCTGAGTTGCAAGATGTTCTTGTTGAACTCCAGTGTATCGTTCCTAGAGTACACTGATCGGAAGGTGATTCCATACCTTGTCATAGTTGGAAATCCATTACCCAATACGTTGTTGCGGTTTTGATTGTATACTATATATGTAGAACGTGAGATGCAAGCGTTTCTACTAGACTGATATTTATTTGTACTTAGACATTATTATAATATCAGAATGATATTGCTTTGCAAAAATGTTTGGATTCTCATAAGGGAAAAACCCGTTCCGTATTCACGGCGTGGTCTTATGAGATATCATATACCTGTTTTAAATGATTTGAGTTTATTCACACCAGTCACATGACTGACCCGGAGTTTATTTGTTTTGTTTTCCCTAAACTCTTGGGTGCCTAAATTTGTATGGGCAGTCAAGTAGTCGGGATTTGCAGATACATTGAAGAACTGGAGCAGGAGGCTTCAGGATCATATAGCTATAGTTATTTCCGCTGTGTTGTAAGTGTTGTACTCTGATAAGTGCTATTGTATACATAACTGTTATATTTCAAAGTTATGTTATCTATTATATGTTACTCGTTCCGCTGTGAGGTTCGTGTTACTCTGATGTTGTGTTCTTCTTCTTCTTCTATTCTACGTTTCTATCTTATCTATCCTCACCCTCTGTCTTCTTTCTATTAGTTTTCTTGAATTTCCAGTGCGATTTGGGTTGGACTTGTGTTATTTAGTCAGCTCAAATTTTCCCGGATTTTCGGGTCACTACAGTTGGTATCAGAGCTTAAGTTAAGAATTACCTTGGCTCTGTGGCGTGACTCGGTAGAGATAGGGTTAGTAACACCCTAGATTGAGTTTGAGTGTATATATACGAGTGCGTATTTGTATTTGATATAAAAATGGTTTTATATTGTGAAGATTCATTGGCTGAGTTGTTTATGAGTTCTGGTCGATCAGTTTGATCCACTGTATCGGTAGGAGTAAATAAACACTTGAATACAATGAACCGTCATCGTATGTTTTGAAAAGAGGGTAAACGAAATAACTTTACCCAAAGTATATTTGATATATATTGGATTTATAATATATGAGATATATTGGTTGATATTATAATCGAGTAAGATTATAACATGTGAAATGGTTATATATAACCAATCAGAATTCATATAAGTAAAGTATATGAAATAAGATGAATTAAATATGAATTTAAATCAGATTTGGAATTAAAATAAGGAAATTTTAATTTCCTGGGAGATTTTGAAATGTTTTCAAAATGGAAGTATTTAGAAATGGTATTGGAAATGATATAGTATTGAAATCACTTGGGTCGCTGGGAAATAATTCCGATGATGACTGCGCAGTATCATCGGTGTGATTTTTGAGTTTCTAAGTGGTGGATTACTACCAAAGGTTTTGTTTTTGAATTGTTTTGAGAAAACAAGCTGTTTGGAGATTCAAAGGTTTTGAATTGGCATTTTGATTTCAAATTGATTTGAAATAAACCCAGGGATTTAAGTTCTGGAATTAAAATTTAACGTATGAAGTTAAATAGACTGAGATGACAAATGTGAATAAGTGAATTAGAATTAAACTTGAACTAAGTTAAATAAAATTGAATTGGATTAAAGATAATCTAGAACGGAACCAAATTTGATAAGTCAATAATTTGGAATTTGATATTGGGGTTCGAATGAAATTCGATTTGGATTTTGAGGATATGAACTGATTGGAATTCAATTGAGATAACATTGGTATATGCTGAGTTGATAGCATATAGAAGTGATAGAGTTGATATACCCGACAAAAAGGTACAAGTTTATATTTTTATGAGTTTGGAATTTATGAGCCAAATTGGCAAGCCGCTTGGCTGTTTGATTTTCTTTTGGGTTGGAGATGGCCTAGAGAGGCGAGTTGTGGTTTTACCGATAGGGCTGTACAAAGGAGGTTATGGCGAAATTTTCCGAAATTTAAAGTGTTAGAAAATTTTCAGAATTTTTAGAAATTTTAGTTAGTCGGAATAAATTAATATTGAAATCGATATTTATTGGTTCAGTTGAAACTGAAGTTGAGAGGTAAACAAATCTTAGGAGTTCCAATAGATGGGGTCGTCCTCTAACTTAGCAATTTCGAGGACGAAATTATTTTAAGTGGGGAAGAATGTAATGACCCGCATTTTTAGAGATATATAATTAATTTATTTAATTATATAATTGGTGGTTTAGAGAAGTTAATGATCGTTTAATTAAATAATATTGAATATTAAATAAATAATTATAATATAATAATATATTATAATGTCGAAATAGTCGGAAATAGTGAAATTCACAATAGAGTGTGAATTGAATAGTATACGAGATGTGGTTGAGTTTCGATTCGAAATATAATAACGAATATATTCAAATCGACGACGGTTTGAACGTATAATTATAATATAATTATAATAGAGCTTGAAATGGCGCTGCAGTTCGTAAATTGGCGATTCGAACTTCAACTGAATGTACAGGATTCGTTTTAAGCCGGATTTCTGTGAAACAAGAAACGTGTGGAGCTGGTGGAGTATATCTTTCTAGTGGAAGAGAAAAATCAGGATTTCGTCGTGTAGATTTTGATTCACGTCCAAATCAAATTTCAGAAAAGTCGCTGTAGAATTCCTTTATAATTTGCAACGCTTTATATACGTTATAAAAGAGATTTTTCGATATAAACTGAATATCGATAAATCTAAAATCTGAAATAGCAAACTGTAAATTCTGATATGATATTCTGGATATGTACGATATCATATGTGAAGATATACGATAATATTAATTTATTAATATTAAATTTAATAATATTTAAATATATTTATATATTTAAATGGGTCATTCAGAGCGTTAAAAATAACCACTTTTGCAAACGAAGCCGGAATTCGACGAAACTAGTTTTGTTGGATCCGCAATGTCAAATAGTTGTTAGATTTCCAGTTTCGTGATTTTTAGTGTCAGTGTGTGACCGTGGGGATTTTTAGAGTGAAAAACAGTCAGTATTTTGACAGTTAAAAATACACTGTGTGAGCATACGGAGTCGGAATTCGACGAAACCAGTTTCGTTGGGACCGTAATGTCGAACTCTAGCTACATGTCCAGTTTCGTGATTTTTAGATGGCGTGTGTGATCATAGGAATTTTAGAGGACATATGAAAATAGCGTATGCTTAGAAATAAATAAAATAAAAATAAAAATAAAATATCTAGGTTGCCTATAAATACCCTAAAAATTTCTCTAAACCTAATTACTCTTCACAAAAGTCAACAGGCAAAAAAATTCCAAGCCGCCAATGTTCTTTGGTTTTTACAGTAAAACATTGTGAGCTTTCAAAAATCAAAACTAATTCAAAGAAATTCTCTAAATCAATCTATGAGTATATTTGAGATCCTTGAGTGCTTAGCCTCATTCCTATATGAGTATTGAGGGGTTCGACGTCTTCAAATCGTCGCTGAAAAAATCCTACAGTGAGCTAGGGTTTTGATTTCGAGCAAATGGAGGAGGCTTTTGGAAAAACTAAGTTTGGATTTGGGTTAGACACTGGAAACCGCACCTTGTGTGCAAGGCTTGGTGAAATCGACAGCATTGGGCGTCGATCTTGTTCCTGGAACCAGCGCTGAACTGGTGACGTCGAGATGAGCTACAGGGGCTCGAGTTCAACATCTTGAAGTGGAGGTTGAAGAGAACCCGAAGGGGGTCATCTCGGTGGTTTCATTTTGGTGATTCGTGAAGTAATGGAGCGATGGAGGTTGGAAAAATACGGCTGTGTTGTGAGGAGCGGATGTATACAGAGAATCGGGGAAGAAGGGTCTGGTACGAGCGGGTGGGCTTATGTAGTGATAATGGGCCTTAGTTAAATGGTTAGCCCATTTATGAATTTGATTCTAAAGTTTTATTTAAATTTAAATATCGTACAAACTTGTGTAAGTCGTATCTAATCCATACGGTATCGGAATCAGACGAAACAAGTTGCGTTGGGACCGTATGGACGGACAATACACAATGGCACTGACCGCAAGTCCATCAGAGCACGTTACGATTTATGGCAAAATAAATTGTCCATCTAAATCAAAGACAGTTAATCGTTTTTAACGATAACAGTCCAATGTGAGTAAAACTCACTAACTCTGAACAGTTTATATTTTCATGTTATATTTTTAGAACTGTTAAATATTGACTGTTTGACTGTGTGTTGATTGTTTGATTGAACTGCTAGTCAGTTAGTTAAATTTCTATATTGATTCTGTTTAACAGAATATATCATATGGAACTGAAAGTGATGTTACCTATATTGTCTAACATCTGTGATGCAGGGAAACAGGTTGGAGGAATCCGACTGGATTCCTCAATAGTTATTTTATTGTCTTTCATATATTTTGATATATGATGTGAATTATAACCTGTTGTTGATTGTGTGTGTATGGACGAGATTAGACATCGTGATTTGATATGATTGAATACCCTGACATACCGGAATGTAGATAAAGGAGATTTTTTTCAAAGTGATATTGAAAAATAGAATATTTATAAAGTGGAATATTTATAAATAAGGAATATTTATAAATTGGGATATTTATAAATAGGAGATATTTGAAAAGGAAATAAATTCAAAACATTTCTTTTTGAATGGAAAGGCCTGTGTGGCGAGTTTGGGGATTTTCCCGATGCTCCCGTTACAAAGGAGGTTATGGCGAATTTTCCCAGAAATTTAAGGAGTTAGAATATTTTAAAGAATAAATGTGGAAATGAAATATAAAGAAGTTATATTTGAAACAAAATATAAAGGAGTTATATTTGGAAGGAAATATAAAGGAGTTATATTTGAAATGAAATATAAAGGAGTTATATTTGAAATGAAATATAAAGGAGATACATTTGAAAGGAAATATAAAGGAATTATTTATTTAGGGAATAAATAAAGAGATTAAAGGAGATATTTATTTGTTAAATAAATAAGATTAGATGATGAATTATTTATTTAAGATAAATAAATAAGGAATTTAAATGGATTATTTAATTTGTAAATAAATTAGATATTATAAATGGATTATTTATTTAGGAAATAAATAGAATTATAAAGGAGACTTTATTTAGAAAATAAATAGAGATAAAAAGGAAACATTTTAAAAAGGGAAATCATTTTTAAAGGGTAGAACCGTTATTTAAAAGTAAATCTTTTCCAATGAATAAAACGTTGTTAAAAAGGAAATCTTTATAAAGTGAAGTTAGTTAATCGAATATAGACATTCGAAAGGAGAAATCGAATATGGTATTCGAAGTTAGTTAATCGAATATAGACATTCGAAAAGAGAAATCGAATATGGTATTCGAAGTAGTTAATCGAGTATAGACATTCGGAAGGAGAAATCGAATATGGTATTCGAAGTTAGTTAATCGAATATAGACATTCGAAAAGAGAAATCGAATATGGTATTCGAAGTAGTTAATCGAGTATAGACATTCGAAAGGAGAAATCGAATATGTTATTCGAAGTTAGTTAATCGAATATGTGATTCGAAAGGGGTTAGTTGTCGAGTTAGCCAAATAGAGTTAATCAGTTAGAGTTAATCAGTTAGAGTTAATCAGTTAGAGTTAACCAGTTAGAGTTAATCAGTTAGAATTAACCAGTTGGAGTTAATTAGTTAGAGTTAATCGATTAGAGTTAACACGAACTAGAATTAATCAAATATAGTTATTTGAGACAGAGTTAGTCAAACGTAGTATTCAGGGTAAGTTGCCATCTTGTATGACTGCTAGCGTAATTCGCAGGGCTGCAGATAGCCTAAGGCGGTCGGATGTTTCCTGAGGGAATTAGGCGTAACCATTGTGATCGCTGCGATCTAGAGTCAAGCGAATGGAGTTAAATAGAGTTGTCGAATAATAGTTGTTCGAATGGAGTTAAATAGAGTTAATCGAATAGTAGTTATTCGAATAGAGTTAAATGGAGTTAAATCGAATATTAGTTATTCGATATGAGTAATCAAGTTAAGATAATCGAGTTAAGTTAGCAAGTTAAGTTATCAAGTCAAGATGATCGAGTAAAGTAAATAAGTTCAGTTCGTCGAGTTAAATTAATCGATGTTAGTTTCATCGAAAGAAATTAATCGATGTTAGTTTCATCGAAAGGAATTAATCGATGTTAGTTTCATCGAAAGGAGTTATCGATGTTAGTTTCATCGAAAGGAATTAATCGATGTTAGTTTCATCGAAAGGAATTAATCGATGTTAGTTTCATCGAAAGGAGTTATCGATGTTAGTTTCATCGAAAGGAGTTATCGATGTTAGTTTCATCGAAGGGAGTTATCGATTATAGTTTAATCGAAGTGAGATTTTCAAATATGAGATATTTGAAAAGGAAGAGTTATCGGACATTAGTTATTCGAAGAAAGATTATCGAATATCGTTTATTCGAGAAGAAGTTAGTCGAATATAGGTTATTCGAAGAAGAGTTAATCAAATAGAGATTTCTCGAAGAGAGTTAATCGGCAAATTCGATTATATCGAATTCGGGAAAGCACTTATACTTTCCAGTGTTTAAATAGATTTATTTATTTATAAATAAATAAGTGTTAAGTTAATTATTCACTAATAAGAATAGAAGTTAAAATTAAAGTTAGATAATTCGAAAGTAGGGGTTATAACGTTATCGTTATAACCAATGTTTTAAATATAGAAGTGGATCAGTAAAATTTGAATCCGAGAAAGGCGTAAAAAAGTTGTTAAAGATTTAAAAGATAAACTTTGACCATTTCGAAGTTATAACGTTGTTCAGTTAAGGTTTGAGAGGTAATTATACCCCAACTTGAGTGACTTCCTTCTTAACTAAGAAATGGTAAGGTTTGATCGTAAAGGAGTTTTGGAAATGTTTTCCAAACAAGAATCAGAAATGTTTTCTGATAAAAGAAAAATAAGAATTTAGAATATAGGGAAAAAGGAGATTAGTAAATAAATGAACTAAAGAGATTTATGTCAAATGATGTTTGTTCGATATAATTTCCATCTGGAAATAATATCGTTGTTTGCACACTTGTTTTTCTTTAATAGTTAACTCACTGACTATTGAAGTTTTGACCATTTTAACGTTGTTAATATGGAGAGACCGGTTGGATTATTATCCATAGAACCACTCTGTATTGGCATAAGCGTCGCGAATCATATATGCCAAAGATAATTGAAGACGGAGTAAATGCAAGGCTATCCTGTTTACAGAATAGTGCCTTCGGTTTGTCCAGTCCCAGGACAACTAGTATGGACGAAGGTCTGACAAAGTATATCCAATGGATCGCGTAAGTTGATCTGTTCAAACGTATTCACGTATGGTGGCGGAGGAATTCGTTTCTCTTAGCTGTATACCCGTGTTATTTTTGGATAAGTCAATTTGTGATTTGGCGGGTATGACGATGTGACATTTCTAAGTGAATGAAGATGGATGTCTGACATAGTATTTCCAGACGGTCACGTACATTGATTTCTTCAACTATACCAAGAGTGGAAGCGGAGAAGGAAACTTCTTTTAGCTGACACATAATGTATGATTGTAGATGTCAATTAGTGATTCTGATGGATCTGACAATGTGGCATTCGAAGTGAATCTGATGTGATGATAAAGCGTAGCTTCTAGCCTCATCATCCGGTAAATGACAGAAATCGGGCAGGCAGCATGGCTAAGTCGGTCGCACCGAAGTAGGGTGTATAATCACCTATCTAGAGAATATTCATTTGTTTCTTAAATCTATCAATGCTGTCCCATATATATACGGGAACGGTTGTTGATCCCAACCGTTGGTGATGTACATTCGATACACTCAAGCGAAATGAGTGGTCGGTCATGTGTGGCTGAGTTGCAAGATGTTCTTGTTGAACTCCAGTGTATCGTTCCTAGAGTACACTGATCGGAAGGTGATTCCATACCTTGTCATAGTTGGAAATCCATTACCCAATACGTGCTTGCGGTTTTGATTGTATACTATATATGTAGAACGTGAGATGCAAGCGTTTCTACTAGACTGATATTTATTTGTACTTAGACATTATTATAATATCAGAATGATATTGCTTTGCAAAAATGTTTGGATTCTCATAAGGGAAAAACCCGTTCCGTATTCACGGCGTGGTCTTATGAGATATCATATACCTGTTTTAAATGATTTGAGTTTATTCACACCAGTCACATGACTGACCCGGAGTTTATTTGTTTTGTTTTCCCTAAACTCTTGGGTGCCTAAATTTGTATGGGAAGTCAAGTAGTCGGGATTTGCAGATACATTGAAGAACTGGAGCAGGAGGCTTCAGGATCATATAGCTATAGTTATTTCCGCTGTGTTGTAAGTGTTGTACTCTGATAAGTGCTATTGTATACATAACTGTTATATTTCAAAGTTATGTTATCTATTATATGTTACTCGTTCCGCTGTGAGGTTCGTGTTACTCTGATGTTGTGTTCTTCTTCTTCTTCTATTCTACGTTTCTATCTTATCTATCCTCACCCTCTGTCTTCTTTCTATTAGTTTTCTTGAATTTCCAGTGCGATTTGGGTTGGACTTGTGTTATTTAGTCAGCTCAAATTTTCCCGGATTTTCGGGTCACTACAATTTATTCAACCATCACACTCAAACAGGTTTCACTACCATAGGGGGTTCTATCAGTTCAAATATCAACGATATAAAACAAACTAACAACATATACAATATTTGAGGAATCCGGTCGGATCCCTCCAACCTGTCCTTCCCTGCATCACAGCTCGTTAGGCATTTCATAACAATATATGAAATAAATTTCAACCATCTATGAATTTAAAACGATGAATTAAAAATAACAGCAATCAATCAACCAACAAGCAACCAATCAACCAATTTATATTTTTAAAGGTAAATTATATTTTTATATGAATTTACCACATCACAGAATTCCAGAAGGTGTGAGAATTAACTCACCTTGTTTGTGATGATTGATCCACGTGTTGGTTTGTTTTCACTTAATTTTAAACGAACGTTTAAAATTAACGAAACTCTGACGGCTTCCGATTCCAACCAAAACAGCTTGACTGTGTAGCCTTCTTTCTGCGATTCCAACGGATCATATTTTTGTTGAATTCTGGTAACCGACAAACGAATAACAAGTTTATATGGATTCAACAATTGTTAACGCTCATTATAATAATTAACTAACTAATTAATTTTACTTTAATTAATTACCTTAATTAATTACTAAATTACCTTTATTAAGCCATGTCAGTAATGAAGATGCGGTTCCTTCCTTTTTCCAAGAACCCGACTTTCTTTGATTAACAGTACCCCTTTCCTTTGTATTCTTTTCGTTCCTTCAGCGTTCAATGCATCAACCACGTTATCATCCTTCACCTTTTCTTTATGTTATTCCACTTCTTGTTCCAGTATACACGTGTCTTTGCACTCTCCTTCTTCTCATGTACTTCAAAATGGTCCTATCGTTCAACATGCCAACTTCAAAACTCGGCTACAGTAAAGATGGCGACGTCCCTCATATAGTTCCACCAAAACTTCCACCTCCCCTTGACGCAACAACAGTTGACACCCCACATGTTCCCTCCTTCTGTCCAATACATCACACACTACTTCCATTCACACAAACACGTTTGCCACTCCATGCACCAACTTCCCACCCATCACGCTGCACCAGTCCCCCTTCAAGATTTTCTTCCCATCCTTAGAATAGTTTCATTTTCCTGATGCCTTCCTTCATTTTGCCCTCCCGCCACTTCTCACTTCAAAAAGGAAGCAGCGCACTTCCTTTCCAAATTGTATATATATTCGAACCATATATACCTTCTTTACCTGTTACGCAAATCTTATCCTTCCTCACATTGGTTCAAACTCCTTCACACGAGCCGCCAACCCCAGTTATGCTCTCGCTTCCCCATCCCATGCTACTGCTGTTCCACGTAAAACATGTATATCTGCTCCTCCGTTCTTATCTTTATTTTTTATTTTTTTTTGCTTGAAGAATTTAAACGAGGTAGCTGGAAAAGAGCAAGGGTAGGATTTATATAGGAGGGAAGAAACGTGGTGCTCACGGTTACGTGGAGAGCATGGAATAGATGGTTTGGTTTGCAAGTTGTTGTATTTTTCATGTGGAAAAGACAGAAAAGACAATGCTGTGCGTGCATTGAATGATTTGGGTACGGGATGATTGTTTGGTCGGCAAGGTTCTATAGTTAGCACGTGCATAATGAAAATAGGTTTGTTGGATAGGATAGGCTCATGAATTTCGGACCATTAAATTAGTATATGGCATCTCTAAAGCTTTGTTGGCCACGTAGTTGTCCTTTACCCGAAAATTAGGTTTCACGTGTAGTATATATATAGTGTTGGGATGAAAAATTATATTATTTTATTTTCGTGAAACCTAATGGTGAAGTATCACGTAAAACTAATTCCAATCGACTCCTGTTTTCTGATAAAAAGGGTTAATCTCAATGTAAAAAGGTATTCCGGACCCAATGGGACAAGTTTCATCGAAATCCGACACCGTTTGAAAAAAATTCCTTTATAAAACCGGAAATCAACACGCGTTTAAATTTTCCACGACCACCAGATAAATCAAATCAACTTAAAACCTTGCAATCCTATAATAATTCTTCAATACGAACCCAACGACACCAGTTTTGTCGCATTCTGAGACTGTTTCCCCGATAGGCCATTTTTACGCGCGTCCGCAATGCCATTTCGGACACCAAATTTGCAGGTCTCTAAAAATAACAAACTATATACTTTTCCTGACTCTAATCGATGATACGAACTCAACGGAATTGGTTTCGCGGCTTAATTCGATCGTCTGCTCAAATTACACTCAAATATCTCTTTATTATATTAATTACACGCTATAGAAATTAACTGGGCGTTTACGGTTACCGTGGCCACATACGACATCGGTTTGCCATGTCATTTGACACCGTGCAATAATTTAACGTTATGGTTCCAATGAAATTGAAGTTCAAAACTCCATTTTACGAACTGCACGCCATTTTCAAGCTCGATTTATATTATATATAAGTATATAACGTTCAACCTTCGTTTTAATAACGAATTAAATATTAAAATCTATTAATATTCCAAATATAATATTTAAAATAAATAAATATTTGACTGCCAAAAATACGGGTCGTTACATATTTTATAGCGCATAACATTGAAGTTTGCACACACACTAGCTTGAAACTTGAAAATTAGAAGTTTGTAAAACCTGAAAATTCGAGTTACCTCAGTTTTCTTCAAAACTGAATTTGATTTCTTTCACTTTGTGAAACTTGGAAAGTGAAAATGGAATAGTGGAATCAGGGACGAAATCAGTTCATAACATTGCATTAACCTAGATACAGAAAATTAAAAGCATAAAGCAATCGCCTTGATTAGAAAGTAAGATCTGAATAGATTTGCAAACCTGGAATTTGACGTATAAAGGAAGAAAATGAGCTTGCTGCAACAAAGTATAAGGTGAATGTGTAACATAATGTTAGTAGAAAATGTTGAAAATGTTAGGTGTGGCTCGCATTGGAATAGAGTGGGTGCGTGGATTGAACGGGCAAATTGTCCCACATCGCAAAATATTAAGGAAAACTGTGGTATATATAAGGTATTGGTGGCATGTAACAATGAGATTCCTATTTGTTACAATAAGTGTTTGCCAATACCAAATTATATGATCGATGGGAGGCAATGATTGATGTTCAATCGGGACGCCGGCATGAGAGACTTCGACCGTTGACTCCAATAGACACGGTGAAACGCGTACGGTACACAGGAAATGCGGAAACTCAACAGAAAAGTCAGCAAAGTTGAATAGTCAGTAATTTTTTTTTTCTTTTCTTTACTGATCAAACTTAAAGGGGAGGGGTGGGGGTCATGGCCCACACTTGGCTCACTACTAATTCCGTCTATGTGTGGTTGTATATGTGCGTTTTTTTTTGAGTTTTTTCTTTTCATGTTTATGTATTGAAGTAGCAGAGATGAGTAGCATCTCCTCTGTTTTAACTTTGAGCTAAACCGGTTGCCTTAAAAAAAAATATTATTAACCACTATTAGAGGAAACAAAAAGCTAGCCGTTTCATGGTTTTTTTTTTCTTTATATATATATATATATATATATATATATATATATATATATATATATATATATATATATATATATATATATGATAGTTGTGGCATTTTAGAGGGGGTGGACGTTACGGAATGCACAGCAGACCGACCGGCCCTTTTCAGCTGAATTGAAAAAGCTTTGAAAGTTAGGTGGAATAAATCCTTTGCAAATGCCTTAACCCAGTTACCCAATTCGTGGACTGTTAACTGACAAACGAATACATGTTCAACAGGTAAAAAACCAAATCTACCTACCCTGGATCATGTAACAGGAGACAAATAATCAACCATAAGCCTCAATTTCTGTGTAACTGATTAAACCACAGGTAATAAACAAAAACAAAAATACAAAGCTCGTATCTCTGATCATTCTGTGAAGGTTGATTGCTCCAAATGGTCTTTGATAATACCTCCCCGTGACCCTATTTGTCCTTGCCCTCATATAAGTCCATTCAACTCACCATCAATACTTCTGTCTTTTACTCCCTCAACATTCAATAATAATCCAAACATCTTCCATCACAGTACCACTTTTTGATTATACCAGAGAGAAAACAATGGAAAGAGATATGTGCATGTCTCCTTCATCCCATGGCTATTCTTCAAATAGATGGAAAGCAAAAAAGAAACAAAGAGAAGAAAAATGTGGAATGAGAGTGGAAGTCAAAAGGAAGAGAGTGATGGTGGTCATAGACCAAACAACAAGAGCAAAGCATGCTATGATGTACGCCTTAACTCACATTGCTAACAAAGGAGATGTTTTAACTCTTCTTCATGTCTTAACTCCCTTCCAAGATTGTGAAGGTGATAGTCATCTGTCCAACTTTGCTAACTCTCTTGCTTCTGTTTGCAAAGCCTGCAAGCCAGAGGTACATGCTCAACTTTTAACCTTATTTACTATTATTTCATACTGATTTTATATATGTACGTATGTATGTATGTATGTATATCAATTCAAACTTGTTTTTACGGTATAGGTTGAAGTAGAAGTACTTGTGATGAAAGGGCCAAAATTAAGAACTGTTCTCAGTCAAGTCAAGAAGCTAGAAGCATCTGTTTTAGTGCTAGGTCAAGCTAAGCCTTCACTATTTTGTTGGTAATCCTAACTTAATTATTTTGGTAAATTTTTCATAGCAACAACCATGTATAAGCTCAAAAAAAGAACCAGTTTATGATATTTATGTATGGTATATTTGATTAGCTTGTTTACAACTTCGAACGACACCTTTGCGGAGCAGTGCATGGAGAAAGCAGAATGCTTGACAATGGCAGTAAGGAAACAGAGCAAGGGAGTGAGTGGATACTTGATTAGCACTAGATGGCAGAAAAATTTCTGGCTCTTGGCCTGAATTTAGGGATTGTGTGTTGCTTTGACGATTGAAGACGAGCAACCCCGACTTAACTTAGTCTGTTTTCATGTGTTTTTATATGTGCATATAGTGCTGATTTCTGTACATGTTCTTCTGTAACCAAGTTGAACTGGGTTGAGTTTGTATGTTTGATTGGTATTTGTAGGACAATTTAAGTTCCTCTTGCCTTTTATAAGCAAGCAAGTATTAGAGAGCTGCTAATGAAACTTGAGCATCACCATTAGTTGCCTATGTTCACGGTACTATTGGCTGAAATCTTATATGCATGTATATGTCAGTATATACCCATGTATAGCATTCAATAAACTCTAAGCAATGCATCATTCCAAAAGCTCTTGAATTTGTACCACAACTTTCTGTTGGGAAACAATGACTGAGTCACGTACTTGGTCGCTTTCTTGAAAACGATTCGACGATCTGGCCGGTGGTGCAAAACCAGTTCGTATTTTCGCCGCCGCCTCTAGGATAAAACATCCTCTGAAATAATAACTGAACTGTTTTGCACAACAAATCAGTGCAGATTTGCACTTTCGAAAATAAAATTAATGCTCGAAAATTTCAGGAAGAATATTTTAAAGGCAGAGGTAAAAACTGTGTTTTTTGTTATTTTATTTTCGTCTACAACTGAAGATAATATATAGATGGGGATTAGGGCTGAACGAAAATACTATGCAGTAGATAAATCTGCTAAAATACCGGGTCAATAGTTCAAATAAAAGTCGGCTCAGAAATATTTCTCGTATTTAAAAACACAGTTCGAAAAATGCAATTTTTTCTAGCCCAAAAATATAAGTGTTCACACCACAAAACCCGAGCCCGAACCGAGCCGGGTCGGGTCGAGTCGGTCGGTCGCGCGTGTGTGATGATCATGATGCATGGTCTCCCTCCTCACAACAAAGCATACATTGGGAGCCTAAGGCCCCAATATAACTTCTTAGAAACAAGTATAAATACTTGCATCTTTCTTATAATCCCATGATGTGGGATTATTCACATATAGGAGCCATTCATACACTTATTTCAACATTTTTAATAATTCACAAAATATTTCCAACAATCCCCCACTTGAATTTTTAAAAATATCTTCGAGCAGTTTCTAAAATTATATAAGATTGTGCATAAACAAATGTGTCATCCGACTTGAACTTTTGCATAGTGAATAAGATTCAGTTTTTTACTAGAGTGACACGTAGTCTTGAACTTTATTCCTGACATCAAACCACACACAATCTTTTCTATCGTGCAATCAAATAAGCCCGTGCATTAATGGCCATACACGTCTATCCCAGTTTAGTGAACGCTCTAGAAGTTTTGCCCAAAACTCCATAGGAAACGACCACATTTCCACATTTACATAGGTGAGTCTATCAAGAGTACTCCTGAAGGTAGGTACTCCACTCCAAATAGAGTATAGATCTCATTAAGAGTTTCTATCAACTCATCCTTTAATCACTTCAGGAATACATGCTTCTTGGTTTATTAAATAGCATGTTCAACTCCTATCACTACATAACTTGTTTTTACCCAGTGAACCTATTTCTTGGGATCTCCAGTCATTTAGGTCGGGTTACCATTGTGCGTGACTCAACAATCTAAGGGTAATAGTCTCATTCTTTTAGAAGAATTAAGGACTTTCTCTCTGGACAGTCCTTTCGTCAAAGGATCTGCCAAATTTTCATCACTACGTACATAATCCACTCTAATGGTACCTGAGGAAAGTAGTTCTCTAATCGTGCTGTGCTTACGACGTATTTGTCGTCTCTTACCATTATAATAACGGTTCTGAACTTTTGCAATAGCCGCGCTACTATCGCAATGTATCAACACAGCTGGTATCGGTTTATCCCACAAGGGAATCTCAGCTAGCAGATTTCTCAAATGTTCTGCTTCTTCACTAGCTATGGCTAGTGCTATCATCTCAGACTCCATAGTAGACTGAGCCAAAATAATATGTTTTTTGGATTTCCAAGAAACAGCTCCTCCAGCGATGCTAAATATATAGCCATTGTTCGCCTTAGAATCATCAGATAAACTATTCCAGTTTGCATCTGAATATCCTTCAAGTACAGCTGGGAACTTTTCATAATATAATCCAAGGTTCATAGTTCGTTTAAGGTATCTCATTACCCTTTCAATAGCATGCCAGTACTCTATACTAGGTCTACTGGTAAACCTGCACAATAATCCCACGACATAGGCAATGTCGGGTCTAGTACAATCAGTGGCATACCGAAGGCTACCAATGATGCTCGCATAATCAGACTGTCTGACACCTTCACCAGTGTTCTCAAATAACTTTACACTTGGATCATATGGTGTACATGCAGGTTTACGGTCAAAGTAATTATATTTCTTCAGTATCTTCTCAATGTAATGAGATTGATCCAACGAAATTCCCTTTTCTGACCTAGTAATCTTAATACCAAGGATTACACTCGCCTCACCTAGATCTTTCATATCAAAATTGGCATTTAATAAGGATTTAACTGAATTTATGGCATGAAGATTTGACCCAAAGATGAGTAGGTCATCTACATAAAGACATATAATAGTACAAATGTCATTCTCAGATTTGGAATAAATGCATTTGTCACTCTCATTAACTTTAAAACCATGTGATATGATTAAGTTATCAAATTTTTCATGCCATTGTTTAGGTGCTTGTTTTAAACCATATAATGATTTATCTAATTTGCATACTTTATGTTCTTGATCATGTACTACAAATCCTTCAGGTTGGTCCATATAGATTTCTTCGTCTAATTCACCGTTTAAAAATGCGGTTTTAACATCCATTTGGTGTGTTAGTAAATTATGATTGGAAGCAAGTGAGATTAATACCTGAATGGATGTTATTCTAGTTACAGGTGAAAAAGCGTAAAAGAAATCTATATTTTCTTTTTGTCTAAAACCTTTAGCTACTAGTCTTGCTTTGTATTTATCAATAGTACCATCATGTTTTAATTTCTTTTTAAGCACCCATTTACAGCCTATAGATTTACAACCAGGGGGTAAATATGCCAAATGCCAAGTCTTATTGGATTCCAGAGAATCCATCCCATCATTTATAGCCTCTTGCCAAAAATCGGCATCTAAGGAAGAAAGGGCCTCTTAGAGGTTTAAGGGATCCTCCTCTATAGTAAAAGCACAAAAATCCGAACCAAAATCTTTTACTATTCTTGTTCTTTTACTTCTTCTAGGTTCAGCTTCATAACTTTTATTAAGTTCTGTTCTAATAGGCATACTTGAAGTGCCCCCACTATTCCTTAATTTAAAAGGAAATTTTGTTTCATAAAAATCGGCATCATTTGATTCAATTATGTTATGTGCATTTATATCATAAAATCGATATGCTTTGCTATTAATAACATAGCCTATAAATACACATTCATATGCTCTACTTGCCAATTTTATTCTCTTAGGGTCTGGGATGCGAACATATGCTAAACAACCACAAGTTCTAAAGTATGACACATTGGGTTCATGATTCTTTAAAATTTCATAAGGTGAAATTTTATTCTTAGATTTGGGGATTCTATTTAGAACATAGCATACAGTCAATAAAATATCCCCCCACCAATGTTTTACTGCACCAGAATTTAATAGGATGGCAACTACTAATTCGGTAAAAGTCCTATTTTTTCTTTCAGCTTTACCGCTCATTTTAGGTGAGTAGGGTGCAGTTCTCTCATGTACAATACCATGTAATTTATAGAAGTCCAGAATTGAATTATATTCATATTCTGCTCCTCTATCACTACGAAGTCTCTTAATTTTCCTGTTTGTTTGATTCTCAAGTTCAGTTTTGAACGTTTTAAACATTTCAAAAGCATCACTTTTATTTTTCATAAGGTAAACGTATGTGAAATCAGAATAGTCATCAATAAAAGTGATAAAATACCGATGTCTTTTCAAAGTACCATCAAGTTCACATATGTCAGAATGAATCAAATCTAAGGGTTCAGATTCTCTATCAATGGATTTATGAGATTTCTTAGTGATTTTTGCTTGTGTATAGAATTCACATTTATCAGGTTCAGATTCCGACATCTTAGGTATCATATCTAGGGTGCTCATGTTATGAATTATTCGTTTATTGATATGACATAATCTAGAGTGCCAAATATTAAAATCACATAACATATTAGCAGAATTATTCACTTTATTAGATTCAACATTTAATTTAAACATTCCCTCACAAGCATATACCTTTCCTACAAAAGTTCCCTTATACCCTATGGTATACACATCAGCTCCAATAAATTGAGTAAAGCCTGCCTTATTAAGGAGAAAGCCAGAAATCGATTCTTCCTCATCTCTGGAGTATGCAAAACATCTTTAAGAATCACAGTCTTTCCAGAGGTAAACTTGATCTCCACATTTCCAACCGCTGCAACTTTAGTGGTATGAGAATCTCCCAGCAACACTTTCTGATCATCAGTAGCCGTGTATGTGGTGAACATATCACGATCATAGTAGACATGTCGAGAAGCACCAGTGTCTACCCACCAACCCTATGATCCACCAACAAGGTGAATCTCAGTGATCATAGCCATAAGAGACTCCTCCTTAGTCACGTTAGCTTATGGTGCAGAACTAGGCCTGTTCCGACACTTTCGTGCCATATAACATGGTGTTCCACAGTTGTAACATAGAAACAACTGTCCAGAATCATTCTTTTTGGCTGGGTTTTGCTGTCCTTTCGAGTTTCCTTGCGAATTCCCATTATGTTTGTTGCACCAGTTCTGATTCTTAAATGACTTCTGGTTCGGTTTCAGAACTGCGGGTTTGGTCTTTTTAGTGTTGTTGTTTGAGACAACCAGCACTTCCTCTTTCTGGTCCTGTTTGCGTGCGTCCTCCTCAATGCGAAGGCGAATGATCAAGCTCTCTAAGGAAAATTCCTTAGTTTTATGTCGTAGGAAATTCTTAAAATCTTTCTAACCTGGGGGCAGTTTGTCAATAATAACAGCAACTTGAAACCGTTCGTCCAAAACCATACCTTCAGAGATGATCTCATGGGCTATTTTCTGAAGCTCATGAGACTGCATCTCTACTGACCTGTCGTCTGTCATCTGATATTTGAGATAGCGGCTCACAGCATACTTCTTTGTCTCTGCCTCCTCTGTATCATATTTCTTCTTCAGTGCTTCCCAGATCTCCCTTGCTGTCTTATCGTCCTAGTTGTAGTAATCATACAGATCATTGCTGAGCCCATTGAGAATGAAATTTCTTCATAGATAGTCCTATTCAATCCAGTTATGTTGCTGTTTTAATTGTTCAGTCCAGGAAGAGATTTGCGCTTCATCAGCTCCGTCAGGTTTGTCTGGCAACCGCGGTTTGTCGGTGGTCAGAGCAGCAACGACCTTTCTCATCGTCAGGTAGAACTCCATCTTTTGACGCCATCATTTGAAATGCAGTCCTTCGAAACAGAGTGGGGTAGCAGTCACCAATGGGATTTGGAAAGCAGATTAAGGAGCAGTATCATCTAGGGTTGATGTCGAAGCCATTGTTTCAGATCGTCTTCAAATTGTTGGGAAACAATGGCTGAGTCACGTACTTGGTCGCTTTCTTGAAGACGATTCGGCGATCTGGCCAGTGGTGCAAAACCAGTTCATACTTTCGTTGCCGCCTCAAGGATAAAATAGCCTCTGAAATAATAACTGATTTGCTTTGCACAATAAATTAGTGCAGATTAGCACTTTCGAAAATAAAATTACTGCTCGAAAATTTCAGGAAGAATATTTTAACGGCGGAGGCAAAAACTGCGTTTTTTTGTTATTTTATTTTCATCTACAACTGAAGATAATATATAGATGGGGATTAGGGCTGAACAAAAATGCTGGGCAGTAGATAAATCTACTAAAATACCTGGTCAATAGTTTTCCGCTTCAAATAAAAGTCGGCTCAGAAATATTTCTTGTATTTAAAAACACAGTTCGAAAAATGCAATTTTTTCTAGCCCAAAAATATAAGTGTTTACACCACAAAGCCCAAGCCCGAGCCGAACCGGGCCGGGTCGAGCCGGATCGGGTCGTGTCGAGTCGGTCAGTCGCGCGCGCGTGTGGTGGTCATGATGCATGGTCTCCCTCCTCACAACAAAGCATACATTGGGAGCCCAAGGCCCCAACATGACTTCTTAGAAACAAGTATAAATACTTGCATCTTTCTTATAATCCCATGATGTGAGACTATTCACATATGGGAGTCATTCATGCACTTATTTCATCATTTTTAATAATTCACAAAATATTTCCAACACCTCCAAATAAAATAAATTCACTAACAGGAAGGGAGAAAAATGTTATTATTTAACACGAATTGGGTGGTGGAAATTAGATAGAGTTTGTGGTACTGCATTGTTTGATGTGTTGTTATTTACTTTAATATATATATACACTAAATAAATAACATTTTTTTTTAAATTTCCACTCTTTTACTAAAAGATTACGAATATTTTTCCTGAAACTTTGATTAGTAATAACAATTTAAGATAAGTAGAAAATGGAAGTTCTGAAATAATTCATGAGAATTTAATCCTTGGCTAAGTTGACGTAGACAACTATGATGTTTGCGAAAAGAAATTTTTATTCTAATTCACAATTTTAGTAAGTTAATCCATTCTATTTTATAGGATCGTTGACTTTTAGTAAAGTTTTAAATTTAATTAGTTTATCCACCTAAAAAAATTAAAATATTTTTCTTCTTTTCATTCTTCTTCTCCGCATTTTGCGTTGTATTTTGTTTCCGAAATCCTACCATCTAAATCTAAGTTTAAGTGGAGTAAGGGACTAACAGCAATGCAGAGTTGGATCCACTCAAAAGGTTCTGCATTGCATACCAGTATGTCGATGCAGAGATAGTACGGGACAATGCTGTAACTGGCATGGTTGAAGTTAAACAAAAAATAACTAAAATATATGACAATGGCACTAGGTTACGAGAGAGAATAGAAGAAATGGAAGATAATATATCAACCTTGACTGCAGAGAAAGAGACCATATTAGGTGTTGAATTAAAATTCATGTCAGAAAAAAGTTGATGACATAAGTCGTTCTCTTGTCAAGGAAACTTCTATTTTTAATAATTATGAAAAGACATTAAAGTATGAGAAGAATGCTTCTCGGAAGATTGAAAATAATATAAAGTTATCAAGAAATCAATAGAAGATAGAGATTCTACTGTACAAAAAATAATGATTATTATTCTTTTAAGATAACAACACATATTAGTGCAATTAATATGTTTGCTTTAAAAAAGAAAGAATGATTGTGATTACGTAGAAGGCATACACAAAGTGAAATCTTTAAGTTAATCCACTCGTGGATTAACTTACAAAATAGTTGTGTATTAACTTATTAAATTAAAATGGTGGATTAACTTAATAAAATCGTGTATAAGAATAAAAATTACCATATAAAAATGCCTTTAGAAATAAAGTGTGAACGTAAATAAGACAGAAAAACAATAAAAGAAGAATGTATTCCTTAGGTTTGAAAGAACAACTTTGAAGGGGAATAATTGTTAGTCATTATTACAGCTAATTTGTTTAGATACGAAAGATTAATTTATTAACCGAATTATTGATCAAAAATCAATGTAAAAATGGACTAAAAACCATTATATCAACTTTTTATGTTAGGTCGAGGACCACTAGCTCAAGCATAAAATGTCAGTATACTATGGACCGACATTCCATAGGTTTTGAGTTGCGTGATATAAATAGAAGTATTTTAACACTACTAAAAAAGAACGCTACTCCACATAAAGACAGCTAAGATCAGACAGTCGACGACCGTCGGAAAATCGCGAATAAGCTGCAACACTCGAGCCTTCTTCTTCCTCATTGCAGCCACGAAAAAAATTCACTCCAAACCGCTTTTTCCACCTCTCCAAGCTTCCAAATGTCAATTTCAACTTCTCGGATACTCCACAGCTGCCTAATCAATATCTACGGCTTTTTAGTTCAGGTATAATCTCTTATTTTTCATTAAAAATCTAATTTTTAGTACTCTAAATCTAGATTTGCCTAGGTTGATCAATTAGAGCCAGTTAGTGATTGCAATTGTTTCTAACATTTTAATAATGGTATATAATATCACACGGTATACATATTTCATTTATTATTGTGAAATTGTATAAAGTATGTATAATTTGTGGTTGTTTGGGTATACGTAAAACGTCATACATATGCGGCGTTTCTGCCATTATATTGTGTCGATCGGAATAAGATAAAATGAATGTACGAGTTAGAAATATTAAAATGTGCACATCTTGACTTATGCAAAAAAATGCGTGCACGAGTCTAAAACGATTTGACCATGTTGGAAAGTTTTAGTTCGATAAAATACATCGAACAAATATGATAAATTAAAATAAAAATTTTAAATGTATAAAATTAGTAAAAATGTATTCTTTTTCATAAAATAATTTTGTTATGTCTCTTAGAGAGTTTTTGTTTCGTTTGACGGATGTCGTACATGATCGTTATATAAATAGTCATTTTGATCACGAAAACGACCATTTATTCATCTAGTGCAATGCATGTTGGATTTGTCTCTGTATTGGACAAGCTATAAATACAGTAAGTGCCGCAAATCCGTACTATCTGAGTTGACTGCATACATCACATGTCCAACCCAAATATCACAGAAATACAAATCATTTTTTTAGAAGAAAAAGGTAAAAGAAGAACAGAAATAACAACACAGAATCTCACATCACAGCGGAAAAATATATAATATATCATATCTTTTGAAGTACAAAATTTTAACTGTATAACATACACTTATCAGAGTACAACACTTACAACACAACGGAAATAAAAATACGACATATCTAACACTGAAGCCTACTGCTCCAAGATCCTTTACATAGATATGTAAAATCATGAACTACTTGACTGCCTGTACAAATTTGGGCATCCAAGAGTTTAGGTAAAACAAAACAAAATAAACTTTGGGTCAATCATGGGACTGGTATGAGTAAACAATTTAAAACAGTTTGAGAAAATAAAAAAAATCTCATAAGACCGCGTCGTATAACACGGAACGGGTTTTCCCTTATGAGAATCCAAAACACTTGATATAACTTTCAAATCTTTTTGAAAGAAACGATAATCTTTATATCAAAACTCTTTTGATATTATAATAATGTCTAAATCAAATAAAAAGAAATCTAGTGGAACGTTTGCATCTCACGTTCCACATGTATATAATATACAATCAAAACCGCGGGCACTTATTGGGTAATGCATTTCCAACTATAACAAGCTATGCAACCACCTTCCGATAGTGTATCTCTAGAGGAGAATACACTGGGTTCAACAAGAACATCTTGTAGCTTGGCCACAATGACCGACCACTCATTTCGCTTGAGTGTATCGAATGTATATCACCAACGGTTGGGATCAACAACCATTTCCCAAATGGGACAACATCGAATAGAATAAAGAATGAAATGAATTTCTCTAGATAGGTGATGATACACCCTAATTTGGAGCTACCCACTTAGCCATGCTGCCTGCCCGATTTTTGTCATTTCCCGGTTGTTGAGGCCTGAGGCTACAATTACTTAACATTCATTTAGCACAATCACTTTGATTGCTACATTGTCAGATCTGTTAATCATTAATTGATTTGCATAAATATATTCTGGATAGTATGCTAAGAGAATAAATTCTCTGCCACCATATATATTTATACAGACCAACATATGCGATCATTGGAAATACTCTGTCATACATTCGTCCATATACGTTCTGGGATTGAACGAAATCGAAGGCACAATTTCCATTAATGGAAAATGCGCTTGCACTTTAGTCCGTCTTCGATTATCTTCATATAATCTGATTCTCAATGTTACTGCCAATACGGAGTGGTTCTCGGATAATAATCCAACCGGTCTCTCCATATTGACAACGATATTGGCAGATACTTCGATAGTCGGTTATTTAACTATCTAAGAAAACCATCATTCATTCAAAGCATTAAACAAATCACTGGGCCTTTTAATTAATATTTCATTAATTAAAACACTTCTCCATTTCCTTATCAATATTCGTTAACACGATATTTTCGATAATCATTTTGGCCTCTTTACGCTATTTAGAAAACATTTCCGCATATCGACTCATTTTGTTTCAAAGATAATATCTTCTATTTATAATTGGAAAACACTCCAATTACTTATCTCTCTTCCCAACTCGTTTGTTTCAATACTTACGGAATATTTTTATTATTTTCCCAAATTCCACTTTCTTGGGTTAAAATGAATGTTGTGTAAAACATCGTTACGACAACCCAAATACTGCATTCAAAATCTTATTCAAACATTTATCTTCGAGACTGAATCTTGCTATTTATCAGTTAAAATGAAATCAATCAAGTTGGGGTATAACTACCTCTCATACCTTGACTGAAAACACCATTAACTTCAAAACAGACAAGACTACTTAACTCGAATAATCAACACCATACAAACCAATTATTCATTTTTAAAACGTATATACATTTCTCTATCTATTTTTACCAGATTTAATTATAGATTTCCTTTTTGTTTATAATATTCTCTTTTAAGTTCGTTTCCTTATCGAATTATATATATATATATATATATCAATATATTGATTTCTTGTTATCAATTTTTCTTAAAAATATTCTATCTCCTTAAATTTCCAGAAAATTTCGCCATAACCTCCTTTGTACCGGTCAATAGTTCAAACCTCAACTCGCCTCTCTAGGCCCTTTCCATTCAAAAAGAAAATCAAAAAGCCAAGTGGGTTGCCGATTCGGTGCATAAAACCTCATATGAAATTTAAACATGTACCTTTTTGTCAGGCACACGAATTATAGTCTTCATACACTTTATTCCATACCGGTCTAACTCATATACGTCCATTCCCAATTTATTCTAACTCAATCTGGTCATTTTAATTCAATTCGTTAATTAATTCTCTAATTAGCTCTTTTACCTATTCCACTTTTTAATTGAACATATCACGTTCATATACTATTTTTAATTTGGTTATAAACCAATCGAATTCCATTTTTAATTCAAGTTTCATATTCGATTTCGAATATAAATTTACAAACCCAATTTACTTATCCAAAGCCCAATTTCAATTCAAACTCCATTAACTAATTATTATTCAAACTAGTTAATTTTATTCAATAATTAACAAAATCCGATTTTTGTTTCAAAAATCATTTCATTACTCCACTCGAGTTCAGATATATTTTATAACTCAATTTCCTATAATGAATTCCAATTCCCTTTGAAATAAATTATTTTATTTTATTTGATATAATCGAATCCTAATTATCAATCCATTGGTTTTTCTCAATTCATTTTATATTCTGAATTCTGGAAGATAATCAATCGTGCCATTTCAAAACACTTTCCAATTCACTTTTAAATTCATACTTGAATTTAAACGTCTAAATTATCTAATGATAATTTATTTTACTAGATTTATAACATCGTTTGTAAATCCAACTTCCTTGTTTTACGTACTAAATCAAGTTTTCCATTTCAAATTCCATTTGAAATCCAATTCCTTTTATGTTCTGAATTCGAGAATAAAAACTGATGTTTCTTTTTCGAAATGATTTCAACTTTCTATTTTTAAATTCAAACTTGAATTTAAAATTTAAAATTATCTTCTGATAATTAATTTGCCACAATTATAACAACGTTTATAAATTTACTTGTTTTATATATTTAAACAAGTTCCATTTAAAAATCTATTTAAAACCCAAAATCTTATTTTGGAATATTCTATTTATTTTAACTTATACATATATAACGTAGAATCTATTTTCATATTTAAATTTAACTTCTATTAAATAAAATCCTAATATTTTTCTAGACGTATTTTATTTAAATAAATTCGAACTAATTGAATTCAAATCATAAATCCTTATGGATTTATTTTAGTTCAATTTATATTATGAACATCAGAATAAATTTCATCGTTTATTTCTTTAAAACGATTCCCCATTTCTATTTTTAAATTCACATTTGAATTTAAATATTCAAATTATCAAATGATAATTTTTCCACTTCATTTATAAACACCATATTATAAATTCATTTTAAATTCCCTGATTATCCAATGAAAATTATTCCATTTTATTTATAAACAACGTTTATAAATTTACTTCGACTTCCTATATTATATAATTTATAAACATCGTTTATAATTTCACTTCAAATCCCGCATTATTAATTTATAAACAATATATATAAATTCACTACTTGTTTTATATATTCAAAACAAGTTAATATATTTATAGCCCAATTGAAATTCAAATTCTATTTTAGATAAATAGAATTTTCCCTTTAAATCTCAAATATCATTTTCATGATATTTGTATATATCAACATTTTAGCCCAGTGATATTTAAACATTCAAAAACACACCATTATCAACCACATGTTTTCTAACACATCATATATGATAATATATATGAAAATAAACAAATAATAATATTTTTGAGGAATCCAAGTAGATTCCTCCAATCTCTGCATCCACAGACGTTAGCCAACATAAATAATACCCATCCTGCTTCGAGGCAGGATATCGCAGTATAGAAGGTCATCCACTATCATAGAGTGGGGCGTATAGGGTCATCCGCTAATGATACTGCGGGCATCCACTAATGGTACTGCGGGAATCCAATCACTAATATATATATATATATATATATATATACATAACCACAAACATCAATCCTAAATAACTAATATATATATAATAATAGCCACAATAATATTTTAATGCAACCAAACAACCATCAATTTTTTTTAACGACCAAAAATAATTTAAATAATAAATGAAGTGAGATTTACTCACCGAAATTGCAGTTGTCGAATATCCTATTTATTTCCAAATCACCGGCTATGAGTCTACTCAAACTGTCTCGAATACATTTCATTTCATACCTATGATATTTTGTTTCATTTATTGATTATGAAATCATTAATTTAAATTAAGTTAACAAATAAATAAATAAATTATCCTAAGTAAAAATGTATACCTTAATGATCTTTAATCTTTCTTATCTATGTTTTTTCACTATGAAACCATCACTCTTTGCCATAAATCTCGACTGCTCCTCCCTCCTTGACTCGCGGCTTCAACCCGCGAATACCAAGGGAAAAAATGCGAACCAGTTCTTCCCGATACACTCAACACAAATCCACGTCAGCCAAAATCACTTTCACCTCATTTTAAACAATCACTACAAGACCCTCAGAAGTCCCACTTTTTATTCCTAACCCCAAATACATCATGTGAACCAAATTTTGAACACTTAAACCAAAATAGAAGTGGAAACAACCACAACCGCCTCACTCCAGATCTAGACTTGCTCCTTTCAGAAATTCGTTCCACTCCTCTTGAAATCGAACTACCCCAAATACCCATCAGTACACTCGACTTCCTCTGTAGAAACCACGACATCAACTAGCTCATGTTGCCTTGCCCGTGACTTGAGAATATCGCAACCCCAAAATAGCCTACTGCAAATCACCGGCCTCCACTGAATACATGCGCCTCTTTCCTTCCTGATGTTGAGTTTTAAAAAGCACCACGACAACTCAAAGTACTGGGAAAAGCCTCGCACCTCCTTGCCTTCACATCTTCTAACCTAATCTGATCTGAAAATTTCCAATCGACACCAACTATATCTCTAGCATCAACGTTGACTTTCAAATTCGAAAGTCACCATCGCACTAGATTCGAGAGCCCAAGAAATGGAAAATTTGAGCCAACAAATCCCACGAACTACCTCTCCATGCACGCGCCTCATGTTGAGCATCGTCCCTGCAATGCTTGGATCTCGATTTGGATAGGAAGGACAACGGCGAAGCTCTCAATTTTGAACTGAGGGAAGGAAAATTCCATTCGATTTAAATTTTGGAGGAAGAGTAATTTCGTTCAATTCGAATTTTGGGAATAGATGGAAACGAAATAGAGGAGAACACCAATTGTCTGCTTGTAGTGGAGAATTAGAGGAAGACAGGGTCATTTTTTAGTTTGTCTAAGCTTTTCGAATTAATGTTGTAAGCCCTTTTTTAAATTTGCAAACAATATGGAGGAGCGACATTGAATTTCTGAGGAAAGAAATGGAGAAATACGGAGGGTGGACACGATTTTATAGGCACCGTATACTTAGGAATTAAGGAATTGAATTTAAAAATCTTTTAATTTAATTCGATTAGACATAAAGAGATTTTTATTCTTTTTAAATAGATCCGATGCTTCAGTACTATATTGGCCCTACTATGAATTGTCATTGTAGACAACATCTTCTTGAATAGAAAGGTCGTGAAGTGTTTGTTGAGTATAAGGAGTTGGATCATCTAGGTCCCATTCAAATTCCTCCTCCTGTGCATATGTTGTTTGAGGTTCCTTACCAGGTGCATGCTCTTCAAAATGAGTTGGCTCAGGTTGAGTACTAGGTCATGGTAGTATGTATCGAGTAATAGGTCCACTTGGAGGAGGAGCAGATGATGCTGAGGATGTACTCGAATAGGATCGACCATGAATTTTACGAATAATTTTGCCAATTGAGCTAACAAACTTTTCTAGAGTTTTTTCTACCTTAGTCCTACGAATAGAAAATGACCGTTCAAGTCGTGTAACTTTCTTTACTAAGATTTGTTGATTTAAAGAAAGTATTCGTTGGTTTTGTAAAGAAACATCTTGTACATTCTCACCGTGTCCGACCATCACTCTTGCTTCTTGGATATCTGGATCGGAGTAATATTCAGTAGGTTCACTTGGTTCGGATTGTTGGCATTGTCGGAGCAAAAGGTTGAAATGGTTGGGGAGGATGCCCTTGATGTGCTTGCCATTGTTCAAATGTTATAATTTCTTGCGGTCGGTCGGTTAATTGCATTAATGTCGCAAATCGTATTCCGCTATCATCAATAGGTACTTCCGGATAAGCAGAAAGATACAAATTAATTTCTTGTGATCGGAAGATAAGCATTAGATATGAGCCATAAGGAATTGTTCTTTTAGTTAGTGTCCAAAAATCTCGAATTTGCTCAAAGATAAATTGCACCCAATTTACACATGTGTGTCCAAAAATGGCATATAACGCCTTGTCATCATTTGAATACACTTGCTCATGATTCCTAGTCATGGTAGGACTGTATTAATAAGCATACGATTTATAAGTCAAGGTCTAGAACGGGATTGAGATGGAGCCATTTTTGTGAAATTATCTTGCCAAATTTGATGAGTAACTCGATCTCGAGGTTGAAACCGCATATCTGGGATATCTTGTAGACGAGTGCCAGTATATGATGTATTTAATATTTTCCCTAGCATCTCGATATTAAATTTAACCACTGGACCATAAACATGGACCAAATCCAATTTTTTGCATCGGATGGAGACCATACCGATAGCGAGCATAAGTTAATGAAGAACAAATAAATTGCAAGAAAATCAATAATATATTTGTTGTCTTCATATTCGATTAAATGATTAAGCTTTGCTCGAGTTAGGATGTTTGTGACATCATATTGCCTCAATTGAGAAAGAGGGTAGAATGGTCCCAGATGAATTTGCTTCTTCTTTAAAGCCTCTAAACGTTTTGGACCATCTTTTTCTTTCATTCATTCTTTGATTTGTTTATCAATGGCATAATTAGGTGTTACGGTAGGTGGTTGAGAGGAGGAGGCTTTAACAACCTTCTTTCGTTTGTTGGTGGATTTTCTTGGAGCCATGAATTTTGAATTCGAGTGTTGTGTAATTTGGGGATTAGGGTCTTCTTTTTGGAGGAAGATAGAGAATGGTAAAAAGTAAATTGCAGAAAGGTGAAAAGATATTGTATAGGGGGGTAGAACTAGGGTTCTGGGGGGTACTCAGACGTCTGTTGGGTTATTGACAGAAGTCTGGTACTGGAGGAAAAATATCCTGAGGCCTTCCACAGACGTCTGATTAAATTGATTCAGACGTTTATGCTGAAAGCAATTTAATATGTCGTGTGAGACTATGGTCAAACGTCTGTGTGTCTTCTAACAGACATCTGGTACTACAGGAATTTGAAACCGAGAAGTTCTACAGACGTCTGAATGTTTTGTTTCAGACATATATGCTGAGACTTGTTTATGAAATAATTTTAACACGTTCAGACATATGTGGGTGTTTTCTTCAGATGTCTAATGGGACATAGATAAAAAACCGAGAGTATATACAGACATCTGTCTACGGTATGTGATCGCTACTTTTCGATGAACTAGAAAAGCACGAATTTTAAAATAAATTCTACAAGCGCACAGATCGTGTAATATGGAGGTCGAATCATAGGGAGGCAAATTAAAAATTATTATTTATAGAATTTCGTGGGCGAGTTAGACGACTTTTGAGATTTGGTTGAAAATAGAACAATTGAAATTGCAACAATTAGGATTATCGTTGAAATTAATCAAATGATTAATCACTAATGAAAGTAAATTGCAAAAAAAAAATGCAGAAAATAAAAATGCAGAATAGAAATAACAACACAAATAAAATTAGGATTATCGTTGAAGCTAATCAAATGATTAATTACTAATGAAAATAAATGTAAAATACAACTAGTACTCTACCAAATCTAATTGTGTAGATGGCACTAGTTGCTAAGAAATGGAAAAATGCAGAAAATAAAAAGAAGACGAAGAACTTTATTAACGGAGAAGAAGATAGAAAATGGGATGATGACTACAATGAGATTACATGGGTATTTATAAGAGATAGCCAACCTAAACCCTAATTACAAATGGGCCTTAGTTATTTCTAGTGAGTTCTAGGCCTTTGTTAAATCAAGTGAGTTTTAGGCCTTTCCTCCTTTCCTCTTGCAAGCCTCCTTCGATTTGTAACGTGCATGGCCTTTCTACTAATTATTTTCTTGTCCAACAACAACTAGATGTGAGATCTTCATCTGCGAATCTTCAAATGTAAATATACAGCAGTTTGAACTCAATTTCTCTACTCTTATGACTGCATGTGGCTTGGTTGGAATATCTGTTAAAGTGACATAACAATACCCAAGTAATATTTATTTATATTCAAAAGATAAGATATAAGAGCATAAAATAAACACATTTCTATGTTAATCAAGTACTCCCACACTTATCTTTTACTCGTCCTCGAGTAAAACAAAAATTAAAAACTAACTAGATAGGTCACACTTTCATAGGAAACACGATAGCATTGAGCGTATGCAATAAACCGTTAAACCTTTAGGTGTCCCTAGTAGGACGAGTAGTGTCTCGTGAGGGTTTTCAGCGGATACTACCCACAAAATCCAAATGCAGTATGCTATGACTCTAATGTAACTACATGAATGCAGAGGACTTATGCAACTGAAAACAAAAATTGGAAACACGACTTATTTCAGGAATGTGGCACATAAAATTATGTTAACAATTTCTAGTCAGTTGATTTTATTTTAGATATCTCAACTTGTCACAAATTTTTAATATAAATCAAGTTTTCAAATGTTATGTTCTAGTTTGGCCGGTTAGTTTGGTTGATAACATAGTGCAACCATGAATTAAATTCTTAGTTTGCTTATCACAGTTTGTAAAGTCGTATTCTAATTTCCTTGTATGGCTAGTCAAATCAATAAGGTCAAGCAGTGCTTGGGATTCATCGCTTATTCCCTATCTCTATAAAAATTGAAATTTATGATTAATTACATACACCTAACTTAAAAGACCAAGGTATACCACTCATACACTGCCTTGCGGACTGACAGATAGTTGGGACAGAGCTTGGCGGATTGTGTAGACCGTCGCTGACTTTGTCAACAACATGTTAGTAATCCTTATGTGTCCAACTCATAAAATGAGACAAAGATATACCAACGCCGACTTTGTCAACAACATGTCGTATGGAGCTTGGCGGGTTTGCACACCAACGCTAGATATACAAGCAATATTGGATACCCTTGGATTGCTATTATTATTATTGAAAAAATAAGAACAAGAGAGAGTTACGCGAATTCCGCTTAAAACAACTTAATTTTAAAGATTCGAAAAGCCAATATAAGTATTTTAAGTCCTCCACTCATTAAACAAAGGCTGCAATTTAGAATAAACTTCATGGCCATCACCTAAGAATCTCCCTATGTACAGGTTACACTATTATCCCTCAAAATTCAACTTTTCATTATATTTCTTATTCGATCGTAGTTGAGAGAAAAAATACTATCAACTGATTAACAATTGCTAACGTATTTTGTTGTATCAATCTAAAATGAGTCGTATTTTCAAAAAAAAATATATGGTATGTTACTATAATTTAAAATGCATGATGGTCTTATCTAAATGCATGAAAGTGAAAAGAAAAAAATGAAAATAAAAATAAAAAATGAATGCAATGCAAATTCCCCCCACACTAGATCTAAAACAGTGTCCACACTGTGAACGTTTCCTAAATTTGAAAGATCATACCCAAAGGTGAATGACTTGCAAAATTATTTGTAAAATGAAAGTAAGTTTAGCCACTATATGAGAATGCCAATCATATGCAGAATGAAATCTACAATGATGATGAGTATTATGTGAAAAATGAGACTTCGTTTTCCCTCCACACTTATCTTTTGAAATAAAAATCTTTCCTATGAAAATTTGGTTGTGACAGTGATTTATACCATTAAGATGCAAATTATCCCGTAAAATTTTCATAGTTTTCTTTTGATCCTCGGTAAGATAAATGGCCATTACGGGAAAATTTCTGTAGAATCCAAGTAAGAATACTCATGGTCTTGTGGTAGGGGTTTGGGATCTAACTTAGGAAGTTCTTGTATGCTAATATTGGTCAACATTCCATGGTTAGATTCAAATGACGAGGGTTTCGAGTCAAGTAGTTCGTTTCAGAAATGTATTCAAGCTCATCAAAATTGAAGTTGAAATGGTCAAGACATATTTTCAAAGCTTCAGAAGTCTCATTAGAGGTTTCATCAATTGTTGTTTGAATCATGTCAATTTCATCAATCTCAAAATCACTAGGAGAATTATGGTCGCTAACACTCGTTTCACTGATCGTTGTTGAATATGGAAAATCCAAACTTAAATTTGACACAAGTAGCTATTATTACAAAATAAATAACGTACTCAAATATATTTTATTAACTGATAATCTCGATTTGAAGAGGAAGAGGGTCTTATGGCTGTTCACGTATAGTATAAATACTAAGGGATACGACCAATGTTTTACGGATAGTATGCAACCTCTTTTGCTAGAAGTTCAATAAATTGAACTAGTATATATCCGCGATCAAACCGTTGAGAGAACCAGTTTCATAAAATACACCCTTATAGTCAATTATTTTGCAATGTCTAATCAAGTTATATTATCGAATAAACGATGAGAATGATGACGGTAGTTATAGAAATTTTTGCCAACCACAAAAATCAGACAATAATAACTATAGAAAATTAAAATATTGTACAAGCAGGCCATTTCCCCTACAGAAGATTTTTACAAGCAATTTCAATAATTTTCTTTATAGCACATCACCTGCAGAGTTCAGAAAAATTTACAGTGGGGTATGGCTGTCCGTCCTGAGAAATTTGAATAGTGCTAGCGATTCAAATCCGTTGTTTTGTTGTTTTGATTGAATTTCGTTCCTCGCTTGTTTGCTTGAATTATTTCTTCCCTTTGATCTTTGATTTTCTTTTTCCTTTTTCTTTTCTTTCTCCCTTTTTTGTGAAAACAAATCGAAAACAGAAAGAGAACAGAAAAAAACTAAATTAACAACTCAAACAAAAGCAAGTAAAATAAACAGTTAAAAAACAAAAATGGAAACTGAGCCCACCTAGTTAACAAAAATAAAAATAAAATACAAGCCCTGCTGCGTGCGTGCCAAAGTCGAGCCAAAAGGGACTCAGTAGTCAAATAAAAATCATGCACCAAAGGTCAAGCCATCTTTTAAATTATTAAGCCATGCAATCGTTCCCAAAATCTAAAGAAAATATGGAAGCAAATAATTCCCAGAAATCACATCCCTTTTTTATGTTCTCTACGCAAATAAAGATGCCCTAATATACTTCCCAGAAAACCAGACCAAGTCATAGAAATTGCGTTCTAAAACAAATTTAAGCAAGCCCCATTACGTTGCTAAATAATTTGGGTGCCATTGAACCTGCCTTATATATATATATATATATATATATATATATATATATTAAACATACACACACTAATACATTCATTTCTAAATGCCTCTCCATATATCATTACAGCCATCATTATCTTCTTCCTCTCCAAATCTAAGATCTTAAATCATTTCAAATCAAAATGATTGATTTGTAGTAGAAGGTTTCTAATCTCGGATCAACTACTTGGCGGATTGGGAAGTGTTCTAGGAAGAGAAATCATATATTCAACGTAGACTCTAAGGCATCATTAGGTGGTAAATCTCCTTTTATTATTATTATTTTGATATCAAATTTATCATATAAAATTAATTCACACTAAATAATTTATTTGTGTTTAGATCTATTTATTGTTTAGATTAGGAGAGAGTTGCTAATGAAACATAAGTATCACTTGTAGCTAGGCTAAAATCTTGTGTATATGTGCATGTATGCACACAAATATATAATATGAGGAGATTTCTACCACACCTTAAAAAATTGTGTGCTCTAAAACCTCTCTAATTTGAACCACAAGCTCCTCATAAAATGATAGCACTAACACGAAGAGAGATGAATGTTTTATTATTTAATTTAAAGTTTTGATTGAAATCAAATAGCTTTTGAGGTGCTGCATTATTTGAGGTATTATTATTTACTTCAGCTTGTATAGACCAAATAAATGACATGTACTTTTTCTCTATGCATTCTATCATTGAAAAAATTCAAACATTTTTCTAGAAATTTTGATTCTTCAAAACAATTTAAGATAACTAGAAATGAAAGTTTTTAAATAATATATGAGTTGAGAATTCAATCCTTGTCAATATTGACACAAATAATTGGTATGTGTTTGTGAACATATTAAAAAAATTACAAAAATAATGTGTAAAAGCAAATAAGAAAGAAAAACAATAAAAGAAGAATGCATGCTTTAGCTTTGAAAAAACAACTTTGAAGGAGGATTATTTTTGTTATTATTATTATTTCTAGTTTGTCTTATACATGAAGAAATAATTTATTTACTGAACCATTGAACAAAAATCGATGTAAGAATTACCTAAAAAACAATATATCCGCATTTTATGTTAAATCGAGAACTATAGCTTAAATGTCAAACAGCTATACACTTTGGACTGATGTTCCATAGATTTTGAGTTCAACACCTATGATACCAATGGAAGTGCCCTACCCAAAAAAAGTAACTATGTTAGACTAAATGATGATATACCAAAAAAAGCAACAATACAAGGAGCTAAAAAAGAAAAAGAAAGGCATCACAACAATACCAAGCATTATTTGTATAATATGTTTGGCATGACATGTGATGACTTCCCTACACCATATGTGCATAAGGAGGAAAAGATGCATTGTATAAGTGCTAGACTAATGGAGATGATCATCATGTGAAGAAACTAAAGCAATCTATCATATAAATCACAATGCATGGATAAAATATCATAAGAAACTATACAACATAGCAGTAGTAAGACATAACAGAATGGGAATCCTAACCCATAAATCCAAAAAAATTATGTTAAAGATGTTATAATATTCAAATATATTATTTCATCATTCCATATTGCCCCAGAGTTTAGTAAAACCATAAGATCAAATATTTACAAATAGTAATACGCTAGCTCTCCAGCTCCTCTCTACATCATCTTCAACTTTATCCAAAGCCTATTATCTAATCTACTCATCAATAATGTTAACGATCCCACATAACAATGTTGATGAACTTCCAAGATAATAATAGAAAACTTAAAATCTTGCATCAAACAACAGTCAGATGTAAGCGATGATGATTACCAAAAGTTATGTTAAAAAATATGCTACTAGACAGATTTATGTATCATACCTGACTTGTCCCTACAACCAAAAAGGTATCACGTAATAACTAAGTGAAATATGTTGCTCTATTAAACAAAAAATAAAGGACACTAGTTATTATAGAAAACTGTTCCTAGCCCACAAACTCGGCTTCATTCACCATCCTCTTCTACAAAATCCTATAAATGATGGACTGCACAAAGAAAGAAGAGGAGCATCCAAAACAACCATATCCATATAGAACATAACCATCATGTTCTAAAGCCTCGAGTACATCAATAACCCTTATGAGTAGCCCCCCTTATGTTAAGGGTCAATGGGAAACTCTAGTTCTAGTTAGATTATCGTGTTTCCCAAACATATTTGTCTTAAGGACCACTTTTCAAGTGATCATCTCTAAGTCAACTACTAGAACGCTACGAGCTATCAAAATTCTACTTGTTTCCACCATCACTCTTCTTCTTGTCATAAGGGTGGAATTTGTTCTTGCCTTTCGTATTAATGTTATTCTTCAAATTCTTAAATTTCTCTCTTGCATTATCATGTTGTTCAAAGATCAAAGTCAAGTTCAATACCTAATCAAAAGATTTATCTATGTAGGGTAGCAATGCCCTACCCAAGCCTGCATTCAACCTTTGAATACATCTGTTATTCTTAGCAGCTTCTTCAGCAACTAGCATAAGTCCATACATAGATAAGCTCTCGAATTTATGAGTGTACTCAGTAACACACATTGCCCTCTGCCTTAATTTGATGAATTCCTCCAGCAATGATGCCTTAGCTGATGTAGGGAAAAACCTTGCCTCCAACATCTCCTTGAATTGGTTCCAGGTAACCTCATTCTCTGGTCTTCCAGCAATAATGACCTCCCACCAGTCCAGAGTTGCACCCTTAAA
The DNA here is from genome assembly GCA_030737875.1 of Allium sativum. Taxonomy (NCBI): domain Eukaryota; kingdom Viridiplantae; phylum Streptophyta; class Magnoliopsida; order Asparagales; family Amaryllidaceae; genus Allium; species Allium sativum. The sequence continues at coordinate 718,202,288 of CM060912.1, read as the reverse complement.
TTGCCTAGAGGCAATCTATCTTTTCCTTTGATCTTCAATTTGCATATCATCAAAAATCCTTTCTAGAATTCTTAACCAAGATTGAACCCTATCACCCCTTCAATACCTTCAAAACTCTTGCCTCCAAGGTTGGTGTAGGTTTTTAGCAACCTAGACGTTCCTCATGTGGGTTGTTTTTCCCTTGGCTAACACCTCCCATCAGAACCCTCACAAAATCTTGCATGTTCACCATTGGAGGCTCATTTGATGATCCTGTAGCAAGATGATGCCTTGGTCCTACTATGGTTGTCTAAGGATGTGACAGCCTACCTCGCACCAACTGACATTTCCAATGAAAGTGCGCTATGCCGATGTCCAACCAGCACGGGCGGTCGCCAAAGAAAGGAAAGAAGGGAATTTGAACTAACAAGAAACCTGTAGAATGTCTCATTGCGCATGGAATAAAATATAATAATAACATTTTGACATAAAACAAGTGAGATAGTGCATAAGCTGAAAACTAAACCATCATAGCAGCGCAAAATCCAAAATACAGCTTATGTTCCATATCATCATTATTACAACTTTTAAAACTGTCTCCAAAACAAAATAAGAAAGGTACACTACTAATGCCTAAAGTAGTGACCAACAGCGACACAGAGAGAGTATCTATATATATCATACGTGGAAGCCTCCTACTCGTCTCCGGATCAGCTACTCGTGCATAACTAGCTAACATGTCTCTAGTCTGCCTGTTTAAGAGCACCCAGAGTAATAAGAAGAGACATAAAATTCTGGATCAGACAAAAGTATGGTATGAGCGATAAGCAGCAAAACAGAACAATAACAGGTATACTAAACCATACCTGAACCTGGGCCTACCACCAAAGAGTTAGCACAACAAGATGTACAATACACTAAGGTGACGCTAACATATGGTGTAAAGATACGGGGGAGGGGGTGTGCATGTCACAATGATGGCAAACAAATAAAGCATAGCAACCATCCTCACATCTCTCACTCAGTGCGTAAAGCATACGATATCCACCGCTTTGATCACCCAAATCCTTGCTATGATCACTCTGCCCCATGGAGTCGTGGTGACTCCACTGCCTGATCCAAAGCCACTAGTCCTTGCTATGTCCACTCTGCCCCATGAAGTCATAAAGGCTCCACTGCACTGGCTCATAGCCATGCTACGATCACTCTGCCCCATGGGGGTAATAACTACCATATTGCACTGATCCGTAGCCTAACAACCGTCTTGGTGGTGAATCAAAGTTATGGATGTCAATAACCCCTTTGCACACCTCCCGCAGCAAAGCCCAACTCATGAATTTAACTCGTTGGTTCCCATCTGGACTTCCTTTGCATCTCGGGTTTTGGTCGAATTGGAGTTGGTCTTCAGAAGAGTCATCGCATAGTAGAAGTAAAGGTTCAAACGCGGTTCGGTTCGGTCTATCTAGTTCAGTTCGGTGTGTGGTGCTCAGGCTCCCCATTCGGTTCAGCTTAAATCCCCCTCCTTCGGTTCGGTTTGGGTTCACTTCCCCCATGCGGTTCGGTTCGGCGCTTTGCTTTTTGGTTCCGTTAGTCCCTCCTGCTCCAGCTTGTTTACTCTGATCTAATCCCACGTTCCATTCCGACCCAATCCGATCCTCAACCCAACTCCAACTCTTTGCAAGTGGCCTTCCTTCTTGCCAAGCCTTTCCTGTTGCTAAGTTCCAATTCGAGTTAAATCCCTTGCCCGGTCCTCCTATCCGACCCAAGCCCTTAATCCGATCCGAAAACTTGCACATTTCCTGCAACTTTTCCAGCGACTTGTAATGACCCGCATTGTTGGCCGTGGAATAATTAACTAATTAAATTATGTAAATAAGGATTTAGTGAATTAAATAGTGGTTTAATTAATTTTAGTGGTTATTTAATTTAATTAAATAATAGAATAATAGATTTAATTCAGAAATAATCAAAAATATTGGAAATCACAATATTCTATGAACGGGGTTGTCCCTTAGATTTAATTCAGCTTAGAGTTGAATTATATTTACGAATTTATTCAATCGACGTCAGTTTGAACATAGAATTATAATATAATTAAAATAGAGCGCGAAACAACGTGGCAGTTCGCTATTTGGCGATCTGAACTTCAACTGAATGTACAGGATTCGTTTTAAGCCGGATTTCTGTGAAACAAGAATCGTGTGGAGCTGGTGGAGTATATCTTTCTAGTGGAAGAGAAAAATCGGGATTTCGTCGTGTAGATTTTGATTTATGTCCAAATCAAATTTTAGAAAAGTCGCTGTGGAATTCCTTTATAATTTATAAAGGAATTATTTATATTTTAAAAAGGAATTTCAATATAAATCGAATATCGGGCTGACCCAGATTGAAATATCAAGTTAGAAATTCATAGAGGAATATTCTAGAGCTGTATGGTATTCTACTGTGAATATAGACGATAATATTTATTTTTAAATATTTAATTTAATTATATTTAAATATATTTATATATTTAAATGGGTCATCTAGAGCTTTAAAAATAGCCACTTTTGCAAACGAAGTCGGAATTCGACGAAACTAATTTTGTTGGATCCGCAATGTCAAATAGTTGTTAGATTTCCAGTTTCGTGATTTTTAGAGTCACTGTGTGGCCATACGGATTTTTAGAGTGAAAAACAGTCAGTATTTTGACCTTTAAAAATATGCTGTGTGAGCAAACGGAGTCGAAATTCGACGAAACCAGATTCGTTGGGACCGTAATGTCGAACAGTAGCTGCATGCCAATTTTCATGATTTTTGGGTAGTGTATGTGATCACAGGGATTTTTAAACACATGACATGAATATAATGATGTGTGTGTGTGTGTGTGTGTATATATATATATATATATATATATCTAACCAAAATATCTAGATATTTATCACCATTATAAATACCACTACCCTTAACATTTCTAACCTAATTCCATATCTTCATTCGGTCAAATAACTGAGCCGCCAAAATTTGTTCATCTCGTATAAACAATTTCCGTTTGGAAATCAAATAAAAATCCCACAAAAATCCTAAAATCTTCATTTCAATTTTCTTGGGTTCGCCTGAAGCGGCTCTTCGATGCTGCAACCATTCTGTGGTGTTCGATCAGTTTCTGGTTCGCTGGAAATCACACAGCACAAGCTAGGGTTCTAATTAAACCTAGATTTAAGCAGCAATAGGTGTATTCGAGTTTGTAATTGAACTCAGGGGATCGAATAACATCGGTTACGTTTTTTGGGGATTTTCTGGGATCGAAACCGTCGATCGAAATTCTGGGTTGGACGACAGTAGCTCGACGTCGGATCCAGAGGGGGTGGTGCCAGTTTAGCTCAACGAGTATGAAGGGATGCGGCTTTGGAAGGGATGGAGTGTGGTGATCTTGGTTTTGAAAACCATGGAGAGTAGAAGGAGTCAGGGTGGAGAATGAAGCTCGAAATGGTGAATTGAATTAGGAGCAGGTCACGGCATCATTGGGATGAACGAGAAGAAGGGGTATCTTGTGGGTAGGCTTTAGAAACGGGTTTGGGCCAGTGAGTGAAAGTGGTAAAGCCCGTTAAATAAAACAATTAAGTTTGTTTTTATTTTAAAATTAGTCCAAACTTTAAAAGCGTATATCTATTTCATACATGATCAGAATTTCGAACGGTTGGATCCGTTGGGATTGTGGGTACGGTGGCTACCCCTGGAGCTGACTGAGAGTGAATCCGAGCTCATTACAATTTATAGCAAAATAAATTTTCCGTCTGAATCAAGTGACAATTATTGTTATTTAACGATGATAGTCCAATGTGAGTAAATCTCACTAACTCCGAACAGTTTATAATTTCATGTTGTATCTTTAGAACTGTTAAATATTGGTTGATTGACTGTGTGTTGACTGTTTGATTGAACTGCTAGTCAGTTAGTTGAATTTCTATATTGATTCTGTTTAACAGAATTTATCATATTGAACTAAAAGTGATGTTGATTTTATTGTGTAACATCTGTGGATGCAGGGAGACAGGTTGGAGGAATCAGACTGGATTCGTCAACATTTATTTTATTGCTTTTCATATAGTGTGATATATGATGTGTTATATAATTTGTTATGGATTATGTGTGTTAAAATGATATTGATCATTGTTATTCGATATTTCTAATATCATAAAAAGACCCTAGGATGTAAAAATGATTATTTCAACGTATATTGAAATAAAGGGATTTTATAAAATCAACAGATTTTATACAAGGAAATATTTCGAAAGTAAACGAAAGGAAAATGTTATAAAACGAATAGAGTTTTACGAAAGGAAAAAATGTTGATAAAATAAATAGGAGATTTTAAAGGAGAATATTTATTTAGAAAAGAAATAGGAGATTTTAAAAGAGAATATTTAATTAGAAAATAAACAGGATAAAGGAATACTTGTTTAGGAAATGAATTGAGTTAATCGATTAGAGTAAATCAAAAAGAGTAAATCGATTAGAGTAAATCTGGCATAGTTATTTAGGATAAGTTACCATTTAGCACGACTGCTAGCATAATTCGCAGGGCTGCAGATAGCCTACGGCGGTCGGATGTTTCCTGAGGGAATCAGGCGTAACCATTGTGATCGTTGCGGTCTAGAGTTAAGCGAATGGAGTTAAATCAATATAGTTATTCAAGATAGAGTTAAAACAGACATAGTTATTCGAATTAGAGTTAATCAAATATAGTTAATAGAATAGTGGTAAGAAATAGAGTTAAGCAAAATTAGAAACTGACTAGAGATTAGTAAATTGAATGGTTTTCTAAGTGTTGATCTGATGTTGGTTTCGGCTTTCGGGGTTTATACTTAGAGAATTGTTCTCCTACTAGTTTACCGTCAGGGACTGATAGTTGGGAAATGATAGTGATATGTAAATAACAAATGGAAATATTTTCCAGTGTTAATAACATATATTTTCCAAACATATGAAATAGGGAAATATGAATATATATATATATATATATAGATATATATATATATATATATATGATTGATGATTGATTGATAGAATTTCCATCTGGAAATAATATCGTTGTTTGCACACTTGTTTTTATTCGATAGTTAAATCACAGACTATCGAAGTTTTTGACCATTTTAACGTTGTTAATATGGAGAGACCGATTGGATTATTATCCAAAGAACCACTCTGTATTGGCATAAGCGTTGCGAATCATATATGCCAAAGATAATTGAAGACGGAGTAAAGTGCAAGGGCTATTGTATAAATCTTAGATAACAGTGTCTAAGATGGATGTACTGAATAGTGCCTTCGGTTCATCCTGTTCTCGGATGACTTGTATGGATGGACGTCTGACAGAGTATTTCCAGACGATCGCGTATATTGATTTCTTCAACCGTACCAAGAGTGGAAGCGGAGAAGGAAACTTCTTTTAGCTGACACGTAATGTACGGTTGTAGACGTCAATCGGTGATTTGATGGATTTGACAATGTGGCATTCGAAGTGAATCTGATGTGATGATGAAGCGTAACCTCAAGCCTCATCAACCGGTAAATGACAGAAATCGAGCAGGCAGCACGGCTAAGTCAGTCGCTCCGAAGTAGGGTGTATAATCACCTGATCTAGAGTTTCATTTACTTCTAAAAATATATTGTTGATACTGTCCCATTCGGGAAAATGGTTGCTGATCCCAACCGTTGGTGATATACATTCGATACACTTAAGCAAAATGAGTGGTCGGTCATGTGTGGCCAGGTTGCAAGATGTTCTTGTTGAACCTAGTGTATTCCTCGCTAGAGGTACACTAGCGTAAGGTGTTTCCATACCTTGTCATAGTTGGAAATCCATTACCCAATATGTGCTTGCGGTTTTGATTGTATACTATGTATGTAGAACGTGAGATGAAAGCGTTTCTGCTAGATGATTATTATATTGTGTTAATAGACATTATTATAATATCAAAAGGTTTTTGATATAAAGATATTTGGATCCTCATAATAGAAAAACCCGTTCCGTTATACGGCGTGGTCTTATGAGATATCATTTACCTGCTTGAACTGTTTTAAACTATTTTACTCATACCAGTCCCATGACTGACCCGGAGTTTATTTTGTTTTGTTTCCCTAAACTCTTGGGTGCCTAATTTTGTACGGGCGGTTAAGTAGTCAGGATTTACAGATATACTGGAAGAGCTGGAGCAGGAGGCTTCAGGATCATAGTTATAGTTTATTTCCGCTGTGTTGTAAGTGTTGTACTTTGATAATGATGTATATTCAAGTACAAAGTTATATTTCAAAGTTATGTTATATATTATATGTTATTCGTTCCGTTGTGAGATTCGTGTTACTCTAATGTGGTGTTCTTCTTCTTCTTCTTCTATTCTAAGTTTCTATCTTATCTTTCCTCACCCTCTAATTTCTTTCATTAATGACCGGTATTTTTCGACCTTTGGTTAGTCATCATTGAGTTTATGGCGATAACCAAGGTCGACAAAAACCCGGGTCATTACAGTTGATATCAGAGCTTAAGTTAAGAATTACCTTGGCTCTATGGCGTGACTCGGTAGAGATAGGGTTAGTAATACCCTAGATTGAGTTGAGTGTATATAGGAGTGAATGTATTTGTAATTTGATATAAAATTTGTTTTATATTGTGGAGATTTATTGGTTGAGTCGTTTATGAGTTCTGGTCGATTAGTTTGATCTACTGTATCGGTAGGAGTAAATAAACACTTGAATAAGATGGACTGACGCAGTATGGATATGTGATATATTATCATATATATAGGATGTGTTGGTAGTAATTATAATCAGATAAGATTATAAAATGTGAAATGGTTATATATAACCAATCAGAATTTATACAAGTTAATTATATGAAATTGAAATGAATTAAATCTGAATTTAGATCAGAATTGAAATTTAAAATCCCAGAAATGGGAAAGGTGTTTGTAAACGAATATGGATTAAATATATATGAATTTTAAGATCCTGGGAGATTTTAAATTTGTTTACAACATTGTAAAAGGATATTTGGAATTGATTTCAAGGTGGAAATGTGTAAAAATGGGTTTTGAAAGTGCTATAGTATTGAACTCACTTCGGTAGCTGGAAAATAGATTCCGATGTTGATCATGACATCATCGGTGTTCGTTTTCGAGTATGTAAGTGACAGATTACTACCAAGGATTTTGTTTTGAATTTGTTTTGGGAAAACAAGTTGTGTTGAATTTCAAAAAGGAAAATTTGATTTTTGAAAGAGGTAAACTATTTAAAAACTTCCAGGAAGAAAAGGTTGTTTGAATTTAAACAAATTAAACTAAAATTTGTAAAATCCAATAGAATTGGGATTGAATTAAAAGCCAGTAAGTGAAAATCTTTTGAAACAGATTAGTGTCAAGTAGAATTAGACTTGATTAGAGATAATATGGAATTATATTGGACTGGTGAGTTATGGATTTGAAATCAAGAATAGTGCTTGAGTTTGAAATGAAATTCGACTTAAGTATAAGCGAATGGGTGTGTTAAAGATAAATTGATTTGGGATCAAGTTGGAATTGCATGGGTATATGTAAAATTGATGACAAGTGAAGTGATAGAGTTGATATGCCCAACAAAAAGGTACAAGTTTATATTTGATATAAGCATGAGATTTATGAGCCGAATTGGCAAGCCGCTTGGCTGTTTGATTTTCTTTTGGGTTGGAGAAGGCCTAGAGAGGCGAGTTGGAGTTTTACCGATAGGGTTGTACAAAGGAGTTTATGGCGAAATTTACCGAAAATTAAAGTGTTAGAAAATTTTCTGAATTTTTGAAAATTTTAGTTAGTCGGAATAAATAAATATTTTAGTCGATATTAATTGGTTCAGTTGAAATCATAAATAAGGGGTAAACAAATCTTAGGAATTCAAATAGATAGGGTCGTCCTATACCTTAGCAATTTCGAGGATGAAATTATTTTAAGTGGGGAAGATTGTAATGACCCGCATTGTTAGCCGTGGAATAATTAACTAATTTAATTATGTAAATAAGGATTTAGTGAATTAAATAGTGGTTTAATTAATTTTAGTGGTTATTTAATTTAATTAAATAATAGAATAATAGATTTAATTCAGAAATAATCAAAAATATTGGAAATCACAATATTCTATGATCGGGGTCGTCCCTTAGATTTAATTCAGCTTAGAGTTGAATTATATTTACGAGTATATTCAATCGACGTCAGTTTGAACATAGAATTATAATATAACTAAAATAGAGCGCGTAACGACGCGGTAGTTCGCTATTTGGCGATCTGAACTTCAATTGAATGTACAGGATTCGTTTTAAGCCGGATTTCTATGAAACAAGAAACGTGTGGAGCTGGTGGAGTATATCTTTCTAGTGGAAGAGAAAAATCGGGATTTCGTCATGTAGATTTTGATTTATGTCCAAATCAAATTTTAGAAAAGTCTCTGTGGAATTCCTTTATAATTCATAAAGGAATTATTTATATTTTAAAAAGGAATTTCAATATAAATCAAATATCGGATTGATCCAGATTGAAATATCAAGTTAGAAATTCATAGAGGAATATTCTAGAGCTGTATGGTATTCCACTGCGAATATAGACGATAATATTTATTTTTAAATATTTAATTTAATTATTTTTAAATATATTTATATATTTAAATGGGTCATTCAGAGCATTAAAAATAGCCACTTTTGTAAACGAAGTCGGAATTCGACGAAACTAATTTTGTTGGATCCGCAATGTCAAATAGTTGTTAGATTTCCAGTTTCGTGATTTTTAGAGTCACTGTGCGGCCGTACGGATTTTTAGAGTGAAAAACAGTCAGTATTTTGACCTTTAAAAATATGCTGTGTGAGCAAACGGAGTCGAAATTCGATGAAACCAGTTTCTTTGGGACCGTAATGTCGAACAGTAGCTGCATGCCAATTTTCATGATTTTTTGGTAGTGTATGTGATCACAGGGATTTTTAAACACATGACATGAATATAATGATGTGTGTGTGTGTATATATATATATATATATATATCTAACCAAAATATTTAGTTATTTATCACAATTACAAATACCACTACCCTTAACATTTCTAACCTAATTCCATATCTTCATTCGGTCAAATAACTGAGCTGCCAAAAATTGTTCATCTCGTATAAACAATTTCCGTTTGGAAATCAAATAAAAATCCCATAAAAATCCTAAAATCTTCATTTCAATTTTCTTGGGTTCGCCTGAAGCGGATCTTCGATGCTGCAACCATTTTGTGGTGTTTGATCAGTTTTTGGTTCGCTGGAATTCACACAGCGCGAGCTAGGGTTCCAATTAAACCTAGATTTAAGCAACAATAGGTGGATTCGAGTTCGTAATTGAACTCAGGGGATCGAATAACGTCGGTTACGTTTTTTGGGGATTTTCTGGGATCGAAACTATCGATCAAAATTCTGGGTTGGACGACAGTAGCTCGACGTCGGATCCAGAGGGGGTGGTGCGAGTTCAGCTCAATGAGTATGAAGGGATGCGACTTTGGAAGGGATGGAGTGTGATGATCTCGGTTTTGAAAACCATGGAGAGTAGAAGGAGTCAGGGTGGAGAATGAAGCTCGAAATGGTGAATTGAATTAGGAGCAAGTCACGGCATCATTGGGATGAACGGGAAGAAGGGGTATCTCGTGGGTGGGCTTTAGAAACGGGTTTGGGCCGGTGAGTGAAAGTGATAAAGCCCGTTAAATAAATCAATTAAGTTTGTTTTTATTTTAAAATTAGTCCAAACTTTAAAAGCGTATATCTATTTCATACATGATCAGAATTTCGAACGGTTGGATCAGTTGGGATCGTGGGGACGGTGGCTACCCCATGGAGCTGACTGAGAGTGAATCCGAGCTTGTTACAATTTATAGCAAAATAAATTGTCCGTCTGAATCAAGCGACAATTATCGTTATTTAACGATGATAGTCCAATGTGAGTAAATCTCACTAACTCTGAACAGTTTATAATTTCATATTGTATTTTTAGAATTGTTAAATATTGGCTGATTGACTGTGTGTTGGCTGTTTGATTGAACTGCTAGTCAGTTAGTTGAATTTCTATATTGATTCTGTTTAACAGAATATATCATATTGAACTGAAAGTGATGTTGATTTTATTGTGTAACATATGTGGATGCAGGGTGACAGGTTGGAGGAATCCGACTGGATTCCTCAACATTTATTTTATTGCTTTTCATATATTGTGATATATGATGTGTTATATAATCTGTTATGGATTATGTGTGTTAAAATGATATTGATCATTGTTATTCGATATTTCTAATATCATAAAAAGACCCTGGGATGTAAAAATGATTATTTCAATGTATATTAAAATAAAGGGATTTTATAAAACAGATTTTATAAAAGGAAATATTTCGAAAGTAGACGAAAGGAAAATGTTATAAAACGAATAGAGTTTTACGAAATGGAAAAGTGTTGATAAAATAAATAAGAGATTTTAAAGGAGAATATTTATTTAGAAAATAAATAGGAGATTTTAAAGGAGAATATTTATTTAGAAAATAAATAGGATAAAGGAATATTTGTTTAGGAAATGAATAGAGTTAATCGATTGGAGTAAATCAAATAGAGTAAATCGATTAGAGTTAATCAGGCATAGTTATTTAGGATAAGTTACCATTTAGCACGACTGCTAGCGTAATTCGCAGGGCTGCAGATAGCCTACGGCGGTCGGATGTTTCCTGAGGGAATCAGGCGTAACCATTGTGATCGCTGCGATCTAGAGTTAAGCAAATGGAATTAAATCGAATATAGTTATTCAAGATAGAGTTAAAACAGACATAGTTATTCGAGTTAGAGTTAATCAAATAGAGTTAATCGAATAGAGGTAAGAAATAGAGTTAAGAAAAATTAGAAATTGACTAGAGATTAGTAAATTGAATGGTTTTCTAAGTGTCGATCTGATGTTGGTTTCGGCCTTCAGGGTTTATACTTAGAGAATTGTTCTCCTACTAGTTTACTGTCAGGGACTGATCGTTGGGAAATGATAGTGATATGTAAATAACAAATGGAAATATATTCCAGTGTTAATAACATATATTTTCCAAACATATGAAATAGAGAAATACGGATATATATATATATATATATATATATATATATATATATGATTGATTGATAGAATTTCCATCTGGAAATAATATCGTTGTTTACACACTTGTTTTTATTCGATAGTTAAATCACAGACTATCGAAGTTTTTGACCATTTTAACGTTGTTAACATGGAGAGACCGGTTGGATTATTATCCAAAGAACCACTCTGTATTGGCATAAGCGTTGCGAATCATATATGCCAAAGATAATTGAAGACAATGTAAAGTGCAAGGGCTATTGTATAAATCTTAGATAACAGTGTCTAAGATGGATGTACTGAATAGTGCCTTCGGTTCATCTTGTTCCTGGATAACTTGTATGGATGGATGTCTGACAGAGTATTTCCAGATGATCACGTATATTGATTTCTTCAACCGTACCAAGAGTGAAAGCGGAGAAGGAAACTTCATTTAGCTGACACGTAATGTATGGTTGTAGACGTCAATCAGTGATTTGATGGATTTGACAATGTAGCATTCGAAGTGAATCTGATGTGATGATGAAGCGTAACCTCAAGCCTCATCAACTGGTAAATGATAGAAATCGGGCAGGCATCATGGCTAAGTCGGTCGCTCCGAAGTAGGGTGTATAATCACCTGATCTAGAGTTTCATTTACTTCTAAAAATCTATTGTTGATGCTGTCCCATTCGGGAAAACGGTTGCTGATCCCAACCGTTGGTGATATACATTCGATACACTCAAGCGAAATGAGGGGTCGGTCATGTGTGGCCGGGTTACAAGATGTTCTTGTTGAACCCAGTGTATTCCTCTCTAGAGGTACACTAGCGTAAGGTGTTTCCATACCTTGTCATAGTTGGAAATCCATTACCCAATACGTGCTTGCGGTTTTGATTGTATACTATGTATGTGGAACGTGAGATGAAAGCGTTTCTGCTAGATGATTATTATATTGTGTTAATAGACATTATTATAATATCAAAAGGTTTTTGATATAAAGATATTTGGATTCTCATAAGGGAAAAACCCGTTCCGTTATACGGCGTGGTCTTATGAGATATCATTTACCTACTTGAACTGTTTTAAACTGTTTTACTCATACCAATCCCATGACTGATCCGAAGTTTATTTTGTTTTGTTTCCCTAAACTCTTGGGTACCTAATTTTGTACGGACAGTCAAGTAGTCAGGATTTACAGATATACTGGAAGAGTTGGAGCAGGAGGCTTCAGGATCATAGTTATAGTTTATTTCCGATGTGCTGTACTTTGATAATGATGTATATTCAAGTACAAAGTTATATTTCAAAGTTATGTTATATATTATATGTTATTCGTTCCGCTGTGAGATTCGTGTTACTCTGATGTGGTGTTGTTCTTCTTCTTCTGTTCTAAGTTTCAATCTTATCTTTCCTCACCCTCTAATTTCTTCCATTAATGACCGGTATTTTTCGACCTTTGGTTAGTCATCATTGAGTTTATGGCGATAACCAAAGTCGACAAAAACCCGGGTCGTTACACGACTATTTTACACCATACGACGGCATTTTCGACCATTCTAACTCTTCTAATTAATCACAAAGTATACCATACAGTCATAGCAACATAGGGAATCAACCATAAACACCAAAACAACAATTTAATATGTAAATATGGATCAAACATACCCAAAATCTATGTTTTCCCCTTAATCTCCCTTAATCATGTTTAAGCATACAATTAGCAAAACTTATCCAAATTAACCCAAATTTCTATCAGAGCCCTACAATAATATTTTAGAATTTACAAATTTTTCCAGATTTTTCTGAGTTATAATTTCGCTAATTATCACTAATCACCCTTAATTAGCGGTAATTAGTGAAAAACAATGCAAATCACACACCTTAGCCACAATCAAACTATAGATCTGAAATATTCTCTGTTTTGGGTCGAATTATAATGCAACAAAGCAGCTCCAACTCTGATTTGGTGTTGTTTCCCCTTGATTTGACGTTGCTTGGCTTAATCTTCGATTAGAGAACGATTAGAAGCGATTTGGAACGAAATTAGGAGGTGGAGGCCATAGCTAGACTTGAAGGAGCAAAAAGTGGCAGTTGGAAAATGATAAAAACTGAATTTCCTAATCCTATCAGCCTTCCCATAACCCTAATCCCGTAATGGGTTATGGGCCCACTCACTAATCACCCTAATTAGGCCCAGTTAAGCTGTTTTTTCGCCTTCTAAACCTTGTTTCAACCATATCTCCCAAACGGTGAGTTCGTTTGGCTAATGTGACCACCCTACGGAAAGGTAAACCATCTTCCGGATCTAATGGAAGTAGTTTTAGGTCAAAACTCCCTACCAATCAAAAGTTATGGCCGAAACAAAATCTGCTAGGGGCAAAACGGTCATTTAAAAACCGGCAAAAATCATGAGCATGGGAAATGACCCCAGTAGTCATCTCCCAAAGTTACATGGATATACGACTTAGCGTGAGAAAGAAATAAATATTTTACGATCCCCTGATGCGTAGAATGTGGGTCGTTACAAAGGATAATTTTTATTAAGTTAGTTCAATTTTCTTAATTTTTTTCTGTATCTCACAAAGCAAATTATTATACTCAATTATATAATTTATATACACATATTCAGATAATGCATCTTATCATTCAACATAACCAGGCAATTATTTGTAGTTGTGTATTTAATAACACAGCTCTGATACCAACAATTAGGACCCCTTCAGTTTTAAATATTTTAGCATTTTTTCTTACTTGGGTCACCTCCTTAGTTCAAACACCTTCCAGGATCCAATTAACACCAGTATAGGAATACCAATGCACTATCTTTATTTTTGTATTCACCATTTAATATTTTAACGTAAACAAGGTAAAATACATAAATACCTATTGATCTAGAAAATCAAAGTTGAGCATGCTAGAATTCGTTAAATAATTTAACCAATAGTACACAACCAATTTAGAGTGTAAGTTTCTAGTGTCCTAATTTGTGCTACCCGAATGGCTAAAAATATACTGAGTTTAATTTATGTTTAATTGATAAATTCCATGGTCAGTTGGTTCGTGACACTTCGTCCACCTTGTTTCCTAGTAGCAAAAGCATTAGGATTTTATTTAAGATATATCTTCCTATGTTTATGCGTTTGTTTAGTGTATGCTAATATATTATTTTGACACTATTAATCACTGTTTATTTTCTTTCCTAGCCATATATTCTTGTGAGAACTATTTGGATATTTAAGTATATTATGAATTTGCCAAGGCAATCATGTACATGCACACTAGTTTGTGAATGTGCACGCATAGTATGACCACTCAGTTATTCAAGCAACATAAGTCCTTAGTTTTGTATTATTCATATGGCATTTGCTAAACTTCTCACCCTTTTCCCATATTAAAATCAGAGTAACTCCTAAATAGATATAGGCCCAGTAACTTAGTGAGAATGAAATTGCTTTTTTCTCTAGAATATTGCCTATAAAAACAAAGCAATAACGAGGTATTGTCACTGAATTTTGAGCATAAATAACAAAAATTGAATCCCCTATTTATAACATATATTTCATTCACATTCTTGCACTCCCACATGTATATCTTGACATGAAATTATACAGTCATGCCTACCATGCTTCAGCACCAATATAGTAATCTGTTTGTCTATAACCGGGTTTTTGTTTCAAACATTCAAAACACAAATACACATACTAACTCAAACTTTCCTACCTCATCAATATCTGGTGAAACAAGCAGAAACATTCAAACTTGCATACCTACTATCCACTTACATCATCAAATGCTTTAACTAAGCGTAATTAGCAAGCAATTCCCATAACAACACTGCATTTTAATTCTACTTAATATGTTACTACATTAGTCATTACAATAAAGGTTCCGAAAAGCTCAATACTTAAGTATAAAAAAGCAAAATAACATCCCAACTGCATGATAACTTAAGCTAGCATTAGACTTCTTTTCCTAAGCATTACTTCGTAGTCCTTTACTTAGCCTCAACATTACCTGCAAAACCACCAGAGGCTGCCTCATTTAAATTGAGACATGCCATTAAGCAAATAAGGTCAAACATTATATTTGGTATGAGTATACACTTGTTTCATATGATACTGATACAATTCAAACTTAATCATGTGTCTTATATTTCTGTACATAGGGTACTTTCTTAAGTAGTTAATGGTTAATGCTACATGATTAACCAGTTGTTACTTGTAGTGAAACTTAGTCTTTCTTAACAATTCTCAGTTATGCATATTTACTTGCAAAACCACAAATAATTCAATCGGTACATGTCATCCCAGGCCATCCCTTTATCCTTGTTAATCGCCATTTCATATTTCATTAGGCTAGTCATCATTTATTTCCTGAACCATTATATTCTGATTCTTGAGTCCTTCCCCTCATGTTGAACACTATAGTGCACACTGTGTGGAACCTTCTAACAGTTAACCATCACTCAAAGGCCTTCTGGGCATTAATATGCCATGTGCATATCTAACTTGCCACTTGAAGTCAAATAGATCAATGTAAGCTATGGTCATTCTAGCCACTAATGACTCCTTACATGTTTAATGTTATTTACATGTCATTCTTCACACCTGTATTTAGCTTTCATTCTCCCCTACTTCCGTGAGTTGATCAAATAGGTTATCATGATAAATATGCACACATCAAACAACTTATTATACATAAGTTTTGTATACCCTTTAGCAAACAATCATGCAGTCCAAGCCTAACACGCTAGGACTTTACCCATTCTAGCCACATATTGATATTCCATTAGCATGTTGCTAAATATTTTAATTACACTATATTATACAAAAATCCCTTTTATGCTTACTTATAAATATGCATATATATAATTATTGTGAGCATATGATTAAAGGCATGGAGCGCCTCTTAATCCCTTCTTTTCCTTAGAAATAAATTGGTAAAAGAGGATCAACACATATACAAATATTGCTCCTTTTTACACTTCATAAGAAATAGACATAAGCATGAGACCCACTTGTCCATACTGCCTTAATTCAAAATCAAAACCCTACCTCACAATAATAAACCCGAAGTTATTTAATCAGTAGATTTATGATCTCTATTTTTACTTTAGTAAACTTTTATTACTCAACATATAATTTCATGGATATATTATCAGAAAATATCAAAATACATTTAATTAAAATGGCTGCCTCATAGGACTTAATGCCTTATATGAAAATAATACATACTCACAGATAACACTTCTCTCCTAAAACTTGTGTATTTGATTCTAGCCCGACTTCCTGGATGGTGCTGCTACTTATTTCTCTCTGTTTTTAAATTTTTGCCAATAGAAAAATGGACTAGCCTGTCAAGCCTAGACTTATATAATCCCTTAGCAATTCAATTAGGGTTTTAGTGTTATATAATGTCAACTTTAACATATTCAGAAAATGATTTCTTTAGCATGTAAAAACACTCAGTATTATAACCATTTATTCCTTTTATTACTTTAGAGAAATACTCCTTACCCTATAAAGCCATGCTAGCTTCTTTTATCTGCAAATTTTTCCCCCTTTCTATTTTTATCTAGGTTATCATGCCATTTGCATGATTTTCCTATCCATGCGTTAGAGAAGATTATGTACACTTTTCAAGCAACTTGTATATATCAAAACATGTTCATTTACCCAAAGGTTTCTAGTACGCATAAGATATATCACTTCCTATATATATAGTTCTTTCTATAGCGCCTAACACATATATTTTCTTTATCTTTTGAATTTCATGTGTAAATTCATTTTAAAGGAAATACCGTATTTCCAGACACGTGTTGGATATCCTTGTGCCCCCTGCACCTTATCCATGAATTCTTATATATATATATATATATATATATATATATATATATATATATATAGGTTAATCAGACTAAACCAGTTAGAAAATCCATAGTTATCACATTTACCCCTACTTCTAGAAATTGTGTCCCATAACTTAGCATACTTACTTAAAGTATTTATTTCATAAATCTATATCTATTCTGGTTTAAAACCATTTCAAGCTATTTTCATGATACACTTGTCTATGCAAAATTCCTAACAGAAATATAACACATATCTATTGAACAATTAAAATCTAAGCATACGTTTATTATCAGCAAACAACTTAGGGTAATTAACTTTGATTTTGTCTTCCATCTCCCAGGTGCAATCATTAGAATCAAGGTTCCATTGTACCTTTATAGGTTTAATAACTTTGTTCCTTAATTTTTTTTCTTCTTTAGCTACAATCCCCACTGGTTCCTTCTCATTCACCAAGTTCTAATTAATCTTTATTTTTGTAGGTGTCTCCAGTATGTTTGCCTTATCATGGACCCACCTTCTCAGATGGGATACATGAAATACATCATGTATAACATTCATTTCCTCTGGCAGCTTCATTCTATAAGCCAAATAATACATTAATACAAAGTCTTCTATTTCATATTCTACAAACTTCCTCTTCCTACCAGCATACACTTTCTGTCTATCTTGAGCCGTTGCCATCCTTTTTCTAATTAAAGTAATTTTCTCCGAGTTGTTTGTTACATGGTCTAACCCTAGTATTACACTTTCTCCAGCTTCCATCCAACTGGCCGGGGATAAACATGGACTTCCATACAGAGCTTCAAAGGGAGTCATTCCTATAGTGCTTTGGTGACTATTGTTATTTGAAAATTCAGCCAAGCGTACATAGTCTTCCCAGCTACCTCCCCAGTCTAATAAACATGCTCTAAGTAAATCTTCTAGTATCGTTCACAATCTCTGTTTGCCCATCTGAGTAGGGGTAGTAAGCCGTGCTCATGCACCATTCTATTCCCATTGCCTCTTGAAAACTAACCCATAACTTGGAAGTAAATAAGTATCCTTATCACTAACTATTGATTTAGGAACCACATGCAATTTCACTATCTCTTTAACAAACATCTAAAGCCAACTTAGGTGCACTTCTTTTTTATTTTGTTGGTATAAAATGTGCTGCCTTGTTCAGCCTATCAACCACCACCCAAATGTTATCATTTCCTCTCTTAGATTTAGGCAAGCCATCTATGAAATCCATAGATATTTCCTCCCACTTCCATTTTAGGTATTTGTAGAGGATGCAATAGGCCAAAGAGTTTTGGGTATTCAACCTTCACTTGTTGGCATACCATGCATTCAACAACATACTTACCAACTGCTTCCTTCATCCCTTTCCACCAAAAATTCCTTCTAAATTATGATACATTTTTGTTTCTCTTGGGTGGATTGTAAACTTGCTTCTATGATTAACATCCAATATTTCTTTCTTTAGTTCTTCACTAGATGGAACACACGATATCCTATTGTTTCTTAAATAGCTAGGTTGTCTACCTGAAAATTTTCTACTTCCTTTCCCTTCATCAAAAGAGCTTTCTTTTCCTTCAATAATAAGTCTTGATCTTGTAACTCCCCTACTTTATTGACCAGGTCAGATTCGACAGTGATAATACTCAAATTTCCTTGGTCTACTAATCCACTGTATACTTCCGTTGGTACACCACTGGCACTCTCTGCTCCTATATCAGTGAGCATTGACAAAGTTTTGAACTCTTCCGTTATTAGTGTAGCTATTTTGGCATATTTCTTACTTAAGGCATCTGCTACCTTATTAGCCTTACCAGAGGTGTAAAATATGTCCAAATCATAAGTAGCCAGGAATTCTACCCACTTATTCCAATCTTTTCAGGAGAATAAATATTTTAGTGATTTATGGTCAGCGTATACCTCAGATTTAGCTCCTATTAAATAGTATCTCCATAACTTAGTGCATACACTACAACAGCCAATTCCATGTCATGTATGGCATATCTTATCTCATTAGCTTTTAGTTGCCTGGATGCATAGGCTATGACTTCCACTAGCATCAGTATATACTATGAGCCTTTCATTCCCCTCAGAAACTCCTAATACAGAGGCTTCTACTAATGCTTCCTTCAGTTTCATGAATGCTTTCTCACAATTCTCTATCCAAATAAATGTACGATCCTTTCTTTTCAGTTGAGTGAGAGGTATAACAATCTTAGTAAAATCTTTTATAATCCTTTTATAATAGCTTGTCATTCCCATAAATATCTCACCTCTCTCATTGTCCTTGGCCTCTTTCATGTTTGCAATGCCATTACTTTTCTTGGATTCACTAAAATTCCTCTTTCAGAAATAATATGCTCCAAAAGGCTGTCTTCATGTTTCCAGAGTATGCATTTTGAACTTTTTTCTTTAAGGTCATATTTCCTTAATTTGCTCAGAACCAGATGCAAATGCTTTCCATGCTCTTCTTCTGTTTTTGAGTATACCAATATATCATCTATAAAAATCAATATAAACCTATCCAAATAATCTCTGAACATTATATTTAGATCAACAAAGTAAGATGGAGAAATTGTAAGACCATGCATGACCATGAACTCATATTACCCATACCTAGTATTGAAGGCAGTGTATTTTATGCTTTCTTCCTCTACCTTCATTTGATGAAAACATGGTGCTAAGTCTAGCCTAGAAAATAGTCTTGCACCAATTAATCGATCAAAGAGCTCATCGATCCTAGACAGTGGTATTTATTCTTTATAGTGACCTTATTGAGTTCCCTATAGTCTATGCACATCCTAATAGGGCCATCATGCTTCTTAACAATGACCACAGGTGTAACGACCCGTATTCTACATATCGGAGGATCATAGAATATTTATTCATTTTATATGAAGTCATATAGTCGTGTAACTTTAGGAAATGACTATTGAGGCCATTTCCCACATTCACGCCTTTTGCCGGATTTAAAATGACCATTTTGCCCCTAGAGAATCTTGTTTCGCCTGTAACTTTTGATTGGTAAGGAGTTTTGACCTAAAACGACTTCCATTGGATTTGGATGATAGTTTTCCATTCCGTAGATTGGTCACATTAATCAAACGGACTTGTCGTTTGGGAGATATGGCTGAAATAAAAAGATGGAAAACAACTTAATTGAGCTTAATATAGTGATTAGCAGCTAGGCCCATAACCCAATTCGGGATTAGGATTATGGGAGGGCTGAAAGGAGTTGGAAAGTCATCTCCTTTCATTTTTCTAGCCGACACAAACCATTCTCAAACCCTAATCAGGCCTTTCATCTTCAGAATCTTTCTCTGATCACTTTCTAATCACTAATTAATCAAATCTACATCGAATGAAGATGGATTAACACCAAATTCATGGTAGAGCTGTTACACCACATTGGAATCTGAGCCAAATCAGTAAAAGTTTCAGATCTATCACATATTATTGGCTAAGGTAAGTGATTTGCATGTTTATACACTATTTACTTCTAATTATGGGTGATTAGTGATAATTAGTGAAATTAGACATCCAAAAATCATGGAAAAATGTGCATAAATTCTAAGATCATATTTTATGTCATATATACGAAATTGGGTTGATTTGGATTTATTTTATTAATCCTGAAATTTAGGGGATTAAGGGGGGAAAATCATTGTTTTGATGTTTTTAGTTGATTCTACATATTACTACTGCTATTTGGTATGTTTTATGATTGCATAGGAAAGTTAGAATGGTTGAAAACACCATCGTTTGGCGAAATTAGCTTGCTGGAAAAACTGCAGGGTTTTGGTTGGTGACTACGAACCACCATGGTGACCACGAGCGGAATCGTGATGGTGACCCCCAGGGTGACCACGAACCACCATGGTGACCACATGCCAAATCGTGACCATGACCCCTATGGTGACCACAACCACTATGGTGACCACGACCCCATGGTGACCACACCCCCATGGTGATCATGAGCCGATGGTGACCACGAACTGAGCTGTGATGGTGACCCCGAACCGAAATGGATTTGAGCTTCTACTACACAACGACGATCGTGAACTCTTCTGAAGATCAACTCCAATTTGACCAAAGCCCGAGATGCAAAGGAAGTCCTTGCTGGAAGTTATCACTCAGGATCAAGATGAGAACCAACGAGTTATCTTCAAAAGTTGGGCTTTGCTGCGGGACATGTGCAAAGTAGTTATCAATACCTATAACTTTGGTTCACCATTGAGAAAAGGGGTATGTAGACGAACCAGACCCAGGGCAGTGTGGACTGGTTGGCCCGTACCCTAGAGCCAAGGCGGTGTGGACTAGGTAGGGTTATTAACTATAGTCCAGGGCGGTGTGGTCATAGCAATAGTTGTACGAAGTCTAGGGTGGTGTGGACCTATTATGGCATCAATGAATTTGGAGATCAAAGTGGTGGATATCGTATGCTTTACGCACTGAGTGAGAGATGTGAGGATGATTGATATGATTGACGTTTGCTATCACTATGACATGCACACTTCCATTTTACACTCAGTATTACCTTAGAGTATTCTGCATCTTGTTTGTGCTAACTCTTTGGTTGCAGGTCCAGGTCAGGTGATTATTTATACCCATTATTGCTCTATTTAGAGATATAGATTTTCTATCGCTCACACTAGACTTTCGTCTGACCCGGAGTTTTACGTCTCTTCTTATTACTCTGGGTGCTTCTAAACGAGCGGACTGGAGGTAGGTTAAGTGGTTACGCACGAGTAGCTGTCCGGAGATGAGCAGGAGGCTTCCACGTACTTTATACATATTCTCCATGTATTATTGTTAGTCGCTGCTTCGGGCGTTAGTAGCGTACCTCTTTTATTTCCTTTTAGAGACAGTATTTTAAAGTTGTAATAATTGGATATGAAGCTGTTTTTTTGGATTCCACTACTCTGATGGATATGGTTTAGTTTCCAGCTTATGTACTGTCTCGTCTGTTTTATATCAAGTTATGTTATTATTATATTTTATTCCATGCGCTGTGAGATATACTACATGTTCTTTGGTAATTCATTGTTTCAACCTTTTTGACGATCATCCTGTGCCAGTCGGGCATTGGCATAGCGCAATTCGGGCAAATGTCTGATGGTATGAGACAGCTGTCACACTTGGTATCAGAGCCTAGGTTGTGTAATTTAACCTAGGGGTGGATATCAAGGAGAGATTGTATATGTATATGGGAGCGCGTAATTGTGATATTTTGGTTTTCAAAACTATTTATATATTATTAGTATATCTAAGGATGAATTCGCACTGCACTGGCACCATTAAGGAGATGGTTAATCATTTTCTCTTTACAAATTGAACGATAAGCCAAAATACGAGGAGTATGGTGAGGAACTCCGCACCCGGAGTTGAGGATCATCTCATTCTGGTTATACTAGTAATAGTGCAGAGTAACCATTAGGGAAGCGTATACACTCTATCCTGTTACCTTGTCATGCTTACCTTTTATGTAGTTATCTCTCTCTTATCCACTTTATATGCATGTCATGCTACTTTTATTTATTTACTTGCTAAAAGTAACTGGACTCGCCAGACTTTATGTTTGACCCTTTTTGCTTCCTCTTTTTTTCTTCTGTTTCCCCCCTCCCTAGGTTCTTAGGGCGGGAACACTCAGGCTTGACAGTGATTCTGCTTTTATCTTGCTAAGGAGCTGCTCTTGAAGTATTTCTCAAGTTCTTATCTCTACTATGGCTTTGTCTCTTTTTAGGGAATTATGTTTTTTATGTACTCTGATGGAATAAGACAAAAAGTTTTATGTTTTTGTAATGTCTTTTATGTAGTTTCAGACTTGTGATATTTTGGACCATGATGTTATGATTTATGTTTGAAATGAAAATTTGAATTCCGATGTTGCTTTTATATCTGTCTATTAATGTTTCTGTTTCTGTTTACCTATAACGCTTCAAGAAAATTAATGCATTATCTTAATTAGTGACATTGACGGACGTCAGGTGTCACAACGTTCCTATCATCTATTGTAGACTGTTCTAGAGTTTACTGGTGAACAAGGGATTTATATCACTCTCAATGCTTTTGGGTATCCCATGAAATCAAAAAATCCACTTCATATATAACTCAGCTTACTTGAAAGCTATTCTTATTCACTTTACAAAAAATAAATCTTGCACTTTTGGTCTGTCAATTAATCAATGAAATCCATGAAAAAAATAGATACTACCATATCCTTTTCTTGTCCTTGACAATCAATCAATGAAATCCATGGACACTTCCTCCCATTTCCATGTAGGAACTTCTAATGGTTGTAGCAATCCATTAGGCTTCTTTTGTTTGGCCTTCACCTATTATCTTTATGCACTTAAAGATAAAAAAAAATTGATATCACTTTTTATATCATCCCAATAGTAGGTTCTTTCATGTCTCAATATATCTTACTATCACCTAAGTAACAATAAAATTAAAGTGATTGCGTTCTCTTAATACTTCATCTCTAAGCTCATCAACATCTGGAACACATGGTCTGCCATCGTTGCGATGTCAACCTTTTTGATCTATCCCATATTTGTTGAAAATAAGATTTTAGCATTTTGATGTAAGAAGTATATAACATTATTACTAATGTGTTTGTTGAGGGATTTCAGGTCACAACCATATGGAAAGTAGTCGATTTTAAATAACGAAGCCCAAGAGTGCAAAAGAAAAAGCATAAAGGGAAAATACAAGCGTTAACATTTGCACCTTTATGTTGAATTCAACTACCCATGTGACACCTTAAGTCGATAGTTCAACAAAAAAATGAAAATTTTAAATTTGGAATAGAAGCAAATGGCAGAATTGTACCCAAGACTAGTAATAAAGAAGCCATGCATCACTTTCTCCAGACAATCAAGATACATATGCCTCTATGTGGTAAATTCATAACAACTTTTACATTCAAAAAGGGCGCACGAAATGGTTCAAAAATTGAAGGCGCTAGTATTACTCGATGTTAGGTCAGCATGAAGAAACATAAAAGCCCAAGCCACCCTTTTACATGTCATTTCAATTGAATGATGCTACAGTGAATTTTGAACAAATGAAAAGATGGAGTGGACAAAGGAAAAAATAGAAGGGGTATGAGACTCAAAAATTGTTGCCAATACAGAAGGCGCAAGCGCTTACCACTTAGCCATAGCAAGTGTTGAATGGAGCGACTATAAAAATTAGTATCAACATTCCAAAATGAAGAAAAGGAATATGTGCTGCGGTGGGACCCAAACTTTGGTGACCCTGGAAGAATGCCTATGTGCATACTAATTTATCGCACCTATTTTAAAGTTTAAGGAAGTTATAATCATTTATGAACTATTACGAATGAAGAGGCCAAATGCATATTCGCCAAATTTTTAAGTGGTGTAAATTTTGAAATGGGTGCATCTTCTCCAAAACAAATTTTTGAAGGGCTTCACCTTTTTGTTGGCTTCCATTCACTTGTAATTTCAAAAGATTTCGATTGACCGTCACACATCATAGAATAATGTTCAGAAAAAGATGTAGTCGAAATAAAATAAACAAAAATTCTGGTACAAACAAAGCAAAAACAAATGAGGACCACAAGAAAGTACTTTCTAATTTATAAATTTGAGTAAAAAATAATGATGAATTATGTTGTAAGATTTTCAGGCTTAATTCTGTTATTTTAGAGAAGACAAAGTGCATTGCACTTGAAAATGAGAAATTGGAAAAGAAAAAAATTGATTTAGAAAATCAACAATGTATTCTACAAAATAATTTTATGGCATTTAAAGATTTTATAGATGAACAATATATTATGTTTGATAAAGAAAAGTAGAAATTTTCAAACGAAATTTGTGATTTGAAAAGACAAAATGGTTTATTACAAGGGCATTTGGCTAAGGTTCCTGTTATGTTTCAGAATACATAAAACATCCTTATCGAAAAACATATGTAAATTAGATCCATATGTTTCGAAAATCAACAAAAAAGCATTGAAAATCAAAGTAAAGCATTACTAAACTTTAAACCTTAATTCAATTTATATTCTTCTTCGTATTTATGTAATAAACTAATAAATGCATCAAAAAAAAAAATTTGTTGAAATAACTAGTCGAAACATAAATAATTGACGATGAACAAAAATAAATAGATTAGAAAGAGATGAGAAGAAGAGAGGATGTATATATATTAATGGGCTACATCTTTATTGAATTTTGAATTAATATATCATACAAAAGATACTAAAGATTAAAGTACTGAACCCTATATTTAAAGGATTATTTATTCTCTAGCATATTCCTTATTCTCTAGCATATTCCTTATTATTCAGCATAATCTCTAACCAGCATATTCTAATATTCTTTCAACATTAAATGCATATTCTTTAGCATATTCTCCGGCATATTCCTTATTCTTCAGCATGTTCTCTAACAAGCATATTCTAATATTCTTCAACACCCCCTCAGACTCACAATGTGAAAGTGAGTTTGCCAAACAGAAGCTGCAAACTGAAGAGTGGCAAAATCGAGCAACAATTTCAATATTGTTAGTGTAACAACTCGCATTTTATGTATCAGAGGATCGTAAAATATTTTTATTTAATTCCCTGAGGGTTGGATCATTCTCATATTTTGATATGTTGGTTATGGAAATGTGAGACATGTCCTAGTGACCATTTTTCCCCTTTCAGTCTTGTACATGGCATAACTTTCGACTGGGATCGAATCAGGTGCTGAGATCGGTCTCATTGGAAAGGAAATAGTGTTGCCAATTCCATAGAGTGGTCACATTAAAGATTTAGTTCAGCGGTTTAGGAGGAATTACTGTTTTAGTGTTTCACAGATTATTATTCAGATTTTAAACCATAATGGGCTGATTTGAGGAGGCCCATTAGTGGGCTGGAGGGAGGCCATAAACAGGGGGTTAGAGGCGTGGGGAGAGAGTTACTTTTCTTCATCCACTCATTTGGTTGAGCTCGTGATCCTTGTTGCTCAATCAAATACACCTTTCTGCACTTAAAATTCTAGATCTACATAAGAAAATCGAAGATCTACATCGTTTGAAGCTAAATCTACATCAAGAATAGTGAGATTTCTTCAATTAAAGAGTTTGAAGCTAATTCTCCGCTGTTCGGATTTAGAATCAAATGTTTTCTTGTTGTTTTGAAGATTTGATGAGTGATAAGTATCTCTCACGCGGATTCAATCAAGTATATGGGTTGTTTGATCTTATGTTCATCATTTCAAGTTGTTTTCATATAAATCTAATCGATGTAAGTATGATTTTAATTCAAATTTCCCTTAGGATCTTATCTAGCAACTTATAAACGATAATTTCGTAGGTTAATTCTACGTTTATATCCATTTAATCATTTGTTGATTATTGCTTGAATCAATGATTGATTTGTTGATTGGTGGTGTTTGAGATTGATCGGTGGTGTTTGAAATTGATCGAGGGTGTTTGAGATGGATCTGGGTGTTTTAATAGCATTGATCGTGCGAAATGCTATGAATCAGGAAATTTTTCATGAATCTGGGTGTTTTCGTAGTATGGATCATGTGAAATGCTATGGATCGTGCAATTTTTCATGAATCTGGGTGTTCATAGCATGGATCGTGTGAAATGCTATGTATCGTGCAATTTCCTTGAATCTAATTATTTTCATAGCATGGATCATGTGAAGTGCTATGGATCGTGCAATTTCCTTGGATTTGGCCGTTTACATAACATGGATCGTGTGAAATGCTATGGGTCATGCCAAGTGCAAAGGTACCAAGTGCCAGAGTACCAAGTACCAGACATGTTGCACATGGTAAAATTAGTGATTTTCCAAGGTGCGCGCTGGGAATTTACATTGTTTTCGCAGTACCAAGTGCCAGGGAGTGCCAGAATTCAACTAGGACATATGATGGCATTCCAGAAATGCTGTGAAAGTCAGTTTTGATGTTTTGCTTAGTTTTCACATCGGATTGTGGCAGAATTGAATCAGGAGATATAATAGCATTTTAGAAACGCTGTACAAGGCTGTTTTGACATTATGGCCAGTTTTTCATAGAAAAAAAGCTGGAAATACTATGAAATGCAGTATCGACCAAACGAAGCTTGTTTTTGAGTCGACGATAGTTCTAACTTTGACGCGAATTCAAGGAGGAATGTCTAAAGCATTGTGAAGTGTTCGTTGATCGTAGAGATGCAACAAATGTGAAGGTGATTCAAGTTGGACTTGAAGGATGTTTGAAACGCTGTGAACTGTTCGTTGATCGTGGAGATACAACAAATATGAAGATGATTGAAGTTGGACTTGAACTCGTGGATAATGGTTGCTCGATATGGTATCTGAGTTTACGGATAATCGCCGGCGATGCCGACTATAAGTTACAAAGGTTAAGGGATTATCGCTGTCGTAAGTTCTAGCGGGCTCAAAGCAGGGGTATAATAGGGATGCCTAAAAGGCTAGTTGACTAGTCAAGTACCCTCGATCCATTGGATGGGCCTAGTTGTTTCTAGAAGGTAAATGTACGTTGGATGTGCAGTAGTCTGGTTAGAACTGGGGCTACCGTTAGCCTTTGACGAAGGGAAAGGCATTTAGCTGGTCATACGATTAATGTTGGTTTCAAAGCAGGATTGGTAGTGATAGCCAAAGTCATGGATGTTGATTGTTTTGTTTGTATCGACTTGTGTATATTATAAGGAAATATCTCTTGGGTGTTTGTCTGATGTTGGTTTAGGCCATCGGGGATTGTTCTTGAGAGATGTCGATCTCAATTAGGATAGTCTATGCTTGATAACTGATTTCCATGAATGTAACGTTATTTCAAGTTGGTTGTTTGTAAAGGCTCACTGTCGGATGTAGGGAAGACAATCTGGGTTCTTCTCTGGTAGGTTGGTTGATTGGTTGGATTAATCTGCTTATTCTCATATACTTTATAAATGATGTTAGTTAGCTGTTTTATTGCTCACTCAGACTGTTGTCTGACTCAAGGTTTTATGTGTCCCTCTTATTACCTTGGGTTGTTCATCCGATTTTGGATGGGAAGACTAAGTAGCAGGTGACAGGTGATCCCTTGGTGAGGATGATGCTGCTAAACGGAGATGAGCAGGAGGCTTACATGCCAGTTTCTTATCATACATATTATGATGTTTTTCTGCTGTACGTTGTATCCTCTGAGTGTTGTAGTGAGGCCTCTTTGTACAGAGAGTATTAATGTGGTCCAAAGATGTTATGGATGTTCTGTGATGATATGGAGGTTTAAATTTATGTGCAATTATACTTCACTATTATTGGCTATTGTATATGTTCTATTATATTTTATCCTAGCACTGTGAGTTATACGACATGTTTAGCGTGTGTTATCCTACCTTGATGATCGTTAACAGCTGCCAGACACGTTTTTCAGTGCATTATTCCCCCTGTTAAGTGTAGGAATTATGGGTAGTTGTCACAGTTAGAGAGTAACACCAAACATCAAATATTTAACTAAAACTCTAAACAACTCAACAACTCCAATATGAAACTCCAAAACAACTCAACTATCTTCTGTCTGATCGGTAAGCAAAAGTTCTGAGCCGTCAAATGACAAAATTGGTCCCGGATGTATTTGTATGTTTGCATCTCCCAAACATAGAAAGAAAATAAAATAAACTAAATGAGATGAGTTTGCATATGTTTGCATCCCCCAAACATATCAAACAAAAACAAAACCAAATCAATAGGGATGATCAACATATGTTTGCATCCTCCAAACATACCTTACAATACCATCTACCACCTTCAATCAACGTTAATTGCCCTCCTAATAAACAGTGTTGCCGATACAGACATCAAATGAACAACAAAAAACTACAAACTAATGTTACTCTCTAACAACTCAATCAACCCATCACCTTACCTCAAAAGAAAGCAAAATGAAATCCCTTTTTCTTTTCTCTTAGAAATTTTTTCATGACATAACTCTAATATGATTTTTTTTGGATCCAATTGAACACTTATAGCTTGAAACGAATCTTCTCTTTCGCGTAACATAACCAGATCCAAAAATTATCAAATATCAGATCTCAAAATCACCGATGAACAAGTAATAGATCTCAAATTCGTTACAACAACCTGCTCTGATACTATGTTGAAATAACTAATCGAAACATACATAATTGATGAAGAACAAAAAAATCAGAAAGAGATGAGAAGAAGAGAGGATGAATATAAATTAAGGGACTATATCTTTCTTAAATTTTGAATTAATATATTACACAAAAGATACTAAAGATTACAGTACTAAACATTATATTTAAATGGTTATTTATTCTCTAACTTATTCCTTATTATTCAACATACTTTCTAACCTACATATTCTAATATTCTTTCAGCATTAAATGCTTATTCTTTAGCATATTCCTTATTCTTCAGCATGTTCTCTAACAAGCATATTCTAATATTCTTCAACAAAAATGACGCTTTAATAAAAGTTGCATAAATAAAAGTAGTTTTTCAAAGGAAAAAAAAAGACATGAACACAATTATAACCATTAATTGCATACTTTTATGCAATGTTTATCGAATTATTCAAAATTTCAAATTTAATGTCAGCATTTATTCAACATCACATTATTGTAGAAAAATCAGCAAAAACTTTATGTAATTTGCAAACTAATTAAAAATAGCACATCATAAAAAAATGCAGGCAAAAAACAATGTTACCGAGATAGTTTACAAATACTATGGTAATATATGCACATTTGTCTATATTTCTTCACAATAAATGCATATATTTCTGCATTTTTCTTTTTCAGTAACCTTTTTTTAATATTTACAATTTTATGAATTTTTTTAAGCACTAGAACAAAAAAATAATGAAAATAACATTGCTATTAGGGACCCACTTTACATGGAAATTTAAATAGAGATCCACATTGTATAAAATTTGGTTTTAAGAACCCACCATTTATTTTCACTTATTACAGTCTTCTTTCGATAATTCAGAATCTCGAATTTGTCTTCTTGAAAATGAGAAAGATATGTTAATAAAGAGAATTTTGAATTAAATAAGGAAATCGAGATAAAAAACAATATTTATTTTGAAAATAATAGTTGTAATTTTAAATCTAAAATTGAAAAATGTAAAACTGATTTGGCGAAACTTAACAAAGGTCAAAATGAGCTAAACACGATTTTATCTAGTTTTAGACCTTTATAAGATTAGAATAGTGTAGGATAAACAAAAATTATCTTAAAAATAGTATTAGATATTATTAGTATTATTGTCAATACACGATTGTATTACAGTGCTAGATCTTTTGTCAATACATGATTGTATTACAATGTTAGATGTTTTGGCAATACATGAATGTATTACAATGTTAGATCTTTTGTTAATGCACGATTGTAGTACAAATTGACAGTAGCAACAATTAATGTTAACAATAACAATAAGCGAGACCGATTTGCACCGGATTAGAGCGGTACAGAACCGTTACCCAAAGTCTAGAAGGAATGGTTCTGCTTCCTTGAAACAATATTGTTGTCGTATGCATCATTCCAATAGCAATTTGTTTATTAGGATAAAACGGACCAACCCCGTAGCGTGGTGCCAGCAAACGGAGCTCTGACGAACTAAAGTAGAGTATAGAAACTTAGGCATACGTGTACTCTGAAGAAGAGGTAGCAGATTGAGATGAATAACTAATTCCGTCTCATTTTGGACCATGTATTTATAGGCTGGAGGAGGTGCCTATCTAAACATTAATGACCCTTGAAAAGGTTGTGACCCTTTAACCAAGAGGTGCTTGAATGTAAGTACACATTTAAAATGAAACGGTTATGTCCATTCAATTGAACGGACATGACAGATCAAAAATGATCAAAATAACTCGTTTCAACGCAACATGCCCAAGCTGCAAACAACGACCTATTTAACCATGAGACTCCAAGAGTCCCAAGGCACAAAGCCCAATTGTGACGCTAATATAATATTTTGTCATGGACCCAAAAAATCCCAAGGCACTAAGCCCAATTTTGACATCAATATAATATTGTGTTATGGACCCCAAGAGTCCCAAGGCACTAAGCCCAATTTTTGACATCAATATAATATTGTGTCTTGGCTTAGCTATACTATGTTTACAAGCCCTCTTCTCCTTTATTTATATAAGCCTATAGAGAAGTGAGTATTTATATTGCATAATGTGAGACTTTGGTTTGCTTTCCTCTCTTCTTCCAAAATCCCTCTTTCTCTTGCTCATTCATTTTCAACAGATATGCTTTTATGTATATTAAAAATATTAGTGCTAATACTGATTTGGAGTGAATTCTAAACTCAAATTTTATAGAAATTCAAGTGCTTCTATGGCCAATAGTGTTAATATTATTTCCAGGAGTACAAATCACTGATAGAAAATACAAATAAAAATTATCTAACTATTTGGGTTTTTGTCAATTGGAAGAACAAAGAAAATTATATTGATGATTTTTATTTGTATTTTCTATTAACGAAAAAACGAGAGAAAATTGAACATATTGACAGTAGGAGTATGTAAATTTGAAGGAAGCAAAAATTAAAGGGGTACCGACTATTATATAGTTATAATTAAAAAGAGGGAGAATGCTAAAATCAAGAATATTATGTTTTGATGATAAGAACCGTATAACGTTATTACCAATGTGTTTGTTGAGTGATTCAGGTTACAATAATACAATAGATAATGGAGTTTCAATAACGATGTCCAAAAGTGTAAAAAAAAAAAGTAAATAAAGGGAAAACTCATGCACCTACCTTTGCACCCTTAAGTTGATTACAACTACGCATGTGTCACTTTAGGTCAAATAGTTCAGCAACAAAATACGAATTTTGAAATTAGAAAAGTGACTAAGGGGGACAATTGAACCCAAGACCAGTAACGAAGAAGCCATGCATCACTTTTTGCGAGACCCCCCCATGATACAGTTGTCACTGTGCAGTAAATGCATGACACATTTTGCATTCCAGAAAGGCGGGCAAAGTAGTTCAAAAATAACAAGCGTTGATGGGAGTTAACCTCCGGTCAGCATGAAGAAATATGAAAGCCGGAACCACATAGCTACGTGATATTCAGTTAACAATGCAACAGTGGCTTTTGAACAAATGAAAAGGTGAGAAAGTAAGACTGGAGCACTATTTCCCATATAGCAGGAATATGAGTTTGTTCCCACTGTTTTCAGCAGTGTGAACATAACTCTTCCCCTGGTTTCATGTTGTTGCCCATCTTGCAAGAATATGAGTTTGTTCACACTGTTTTCAGAAGTGTGAATATAACTTTATCTCCTGGTTGATGGAAATCAGATGGATCTATATGGATTTTTCCGATTTTCACCAATGAGAGATAGTGTTTTGTTAACTGTGTTGAAAACATGTGAACAAACTTGCTCTCATATAGAGAGATGGATGCACTTATCGCTTAGCCGAAATTGGTTTTGAATGGAACAGCTACAAAAGTTTTTGTCAACATCATGAAATGAAAAGATGGGAAAATGTGCAACGATGGGACTCGAACTCAGGCCACCCTAGAGGAATGCGCAGTAGGAGTTTGTTCACACTTTTTTAAGGAAAGTGAACATAACACTCAATCCCTATTGATGGAAATTAAGGGGACTCATATGGGCCCCCCTGATTTCCACCAATAGGAGCCGAGTGTTATGGTGACTTAGCTTAAAAAGTGTGAACAAACTTGCTCTCAGGAATGCGCATGCGCTTACTGATTTACTACACCTGTTTTCAAATTAAAGTCAACGACAATCAGTCATCAACTGTTACGAACGAAAAACTAAAAAAATTTCGCCTAATTTTTGAAGTGGTGCAAATTTACAAATCAATGCATCTTTTTCAAATCACATCTCTGAACGCTACACCTATTTACTGACTTCAGTTCACTCTTATATAAGCCACATAGCATCTGCAAAAAATATACAAATATCCTCTCTAAATTACTTCTGTATTGCTTTCAAGCACTCGAAAGTCCATATTTATTTTAAAAGAAAATTTGAATCAGTATTCACTGTTTCAAATCTCGCAAATATCGCCTGAGATCTCCTCCGAGATCTCGTTTTGGGCTCCTTCCAAAATGAAACAGCAAATATCACTCTAAATCTCCTTTCGAATATATCGCCTGAGATATTGCAATATCGAACGATATATCGACCGAGATGAAATACTTGAATATCGTCCGAGATCTTAGTTTTTTTGGTTAAAATTTAAATTTGTGCCTGAACTAGAACTATAATTAAAAACTCAAATCTATCCATATCAATCTTTTGTTATTTTACATTTTGAATGTTAAATGACTACATTGTATGTTCGTATATGTTTTACAATGCTTATGATTTTCTTATTCGTCTTTTTACATACACATTACTTATGAAATTGTGTATTTTATGGTCTATTTATGCTGAATTTTTTAATGTTTTGGATCCTTTTAATGTTTCTTGTCTAACAATATTCCTGTTTTAAGCATACTATGATTTAGAGTATGAATGATATTTCATAAAATAAAGAATAATAAAGTTATTTTGCATTTTAATTTTATGTTACTATTTTTTGAAAGCATTCATAAAAATCATTTTGTTAAAATATCATTTTTAACATATCATGTACCCTAAGATTGTTCTGATATGAACTTTTAGACCCGAGATGAAAATATGAGACGAACTCCTGATTTAGACTCATCTCGTCCGAGATCTCCCCCGATACGAGACCGAGTCTATAAAATCCTCGAGATGAAACACGACCGATATCCGAGATTTAAAACCTTGCCAGTATTACTTTACTGTCCAAAATTCAAATTTGGTATTATTCCACTTCCAAACCAATGTGCACTATAGTTGTATCATCATTGTTGAAGGTTGTACAAGTTGTATAACATTGCGACTACTCAGTGTATAGAAGACACAATATATAATCAATTTTTATTACTTTATAGAAAGAAAATATTGATGTCTTACAATGTATCTTTGGCGAAGTGCATAGGTAAGATTGTAACTTTGAAATCAGGTGAGTAAACTTGTGGCATACAAATCAAGTGGTGTTTGCAAAACCTATTTATTTGGGTGAAGCAAGGGTGCTGGTTAGTGGAAACCTAGAGAAGCCTGGAACTAAGTGTTGGACTAGAGGTCCAAAGCAATATAAAATCAATTGTATGATTTATATTTTTTGCTGCTATTACATTTATATTACTACTATTATGATTTTTCAGCTTCACTTACAGACACATATACGCACACACACACACACATCCCCCCTTATCCAGTTAAAACCCCGCAATACCTCATTATAGCATGTAACACTCTTCATCTGCTACGCTATTTCAATTTAGCACCGATGAACAGTAGATCCACTTTTATCCCCTCATTTTTTTGCTGCATCCGCCAAATCAAGGCTATTTAACGTCTGCTTTAGCAGTATCAATATATAGAGCTTGATTTGTCTGGTTCTCCTCTTAAAAAAATTCAGTAAATTTAGCGTAAAGGGCTAAATTTAAGGCATAAGTGTCTAATATATGCTAACAATCAATTACACTCATCAAATTTAGGATGCATAACTATGATGTTCCTTGATTTTGTTACATAAGATTAATTACCACTAGTTTCTTTCACAAAGAAAAATGATAATTAATTTTCAAATATTTAGTTTTACATCTAATGAACCTTTTTGTGCCTTTTCTATTTCCCCGTTTTATCTCCACTATACCTTTTTACACCTCGGCCGCTATAGAACCGCTAAGCACTTTAAATGCATAGATACACACACACACACTCTCTCTTATATTGGCCATCATCAACCTAGTGCATAACGACCATCAATCAATGTTGTGTTGATTAAAAAATATAGCTTCATGTCCTCGGATTCTATTCTCATATCAAGCTTTTTCAAAATCTTTACTAGCTTAACATCCTTCTTTTGGTTAGCTCCAATCCTTTCTATGAGTGCAGGACTTGATAAATTTTCAGGTTCTAACTCAAAGTGTGGTCTGAAATCAAATCTAGCTAAGAATTCCAGTCGCTTCTATTCTAAGAACATAACTTCCAAACTTGAATATCTTCTACTTAATGCATCAACAACTGCATTACCTACTCCTCAAGTGTAAGACATATATAAAATCACATGAAAACAAAAACTCCAACCACCTTTGCTAATGAATTTTTTGATCCTTCTGGGAGAAGGGATACTTTAAAGACATATGGTTTGTGAGTAACTCAAAATTTACTCGAAACAAATAACACCTCCATATTTTCAAAGCAAATACAGTCGCCATTAACTCCAAATCACAGGTGCAATAACTTCTTACATGATGCTTTAATCATCAGCTAGCATAATCAATGACTTTCCTACTAGGTATCAATATTCTCCCAAAATGATTCCAGAAGCACCGATACATACGGTCATTTCTTTATTTACACCAAGAACAACTATCATTATGGCACTTGTGAATCTTTCCTTCGGAGTCATTGAAGCATGTGACACTTAACAAACTGTGATTAATTAAATTGGTCAGTGATGCTGCAATCCGTCTATAGTATCCTGCCAATCCAAGTAAACTTCTCTCTTTCAATGTCCTAGACTGATTGAGACTGCTGCGATCCTAAAAGGATCCACTGCTATCCATTTACCAGATACCACATAGCCTAAGAATCTCATTTCGTCTTCGTACAAGTAACATTTAGAAAACTTAGTTCTTAACTGATGCCTTCTCAAAACCTCTAAAACAATCCTTAAATGTGTCTTGTGTTCTTCTTATTTCCTGGAATAGATCACAATATCATCCACGAACACAAGTACAAACTTATTCAACTAGCCCCTATAAACTTTGTTCATCAAGTCCATAAAATATGTTGGAGCATTGATCAATAGGAAAAGCAACAAAACAACCATTTATAGAAACCAGATGGAGTCTGAAATACGGTTATATGCACGTTGTCTTTAAAGCTGATGAAATCTCATGGTCAAATCCATTTGAGAAAACACCTATGCCTTATGCAACTAGTCAAATAGATCATCTATCCATGCCAGATGATACTTATTCTTCCCTATAACTTTATTTATCTCGCAATTGTCAACACGCTATAATTCTCCAAATGAATCATTTCTTCAATAGATCATCCACTTGTTCCATAAGTTATTTCTGATCTCTAGGCTCCATCCGCCTCAAAGGCGTCACTATATGTTTAGGTCCTATCAGATCACCCCGAAAATCAGTTTTCCTACACGACTGTGATCCCTTCACCTCCAAAGGCATCGGGATACTCACAAGCTATGGGAATAAATGACAACCTATCATATGGAATCTCATATGGATATAAAAAGCTAATCAAAACCCCATCATTTGGAAAACAATGTATCACAACTGGTCTTTCTTACGAATTCCCGATTGTTGCTTCAAGCTTCTTATAATCTATTAGTGTTGCATACTTCTTTAGCCATTCAATTCCTAGAATAAATAAAAACCCAATGAAGTTTAGAACAAACAATCACATACCAGAGAATAATCATGATTCCACAAAACTTAAGTATGAAAAACCATGTAAAGACTAGTTGATCCTCTTCCCAGCTTAATGACTATCAAGGTCTATCTACCATCTCAGTTCTGAAATCAATCTGCATATTAGTTCACTGTAGATAAAAGAATACGAAGCTCTAGTATCAAATAGAACTCTAATAGAAACATCTATGATAGAAAGCAAACATTGCACAATGACTGCCTTACCCTTGTCCTTGGCAGTAGGAGCACAAAAAAATAGGCATAGTATCAAGAGCCTAGGCCTTCATTATTTGCTTATTCTTTAGTTCTAGGCAATTATTCTTCAATTTTCCAAACTTATCACAAATGAAACACTTCTTCTCAACCTTAGCAACCTTATATTCCATAGAATAATGACCATTCTCTTTGCAGTTAAAGCAAACTATTTCATCCATATCCTTCTTCTTACTTAGTCTGCCTTTACCTAGTTGTTGTATCTTTCTTTCCCCATTCCACTTTTTTTACTTCCACCACTTTACTGCCATTTTTACTCCTTCTTTTAGCATCAACAACAACATATTTCTTTAGAATATACTTTCCTGTCTCAAAGTTTTCTTAAAAAGCTATTAGAAAGGAAATTCAATATGATCCACTAGCCTCTATCTGGGTTCTTCTCTGGTGGGTTGGTTGATTGGTTGGATTAATCTGGTTTTTCTCATATACTTTATTACTAATGTTAGTTAGCTGTTTTATTGCTCACTCAGACTGTTGTCTGACTCAAGGTTTTATGTGTCCCTCTTATTACCTTGGGTTGTTCATCCGATTTTGGATGGGAAGACTAAGTAGCAGGTGACAGGTGATCCCTTGGTGAGGATGATGCTGCTAAACGGAGATGAGCAGGAGGCTTACATGCCAGTTTCTTATCATACATATTATGATGTTTTTCTGCTGTACGTTGTATCCTCTGAGTGTTGTAGTGAGGCCTCTTTGTACAGAGAGTATTAATGTGGTCCAAAGATGTTATGGATGTTCTGTGATGATATGGAGGTTTAAATTTATGTGCAATTATACTTCACTATTATTGGCTATTGTATATGTTCTATTATATTTTATCCTAGCACTGTGAGTTATACGACATGTTTAGCGTGTGTTATCCTACCTTGATGATCGTTAACAGCTGCCAGACACGTTTTTCAGCGCATTATTCCCCCTGTTAAGTGTAGGAATTATGGGTAGTTGTCACAGTTAGAGAGTAACACCAAACATCAAACATTTAACTACAACTCCAAACAACTCAACAACTCCAATATGAAACTCCAAAACAACTCAACTATCTTCTGTCTGATCGGTAAGCAAAAGTTCTGAGCTGTCAAATGACAAAATTGGTCCCGGATGTATTTGTATGTTTGCATCTCCAAAACATAGAAAGAAAATAAAATAAACTAAATGAGATGAGTTTGCATATGTTTGCATCCCCCAAACATATCAAACAAAAACAAAACCAAATCAATAGGGATGATCAACATATGTTTGCATCCTCCAAACATACCTTACAATACCATCTACCACCTTCAATCAACGTTAATTGCCCTCCTAATAAACAGTATTGCCGATACAGACATCAAATAAACAACAAAAAACTACAAACTAATGTTACTCTCTAACAACTCAATCAACCCATCACCTTACCTCAAAAGAAAGCAAAATGAAATCCCTTTTTCTTTTCTCTTAGAAATTTTTTCATGACATAACTCTAATACGATTTTTTTGGATCCAATTGAACACTTATAGCTTGAAGCGAATCTTCTCTTTCGCGTAACATAACCAGATCCAAAAATTATCAAATATTGGATCTCAAAATCACCGATCAACAAGTAATAGATCTCAAATTCGTTACAACAACCTGCTCTGATACTATGTTGAAATAACTAATCGAAACATACATAATTGATGAAGAACAAAAAAAATCAGAAAGAGATGAGAAAAAGAGAGGATGAATATAAATTAAGGGACTATATCTTTCTTAAATTTTGAATTAATATGTTACACAAAAGATACTAAAGATTACAGTACTGAACATTATATTTAAATGGTTATTTATTCTCTAACTTATTCCTTATTATTCAACATACTTTCTAACCCACATATTCTAATATTCTTTCAGCATTAAATGCTTATTCTTTAGCATATTCCTTATTCTTCAGCATGTTCTCTAACAAGCATATTCTAATATTCTTCAACAAAAATGACGCTTTAATAAAAGTTGCATAAATAAAAGTAGTTTTTCAAAGGAAAAAAAAGACATGAACACAATTATAACCATTAATTGCATACTTTTATGCAATGTTTATCGAATTATTCAAAATTTCAAATTTAATGTCAGCATTTATTCAACATCACATTATTGTAGAAAAATCAGCAAAAACTTTATGTAATTTGCAAACTAATTAAAAATAGCACATCATAAAAAAATGCAGGCAAAAAACAATGTTACCGAGATAGTTTACAAATACTATGGTAATATCTGCACATTTGTCTATATTTCTTCACAATAAATGCATATATTTCTGCATTTTTCTTTTTCAGTAACCTTGTTTTAATATTTACAATTTTATGAATTTTTTTAAGCACTAGAACAAAAAAATAATGAAAACAACATTGCTATTAGGGACCCACTTTACATGGAAATTTAAATAGAGATCCACATTGTATAAAATTTGGTTTTAAGAACCCACCATTTATTTTCACTTATTACAGTCTTCTTTCGATAATTCAGAATCTCGAATTTGTCTTCTTGAAAATGAGAAAGATATGTTAATAAAGAGAATTTTGAATTAAATAAGGAAATCGAGATAAAAAAACAATATTTATTTTGAAAATAATAGTTGTAATTTTAAATTTAAAATTTAAAAATGTAAAACTGATTTGGCGAAACTTAACAAAGGTGTAAATGAGCTAAACACGATTTTATCTAGTTTTAGACCTTTATAAGATTAGAATAGTGTAGGATAAACAAAATTTATCTTAAAAATAGTATTAGATATTATTAGTATTATTGTCAATACACGATTGTATTACAATGCTAGATCTTTTGTCAATACATGATTGTATTACAATGTTAGATGTTTTGGCAATACATGAATGTATTACAATGTTAGATCTTTTATTAATGCACGATTGTAGTACAAATTGACAGTAGCAACAATTAATGTTAACAATGACAACAAGCGAGACTGATTTGCACCGGATTAGAGCGGTACAGAACCGTTACCCAAAGTCTAGAAGGAATGGTTCTGCTTCCTTGAAACAATATTGTTGTCGTATGCATCATTCCAATAGCAATTTGTTTATTAGGATAAAACGGACCAACCCCGTAGCGTGGTGCCAGCAAACGGAGCTCTGACGAACTAAAGTAGAGTATAGAAACTTAGGCATACGTGTACTCTGAAGAAGAGGTAGCAGATTGAGATGAATAACTAATTCTGTCTCATTTTGGACCATGTATTTATAGGCTGGAGGAGGTGCCTATCTAAACATTAATGACCCTTGAAAAGGTTGTGACCCTTTAACCAAGAGGTGCATGAATGTAAGTACACATTTAAAATGAAATGGTTATGTCCATTCAATTGAACGGACATGACAGATCAAAAATGATCAAAATAACTCGTTTCAACGCAACATGCCCAAGCTGCAAACAACGGCCTATTTAACCATGAGACTCCAAGAGTCCCAAGGCACAAAGCCCAATTGTGATGCTAATATAATATTTTGTCATGGACCCCAAAAATCCCAAGGCACTAAGCCCAATTTTGACATCAATATAATATTGTGTCATGGACCCCAAGAGTCCTAAGGCACTAAGCCCAATTTTTGACATCAATATAATATTGTGTCTTGGCTTAGCTATACTATGTTTACAAGCCCTCTTCTCCTTTATTTATATAAGCCTATAGAGAAGTAAGTATTTATATTGCATAATGTGAGACTTTGGTTTGCTTTCCTCTCTTCTTCCAAAATCCCTCTTTCTCTTGCTCATTCATTTTCAACAGATATGCTTTTATGTATATTAAAAATATTATTGCTAATACTGATTTGGAGTGAATTCTAAACTCAAATTTTATAGAAATTCAAGTGCTTCTATGGCCAATAATGTTAATATTATTTCCAGGAGTACAAATCACTGATAGAAAATACAAATAAAATTTATCTATGTAATTTTCTTTGTTCTTCCAATTGACAAAAACCCAAATAGTTAGATAATTTTTATTTGTATTTTCGTTAATAGTCAATATGTCAATATATTCTTGCAAGGTTCTACCAAACTCACTTGGGTATGGTTTTCTTTGCTCTAACCCATGGACCCTAACGGAGGAAGTTGATACCAAAATATATAACTTATTTTTTATAAGTACCCAAGAAAGGTAAAAAAGATTAGATGAATTGACGTAACAAATATTCCTTACATATGACAAAACATGAACATTTATAGCTTAAGAAACCACAACAAATTCGGTACATGTAATTCATTCCTTCATTTAGCATGGGTTGGTATTTTAAAACTTACAGTATCACAAAGTAATATGAATGAATAATAAAAATTGTGTTTTATGTAATTATCAAAATTAATATACAACCAAAAATCCATGATTACTCTCATCCTTACTATTAACGAAAAAACAGGAGAAAATTGAACATATTGACAGTAGGAGTATGTAAATTTGAAGGAAGCAAAAATTAAAGGGGTACCGACTATTATATAGTTATAATTAAAAAGAGGGTGAATGCTAAAATCAAGAATATTATGTTTTGATGATGAGAACCGTATAACGTTATTACCAATGTGTTTGTTGAGTGATTCAGGTTACAATAATACAACAGATAATGGAGTTTCAATAACGATGTCCAAAAGTGTAAAAAAAAAGTAAATAAAGGGAAAACTCATGCACCTACCTTTGCACCCTTAAGTTGATTACAACTACGCATGTGTCACTTTAGGTCAAATAGTTCAGCAACAAAATACAAATTTAGAAATTAGAAAAGTGACTAAGGGGGACAATTGAACCCAAGACCAGTAACGAAGAAGCCATGCATCACTTTTTGCGAGACCCCCCCCCATGATACAGATGTCACTGTGCAGTAAATGCATGACACATTTTGCATTCTAGAAAGGCGGGCAAAGTAGTTCAAAAATAACAAGCGTTGATGGGAGTTAACCTCCAGTCAGCATGAAGAAATATGAAAGCCGGAACCAAATAGCTACGTGATATTCAGTTAACAATGCAACAGTGGCTTTTGAACAAATGAAAAGGCGAGAAAGTAAGACTGGAGCACTATTGCCCATATTGCAGGAATATGAGTTTGTTCCCACTGTTTTCAGCAGTGTGAACATAACTCTTCCCCTGGTTTCATGTTGTTGCCCATCTTGCAAGAATATGAGTTTGTTCACACTGTTTTCAGAAGTGTGAATATAACTTTATCTCCTGGTTGATGGAAATCAGATGGATCTATATGGATTTTTCCGATTTTCACCAATGAGAGATAGTGTTTTGTTAACTATGTTGAAAACATGTGAACAAACTTGCTCTCTTATAGAGAGACGGACGCACTTATCGCTTAGCCATAATAGGTTTTGAATGGAACAGCTACAAAAGTTTTTTTCAACATCATGAAATGAAAAGATGGGAAAATGTGCAACGATGGGACTCGAACTCAGGCCACCCTAGAGGAATGCGCAGTAGGAGTTTGTTCACACTTTTTTAAGGAAAGTGAACATAACACTCAATCCCTATTGGTGGAAATTAAGGGGACTCATATGGGCCCCCCTGATTTCCACCAATAGGAGCCGAGTGTTATGGTGACTTAGCTTAAAAAGTGTGAACAAACTTGCTTTCAGGAATGCGCATGCGCTTATTGATTTACTACACCTGTTTTCAAATTAAAGTCAACGACAATCAGTCATCAACTGTTACGAACGAAAAACTAAAAAAATTTCGCCTAATTTTTGAAGTGGTGCAAATTTACAAATCAATGCATCTTTTTCAAATCACATCTCTGAACGCTACACCTATTTACTGACTTCAGTTCACTCTTATATAAGCCACATAGCATCTGCAAAAAATATACAAATATCCTCTCTAAATTACTTCTGTATTGCTTTCAAGCACTCGAAAGTCCATATTTATTTTAAAAGAAAATTTGAATCAGTATTCACTGTTTCAAATCTCGCAAATATCGCCTGAGATCTCCTCCGAGATCTCGTTTTGGGCTCCTTCCAAAATGAAACAGCAAATATCACTCTAAATCTCCTTTCGAATATATCGCCTGAGATATTGCAATATCGAACGATATATCGACCGAGATGAAATACTTGAATATCGTCCGAGATCTTAGTTTTTTTGGTTAAAATTTAAATTTGTGCCAGAACTAGAACTATAATTAAAAACTCAAATCTGTCCATATCAATCTTTTGTTATTTTACATTTTGAATGTTAAATGACTACATTGTATGTTCGTATATGTTTTACAATGCTTATGATTTTCTTATTCGTCTTTTTACATACACGTTACTTATGAAATTGTGTATTTTATGGTCTATTTATGCTGAATTTTTTAATGTTTTGGATCCTTTTAAAGTTTCTTGTCTAACAATATTCCTGTTTTAAGCATACTATGATTTAGAGTATGAATGATCTTTCATAAAATAAAGAATAATAAAGTTATTTTGCATTTTAATTTTATGTTACTATTTTTTGAAAGCATTCATAAAAATCATTTTGTTAAAATATCATTTTTAACATATCATGTACCCTAAGATTGTTCTGATATGAACTTTTAGACCCGAGATGAAAATATGAGACGAACTCCTGATTTAGACTCATCTCGTCCGAGATCTCCCCCGATACGAGACCGAGTCTATAAAATCCCCGAGATGAAACACGACCGATATCCGAGATTTAAAACCTTGTTAGTATTACTTTACTGTCCAAAATTCAAATTTGGTATTATTCCACTTCCAAACCAATGTGCACTATAGTTGTATCATCATTGTTGAAGGTTGTACAAGTTGTATAACATTGCGACTACTCAGTGTATAGAAGACACAATATATAATCAATTTTTATTACTTTATAGAAAGAAAATATTGATGTCTTACAATGTATCTTTGGCGAAGTGCATATGTAAGATTGTAACTTTGAAATCAGGTGAGTAAACTTGTGGCATACAAATCAAGTGGTGTTTGCAAAACCTATTTATTTGGGTGAAGCAAGGGTGCTGGTTAGTGGAAACCTAGAGAAGCCTGGAACTAAGTGTTGGATAAGAGGTCCAAAGCAATATAAAATCAATTGTATGATTTATATTTTTTACTGCTATTACATTTATATTACTACTATTATGATTATTCAGCTTCACTTACAGACACATATACGCACGCACACACACACACATCCCCCCTTATCCAGTTAAAACCCCGCAATACCTCATTATAGCATGTAACACTCTTCATCCGCTACGCTATTTCAATTTAGCACCGATGAACAGTAGATCCACTTTTATCCCCTCAATTTTTTGCCACATCCGCCAAATCAAGGCTATTTAACATCTGCTTTAGCAGTATCAATATAGAGCTTGATTTGTCTGGTTCTCCTCTTAAAAAAATTCAGTAAATTTAGCGTAAAGGGCTAAATTTAAGGCATAAGTGTCTAATATATGCTAACAATCAATTACACTCATCAAATTTAGAATGCATAACTATGATGTTCCTTGATTTTGTTACATAAGATTAATTACCACTATTTTCTTTCACAAAGAAAAATGATAATTAATTTTCAAATATTTAGTTTTACATCTAATGAACCTTTTTGTGCCTTTTCTATTTCCCCGTTTTATCTCCACTATACCTTTTTACACCTCGGCCGCTATAGAACTGCTAAGCACTTTAAATGCATAGATACGCACACACACACTCTCTTATATTGGCCGTCATCAACCTAGTGCACAACGACCATCAATCAATGTTGTGTTGATTAAAAAATATAGCTTCATGTCCTCAGATTCTATTCTTATATCAAGCTTTTTCAAAATCTCTACTAGCATAACATCCTTCTTTTGGTTAGCTCCAATCCTTTCTATGAGTGCAGGACTTGATAAATTTTCAGGTTCTAACTCAAAGTGTGGTCTGAAATCAAATCTAGCTAAGAATTCCAGTCGCTTCTATTCTAAGAACATAACTTCCAAACTTGAATATCTTCTACTTAATGCATCAACAACTGCATTACCTATTCCTCAAGTATAAGATATATAAAAAATCACATGAAAACAAAAACTCCAACCACCTTTGCTAATGAATTTTTTGATCCTTCTGGGAGAAGGGATACTTTAAAGACATATGGTTTGTGAGTAACTCAAAATTTACTCGAAACAAATAACACCTCCAAATTTTCAAAGCAAATACAGTCGCCATTAACTCCAAATCACAGGTGCAATAACTTCTTACATGATGCTTTAATCATCAGCTAGCATAATCAATGACTTTCCTA
Source organism: Allium sativum (assembly GCA_030737875.1). Lineage (NCBI taxonomy): Eukaryota > Viridiplantae > Streptophyta > Magnoliopsida > Asparagales > Amaryllidaceae > Allium > Allium sativum. Next base: position 718,157,343 of record CM060912.1, on the reverse strand, counting down.
CTAGGTATCAATATTCTCCCAAAATGATTCCAGAAGCATCGATACATACGGTCATTTCTTTATTTACACCAAGAACAACTATCATTATGGCACTTGTGAATCTTTCCTTCGGAGTCATTGAAGCATGTGACACTTAAAAAACTGTGATTAATTAAGTTGGTCAGTGATGCTGCAATCCGTCTATAGTATCCTGCCAATCCAAGTAAACTTCTCTCTTTCAATGTCCTAGACTGATTGAGACTGCTGCGATCCTAAAAGGATCCACTGCTATCCATTTACCAGATACCACATAGCCTAAGAATCTCATTTCGTCTTCGTAGAAGTAACATTTAGAAAACTTAGTTCTTAACTGATGCTTTCTCAAAACCTCTAAAACAATCCTTAAATGTGTCTTGTGTTCTTCTTCTTTCCTGGAATAGATCACAATATCATCCACGAACACAAGTACAAACTTATTCAACTAGCCCCTATAAACTTTGTTCATCAAGTCCATAAAATATGGTTGAGCATTGATCAATAGGAAAAGCAACAAAACGACCATTTATAGAAACCAGATGGAGTCTGAAATACGGTTATATGCACGTTGTATTTAAAGCTGATGAAATCTCATGGTCAAATCCATTTGAGAAAACACCTATGCCTTGTGCAACTAGTCAAATAGATCATCTATCCATGCCAGATGATACTTATTCTTCCCTATCACTTTATTTATCTCGCAATTGTCAACACGCTATAATTCTCCAAATGAATCATTTCTTCAATAGATCATCCACTTGTTCCATAAGTTATTTCTGATCTCTAGGCTCCATCTGCCTCAAAGGCGTCACTATATGTTTAGGTCCTATCAGATCACCCCGAAAATCAGTTTTCCTACACGACTGTGATCCCTTCACCTCCAAAGGCATCGGGATACTCACAAGCTATGGGTATAAATGACAACCTATCATATGGAATCTCATATGGATATAAAAATCTAATCAAAACCCCATCATTTGGAAAACAATGTATCACAACTGATCTTGCTTACGAATTCCCGATTGTTGCTTCAAGCTTCTTATAATCTATTAGTGTTGCATACTTCTTTAGCCATTCAATTCCTAGAATAAATAAAAACCCAACGAAGTTTAGAACAAAATAATCACATACCAGAGAATAATCATGATTCCACAAAACTTAAGTATGAAAAACCATGTAAAGACTAGTTGATCCTCTTCCCAGCTTAATGACTATCAAGGTCTATCTACCATCTCAGTTCTGAAATCAATCTGCATATTAGTTCACTGTAGATAAAAGAATACGAAGCTCTAGTATCAAATAGAACTCTAATAGAAACATCTATGATAGAAAGCAAACATTGCACAATGATGCCTTACCCTTGTCCTTGGCAGTAGGAGCACAAAAAATAGGCATAGTATCAAGAGCCTAGGCCTTCATTATTTGCTTATTCTTTAGTTCTAGGCAATTATTCTTCAATTTTCCAGATTTATCACAAATGAAACACTTCTTCTCAACCTTAGCAACCTTATATTCCATAGAATAATGACCATTCTCTTTGCAGTTAAAGCAAACTATTTCATCCATATCCTTCTTCTTACTTAGTCTGCCTTTACTTAGTTGTTGTATCTTTCTTTCCCCATTCCACTTTTTTTACTTTCACCACTTTACTGCCATTTTTACTCCTTCTTTTAGCATCAACAACAACATATTTCTTTAGAATATACTTTCCTGTCTCAAAGTTTTCTTAAAAAGCTATTAGAAAGGAAATTCAATATGATCCACTAGCCTCTATCCATGGTATTCATCAAGACCTATAATATATGTCTCATTCTAGGAGTACCATTAAATGGTACCTATGTTAGTACCACATGTAATGATTTTTATACAACAACCAAAGGAATAATATAAAATATAAATACAAATGTTACTAATCTAGGTATATATTGTCTATAGTATAGGATATTGATTGGCGTTGATGATGAAGATAATACAATATCAAGCATAGATTCAAGATAATGATGTTGAAATAAAGATTCAAGAAATAGAGACTGAAGATTCTTGAATACAGAAGAGTTGGATATCTTCAAGATATTTATGACATCTTAGAATAAATATTAGAATTTTAATAGCACTTGATTTTATTTTCAAATGATTTTCTAAATGGTTTTTCAAAATGATTTCAAATAATTCTCGTTTTCAAAATGTTAAATTTTCAGAAACATCCTTTTTTATTTCAAACCTTGTATATTATTTGTATATTGGTTTTATAAATTCTTATGTGTTTATAACTTTAGCAATTTTCTTGTACTTTTTTCAGTAGTTTAATATATTATATATATGCATTATATCTAAATTTTTGTATTAAATATCTCGAAAATATTTGAATTTTTTTATTAAATTTATTACGATTGAAATATGTATAAACCATGTTTAAATGGTTTACAAAGTTTTAGATTATCTTATAAAGCAAGTTATTTTCAAAATGATGTAAACAAACAAAATTTCAAATTTCAGCAGGATATGTCTACATACGTATCCTAGATTATGCCAACATACTAGATTGTTTTTCAAAAATTAAAATTCAAAAGAAGTGTCTATTTGTCGTATCTCTTTCTGAATGGGCATGTCTATTGATTACCTATACATTATTTTCTTCATCCCAAAGTCCACTTTTTCATTTATCTCATTTTTTAAGAAAATCTTAGTTATACCCTAGCGAATTTCAATAAGACTCGGATCATTTATCTCTAATTTGATTCTATACTACTCTCTCACTAATATATAAAGATCAAAGTGAAATTCATATAAGCAATTGTAATCAAGATTAAAAGGTCTGAGTATCCATTTATTATAAGGAGGTGGTGGTAATCCCGAAAATCCCATGGGAAGTACTGCACCAAAACAGGTGATCCCTAACACTTATTTTTTCCATTTGCCAACACTTAATTTCTTTGTACACTAATAACAAAAATAAGCATGCTAAGGAAGAAATGTGTTACAGAAAATACACATTACCTTTTATTATTATTGTAAAACACATATACATTGGCAAACTCAGGAAATGATATATTTTTAGGGAAAATAAGTAAATACGCTTCCTTGGTCCAAATAATCTATTCCTCAATTCTTGTTCGTCTCGTAGCCACTGAAAAAAGAATTTCCTTCTTCAACCGGTTTTTATTTCAGGCATTCCATAATTCCTCTATCTTTCTTCTCCTTTCATCCAGATCAAATCAGTTTGTTTATTGTTTTCAGAATAAAAAGGATTTTATCTCGAGAATTGTAATGGGGGCTATAATCGATATCGCTTTTGTTGCTTGCTGGAGTGAGATAATGAAACGATGCAGCATCGAGCACATCTCCAAGGTTAGTTTTGAATGGAGATACGTTATTTGAGAGGCGAGAGTAACTTTGAGTTCTTTTTATTGATTTATCTATTGTTATTTGGGCAGTAAAGTTCAAGAGTGTTACCAATTATGTGCTTTTATTTGAACTACATTAATTATTTAGATGATAGACCGACTGGAGAAGAAGAAAGAAAAGGATTTAAAAAATGAGAAGAAAACGGAAAATGAATTTAAGAGGGACACAAATTCTTCCTCAATGCAGAAATATTTTACCTATTTGAAGGCCATTGGTTTAGCATTTTTGGATTAAGTGAAGTAGCATAAAGTTGAAAAGTTGATAGTGAGCTTGGTCTTTACAGGTGGAATAAATTCATTTGAGATGTTTCAGAAGTTGAATTTCATAACATCTATCAACTTATATTGGTATCATTTGATCCATTGGAAATTCGAGAATTGGAATTTACCGACTTCTTTTAGTTGCACTTACAAAAACCATTTCTCTCTTGTGTCTTGCTACACAAATTTAACGTTGAGGACCAGATTAGTAAGTTGCTAATTTAAGAGATTTAGCATTTTTGGTTTAGGAAAAAGTTTTGTCTGCATTTGAATTAACACTACAAGAAAATCTTGATTTTGCGATGAAGCAGGGCAACGACTAGCGATGGCTAAAAAAGAGGCCGTCGTTAGCCATTGCACGACCTGGAGGTAATAAATACCGTGGCTTTCTTCCCCAATTCATTTCAGCATACAAAAAAACCCCCTCCATCGCCCCCGCTGCAAATCCAATTTCCATCGCCTATTCTCCGTTCGAAGCTTCTCAATTTGTTCTGATATGTCTTCTAATCCCTATTCTATGTTTAATTAGGGTTAATTAGGATTAATCTACATGTTTATATGGATTTGTTAATTGAATGTTTATGGATATGAAATTGGTTGTCTTATGAGATGAATATGATGTTGATTTTGTTATAACTTGATTTGGGAATAAGTGTAATTGATTAGGAGGTTGAAAACGTTGATTATCACAAATGTACTTAATTTAAGATCATGAAAACGATGATTATCACGTATGTAATTGGGATTACGTTGATTGTGTTATAGGATTATTTGAGAATAAAATTAAGTAAACGTGATTGTTTACCGATAGTAACTTGATTATAATTATGAGACAGTGTAATGATGTCCCTCGCCTGCATGCACTGCTAAATATGTCACCATCGGATGCAAGAATAGCCGGTCCGAACAAATTTAAAGAATGCATTTGCAATATACAAAAAAAAATTGTTGCTATAATATTTAATAAAAAAATGTTAATTCAAATGTTAATTCGAAATGGTTATTAATTTAGATATAGATCATTTAGAATTTTTGTTATATGTAACAAAAATCTTATTTATAACTTAACTCCTTAAATTTGAAATGAAATTAAGTAATTAACTTGAAAGCTTAGTTTATCTTTCTTGAAACTAATTAACTAAAATTAATTTCATAATTTATACTTTAAGCTAAAATTAACTAAAAGTAAATAAAACTAATTTATACTTCATAATTTTCGTTCTCATGTTATTTTACAAATTGAAAGTACTGAAAAATGTTATACAGACGCTATGTAGTTAACGCGCAAGCATAGGCGGAAAAGGGCGCAAGGCGCAACTAAGGGGCTATTTTGAAGCTTAAGGCGCACCTATTAGTGAAGCACAAAAAAAATCGCAAAAAAGCCCAAAGCGTAAAAAGTGCGCTTTTTCATTTGAATTGTTTGTTTTGTTTAAACTTAGGTTGAATGTTTTTTTGACTACTTATATGAACCCCTTAGATAAATTTAGCCCCGTCCGATAAGTGTTGTATATGATCATTATATGGACATTCATTTTTACACAAAACGGAAATCTTTATTCATCTGATACGATATTCGTTGGATTTGTCCTAATATCGAACAAGTTAAAAATATAATAACGTAAACATATTATACAAATCATTTCAGTTTAAACGGTTAACAAAGTTTCGATGACACTTCCTTTTTGATTCCTGTGTACACGCATTTGTGTACGATACAGGGACCAAAAGGAAGTGCTGTCAAAATTTTGTTGAACCCTTTAACCTGAAATGATTTATATAATATGCTTATGCTATTATATTTGTAATGGAAAATATGTAGACCGACCACCAAAGTAAAAAAGAAATAAACAAAAAAAAAAACCGAAAATATGTAATAGTTATAATTGAAAATTTACAAGATTTCAAGTAATATAAAGTGTTCGATCGAACTTTCTAACATATTTGTTGCAAATCAGGAAAATGTTCGATTATTTTCGTGATTGCAGTTGGATGTATCAACCCCGAATCGATAAGAAATGGTCGATAAAGAAACATTTTTGTAATGGAGCCCAAGAATTTATTAGATTCGCTAAATCTAATAATCGGGGTAACATAGACGTTCGTTGTCCGTTTAGTAAGTGCAGACATCTAAAGCATTGGAAGCCAGATGTAGTCGAAGTACATCTGTATAAATTTGGTTTTGTGTTGAATTATTGCTTATGGGATCGTCATAGAGAACTTGTTCAACCTACGTCTAACCCTATAGTGGTAGAGGGCGATAGTACAATGATGAACGATAATATAATGATGAATCCGACAGAAAATATGTTGCAAGATGCAGCACGATCAATGTTTCCTAACATTGAGCAAGGCGACGATGAGATTGGAAATGTTGAAGAACCAACGGCAGAAGCGATTTATTTATAATTTATTGAATTCTGCTAAAAGGCCGTTGTGGGAAGGGTGTTCAAGCGGAAACAAATTGTCTGTAACTACCAAATTCATGACTATGAAATCAAAATTCAATCTTACAGAAGCTGCAATTACAGTAGTCGTACAAACTACAAAACGACATATGCCGCCCAATAATTTGACGTGCGATAGCCATTATAAAGTGAAAAATCTTATGTCTGCTTTTGGACTACCGTATCATAAGATAGATACATGTGTTAAAGGTTGCATGTTGTATTGGAAAGAGGACGCTCACCGTAGAAAATGCAAATTTTGCAATGAAGACAAATATAAACCAAGGAAGAAGAAAGGAAAAGAAGTTCCATATAAAAGAATGCATTATCTACCTATAACTCCCAGACTTCAATGGCTATATGCATCTTCTCCTACAGTGTGTATGGCATAGCGTGAGAACATCAGAAGAAGGAACTATGATACATCCTCTGATGGTGAAGCATGGAAACACTTTGATATGACTTATCCTAAATTTGCTGCAGAGAGCCGTAATATTAGGCTCGTTTTATGCACGAATGGATTTTCATCATTTTCTCAGTTTGGTAGTAAATACTCATCATGGCCTATCATTGTTACTCCTTATAACTTACCTCCATGGATGTGTATAAAAAATCCATATATGTTTCTAATGGTTGTCATCTCCGGTCCCGATGATCCGACACAAGGAATTGATGTTTATCCACAACCGTTGATGGAAGAGTTGAAAACACTATGGTATGAAGGAGTCGAAACATACAACATTTCGAGAAAATGAAATTTTAGTATGTTTGCTTCTGTATTATGGACTATTAGTGATTTTCCCACATATGTCATGCTTTCACGTTGGAGTATAGCTGAACGTCTAGCTTGTCCTCATTATATGGAGGAGACACGAGCATTATCAGTGAAGTATGGGAAAATAATTTCTTGGTTTGACTATCGTTGGTGCTTTCTCCATACTAATCATAAATTTAGAATGGATAAAAGAACTTTAAAGCGAACAGAGTAGAGACTATGCTACCGCCTAAAGTTTGACAAGTGAAGAGATACATGAAGTTGTATGTGACTACCCCAAGATACATGAAACTGGAGAGCAGGTTGAATTCTAGGAGATCGTACATTCATAATTGGTGCAAACAAATTATATTTTGGGAGTTAACTTACTGGAAAAATGTAAAACTTTGGCATAATATTGACGTGATGCATAACGAAAAGAAAACGTTTTTGATAATGTTTTTAATACAATTTTGAATGTAAAGGGTAAAACCAAGGATGATGCAAATTCGAGATGTGATATATTACACTTTTGTAAACAGCCGGAACTGCACTTGTATGATGAGAATAAAAAAACCTGAAGTGTGCTATGAGCTAGACAACAGGCAAGTTAAACTCGTGCTAAAGTGGGTGGAAGGATAACGATGTCCTGATGGGATTTCTTCAAACCTCCGTAGTTGTGTGGACTTTAAAAAGGAACATATATGCAGTGTCTACGAATCACAACATCCATCTGGTGATCTAAGTAAAGAATTTGCTCGATGGTTTTCAGACTATGTTCATGATCCAAAAAACTATGTTGCTAACGAAGGATCATGGCCCTCTTGCTATCGGACCCAAAAAAATGTCAAAACTTATCCAATATACTTTGTCAGTGGATTTAAATTCAACACAAATGATTTCGGAGCTGAAAAATTTACGTATAACAGCGGTGTATTTGTCAAAGGTAGTAATGATCCAGAGGAGCATATAAAAGATTTTTATGGCATCTTAATGCAAGTTGTAGAGTTTACATATTATATTCAGCCCATAGAGAAAATTTATCTATTCAAATGCAACTGGTTAAGCAATGTTCCTGGTTCTGGAATCAACGTGCACAAAGATTAAAAGCTAATCGAAATAAGGCATACGTTGCCTTACTATAAGTATGATCCTTTTGTGTTAGCTAAGCAAGCGTTACAAGTCTATTTTGCTCTGTATCCATCCTTAAAGAAAGATAAAGCAGATTGGTGGTTTGTTTTTAAAACAAAGGCAGGATTTACATTTGATGGAAATAATATTCCAGACGAAGTAGCGTATCAAGAGGATCTTGAGCCAAATACTGAAATAATAAAGCTGATGACATTGATGTAGGGTCATTGAATGATGAAGCGAATGTATTAGTAGATGAATTTGTAAGTACTGAAGAAAACGATATAGAGCATGAGACCGAGTCTGGATCCGAAGATGATGAAGAATGAGGTTTTGTACTTATGTTATGTACTATTATGAGCTATGTACTATGTTATGTATTATTCTGAGCTATGTAATAATAATAATGCTGATTGTTCTTAGCTATGAATTTACTTACGTTCTTTACTATTCTGATTTACTATGTATGTTATTCAGTATTGTTCTTCTCATTTACGATATATTTTATGATAATGATGACTGATGTTAATAATTCAAGTTATTTTGTATGCACATTATATGATTGTAACAGATATGTCAGATGATAGATGAGGACGATTGAGGAGTACATCTAAGCCCACTCCTTCACCATCTCCTAGACCAGGAGCAGGTCCGAGCAGCTCAGTGCCAGATCTGCGCCGAGTTGCAGAGATTATTCTGAAGAGTGCCCGGTAAATGTCAAATTTATTTCAATTTAGATTATTTAAAATATATGAAATATTTATATCAACATCTACACAGAGGATTCGAGATTGTGCCAGCAGAATTCGTTTTAGAGGTATCGAGGCAGTCTTACACAAGCAGAATGTCGGGGGCTTGGCCATATTGGGAGTATCCCACCCCATATTAAGAATGTCATTCTAGCCGATTTATTGGTAAGTATTTTTTATACTAATATTGAAAATTAATATACTGTAACTAATTAAAAATAAATGTAAAACGTGTTGAGGACCAAGACATGCCAACTTTTTTGAGTCATTGGAATATGAAGATGCACAAAAATTATGGAGAGATAATTTCAAGGGCGAAGACATTGAGAAAAAAGCCTCAATCAATGAGTGATGATGTTTGGGCAGAATTTCAAAAGTATTGGGAGATGGAAGAAGCTAAAGTAATATATAATAATTATATTCACATTTATACTGATTGCATTATTTTACATCATCGTGCATCAAATTTAATAGAAAGTTGCAGTTAGAAATAAAGCAAATAGAGAAAAGAATCCTGTCTACACCATTGTGGCTCAAAATCATTCCAACAACATAGAAGGGATTTGGCATAAATTTTATATTTGTACTATATGTTCATGTAAAAATTTAGTGTATATAATTCATTCTTATCTTTAATAATTTTATTATTGTATATTTACTCGGTTTGTAATGTACGGAAGAGAGACTTCGCTGACAGACGTATTCAGACACACACATGCGAACGTATAATTGGGCGGATCCGAAGAGTGCGCGTATAATTGTAAATATGCTTATTCGTATAAATTAAAATGTTTCATATTTATTCATATCACAGTATGTAAGTAAATTTTATAGCATTTGTGTTAAAATTATATTGCTATCGTAAGGGAAGTATGATGCAGAGGCTGCTAGAGTGATGGAGGCTAGCGGACAGGAGCTTACGGTTGTAGAGTCTGATTGTATATGGGATTCTATCAATGATCTACCTACTCGAGGAAGGCGATATGGTTTCGGCAATCAGGAGGTAAGACTTTGTTTAGACATAAATTACGGTTTTAAAGTATGAGAAATAATCTTGTGCTATTTAGTATTAAGTTTTCTTTACAAATGTATTAAATAAACTAATTTATGCAAAATACACACGCTATAAATAAGAAGAATGTACAATACAATGGCTATATACTGGTGTTGACATTTGGACCACGGTAAACTCATTTCCCATTTATGTTTATCTTTTGTCCAACGTACGATAGTTTATAAATATCATGATAAAAGAAGTGCGATATATATATATGTTTATATTGATATTATATCTGACAATTCTACTTAAGAAAAACAAATGTTATTGCTAACCATATACATGTTTAACACAAAATAGTAAAAATATGTTCAAATAACTTTAATGTGAACTTAATTATTTTGCAGGCTATTCAGCGTGGTTATAGGAGGTCGATGGAGGAGGCGACTATTACTCGATGCAGGAGCAGATGAGTGAGATGATTGAATAGCGAAAACCCAGATCCAACAAGAAATAGATGAGCGCGTTGTAGCTTACTTTCAGGAGCATGGGTTTATGCCTGGGGAGGGAGGAGATTCTACTGCTTATCGAGGGGAAGAAGAAGAAGACGACGATGACGACGAGGAAGATGAGGAAGATTAGTGTAGGTGCTCATTTACTTGGTTTATGCTCGGGTATGTACATATACCTAGTTTTTTATATGCCAGATGCACGTACGATGGTATTTGACGATGGTACGACGTGTTTTGATATGTATGACGGTATTTGACGATGGTATGGTGTGTTTTATATGTATGACGATATTTGATGATGGTATGATGTGTTTTGATATGTATAGTCACTACTACAAAAGTGGGCATATTCGACACTATTTTTATGTGGTCGTAGATCAAAAAAGCGTTGCCGTAGGCCATTTTTTCAAATAGGCAACACCAGGGGGGCGTGGCATCCGCGGCCGTTGCATTAGCCACCTAAGGCAACACTTTTGCCCATCTACGGCCACGGAAAGAAAGTGTTGCATTATAGCCATAATGCAACACTATTTGCACGTAATGCAACACTATTCAGCGTTGCCTTAAGCATTAGTTAGGGCCTGGCTTCCAGTGCCGCCACGTCAGCTTTCCACGTCAGCTGTCTACGTGTCACACGACACGTCATCTCTCCATGTCAGCACTCCACGTGTCACATGCCACACCAGCTATCCACGTCAGCTGTGGGGTCCAGGTGCGACGGGTAAGCAATTATATTTAATGTAATGCAACACCACTACATTATGTAATGCAACACCATTACAATGAAATGCAATATCAATAAAAGCTAACGCAACAGTAGAAGAAGGAAAATGCAACACTAATTTGATAGAAATACAATGCTTTAATTAAATATTTTGCAATATAGGTTTTGTACAAGAAACTCATCCAAAGCAATTGTTTTAATTATCCAAATATCAAAACTCAAAAATCAGCTACACCGTTTTGTTCATTGTATACAGTAAGCTCGAACTACTTCAAGAATAGGTGCACGACATAAGGGACATTATCCTGATCCATTCCTGGCCAATTCTTTAGCGAATTCTGAACATGTACACATGTGTCCACACCTGCAAAATGTATTACTCATATATATATATGAATCATATATATGCAGCAATCCGATTGCAATAGGAAATATATATGTATGTTAGTATGTACCTATATATGAATCATATATATGCAGCAATCCGATCTGCAAAATGTATCCCTCTGCCTTCCAGAATTAAATATGCACCTGATCAAATGATAACAAGTTATCTGATAAGTGGTGGCATCGAATGGCCATTGGCCTTCTTAGTAAAATGTTATGAACACAATTATTAAAATTGACTTACTGACCATTGGCGATTGGTCACTCATGCCAGCCAACAAATAAGCAATTTCATATTGCCATTCGTCTTCTGAGCAAAAAGTTTTCAGTTCCCATATTACTGCCACGTACAGTGTGTCACTTCATATCCTGTCAAGCTTCAGAAGCATATCGTCATCTACATCTTCAACTCCTAAACAAAACTCCATCGTCAAAAGTTAAAAAAAAAACAATGGAGGACTCTTCACTATGCATCACTGCCACTGTTCTTTCAGGACATTGGACTTATGAATTTGTGCATCTCACGCTTAGGCATACGCTGAAGCTTAACGAGGAGTGGACTATACGGGTTATACCCAAAAACTCTTTTCTAATAACATGCCCATCTTACAGTACGCGTGATCATGCGCTAATGTTGAAACTTTTTACGAAAATTGGAGGTGCTTTTTATGTGCAACAATGGTCTGCTGAAGAATTTGAGCCTGAACCAGCGTTCGGGGCAGAATCATGGGCCAAAGTTGTTGGCTTTCCCGAGTTCCTGAAGACAAATGTTCCTGCAATAAAAGAATTAATGACGCCAATGGGAAATGTGTTTGAAATTGACGACTGTCATTGGTCTCGAATTGACCATAGATCATTATACCTGAAAATGGAATTTTATGAAGGCATTGGCTTGGAGAATGTTTTTGCTGCTCGATTCGACAACAAGAAATACATCATTAGGGTTGAGCGCACCACACATACTCATCCTTTGACGAGGCCTGAAATTCTGTTTGTGAGCAATAGGGAGGAACCGGTGGTACCATTTTTTTGTGATCATAGGTAAATTTTACTTCCATCCACAGTTTCTTATAGTGAGACACAACCACACATGCACACACTCACATACATACATACATGGTTATAATGCCCCACCCAAGATTCTGAAATAATAATACAAACTGGTGCTCTGTTAGTTGTACATAGATGTGGTTGTGTGGCTTGAATTTGAGACACTGTTATTGTATGGCTTGAATTTCCTTCAGATGTGGTTACATGTCAAATTGTTTGATAATTAATGTGTGTTACATGTCAAATAGTTTGATAATTAAGGCATATAAACTCGTAGGTGGATCACATTATTTGAGAATTGAATCATATAATATATTAGGTGGATCACAAAATGTTTACAGAAATAGAAGTTTGATCATATAATATATTAGGTGGATCACAAAATGTTTATAGAAATAGAATTAACATACCTATTGAAGTTTGATCATCCAAAGATCACTTTGCCCTCCACAACAAGAAATTCTGGTTTGGTCGCTGACTATGCTCTATCCTTAACAGCCACTCTGACATAGACAATGACTCTGACATGGACAATGACTCTGACATGGATGCTGGTGCTGATGCTGGTGTGGATGCTGGTGATGATGCTGGTGATGACTGGTGATGTTTGTAGATGTTGGTTTTATTCTGCTGGTAATGATTTTTGGCTTGAAATTTTGTGAATATTTGTGAAATTTTGTGTGGTTGTGGAAGTTTGTGATGACTGGTGATGACTGATGATGGATGCTGGTGAATGTTTTTGAATGTTTGTGAATGGTACGTTGTTTTGTTTGTGAATGCTGGTGATTTTTTAAAATCTCTGTGTACGTCTCTGGTGTATACTTATGATACTTGTGCGTGCCTTCAGATGGCTGTCTTATGATACTTGTGCGTGCATGTATACTTGTGCGCGCGTGTATACTTGTGCGTGTCTACTTGAGCGTGTGTACTTGTGCGTGTATACTTATGATACTTGAGCTTGTATACTTGTGATACTTGTGCGTGTATACTTGTGCGTGTATACTTATGATACTTGAGCGTGTGTACTTGTGCGTGTATACTTATGATACTTGTGCTTGTATACTTGTGATACTTGTGCGTGTATACTTGTGCGTGTATACTTATGATACTTGTGCGTGTATACTTGTGCGTGCGTGTATACTTGTGAGTGTATGATGTGTATTGTAATAAAACGAAAATGCTTGAGTGCCCGCTTCAGATTTTGTCAAAATCTGCGGTAAGAGTCTTAAAATTCGGATGTCACCGTAGTGCATACACATCGCAGTGTAAATTAACCTCAAGCATACAAATTAACCGTAGTGTAAGGTATGAACCTCAAGCAGTGCAAATTAACCGCAGTCCACATTCCTTAACAAGCTCGACCTCTATAATAAACCAATGTCTTTTTCATGCTAGTAGCCCGGTTCTCATGGTTTATTGCTGGGTATTATTTTCGAATAAACCTCAGCATAATCCCAAATCCCAAATCAATAATAAGCGCAACTAATTACCCATAAGCGAATGGGTTTTCCAAAATGTAACAAATGAACTAATTACTAATTACTCATAATCCAATCTATAATAAGCGCAACTAATTCACAGTGCAATACAAACTGAACCCGAGGGAAAAAACTGGTGATGTCAGCGCCCTGAGCAATCAAAACTAGAAAGCGTTTCAAAGCTTCATCCTTTTCGGAATAGAATTTGCTGTCGAGGAGAGGATCGATACTGACGTGAATTTAGGTTTAAATTTTTGTCAATAGGAAAAAGGGGGAAAAACGATTAGATGATAGAGAAGAAAACGATTTCATGAAGGGAGAAGATCGCGCCAAAATTTCATCAAAGAATGAAATGACGTGGTTGTCAATGATTGGATGATGGCTAATATTAAGATCATCAGATCCATAGATGGTTTGAACCGTTGGATTAATCTTTCATCTACGGTTGGGGTTTTTATATGTTGATAACGCGGATAGCTGAGCTGGATTATATATACGTAATGCTACGCTTATAACCGGTGTTGCACATCAGAACACTAAAATTCCCACTGCAACAGTGCACCCACGTATAATGCAACAACATATGAATGCTGTTGCAGAAGCTCGAAGAAATCTTTCGCCACACTTTTCATGCAACGCACACAAATTAGTGTCGAATATGCCCACTTTTGTAGTAGTGAGTGTTTATAATTTTGTTTTTTTACTTGGTGAATTGATTGTTGATGAGTATTGGTGAATTGTTGAGATGATAGTGCCGTGTAGTGGTTATTGGATGATACTGCTGTGCAGTGTAATGTTGTATGGTTTAAGGGAAAGGAATTGTTGTGCAATGCAAAAAATTTGCTTCATATTTATGATGGATAGCGATGACCTTTTGGTCATTATATAGCGACGGCTAGTAATGTCTATTTTGTAATGGTTTGCGATGGTTTACAATGGCTTCCTGGTAAAAGAAACTACTTGCCACGTAAGGTGACACGTGGCAATTAACCGTTGCAAGCCGTTACAAAATGAGCGACGGAGCCGTCGCTCAATCTGTTGCTATTTCTGTTGCCGACGACTTAAATAGCGATGGCTAGCGACGGCTAGTAATGACCTCCACTGGCTTTCTGCCATCGCAATTTACTGTGTGTCTTGTAGTGGAAGTTATAAACAAAGCATTTTGATATCAATTCCCTTAGATGTTGTTTACATAGTAGTTGCTGCAAACATATGCCAACTCATCGTAATGAGATGGTGGTTTCATAATTTATTTTTCATTTTCAAAGGTTTTATCATCATTCAGTATTTGCATTTATTATATGTCTTATTCTAAAATGTAATTTTGTGGCACCTATTTATTGGATAGTACCTGTTTTGCTCTCAATTTCCATATATATTTGACTAATACTTTAAGAAGATAACATGTTTAATTAATTTCTGTACGTTTGGAAGTGCTTACATGCATTCATGCACCTTCACTATGAAAAGTCGTTATATACGACTTAAGCAGGATACTTATATGGATGTAGCGGAAATGATAAACTAACTAATAGTTACACATGTAAAAGCTATGCTATAGTAATATATCAAAAAATAAATGCAATAAGAAATGACACCAGGAATTTTATACTGGTTCGGACTTCCCACCCTACGTTTAGCCCGAAGCTCCTCTTCGGAATTCACTATCACGCCCTCTTTTAACCCGGAGGAATAGGTCAGTACACCCGAGCCCCAACAAGGATGTTTCTCGCCTGACCAACTACACATGACTTCAATAATTACAAGTGTATTGACTTCTGCTTTGTGTTCTTTGATCAACACGGATTGTCAACGGTTTAAGTACACCCTTCCTATAATCTTATCCTCGAGTATATGATTTGAATACAAAGATTTAAGGAAGATTGTTGCTTGTTGAATCAAGATATATCAAATTTTATCAAGGATTCAACAAGTAACTTGAAATTGAGAGAGCTTTTGTTTGCAATGAATATAAAAGTATAAATCAGAGAATATAGAGAATCGAATTAAATTCGATGATTGTAAATCGTGTTTAAAGTGTTTATATAATGGTAGCAATTCTTCACGAAGAGTTTTAACCAAAAGAAGCTTCCATTTCCTTTTAGAAATGAAGAGATTTCTTTTCATGAATGATGACAACCTTTCAGAAAATATGTGCTATTTTGAATCAGTTGAATAGTTAAAATATGTGTGTCTTAACCTTCTTGCATTTTTTTATATACAATGGTTATCTTACTAGGTACTATAATTTAAGGGGCATTTATTCATATAGAGAACATTGAATAAATTAATCACTTGGTTACATCACTTTCTTATGTCAATAAATGGTTGAACACCTATAAACCATGTAGCTGAGTGAGAGTGCAATTAATGTACTAAATAATTCTAGACTTTTTCGTAAGTATAGATGTGTTATGAAGTCCAAACATAGAGAGAAGGGAAGAAGTGCATCTTCTGAAACACAAAAAAAAATGTCTGTTTTGCTCTGAGAAAGGTGTATTTCCATGGGTTTAGTTCTGGTGAAATTCAGTGAGATCCATGAAGACTATATATTCATTTATTGGATCCCAAATACTAGAATCAATCAAAAGATTGATTCTCTTTGAACTGATTATTTTTAGACTTAAAGATTGGCATCATGTGCAGAGTTGCACTTATGAATAAGTAGTAATAATCTAATATTTGTAGATTACCCCGTCTGACTCTTTTCTGTCACATTTATTGTAATAACCCGGAAAATACGAGCCAATTTAAAATTTTTAAATTGGTGATTTCAAAGGAATTTGAACAATTGAAATAGAATATTTCAATAAAATAGTGAATTAGAAATAGTGAGTCAGTTTGAAAATTTGAATTCAAACTTTGACTGACTGTGCAGGGGGGAAATATAATGGATTTTAGCGAAACCAAAAATATTTAAATCTGTTTATCAATACCTTTCTAACGAATCTGAAAAATCAAAGTTTCATAACGGGAATCAAAAGTTATAGCCGAATGAATTTTCAGAATAGTCGCTACATAGAATATATAGCCCTGGAAAATTGATATTTTGCATACGACCTCGGAATTCGACGAAACCACTTTTGTTGGGTCCGGGATGTCAAGCTATTGCTAGGTTTCAAATTTCATAATTTTTGAAGCTAATATGTGAGCGTGGCAAAGGAAAATGCGTTTGGTCAATTTCTGTTAAATTGGATCGACCAGAAAATGGCCATTTTTCAAACGATCTCAGAATTCGACGAAACTAGTTTTGTTGGGACCGTAGCGTCAAAACATAGCTAGATTTATTTTTCTGGAATATTTCGAATCAGTTTGTGGCCCTGGCAAATTGAAATGTACGTTCAAAGTTAAAAATTAAATGTTTTATACTTTAATTTGAAAAATAACTGACTGTAACAGTCGAATTGGCCTACGAAACATATCCCATTGTGTCCGGGATGAGGGTATTTAGCTGGGGGCGACAGTCGTTGGATTTAAAAAGGAGTTCGTTTGAGAAAACACTATTTAAAAATTTAATAAAACCATCGACCAATCATATTTCTCCACTCATTATTTAAAAAAAAAAACAAAACCAACGGCGAAACCCGTCCCCCCCTTCCAGGCCCGATCGCCATTGCTGCCGCCGCTTCCAGCCTCCGCCACCCCCTACCTCGACGTGCCTTCGCCTCCCCTTCAAATCCGACCAACTTCCTCCGCCCCTCGTCGCCTGTGCCACCGGAATCGAGGCCAGAAAGCCCCGACCTTCCCAGCGCCGCCGCCGACGATCCGACCACCGAACGCCACCAAACCACCACCACAGGAAGCCCTCTCTTCCCTCTTTCACGTCCAACCCGCCGATCATCCCCTCGTGCCTCGATTCTCGCGAAAACCGTAAACCTAGTTTTGAACCTTCGTGAAAGATGAGTTTTTTTGATGTTTACACTTTGAAAAATCATATCTTTTTATTGTGTTGACGAAATTCGATGAAACAGGAAACATCGGGACCGCAAGAAAGTTCTCTTCCCAATAGAAGAAGCCGCGGATTTTTCTGAGTCATCTACGATTTTTAGCACTCCAAAAACCAATGTGAGAAATCTAAATTAATATGAATTTGAATGGAAAATGACGTGTATAAATTATATTAGCGAAATATAAATTACACACGTGTTGTATACCTCATGTACATGCATGGTGTAAGCTATATGAGCGAAGTATGAATTATACATGCATAGAATAATTGATATATGTGTTGAAATGCAAGTGAAATATAGCAATTATATATATATATACATATATACTCCCCTCGTCCACAAACCATGGACGATATTTATTGTGGTGAATTGGTGTGAAATATTGGATGAAAAATACGAATGGTTGAATAATTGTTTGTGGTTGATATTGAATTGTTGTGGTTGAAAAATACCCATTGGTGATTGAAATGAATTGGAAATATTTATGGAAATAAAAATAAAACATGCCGCCTGCGTGCGAATTAGATGCATGAATCCCCATTGTCAAAAACCGCGAGGTTTTAAGGTAGAGCGAGGAGCCGTACTAGGGACGGTGCCGGTTTTAACTACCCTGCCGTTATGCTGCCGAAATTTTGAATAATCTTTGTGTGTTAGAATTATTTTCATATGTTGAAATTATTTTCATGCGTTGAAATTAAAGTCATATGTTGAAACTATATCCATGTGTAGAAATGTTCATGTGTTGAAAAGTGTTGTGTGAAAATTAAATTCATTTGTGAATGAATGAAGTGTATAAACAATAAAAATCACATTTTTATAATATATATGAAGTATGAAAAATATCCGCCTTATATAAATAGTTTCAACAATAAAAATTCCATCTTTCTAATATGAACAACATAAATAAAATATCCATGTGTGGAAATGCTCATGTGTTGAGAAGTGTGTGTAGTGGAAAAGTTCATGTGTTGAATAAAAAGATCGAACAATAAAAATTACATTTTTATTGAAACTGTGAAGTGTTGAAAACATCCATTTGCCGAATAAATATTTTAAATGATAAAAATATCATTTTTATCATATATGTGCTATGCTAGAGATATATATATATGCGGACGTTGAAATAAATATTGGTGAAGAAATATTATTTTTAACATGCATAAGAACTAAATAAAATAATCAGGTGTTGAAATCTATTTTAGTTCGCCAAATTATCATCTTTGAAATGTGAAGTGTTAAAAATAGCCACTTGTTCAAATAAATGTGCATGAGTTGAAATATACATTAATTAGCTAGTGATATGATTTTAGCCTATGCATGCAACATTAGAATGAATGGTGTTTTTAAATTAAAGTAAATCAAATATGAAGTTGAATGGAAAATGATAAGTGATAAAAATTGTATATATGTACATGCATATTTATTGAACATGTTATAACAAAGGGGCTAGAGTAGAGGAATAAAATTTTGTGCCCGACAAATAGGTACACATTTACTGTTTTGTTTGGGTGATGATTTTATGAGCCTGTTGGCTAGCCGCTTGGCTTTTTCTTTTTCTTTTTGACATGAGACGCCCGTGTGGCTATTTGGGAATTTTCCCAGCCCCTCCCGTACAAAGGAGGTTATGGCGAAATTTTCCAAAATTTAAAGGCGTTAGTGAAATAATTGAAGTGAAAACGATATAGGAATTTTTGAATGAACTATATTTATATAAATATATAAATATAAATAAAATTAAAACGAAATGTGGCCGTGCAGTTCGTGTTTTGAAACCGTGATTTCAAACGACTAGTGCGGGATATCCTACCATTGGATTTTCTTGAAACCGCAACCGTTGGGTTCCCCTTGGAAATATCTTTCCAACGGCACCAACTTTGTGAAGATCCGACGATTGGATTGTCTGGAATGTTTAATTCAAATCTGAAGAAAAACAGCGCCAGAAACGATTATATTTATATATATATATATATATATATATATATAATTAAATTAAATCGAATAACAACGCTGCAGTTCGTAAATTGAAATCGTTACTTCAAATGACTAGTGTGGAAGATCCGACCGTCGGATTTTCCTAAAACTGAAACCGTTGGATTCGTTTTGAAATGACCTTCCTAATGAAATAAAATTTGTGGAGATCCAACGGTTAGATTTTCAGATATATGTAAAACAAAATTAGTGAAAAGCAGCGCCAGTGCATCGACACGACCTAAAACGTCGTTTAATTAAATATGGCCTTTTCAAAATAAATAAAAATGGCGATATATCATTATAAAATACTATAGACGATATAGAGTGGAAATAAACCAATTTCGTAGTGTTTGCTTGATATGTGATGGTTGAATGTATTTAACATGAAAATTATAACTAAAGAAGTGAAATGTGAATGTTGAATAATCCAACCATGTGACAAATTGATTTGAAAATCTAAATATACGTGGATTATTTGAAAAGGCCGAGTTCATCTCATTTCAAATAATCGATCGACGTTGAGAAGTCGAAGAGTGGAAGACGGTTGAAGACCGACGATCTTCACATTGGATGGATGGGCGCTACTGATGCTCGTGATTGGAGTAGCTACCATGAAGGAACTGAAGTAGTGGCCGTCCTAACATACTGTTGATTGTACGGATATGCGAGGAATTGGTGCCTCCGGTTTCGTTCAGACCCAGAACGGACTTGTAAATGGACTGTGTGTCTGACATTGGATTTTGTTCTGTGTTGATTGATCTTTGTTAAATATATATCTGTTTGGCGGCGGAGAATTTATTCTCTTGCTTAACGCCCTTCTCTGAGACGCACGAGCTCAGAGGTTATGTATTGATAGAAATCAGTCGCATGGAGTGGATTGCCTGTGTGGCACGCCTAAGTGGCATATGTTCAAGGCTTCTGTTGCAAAGCAAAGTCTTGTGGTTGATGATCAAAGCATGGTCTGTGTGACGTAGCTTTGTGTATAACGTGAATTCGCGAACCTCACACCCGGTATGCGTCAAAAACGGGAGAAGGGCCTAAGGAGTGCATGACGTTTCTTTCTAGCTATGGTGGTGTCAGTGACCTCGCAGCCCTGACATATATATCTACTTTTCACCTGTGTGGTTGTTGGAATACGAGGCGCCTCGATTATAGGTCTGTAAGGACCGGGAAACGTGTGTTCAGGAATTGCCAATCCTCAAAAGTAAGAGAGGACCGGCCTTGGAGGATCCAGGGGATTGCTGTGTGCGGTCCCGAGGCATTTGCTAGAGTGTCTCGAATCGGAGAGGAGCTTGCCCCTTGCCTCAACTCATGAAGGAATCCAATTTCCAATACGAAATATGCGGACGTGATTGTATTACTAGTATGGCGACATAGTAGATGGTAGCTATGCCGCCTAGGATTGATATTTATGATTGAATTTACTTTTGAAACATATATGCACTAGTAATAATATCAAACACTTTTGTTTTATTCGTATGAAGCATTTTTGGCCATTATAAGGTAAAAACTCTATCCTCTGGCTTGCGTTGCATTGTGTGATGGGACATGAGTCTTATAATGGCTTCATTTTATAAAAAGCATTGCGATGGTTTAATCATTTACTTTATTTTATGCACTAGCACTCATTGGAGTAAACCCGTTCCGCGAAAGTGGCGTGG
The DNA here is from genome assembly GCA_030737875.1 of Allium sativum. Classification (NCBI taxonomy): domain Eukaryota; kingdom Viridiplantae; phylum Streptophyta; class Magnoliopsida; order Asparagales; family Amaryllidaceae; genus Allium; species Allium sativum. The sequence continues at coordinate 718,135,855 of CM060912.1, read as the reverse complement.
TCCTTTGATTTGCCTTATTATTGTTGATTAATAAGTTATGTAGATTTCTCATACCAGTCCCATGACTGACTCGTAGTTTGTTTCACCTTGCAAACTCGGGTGCCCTCATTTTCACACGGGCAGCCTAGTTACAGGTTTCTGACGCACTTTTGGCTCATGGCGAGGCTTGACTACACCGTGCTGACTTGGATTTTCTCCGCCATTATTGTATCTATATTATGATTCCGCCATTGGCGATGTCGATTGATATTTATTTTGAGTACTCTTTAGGTATGATTCCGCCTCAGGCGATGGTGACTGATTTTGTATCATTATACACTAAGTAGTATCCTGTACTGTGCTTCTCTGATGTGATGATATCTATATGATTCCGCTGTCATATGTTTGTAAATTATTCTATTTTCTGTTTATGCTATTATCTGTGATCTGCTAATGATGATTGATGTGTTATATTCCAATGATTATCCTTAACACCGTGTAATGGGGTTTTGGGATCGTTACAGCTGGTATCAGAGCTTTGGTTAACCTTAGTTCTGGAGTCTAACACATTAAACATTTCGTCAAAATAGAATCAGTAGTATTCTAAGGCGAGTCTCTCATTAGAGATAGGACTAGTAAAGTCCTAGAATGAGCCGAGCAGAATAGCAAAAACAATTTGATCAGTCCATCGTTATCTTTTTGTAAATTTTCTGCTTAATCATGCAATAGACTATCATTTCTGTTAGCTGACTCTTTTCTTGCTTATACAGAATTTGACAAATGGCTACCAGAGCAGCCGCCGCTAGAGGAGGCCGTGGCGGCCGAGGCCGAGGAAGGGGAGAAGCCCCAGTTCAAGAAGGACCTTTGATACACCCTCCGGCCGCTCAATACTTCGAGCTAGACCGTGTAGCTAAGAGATATAAGAACTTAGGAGGCAAGACCTTCTCGGGAACTGGCACCGTAATAGAGGCCCTTGCATGGCTCAAAACATGCGAGAAAATTCTTGAAGGCCTAAGGCTTGGAGACGATGATAAAGCTATTATGGACGCCTGGCTTATGCAGGAACAAGCTGAACTATGGTGGGAATCTCTCACCGCCGGGAATAGAGAAGCTGGAAGAACATGGGATGGATTCAAAGAACTCTTCAAGGAGAAATATGTCCCCGAACAAGCTCTAGAACGAATGCACGATGACTTCGCCAACCTCCAGCAGGGGGATCTTTCCGTGTAGGATTATCTCAATAAATTTATACTGTTGTCGCCCTATGCTCTGGAGCTCGTCGCCACCACGAAATCCAAAAATAAGAGGTTTATCCTTAGGCTAAGACGACAATATCATGATAGAGCCATGGCCCATGTCAAGCTAGAATTCAACGAACTGGTGGAAATGACATGCAACTACGAAGACCTTGATCAAAGGCATCTGGATCAGGATCGCGCTAGAAGCCAAGCCGGAAACAAGCGCAAGCCTGCTGTAAATCAAGGCGAGTCAAGCCAAGCAGCATCTTCAAAACCTCAGACTGGCAAGCTTCCAAGAGGAAATTGCTTTAACTGTGGCAAGCCAGGGCACTACTCAAATGTCTGCACAGCTCCGAAGAGGCAGAAGACAAATTCTCAAGGCTCGAGCCAAGGCTCCCAGAACCCTCGCTCGTGCTTCAACTGTCGCAAGACCGATCATCTGGTCAAAGACTGTCCTTTGCTGAAGAAAGCTACAGTAGCTCACGTCTATGACGGGTCGAGCCCGCCAGCTGCTTCCGACGGAGCAGGTAAACCCGATGTTTTTGGAGGTACCCTTATAATTAAAAATATTCCTGTTTCTGTATTGTTTGACATAGATGCATCACGTAGTTTTATTGCTAGTAACACAATGCACAAATTAAAGTTAAAACAGAAGAAGCTTAAAGAATCGGTAGAAGTACATAATCCGATAGGAGGATCTCTTATTCTCAGTTCATATTGTAGAGTGCCAGTCTCTTATTCTTTCTACAAATTTCCCTTTAATTTAATCGTTATGGATTTTCCCGAATTCGATATCATTCTCGGGCTGGATTGGTTAACGCAGTATGAAGCTGAGGTAAAGTGTGCGGAAAGAATCGTTAAAATTCGAACGGAGCTTGGACATATATATACCCTATCATGGTTCGAATCCGAATAGAGAAGAATTTTGGTCGGCATTAGAACTTATCCCCACTTGCATAGAAAAGATTCTAATTGTTAGAAACTATGCGGATGTGTTTGAAAAAGTTGAAAACTTACCTCCGCAAAGAGAAATAGAATTTCGAATTGACCTAATTCCCAATGCCAGACTAGTAGTACATCCAATTCGCAGAATGACTCCGAAGGAAAAGGAAGAATTAGGCGATCAAACTCGTCAACTGTGTGGAACGGTCTAATCAAACCTAGTTTTTCTAATTGGGGTGCATCTGTTGTGTTTGTCCCAAAGTCAGACGGTACTCTTCGATTATGTGTTGATTACTGAGACCTCAATAAACAGACGCTCAAAAACAAGTATCCATTACCCCGCATCGATGATTTGCTAGACCAATTGAATGGGGCGAAAGTATTTTCCCGAATGGACCTAGCTACAGGTTTTCACCAATTGAGAATAGCAGAAGAGTGTGCTTCTTTGACAGCTTTCAGAGGTCCAGACATATTTTATGAATGGTTAGTAATGCCGTTTGGCCTGTGCAACGCTCCAGCATACTTTGTCGATCTAATGAATAGAGTGTTCAGGGGAGTTCTGAATAAATTTGTCCTTGTATTTATCGATGATATTTTAATCTACTCCAAATCAAAACCCGAGCATGAAAAACACTTAGAACAAGTATTGGAGATTCTAGGAAGGAACGTCTTCAAAGCCAAATTCTCTAAATGTGTCTTCTGGCAAGAAGAAGTCAAATTTCTTGGCTATGTCATGTCAGAGAAAGGAATTTCTGTTGACCCAAGCAAAATAACAGCGATTCAAGACTGGAAACAACCCACTACTCCGATAGAAGTTAGAAGTTTTATGGGGTTGGCTAGTTATTATCGAAAGTTCGTTAAGGATTTTTCGAAGATATCCGGCCCGTTAACGAAGCTCACGAAGAAACATGAGAAGTTAAAGTGGACTTCCGACGGTGAAGAAGCTTTCCAGGAATTGAAATCAAAGCTGACCACTGCTCCAGTGTTAACCATTATTGATGGCAATCAGGATTTAACGGTTTGGACAGATGCTTCTATTAGAGGTCTTGGTGCAGTGTTAATGCAAAGAGGCCAAGTAATCGCTTATGCAAGCCGCCAACTGAAACCACATGAGAAGAATTATGTGACTCATGATCTTGAGTTGCTAGCCATCGTTTTTGCCTTGAAAATCTTGAGGCATTATTTATTGGGCGAGAAATTTATACTGTACACAGATCATCAACCATTGAAGTATTTATACACCCAGAAAGATCTGAATTTGAGGCATCAACGTTGGCTGGAATTTCTTGCAGCGTATGATCTTGATATCCTGTATACGCCGGGGAAAGCTAACGTTGTAGCGGATGCGCTTAGTAGGAAAACCGCAATCATTGCCAATCTTATAATTACACCTGGATTGATCGATAGGATTTCAGCCCTTCAAAAAGACGATGAATTCATTCAGAGAATCATTAAGAGGGTCAAGGAAGGTGAAACCACGAGTTTTCGTGTTGACAATAAGGGGGTTCTCAGGTTAAATAATAGGATTTGCATTCCAAATATTCCAGGCCTTCGAAGAGAAGTGTTAGATGAATGCCATAAAATCCAAATTTTGCATCCATCCTGGGGTGAGTAAAATGTACAACGATATCAAACGCACTTTCTGGTGGAAGGCAATGAAAAGGGATATTTCTTTGTATGTTAGCAGATGCCCTACTTGCCAATTGGTCAAGAGCGACCAACAAAAGTTAGCTGAATTGCTGCAACCGTTGGAAGTCCCAGGTTGGAAGTGGGAGCAGTTCCATGGATTTCATAGATGGTTTTCCGCGAACCAGAAAAGGTAATGAAAGTATTTGGGTAATCGTAGATCGCTTCATGAAGACTGCCCATTTTATATCTGTCAGATCCAATAGAACCGCTCAAAGTCTAGCACAGATATATTTCAAAGAAATTGTTAAGCTACATGGAATTCCCATCAGCATAGTCAGTGATAGAGACCCGATATTTGCTAGCAAATTCTGGGAAGCTTTCCAGACAGAATTGGGAATAAAAATGAATATGAGCACCGCTTATCATCCTCAAACAGACGGCCAAACTGAGCAGGTGAATAGAATTCTAGAAGATTTATTGCGGGCTTGTATAATTGATTTTGGTGGGTCATGGGAAGATCATTTGCATTTGGCATAATTCTCATATAATAATAGCTATCAGGCAAGTTTGGGAATGTCGCCATTTGAAGCATTATATGGCAGACCCTGCAGATCTCCAGCATGTTGGGTAGAACCTGGCAACAGACTTGTGTTAGGACCCGATATAATTAGAGAAGCATCTGATAAAGTCGACTTCATCAAAAAGCGTTTGAGAACCGCCCAAAGCCGACAGAAAAGTTGTGCAGATTCTAGAAGGAGAGATTTGACATTTGTTGTTGGTTATCATGTTTATTTGAAGGTTTCTCCGATGAGAGGAGTAATCAGATTTGGAAAAACTGGGAAGTTGGCACCGAGATTTATTGGTCCCTTTCCTATACTTGAACGAATTGGAACTCTTGCTTATAGGGTTCAGTTACCTGATTGGTTGCCTGGAGTGCATGATGTATTTCACATATCTCAACTTAGAAGACATGTGCATGATCCGGATCTTGTTGTAGAAGAAGCAGCGCAACAGGATATAGATATAACTCCAGAATTAGCACTCAGAAGAGAGCCATTAAAGAATGTTGGCAAAGAAACTAGAGAACTAAGAAGCAAAAAGGTTCATTTAGTTAAAGTGCAGTGGAGCAGTGATCCTAGATACTGTACTTGGGAGACTGAGGAAAGCATTAAGCAAGCTTACCCCAAATGCAGAGTGGATATCTCTGATTAACTCCGATGCAAGGTACCTTTACAATACTTTGCATTTATATTTTGTTTCCTACTTTACTGTTGTTTCCTTTTCGAGGACGAAAAGTTTTAAGTGGGGGAGATTGTAATAACCCGGAAAATACGAGCCAATTTAAAATTTTTAAATTGGTGATTTCAAAGGAATTTGAACAATTTAAATAGGATATTTCAATAAAATAGTGAATTAGAAATAGTGAGTCAGTTTGAAAATTTGAATTCAAACTTTGACTGACTGTGCAGGGGGGAAAATATAACGGATTTTAGCGAAACCAAAAATATTTAAATCTGTTTATCAATACCTTTCTAACGAATCTGAAAAATCGAAGTTTCATAACGGGAATCAAAAGTTATGGCCGAATGAATTTTCAGAATGGTCGCTATATAGAATATATAGCCCTGGAAAATTGATATTTTGCATACAACCTTGGAATTCGACGAAACAACTTTTGTTGGGTCCGGGATGTCAAACTATTGCTAGGTTTCAAATTTCATAATTTTTGAAGCTAATATGTGAGCGTGGCAAAGGAAAATGCGTTTGGTCAATTTCTGTTAAATTGGATCGACCAGAAAATGGCCATTTTTCAAACGATCTCAGAATTCGACGAAACTAGTTTTGTTGGGACCGTAGCGTCAAAACATAGCAAGATTTATTTTTCTGGAATTTTTCGAATCAGTTTGTGGCCCTGGCAAATTGAAATGTACGTTCAAAGTGAAAAATTAAATGTTTTATACTTTAATTTGAAAAATAACTGACTGTAACAGTCGAATTAGCCTACGAAACATATCCCATTGTGTCCGGGATGTGGGTATTTAGCTAGAGGCGACAGTCGTTGGGTTTAAAAAGGAGTTCGTTTGAGAAAACACTATTTAAAAATTTAATAAAACCATCGACCAATCATATTTCTCCATTCATTATTTTAAAAAAACAAAAACCCAAAAACCAACGGCGAAACCCGTCCCCTCCTTCCAGGCCCGATCGCCGCCGCTGCCTCCGCTCCCAGCCTCCGCCACCCCCTACCTCGATGCGCCTTCGCCTCCCCTTCAAATCCGACCAACTTCCTCCGCCACTCGTCGCCTGTGCCGCCGGAATCGAGGCCAGAAAGCCCCGACCTTCCCAGCGCCGCCGCCGACGATCCCGACCACCGAACGCCACCAAACCACCACCGACAGGAAGCCCTCTCTTCCCTCTTCCACGTCCAACCCGCCGATCATCCCCTCGTGCCTCGATTCTTGCGAAAACCGTAAACCTAGTTTTGAACCTTCGTGAAAGGTGATTTTTTTTATGTTTACACTTTGAAAAATCGTATCTTTTTAGTGTGTTGATGAAATTCGATGAAACAGGAAATATCGGGACCGCAAGGAAGCTCTCTTCCCAATAGAAGAAGCCGCAGATTTTTCTGAGTCATCTACGATTTTTAGCACTCGAAAAACCAATGTGAGAAATCTAAATTAATATGAATTTGAATGGAAAATTACTTGTATAAATTATATTAGCGAAATATAAATTACACACGTGTTGTATACCTCATGTACATGCGTGGTGTAAGCTATATGAGCGAAGTATGAATTATACATGCATAGAATAATTGATATATGTGTTGAAATGCAAGTGAAATATAGCAATTATATATATATATACATATATACTCCCCTCGTCCACAAACCATGGACGATATTTATTGTGGTGAATTGGTGTGAAATATTGGATGAAAAATACGATTGGTTGAATAATTGTTTGTGGTTGATATTGGTTTGTTGTGGTTGAAAAATACCCATTGGTGATTGAAATGAATTGGAAATATTTATGGAAATAAAAATAAAACATGCCGCCTGCATGCGAATTAGATGCATGAATCCCCATTGTCAAAAACCGCGAGGTTTTAAGGTAGAGCGAGGAGCCGTACTAGGGACGGTGCCGGTTTTAACTACCCTGCCGTTATGCTGCCGAAATTTTGAATAATCTTTGTGTGTTAGAATTATTTTCATATGTTGAAATTATTTTCATGCGTTGAAATTAAAGTCATATGTTGAAACTATATCCATGTGTGGAAATGTTCATGTGTTGAAAAGTGTTGTGTGAAAATTAAATTCATTTGTGAATGAATGAAGTGATTAAACAATAAAAATCACATTTTTATAATATATATGAAGTATGAAAAATATTCGCCTTATATAAATAGTTTCAATAATAAAAATTCCATCTTTCTAATATGAACAACATAAATAAAATATCCTTGTGTGGAAATGCTCATGTGTTGAGAAGTGTGTGTAGTGGAAAAGTTCATGTGTTGAATAAAAAGATCGAACAATAAAAATTACATTTTTATTGAAACTATGAAGTGTTGAAAACATCCATTTGTCGAATAATTATTTTAAATGATAAAAATATCATTTTTATCATATATGTGCTATGCTAGAGATATGCGGACGTTGAAATAAATATTGGTGAAGAAATATTATTCTTAACATGCATAGGAACTAAATAAAATAGTCAGGTGTTAAAATCTATTTTAGTTCGCCAAATTATCATCTTTGAAATGTGAAGTGTTAAAAATAGCCACTTGTTCAAATAAATGTGCATGAGTTGAAATATACATTAATTAGCTAGTGATATGATTTTAGCCTATGCATGCAACATTAGAATGAATGGTGTTTTTAAATCAAAGTAAATCAAATATGGAGTTGAATGGAAAATGATAAGTGATAAAAATTGTATATATGTACATGCATATTTATTGAACAGGTTATAGCAAAGGGGCTAGAGAAGAGGAATAAAATTTTGTGCCCGACAAATAGGTACACATTTACTGTTTTGTTTGGGTGATGATTTTATGAGCCTGTTGGCTAGCCGCTTGGCTTTTTCTTTATCTTTTTGACATGAGACGCTCGTGTGGCTATTTGGGAATTTTCCCAGCCCCTCCCGTGCAAAGGAGGTTATGGCGAAATTTTCCAAAATTTAAAGGCGTTAGTGAAATAATTGAAGTGAAAACGATATAGGAATTTTTGAATGAACTATATTTATATAAATATATAAGTATAAATAAAATTAAAACGAAACGTGGCCGTGCAGTTCGTGTTTTGAAACCGTGATTTCAAACGACTAGTGCTGGAAATCCGACCATTGGATTTCCCGAAACCGCAACCGTTGGGTTCGCCTTGGAAATATCTTTCCAACGGCACCAACTTTGTGAAGATCCGACGGTTGGATTGTCTGGAATGTTTAATTCAAATCTGAAGAAAAACAGCGCCAGAAACGATTATATATATATATATATATATATATATATAATTGAATTAAATCGAATAACGACGTTGCAGTTCGTAAATTGAAATCGTAACTTCAAATGACTAGTGTGGAAGATCCGACCGTCGGATTTTCCTAAAACTGAAACCGTTGGATTCGTTTTGAAATGACCTTCCTAATGAAATAAAATTTGTGGAGATCCAATGGTTAGATTTTCAGATATGTATAAAACAAAATTAGTGAAAAGCAGCGCCAGTGCATCGACACGACCTGAAACATTGTTTAATTAAATATGGCCGTTTTAAAATAAATAAAAATGGCGATATATCGTTATAAAATACTATAGACGATGTAGAGTGGAAATAAACCATTTTCGTAGTGTTTGCTTGATATGTGATGGTTGAATGTATTTAACATGAAAATTATAACTAAAGAACTGAAATGTGAATGTTGAATAATCCAACCATGTGACAAATTGATTTGAAAATCTAAATATACGTGGATTATTTGAAAAGGCCGAGTTCATCTCATTTCAAATAATCGATCGACGTTGAGAAGTCGAAGAGTGGAAGACGGTTGAAGACCGACGATCTTCACATTGAATGGATGGGCGCTACTGATGCTCGTGATTGGAGTAGCTACCATGAAGGAACTAAAGTAGTGGCCGTCCAAACATACTGTTGATTGTACGAATATGCGAGGAATTGGTGCCTCCGGTTTCGTTCAGACCCAGAACGGACTTGTAAATGGACTGTGTGTCTGACATTGGATTTTGTTCTGTGTTGATTGATCTTTGTTAAATATATATCTATTTGGCGGTGGAGAATTTATTCTCTTGCTTAACGCCCTTCTCTGAGACGTACGAGCTCAGAGGTTATGTATTGATAGAAATCAGTCGCATGGAGTGGATTGCCTGTGTGGCACACCTAAGTGGCATATGATCAAGGCTTCTGTTGCAAAGAAAAGACTTGTGGTTGATGATCAAAGCATGGTCTGTGTGACGTAGCTTTGTGTATAACGTGAATTCGCGAACCTCACACCCCGGTATGAGTCAAAAACGGGAGAAGGACCCAAGGAGTGCATGACGTTTCCTTCTAGCTATGGTGGTGTCAGTGACCTCCCAGCCCTGACATTTATATCTACTTTTCACCTGTGTGGTTGTTGGAATACAAGGCGCCTCGATTATAGGTCTGTAAGGACCGAGAAACGTGTGTTCAGGAATTGCCAATCCTCAAAAGTAAGAGAGGACCGGCCTTGGAGGATCCAGGGGATTGCTGTGTGCGGTCCCGAGGCATTTGCTAGAGTGTCTCGGATCGGAGGGGAGCTTGCCCCTTGCCTCGAATCATGAAGGAATCCAATTTCCAATACGAAATATGCAGACGTGATTGTATTACTAGTATGGCGACATAGTAGATGGTAGCTATGCCGCCTAGGATTGATATTTATGATTGAATTTGCTTTTGAAACATATATGCACTAGTAATAATATCAAACACTTTTGTTTTATTCGTATGAAGCATTTTTGGCCATTATAATGTAAAAAATCTATCCTCCGGCTTGCGTTGCATTGCATTGCATTGTGTGATGGGACCTGAGTCTTATAATGGCTTCATTTTATAAAAAGCATTGCGATGATTTAATCATTTACTTTATTTTATGCACTAGCACTCATTGGAGTAAACCCGTTCCGCGAAAGTGGCGTGGTCCTTTGATTTGCCTTATTATTGTTGATTAATAAGTTATGTAGATTTCTCATACCAGTCCCATGACTGACTCATAGTATGTTTCACCTTGCAAACTCGGGTGACCTCATTTTCACACGGGCAGCCTAGTTACAGGTTTCTGACGCACTTTTGGCTCATGGCGAGGCTTGACTACACCGTGCTGACTTGGATTTTCTCCGCCATTGTTGTATCTATATTATGATTCCGCCATTGGCGATGTCGACTGATATTTATTTTGAGTACTCTTTAGGTATGATTCCACCTCAGGCGATGGTGACTGACTATGTATCATTATACACTAAGTAGTATCCTGTACTGTGCTTCTCTGATGTGATGATATCTATATGATTCCGCTGTCATATGTGTGTAAATTATTCTATTTTCTTTTTATGCTAATATCTGTGATCTGCTAATGATGATTGATGTGTTATATTCCGTTTATTATCCTTAACACCGTGTAACGGGGTTTTGGGATCGTCACAGATTTATGGTGAATCAATTTATAACTCATGGTACTTTCCAATTTTGGTATATACAATGTTTAGTGAAATTGTAATTGCGAATTTGGTTTTCACCGGAACTTAAATCTATCGCTAACTTCTGTTAAATGGTACTTGAAATAAAACAATAATTTTTTAGTTTAAAATAAAACAGTGAATTCAGGATTATAAGAAACAAACCAGTATAGATGGTCTATCACTGACTATTAGTTAACTTTTGCTACCTGATACCAGGATGGAAAATAGTGTATAATCAAACACAGGATAAGAATATGGAAAATCACCTTTTTTAAAAAATGGAGCTGTCTTTAAAAAATTAGTTACATGAAAAATAATTTTGTTCTATAGCAAATTGTAGGCAAAGTCTCTTAAAGTTTATTTATGCATGTGAATTTGTCACAACTTTTGCTACTGAAGGCATGAGGCCAAGTAGTATACTCAGGACCTTTGGCGGACAACTCTCATAAAATGATTGAATATTTTGAGGTTTGTATTTTCCTGAACGCTCATTTTATTTTTAGATATATTTATATTATTGATCTATTGTTTGTATGGCTACTCAATTCTAGAGTCGTGAAAATCAAAGACCAATACAACCTTGACAGGAACAATGTTTTCTAGTTCACTATGTTTTCTGATTCTAAACAAGGAACAAATGGTGTTCCTTGTGATGTCCGTAGCCAGTCAAGCATCTTGAAAACCCGACAATGTTCCAAACATTCAGTGCTTTCTTTCTACTGTAAAATTACCCTTCTTTGCTCATTTCTTATTTATGTGCTAGCTATAACGATATATTGATCGATGTCTTCAACTGTGTTATATCAATCGTTGAATGCTGTTGTATCAACGATTAGTTGGGTGGCCATGTTGTCTCTTCATATGACCATTTAATTATGATATAAATTTATTATGACCATTTAAACTGAGCCGTCAGGCTCAGTTTAAGCAAAGCCTATCAATATCCAGTACAATTGTGCTTGTCATTATAATACTCATGTTTTTCTTTTTTTTTAACAAATTGAAAACTTTAATTAATGCAGACACTTCCAAGTGGAAGAAAAGAGGAAATTGGATGGTAGTTCTAATGGTGCAGTAGAAGATCTTGAAAGCAATCCAATTGCAGAAGCTTTTGGTTCCGACGTGAAGAAAAACTATTGTCGAGCAATTAGTTCTACTTCTTTTATAAAACAAGTAAAAGTGGCTCGAGCTATTAATGTTTGATTGGTACTTGTCTGTTGTTAACTGATATTCTATGTCATTACTTGATTATGAATATTGTCTATTGATTTTCATTGAGCTATACTTTATAAAGTGAGAATAATATTAGTTTTGGATTCATATTAAATATCGTCTATATTATAACCATGTTAGTTATTAACTGACTATTAATGTTAGAGTATGGGAATTACTAATACATATTTCTATTACTATTAATATTTGTTGTGAATAAAAATCTTGCATCTTGTATAAGCGTTGCAAACAAAAATATTCCAATGCTTATGAGCATTGCAAACAAAAATATACAACCACTTATAAGCGTTGCGAACGAAAATATACCAGTGCTTATAAGCGTTAGGAGAGAAAATCAACCAATGCTATGCGTTGGTAATAAATTGCCACGCTCCCATAGCAACACTAATAAGCGTTGTTGGAATTGTTTGCTATGGTTATACTCGTTGGGAATCACCTGATTTGGTCTAGAGATGTGGTCATCTGAAAATCAATTTGATGTACTTAGTAGACTGAAAACTAAGTAATTCTATCTAAAGGTCTAAATTTTAAAGGGTGTATTTCATGGCCTTGAAATAAATATTGTAATTGCATTTACTAATGGAAAAAAATCCATGTGCGATTTGTATGAGACTGGATATAAGGTAACTCCAAACCAGAATAAAAATCATAGTGTTTTCTTTCCTTTTACTTTACTGCATTTACTTTTATCCATGTTCTGATTCTGTTATTGTTTCTATGATTGTTAATAACATCTATTTAAGTATAAATATATTAAAAGTTTAAAAAGATTCATATAATCAAATAAATATTATTTACCCCCTCTAGCGTTAGTGTTAGCCTTATGCTTCGTGCTAACCAATATGATAATAGCAGAGCAAGGTTCTTCAAAGTATATTCATAATATGGTTTTTTGAATTTTTTTAAAATGGCAAGTTTTAATTGTTTTATCAACACTATTCTTAAACTGACATTTTTCAAAGTCATCATAATGTTATTCTATAAGTTTACATCTTTTATTTATGAAAGCCACTTGATCTTTTAAAAAGGTTTGAATTACAAGACCAAATATGTTACATGACTTTTGATGAACTGACATTTGATGACAAACATTACAACTCAAGAAGAACAAATGGATACTAGATAGTGTATGATCCAAATATATGACTAGAGACCCTAAGATTCTAAAGACTGGTATACAAAGGCAATGGATTGGTCAATTTTGGAGATAATTCAAAAAGATGCATGATTGGCATCGATGTTGTTGGTAATTCTAAATCTTCTTATATTTATAGTGTTTTTCCAGTTAGAAACTTATGATACGACCTGTTAAGTACCAATCAATTATGTGACAAATGTTGCAAAATTAAATTTGAAAAAGATAGATGTTATATTGAAGATAATAATTCAAAAATTATCTCTGAAGGAAATAGATAATAAAACATTTATAGCCTAAGAATGAAAATATTAAACGATATACTATGTCTTTTGGCCGACACAAGTGACCTTATGATTTGGCATTAAAGGTTAAGTCATTTAAATTCCAAAATTTTGTCCAGAGTTTCTAAACATGGTTTTGTTAGAGGAATTCCTAAATTAAATTTTGTAGTAGATAATTTATGTGATGTTTACTAACTAGGAAAATATAGAAAATGTCATTCAGAACAAAAGATATGATTTCAACTTTTCAACTCCATTAACTTCTCCATTTTGATTTTTTCGGTCCCCCACCAACATAATCTATGATTCATAGTAAATACGTATTTATAATAGCTGATGACTACTTTTGGTTTACTCTGATGATTTCTTAAAACAAAAAAGTGATGTTTTCGAACAATTTATAATCTTTGCTAAAAGAAGTCAAAATCAACTCTCTATTAAAATTAAAATTAAAACTATACGAATCAAACATGGTGGAGAATTGAAAAATGAAAATTTTGAAAACTTTTGTAATAATAAAGGTTAACTATAATTTTTCATTTTCTAAAATACCACAACAAAATGAAGTTGTAGAACATAAAAATAGAACGATTTAAGAGAGTGTTAGAACTATGTTAAATGATAGTAATTTATTAAGAAACTTTAAGGCTGAAGCAGTTGCTACAACAATTATATTTTGAATAGAATTTTAGTCGAACCATTAATAAATAAAACCTCCTATGATTTATTTCTATAATAAAAAGGCCATAAGGATCATACTCTGAAGTTTTTGGTAGTAAATGATTTATTATAAATACTAAAGATAACTTAGATAAATCCGGCATTAAATTAGATAAAGGAATCTTTATTGAATATTCTAATAGACGTAAAACTTGTAGAGTCTTTAACATTAGTACTAATTCCATTGATGAGACATTGCATATTTCATTTGGGGAAAAATTTAAAGTAATAAATAACAACATTTATGAGGAATAAATTATCATGAGTGAACCTTTAGATAATGAATTTAATAATAATGAAATAATGATAATTTAGAAGAATTACATATTAATAAAAAACAATAATTTTGAAAGATCATCGTATATGAAACATATTAGGAAATATGTAGTGAGTAGTTAGAATAAGAAATCAATTAAATAAAATGAGTAATGTATCTTTTGTCTCAAATATTGAACCTAAAAATTCAAATGAAGCATCAACCAATGATTAGTTGATTTTGGCCATGTAAGTGGATTTGTATCATACTACCGAAAATGATGTTTGGTAACTAGTCCCTAGGCGAGACCGATCAAAATCAACAACCTCACCTAACTCCGTAACAGACCGAGGTTCGTGACCGCGAATATATGCAAAATCTGCAAAGCCGTTTTTCGTATGGGTATGTCTCTCCTACTAACGAAGAAAATGTTGAAACTTCAACGGAGGAGGCGGAGGAGGAAGATGCAAATGAGGATGCGAATGCTACAAAATTTGAAGAATGTAATCAAGAATATGTTGCACCTATCAGTCCCGAATTTAACCAAAAGAAGACGAAGTGGAAGTATTTAAGTGGCATTTTCAGTAAACGACGCCAAACCGAAGTTGAATCGGAGCCGGATCCCGGAATAGAAGATATTGAGGATGAACATGCTGGAGGGGAAGGAACAACATTGGATGGAAAAAAAATCAATGTAAGTTTACTTCCGAGCAATATGTTTCACTTGCTAAATCGTGGATACGCATTTCACAAGACATCATTGTTGGGGATAATACGTAAGGTCAGAAATTTTGGGAAAGAGTTGTAGAGTTTTACAATTCGTTGGAAGCGAGGAATAGAACATGGGGATCACTTAGAGGCGGTTATAGAGTTATGAATGCCACATGTCAGAACTACCTGGCAATACCGACAAGCTTGCAGAACAGGCAGCAAAGCGGTGCTGCACCTTGTGACGTTGTAAGTACCATAGATTACTTTTAAAAATAACTTACTGTAATATGGTTGATTAGTTATAAATATCATAAACTCATACAATTTCGACTTTGTGTTACAGATTGAATAGTCATGAAAGGCCTACCAACAAAAGTATGGACTTCCATTTAAATTTAATGACTGTTTCGAGCTTCTACCTAGTTTGCTGAAGTGGAAGAACCCAAGCAACTTCATGTTTGAGTAGCAGAACAAAGCTAGAAGGATGAACTACTCTGATTCTAGTCCAGGAAGTGACCTGAGTTCGCAAGAAAGAAACCCTTTATTTGGAACTAGTGACGGACGACCTATTGGCCGAGCCAAGTCAATTCAGCTGGAGCAACGCGGTGCAGAGTTATCTAGATTTATGGAAACAATAGAGAATTCAGCTAAGGCGACAAGAGAGCATAGAGTTCGATTTTCGCTGCAAAGAAACCGCAGCGACGAAGATTTCCAAAAGGCAGTTAGGGATGATCGAGAGCTCCGCAGACAAGCACATACGGAGAAACAAGCCATGCTACGAGAAAAGCAGGAGGAGAAGAAAGCAATGGCATGAGAGAAGCTAGAGGAGACGAAAGCTATGCTGCGAGAGAAGAATTATATTAAAATGATTACATGTGATTTTAGTAAGCTTTCCCCTCTACAACAAGAACTATTAACCGAGCAGCTTGGCGAGTACGGAAAAAATAAAGGAAGCAGAGGCGGAAGCAGAAGCGGAAGTGGTAGTGGCTCATATAAGGACTAGCTATGTATGTTGGGTTAAGTTGTAATATGATTGCGAACTGTTTGTAGTATTTATGTTGGTGTTTTTGTACTAGCTATGTATGTTGGGTTGAGGTGTAATTTGATTGTGACATGTTTGTAGTATTTATGTAGTAGTTGTTGTTTATGTACTAGCTGTGTATGTTGGGTTGAGTTGTAATATGATTGTGACCTGTTTTTAGTATTTATGTACTAGTTGTTGAAATAATGATACAATCTACAATATGATTAGAAACCAGACTTATTGACCCAACTACACACTGATACATAGTAATCTGATACATAGTACATGACTACACACTGGTACTTAGTTCACGACTTGAATTGACCCAACACTGAGGAGATATTTAAGTTACTAGTTAAGTTCTAGTACCAACTAATGATTCCGACTTTTCCTTCCTTTATGCGCCCACAAATGTTCTACCAACTGGTCACGCAATTGGAAGTGCGCAGATTGATCTTCAATGTGTTGAACCATATCAACATATTCTTCCATTGAGTTTACATCTTTATGTGGTTTTGCATTTGACCCTGTAAACATGTCTGGATAATTAGACTTTTGATTCTTATATCCGCCTCTTTCAGACTCCACAATCATGTTATGTATTACAAGCATACATGATTTCTGAAAGCTCTCTTGCATCATGAAAACGAGTAGGATTTCATAAAATATGAAATCGGGCTTGTAAAACACCAAAGTACGTTCGATGTCCTTTTTATAGCTAGCTACTTTTTCAGTGAAATAACTTTCTTTGTCATTTGATGGTGCTCTGTATCCTTGCATCAAAGTTCTCCACTTTGGGTATATTCCATCAACAAGGTAGTATCCATTTTTGTGTTCGATATTACCAACTTTATATGAAACATCTGTTTACAGTCCGTTAGCAAGTTCTGTGAAAATATATGATTGTTTTAAAACATTTATATCATTCAATTAACTTGGGACTCCAAAAAAAGCATGCCAAACCAATAAATCATCTGTTGCTACTGCTTCAAGGATCATTGACGGCACTTTCTTATGTCCGGTGAACATTCCTTTTTGTCCCGTTGGGCAGTTTTTCCAAGGCCAATGCATGCAATCTAAACTTCCAATCATACCTGGAAATCCTCTAGCCTCTCCCCTGTGTAGTATCCTGCTTATATCGTTTGGTCCAGGCATTCGTAGATACTCTCTCCCGAACTGTTCAACAATTGCTTTACAGAATCCTTTCAGACACTCTATTGATGTTGATGCTGCGATTCTGAAATATTCATCCATTTGGTCGCCAGATGTTCCATAACTTAACATTCTCAATGCCGATGAAATTTTGATGTGGGGCGAGTGGCCGATTTCTTATGCTCTGTTCAGTCTATAAGTGAAATATGGGTTTGACTGATGAAGTTTAAGATAAACTTTTGAGAAAATTGTCGGACTCATACGATAACGACGGCAGAACAAAATTATATCATAGGTTGGATTGTCGATGAAGTAATCCCTCATTTGTAACAACCCACATTCTACGCATCGGAGGATCGTAGAATATTTATTCTTATATGAGGTCGTATGGTCATGTGGCTTTGGGAAACGACCATTGGGGTCATTTCCCATGTTCATGATTTTTGCCGATTTTTAAATGGCCGTTTTGCCCCTAGCTGATCTTGTTTCGGCCATAACTTTTGACTAGAAAGGAATTTCTGAAACCACTTCTATTGGATTCGGATGATGGTTTACAATTCTGTAGAGTGGTCACATTAGCCAAACGGACTCATCGTTTGGGAGATATGGCTGAAACAAGTTTCAAATAGTGAAAAACAGCTTAGTTGGGCTTAACCGGGTGATTAACAGCTAGACCCAAAGGGGAATTTCGGGATTAGGAGTTTAAAAGGGCTGTTAGGGTTTGGAGAATACCTTTTTCTCATTTTTCAGCTGTCACTATTCATTCCTCTTAACCTAGCCATGGCCTCCACTTTCTAAACCTCTTCAAAACATCTCTAAATCACTTTCAAATTGAAGATTAGGCTTAGCTACGTCA
This sequence comes from Allium sativum, assembly GCA_030737875.1. Classification (NCBI taxonomy): domain Eukaryota; kingdom Viridiplantae; phylum Streptophyta; class Magnoliopsida; order Asparagales; family Amaryllidaceae; genus Allium; species Allium sativum. The sequence goes on along the minus strand of CM060912.1, from coordinate 718,117,981 downwards.
AACTGAGGAGAGAAAACACCAAGGCAAAGTTAGAGCTGTTGTGTTACATTGGGAATAGCGCCAAACAGAGATTTATTTCAGTTTTGAGGTTTTATTTGTGGCTAAGGTGAGTGATTTGCATTGTTTTTCACTAATTACGGCTAATTAGGGTAATTAGCGAAGATTAGCGAAATTATAACTCGGAAAAATCCAGAAAAATTTGTAAAATTTCAGAATATTATTTTATGCCTCTGATATGAATTTGGGTTAATTTGGACTAATTTTGCTAATCCCGGAATTTAGGGGATTAAGGGGGTGATTAGGGATAATTAGCGAAATTATGCGTCATAAAAATCTGGAAAAATATTTAAAAATTCTAAAATATTGTTTTAGACCTCTGAAATGAACTTGGGTTAATTTGGTTAAGTTTTGCTTATCCTATCATTAATTATGCTTGAACGTGTTTAAGGGGAAATATGGGGTTTTGGCTATGTTTGATCCATTTTAACCTATCATATTGACGTTTTGGTGTTTGAGGTCACTTCTATTTGTTGCTATGACTTTGTGGTATGCTTTGTGATTGATTATAATAGGTAGAATGGTCGAAAATGCCGTCGAATGGCGTAAAACACTAGCTGGAAAAAGTTGCAGAAAATGGTGCAGGCTTTCGGATCGGATTGGAGGGATGGGCTCGGATCGGATCGTGGACTGGGCAAGGGATCACCGAACCGAGGCTTGGCACAAGGGAAAGTATGGCAAAAAGGAAGTCTACAATGGTTGAACTGGGATCGGATCGAGCTAAAGAAGGGGGAATCGGATCGACTGAAGGGAAGAGAAGGGGATCAGAGCGGAAGAGGAAGGGGAAGTGGATCGGATCGGAGACCAGGAACCCGATCCAAACTGACGGAGTAAGGGTACACCGACCCGACCCGCCATAGAGCACCCGAACTGAATCAATGTACTACGAAGGGACTTGAAGGCCACGACCCGATCCGGAGCACTTGGAAGGAGGCCGATCCGAACCGACAAAGAAGAAGGACTGGCGATCTGAACCGATCCAGTGATGACCAATGACCCGAGATGCAAAAGTAGTCCAAATAAGAAGTTAGAGCTCAGAATCCAGTTGGGAACCAATGAGTTCACTTCACGGTTGGGCTTTGCTGCGGGACGTGTGCAAAGGGGTTGTCGGTATTCATAACTTTGGTTCACCACTGAGAGACGGATAGTGGGCTTGTAGCGATAGTTGTACGGGATTGGATTTCGTCATGGCCCAATGGATAGGTGACTAAGGTAGTGGATATCGTATGCTTTACGCACCGAGTGAGAGATGTGAGGATGGTTGCTATGCTTGATTGTTTACCATCACTATGACATGCACAACCCCACCCCCGTATTCTTTACACCATCTGTTTAGTGGCACCTTAGAATATTGTGCGGTATGTAGTGCTAACTCTTTGGTTGCAGGTCCAGGTTCAGGTATGATTGGATTATACCTGTTATTTTTCTATTTTGTTGCTTATCGTTCATACCAGACTTTTTGTCTGACTCAGAGTTTTATGTCTCTTCTTATTACTTTGGGTGCTCTCACGAGCAGACTAGAGACATGTTAGCTGGTGATGCACGAGTAGCTGATTCAGAGGTGATTGGATTATTCCTGTTATTTTTCTATTTTGTTGCTTATCGTTCATACCAGACTTTTTGTCTGACTCAGAGTTTTATGTCTCTTCTTATTACTTTGGGTGCTCTCACGAGCAGACTAGAGACATGTTAGCTGGTGATGCACGAGTAGCTGATTCATAGGTGAGCAAGAGGCTTCCACGTATGATATATATATATAAAAATATTCTCCCTGTGTCATTGGTGGTCACTACTTGGGCATTAGTAGTGTACCTCCTTCATCTTGCTTTTACCTTTAGAGACAGTTTGAAAAGTTGTAACGATGATGATGTGGAACATAAGCTGTATTTGGATTTTCCACTGCTATGATTTTTGTTTTTTTCAGCTTACGCACTATCTCACTTGTTTTATGTCAAGTATGTTTTTATTATATTTTGTTCTATGCGCCGTGAGACATTTTACAGGTTCCTTGTTGATTCTTCGTCTTCTTTCTTTCCTTCTGACGGCCGTTCCGTGCTAACTGGACATGTGTACAACACACTTTTGGAGTAAATGTCAGTTGGTACGGGGCGGGCCGTCACATTTGGTATTAGAGCTCTAGGTTGCGTAGTTAACCTAGGGAAGTCATCAGGGAGAGATAATATACGTATATGAGAGTGTGTATTTGTGATTATTTTGGTTTTCAAAAGCTATAAATATATTATTAGTATAGTAGCTAAGGATGAAGTCGCACTACACTGGCACCACTATGGAGATGGTTAATCGTTTTCTCTGTGCAGATTGAACGATGAGCCGATACGTAAGGGGTACCGGTAGAGGAGCCAATAATGGGAATGCTCCTGACATGAGGACGATGTTCACTGACCTCATGAGAGAGATGCTTAGAGATGTTCAGAGGGCAGCTCCCATTGCTGGTAATGGTGGGGGTCCAGTAGTGCAGGCGCCTAGGGCCGATTTCGCCAAGCTGAATAAGGATTATACTAGTCTTGGTGGGAAGCCGTTCCGCGGAACAGAGTCGGCCATGGATGTTCAGGATTGGTTGGATAGTTGTGATCGTATCTTCGACGACTTGGGTATCAATGATGCGATGAAGAGAAGGATAGGGTCTCGTCAACTGCAAGGACGAGCGATGAATTGGTGGAATGCTATTAAGACAGCCACTCCAGAGGATCAGGTTACTTAGGATTAGTTTAAGGCTCGCTTTAGCGACAAGTTTATCCCAGCTGCTCAGAAGTCGGAATTGTTTAGGAAGTTCTTGGAGCTTAAGCAGAATGGTAGGGCAGTCTCGGACTATATTGTTGAGTTCGACACCTTGTCGAAGTATGGGTTATCCCTTATCGATACTCATGAGAAGAAGAATGAGAAGTTCATTACTGGTTTGGATGGATACTTGGGGGAAAAGCTTATTAACTACATCGATGAGACGTTTGAATCGATTGTGGGGAAAGCATTAAGGTCAGAGAGTCTTTACCCTAAGCCAAAGACTGAGGTTGCTATTGCATCTACAGAGGAGCCAAAGCCGCAAGCAGGCGGTGGAGGCAAGAATAATTCCCAAAATAAGAGGAAACAAGGCCAAACCATGGATGGTCAGAATAAGAAAAATAAGAAAGATGGCGAGTGCTTTGGCTATGGTAAGAAGGGCCACTATGCCAGAGATTGTCGGGAAAAGCCTAGGGAAAGGAAGTGCTTTAATTGTGGCCAAGCGGGACATTACAAGAATGAATGTCCACAACCTCCTAGGGAGAAGCAGATCGTGAAAGTATATGCTATCAACGCTGTTCCTTCTTCGTCGAATGCCCCAACTGCGGCGCAGAAGGAAAAAGGTGTCGTTATTCGAGGTATGCTTTCTATTTAAGATGTTTTTGATCGAGTTTTGTTTGACAAACCTGAGTTAGTCGATAGACCTTTAGTAGTGACAAACCCGATAGGTGGTTTGACTAGCCTTTGTAGGATTTGTCGTAATTTGGTCTTATCGAGTTATGGATGTATGTTTGTTGTGATTGCTTTATTTTGAGATTTACTAGGTCTAGCTCGATTTTTGGGAGCTGATTGACCTCAAAGGTATAGAGTGATAGTAGATTGTGAAGAGTTTTTGACGACCAATATAATGGATGATGGGCGAAAGGTGGTACTGGATCGCCTACCTTATGATGAAGATGATAACAGGAGTTAGAGAAGCGAATGTACATTGGATGTACATCAGTTTGGTCAGGATTTGGCCATGCGATCGACGATAGTCTCAAGCGAGATTGGCAAGGATAGCCAGAGTTAGTTATGGATGCTTGAGTGTTTGGATGTTTTGCTAGTATCACCTCACATGGATTGTCCGAATTCGGAGGAGATGTTCCTTAGGCGCTTGTCTGATATTGGTTTAGGACTTTGGGGCTTGTGCTTGGGGAATGTCGAGTTCAATTCGGATGGTTCGCATAAGAGATAATTAGTTGTTACGATTTTTCATTGGATGATATCTTGGTTTACTCGAGGAGTAATGGGCAGCTGTGACAGGATAAGACTATTCAGTGGTATGGACTGCCCCGAGTTAGACTCGATAGGATTATGAGATGACTCGAGTGGGACTCGAGAAAGATGCAAAGTAATGGATTGTTTGGGACCTTATGTTGATGTTCTTTTTGAAGAAATAGGATGTATTTGTCGATCATGGATGATGCAACGAAGATTAGGACGATTCAAGTTTGACTTGAACTCGTAAAAGAAAATGGGTGTTCATTGATCTTGGAGATGCAAAAAATAGGGAGACGACTCACGTTGGACTAGGGTCTGTAGGTAATGGATACTCAAGACTGGGTCTGAGTTTATGGGTAATAGTTTGACTCGAGTTGGACTCGAGAAGGCTGCAAGGAATTGGATTGGCTCGAGTTGGACTCGAGAGGGCAGCAAGATAATGGATAGACTTGGATGGGACTCGAGTGTTTCAAGCGAACTAAAAGCAGGGGTGTAACAACCCGGAAAATCTGGGCCAGTTTAAAATTTTTATTTTGGCAATTTTGGCGAATTTTGAATATTTAAAATGGAGTATTTTAAATAATATCGACGAGAAAATTTATTTTGAATATAATTCGAACGTATATATTATACGCGTCGTCGTTAGAATATATAATTATAAATAGAATTGAAAATGGCGCGGTAGTTCGATAATTCGATTTCAAACTTCAATTGAATGTACCGGGTGCAAAACAATCCGGATTTTAGTGAAACCAAAAATAATGGAATCTAATAGTGAATATCTTTCCAACGAATCCGAAAAATCAAGATTTCATATCGGGAATCAAAAGATATGTCCAGTTGAAAATTCTGAATAGTCGCTATGGAATTCAGGCCCTTAAAAATGGACATTTTGCAAATGACCTCGGATTTCGACGAAACCACTTTTGTTGGGTCCGCAGTGTAAAGTTATTGCTAGATTTCAAATTTCATAATTTTTCGAATCAATATGTGAGCGTGGCAAAGGAAAACGCGTTTGACCAGTTTCAGTTGATTTTAATCGACTGGAAATTGGTCATTTTTCAAACGGTCTCAGAATTCGACGAAACTAGTTTTGTTAGGACCGTATCGTCGATACGAAGCTAGAAAATATTTTTCTGGAATTTTTCTAGTTAGTATGTGACCCCGGTAATTTGAAACGTACGTTTAAAATTCAATATAGTGATTTAAATGTAAATTCAACGGAAACTGATTGTAACGATCAAACCAGCTAGCGACACATATCCCATTGTGTTCGGAATGGGGGTAAAGCGCTATGGACGACAGGCAGTGGGTTTGATTTCGGCTTCGAAATAAAAAGTTACTTTTTAGAAGAGGAAATAAAATTAAAATATAAATAATTATATTTGCATATACCCCCCCCCCCTCTCCTCTCGTTTTCACTCAGACGAAAAAAAAAAAAGAAAAAAAAAAAGAAAAAAACTGCGTGAACCCTAGCCCGCCGCTGTCGATGTCGCACCGCCACCGCCTGGCCTCGCGCCTCCCCTCTGACCATCCCTTCCCCTTCCGTCGACCACCCCCTCCTTCCCTTCATCTTCCGTGAAGTCACCACATTCGTCCGCCGTTTCTGGTCAGACGAGGCGATCGAAGGCGCCGCCTTTCATAGCGCAGGGACGCCTCGCGTCAGGCTCGCCGGTGGTGGAGTCGGCATGGCCTCCGGCCATCTCTGGTAGCGCCGGGGAAGATGGATTCTTCGGTGAGCCATACCCTGGAGCGATTTCAAACAGTGAAAAGGTAGTTTCATTTCATTTTATTTATTTGCAATAAAAGTATGGTTTTTATAAAATGGATTTAAACAAGAAAAATAAAATTATACTTTGTTTTAAAATAAAATAAAATTGTCATGGTTTGTAAGATAAGATTACCATTGGTTTTAAAATAAGATTTTTATCATGTGAAGAACAAAATACAACTTTGAAAATATAAACAACCTTGTTTTGAAAATATAGAAAAAGATATGAATTTTTAAATATAGAAAAAGATATGAATTTTTAAATATAGAAAAAGATATGAATTTTTAAATATAGAAAAAGATATGAATTTTTAAATATAGAAAAAGATATGAATTTTTAAATATAGAAAAAGATATGAATTTTTGAATATAGAGAAAATATGAATTTTTGAATTGAAAAAGTTATGATTTTTATAAGTAGAAAAGATTTGATTTTTATGATAGTAAAGATACGATTTTTAAGATGATAAAAATATAATTTTTATACTAGGGGCATATTAAAAATATGATTTTTATATTTTTAAAGTATTAAAAATATAATCTTTACTATATAGAAATATTAAAAATAGGATTTTTATATATTGAACTTTGAAATAAAGATTCGATTTTTATATATTGAACTTTGAAATAAAAATTCGATTTTTATATATGTAGTGGCTACGGGCAACAAAGGCGATAAAAAGGCGAGTTGGCGAAGATTTCCTGCGTTAGAAGTGCCGTGGAGCTAGGATAGCTATATGTGAGAACTTCTCACCTTTCAATTTACTTTTCTAGTTATATATATACTAGGATGCAGACGGTGCTTAGTAGCACCCGACACAATCGTCCACAGACCATGGACTTGTTTGTTTGACTGTTTGGTGATTGATTGCGATATTGGTTTGAATGTGGTTTGTGGTGTGAAAAATCGAATCGATAAATTGGTTAGGATTAGACGTGCGCCGTTATAAGGCGAAGGAGTAAGGCTAGGTTAGACCCTTGCTCCAAATTTTGTGGTTTGCATAACGAAAGTGAATTTGATTGATGTGTGAATGGCGTGGGCCTTCACTAGACCGGGGATTAGGCTAGGCCTTGTCCCGTTTCTAGTATCGTGCCGTTATGCCGCCGAAATTTTCTAAAATATGTTAGAAAAATAAAAATAATCATTTATTGAATAAATGAACTGAATAGATATTCATATGTTAAGATAAATTGTTTTATCGTTAAAAATATAATTTTTAACGTGAATGCGAATAAATAAAATATTCATTTACAAACCGGACGGTTTGTTTATGTACACCTATTTGAATGACATTGATTGGGTCGATAAATTTTACACATCGCCCAACTGCACAAATAAAATCTGTGTGTGATTGTTTGAAACCCCACACGGGTGTTGGGATGAAATATGAGTTCACTCATCCTGATTGATAAAGTATGTCGATCGATTGATTGACAGGCTGTTATAAGCGTTAGATATCTATATTTGATGCTTATACAGTGTAGTGCACTTTGGTTGATGGTTGATTATTCTTCAATGCTATCTTATACATGTGTTGTATGAAAATCCATATAATTGACTTTATATGGTAATTGATTGGGCCTCATTCCAATTTGAAAAATAAAGAATATTATAAAATAAAGGTTCATGTGTTGACGGTACTCATTCGTTGAGATTAGTCATGTGTTGAACGAATTATTTTTATAATAAAATTTACATCTTTATCAATATAAAATAAAGGTTCATGTGTTGACGGTACTCATTCGTTGAGATTAGTCATGTGTTGAACGAATTATTTTTATAATAAAATTTACATCTTTATCAATATAAAATAAAGGTTCATGTGTTGACGGTACTCATTCGTTGAGATTAGTCATGTGTTGAACGAATTATTTTTATAATAAAATTTACATCTTTATCAATATAAAATAAAGGTTCATGTGTTGACGGTACTCATTCGTTGAGATTAGTCATGTGTTGAACGAATTATTTTTATAATAAAATTTACATCTTTATCAATATAAAATAAAGGTTCATGTGTTGACGGTACTCATTCGTTGAGATTAGTCATGTGTTGAACGAATTATTTTTATAATAAAATTTACATCTTTATCAATATAAAATAAAGGTTCATGTGTTGACGGTACTCATTCGTTGAGATTAGTCATGTGTTGAACGAAATAATTTAACCAAAAATAGTCACACATGGACGGTACTCATTCGTTGAGATTAGTCGTGTGTCGACAAAAAGAAATATTTGAAATAGAATATATAAAGCCGTCACATTTGGTATCAGAGCTTTGGTTTACAGAGCTCGAGAACAAGACACATTAGAACCATACGAAAGAATTCATCAGATATTGGATTAGTAATATCCAATTAGAATGACTCGTTAGAGAAAGGATCAGTAGTATCCTAGAACGAGTGTGAAGAATATATTTTTCAAATGAAAACAATTTTGTTTTGAAAATTTAAATCATTCTATACGTATTTGAATATTTATTTATTTTGAATGTGGACAATCTAGTATATAAAGGTTTTGCATATACGCGTCATGAACGTATATCCGAAGTTTTAATATATTAGATAGATATAGAGTCACACTCTAGGCACCCGGACATGGTCCTGATGATGAAGTATACCATCACCAGTATTTATTTTCGAGTAACGAAGGCGTGATTTTCTATATATTTCCATTAGGCTGGTGTGAGAACCCAAAACTTATATAGTTAGAACACATTGTTGGGAATTGGCATCAAAAACATGATTTTCTTTATATATATCAAAATTATGAATTTAAAACTCTAATCCACTAATTGATTGATGTTTGTGTTGTTTGTTTAATTGTTGGCTAATTTTTAACCATTTATACCTAATATAACCAAATATTGAATTATATTGAAATTGGTCGCATTTGCTTCCATATACATATACTTACATTGAACAGGTCATAGCAAGGAGGCTAGAGCCAGAGAATAAAATTTGTTTGCCCGACAAATAGGTACATGTTTATTACATAATTTACTGTTTTGTTTGGGTGATGATGATTTTGTGAGCCTATTGGCTAGCCGCTTGGCTTTTTCTTTTTCTTTTTGAGATCTGAAGGACCGGGGAAGCTATTTGAAATTCCCCGATGCTCCCGGTGCAGGGGGGGTTATGGCGAAATTTTTCGAAAATTTAGGGTGTTAGCCAAATTTTTGAAATTCTGAAAATTCTCAGAAACTAAAAAGTTGGAGAATGCAAGCCAGATCGAACGTAGAGCTGATTAATCAAACCACTTTCGACTTTGTTCCTTTTCGGGGACGAAAAGTTTTAAGTGGGGGAGATTGTAACAACCCGGAAAATCTGGGCCAGTTTAAAATTTTTATTTTGGCAATTTTGGCGAATTTTGAATATTTAAAATGGAGTATTTTAAATAATATCGACGAGAAAATTTATTTTGAATATAATTCGAACGTATATATTATACGCGTCGTCGTTAGAATATATAATTATAAATAGAATTGAAAATGGCGCGGTAGTTCGATAATTCGATTTCAAACTTCAATTGAATGTACCGGGTGCAAAACAATCCGGATTTTAGTGAAACCAAAAATAATGGAATCTAATAGTGAATATCTTTCCAACGAATCCGAAAAATCAAGATTTCATATCGGGAATCAAAAGATATGTCCAGTTGAAAATTCTGAATAGTCGCTATGGAATTCAGGCCCTTAAAAATGGACATTTTGCAAATGACCTCGGATTTCGACGAAACCACTTTTGTTGGGTCCGCAGTGTAAAGTTATTGCTAGATTTCAAATTTCATAATTTTTCGAATCAATATGTGAGCGTGGCAAAGGAAAACGCGTTTGACCAGTTTCAGTTGATTTTAATCGACTGGAAATTGGTCATTTTTCAAACGGTCTCAGAATTCGACGAAACTAGTTTTGTTAGGACCGTATCGTCGATACGAAGCTAGAAAATATTTTTCTGGAATTTTTCTAGTTAGTATGTGACCCCGGTAATTTGAAACGTACGTTTAAAATTCAATATAGTGATTTAAATGTAAATTCAACGGAAACTGATTGTAACGATCAAACCAGCTAGCGACACATATCCCATTGTGTTCGGAATGGGGGTAAAGCGCTATGGACGACAGGCAGTGGGTTTGATTTCGGCTTCGAAATAAAAAGTTACTTTTTAGAAGAGGAAATAAAATTAAAATATAAATAATTATATTTGCATATACCCCCCCCCCTCTCCTCTCGTTTTCACTCAGACGAAAAAAAAAAAAGAAAAAAAAAAAGAAAAAAACTGCGTGAACCCTAGCCCGCCGCTGTCGATGTCGCACCGCCACCGCCTGGCCTCGCGCCTCCCCTCTGACCATCCCTTCCCCTTCCGTCGACCACCCCCTCCTTCCCTTCATCTTCCGTGAAGTCACCACATTCGTCCGCCGTTTCTGGTCAGACGAGGCGATCGAAGGCGCCGCCTTTCATAGCGCAGGGACGCCTCGCGTCAGGCTCGCCGGTGGTGGAGTCGGCATGGCCTCCGGCCATCTCTGGTAGCGCCGGGGAAGATGGATTCTTCGGTGAGCCATACCCTGGAGCGATTTCAAACAGTGAAAAGGTAGTTTCATTTCATTTTATTTATTTGCAATAAAAGTATGGTTTTTATAAAATGGATTTAAACAAGAAAAATAAAATTATACTTTGTTTTAAAATAAAATAAAATTGTCATGGTTTGTAAGATAAGATTACCATTGGTTTTAAAATAAGATTTTTATCATGTGAAGAACAAAATACAACTTTGAAAATATAAACAACCTTGTTTTGAAAATATAGAAAAAGATATGAATTTTTAAATATAGAAAAAGATATGAATTTTTAAATATAGAAAAAGATATGAATTTTTAAATATAGAAAAAGATATGAATTTTTAAATATAGAAAAAGATATGAATTTTTAAATATAGAAAAAGATATGAATTTTTGAATATAGAGAAAATATGAATTTTTGAATTGAAAAAGTTATGATTTTTATAAGTAGAAAAGATTTGATTTTTATGATAGTAAAGATACGATTTTTAAGATGATAAAAATATAATTTTTATACTAGGGGCATATTAAAAATATGATTTTTATATTTTTAAAGTATTAAAAATATAATCTTTACTATATAGAAATATTAAAAATAGGATTTTTATATATTGAACTTTGAAATAAAGATTCGATTTTTATATATTGAACTTTGAAATAAAAATTCGATTTTTATATATGTAGTGGCTACGGGCAACAAAGGCGATAAAAAGGCGAGTTGGCGAAGATTTCCTGCGTTAGAAGTGCCGTGGAGCTAGGATAGCTATATGTGAGAACTTCTCACCTTTCAATTTACTTTTCTAGTTATATATATACTAGGATGCAGACGGTGCTTAGTAGCACCCGACACAATCGTCCACAGACCATGGACTTGTTTGTTTGACTGTTTGGTGATTGATTGCGATATTGGTTTGAATGTGGTTTGTGGTGTGAAAAATCGAATCGATAAATTGGTTAGGATTAGACGTGCGCCGTTATAAGGCGAAGGAGTAAGGCTAGGTTAGACCCTTGCTCCAAATTTTGTGGTTTGCATAACGAAAGTGAATTTGATTGATGTGTGAATGGCGTGGGCCTTCACTAGACCGGGGATTAGGCTAGGCCTTGTCCCGTTTCTAGTATCGTGCCGTTATGCCGCCGAAATTTTCTAAAATATGTTAGAAAAATAAAAATAATCATTTATTGAATAAATGAACTGAATAGATATTCATATGTTAAGATAAATTGTTTTATCGTTAAAAATATAATTTTTAACGTGAATGCGAATAAATAAAATATTCATTTACAAACCGGACGGTTTGTTTATGTACACCTATTTGAATGACATTGATTGGGTCGATAAATTTTACACATCGCCCAACTGCACAAATAAAATCTGTGTGTGATTGTTTGAAACCCCACACGGGTGTTGGGATGAAATATGAGTTCACTCATCCTGATTGATAAAGTATGTCGATCGATTGATTGACAGGCTGTTATAAGCGTTAGATATCTATATTTGATGCTTATACAGTGTAGTGCACTTTGGTTGATGGTTGATTATTCTTCAATGCTATCTTATACATGTGTTGTATGAAAATCCATATAATTGACTTTATATGGTAATTGATTGGGCCTCATTCCAATTTGAAAAATAAAGAATATTATAAAATAAAGGTTCATGTGTTGACGGTACTCATTCGTTGAGATTAGTCATGTGTTGAACGAATTATTTTTATAATAAAATTTACATCTTTATCAATATAAAATAAAGGTTCATGTGTTGACGGTACTCATTCGTTGAGATTAGTCATGTGTTGAACGAATTATTTTTATAATAAAATTTACATCTTTATCAATATAAAATAAAGGTTCATGTGTTGACGGTACTCATTCGTTGAGATTAGTCATGTGTTGAACGAATTATTTTTATAATAAAATTTACATCTTTATCAATATAAAATAAAGGTTCATGTGTTGACGGTACTCATTCGTTGAGATTAGTCATGTGTTGAACGAATTATTTTTATAATAAAATTTACATCTTTATCAATATAAAATAAAGGTTCATGTGTTGACGGTACTCATTCGTTGAGATTAGTCATGTGTTGAACGAATTATTTTTATAATAAAATTTACATCTTTATCAATATAAAATAAAGGTTCATGTGTTGACGGTACTCATTCGTTGAGATTAGTCATGTGTTGAACGAAATAATTTAACCAAAAATAGTCACACATGGACGGTACTCATTCGTTGAGATTAGTCGTGTGTCGACAAAAAGAAATATTTGAAATAGAATATATAAAGCCGTGTTGAATAGTGATGCGCCATTTTGACGCGAACGAAATATATAACGATTTCGAAATGAATTGAATATATAACGATTTCGAAATGAATTGAATATATAACGATTTCGAAATGAATTGAATATATAACGATTTCGAAATGAATTGAATATAAAACGATTTCGAAATGAATTGAATAGAAAGCCAATTTGATTTCAAATTGAATATATAATGAACTTGATTCAAATAGAAAACGAAAAGAATTTAATTTGAATAGAAAATGAATTTGAATCGAATAGAAAAATCAATTTGAATTGAATTGAATTGAATTGAATTGAATTGAATTGAATTGAGAAACGAATTCGAATTGAATTTAAAATGAAGTGAAATGAATTCAAATTAAATTGAAATTTGAATTGAATAGAAATGAATTTTAAAACGAATTTATAAAGAAGAATTCAATTTTGATTTGAATTGAAATAGAAGTTGACTTTGTTTTTGAAACGAATTCAAAACTAAATATATAATTCGTTTTAAATAGAAATCGACGAAATATATATTATATATATTATATATATAATATAATGGCCTGAATAGAACGCGCCGCGCCGCGGCAGTTCGTAAATTTCGACCATTTATTTCAAACGGACATTACGGGAGATCCGACCGTCGGATCCTCCTAAAACCGGAACCGTTGGGTTCGTATCGAAAAGAGCTTTCTAACGAATATTAGAAATTCAAAATCTAACGGTTGGATTTGGAGATACGTCCAAATCAAATTCGAAAAAGGTCGCTGTAAGTGCAGTTCGATGGCCATTGTTGGAAATCGACTGTACGGGCCTTGATAAAATTATTAAAAATATCAATAATTTGTGTAAAATCATAAGAAATGATTTGGGAAAAATTGGGGTGAAAAACTCCATATTTGAAAAGATAAAAATAGATTTTTATCGAAATGAACTAGTTTTGAACTAAATTTAAAGCCCAATCATTTTTAAATAAATGAATTAGATTTAAAAAGGGGCTTTAAATAATCAAATTTCTAATATACTTGATTTAATTTGAAATGGGTTTATCGTGAACAGTGTTTAAATAACACTAGTTCTTTAACCCGATAACGAATAGAATGTGATTTGGGTTTGTCGTGAACTGTGTTTTAAATAACACCTAGTTCTTTAACCCAGTAAAAGGAGTTTTATTGAATCTGCAATTAGATTGAAATTCGAATTGATAATCTAAATTACCAAATTTAGAAATGAGCGAGAATGGGGTATCGCCAGTTTTGCTCCAAAGCGATAGTTAAATCTTTAATTAGATTTGAACGTGAAATGGTAATTAGTTTTACCGATAACACAGGGGTGTTAGATATGGAGTATTACCAGTTTTGCTTCAGGGGATGAATAGGTTGGGATTGGGAAATAAAATAAATAATTACTTCGTTGTGGTTCGCTAATCTCGACTAGTTGGAAAAACCATAATTTGGTTTTAAATAACATCCAAAGGAAGATTTCAGGATAAATTTTAAAGAATTTATCTTGGATAAAATTAATGGGAACCTTTCCCTGAGAATGTGGAATTTAGGAACTAGCTGTAGGTTGGCTAAGAAGAATGGTTTCCTGGGTATTGATCTGATGTTGGTTTCGGCCTTCGGGGTTAATGTTTGGGAAATTGTTCTCTTGCTGATTTGCGATTAGTGACTAATGAATTGGAATGAGGCGTATGTTGTGTTCGAGTAACATTTGTTTTAATATACGCGGGTTGTTCGGAAAGTCCGGGTTTACACCCATTCTGAATAACCGATTCGACGATATGTCGAAGATGAAGACGGTGGTTGAAGACCGGAAGTCTTCACATCGTAGGGATAATTACTGACGATCCTGATTGGGCTGTACACCCAAGAGGATGGAAATAGTTGGTGGTCGTCCAGACGTACTTGGAGATGGATGGATATGCGAGGAAAGTGCCTCCGGTTTCGTTCAGACCCAGAACGGACTTGTAAATGGATTGTGTGTCTGACATTGGATTTTATTCTGTGTTGATTGATTTCTATTAAATATATATCTGCTTGGCGGCGGAGAATTTATTCTCTTGCTTAACGCCCTTCTCTGAGACGTACGAGCTCAGAGGTTATATATCGATAGATATCAATCGCATGGCATGAATTGCCTGTGTGGCATGCTGAGTTGCATGGATCAAGGCTTCTGTTGAAAAGCAAAGTCTTGTGGTTGATGATCAAAGCATAACCTTCGTGGTAGCTTTGTGTATAGCGTGTATTCGCGAGCCTCACACCTCGGTATGAGTTAAAAACGGGATACGGACTGCAGGGAGAGCGCACGTTTCTTTCTAGCTTTGGTGGTGTCAGTGACTTACCAGCCCTGACATTTATATACTTTTCACCTTTGTGGTTGTTGGATGAGGCGCCTCGATTATAGGTCTGTAAGGACCGGGAAACGTGTGTTCAGGAATTGCCAATCCTCTAACGTAAGTGAGGACCGGCCCTGAAGATCCAGGGGTTACCCAGTGTGCGTAATCCCGGGGACATTTGCTAGAGTGTCTCGAATGCGGAGAGGAGCTTGCCCCTTGCCTCGACTCATGACGGAATCCAATTTCCAATACGTGTATTTCGGCTTTATTTGTAGAGCCTAGTATGGCGACATAGTAGCATGGGATACTATGCCGTCTATGATTTATATTTATGATTGAAATGTTTTGACACTATACACTTATTATAGTATCAAATGATTTGTTTTAAGCGTACCAAGCATGTTTGGCTATTATAAGGGAAAACCCTATCCCCCGGCTTGCGTTGCATTGTATGATAGGACCTGGGTCTTATAATAGCTTCATTTTTCGAAAAAGCATTGCGTTGTTTATTCTATGCACTGGTATTCTTGGGAGGAAACCCGTTCCGTGTTATGCGGCGTGGTCCCTTGAATTACTCTCTTTCAAAGTAAAGTTTTAAATAACTGTTTTAGTTCTCACACCAGTCACATGACTGACCTGGAGTTTATTGTTTTAACCTAAACTCTGGGTGCCCCTATTTTCCGCACGGGCAGCTAGTAGTTTTGGTTTTGCAGATTTATATTCACAGGATCCTGGTTTACAGCTGGAATGATATCCGGAAAGCTCTGTATCCGTATATCACCTTCAGTTGTGCTTTATATTATTTTTCCGCTGCTATGTAATCTAAATCTCTGATATTTCTGTGTAATATTTATTCATTTATACTCTGCATATTCTTGTAATCTGATGCATTGTTGTAATATACAATGAAATGTTCTTCTGTTTGTGTTCTGATTTGTCCTGTTCTCAACGTTCAGGGGTTTCGAACGGTCTAGATCGGTTTAACGACTGATTCAGATCGAGCGAAATTCCCGGCCGTCACAAGGGGTATCTGGGGACGCCCACTTATCTTGGATCTGTTGGACGTGATCTAGTTATCATTGGAGGATAAACGTACGTTGGACGTACGGTAGTCCGTTTGGAGGCATAGTTTCCATTAGTTATTGATGTTGGTTGGACCAGACATACAGGTATCGACGTATTCATTGCTTTAGCAGGTGATAGATAGGATTTGTTTGATGGATGCTATGGTTGTTGTGTTTGCTCCTACCTTTCTTCTCTTGAGTATCACCTGTAGGATCCTGTTAAATGGAAATAATATAATTTCGTTGATCATGGTGATATGACGGGCGTAAGATACTTTACGTTAGACTTGAAGTATGTTGGGCATTGTGGAGCGTCCGTTGACCTTGGAGATTCAGCGGATATAGGAGCTTCAAGTTGGACTTGGACTCGAAGGTAGAGTACCTAGATTCATTGGATGACTCTAGTTCACCTTTAGAAGGTGAATGTACGTTGGACGTGTAGTACGAGTATAAGTGGAGTACCTAGGTTCATTGGATGGGTCTAGTTTGCCTCTAGGAGGTGAATGTACGTTGGACGTGCAGTACGAATGTAGGAAGGACTCAAGTTGGACTTGAAAGGACATTTGGAATGTAGTTGAAAATTTGACGTATAGGGTTGGATTACCTAAGAAGATGACAGTAGACAAATGCCATAGTACCGGACTGGGTGCGATAGCTGATACATTTGGGTAGGAGACATGCCAGTTTAGAGGCTATTTTTCTGGAATGGAAGCAACTAGAGTATATCATGGGATATGACTTCAGACTTAAATGTGAATTGGATTCAGAAACGCTAATAAGCTTGACGATTAGATCGATCTAGATTAAGTGGATCGGTTCCAGTCAGAGGGACAATCCTAACCTATTGGAAATTACCTCTAGGGTAGAGATGGGAATCGATGGCGAGAGAAAGACTGTACTTGGGAAGTAGAGAATGACATAAGAAAGTCATATCCAAAGCTCTTTGCCTGGCAAGATTTACTTTGCAATTTAGTTATTCCGCATGTTAGGATAGACTTGTTTTGCATATTTGATTGTTGTTTTATGGCTGATAGGCATGCGAGACCCTTTGTGTGTTTTGTTTAGGGAATTTCGGGGGCGAAATTTCTTAAGGAGGGGAGAATGTAACAACCCACATTCTACGCATCGGAGGATCGTAGAATATTTATTTCTTTCTTATATGAAGTCGTATGGTCATGTGGCTTTGGGAAACGACCATTGGGGTCATTTCCCACGTTCATGATTTTTGCGGATTTTAAATGACCGTTTTGCCCCTAGTTGATCTTGTTTCGGCCATAACTTTTGACCGAAAAGGAATTTTGACCTGAAACCACTTCTGTTGGATCTGGATGATGGTTTACAATTCCGTAGAGTGGTCACATTAGCCAAACGGACTTAACGTTTGAGAGATATGGCTGAAACAAGTTTCAGATAGTGAAAAACAGCTTAATTAGGCTTAACCGGGTGATTAACAGCTAGGCCCAAAGGTGAATTTCGGGATTAGGAGTTTAAAAGGGCTGTTAGGGTTTAGAGAATACCCTTTTCTCATTTTTCAGCCGTCACTATTCATTCCTCTTAACCTAGCCATGACCTTCACTTTCTAAACCTCTTCAAAACACCTCTAGACCACTTTCTAATTGAAGATTAGGCTTAACTACATCAAATTGAGGAGAGAAAGCACCAAGGCAAAGTTAGAGCTGCTGTGTTAGATGGGAACAGCCCCAAACAGAGATTTATTTCAGTTTTGAGGTTTTATTTGTGGCTAAGTTGAGTGATTTGCATTGTTTTTCACTAATTACGGCTAATTAGGGTAATTAG
Source organism: Allium sativum (assembly GCA_030737875.1). Lineage (NCBI taxonomy): Eukaryota > Viridiplantae > Streptophyta > Magnoliopsida > Asparagales > Amaryllidaceae > Allium > Allium sativum. The sequence continues at coordinate 718,100,105 of CM060912.1, read as the reverse complement.
CGAAGATTAGTGAAATTATAACTCAGAAAAATCTAGAAAATTTTCTAAAATTCCTTAATATTATTTTATACCTCTGATATGAATTTGGGTTAATTTGGACTAATTTTGCTAATCCCGGAATTTAGGGGATAAGGGGTGATTAGGGATAATTAGTGAAATTACGCATCATAAAAATCTGGAAAAATTCTAAAATATTGTTTTAGACCTCTGATATGAACTTGGGTTAATTTGGTTAAGTTTTGCTAATCCTATCATTAATTATGCTTGAAATGTTTAAGGGGAAATATGGGTTTTTGGCTATGTTTGATCTATTTTAACCTATCATATTGATGTTTTGGTGTTTGAGGTCACTTCTATTTATTGCTATGACTTTGTGGTATGCTTTGTGATTGATTAGAATAGGTAGAATGGTCGAAAACGTTGTCGAATGGCGTAAAACACTCGCTTGAAAAATTTGCAGAAAATGGTGCAGGCTTTCGGATCGGATCGGAGGGATGGGCTCGGATCGGATAGTGGACTGGGTAAGGGATCACCGAACCGAACCGAGGCTTGGCACAATGGAAATTATGGCAAAAAGGAAGGCCACAATGGTTGAACTGGGATCAGATCGAGTAAAAGAAGGGGGAATCAGATCGACCGAAGGGAAGAGAAGGGGATCGGAGTGGAAAAGGAAGGGGAAGTGGATCGGATCGGAGACCAGGAACTCGATCCGAACCGACGGAGTAAGGGTACATCGACCCGACCTGCCAGAGAGCACTCGAACCGAATCAATGTACTACGAAGGGACTTGAAGGCCACGACCCGACCCGAAGTACTTGGAAGGAGGCCGATCCGAACCGACAAAGAAGAAGGACTGGCGATCCGAACCGATCCAGTGATGACCAATGACCCGAGATGCAAAGGTAGTCCAAATAAGAAGTCAGAGCTTAGGATCCATTTGAGAACCAATGAGTTCTGTAACACCCCACCTCCGCCAGGGTCACTCTCAAGAGAATGCACTAGCTTTGGAGGGGTGTTGTCTAGGTAAACATGCACAGAGATATCACAAGACAGAACATAGATAAATAATTAAGTAAAGCAGCGGTAGAAATTTAATAACCATAGTTAACCATTTCAAAACCAAATAGTCAACTTACATCAAAGTACTTAGTCATTATTTTCCAACTACCACAAGTCTAGAAAACATAAACTGAAAATAACATAAAGTAAACAATCCCCAAGATAGATGTGGTGAAGCCATAGCAAGCTCAAGTCCAAACCGTACATGAGCTGTCAAGAAAGCAAGCCAAATGTCCAAGCTAAGCACTAGTGTTCCCTCCCTAAGAACCTGGGGGGGGGGGACAGAAGAAAAGAGGCAAAAGAAAAAGGGTCAGTCATAAAGACTGGTAAGTCCTACCTACTATTAGTATAAAAACTAATGAAGTTAACTAAACATGAGAAACTGAGATGAAACATAAAGATGGTAACTAACTGGCATGATAAATAGATAACAAGGTAGATCAAGTGTGGCTTCGCATATACAAGGTTTTGTTTTGCACCAATAGTACTAGTATTCCAACCCATGTCAAGTATAAACAAGAAATGATCCCTTGGCCCAATATCATGAGTTGACCCAAGTCAAGGTCCAACTATACAATCTAGTCGATCGGCTCCCTATAAGCCTAACTCGTCGAGTGTCGGTGTCATACGGCCCAATCACGGAATGTAGTCGAACTGTGTTAGGTCCACCCTAGGGTGTATCAAGCCCTAGGGTGCCAACCACTGACACGAATCAAGCACGCACAGTCTAAACCTACTGGTGCCCATGTCTGTTTTATTCAACTCCGGACTATGTGCACGACCATAGTCCGCCTGAACCTACACTGGCGCACCTACTCTGCCGTCTTTTTGGTCGCTTACAATCAGCCCAGTAATCGTGCCCCACCCTAGCCTAGTCCCTAGGATATCGTGATACATCCAGGAGGGTTACTGCTGAAAAGGACCACGTAACTAGGGTTTCCAATGGGTTAAGTGTGGTTAACCCTATCCAATCATGTATTAAGTTGGTTAAGTGTATCCAAGTGGTTCATGACTTAACCCTAACATGTGGCATTAATTAATATAATGCACCCAACCTCTCACATTAGACTTTGTTGTGGGTACTGGATATGCCAGGCGGGTCTGGGCAGCTTTACACCACAACCTAGTCTAACATCGGGTTTCAAGCGCGATATGACCAACTTCTCACATTGGGTCCTATTGTTTGTAGCCACTGGATTTGCCGGGCGGTTCCGGGCAGATTTACGCTACAAACTCAACCCAACCTCGAGTTGGCCACTTTATGGTTTTCTACATGTCATGACCACATTCACGTTTTCAAGCATAATCAAGTTTCTTGTCACATTTCAAGTCATGTTTTTCATGTCATTTCAAGTTTGCCTAACTATCCATAACGTATTCCCATCCGCACGTAAATTCGCATCAACACAAGTGAATCAAGGAGCATAAAAATATGACCAAGATGGGCATAAGGTGGTAAAGTTGGTCATACGTTAAACATGATGATATTTGAGGCAAAGGTGTTCATCACAACTAGCATATAGGATTTTTGGCCTCAAAACATGTATGACATCAAACTTAGCAAATAAACTTGTGGGTAGCATGTAGTTCAACATTATAGGAAAAGGTGATAACATGATAATAGTTGACATAGAGTGATAAATTTGTGGGTAGCATGTAGTTCAACATCATAGGCAAGTTAACATCAAGGTTACGACGGGTTCTATGTTGCAATATGCATAATCCCCAAATAAAGCTCATAGCTTTCTACCCAAAAATCAAGATGAACGATACTAGGTTCATGATAGTTCCACAATCATAGATCAAAAGAGTCATGAATGGATCTATGCATACAATAATAGCCCCAAGACAAGTATTACACAAAAATCTCATTTCAACTTGCTACACGTTCATATTAATTTCATAGTTTAAATCTAAGAGTAGAGTGTGGCTTACAAATCGTGTCTATGAGAACTAGAACAAAATAGAACAAGATGGAGACGTTGTAGAAGCTCTAGGAATTATGTAGCAACACTAGAAGCCTTGAGAAATAAGTAGCTCCTTTGATTTGATGGAGAAAGATTGCTCCTTTTTGCCTTAGAAGCTCTCAAGACGAAGATGGAGGCCATGATTAGGGAGCATTTTGGCAAAATTTAGTTGTTAGGATGATTTGTGGTGGTTTAGGCTAGGTATTAGGGTGCTTTTATAGGTGTAGAGACAAGTTTAGGCCATAGGATTAACCCTAGTTTAGATCTGAACCATCAAATCCCGTCACAGGCCAAGTAAACAGACCAAAGGAGCAAACTGGTGCACCAGACCAACAGGGTCCGACCAGGGAAGTCGACCCCCATGTCGACACCCAAGTCAACTGGGCAGTCGACCTGGGCTGGGGTAGGTCGACTCCCCAGTCGACCTGGGGTTGGGCGGGAAATTTTCCCGCCCAATCTGTTTGGAGCTGATTTTGAATTTCGGGCTGAATTTTGAATTTTCTGAAATCTTCTATGGGCCATAACTTGGTCATACAGACTCCGATTTACGAAATTTCGGACTCTTTTTCAAGCAAAATTTCGAGACAAACGCAATGGCGTAACCCGTTCCCATTGATTCTTAACTTATGATTTAAATCTGCCCTGATTTCTTGTCTTAACATGTTATAAAAATTCGGGTTGTTACAAGTTCACTTCACGGTTGGGCTTTGCTACGGGACGTGTGCAAAGGGGTTGTCGGTATTCATAACTTTGGCTCACCACTGAGAGACGGATAGTGGGCTTGTAGCGATAGTTGTACGGGATTGGATTCCATCATGGCCCAATGGATAGGTGACTAAGGTAGTGGATATCGTATGCTTTACGCACCAAGTGAGAGATGTGAGGATGGTTGCTATGCTTGATTGTTTGCCATCACTATGACATGCACAACCCCATCCCCGTATTCTTTACACCATCTGTTTAGTGGCATCCTAAAGTATTATGCAGTATGTAGTGCTAACTCTTTGGTTGTAGGTCCAGGTTCGGGTATGATTGGATTATACCTGTTATTGTTCGATTTTGTTGCTTATCGCTCATACCGTACCTTTTGTCTGACCCAGAGTTTTATGTCTCTTCTTATTACTCTGGGTGCTCTCACGAGCAGACTAGAGACAGGTTAGCTGGTGATGCACAAGTAGCTGATTCGAAGGCGAGCAGGAGGCTTCCATGTATTATATATATATATATATATATATTCTCCCTGTGTCGTTGGTGGTCACTACTTGGGCATTAGTAGTGTACCTCCTTCATCTTGCGTTTACCTTTAGAGATAGTTTGAAAAGTTGTAACGATGATGATGTGGAACATAAGCTGTATTTGGATTTTCCGCTGCTATGATTTTTGTTTTTTCCAGCTTACGCACTGTCTCACCTGTTTTATGTCAAGTATGTTTTTATTATATTTTGTTCTATGTGTTGTGAGACATTTTATAGGTTCCTTGTTGATTCTTCGTCTTCTTTCTTACATTCTGACGACCGTGTCGTGCTAACTGGACATGTGTACAGCGCACTTTTGGAGTAAATGTAGGTTGGTGCGGGGCGGGCCGTCACATCATTAGTCTTTCATGTCCATCCTTGTAGTCTCTCTTATACCGCCGGTCAATTCGGCCATGCATACTACCTCGACGGTTGCTCATAGAGCCTTCAGCAAAATAATTGGAATACCCAACCATTGTGTGTTGTTCCATCTCCTCCTCCGTCTCTTCCTCCATTTCTAGTTCGGAATTGTCAGTTTGATTCATGACTTCGTAGTAACGGTAGTACAGATTTGGATCCATTACTTGCTCTTTTATAAATTTAGTTTCGTTATTCTCCCTGAGTGTAGATGTAGGATAGATATATATATAAGCAAGGATGGTTGGCATAATATCTCAGTCATTGAGTAGTCAAATCGGACAGTTGTTGTGATGTGAATGGTTGGCGATAATGGTTGGCAATACATGTAGGCAAGAATGGTTGGGATAATATCTCTACATTGAGTAGTCAAATTATTCTAGCCATATTTTTTAGCAATAATTGTTCCGACATAAAGGTTGGGATAATAGTGGTTCCGTCATTGAGTAGTCAATTCGGACAGTTGTTGTGATGTGAAAGGTTGGCAATAATGGTTGGCAATACCTATAGGAAAGAATGGTTGGCAATAGTGGTTGGCAATAATGGTTGGGATAATATCTCTGCATTGAGTAGTAAATTATATCTCCAATATAATAAACTCGATATAAAATTAATTATATCTCCAATATAATATTAACAACAACATCATGGCTTCAGTGTTCACCATCATGGCTACGGTGTGCGCTACAGGAGAGTAATTTGTCACAGTAGAGTAGGATAAGAAGATACAACAGTTTGTAAAGATAGAACGATAAGCACAAAGATACAATAGTTCATAAAGACACAACAACTGACGATAGTGCATGCGAACTAGCTCAATTAAAGCATGGAGTAGGAACTAGCAACTTCATTACACTGCATTTTACGTTTAGACTTACGGGAGTCACATGATGTTCAATCATAACCGTCATTATCACTTTGAACACGTCTATTCTCTCGTTCGAGTTCGTTAGCATATGCTATTCCCCGAGCACACAAAGGTTAGTGTATCCATTCCGTGTAACTGCAACCATTTGGATAGGTTGGACATCGCTGCATGCGCCGACCTATATTGTTGCCCTCTGCTCGAACCACAACTTCAACTGCGTACCGTAGTAGCAAAGAACTGGATAGGAATCAACTACATGTTCATGAAGTGGTACACGAAAGAACTCTGCTTCCTGCGTTGACTTAGTGACCGCATGTTCAGATGATACTTGAACAGGTTGGACTGGCGTTTCATGTGTAGGTTGAACGTTCACCTGTTCGTATGGCGGTTTCGTTTGCGATCTCATTTGGTTTAGGAACTGGAATTCGTCTTCAAGCTCCTATAGCCTCATGTCTTTGTACACCTGTTCCTCGGAATCTGTAGATGATGACCACGGAGACATCTTCAGTGAGTTCTAATAGAAGGATGTGCTCTAAGAATGGGAACAAAGTTGTTTGAGTGCGGGAAGGTGTGAGTAAGTTACCATATGTATATATAGCTGCAAGATTGGTAATGGTGTGAACGGTCACTAGCTACACTTTGATTAACGTTTTGTGATTTTAAAAGCTTGTGTCGGCAGCGAAAAAAAGACTGATGTAACCGGTCACTGGTACAACTGTAGGGAACACTGTACGGAATCTGCTTTTGATTGATAAAGCATATCAAGGACGACCCAACCAGGACAAAGGACTAAGAACTGCACTATAATCCGAAAACTCTCAAAAAAGAGTGACATGACTCCACTCTGCCAGAAAACATGACTGCACTATGTGAACTGTACATGACTTGACCAGTCAATGCGCTACAGTTGGTTGACCCACTACATATGGTTACAAAGCGTATAAACTCCGCTATAGGTGTCTATTTAATTTGATGTTCGTACATAGAACATGGAGTTATCTGCAGACCTTGTTTCGTTGGTGTGTTATTTAAGAATTTTGCATTTGTATACGAGAAGACGACAATCTTGTTCAAGATCAAATTCAAATGTTAATACATTCCAAACAACACTTACAGAAACTAGAACAACAGAACATAGCAACATCAAATACAAACTATAATAATAAAACTTCGTTCGAAGAAAAACAAATGCTAATGATTTCTGAGATAGCCAGCTCTAGTTGCCTCCACAACAATCTTGTTCAAACGCCTTATTTCGTCTTGTGCTTCCAGTGCATATTGAAGTCCACGTTGGCACATCGAGGGGTCTATCCACTGCATAAAATTACAACATTGAACATCATTGGGGTAATACCTATGGTCTTCGAAGGCAGGACATCCGAAGAATCAACATCCAACATTTTTTTTCAGTTTTGGCAACAACAACAACCAATTCATCTCCACAACAACAAACATGGTAAGCTCCACTAGGTAGTGCTGGACCGATAGGATGTAGGGGCTCGATTTCTTGTCCTTCGTATACAATCTGCTTACCAGGTCTTTGATTTGCTACAACTTCGCGCAATCGAGCATTCAAAGATTTTGTTCTCGGCTTCCCTGATTAACATAGAACTTCTATTCCTTCACCGAATTCCACCGTAGGCTTGTTGTGTTGTATACTATTCCTGGACCGTTCGAACGCTTCATAACAATTATTCATTGTTTCATCGTCAATCTCCAAGTTGTCCATAACTGGAATTGAAAACAAAACCTATAAAAAATTGAAATGAGTACAAAGTGTATGGAATTTTTGTTCTATTAGAGGTATAAAACTGGTGCATATATATTGCTGCATTTGAACACAAAGCACGGTTATATTTGTAAAATGAAATGTTGCAGTTCCTAACATAGACACAAAGTAGGTGATACCCGAGAGAAATTTATTGTAGTGATACAACAACTAATTAATAAAGTGAAACAATCACTGAAAATGGTTAATTCACCCGAGGACGACCCCTGTATTTTAACTCCTAACACTATAATCCAAAAACTTGTATCGAATTGTTTAATGCACCTAGGAACAACCCTTACGCATAGGTTACACAAGTGATAATAATTTACAAATATGATAAATTACACAAATTGTAGATTAGACAAACAATAGGTTGCTTAAATAAAATCAGCGTACATAACCTGAAAGTTACACAACTATTGGGTTATATACTTCGTTTGAACTTCAGTGAAAGTTTTCAACAAAAATAATGCATAACGATACAAGTGATACGACGCGTAACGATACAGTACATATTACACATAACATAAAATATTTAAATCCTAATTTAATCCACGTTTTAGGTGATAATTTGCATTACTTAGGTCATTTACTTGATTTCGCAGCTTTCTTATTTCTTCCTCTAGTTCCAAAGCATACGTAATTGCTCGACGGGGAAAGCGATCATCTATCCACTGTCCGAACTCGCATCTGTTAGTACGTACTGGACAAGTATAATATCGATGTCCAACGTTGTTTCCATGACGGATGACTAATTGCGGTGCTTTAAAACCTCAAAAGCATACAACATTTGCGGATTGCACCTCGCCTTCCTCAACCATGGCTCTAACACGAGGAAATTACAAGGTTAGACCTGCAGTCACGTTGTCGAGTTCGATTGTCTGGTTGATGTCGTATTTTCATTTCATGCATTCTTGCTTCAAGTTCTAATTGTCGCACCTCGTCATTATGTCACTCTTCCATTTCGATATACCACTCAGTTGGTTCTCTTGGTGTTGACGGATTTGGGTTTGAGGGTCCAGAGAGAAGGTCCGCGTAATTATAAGAAGATGGATACGAAATTGGCATGTTTCTTAGTTGAGATATAATTTTGACTCCGTATGGATGGGTATTACTGAACCAATGTGTGTGTGTGTGTGTGTGTGTGTGTGTATATATATATATATAGGAGGAGATTTAGTTACCACTGCATACGGAACTTACTTCCCGTTTTCAAAAGACACGGAATGTGAAAACCAATTGACACCGGGTAATGTTTATTTGGACTGTGCACTGTATACTATGCACTGTTTACTGAATACTGTGCATTGTTTACTACCTATTATTTTCTGTATACTGTACATAGTGCACTGTATCCTGTAGCTACGTTGGAAAATGCATTCTTAATTTTAGGAAAAGAGTGACATGACTACACTCCGGTCTGAAAACTTTAGAAAAAGAGTGACAGGCCTACAGTCTAGGAAAAGAGTTTGCCTGTTCAAAAATATAACGGCAAACTGTTTGCCGTTATATTTTATAGCCGTGGCACCACAACGGCTACTGAAACGGTCGCATTCCCTCCCTTTATATACCAACCTACCTCCTCCTTCTTCCACACAACCACACCTCCTTATCAACTTCATCTTTGACAACCAAAAAAATGTCTTCATCTGCACCCAAGAGAACCAGAAAAAAACTGCATGCAAGAAACCCATGTCCCAAGCGCACTCGTCATCATATGCCATGCAACGTCTAGTCCAACTCCAGCAATCGTTTCAGCCATCTCACGAATGCGGATACTCGCTGTATTCAAATGACGATGCCTCTTCCATTCATCAAAGATATGGAAAATAAATTGTACTTGAAGGGAAGGTTTCTGAGCCATTATGAACGATTGGATCCAACCCTATTTGCCATTGTGGACAAGAATCGATTGTAGTTGTTAACGAGACTGAAACAAATGTCGGTCGTCGATTTTTAAGCTGTCAAGCCTACAACGACCACATAAAATATCTGTTGAATCAAGGAATTCAAGGCATTTTGATTAATGACAAGGTGAAGATCGAGATCGACAAAAAGAAGAGTTTCAATCAAAAAGGGGGAGAATGTTGAATCAAGGAATTCAAGGCGCTTTGATTAATGATGAGGAGAAGATCGAGATCGATAAAAAGAAGAGTTTCAATGATATTGAAAGTTAAGAGGTTGATTATTTAGTGTTTTAGTTAAGTTATATTTGGTAAAATCTATCCTCAAATAATCATATACCTCAATGGTTTGAATATATATATATATGTATATATATGTATGCACATTCATTGTGCATACTACCAGACACCGGTCGACCGGTTTCATTATGGGCGGTCAACTGTTTCTGGGAAGAATGCACAATGAACGTGCACACATGTATATAACGTATATATATTCAAATACCAGTCTACTGGTCATTTTTAACCTGTTGACTGGTCTACGAACTGAAAGCAACATTTCGAATAGACACCCTTATTCATCAATGGTTGTTTTCTTTTCTCTTCACCAAAAATCATCTTTATTCGTTGCTTCTCTTCACCAGTGATTACAAATCTCCATCCTCTATAAAAACAACATGAAATCACCATTTTTAACACAACAATTCTTTCTATTCTTGCTATCTAATTGCCGATTTCATTCTTGCTCTCTAAGAGCACTCAAAAGCTCATAATTCTCATATATCGTTATTTGAATCCTTGAATCTATATATTATTCCTTCGATTCAAACAACATTATCATATTCCAAATCTTCATAATCACAAAATCATATTTGAGGATAAGATTATAGGAAGGTTGTACAAAAATTGACAAATTCGTGTTATTGAGAATAAACATTGTCAAATTACAAGTTTTACTCATCTTGTTTGAAGTCCTCGTGTTGTAAGAGGTGAGTTATGAAGTCCTCGTGCTGATAGAGGCGTGAAATCCCATTCGGCTGCTCGGGTGTTGTGAACCTGTTTCCTCCGGGTTAAGTGAGGATATTGTTTAGTGAAATTCCAGATAGGAGATTTGGGACTGGACGTAGGACGGTGCTCCGAACCAGTATAAAAATTCATGGTGTGATTTTTCTATTTTACTACATTTACTATCTTATATCTGCGATTTGCTATTATTTCATACTTGTGTGGTATTCACCATATTACACGATCCTTGTGTACTATACTAGCACATACATACACGCACTCCTTTTCATTTGGTATCAGAGCAAGGTTATCACATAACCGTAACACAATTATTTGATATATTCTAGTAATATGGCAAATAACCCAAGTAGTAGCACTAACACCACTTACACGGAAGGTCAATCGACACAAAGACCTCATTTCTTTAATGGTCTTAACTATAGTTATTGGGCAACACGTATGGCTTTTTACATGCAATCAACTAGATATGATGCTTGGAATGCTACTCAGAAAGAAATAGTCAATCCAATGAATGAGTATGCAGAATGGACGGCTGCTGAGAAAACCGCAACTGCTGTAAATACAAAAGCAATTAATATGTTGTTTTGTGCATTAGATCAAAACGAATATAACCGTGTTAGTATTTGTACCACTGCTTATCAAATTTGGCAAACGCTAAAAACTACTCACGAAGGTACTAACAAGGTTAAACAAGCAAAAATAGCTTTTTTGAAAAGTCAATTTCAAAATTTCAAAATGAAGCCGAATGAAACAATCAATGAGACGTATTCAAGATTTCAAACCTTTCATCATGCACTTATCGGATTTGGGCCAAAATATTCTGATTTTGATGTAGTTTCAAGAGTCCTACATTCTCTGACTAATGAATGGGAAGGAAAAGTACTAGCAATAGAAGAAGCTAATGATCTTTCCACCATGAAGCCAGAAGAATTGATAGGAAATATTATGTCCTATGAAGCAAATTTGCAGGCTCGAAAAGAACAAAAAGAAGAAAAGAAGAATGTAGCTTTTCATGCTGAAAAAGAGGAAGATATCTCAGATTCCGAAGATGAGGTTTTAGCATTCATTGCAGAAGGATTCAAGAAATTCTTAAAGCAACGAAAAGCTAGTCGATACAACAGAAAGAAGTTCGGATCAAATAAATCATCATCATCAAATGTAGAATGCTTTAACTATCACAAGAAGGGACATATGCAAAAGGATTGTCCAGAACAAAAGAAGAAGACAGAAAATGAAAAGTTCAAACACAAGAAGGACAATTCAAAGAAACGGGCATTCTCAATGACATGGGATGATTCAGACTCATCTTCATCTGATAGTGAAAGTGACTTAGACGATGAACAAGCAAATGTATGTTTTATGGCGAAATAAGATGAGGTACAAATTCCTTCTTGTGAAGAAGTTCTTGATATAAATGCTGAATTAATATATAAATTTAAAGATATGAAACGACAATGCAAGCAAGCTCAAGCTGATTTAAGTAGAGCGGAATTTGAACGAGATATGCTAAAAGATGAGAAGAAAATATTAGAGGAGGAACTTGAAAAAGCTCAAGAATCATCATCTAATATTGATTCTCAACTATCTCTTTTGAGTCAAGAAAATGAAACTCAAAAAGAGAAAAATGATGCTCTTACTAGCGAAAATCATGAGCTTAAGGCAAAAGTCAATATGTTAGACCTTGAAAAAGCTAGTTTACAAACAAAATTAGACGACATTACTCAAAATGTTTCTAACTTTAATAAAGGTCGAGAAAATTTGACAAAAATTATTGAAAGTTCACAATCTGCTATAAATAAACAAGGGTTGGGATATAAGAAACAAGTTATCAAGAAAGATCTTGGTAATAAATGAAAAAGGAAAAATAAGGTAGTACAAGAAATTGAAGCTAAGAAAAATCTTAGTTTATTATATTCCAAACCAAAACCGATTGTGAAATTTCAAAAGAAGAATGTCAAATCTATAAAAATATGGGTTCCTAAAACAAATAACAACTTGATTAGGAACAAGTACATTCAATTTTTTTTAAATTATGTGCATCATAATCCAAATTATTTACATAAAGGGGATACCGGACCCATATGGGTTTGGACTCCTAAGACCTAACTCTTAGGTCCCTATAAAAAGGTGGGTACCATGGACTTAATTTTATTTTTTGCAGGTCCCACTTAAGAAAAGAGGAAAGTGGATACTGGACAGTGGTTGCTCAAAATATATAACTGGAGACAAGAGCTTATTAACAAATATCACTTATTCAGATGGTGGCTCAGTCACTTTTGGAGATAATTCAAAAGGATATATCATCGGCAAAGGCGATGTGAGCAATTACGGTACATCTGACTTACCTCTTATTACTAATGTCATGCTAGTTAGAAGTCTGAAACATAATTTACTAAGTATCAGTCAATTGGGTGACAAAGGTTTTACCATTTCTTTTTTGGACAATAAATGTAGTATTTAGATAAAGATCGAAATCTAGTTTTTGAAGGTTATAGAGACAGAAATATCTATATTCTGAATATGAACATCAATCATAATTCAGATATGTGTCTTGTAGCAAATGATAATGATCCATGGCTATGGCACAAACGTTTCTATCACATAAACTTCAGAACTATTGACATGTTAGCCAAAAATGATCTGGTTAAAGGACTACCCAAAATAAGCTTTAAGGTTGATAATCTTTGTGATGCATGTAAATTAGGAAAATTGACTAAATCGTCTTTCAAATACAAGAAAGCCATATCAGCATTACAAACACTTGAGCTATTACATATGGATTTATTTGGACCAACACAGGTTCAGTCAATAAATCATAATCACTATGTGTTTGTAATTGTTGATGACTACTCTCGTTATACATGGGTGATTTTCTTGAAAAACAAAAGTGACACTTTCAAACATTTCAAATCCTTCGTTAAGAGAATTCAAAAGTCAAAAGGGCTAAAGGTTAAAAATATAAGAAGTGATCATGGCGGAGAGTTCGAAAATAATGAATTTGAACAATTTGTACAAAAAAGGTATAAATCATAATTTTTCATTTCCTAGAACTCCACAACAAAACAGAGTTGTAGAACGGAAAAATCGAACTTTACAAGAATGTGCAAGAACACTATTAAATGGGTCCACTCTACCAAAATATTTTTGGGCAGAAGCTGTTGCAACTGCGTGTTATGTTTTGAATCGTGTATCCATTCGACCTCTGACTAAGAATACATCCTATGAGCTATTTAATCAAAGAAAGCCAAATATCTCATATTTCAAAGTTTTCGGTTCTAAATGCTTTATTTTAAATATGAAAGACCATCTTGGAAAATTTAATTCAAAATCCGATGAAGGTATATTTATTGGATATTCGGAACAAAGCAAGGCCTATCGTATATTTAACAAGAGAACCAAAACTATTGAAGAATCACTTCATGTTCCTTTTGATGAATTCTATAAACCATCTCATATTGTATCAGATGACGAAGAAATCATAGCTACTAATAATCCTATCATCACAAACAATGACTCTAACTCAGAAATTGTTGACGATATTCCTCAACCTACTGTGGTACCTTCTCCACCAAGATTTAGATCTCCTTCTAGAATTCTAAGAGATCATCCAGATCGAAATGTTATTGGAGAAGTAAAATCACAAATAAGAACAAGAAGTTAACTGAATCAAATGGGTCATGTCGCGTTTCTTTCAAATATCGAACCTAAGAATCCGAAAGAAGCTGCTACTGATGATTACTGGATCATTGCCATGCAGGAAGAACTAAATCAGTTCGAGCGCAATGATGTCTGGGAACTTGTTCAAAGACCGACTGATCAGTCAGTCATTGGTACGAAATGGGTCTATAAAAATAAGGTCGACGAACAAGGAAATATAACCAGAAATAAGGCAAGATTAGTAGCACAAGGATATAATCAGGAAGATGGTATCGATTATGAAGAAACCTTTGTGCCCGTGGCTCGATTAGAAGCTATTCGAATCTTACTGTCCTTTGCTTGTCATCATAATTTTAAACTTTATCAAATGGATGTCAAAATTGCATTCTTAAATGGGTTTATCAAAGAGAATGTATATGTCGAACAACCTCCCTTGTTCGTACATGAGAAATATCCTGATCACGTATATAAACTTAAGAAAGCTTTATATGGATTGAAACAAGCACCTCGTGCTTGGTACGAATGATTACGAAACAATCTTATTGATTCTGGATTTCAAATTGGTAAAGTCGATCAGACTTTATTCATTAAACATTCTTGAAAAGATATAATAGTTATCCAGATATATGTAGACGATATTATCTTTGGTTCAAAAAACGATAAACTTTGCAAAGAGTTTGCAAATATTATGACCAAAGAGTATGAACTGTCTCATATGGAGAACTATCGTATTTCCTTGGTCTTCAAATCAAACAGCTTTCTAACGGTATTTTTATTAGTCAGGAAAAATACTGCAGAAATCTAGTCAAACGTTTCGGGTTAGAGAATACCTCTGGTAAACCAACTCCTATGAGTACAACCACACATCTTGAAAAAGATGAACATGGTAAGAATTTTGACCAGAAGTTATATCGAAGCATGATTGGTTCTCTCTTGTATCTTACTGCAAGTCGTCCTGACATTATGATGAGTGTTTGTTTGTGTGCAAGGTTTCAAGCTAATCCTAAAGAATCATATTTACGAGCTATAAAACGAATAATACGATATCTTAAAAAGACCAAAGATTTTGGTCTTTTCTACCCGAAAGATTGTCCATTCGAATTAGTGTCATATAATGATGCTGATTTCGGTGGCTCTCGCACGGATAGAAAGAGTACAAGTGGTACATGCCATTTTATTGGAAAATCACTTGTCTCTTGTTCAGTAAGAAACAAAATTGCGTTTCACTCTCGACATGTGAAGCTGAATACATATCAGCAGCTCTAGCTTGTACTCAAGTATTATATATGCAACAAACACTTCGAGATTTTGATATCCATCTATCAAACTCTATCATATACTTTGATAACACAAGCACAATTGTTGAATCAAGGAATTCACGGCGTTTTGATTAAATGACAAGGAGAAGTTCAAGATCGACAAAAAGAAGAGATTCAATGGTATTTAATATTAGAGGTTGATTATTTAGAGTTTTAGTTAGGTTATAAATGTTAAAATCTATCCTCGAATAATCATATACCTCAATGGTTTGAATATATATATATATATATGTATATATATGTATGCACCTTCATTGTGCATACTATCAGAAACCAGTCGACCGGTTTCATTCTGGGAGGTCGACCGTTTCTGGGAAGAAATGCACAATGAGCGTACACACATGTATATAACGTACATATATTCAAATACCAGTCTACTGGTCATTTTTAACCAGTCGACTGATCTACGAACTGAAACAACTTTTCGAATAGACATTCTTATTTATCAAGGGTTGTTTCCTTTTCTCTTCGATAAATATCATCTCTATTCGTTGCTTCTGCTCACCAATGATTACAACTCTCCATCCTCTATAAAAGCAACATGAAATCACCATTTTAAAACAACAATTCTTTCTATTCTTGCTATCTAATTGCTGATTTCATTCTTTCTCTCTAAAAGCATTCAAAAGCTCATAATTCTCACATATCGTTATTTGAATCCTTGAATCTATATATTATTCTTTGGATTCAAACAACGATATCATCTTCCAAATCTTCATAATCACAAGATCATATTTGAGGATAAGATTATAGGAAGGTTGTACAAGAATTGAAAAATTCGTGTTATTGAGAACACATATTGTCAAATTACAAGTTTTACTCATCTTGTTTGAAGTCCTCGTGTTGTAAGAGGCGAGTTGTGAAGTCCTCGTGTTGTTAGAGTCATGAAATCCCGTTCGGCTGCTCGGGTGTTGTGAACCTGTTCCTCCGGGTGAAGCGAGGTTGTTGATTAGTGAAAATCCATAGAGAGGTCTGGGACTGGACGTAGGACGGTGCTCCGAAACAGTATAAAAAGCCCTGGTGTGGTTTTTCCATTTTTTTACTGCATTTACTATACTATTGTTCTGTGATTAGCTATTACTTTATACTTGAATACTGTTTGTCATATTACACGATCCCTGTGAGTGTATTATACTTGGCAAGTACATATGTGCACTCACACTTTCAATTGGTATCAGAGCACTACTACTTACCAAATTTGGTAAATGCTAAAAACCACTCATGAAGGTACTAACGAGGTTAAACAAGCAAAAATAGCTTTGTTGAAAAGTCAATTTCAAAATTTCAAAATTTCAAAATGAAACCAAATGAAACTATCAATGAGATGTATTCAAGGTTTCAAACCATTCATCGTGCACTTATCGGATTAGGACAAAAATATACTGATTTTGATGTAGTTTCAACAGTCCTACATTCTCTGACTAATGAATGGGAAGGAAAAGTATTAGCAATAGAAGAAGCTAATGATCTTAACACCATGAAGCTAGATGAATTGATAGGAAATCTTATGTCCTATGAAGCTAACTTGCAGGCTCAAAAAGAACAAAAAGAAGAAAAGAAAAACGTAGCTTTTCATGCCGAGAAAGACGAAGACATCTCAGATTCCGAAGATGAGGATCTAGCATTTATTGCAAAAGGATTCAAGAAATTCTTAAAGCAATGAAAAGCTAGTCGATACAACAAAAAGAAGTTCGGATCAAACAAACCATCATCTTCAAATATAGAATGCTTTAACTGTCACAAAAAGGGACACATGCACAAAGATTGTCCGGAGCAAAAGAAGAAGTCAGAAAATGAAAAATTCAAACACAAGAAGGACAAGTCAAAGAAACGAGCATTCTCAGTGACATGGGATGATTCAGACTCATCTTCATCTGATAGTGAAAGTGACTCAGATGATGAACAAGCAAATATATGTTTTATGGCTAAAGAAGATGATTTACAAATTCCTTCTTTTGAAGAAGTTCTTGATATAAATGCTGAATTAATATATAAATTTAAAGATATGAAACGACAATGCAAACAAGCTCAAGCTGATTTAAGTAGAGCTGAATTTGAACGAGATATGCTAAAAGATGAGAAGAAAATATTAGAAGAAGAAGTTGAAAAAGATCAACAATCATCATCTAATATTGATTCTCAACTGTCTCTTTTGAGTCAAGAAATTGAAACTCAAAAAAGGAAAAATGATGCTCTTACTACCGAAAATCTTGAGCTTAAGGCAAAAGTCAAAATGTTAGACCTTGAAAACGCTAGTTTACAAACAAAGTTAGACGACATTACTCAAAATGTTTCTATCTTTAACAAAGGTCGAGAAAATTTGACAAAAATTATTGAAAGTTCACAATCTGCTACAAATAAACATGGCTTGGGATATAAGAAACAAGTTATCAAGAAACATCTTGGTAATAAAAGAAAAAAAGGAAAATAAGGTAGTACAAGAAACTGAAGCTAAGAAAAATCTTAGTTTATTATATTCCAAACCAAAACTGATTGTGAAATTTCAAAAGAAGAATGTCAAGTCTATAAAAATATGGGTTCATAAAACAAATAACAATTTGATTAGGAACAAGTACATTAAAAAAAAATTGAATTCTGTGCATCACAATCCAAATTATATATATAAAGGGGATAATGGACCCATATGAGTTTGGACTCCTAAGACCTAACTCTTAGGACCCTATAAAAAAGTGGGTACCATGGACTTAATTCTATTTTTTGCAGGTCCCACTCAATAAAAGAGGAAAGTGGATACTGGACAGTGGTTTCTCGAAGCATATGACTGGAGACAAGAGCTTATTAACAAATATCACTTATTCAGATGGTGGCTCAGTCACTTTTGGAGATAATTCAAAAAGCTATATCATCGGCAAAGGCGATACTTTTTTAGTATGTATTTCAGGCGGAGCATATATTCAGGGGGAGTTGAAAACAATTTCAGAGCTATGTTGTCATCAATCAAAAAGGGGGAGAATGTTGAATCAAAGAATTCACGGCATTTTGATTAAATGATAAGGAGAAGTTCAAGATCGACAAAAAGAAGAGATTCAATGGTATTTAATATTAGAGGTTGATTATTTAGAGTTTTAGTTGGGTTATAAATGTTAAAATCTATCCTCGAATAATCATATACCTCAATGGTTTGAATATATATGTATATATATGTATGCACATTCATTGTGCATACTATCAGAAACCGGTCGACCGGTTTCATTCTGGGCGGTCGACCGTTTCTGAGCAGAAATGCACAATGAACATGCACACATGTATATAACGTACATATATTCAAATACCAGTCTACTGGTCATTTTTAACCAGTCGATGATCTACGAACTGAAACAACTTTTCGAATAGACATTCTTATTTATCAAGGGTTGCTTCCTTTTCTCTTCACCAAAAATCATCTCTATTCATTGCTTGTCTTCACCAATGATTACAACTCCCCATCCTCTATAAAAGCAACATGAAATCACCATTTTAAAACAACAATTCTTTCTGTTCTTGCTATCTAATTGCTGATTTCAATCTTGCTCTCTAAAAGCATTCAAAAGCTCATAATTCTCACATATCATTTTTTGAATCCTTGAATCTATATATTATTCTTTAGATTCAAACAACAATATCATCTTCCAAATCTTCATAATCAAAAGATCATATTTGAGGATAAGATTATAGGAAGGTTGTACAAGAATTGACAAATTCGTGTTATTGAGAACACACATTGTCAAATTACAAGTTTTACTTATCTTGTTTGAAGTCCTCATGTTGTAAGAGGCGAGTTGTGAAGTCCTCGTGTTGTTAGAGGCGTGAAATCCCGTTCAGCTGCTCGGTTCTTGTGAACCTGTTCCTCCAGGTGAAGCGAGGTTGTTGATTAGTGAAAATCCATAGAGATGTCTGGGATTGGACGTAGGACGGTGCTCCGAACCAGTATAAAAAGCCCTGGTGTGATTTTTCCATTTTTTTTTACTGCATTTACTATACTACTGTTCTGTGATTAGCTATTACTTTATACTTGAATGTTGTTTGTCATATTACATGATCCTTGTCAGTGTATTATACTTGGCAAGTACATACGTGCACTCACACGTTCAGCAATCAATTTATCGAAAAACCCAGTCAATCATTCCCGAACAAAGCACATTGATATTCGACATCATTTCTTAAGAGATAACATTGAAAAAGGAACAATATGTCTCGAATATGTCCAGATTGACATATAATTAGCAGACATTTTTACTAAGCCTCTACTCGAATCTAGTTTTATTTCATTATGTAGAGAGCTAGGCTTGATTTCTAGAACTGAACTCGATGTATAATATATATATATATATATATATATATATATATATATATATACACACATATACAATGTTGAGTTCCTAACTAGACGATAGATTTTTTATCTTGGCTATTTAATAGCTTTTTCCTATTATTAGCAAATAATTGTGAGCTTAACAAATTTTTAATGGCTTATATTCTTTGAGTGTTTTAAAACCATTGCTTCCTATTTCGTAAATCCTATATATACATACTCCTTTCCTATTGTTTTCTGCATCTACATTCTTGAGTCCATTTTAACATCCGTACACAATTTCATATATTTCCTTTTAATGGCACACATATGCGACGAATGTGCACACCGATCACATATCTCGATCACTAGTTCCGAACCTGAAGAATAATACTCTCCGGAAACACCAAAGATTAGACCGGAATGTTCGCATACCCTCATAGATTCACCCAACCCAAACAAGCTAAGAAAGCATTATTCTATTCTCCACAGACGAGAGAGAGGATTAGTGAAGTTAATCACTACCAGAAACATCAGATAGATCTCCAGCGTCAACTTCATTATGAACAAAAACTCACATCTGATCGTTTAACTCTCTTAGAACGAATGACATCATTTTTTTGTAGCACGGATAGACACGGAGTTCACGAACCAATGCCACATCCTCCACCTAAATCTAGAAGTCCTAATTCATGGGATCGTAATTACATGAGAAATGAAGAAGCCAGAGAAAATTGGTCACCATGGACACCGAGAGCTACGAATATTAAAGAAATATCCGAAGACAAGTCATCCACCTCTCATTAATTTATATCGCTCTTATTTTTTTTGCAAAATAAGTTTTTTTTAACTCTAATTTTGTTGTTTTCATGATCTTTGTTTGAATTCATGTTTAGTTGAATGCTGTTACATAACTTTTTATACACTCAGAAAACCAGAAAAAACAAATATAAACAGAAACGGTCGACCGTCATATATGGACAAGTCGACCGTAAAAGACTCTGGAAAAGTTTATATTTTTGAACTGGTCGACCGATACAATATTATCAGTTGACCGTTCAACTCTATGAATTTTTTTTTCAACTCAAACCTATACCGGTCGACCGTATATATTCCACCAGCCGATTGGCAAACTTCTCTGGAAATTAAATTTCCTGGTACCAGTCAACCGGTACAATTTCAACGGTCGACCGTTTACGCATTTTTCAATTTTTAAACTACCAAACCACCCGTCGATTCATATATCACAACCTTTCACTTTTTATTTATTCATCTCCTTTCTCTCAAATCCCTGAAAAAGCAAAACCCCCAAATCAGTTTCTTTATAATGAATGGCACCACCTCAAAAGAAACACAAGAAATCAAGCTCCACTCAACTCCAACCCAAAGATTCTAACATCAAACAATGGCTTATGGATCCTATTGCAGTAAAACGTTGGAATGCTATGAAGGATAACACCATTCATGAAGGTTCTTTCATAAATCTCTCTGATTTTATCCTCTACGATGTTGAAGAATTATCGGTTAAGGCTCGTATAAAATCTCTTCTTACTTTTGATAAGAACAACACAGAAATTAATCATATTATGATTAGGTTGTTCTATGCCAATCTTAACCTACAGAAATTCAAACCAGAGAATGCTACTAATTGTCTTTGGTCTGTAGTATGTGGTCAGCATGTTTTTATTTCCAAAGAACGAATGGCCATGTAACAACCCGGAAATGTGGGCCAGTTTAAATTTTTTATTTTGGTAATTTTAGCGAATTTTTATTATTTAAAATGAATTATTTTAAATAATATCAACAAGAAATTTATTTTTAATAGATTCGAACGTATATATTTATATACGTCGTCATTAGAATATAAATATTTTATTTTAATTATAAATGGAATTGAAATGGCGCGGTAGTTCGATAATTCGATTTCAAACTTCAATTGAACACACCGGGTGCAAAATAAACCGGATTTTAGCGAAACCAAAAATAATGGGATCTAATTGAGAATATCTTTCCAACGAATCCGACAAATCGAAATTTCATAGCGGGAATCAAAAGATATGTCCAGTTGAAAATCCTGAATAGTCGCTATGGAATTCAGGCCCTTAAAAATGGGAATTTTGCAAACGACCTCGGATTTCGACGAAACCACTTTTGTTGGATCCGCGATGTCAATTTATCGTTAGGTTTTAAATTTCATAATTTTTCGAATCAATATGTGAGCATGGCAAGGGAAAACGCATTTGACCAGTTTTAGTTGATTTTAATCGACTGGAAATTGGCCATTTTTCAAACGATCTCAGAATTAGACGAAATTAGTTTTGTTAGAACCGTATTGTTAATACGAAGCTAGAAATTTGTAGAATTTTTCGGGTCCGTATGTGGCCCCGGTAAATTCAAATGTGCGTTTAAAATAGAATATATAGATTTAAATTTTGTTTTAAACGGAAACTGATTCAAACAGTCGAATTGGCCTATGAAACATATCCCATTGTGTTCGGAATGGGGGTAATTAGCTAGGGGCGACAGTCGTTGGACCTCGATTGGAGTTCGAACGAAAAGTAAACTAAAGGAAGATTAAATAAATAAATTAATTAAATATATAACTTCCCTTTATCTCTCCTTAGCCCCCTTTCCTTTCATTTCCACGTTCAAAATTAGGTTTAAAAAAAAAAAAGAACCCGCCGCCGCGTTGACCCTCGTGACGCCGTCCCTCCCCCCTAGCGATCGCCGCGCCCCCTTCCTCACCTCCGCCCCCTTCTCCGATCAACCCAAGACCCCCTCCCTTGCGTCAGCTCGACGCCAAAGCCCCTCAAACCCACACGACGCGTGATCCACCCAAACCCCTCCCTCAGTCAAACTGCGCCCTAGCCCTCCTCCCCGCCGACACCAAAGCCGACGCCGCCCCTCCGGCCAGCAGCCTCGCGTTCAGACCCCCCCCCCTCCGAACCCCCTTTTCCCTCCTTTAAACCGTGAAGCCCCATGCCGTGAGCACCTTTCAGCAACCCCCTTTCTTTTCTGTTTCACCTCCGCAAGGTGCGGATCCACCTTGACAGCTGAATAAACCTCTTTCTTTACTGCGATTCAAGGTGAGTGGATCCACACAATTTTAATTTCAGTTTTATTTTAAAATCAGTTTTTTTATATATAGCATGATATAAAAGGTTATATTTTTATCATATCGCAAAGGTTAGACTTTTATATAGGAAAAAGTTAGAATTTTTAAAATAGAAAAGATTTGATTTTCCTATATGAAAAGACCATATTTTTATAAGTGAAAGGCGAGATTTTTGTTATAGAAAAGAACAGATTTTTATAAGTAGAAGGATCGGATTTTTACAGTTTGAAAGGAATTACAAAAATATAATCTTTATCGATACGAACACTGTTATCAAAATATGATTTTTACCATATAGTTAGCAATAAAAAGATATGATTTTGATACAGAAGTTAGAAAAGTAAATATATGATTTTCATATAGAAGTAGTGATGAAAATTCTACTTTTACATTATAGAAGTGTTAAAAATATGACCTTTATATAGTAGCGATGTAAAAATAGAATTTTTATCTATATAGTAACGATGTAAAAATAGAATTTTTACCTATATAGTAGCGATGTAAAAATAGAATTTTTACCTATATAGTAGCGATGTAAAAATAGAATTTTTATCTATATAGTAGCGATGTAAAAATAGAATTTTTATCTATATAGTAGCGATGTAAAAATAGAATTTTTATCTATATAGTAGCGGTGTAAAAATGGGACTTTTATATATTGAATAGCGGAGTAAAAATTCGATTTTTATATATTGAATAGCGAAGTAAAAAAATTCGATTTTTATATATGTAGTGGCTACGGGCAGCGAAAGGGACGAAAGGCGAGAACGGCGAAGACTTCTACAAAAGAAGAGTCGGGATGATTGGATTAGCTTGTTGGTGATAACTTCTCACTCTAAATCTCTTTTTCTAGTTATATATATATATACTAGGATGCAGACGGTGCTTGGCAGCACCCGACACCCGTCATCCACAAACCATGGATGACTTGTTTGTTTGATTGATGTGTTGTGAAAATTGTTTGTGATGTTGATGTGAAATCGATAATAAAATGTAGATAGTTGAAATGAATTAATTGTCGTTAAAAATATAATTTTTAATGTGAATGTGAATAAATAAATATCTATAAACAAATCATCCGGTTTGTTTATATTCATTGATTTGACTGATATTGATTGGGTCGATAAATTTTACACATCGCCCAACTACACAAACAAAAATCTGTGTTTGTTGATTTGAAACCCCACACGGGTGTTGGGATGATATTTGGCGTACACTAATCCCAGTTAATTAATTGTATGTCGATCGATTGGTCGACAGGCTGTGCAAGCGTTAATTATTTATATTTGATGCTTTTGCAGTTGTGTGGTGCACCTTGGATGATGATTGATTGTTTATCATTGCTATTATATACATGTGTTGTGTGGAATCCATATAATTAACATTATATGGTGATTGATTGGGCCTCATTCCAATCGGGAAAATAATGAATATTATAAAATATAGATTCATGTGTTGAATATAAAAATAGTCATGTGTTGACGATGTTCATGCGTTGAAACTGTTCATGTGTTGAGTAAAATATTTTAATAATAAAATTTACATCTTTATCATATTTAAAATTAGAACTACTTCACGGTGGAGTCTAATTGAAAATCAAACGATAGATACCATAATTTTATAAAATATTTTACATAATAAAAATAGACGTGTGTTGAAAGAAGTATAGATTCATGTGTTGAATAGAATAAATATTCATTTGTTGTATAGAATAAAGAAGTTTTTGAAAAATATAAAGCCGTGTTGATTAGAGATGCGTTATTTTGACGCGAACGATATTTATATCGATTTTATTCGTTTTATAATGAATATTGAAAAGTGATTTCAAAATTTAATATTTTGAAATGAAATTCAAATTACATTAGATTAAAATTCAAATTGAAATTTTATTGAATCAATTTGAAATGAATTCGAATCAAATCGAAAATGAATTCGATTCGAATTGAATAGAAAGTGAATTTGAATTCGAATTAAATAGAAATGAATTCAAATTGAAATTGAATTAAAAACGAATTGAAATCGTTTTGAATGAAATTTAAAACGAACTAAAATTGAATTGAAATCAATTTGAAATGAATTCGAATTGAAGTAAATAAAAGGTAAATTCAAATTGAATTGAAACGAATTAGAATTAGAATTGAAACAAATTTGAATTGAATTGAAACTAATTTGAATTCGAATTAAATAAAATTGGAATGAATTCGAATCGAATGGAAATCAAATCGATTTGAAATTGAAGATGAAGTTGAAATTGTTTTTGAAACAAATTTAAAAAGATTTATAAAATACGTTTTAAAAGGGAAATCGACGAAATATATATAATATATATATATTATATATATAATGGCCTGAATAGAAAGCACCGCGCTGCGGTAGTTCGTGAATTTTGACCATTGACTTCGAATCAACATTACGGGAGATCCGACCGTCGGATTCTCCTAAAACCGGAACCGTTGGGTTCGTATCGAAAAGAGCTTTCCAATGAATGTTAGAAATTTGAAATCTAACGGTTGGATTTGGAATTATGTCCAAATCAAATTTAGAAAAGGTCGTTGTAAGTGCAGTTCGATGGCCGTTGTTGGAAATCGACTGTACGGGCCTTGATAAAATTATTTAAAATATCTATAATTTGTGTAAAATCATAATATATGAATTGGAAAGAACTAGGATGAAAATTTCCACATTTGAAAAGATAAAAATAGATTTGTATCGAAATGAACTAGTTTTGAACTAGAATTAAAATCAATTTATTTAATAAATAAATAAATTGAATTTGAAAGTGATTTTAAAAATAATCAATATTCCCAATACGTGAATGGGACTGGAGTTGAATCGAAATTACCTTCGGAATATTTCGATGTTGGATTTCGTGACTATTCAGATATTGTTATGGGAATTTGATCTAACATTTTGGTGCTTTCACTAAGAAAACAGTCCTAAAGTTTCACTATTCAGTTCTTTGAAGATTCCAGCGATTCGGATATCATGGCTGGAAAGAGATCTAAGGAAGCACGAGCTTCACGAACCAATGAAATAATCGAAGAAAGTGTGCACGAGCTAGGCAATGAGGAAACTCTGGATCGCGGAGCGCAGGGGGCGAACCGTTCCGATGAAGACGCCATGCTCCGAGTCGATGAGAACGAGGCGATCCAAACTGCTGAAGGGGTTGTTACTCGATCCCGAGATAACGCCTCGAATCCTCCGCATATCGTTACCACGAACCTATCTCAGGGGGGCGTTGCGAGCCACCATCCTCGATCCACAGCGATCCGAATTGATGACCAGACTACAACTCGACCTGGAAAGGAGCCTATGGCTCGCCCCTACCGTCCTGGCCCCTCCGCTCGACCTGGCTCAAGCTCTTTGCGCATAAGAGTTTGCGATGATGACCAATATGACCCTGCTGCTCCCGTTACTGAGAGGGATCTCTCTCGCTTTTCCGAAATGTGGGAGAGATTGTTTGATGAATTGGCTGCCCAAAGGCAGGAAAGCTCCGTCCTGCGACAAAATTTGACTGCTATGGATAAAAGGCTTGATGAACTCGCAAGGCAAAGGACGCCACCAGCTCGTCCGCTCACTCCAGGATATTCTTCTTCGTCAGAGGAATCGCCGAGACCTCCGCGGCGACCATATGAGAGAGCCGAAAACATAGAGCAGCTTCGGTTCGGAACTCTGCCATCACGGGAAGAAGAAGCGCTGGAGTCGGGGCCCTCAAACCATAATGTGAACGATCACGCCCCGACTCCCAGAGCTCGAGATGTGGACAATCCTGTACAGAACAGACTACCTCAGCCCCGTCGTCGCGCACATGCTCATGGTAACAGGGGGCAACGAAGCCCTATCCGAGCCCCAGATTTTGTGACTACTCCCGGAAGAGAGACTAGAGAACCCCGCCGAGCCAGAAGCACTGACCCTGAACCTCCGCTGACCAGTGCAAATGTGGCAGCCATGATCCATCAAATTTTGGCAGATAGCCGTGGGCAACGGAATGAAGATTGGGGAATTGACCGCAGTCACACCCCTTTCACTGATGATATTTTGAATGCGACTTTCCCGAGGCGTTTCAACATGCCACAGATGAACCGATACGCGGGTAGGTCTGACCCTGTCCAGCATCTGATGAGATACTCTTGGTCAATGACCGCTGCCGCAGCTTCTGACGCTGTCAAGTGCAAAGCATTTCCCATATTCTTGGAGGATGTAGCATTGTTATGGTTTACTCGCTTGCCAGCAAGATCGATTTCTAGCTTCAGGGAGTTGAGTGAGAAGTTCGTAGAACAATTCCGTATCTATGCACAAAAGAAGAAGAGTGTGATTGATTTGTTCCTTTTCAAGCAGCGACCAGGCGAGAGTTTGAGGGCGTACCTAGATCGTTTCAACTTGGCCGCTACTGAAGTTAAAGATCCCCATGAACCAACCGTTGTCGCAGCACTGATTGATGGAGTAGATAAAGACACTGAATTCGGGAGATACCTGGCAGGCAAGCCACCCCATACTAGAGAGTTATTCTATGAAAAAGCTAACGTACATTTACGCCGGGAAGAAGTATATGCTAACCGAAAGACAAAAACAGCTGATAAGGAGGAAATCCAGAGCAATGTCGCCATAAAAGAGACAAGAGACGGCTCGGGGAGAGTCGAGGTTAATGTCGGAAATCGGAATCAGAATTGTCGTCAGTGAGGGAACAACAATAATAATGGTAACGGCAACAACCGGAAGAGGAACCGAGGGAACGACTCCCAGAGAAGGACTCGTCCCAGGGCCTTTGAAAGTTATACACCAATAAATGATACTCTGGAAAATATCTTCATGGATGCGTATGAAGTCCTCTAGAATAAGAGGCCACCTCCCAGAGAGTCGACGGAGAAAGAACGTGAAACGGAGAAGTTTTGTCTCTTTCATCAGATTCACGGCCATTCGACAAATGAATGCCGTCACCTAAGAGATGTAGTCGAAAGGCTGCTTCGAGAAGGAAAATTAGATGAATACAGAGTAACGCCCAGAGACAGGGGGCAAGCAGTACAGGCTCCAAATCAGAACCAGAATCAACTTGCTGCTAGGCCAACTGCCCAGCAAAAGGGAAAGAACATTGTTATCAATACCGTAGTCGGAGGACTTTATCTTGCCGGGCATAGTTCCAAGGCATTGGATCAATATGTCAATGCAGCCAAGCAACACCTGGAGGTAGGGGAGTGTAGCAACCCTGAGGACAATATCCTGGTAAAGCAACAAAAGATGATGACCGACGATGTCGTTTTCCGAGTACGAGAAAGCATTGGAGTCCATGCTCCGACTGAAGATCCATTTGTAATTACAGTACCTATTGGACCAGCCACTGTTCATAAAGTTTTAGTGGATAACGGGAGTTCCGTCAACATTCTTTTCAAAAGGACATTTGACCAGATGAACCTCGAAATAAAAGACTTGAAGCCCTGTCAAGGATGGATCCGTGGATCTAACGGAACATCCACCGCTCCAATGGGTTTTGTAGAGTTACCGGTTACGCTTGGGGAAGGAGAACGCCAGAGAGTGAGAATCCTTCCCTTCGTGGTTTTGGACGTTGAATCGCCCTACAATGCCTTCTTGGGCCGACCGGCCCTCGCAAAGTTTAGAGCCTGTATAGCCCCCTAGTGCCTATTATTGAAATTCCCCACAGAAGCTGGCGTTGGTATTGTCAGAGGAGATCAGGTTGCTGCGCGAACATGTTATGTTGCCGAGCTAAAGTTACTTCGCAATGGAGGGGGCATAGAGACCAAAGGCGCTTCTCCCCCTACAAGGGCGGAGACCTTATAGCAACTAAAGAGGATAACCGTTGGAGAGTCGCCCAGAGAGTTGCCCGAGGATATAGATCCCAGAGAGGATCAAGAACCTGGGGGCAGAATGGCGACTCCCAACGAGACAACTGTGGATGTACTGATCGATGATAGTGACCCAGAGAAGGTCCTTAAGATTGGATCCCAGTTAAATCCGAATCTCGCTAAAGAACTGACGGATTTCTTAAAAAACAACTTGGATGTATTTGCTTGGACTCATGCAGACATGTGCGGGATATCCCCATCAATCATGAGCCATTCATTAAGCATTAACCCTAAACATCCTCCTGTAAAGCAAAAAAGGCGAATGTTGGGCCCAGAGAGGTCTGCTGCCTTGAAAGAAGAAGTTGGAAAGCTAAAGAGTAATGGATTTATCAGAGACTCGAGCTACCCAGACTGGATTTCGAATCCAGTCCTGGTAAAGAAGGCCAACGGGAAGTGGCGAACGTGTATCGACTTCTCGGATTTGAACAAAGCCTGTCCAAAAGATAGTTTCCCGTTACCCCAGATTGACCAGTTGGTGGACTCGACGGCGGGTCATGTGCTTCTCTCATTTATGGATGCTTATTCAGGATATAACCAGATTCCGATGCATGTTCCAGATCAAGAACACACTAGTTTTATCACGGATCTGGGATTATATTGTTATGTGGTGATGCCCTTTGGCTTGAAGAATGCGGGCGCTACATATCAACGTTTAGTCAACAGAATGTTTTATAACCAGATCGGGAAAACAATGGAAGTATACGTCGACGATATGTTGGTTAAGTCCAAGCAATCTTCCCAACACACTACTGACTTGGCAGAGATGTTCGGCATTCTTCGAAGGTACGGAATGAAACTCAACCCAACCAAATGTTCATTCGGTGTTGCCTCCGGAAAATTCTTGGGGTTCATCGTCAGTTCCCGTGGGATTGAGATTAATCCAGATCAGATCGCGGCAATCAGAGGCATTCAGGAACCTAGGCAAATTAGGGATGTGCAAAGCCTTGCAGGAAAAGTGGCCGCACTAAGCAGATTTATCTCCAGGGCTACGGATAAGTGCATCCCATTCTTCGAATTAATAAAGCGGGGAAAACGCCACTTCAAATGGACGCCCGACTACGTAGAAGCATTTCAGAACTTACTAAGGCACCTGGAGAAACCTCCGATATTATCTAAGCCAATGGATCACGAGGACTTATTCGTGTATTTGGCAGTGTCATCCCATGCGATCAGCTCAGCGTTGGTAAGAGAAGAGGATAAGGTCCAAAGACCTGTGTATTACGTGAGTAAAAAATTAACGGCAGCAGAGCGTAATTATCCGAGGATAGAAAAGTTCGCGTATAGTTTACTGATCGCCTCTAGAAAGCTTCGACATTATTTTCAGGCGCATCCCATTACTGTATACACCGATCACCCACTCAAGCAAGTTTTACAGAGACCAGAGGCGTCTGGAAGATTACTCAAATGGAACATTGAGTTAAGTCAATTTGATCTGAACTTTCAGCCTAGGCAGTCAATTCGGGGGCAAGTGATAGCCGACTTCATAGCAGAGTTTACCGTACCGGAGGAAGATATAGCCAACGAAGAGGTCAATCCTTCAAAATTACTTTTCGACCCCAATACCTGGAGATTGTATACTGATGGCGCTAGGAATGACGAAAGATTCGGCGCTGGAATAGTTCTTGAAACTCCCAAGAAACGATTGATAACCTATGCAATCCGATGGAGTTTCACGCCACTAACAACGATTCCGAATATGAAGCTCTGATAGCCGGATTAAGGATCGCAAAGGAATTAGAGGTCACAAAGCTGAACATCTTCTACGACTCCAAGTTAGTTGTGAACCAAGTTACTGGAAAATTCCAGGCTAAAAGTGCAAGATTGATTTTATACTTAAAGAAAGTGAAAGAGGTTGCTGAACGATTTTGATCACTACAGCATATCTCATATTCCGCGATCAGAGAATCAGCAGGCGGATAAGTTGGCAAAGATGGCTAGTTCCGACGATCCTGAAGTGACCGGGCTAGCCCCCGTTGAAGTACTTCGGTCCCCTAGCGTAGATCAAATGGAAATCGACCTAATACTAGAGACGGAACCAGAAAGGGAGTCCTGGATGACCCCTCTGAAGAATTTCCTGATGAATGGAGCGCTTCCAACCAAAAAAAGCGAGAGGCGTAAAGTAATTCGTAAAGCCGCCCGATACGTTCTGCAAGGCGGAGTTCTTTACAGACAAGGATTTTCGATGCCCCTCCTCCGGTGTATAGCTCATGATGACATCAAGCGTGTGCTGCGAGAGGTTCACGAAGGCGAATGCGGCGACCACACTGGAGGGCAAACTTTGGCAAAAAAGGTGTTGTGGCATGGTTATTTCTGGCCTACCATAAACAAGGATGCGGCAAGATACGCACGACGGTGTGATGCGTGTCAGAGATTTTCAAAAATACCTAAAGCACCCGTTTGGTAAGCGGGAGGTCTGAGTTCAATTCTCAGTGAAAGCACCAAAATGTTAGATCAAAATTTGGACCTAACACCCAAATTGTTCTGAATCTTATAGAGTTTCAACTGAAGAATGAGAAAAAAGAAAACAACACACAGAATTTATAGTGGTTCGGCGTTAACAAGCCTACGACCACTTTATATATTATCGATTATACTTTGAAAGCTAATACAATCAATGATTTCTCTCAATACTCTAGTAGTTTAACAATAATGGCGGATTCAGTACTCAATATTGCCAAAAAAAGATCCTTAAAAATGCCAAGCTCCGGGCTATTTATAGCTGATTTTGTCAGGCGGGGCGCTGTAACACATGGCACGAATCCCGAGGACATCGGATCGCATCGAGAATGGAGTACCACCAGTTTGCTCCAATGCGATAGTTAAATCTTTAATTAGATTTGAACATGAAATGGTAATTAATTTTACCGATAGCACCGTGGTGTTAGATATGGAGTTTTACCAGTTTTGCTCCATGGGATGAATAGGTTGGGATTGGGAAATAAAATAAGTAATTACTTCGGTGTGGTTCGCTAATCCCGACTAGTTTGAAATGATATCAAAAGGAAGATTAAAGAATAAATTTAAAAGAATTTATCTTGGATAAAATTAATGGGAAACTTTCCCCTAAGAATGTGATTTTGTGAATAAAAGAATATTCTGAATTGGAATGAGGCGTCTGTTGTGTTTGTGTAACATTTGTTTATCATATACGTGGATTATTCAGAAAGGCCGAGTTTATACCCATTCTGAATAACCGATTCGACGAGATGTCGAAGATGAAGACGGTGGTTGAAGACCGGAAGTCTTCACATCGTCTGGGTGATTACTGATGATCTTGATTGGGCTGTACACCCAAGATGAGGGAAATAGTTGGTGATCGTCCAGACGTACTTGGAGATGGAGGGATATGCGAGGAAAGTGCCTCCGGTTTCGTTCAGACTAAGAACGAACTTGTAAATGGATTGTGTGTCTGACATTGGATTTTATTCTGTGTTGATTGATCTCTATTAAATATACATCTGTTTGGTGGCGGAGAATTTATTCTCTTGCTTAACGCCCTTCTCTGAGACGTACGAGCTCAGAGGTTGTATATCGATGGACATCAGTCGCATGGAGTGAATTGCCTGTGTGGCACGCGTAAGTGGCAAATGATCAAGGCTTCTGTTGAAAAGCAAAGTCTTGTGGTTGAAGATCAAAGCACGACCTGTGTGGCGTAGCTTTGTATATAACGTGAATTCGCGAGCCTCACACCTCGGTATGAGTTAAAAACGGGATACAGACCCAAGGAGTGCATGACGTTTCTTTCTAGCTAGGGTGGTGTCGGTGACCTACCCGCCCTGACATTTATATACTTTTCACCTGTGTGGTTGTTGGATACGAGGCGCCTCAGATATAGGTCTGTAAGGATCGGGAAACGTGTGTTCAGGAATAACTAATCCTCAAAAGTAAGAGAGGACCGGCCTTGGAGGTTCCAAAGGATCAGAGTGGGGTCCTGAGGCATTGCTAGAGTGTCTCGAACGCGGAGAGGAGCTTGCCCCTTGCCTCGACTCATGACGGAAATCCAATTTCCAATACGTGTGTTTCGGTTTTATTTGTAGAACCTAGTATGGCGACATAGTGGTACGGGTCATTCATGCGGCCTATGATTGATATTTATGATTGAAATTGTTTTGACACTATACACCTATAATAGTATCAAATAATGTGTTTTAAACGTATCAAGCATGGTTTGGCTGTTATAAGGTAAAAACCCTATCCTCCGGCTTGCGTTGCATTGTGTGATGGGACCTGGGTCTTATAACAGCTTCATTTTCCTTTATTTAGCATTGCGCTGTTTGTTCTATGCACTGGTATTCTTGGGAGGAAACCCGTTCCGTGTTATACGGCGTGGTCCCTTGATTTACCAAACTTTAAAACAAATATTAATAACTGTTTTAGTTCTCACCCCAGTCCCATGACTGACCTGGAGTTTATTGTTTTTAACCTAAACTCTGGGTGCCCCTATTTTTCGCACGGGCAGCTAGTAGTTTTGGTTTTGCAGATTTATATTCACAGGGTCCTGATTTACAGCTGGAGCGATGCTCGGAAAGCTCTGTATCCGTGTATCACTTCTAGTTGTGTTGTGTATATTTTTCCACTGCTATGTAATTTATTGTAATCTCTGATATTTATCGAATGTAATTTATTCATTTATACTCTGTATATTCTTGTATCTGATGGAATTATTGTAATATACAATGAAATGTTCTTCCGTTTGCATCCTTTTGTGTGTTGTTCTCAAAGTATCCGCTCTTTCCTTCACGGGGAAGTTACGGGTTCTTACAGTGGTATCAGAGCTTTGGTTTACAAAGCTCGAGAACAAGACACATTAGAACCAAACGAAAGAATTCATCAGATATTGAATTAGTAATATCCAATTATAATGACTCGTTAAAGATAGGATCAGTAGTATCCTAGAACGAGTGTGAAGAGTATAAATTTTCAAATGAAAACAATTTTGTTTTGAAATTTAAATCGCTTTATACATATTTGAATATTTATTTATTTTGAATTTGGACAATCGAGTATATAAAGATTTCGCGTATACGCGTCATGAACGTATAGTCGAAGTTTTAATATACTGGATAGATATAGAGTCACATTCTAGACACCCCGGGATAATTATGATGATGTGGCCACATCATCAGTATTTATGTTCGTATTTCGAAGGTGTGATATCTATATATTTCCATTAGACTGGTGTGAGAACCAAAACTAATATAGATAAATTTATTTGTTGTGAATTGGCATCAAAAACATGATTTTCTGTATATATATCCAATTATGAATTTGAAACTCTAATTCACTAATTGATTGATGTTTGTCTATTTGTTTGATAATTTTGAACCATTTAGCCTAATTGAATCAAACATTGAATTGTATTGAAAATTGGTCGCAATTGCATGCATATACATGTACTTACATTGAACAGGTCATAGCAAGGAGGCTAGAGCAGAGAATAAAATTTGTTTGCCCGACAAATAGGTACATGTTTATCATAATTTACTGTTTTGTTTGGATGAAGATGATTTTATGAGCCGATTGGCTAGCCGCTTGGCTTTTTCTTTTTCCTTTTGACATCAGAAGGCCTATATGGCAATTTCGTGATTTTCCCGTGGCTCCCGGTGCAGGGGAGGTTATGGCGAAATTTTTCGAAAATTCCGGGTGTTAGCCAAATTTTTGAAGAATTTGAAAATTCTCAGAAACTGAAAAGTTGGAGAATGGAAGCTAGATCGAACGTAGAGTTGATTAATCAAACCACTTTCGATTTTGTTCCTTTTCGGGGACGAAATTTTTTAAGTGGGGGAGATTGTAACAACCCAGAAATGCGGGCCAGTTGAAAATTTTTATTTTGGCAATTTTAGCGAATTTTGATTATTTAAAATGAATTATTTTAAATAATATCAACGAGAAATTGAATAGATTCGAACGTATATATATATATATACGTCGTCGTTAGAATATAGATATTTTATTTTAATTATAAATGGAATTGAAATGGCGTGGTAGTTCGATAATTCGATTTCAAACTTCAATTGAACACACCGGGTGCAAAATAAACCGGATTTTAGCGAAACCAAAAA
Source organism: Allium sativum (assembly GCA_030737875.1). NCBI lineage: Eukaryota > Viridiplantae > Streptophyta > Magnoliopsida > Asparagales > Amaryllidaceae > Allium > Allium sativum. The sequence goes on along the minus strand of CM060912.1, from coordinate 718,065,556 downwards.
TAATGGGATCTAATTGAGAATATCTTTCCAACGAATCCGACAAATCAAAATTTCATAGCGGGAATCAAAAGATATGTCCAGTTGAAAATCCTGAATAGTCGCTATGGAATTCAGGCCCTTAAAAATGGAAATTTTGCAAACGACCTCGGATTTCGACGAAACCGCTTTTGTTGGATCCGCGAAGTCAAATTATCGTTAGGTTTTAAATTTCATAATTTTTCGAATCAATATGTGAGCGTGGAAAAGGAAAACGCTTTTGACCTGTTTAAGTTGATTTTAATCGACTGGAAATTGGACATTTTTCAAACGATCTCAGAATTAGACGAAACTAGTTTTGTTAGAACCGTATCGTCAATACGAAGCTAGAAAATATTTTTCTGGAATTTTTCGGGTCTGTATGTGGCTCCGGTAAATTGAAATGTACGTTTAAAATAAAATATATAGATTTAAATTTTGTTTTAAACGGAAACTGATTCAAACAGTCGAATTGGCCTACGAAACATATCCCATTGTGTTCGAAATGGGGGTAATTAGCTAGGGGCGACAGTCGTTGGACCTCGATTGGAGTCCGAACGAAAAGTAAACTAAAGGAAGATTAAATAAATAAATTAATTAAATATATAACGTCCCTTTATCTCTCCTTAGCCCCCCCTTTCTTTTCATTTCCACGTTCAAAATTAGGTTTAAATATAAAAAACTGCCGCCGCGTTGACCCTCGTGCCACCGTGCCTGTGACGCCGTCCCTCCCCCCTAGCGATCGCCGCGCCCCCCCTCACCTCCACCCCCTTCTCCGATCAACCCAAGACCCCCTCCCTTGAGTCAGCTCGATGCCAAAGCCCCTCAGACCCATACGACGTGCGATCCACCCAAACCCCTCCCTCAGTCAAACCGCGCCCTAGCCCTCCTCCCCGCCGACACCAGAGCCGACGCCGCCCCTCCGGCCAGCAGCCTCGCGTTAAGACCCCCCCCCCCTCCGAAACCCCTTTTTCCTCCTTTAAACCGTGAAGCCCCATGCCGTGAGAACCTTTCAGCAACCCCATTTCTTTTCTGCTTCACCGCCATAAGGTGCGGATCCACCTTGACAGCTGAATAAACCTCTTTCTTTACTGCGATTCAAGGTGAGTGGATCCACACAATTTTAATTTCAGTTTTATTTTAAAATCGTTTTTTTTATATATAGCATGATATAAAAGGTTATATTTTTATCATATAGAAAAGGTTAGACTTTTATATAGGAAAAAGTTAGAATTTTTAAAATAGAAAAGATTTGATTTTTCTATATGAAAAGACCATATTTTTATAAGTGAAATGCGAGATTTTTGTTACAGAAAAGAACGGATTTTTATAAGTAGAAAGATCGGATTTTTATAGTTTGAAAGGAATTATAAAAATATAATCTTTATCGATACGAACACTGTTATCAAAATATGATTTTTACCATATAGTTAGAAATAAAAATATATGATTTTGATACAGAAGTTAGAAAAGTAAATATACGATTTTCATATAGAAGTAGTGATGAAAATTCTACTTTTACATTATAGAAGTGTTAAAAATATGACCTTTATATAGTAGCGATGTAAAAATAGAATTTTTATCTATATAGTAACGATGTAAAAATAGAATTTTTATCTATATAGTAGCGATGTAAAAATAGAATTTTTACCTATATAGTAGTGATGTAAAAATAGAATTTTTATCTATATAGTAGCGATGTAAAAATAGAATTTTTATCTATATAGTAGCGATGTAAAAATAGAATTTTTATCTATATAGTAGCGGTGTAAAAATGGGACTTTTATGTATTGAATAGCGAAGTAAAAATTCGATTTTTATATATTGGATAGCGAAGTAAAAAAATTCGATTTTTATATATGTAGTGGCTACGGGCAACGAAAGGGACGAAAGGCCAGAACGGCGAAGACTTCTACAAAAGAAGAGTCGGGATGATTGGATTAGCTAGTTGGTGAGAACTTCTCACTCTAAATCTCTTTTTCTAGTTATATATATATATACTAGGATGCAGACGGTGCTTAGCAGCACCCGACACCCGTCATCCACAAACCATGGATGGCTTGTTTGTTTGATTGATGTGTTGTGAAAATTGTTTGTGATGTTGATGTGAAATCGATTATAAAATGTAGATAGTTGAAATGAATTAATTGTTGTTAAAAATATAATTTTTAACGTGAATGTGAATAAATAAATATCTATAAACAAATCAGCCGATTTGTTTATATACACTGATTTGACTAATATTGATTGGGTTGATAAATTTTACACATCGCCCAACTGCACAAACAAAAATCTGTGTTTGTTGATTTGAAACCCCACACGGGTGTTGGGATGATATTTGGCGTACACTAATCCCAATTATTTAATTGTATGTCGATCGATTGGTCGACAGGCTATGGAAGCGTTAATTATTTATATTTGATGCTTATGCAGTTGTGTGGTGCACCTTGGATGATGGTTGATTGTTTATCATTGCTATTATATACATATGTTGTGTGGAATCCATATAATTAACATTATATGGTGATTGATTGGGCCTCATTCCAATCGGGAAAATAATGAATATTATAAAATATAGATTCATGTGTTGAATATAAAAATAGTCATGTGTTGACGATGTTCATGTGTTGAAACTGTTCATGTGTTGAGTAAAATATTTTAATAATAAAATTTACATCTTTATCATATTTAAAATTAGAACTACTTCACGGTGGAGTCTAATTGAAAATCAAACGATAGATACCATAATTTTATAAAATATTTTACATAATAAAAATTGACGTGTGTTGAAAGAAATATAGATTCATGTGTTGAATAGTATAAATATTCATTTGTTGAATAGAATAAAGAAGTTTTTGAAAAATATAAAGCCGTGTTGATTAGAGATGCGTTATTTTGACGCGAACGATATTTATATCGATTTTATTCGTTTTATAATGAATATTGAAAAGTGATTTCAAAATTTAATATTTTGAAATGAAATTCAAATTAAATTAGATTAAAATTCAAATTGAAATTTTATTGAATCAATTTGAAATGAATTCGAATAGAAAATGAATTCGATTTGAATTGAATAGAAAGTGAATTTGAATTTGAATTTGAATTAAATAGAAATGAATTCAAATTGAATTGAAATTGAATTAAAAACGAATTGAAATCGTTTTGAATGAAATTTAAAACGAACTGAAATTGAATTGAAATCAATTTGAAATGAATTCGAATTGAAGTAAATGGAAGGTAAATTCAAATTGAATTGAAACGAATTAGAATTTGAATTAAATTGAAACAAATTAGAATTTGTATTGAATTGAAACGAATTTGAATTCGAATTAAATAAAATTGGAACGAATTCGAATCGAACTGAAATCAAATCGATTTGAAATTGTTTTTGAAACGAATTTAAAACGATTTATAAAATACGTTTTAAAAGGGAAATCGACGAAATATATATAATATATATATATTATATATATAATGGCCTGAATAGAACGCGCTGCGCTGCGGCAGTTCGTGAATTTCGACCATTGACTTCAAATCGACATTACGGGAGATCCGACCGTCGGATTCTCCTAAAACCAGAAACGTTGGGTTCGTATCGAAAAGAGCTTTCCAATGAATGTTAGAAATTTGAAATCTAACAGTTGGATTTGGAATTATGTCCAAATCAAATTTAGAAAAGGTCGTTGTAAGTGGAGTTCGATGGTCGTTGTTGGAAATCGACTGTACGGGCCTTGATAAAATTATTAAAAATATCTATAATTTGTGTAAAATCATAATATATGAATTGGGAAGAACTGGGATGAAAATTTCCACATTTGAAAAGATAAAAATAGATTTTTATCGAAATGAACTAGTTTTGAACTAGAATTAAAATCAATTTATTTAATAAATAAATAAATTGAATTTGAAAGTGATTTTAAAAATAATCAATATTCCGAATACGTGAATGGGACTAGAGTTGAATCGAAATTATCTTCGGAATATTTCGATGTTGGATTTCGTGACTATACAAATATTGTTATGGGAATTTTAAAGATATTATATCTTTATTTCCAATACGATATTTCTTGGTTTCAGAATTTGATATTGAATATAAGCCGATATGTTTTCTACTCAGAGCCTTGTATTTAATATCAAATATGATTTGGGTTTGTCGTGAATCGTGTTTTAGATGACATTGGTTCTTTTACACAGTTAATGGTAGGATATTGATTTTTGAAAAGATTAAAACTAAGTGGAGTTTTAATGAATCTTTAATTAGATTGAAATGTGAATTGATAATTTAAATTATCAAATCAAAAAGGTGATCGAGAATGGAGTACCACCAGTTTTTCTCTAATGTGATAGTTAAATCTTTAATTAGATTTGAACGTGAAATGGTAATTAATTTTACCGATAGCACCGTGGTGTTAGATATGGAGTATTACCAGTTTTGCTCCATGGGATGAATAGGTTGGGATTGGGAAATAAAATAAATAATTACTTCGGTGTGGTTCGCTAATCCCGACTAGTTTGAAATGATATCAAAAGGAAGATTAAAGAATAAATTTAAAAGAATTTATCTTGGATAAAATTAATGGGAAACTTTCCCCTAAGAATGTGATTTTGTGAATAAAAGAATATTCTGAATTGGAATGAGGCGTCTGTTGTGTTTGTGTAACATTTGTTTATCATATACGTGGGTTATTCAGAAAGGCCGGGTTTATACCCATTCTGAATAACCGATTCGACGAGATATCGAAGATGAAGACGGTGGTTGAAGACCGGAAGTCTTCACATCGTCTGGGTGATTACTGATGATCTCGATTAGGCTGTACACCCAAGATGAGGGAAACAGTTGGTGATCATCCAGACGTACTTGGAGATGGAGGAATATGCGAGGAAAGTGCCTCCGGTTTCGTTCAGACCCATAACGAACTTGTAAATGGATTGTGTGTCTGACATTGGATTTTATTGTGTGTTGATTGATCTCTATTAAATATACATCTGTTTGGCGGCGGAGAATTTATTCTCTTGCTTAACGCCCTTCTCTGGGACGTACGAGCTCAGAGGTTGTATATCGATGGACATCAGTCGCATGGAGTTAATTGCCTGTGTGGCACGCGTAAGTGGCAAATGATCAAGGCTTCTGTTGAAAAGCAAAGTCTTGTGGTTGATGATCAAAGCACGACCTGTGTGGCGTAGTTTTGTATATAACGTGAATTCGCGAGTCTCACACCTCGGTATGAGTTAAAAACGGGATACAGACCCCAGGAGTGCACGATGTTTCTTTCTAGCTAGGGTGGTATCAGTGACCTACCAGCCCTGACATTTATATACTTTTCACCCGTGTGGTTGTTGGATACGAGGCGCCTCGGATATAGATCTGTAAGGACCGGCAAACGTGTGTTCAAGAATAACTAATCCTCAAAAGTAAGAGAGGACCGGCCTTGTAGGTTCCAAAGGATCAGTGTGGGGTCCTAAGGCATTGCTAGAGTGTCTCGAACGCGGAGAGGAGCTTGCCCCTTGCCTCGACTCATGACGGAAATCCAATTTCCAATACGTGTTTCGGTTTTATTTGTAGAACCTAGTATGGCGACATAGTGGTATGGGTCATTCATGCCGCCTATGATTGATATTTATGATTGAAATTGTTTTGACACTATACACCTATAATAGTATCAAATAATGTGTTTTAAACGTATCAAGCATGCTTTGGCTGTTATAAGGTAAAAACCCTATCCTCCGGCTTGCGTTGCATTGTGTGATGGGACCTGGGTCTTATAACAGCTTCATTTTCCTTTATTTAGCATTGCGCTGTTTGTTTTATGCACTGGTATTCTTGGGAGGAAACCCGTTCCGTGTTATACGGCGTGGTCCCTTGATTAACCAAACTTTAAAATCAATATTAATAACTGTTTTAGTTCTCACCCCAGTCCCATGACTGTAATGACCCGCATTGGCAGAGGTATTATGATTAATTTAATTTATTATATCAATGGTGATTTAGAGAATTTAATGATCGTAGAACTTAATAATGATGAACATTTAATTTAAAATAATAAATTAAATAATATATTTAATTCTGAATGGTCGAAATGACGATATGGTGTGAACCGGATCATCTGTGATATTTAATTCAGCTTGGAATTGAATTTGAATAACGAATATATTAAATTGTCGACAGTTGAACGTATAGTTTATAATATAATTATAAACGAGCTCGAAGTGGCGCTGCAGTTCGTAAATTGGCGATTCGAACTTCAACTGAATGTACAGGATTCGTTTTAAGCCGGATTTCTGTGAAACAAGAAACGTGTGGAGCTGGTGGAGTATATCTTTCTAGTGGAAGAGAGAAATCAGGATTTTCGTCGTGTAGATTTTGAGATATGTCCAAATCAAATTTTGAAATAGTCGCTATAGAATCGTTTATCGACCGTAACGGTTTATTCGATATAACTAGATATCGGGTTTGAATTTAGACAAGGTTCTTTTGGGAAGTAGTGATAATTTAATTTTTAGAATTTTATGGTAATTTTTAATTAATTTAATAAGCGACTTTTTATTTGAAGTATTTCACACCCTGAAATCAACATTTTTGAAGTTTCAAAATATGAGTCCATCTACCGGTATTATTATATTTTTGGGATCACGGCACATTACTCGATTTAATGATATTTTCATATCAGTCCGTAAACAAAACAGAGTTTCATATAATGGGGTATTCCATCGTTAAGTTTTAATATATTAAATATTTTTAAAATGGACCAAATTCAATTAGGTAAAATGTTCTGTGGCCTCTTTCTGCTCAAACATTTTTTTGTGTGGTCAAGCGGAAGCTAGCGGACACCCTATCGAATTGAATGGCTTAAAACTCCCAACATTTCTCTATATAAAGGATGGAAGCTGCGGAAACCTAATTGGCTCGTTCTTCAATTTTTCCGCCTCCATATTTATGAAACCGACAATCTGGAAAACACCCAACTTCATCCTCTCCAAACTCGAAATCCACTCATCAATTCGAAGCTTTCAAACTGCAAATATCTCGAGCTAGTCGAGATCTTCGATCTGAACCACCATGATCGGATCTTGAGTTTTAGATTGGCCGGAACCCTTTTTCAAACCAGCGACAGTCGAAGTGCTTTTGGGAGCGAACCAGGACGTTGAGTCGAGCAAGGGGTTAGGGCGCAGACAGATCCGGAGGCGCATGATTTCGCAGCGTTCGATCGACTTACGGTGGGGCGTGGGTGACGGTAGGACAACATTTGGGTTTAATGTGGGAGGAAGTTATCTGTTTGTTGTACAGGGGAGTCCACTGTTTGGGTATGAGCAGTCCGAGCTTGAGTCTAAAGTGCATGGGGAGTTGATGGAGATTGTCAGTACTGGTCTGTAGGGGTCGGATTTTGGGGTCAGGACGCATTGAGGAGGATGTGAACGATGGGAAGTTTCATTTTTGTGAAGGAGGAAGGGTATGGTTATGTTTGTACTGGTGGAGATGTGTTACAGTGATGGTGTATTCATTTAGATGGCTGCGTTGAGGGTATTGGGATGCGGTGTAGAAGAGTCAAATGGACTGGAGCTCACATTGATAATAATAAGAGATGTTGAGTGGTCTGTGTAGGGGAGAACAAGGATAAGAAGGATGTTGGGCAGGAAACGTGGATTTAAGGGTTGAAGTTATTGCTGATTTTAAGTTGTTGTTTTCTTTTTTCAAAAGAAGGGAGGGAGGTTTGAATCGATCGAAGTGGTCGACTATGGCCAACGGTGCATACAGCGTGGTCCAACGGGGAAGAAGGGATGAATTGAACGAGCTGGTATTTTGTCTAATGGGCCGGAAAGAAAAAAAAAGGGTCCGACAGGATCGTATGGACGAGAGCTACCCAATGGAACCGACTGGGATGGAATTCGACCTCGTTACAATTTATGGCGAAATAAATTGTCCGACTGAATCAAATAACGCAAACCGTTATTTAATGGTTAACGCGCAAATGTGAGTAAATATCACTAACTCTGAACAGTTTATAATTTCATGTTGTATTTTTAGAACTGTTAGATATTGGCTATTTGACTGTGTGTTGACTGTTTGATTGAACTGCTAGTCAGTTAATTAAATTTTCTATATTGATTCTGTTTAACAGAATATATCATATGGAACTGAAAGTGATGTTATCTATATTGTTTAACATCTGTGATGCAGGGAAACAGGTTGGAGGAATCCGATTGGATTCCTCAACATTTATGTTACTGTTTTCATATATTGTGATATATGATGTGTTATATAATCTGTTATGGATTATGTGTGTTGGAATGATGTTGATCATTGTTATTCGATATTTTAAATATCATAAAAGACCCTGGGATGTAAAAAGAAGTATTTCAATGTATATTGAAATAAAGGAATTTTATAAAATCACAGGATTTTATAAAAGGAATTATTTATAAAACGAACACGGTTTTATAAAAGGGATATTTATTTAGAAAATAAATAGAAATAGAAAAGGGATATTTATTTAGAAAATAAATAGAAGTTATAAATAGGAAATATTTGTAACGGTAAATAGAAGTTGTAAATAGGAAATATTTGTAACGGTAAATAGAAGTTATAAATAGGAAATATTTGTAACGGTAAATAGAAGTTATAAATAGGAAATATTTGTAACGGTAAATAGAAGTTATAAATAGGAAATATTTGTAACGGTAAATAGAAGTTATAAATAGGATATATTTGTAACGGTAAGTAAACGTTATAAAAAAGGAAATAGTTGTAACGGAAAACGTAGTTTATCAAAAGAAGTTAATCGATGTTAGTTAATCGATTTGAGAATAAAGTTAAAAAGAAGTTAATCGATGTTAGTTAATCGATTTGAGAATAAAGTAAAAAAAAGAAGTTAATCGATGTTAGTTAATCGATTAGAGAATAAAGTTGAAAGGAGATAATCGATGAGTTAAATCGAATATAGTTATTCGAATAGAAGCAAATGAGTTAATCGAATACAGTTATTCGAATAGAAAGTAAAAGGAATTATCGAATATAGTTTATTCGAAAAGAGTAAGTAAATCAATAGCGTTAGTCAAATAGTGTTAGTTCAAAAGAGTTAATCGATGTTAGTTAATCGAATATAGTTAATTGATAAGAGTCAATCGAATATAGTTATTCGAACGAGAGTTAAGTAAGGAAGTTAGTTAAAGAAATATAAAGTGAACTTTGCCTATTTCAAAGTTAGAAATGTTGTTCAGTTAAGGTCTGAGAGGTAGTTCTACCCCAACTTGATTGGCTTCGTTTTAACTAAGGAATAGTTAAGGCTCGGCAGTAAAGGAAATGGTTTGAATTGGCATCGCGATGGTTTGTTTAAACATCTGTCTAAGTCCAATGAAGAAGCTTTGGAAATGTTTTTTTCCAAATAAGAAACCAGAAATGTTTTCTAATAAAGAAACAAAGAAATGGAAATGTTTTCCATTGTTAATAACATATATTTTCCCAATTTAGAAAATAAGGAATATTGAACGTAGGTAAACATGAGATAAGTAAATTAATGAACTAAAGAGATAAATGTTGAACGATGTTTGATCGATATAATTTCCATTAGGAAATAATATCGTTGTTTGCACACCTGTTTTTATTCGATAGTTAAATCACAGACTATCGAAGTTTTTACCATTTTAACGTTGTTAATATGGAGAGACCGGTTGGATTATTATCCAAAGAACCACTCTGTATTGGCATAAGCGTTGCGAATCATATATGCCAAAGATAATTGAAGACGGAGTTATGCAAGGGCTATCCTGTTTACAGAATAGTGCCTTCGGTTCATCCTGTTCCTGGATGACTTGTATGGACGGATGTCTGACAGAGTATTTGCAGACAATCACATATATTGATTTCTCCAACTGTACCAAGAGTGGAAGCGGAGAAGGAAACTTCTCTTAGCTAACACATAATGTATGGTTGAGGACATCAATCGGTGATTAGATGGATTTGATGATGTGACATTCAAAGTGAATCTGACGTGATGATAAGCGTAGCTTCTAGCCTCACATCCGGTAAATGACAGAAATCGGGCAGGCAGCATGGCTAAGTCGGTCGCACCGAAGTAGGGTGTATAATCACCTGATCTAGAGTTTCATTTACTTCTAAAAATCTATTGTTGATGCTGTCCCATTCGGGAAACGGTTGCTGATCCCAACTGTTGGTGATATACATTCGATACACTCAAGCGAAATGAGTGGTCGATCATGTGTGGCCGGGTTGCAAGATGTTCTTGTTGAACCCAGTGTATTCCTCTCTAGAGGTACATTAGCGAAAGGTGGATCCATACCTTGTCATAGTTGGAAACCCATTACCCAATACGTGCTTGCAGTTTTGACTGTATACTATATATGTAGAACGTGAGATGAAAGCGTTTCTGCTAGATGATTATATATACTGTGGTTGATAGACATTATTATAATATCAAAAGGTTTTTGATATAAAGTTATTTTGGATTCTCATAAGGGAAAAACCCGTTCCGTTATGCGGCGTGGTCTTATGAGATATCGATTACCTATTTGAACTGTTTTAAACTGTTTTACTCACACCAGTCCCATGACTGACCCGGAGTTTACTTTGTTGTTTTCCCTAAACTCTTGGGTGCCTAAATTTGTACGGGCAGTCAAGTAGTCGGGATTTTACAGATATACTGGAAGAGCTGGAGCAGGAGGCTTCAGGATCATAGCTATAGTTATTTCCGCTGTGTTGTAAGTGTTGTACTTTGATAATGTATTGTATACATATAATGATTTATTTCAAGGATATGTTATCTATTATATGTTATTCGTTCCGCTGTGAGATTCGTGTTACTCTGATGTTGTGTTCTTCTTCTTCTATTCTAATTTCTATCTTATCTTTCCTCACCCTCTAATTTCTTTCACTAATTACCAGGATTTTTCGATGTTTTGGTTATCGACATCGAGCTTATGTCGATAACCAAAGTCGCTCAAAATCCTGGTCGTTACAGTTGGTATCAGAGCCAGGTCAAGAATTACTTGGCTCTGTGGCGTGACTCGGTAGAGATAGGGTTAGCAATACCCTAGATTGAGTTCGAGTGTATATATACGAGTGAACGTATTTGTTATTGATATAAAAATTTGTTTTATATTGTGGAGATTCATTGGTTGAGTCGTTTATGAGTTCTGGTCGATCAGTTTGATCCACTGTATCGGTAGGAGTTACTAAACACTTGAATACGATGAACCATCATGGTATGTTTTGAAAGAGGGTAAATTAAAATAAGTTTACCCAACGTATATTTTGAATATATTGGATATATTGGTTGTTAGTTTAATCGAGTAAGATTATAAGTGAAATGGTTATGTAAATAATCAATCAGAATTCATATAAGTAAAATACGTGAAATCAGATGAGTTAAAACAGAAATTTTAACCAGAAATTGAATTAGAATTCTGGAGAATTGGATAAGTGTTTGTAAATGAATTTGAATTAAAAATAAGGAAAATTTAAGATCCTGGGAGATTTTAAATTGTTTTACAAGCAGTGTGAGTTATATTTTGAAATGAATTTCAAAGTGGAAAAGATTGAAAATGGTTTTATAGTATTAAACTCACTTCGATCGCTGGAAAATAGATTCTGATGATGACAGCTGCATCATCAGTATTCATTTTCGAGTTGTAAGTGACGAATTACTACCAGAGATACTGTTTTGAATTTGTTTTGGGAAAGACAAGTGTGTTGAATTTCAAAATAGAATTTAAAATATAGAATTTGAATTTTTAAATAGATTTAAAATATTAACTTGTTTTAAAAGAAATAAAACGAGAAGTTCCTTTATAAACAAAGTTTATAAATAGTTCTTTTATAAACGAAGTTTATAAATGAAGTGAAAAGAATTATCATTGGATAATTCAGAAATAAAATACAAGTGTGAAATTGAAAGGGAAATCTATTTTCCAAAGGTAGTAATATCGATTTCAAAAGGAATTGAAATCGAGACTTATGTATAGAATGAATAAAGAAAGTTTGAAAAGGAATTTGAATAAAGGAAGTTCAAACATAGAATGTAAATAAGAAAATTCAAAGGGGATTTGAATATAGAAATTCAAAGGGAGTTTGAATATATGAAATTCAATGGAAGTGATATAGAATTTGAATATAGAAATTCAAATGGTGTTTGGATATAGAAAATATAAGAGATTTCAAATATAGGATTTGAATACCGAAAGTGAAATAAAAATTGAATATAGAAATTCAAAGGGAGTTTGAATATGTGAAATTCAATGGAAGTGATATAGAATTTGAATAGAGGAAATTCGAATATAGAAATCAAATAGAATTTGACAGATGAGAAATCAAATAGAATTTGACATATGAGAAATCGAATAAAATTTGACATAAGAGAAATCGAATGGAATTTGAATAAGAGAATTGAAATGAAATTCAAATGGAATTTGAATAAGAGATTTGAAATGAAATTCAAATATAGAATTTGAATAAGAGAATGGAAATGGAATTTGAATATAGGAAATTCAAATAAAGTTGAAATGGAATTCAATTAGTTGATAAACAAGTTAAAATATATTTGAACATGTTATACTCAAATATGAAGGTGAAATGGGCAAACCAGTAATTTGAAAATCACTTAACGAAATAAGTTAAAATGATTGGATTAAGTTGAAATGAATTAGAAATGTATAAATATACATGAGATATGTATGGAACAAGGTGGAAGGTATATAAATAGAATGCTCGACGAAAAGGTATGTATTTAATTCATATATGAGATTTTATGCGCCGTATCGGCTAGCCGCTCGGCTTTTTCTTTTTCTTTTGGATTGGTGAGGGCCATAGGAGGCTATTTGAAATATCTCGATGCTCCCGGTACAAAGGAGGTTATGGCGAATTTTTCCGAGGATTTAAAGAGTTAGAATTTTTTTTAAGATAATTTGATAGTTCGAAATCAACGTATCGTTATATATATAGAAGTCGATAAGGAAACGAACTTAGAAATAGAATAGTAAAATCAAAAAGGAAGACTAAGAATAAAATCTAGTAAGAATAGAAAGAGGAAGCGTATACGTGTTTAAAAGTGAATAAGTAGTTGTATGGTATTGAGTATTCGAGTAAGTAGTCATATCTGTTTTGACATTATAAATGTTATTCAGTCAAGGTCTGAGAGGTAGTTATACCCCAACTTGATTGATTTCATTATTAACAAATAAATGGTAAGATTTAAGGCTCGAAGATCAATGTTGAATAAGAGTTAGTTGAATATATTATTTGGATTGTCGTAACGATGTTTTACACAACATCCGTTTTAACCCAAATAAGTGTAAGCTTGGAAATATAATAAAGAATATTTCCTAAGTATAGAAATAAACGAGATCGAAAAAGAGATAAGTAATTGGAATATTTTCCAATTATAAATAGCATACATTTTCTAAAGTTTAGAAAATAAAGGAAGGCGATATTCGGAAATGTTTTTCAAATAACATAAAAGGCCAATATGGTTATTGAAAATATTTGGTTAACAAATATTGATAAAGAAATAGAGAAGTGATTTAACTAATGGAATATTGATTATATGCTCAGTTGAATTTCAAAAAGGAAATTTTGATTTTTGAAAAGAGTAAACTGTTTAAAAACTCCCAGGGAAAGACTGTTGAATTAAAAGCAAATTTAACAGAAATTTGTGAAAGCAGATTTGAATTAAAGTAAAGCCAGTAAAGTGGTAACTAAGTTTGAATTAGAATGATATCAAGGCAAAATTGGATTGTGAGATTCAAATTTGAAGTGTAATATGATAATCAAGTTAAGAGTTGGGAATCGAGAAGAAACTCGAGTTAAAATGATATTTAGCTTGGATATAACACGAATGGTTGTGTTGGAAATAAAAGTGATTCTAGAATTTGATTGGGATAACATTGGTATATGCTGAGTTGATAGCATATGGAAGTGATGGGGTTGATATGCCCGACAAAAAGGTACAAGTTTATATTCCTATTGGATATAAGATTTATGAGCCGAATTGGCAAGCCACTTGGCTGTTTGATTTTCTTTTGGGATGGAGATGGCCCAGAGAGGCGAGTTGGAGTTTGACCGATTGACCAGTACAAAGGAGGTGCTGGCGAAATTTTTTGAAGAATAAGGCGTTAGAAAATTTTCAGGATTTTTGATAAATTTCGTTGATAAGAATTAATTAGTAATTTAATTGAAATTAAATTGGTTCAGTTGAAACTGAAGTTAAGAAGTGAACAAATATGTTCTAACCAGTCGATAGGGTCGTTCTCTACCTTTAGCAATTTCGAGGACGAAATTATTTTAAGTGGGGAAGATTGTAATGACCCGCATTGGCAGAGGTATTATGATTAATTTATTTTATTATATCAATGGTGATTTAGAGAATTTAATGATCGTAGAACTTAATAATGATGAACATTTAATTTAAAATAATAAATTAAATAATATATTTAATTCTGAATGGTCGAAATGACGATATGGTGTGAACCGGATCATCTGTGATATTTAATTCAGCTTGGAATTGAATTTGAATAACGAATATATTAAATTGTCGACAGTTGAACGTATAGTTTATAATATAATTATAAACGAGCTCGAAGTGGCGCTGCAGTTCGTAAATTGGCGATTCGAACTTCAACTGAATGTACAGGATTCGTTTTAAGCCGGATTTCTGTGAAACAAGAAACGTGTGGAGCTGGTGGAGTATATCTTTCTAGTGGAAGAGAGAAATCAGGATTTTCGTCGTGTAGATTTTGAGATATGTCCAAATCAAATTTTGAAATAGTCGCTATAGAATCGTTTATCGACCGTAACGGTTTATTCGATATAACTAGATATCGGGTTTGAATTTAGACAAGGTTCTTTTGGGAAGTAGTGATAATTTAATTTTTAGAATTTTATGGTAATTTTTAATTAATTTAATAAGCGAATTTTTATTTGAAGTATTTCACACCCTGAAATCAACATTTTTGAAGTTTCAAAATATGAGTCCATCTACCGGTATTATTATATTTTTGGGATCACGGCACATTACTCGATTTAATGATATTTTCATATCAGTCCGTAAACAAAACAGAGTTTCATATAATGGGGTATTCCATCGTTAAGTTTTAATATATTAAATATTTTTAAAATGGACCAAATTCAATTAGGTAAAATGTTCTGTGGCCTCTTTCTACTCAAACATTTTTTTGTGTGGTCAAGCGGAAGCTAGCGGACACCCTATCGAATTGAATGGCTTAAAACTCCCAACACTTCTCTATATAAAGGATGGAAGCTGCGGAAACCTAATTGGCTCGTTCTTCAATTTTTCCGCCTCCATATTTATGAAACCGACGATCTGGAAAACACCCAACTTCATCCTCTCCAAACTCGAAATCCACTCATCAATTCGAAGCTTTCAAATTGCAAATATCTCGAGCTAGTCGAGATCTTCGATCTGAACCACCATGATCGGATCTTGAGTTTTAGATTGGCCGGAACCCTTTTTCAAACCAGCGACAGTCGAAGCGCTTTTGGGAGCGAACCAGGACGTTAAGTCGAGCAAGGGGTTGGGGCGCAGACAGATCCGGAGGCGCGTGATTTCGCAGCGTTCGATCGACTTACGGTGGGGCGTGGGTGACGGTAGGACAACATTTGGGTTTAATGTGGGAGGAAGTTATCTGTTTGTTGTACAGGGGAGTCCACTGTTTGGGTATGAGCAGTCCGAGCTTGAGTCTAAAGTGCATGGGGAGTTGATGGAGATTGTCAGTACTGGTCTGTAGGGGTCGGATTTTGGGGTTAGGACGCATTGAGGAGGATGTGAACGATGGGAAGTTTCATTTTTGTGAAGGAGGAAGGGTATGGTTATGTTTGTACTGGTGGAGATGTGTTACAGTGATGGTGTATTCATTTAGATGGCTGCGTTGAGGGTATTGGGGTGCGGTGTAGAAGAGTCAAATGGACTGGAGCTCACATTGATAATAATAAGAGATGTTGAGTGGTCTGTGTAGGGGAGAACAAGGATAAGAAGGATGTTGGGCAGGAAACGTGGATTTAAGGGTTGAAGTTATTGCTGATTTTAAGTTGTTGTTTTCTTTTTTCAAAAGAACGGAGGTAGGTTTGAATCGATCGAAGTGGTCGACTATGGCCAACGGTGCATACAGTGTGACGATCCCAAAACCCCGTGGCACGGTGTTAAGGATAATCATTGGAATATAACACATTAATCATTAGCATATCACAGATAATAGCATAAACAGAAATTAGAATAATTTACACACATATGACAGCGGAATCATATAGATAATATCACATCAGAGAAGCACAGTACAGGATACAACTTAGTGCATAATGATACATAATCAGTCACCATCGCCTGAGGCGGAATCATACATAATGAGTACACAAAAGGAATATCAGTCTACATCGCCAGTGGCGGAATCATAATATAGATACAATAATGGCGGAGAAAATCCAAGTCAGCACAGTGTAGTCAAGCCTCGCCATGAGCCAAAAGGTGCGTCAGAAACCTGTAACTAGGCTGCCCGTGTGAAAATGAGGGCACCCGAGTTTGCAAGGTGAAACAAACTACGAGTCAGTCATGGGACTGGTATGAGAAATCTATTCAACTTATTAACAACAATAATAAGGCAAATCAAAGGACCACGCCACTTTCACGGAACGGGTTTACTCCAATGAGTGCTAGTGCATGAAATAAAACAAACGATTAAATCAACGCAATGCTTTTTCTAAAATGAAGCCATTATAAGACTCAGGTCCCATCACACAATGCAACGCAAGCCGGAGGATAGAGTTTTTACCTTATAATGGCCAAAGATGCTTCATACGAATAAACAAGGTGTTTGATATTATTACTAGTGCATATATGTTTCAAAAGCAAATTCAATCATAAATATCAATCCTAGACGGCATAGCTACCATCTACTATGTCGCCGTACTAGTAATACAATCACAACCGCACATATCGTATTGGAAATTGGATTCCTTCATGAGTCGAGGCAAGGGGCAAGCTCCTCTCCGATTCGAGACACTCTAGCAAATGTCCCAGGACCCCACTATGATCCTTGGATCTTCAGGGCCGGTCCTCTCTTACTTTTGAGGATTGGCAATTCCTGAACACACGTTTCCCTGTCCTTACAGACCTATAATCGAGGCGCCTCGCATTCCAACAACCACACAGGTGAAAAGTATATATAATGTCAGGGCTGGTAGGTCACTGACACCGCCTTAGCTAGAAACAAACGTCATGCTCTCCCTGCAGTCACTCTCCCGTTTTTGACTCATACCGAGGTGTGAGGCTCACGAATTCACGTTATACACAAAGCTAGTCACACAGACCATGCTTTGATCATCAACCACAAGACTTTGCTTTGCAACAGAAGCCTTGATCATATGCCACTTAGGCGTGCCACACAGGCAATCCACTCCATGCGACTGATTTCTGTCAATACATAACCTCTAAGCTCGTACGTCTCAGAGAAGGGCGTTAAGCAAGAGAATAAATTCTCCGCCGCCAAACAGATATATATTTAACAGAGATCAATCAACACAGAACAAAATCCAATGTCAGACACACAGTCCATTTACAAGTCCGTTCTGGGTCTGAACGAAACCGGAGGCACCAATTCCTCGCATATCCGTACAATCAACACTATGTTTGGACGGTTACTACTTCAATTCCTTCATGGTAGCTACTCCAATCACGAGTATCAGTAGCGCCCATCCATCCAACGTGGAGATCGTCGGTCTTCAGTCGTCTTCGACTCTTCGACTTCTCAACGTCGATCGATTATTTGAAATGAGATAAACTCGGCCTTTTCAAATAACCCACGTATATTTAGATTTTCAAACCAATTAATCACAGGGTTGAACTATTCAATATTCACGTTTCAGTTGTTTAGTTATAATTTTCACGTCAAATATATTCAACCATCACATATCAAGCAAACACAACAAAATTGGTTTATTTTCACTCTATATCGTCTATAGCACTTAATAACGATATATCGCCATTTTAATTTAATTTAAAACGGCCATAATTAATTAAACGACGTTTCAGGTCGTATCGACGCACTGGCGCTGCTTTCCACTAATTTTGTTTTACACATATAGGAAAATCTAACCGTTGGATCTTCACAAATTTTACATCATTAGGAAGGTCTTTTCAAAACGAACCCAACGGTTCCAGTTTTAGGAAAATCCGACGGTCGGATCTTCCACACTAACCATTTGAAGTTACGATTTCAATTTTCGAACTGCAGCGTCGTTATTCGATTTAATTTAATTATATTTATATATATAAATATAATCGTTTCTGACGCTGTTTTTCCTTAATTTTGTTTTAAACATTCCAGACAATCCAACCGTCGGATCTTCACAAAGTTGGTGCCGTTGGAAAGATATTTCCAAGGCGAACCCAACGGTTGAGGTTTCGGGAAAATCCAATGGTCGGATCTTCCGCACTAGTCATTTGAAATCACGGTTTCAAAATATGAACTGCACGGCCACGTTTCGGTTTAATTATATTTATATTTATATATTTATATAAATATAGTCCATTCAATAATTTCTATATCGTTTTCACTTCAAATATTTTTCTATCTCCCTAAAATTTTGGAAAATTTCGCCATAACCTCCCCTGTACCGGGGGCATCGGGAAATCGCAAATAGCGTTCCCGGTCCTTCTAATCTCAAAAAGAAAAAGAAAAAGCCAAGCGGCTAGCCAATAGGCTCATAAAATCATCACCCAAACAAATCAGTAAATGTGTACCTATTTGTCGGGCACAAAATTTTATTCCTCTTCTCTAGCCCCTTTGCTATAACCTGTTCAACAGATATGCATGCACATATATACAATTTCTAATATTTATCATTTTCGATTCAACTTCATATTTGACTTGCTTTGGTCTAAAAATACCATTCATTCTAATATCGCATGCATAGGCTAAAATCATATCATTAGCTAGTTAATGTATATTTCAACTCATGCACGTTTATTTGAACAAGTGGCTATTTTTAACACTTCACATTTCAAAGACGATAATTTTGGCGAACTAAAATAGGTTTCAACACATGACTATTTTATTTAGTTCCTATGCATGTTAAAAATAATATTTCTATCACAAATATTTATTTCAACGTCCGCATATCTTTAGCATATCACACATATGATAAAAATCATATTTTTATCATTTAAAATATGTATTCAACCAACGTATGGTTTCAACACTTCATAGTTTCAATAAAAATGTAATTTTTATCGTTCAATCTTTTTATTCAACACATGAATCTTTTCCACTACACACATTTCTCAACAAATGAGCATTTCCACACATGGACAATTTATTTATGTTGTTCTTATTGAAAAGATGAAATTTTGATTGTTGAAACTATTTATATAAAGCGAATATTTTTCATACTTCATATATATATATAAAAATGTGATTTTTATTGTTAATACACTTCATTCATTCACAAATGAATTTTATTTTACACAACACTTTTCAACACATGAATATTTCCACACATGGACATAGTTTCAATACATGGCTTTAATTTCTATGCATGCAAATAATTTCAACATATGAAAATAATTCTAACACACAAAGATTATTCAAAATTTCGGCAGCATAACGGCAGGGTAGTTAAACCGGCACCGTCCCTAGTACGGCTCCTCGCTCTACCTTAAAACCTCGCGGTTTTTGACAATGGGGATCATGCATCTAATTCGCACGCAGGCGGCATGTTTATATTTATTTCATTACCACTAACTAATCCTATGTGGTTTCAACCAATAATTTTCCAATCACAAACGGGTATTTTTCAACCTCAATCAATTCAATACCAACCACAAACAATCCCAAACAACAATTTGCCGTCAACCAATTTTCACAACAATTTCAACCAATATATATATCGTCCATGGTTTGTGGACGAGGGGGCGTATAAATATATATATATATATATATAAATATTTATATACAGCAATTCACTTTTATTTCCCACACATATATATATAAAAATGAAATTGAAGAGTGAGAATTTCTCACCAGTAGCTATCCAATCACACGACTCTTCCTTTATGGAAATCTTCGTCTATTTCGTCTTCTTGTCGCTTTCGTTGCCCGTATTCTCTACATAAGTAAAAATCGAATTTTTACTATGTTATTCAGTATATAAAGATCATATTTTAAAAACAAAGATTATATTTTTAATATTCTTATGATGTAAAAATTATATTTTTATTGCTTTAAAAATATAAGAATCATATCTTACTTCTTCTACTTATCAAAAATTCCGACTTTTCTCTTTTTAAAAATATGATCTTTATTTTTGCAAGTTCAAATCTTTTTCTTTTAAAAGATTCAACCTTTTTAATTTCAAAGTTTAAACCCCTTTTTTCAAACCTTAAAATAAACTCAGTTTTTATTTTCTTTAAAAATCAGTCTTTCTTTTAAATTTCTGTTTTTACATCCTAAAAAAAAACAGTTTTAAAACTTTATATAAAAAAACAGTTTTTATAACTTAAAATAAAAATTCAGTTTTATAACTTTTAAAAATCAGTTTTTGCATTCTTTTAAAAATCAGTTTTTGCATTCTTTTAAAAATCAGTTTTTCTTTCTTTTTTAAAAATCCAGTTTTTATTCTTCTTTTAAAAATCCAGTTTTTATTCCTTTTAAAAATTTCTGTTTTTATTTCCTTTAAAAAAGGTTCTGTTTATATTTCTTCTTTTAAAAAAAATTCTGTTTTATTTCTTTTAAAAAAAATCTGTTTAAAAATCTTTTCAAAAATCTGTTTTATTTCTTAAAAAAAATTCTGTTTTTATTTCTTCTTTTAAAAAAAATTCTGTTTATATTTCTTCTTTTAAAAAATTCTGTTTATATTTCTTTTCAAAAATTCTGTTTATATTTCTTTTCAAAAATTCTGTTTTAAAATCTTTTATAAAATCAGTTTTTGCCTTATTTAAAAATCAGTTTATAAAACTAAAAAAAACAATTTTCAAATCTTTAAAAAAAAAATACAGTAATTCGTTTTTAAATCGTTTTTTTTTTCAATCAGAAATTATAAAACAGAAATAAAAGTAAATATAAAGTAAAATGGCTCACCGACAGCTGGCGAAGGGGAGGAGGCGTCGTCGGCGGTGGCTCTGAGGTAGTGTTCGGAGGTTCAGAGAGGCGTCGCGGCGAGGTTTCGGGAGGGGCTCGATTGGATGTCGCGAGGGGTTCAAGGCTTCGCTGGAAGGAGGAGGGAAGACGAGGCGGGCGGCTCGATCGTCGGCGGTGGCTTCCAGGTCGGGGGGGGGGGGGGGCGCGATTTAGGATTAGGTTTTTCCTTTTTTTTTTTTTCTCTAACTGATAAATGATCGGGGGGGCAACGAAGGAGAAAAAGGGGGAAAGGTAGGTTTTATTTATTTATTTTATTATTTAATTATTAAATTTTGCCAAAGGGTTGACTTTTACATATGACCTCGAAACGAGGCCCACCTCCTGTCGTCTATAGCGTTTTACCCCCATTCCGAACACAATGGGATATGTATCGTAAGCTGGTTTGATCGTTACAATCAGTTTCCGTTGAATTTACATTTAAATCCTTATATTGAATTTTAAACGTACATTTCAAATTACCGGGGTCACATACTAACTAGAAAAATTCCAGAAAAATATTTTCTAGTTTCGTATTGACGATACGGTCCTAACAAAACTAATTTCATCGAATTCTGATACCGTTTGAAAAATGGCCAATTTCCTGTCGATTAAATTCAACAGAAACTGGTCAAACGCGTTTTCTTTTGCCACGCTCACATATTGATTCGAAAAATTATGAAATTTGAAACCTAGCAATAGTTTGACATCCCGGACCCGACAAAAGTGGTTTCGTCGAATTCCGAGGCCATATGCAAAATATCAATTTTCAAACTGACTTACTATTTCTAATTCACTAATTTATTGAAATATTCTATTTCAATGGTTCAAATTGCTTTGAAATAATCAATTTAAAAATTTTAAATTGGCTCGTATTTTCCGGGTTATTACAATCTCCCCTACTTAAAACTTTTCGTCCTCGAAAAGGAAACAACAGTAAAGTAGGAAATAAAATGTAAATGCAAAGTATGGTGAGGGTACCTTGCACCGGAGTTAGTCAGAGATATCCACTCTGCATTTGGGGTAAGCTTGTTTAATGCTTTCCTCAGTTTCCCAAGTACAGTCTCTAGGATCACTGCTCCACTGCACTTTAACTAAATGAATCTTTTTGCTTCTGAGTTCTCTAGTTTCTTTGCCCACAATTTTTAATGGCTCTCTTCTGAGTGCTAATTCTGGAGTTATCTCCACATCCTGTTGCGCTGCTTCTTCTACAACAAGATCCAGATCATGCACATGTCTCCTAAGTTGAGATACGTGAAATACATTGTGCACTCCAGGCAACCAATCTGGCAATTGAACCCTATAAGCAAGAGTTCCAATTCGTTCAAGTATAGGAAAGGGACCAATAAACCTCGGTGCCAACTTCCCAGTCTTACCAAATCTGATTACTCCTCTCATCGGAGAAACCTTTAAATAAACATGATCACCAACAGCAAATGTCAAATCTCTCCTTCTAGAGTCTGCATAACTTTTCTGTCGGCTTTGGGCGGTTTTCAATCGCTTCTTGATGAAGTCCACTTTATCAGATGCTTCCCTAATCATATCGGGTCCTAGTACAAGTCTGTTGCCAGGTTCTACCCAACATGCAGGAGATCTGCAGGGTCTGCCATATAATGCTTCAAATGGTGACATCTTCAAACTTGCTTGATAGCTATTATTATATGAGAATTCTGCCAAATGCAAATGATCTTCCCATGACCCACCAAAATCGATTATACAAGCCTGCAATAAATCTTCCAGAATCCTATTCACCCGCTCAGTTTGGCCATCTGTTTGGGGGTGATAAGCGGTGCTCATATTCAGTTTTGTCCCCAATTCAGTCTGGAAAGCCTCCCAGAATTTGCTAGTAAATAGGGGATCTCTATCACTGACTATGCTGATGGGAATTCCATGCAGCTTAACAATTTCTTTGAAATATATCTGTGCTAGACTTTGGGCAGTTCGATTGGACCTGACAGGTATAAAATGGGCAGTCTTCGTGAAGCGATCTACGATTACCCAAATACTGTCATTACCTTTCTTGGTTCGCGGCAAACCATCTATGAAATCCATGGAAATCTGTTCCCATTTCCAACCTGGGACTTCCAACGGTTGCAACAGTCCAGCTAGCTTCTGTTGGTCACTCTTGACCAATTGACAAGTAGGGCATCTGCTAACATACAAAGAAATATCTCTTTTCATTGCCTTCCACCAGAAAGTGCATTTGATATCGTTGTACATTTTACTCACCCCAGGGTGGATGCAAAATTTGGATTTATGGCATTCATCTAGCACTTCTCTTCGAAGGCCTGGAATATTTGGGATGCAAATCCTGTTATTTAACCTGAGAACCCCCTTATTGTCAATACGGAAACTCGTGGTTTCACCTTCCTTGACTCTCTTACTGATTCTCTGAATGAATTCATCTTCTTTCTGAAGGGCTGAAATCCTATCAATCAATCCAGGTGTAATTATAAGATGGGCAATGATTGCGGTTTTCCTACTAAGCGCATCCCCTACTACGTTAGCTTTTCCCGGCGTATACAGGATATCAAGATCATACGCTGCAAGAAATTCTAGCCAACGTTGCTGTCTCAGATTCAGATCTTTCTGAGTATATAGATACTTCAATGATTGGTGATCTGTGTACAGTATAAATTTCTCGCCCAATAAGTAATGCCTCCAGATTTTCAAGGCAAATACGATGGCTAGCAACTCAAGATCATGAGTCACATAATTCTTCTCATGCGGTTTCAATTGGCGGCTTGCATAAGCGACTACTTGGCCTCTCTGCATTAACACTGCACCAAGACCTCTAATAGAAGCATCTTTCCAAACCGTTAAATCTTGATTGCCATCAATAATAGTTAACACTGGAGCGGTGGTCAGCTTCGATTTCAATTCCTGGAAAGCTTCTTCACAGTCGGAAGTCCACTTAAACTTCTCATGTTTCTTTGTGAGCTTCGTTAACGGACCGGATATCTTCGAAAAATCCTTAATGAACTTCCGATAATAACTAGCCAATCCCATAAAACTTCTAACTTCTGTTGGAGTAGTGGGTTGTTTCCAGTCTTGAATCGCTGTTATCTTGCTTGGGTCAACAGAAATTCCTTTCCCTGACACGACGTGGCCAAGAAATTTAACTTCTTCTTGCCAGAAGACACATTTAGAGAATTTGGCTTTGAAGACGTTCTTCCTTAGAATCTCCAATACTTGTTCTAAGTGTTTTTCATGCTCGGGTTTTGATTTGGAGTAGATTAAAATATCATCGATGAATACGAGGACAAATTTATTCAGAACTCCCCTGAACACTCTATTCATTAGATCGACAAAGTATGCTGGAGCGTTACATAGGCCAAACGGCATTACTAACCATTCATAAAATATGTCTGGGCCTCTGAAAGCGGTCAAAGGAACACACTCTTCTGCTATTCTCAATTGATGAAAACCTGTTGCTAGGTCCATTCGGGAAAATACTTTCGCCCCATTCAATTGGTCTAGCAAATCATCAATGCGGGGTAGTGGATATTTGTTTTTAAGCGTCTGTTTGTTGAGGTCTCGGTAATCAACACATAATCTAAGAGTACCGTCTGACTTCGGGACAAACACAACAGCTGCACCCCAATTAGAAAAACTCGGTCTGATTAGACCCTTCCACAACAGTTGACGAGTTTGGTCGCCTAATTCTTCTTTTTCTTTCGGAGTCATTCTACGGATTGGATGTACCACGGGTCTGGCATTAGGAATTAGATCGATTCGGAATTCTATTTCTCTTTGCGGAGGTAAGTTTTCAACTTCTTCAAACACATCCGCATAGTTGCTAACAATCGGAATCTTTTCTATGGAAGTGGGGATAAGTTCTAATGCTGACCAAAATTCTTCTCTATTCGGATTCGAACCATGACAAGGAACCGTAATATATCCAAGCTTCGTTCGAATTTTAACAATTCTTTCCGCACACTTCACTTCAGCTTCATATTTCGTTAACCAATCTAGCCCGAGAATAATATCGAATTCGGGAAAATCCATAACAATTAAATCAAAAGAAAATTTGTAGGAAGAATAAGAGATCGGCACTCTACAATATGAACCGAGAGTAATAGGACCCCCTATCGGGTTATGAACTTCAACCAATTCTTTAAGCTTTCGCTGTTTTAACTTTAGTTTGTGCACTGTGTTTTTAGCAATAAAACTACGCGATGCACCTGTGTCAAATAATACAGAAACAGGAATATTTTTAATTGTAAGGGTACCTCCCAAAACATCGGGTTTACCTGCTCCGTCGGAAGCAGCTGGCGGGCTAGACCCGTCATAGACATGAGCTACAGTAGCTTTCTTTAGCAAAGGACAGTCTTTGACTAGATGGCCGGTCTTGCGACAGTTGAAGCACGAGCGAGGGTTCTGAGAGCCTTGGCTCGAGCCTTGAGAATTTGTTCTCTGCCTCTTCGGAGCTGTGCAGACGTTTGAGTAGTGCCCCGACTTACCACAATTAAAGCAATTTCCTCGTGGCGGATTGCCAGTCTGAGGCTTTGAAGATGCTGCTTGGCTTGACTCGCCCTGATTTGCAGTAGGTTTGCGCTTGTTTCCTGCTTGACTTCTAGCGCGATCCTGATCCAGATGCCTTTGATCAAGGTCTTCATAGTTGCATGTCATCTCCACTAGCTCGTTGAAATCCAGCTTGACATGGGCCATTGCTCTATCATGATATTGACGTTTTAGTCCAAAGATAAATCTCTTATTTTTGGATTTCGCGGTAGCAACAAGTTCGGGAGCATAGGGCGACAACATTGTGAATTTGTTCAGATAATCTTGCACGGAAAGATCCCCTTGCTGGAGATTGGCGAAGTCATCGTGCATTCTTTCTAAAGCTTGTTCTGGGACATATTTCTCCTTGAAGAGTTCTTTGAATCCATCCCATGTTCTTCCGGCTTCTCTTTTCCCGGCGGTAAGAGAGTCCCACCATAATTCGGCTTGTTCCTGCATAAGCCAGGCACCCATAGTAGCTTTGTCTTCGCTTCCTAGCCTTAGGCCTTCAAGAATTTTCTCGCATGTTTTGAGCCATGCAAGGGCCTCTATTACGGTGCCAGTCCCCGAGAAGGTCTTGCCTCCTAAGTTCTTATATCTCTTAGCTACACGGTCGAGCTCGAAGTATTGAGCTGCCGGAGGTTGTATCAAAGGTCCTTCTTGAGCTGGGATTTCTCCCCTACCTCGGCCTCGGCCGGCACGGCCTCCTCTAGCAGCGGCTCCTCTGGTAGCCATTTGTCAAATTCTGTATAAGTAACGAAAAAATCAGTTAACAGAAATGATAGCCTATTGCATAGTTAAGCAGAAATTCCTACGGAAAGATAACGATGGACTGATCAATTGTTTTTGCTATTCTGCTCAGCTCATTCTAGGACTTTACTAGTCCTATCTCTAATGAGCGACTCGCCTTAGAATACTACTGATTCTATCTTGATGAAGTGTTTAATGTGTTAGACTCCAGAACTAAGGTTAACCAAAGCTCTGATACCAGCTGTGACGATCCCAAAACCCCGTGGCACGGTGTTAAGGATAATCATTGGAATATAACACATTAATCATTAGCATATCACAGATAATAGCATAAACAGAAATTAGAATAATTTACACACATATGACAGCGGAATCATATAGATAATATCACATCAGAGAAGCACAGTACAGGATACAACTTAGTGCATAATGATACATAATCAGTCACCATCGCCTGAGGCGGAATCATACATAATGAGTACACAAAAGGAATATCAGTCTACATCGCCAGTGGCGGAATCATAATATAGATACAATAATGGCGGAGAAAATCCAAGTCAGCACAGTGTAGTCAAGCCTCGCCATGAGCCAAAAGGTGCGTCAGAAACCTGTAACTAGGCTGCCCGTGTGAAAATGAGGGCACCCGAGTTTGCAAGGTGAAACAAACTACGAGTCAGTCATGGGACTGGTATGAGAAATCTATTCAACTTATTAACAACAATAATAAGGCAAATCAAAGGACCACGCCACTTTCGCGGAACGAGTTTACTCCAATGAGTGCTAGTGCATGAAATAAAACAAACGATTAAATTAACGCAATGCTTTTTCTAAAATGAAGCCATTATAAGACTCAGGTCCCATCACACAATGCAACGCAAGCCGGAGGATAGAGTTTTTACCTTATAATGGCCAAAGATGCTTCATACGAATAAACAAGGTGTTTGATATTATTACTAGTGCATATATGTTTCAAAAGCAAATTCAATCATAAATATCAATCCTAGACGGCATAGATACCATCTACTATGTCGCCGTACTAGTAATACAATCACAACCGCACATATCGTATTGGAAATTGGATTCCTTCATGAGTCGAGGCAAGGGGCAAGCTCCTCTCCGATTCGAGACAATCTAGCAAATGTCCCAGGACCCCACTATGATCCTTGGATCTTCAGGGCCGGTCCTCTCTTACTTTTGAGGATTGGCAATTCCTGAACACACGTTTCCCGGTCCTTACAGACCTATAATCGAGGCGCCTCGCATTCCAACAACCACACAGGTGAAAAGTATATATAATGTCAGGGCTGGTAGGTCACTGACACCACCTTAGCTAGAAAGAAACGTCGTGCTCTCCCTGCAGTCACTCTCCCGTTTTTGACTCATACCGAGGTGTGAGGCTCACGAATTCACGTTATACACAAAGCTAGTCACACAGACCATGCTTTGATCATCAACCACAAGACTTTGCTTTGCAACAGAAGCCTTGATCATATGCCACTTAGGCGTGCCACACAGGCAATCCACTCCATGCGACTGATTTCTGTCAATACATAACCTCTAAGCTCGTACGTCTCAGAGAAGGGCGTTAAGCAAGAGAATAAATTCTCCGCCGCCAAACAGATATATATTTAACAGAGATCAATCAACACAGAACAAAATCCAATGTCAGACACACAGTCCATTTACAAGTCCGTTCTGGGTCTGAACGAAACCGGAGGCACCAATTCCTCGCATATCCGTACAATCAACACTATGTTTGGACGGTTACTACTTCAATTCCTTCATGGTAGCTACTCCAATCATGAGTATCAGTAGCGCCCATCCATCCAACGTGGAGATCGTCGGTCTTCAGTCGTCTTCGACTCTTCGACTTCTCAACGTCGATCGATTATTTGAAATGAGATAAACTCGGCCTTTTCAAATAACCCACGTATATTTAGATTTTCAAACCAATTAATCACAGGGTTGAACTATTCAATATTCACGTTTCAGTTGTTTAGTTATAATTTTCACGTCAAATATATTCAACCATCACATATCAAGCAAACACAACAAAATTGGTTTATTTTCACTCTATATCGTCTATAGCACTTAATAACGATATATCGCCATTTTAATTTAATTTAAAACGGCCATAATTAATTAAACGACGTTTCAGGTCGTATCGACGCACTGGCGCTGCTTTCCACTAATTTTGTTTTACACATATAGGAAAATCTAACCGTTGGATCTTCACAAATTTTACATCATTAGGAAGGTCTTTTCAAAACGAACCCAACGGTTCCAGTTTTAGGAAAATCCGACAGTCGGATCTTCCACACTAACCATTTGAAGTTACGATTTCAATTTTCGAACTGCAGCGTCGTTATTCGATTTAATTTAATTATATTTATATATATAAATATAATCGTTTCTGGCGCTGTTTTTCCTTAATTTTGTTTTAAACATTCCAGACAATCCAACCGTCGGATCTTCACAAAGTTGGTGCCGTTGGAAAGATATTTCCAAGGCGAACCCAACGGTTGAGGTTTCGGGAAAATCCAATGGTCGGATCTTCCGCACTAGTCATTTGAAATCACGGTTTCAAAATATGAACTGCACGGCCACGTTTCGGTTTAATTATATTTATATTTATATATTTATATAAATATAGTCCATTCAATAATTTCTATATCGTTTTCACTTCAAATATTTTTCTATCTCCCTAAAATTTTGGAAAATTTCGCCATAACCTCCCCTGTACCGGGGGCATCGGGAAATCGCAAATAGCGTTCCCGGTCCTTCTAATCTCAAAAAGAAAAAGAAAAAGCCAAGCGGCTAGCCAATAGGCTCATAAAATCATCACCCAAACAAATCAGTAAATGTGTACCTATTTGTCGGGCACAAAATTTTATTCCTCTTCTCTAGCCCCTTTGCTATAACCTGTTCAACAGATATGCATGCACATATATACAATTTCTAATATTTATCATTTTCGATTCAACTTCATATTTGACTTGGTTTGGTCTAAAAATATCATTCATTCTAATATCGCATGCATAGGCTAAAATCATATCATTAGCTAGTTAATGTATATTTCAACTCATGCACGTTTATTTGAACAAGTGGCTATTTTTAACACTTCACATTTCAAAGATGATAATTTTGGTGAACTAAAATAGGTTTCAACACATGACTATTTTATTTATTTCCTATGCATGTTAAAAATAATATTTCTATCACAAATATTTATTTCAACGTCCGCATATCTTTAGCATATCACACATATGATTAAAATCATATTTTTATCATTTAAAATATGTATTCAACCAACGTATGGTTTCAACACTTCATAGTTTCAATAAAAATGTAATTTTTATCGTTTAATCTTTTTATTCAACACATGAATCTTTTCCACTACACACATTTCTCAACAAATGAGCATTTCCACACATGGACAATTTATTTATGTTGTTCTTATTGAAAAGATGAAATTTTGATTGTTGAAACTATTTATATAAAGCGAATATTTTTCATACTTCATATATATATATAAAAATGTGATTTTTATTGTTAATACACTTCATTCATTCACAAATGAATTTTATTTTCACACAACACTTTTCAACACATGAATATTTCCACACATGGACATAGTTTCAATACATGGCTTTAATTTCTATGCATGCAAATAATTTCAACATATGAAAATAATTCTAACACACAAAGATTATTCAAAATTTCGGCAGCATAACGGCAGGGTAGTTAAACCGGCACCGTCCCTAGTACGGCTCCTCACTCTACCTTAAAACCTCGCGGTTTTTGACAATGGGGATCATGCATCTAATTCGCACGCAGGCGACATGTTTATATTTATTTCATTACCACTAACTAATCCTATGTGGTTTCAACCAATAATTTTCCAATCACAAACGGGTATTTTTCAACCTCAATCAATTCAATACCAACCACAAACAATCCCAAACAACAATTTGCCGTCAACCAATTTTCACAACAATTTCAACCAATATATATATCGTCCATGGTTTGTAGACGAGGGGGCGTATATATATATATATAAATATTTATATATATATAAATATTTATATATAGCAATTCACTTTTATTTCCCACACATATATATATAAAAATGAAATTGAAGAGTGAGAATTTCTCACCAGTAGCTATCCAATCACACGACTCTTCCTTTATGGAAATCTTCGTCTATTTCGTCTTCTTGTCGCTTTCGTTGCCCGTATTCTCTACATAAGTAAAAATCAAATTTTTACTATGTTATTCAGTATATAAAGATCATATTTTAAAAACAAAGATTATATTTTTAATATTCTTATGATGTAAAAATTATATTTTTATTGCTTTAAAAATATAAGAATCATATCTTACTTCTTCTACTTATCAAAAATTCCGACTTTTCTCTTTTTAAAAATATGATCTTTATTTTTGCAAGTTCAAATCTTTTTCTTTTAAAAGATTCAACCTTTTTAATTTCAAAGTTTAAACCCCTTTTTTTCAAACCTTAAAATAAACTCAGTTTTTATTTTCTTTAAAAATCAGTCTTTCTTTTAAATTTCTGTTTTTACATCCTAAAAAAAAACAGTTTTAAAACTTTATATAAAAAAACAGTTTTTATAACTTAAAATAAAATTTCAATTTTATAACTTTTAAAAATCAGTTTTTGCATTCTTTTAAAAATCAGTTTTTGCATTCTTTTAAAAATCAGTTTTTCTTTCTTTTTTAAAAATCCAGTTTTTATTCTTCTTTTAAAAATCCAGTTTTTATTCCTTTTAAAAATTTCTGTTTTTATTTCCTTTAAAAAAGGTTCTGTTTATATTTCTTCTTTTAAAAAAAATTCTGTTTTATTTCTTTTAAAAAAATTCTGTTTAAAAATCTTTTCAAAAATCTGTTTTATTTCTTAAAAAAAATTCTGTTTTTATTTCTTCTTTTAAAAAAAATTCTGTTTATATTTCTTCTTTTAAAAAATTCTGTTTATATTTCTTTTCAAAAATTCTGTTTATATTTCTTTTCAAAAATTCTGTTTTAAAATCTTTTATAAAATCAGTTTTTGCCTTATTTAAAAATCAGTTTATAAAACTAAAAAAAACAGTTTTCAAATCTTTAAAAAAAAAATACAGTAATTCGTTTTTAAATCGTTTTTTTTTTCAATCAGAAATTATAAAACAGAAATAAAAGTAAATATAAAGTAAAATGGCTCACCGACAGCTGGCGAAGGGGAGGAGGCGTCGTCGGCGGTGGCTCTGAGGCAGTGTTCGGAGGTTCAGCGAGGCGTCGCGGCGAGGTTTCGGGAGGGGCTCGATTGGATGTCGCGAGGGGTTCAAGGCTTCGCTGGAAGGAGGAGGGAAGACGAGGCGGGCGGCTCGATCGTCGGCGGTGGCTTCCTGGTTGGGGGGGGGGGGGGGGGGCGGCGCGATTTAGGATTAGGTTTTTCCTTTTTTTTTTTTCTCTAACTGATAAATGATCGGGGGGGGCAACGAAGGAGAAAAAGGGGGAAAGGTAGGTTTATTTATTTATTTATTTAATTATTAAATTTTGCCAAAGGGTTGACTTTTACATATGACCTCGAAACGAGGCCCACCTCCTGTCGTCTATAGCGTTTTACCCCCATTCTGAACACAATGGGATATGTATCGTAAGCTGGTTTGATCGTTACAATCAGTTTCCGTTGAATTTACATTTAAATCCTTATATTGAATTTTAAACGTACATTTCAAATTACCGGGGTCACATACTAACTAGAAAAATTCCAGAAAAATATTTTCTAGTTTCGTATTGACGATACGGTCCTAACAAAACTAATTTCGTCGAATTCTGATACCGTTTGAAAAATGGCCAATTTCCTGTCGATTAAATTCAACAGAAACTGGTCAAACGCGTTTTCTTTTGCCACGCTCACATATTGATTCGAAAAATTATGAAATTTGAAACCTAGCAATAGTTTGACATCCCGGACCCGACAAAAGTGGTTTCGTCGAATTCCGAGGCCATATGCAAAATATCAATTTTCAAACTGACTTACTATTTCTAATTCACTAATTTATTGAAATATTCTATTTCAATGGTTCAAATTGCTTTGAAATAATCAATTTAAAAATTTTAAATTGGCTCGTATTTTCCGGGTTATTACATACAGCGTGGTCCAACGGGGAAGAAGGGATGAATTGAACGAGCTCGTATTTTGTCTAATGGGCCGGAAAGAAAAAAAAGTGTCCGACAGGATCGTATGGACGAGAGCTACCCAATGGAACCGACTGGGATGGAATTCGACCTCGTTACAATTTATGGCGAAATAAATTGTCCGACTGAATCAAATAACGCAAACCGTTATTTAACGGTTAACGCGCAAATGTGAGTAAATCTCACTAACTCTGAACAGTTTATAATTTCATGTTGTATTTTTAGAACTGTTAGATATTGGCTATTTGACTGTGTGTTGACTGTTTGATTGAACTGCTAGTCAGTTAGTTAAATTTTCTATATTGATTCTGTTTAACAGAATATATCATATGGAACTGAAAGTGATGTTATCTATATTGTTTAACATCTATGATGCAGGGAAACAGGTTGGAGGAATCCGACTGGATTCCTCAACATTTATTTTACTGTTTTCATATATTGTGATATATGATGTGTTATATAATCTGTTATGGATTATGTGTGTTGGAATGATGTTGATCATTGTTATTCGATATTTTAAATATCATAAAAGACCCTGGGATGTAAAAAGAAGTATTTCAATGTATATTGAAATAAAGGAATTTTATAAAATCACAGGATTTTATAAAAGGAATTATTTATAAAACGAACACGGTTTTATAAAAGGGATATTTATTTAGAAAATAAATAGAAATAGAAAAGGGATATTTATTTAGAAAATAAATAGAAGTTATAAATAGGAAATATTTGTAACGGTAAATAGAAGTTGTAAATAGGAAATATTTGTAACGGTAAATAGAAGTTATAAATAGGAAATATTTGTAACGGTAAATAGAAGTTATAAATAGGAAATATTTGTAACGGTAAATAGAAGTTATAAATAGGAAATATTTGTAACGGTAAATAGAAGTTATAAATAGGATATATTTGTAACGGTAAGTAAACGTTATAAAAAGGAAATAGTTGTAACGGAAAACGTAGTTTATCAAAAGAAGTTAATCGATGTTAGTTAATCGATTTGAGAATAAAGTTAAAAAGAAGTTAATCGATGTTAGTTAATCGATTTGAGAATAAAGTAAAAAAAGAAGTTAATCGATGTTAGTTAATCGATTAGAGAATAAAGTTGAAAGGAGATAATCGATGAGTTAAATCGAATATAGTTATTCGAATAGAAGCAAATGAGTTAATCGAATACAGTTATTCGAATAGAAAGTAAAAGGAATTATCGAATATAGTTTATTCGAAAAGAGTAAGTAAATCAATAGTGTTAGTCAAATAGTGTTAGTTCAAAAGAGTTAATCGATGTTAGTTAATCGAATAGAGTTAATTGATAAGAGTCAATCGAATATAGTTATTCGAACGAGAGTTAAGTAAGGAAGTTAGTTAAAGAAATATAAAGTGAACTTTGCCTATTTCAAAGTTAGAAATGTTGTTCAGTTAAGGTCTGAGAGGTAGTTCTACCCCAACTTGATTGGCTTCGTTTTAACTAAGGAATAGTTAAGGCTCGGCAGTAAAGGAAATGGTTTGAATTGGCATCGCGATGGTTTGTTTAAACATCTGTCTAAGTCCAATGAAGAAGCTTTCGAAATGTTTTTTTCCAAATAAGAAACCAGAAATGTTTTCTAATAAAGAAACAAAGAAATGGAAATGTTTTCCATTGTTAATAACGTATATTTTCCCAATTTAGAAAATAAGGAATATTGAACGTAGGTAAACATGAGATAAGTAAATTAATGAACTAAAGAGATAAATGTTGAACGATGTTTGATCGATATAATTTCCATTAGGAAATAATATCGTTGTTTGCACACCTGTTTTTATTCGATAGTTAAATCACAGACTATCGAAGTTTTTACCATTTTAACGTTGTTAATATGGAGAGACCGGTTGGATTATTATCCAAAGAACCACTCTGTATTGGCATAAGCGTTGCGAATCATATATGCCAAAGATAATTGAAGACGGAGTTATGCAAGGGCTATCCTGTTTACAGAATAGTTCCTTCGGTTCATCCTGTTCCTGGATGACTTGTATGGACGGATGTCTGACAGAGTATTTGCAGACAATCACATATATTGATTTCTCCAACTGTACCAAGAGTGGAAGCGGAGAAGGAAACTTCTCTTAGCTAACACATAATGTATGGTTGAGGACATCAATCGGTGATTAGATGGATTTGATGATGTGACATTCAAAGTGAATCTGACGTGATGATAAGCGTAGCTTCTAGCCTCACATCCGGTAAATGACAGAAATCGGGCAGGCAGCATGGCTAAGTCGGTCGCACCGAAGTAGGGTGTATAATCACCTGATCTAGAGTTTCATTTACTTCTAAAAATCTATTGTTGATGCTGTCCCATTCGGGAAACGGTTGCTGATCCCAACTGTTGGTGATATACATTCGATACACTCAAGCGAAATGATTGGTCGGTCATGTGTGGCCGGGTTGCAAGATGTTCTTGTTGAACCCAGTGTATTCCTCTCTAGAGGTACATTAGCGAAAGGTGGATCCATACCTTGTCATAGTTGGAAACCCATTACCCAATACGTGCATGCGGTTTTGATTGTATACTATATATGTAGAACGTGAGATGAAAGCGTTTCTGCTAGATGATTATATATACTGTGGTTGATAGACATTATTATAATATCAAAAGGTTTTTGATATAAAGTTATTTTGGATTCTCATAAGGCAAAAACCCGTTCCGTTATGCGGCGTGGTCTTATGAGATATCGATTACCTATTTGAACTGTTTTAAACTGTTTTACTCACACCAGTCCCATGACTGACCCGGAGTTTACTTTGTTGTTTTCCCTAAACTCTTGGGTGCCTAAATTTGTACGGGAAGTCAAGTAGTCGGGATTTTACAGATATACTGGAAGAGCTGGAGCAGGAGGCTTCAGGATCATATAGCTATAGTTATTTCCGCTGTGTTGTAAGTGTTGTACTTTGATAATGTATTGTATACATATAATGATTTATTTCAAGGATATGTTATCTATTATA
The DNA here is from genome assembly GCA_030737875.1 of Allium sativum. Lineage (NCBI taxonomy): Eukaryota > Viridiplantae > Streptophyta > Magnoliopsida > Asparagales > Amaryllidaceae > Allium > Allium sativum. The sequence continues at coordinate 718,029,978 of CM060912.1, read as the reverse complement.
TGTTATTCGTTCCGCTGTGAGATTCGTGTTACTCTGATGTTGTGTTCTTCTTATTCTATTCTAATTTCTATCTTATCTTTCCTCACCCTCTAATTTCTTTCACTAATTACCAGGATTTTTCGATGTTTTGGTTATCGACATCGAGCTTATGTCGATAACCAAAGTCGCTCAAAATCCGGGTCGTTACAATGACTGACCTAGAGTTTAATTTTTTTAACCTAAACTCTGGGTGCCCCTATTTTTCGCACGGGCAGCTAGTAGTTTTGGTTTTGCAGATTTATATTCACAGGGGCCTGATTTACAGCTGGAGCGATGCTCGGAAAGCTCTGTATCCGTGTATCACTTCTAGTTGTGTTGTGTATATTTTTCCGCTGTTATGTAATTTATTGTAATCTCTGATATTTATCGAATGTAATTTATTCATTTATACTCTGTATATTCTTGTATCTGATGGAATTGTTGTAATATACAATGAAATGTTCTTCCGTTTGCGTCCTTTTGTGTGTTGTTCTCAAAGTATCCACTCTTTCCTTCACGGGGAAGTTACGGGTTCTTACAGGCCATGGTTCTCGATTCGCCTAATAGTGGGAGAGAATTTTCTTCTAATCTTTGTACTGTTCACACTCTTGATAAAATCAATCATATTTTTATCGAGGATTATAAAACTAGTACCAAGGCAATTAACTTGTGGCCTACGGCTCGCGTTTTACATCATGCCATCACACGCTCTTTATTGCCGAGGGTTGGTAATTTTGATGCCATCTATAAAGAAAATTTCAAGGCATTATATGCGATTTATGGAGATATTGAGGTTAATTGGATAAACATGATTTTCGACAAAATTTTGCTTGTGAATGAACGCATAAGGCCATACATATTTTACAATGAATATGTTTTGAGGCTTTTACTCGATTGCGGTGTCAAATCTTGTGAGCCTAAAATCTCCAAGCCAAAGTGCATCGACAAAGCAACTAGAAAAAGAATGAAGCTTCCTGACCCTTGTTTGAATTTCATTCCTTTTGAACAATACCAACAACAAGGTTCTCAAGAAATCACTTCTTTTACGGCTCCTAAACCTAAAATGGAAGAAGTCAAACTCATTCAAACTTCTTCATCAACTATGGATTCACTAGCACAAATTGCACGGAACCAATTCCTCCTCGAAGCGAGACTTAAACGTACCGACACCAAACTCGAGCGTTTGGATACAAAGCTCGACTAAAGATTTTCCAAACTTAAGTCTTTCTTTGGTATTATTTGGGATGCAATTTCATGTGCATCGTCTTCTTCCTCTACCCACATACAAGACCCGGGAAAACATCCCATGCCTCCTACTTTTATGTGGTCATCATATGAGGAAGGCACCTCTTCAGGAACCAATGTTGGACGTGGTCATGGGACATATGAGACCTAGGAAGAAGACGAAGGAAACAATGAAGATGAAGAAGACGTTTAAAACGAAGGAGACAAGGATGAAGGAAGAAACAAAGAGATTGATTGGGAGTCTACAGAATCCGATTCTCCATCGCAGTAGTTTGTTTTCAACCACGTTTTATGAGAGTATTTTTTTTATTATGCAAGACTTAAAATCCGCACTTGTTTGTAAATAGTGTTATATTCATTTTGGGTTTGTACGTCATAAACTGCTAAGTACATGGCTTGCTTATGGTATGTTTGGTATGTATTATATGCTACAATCTTAACGCGTTACATGCTTTTTATATTTTTGTGTGCTCACTATTCCTTTTTGTCGATGACAAATGGGGAGAAAAATATTACTAACAATATGTTTTGCAGATTTTTTTAAGTATATATTTCAGGGGGAGTTATAAACACTTTCAGAACTATGTTGTCATCAATCAAAAAGGGGGAGAATGTTGAATCAAGGAATTCAAGGCGTTTTGATTAATGACAAGGAGAAGATCAAGATCGACAAAAAGAAGAGTTTCAATGATATTGAAAGTTAAGAGGTTGGTTATTTAGTGTTTTAGTTAAGTTATGTTTGTTAAAATCTATCCTCAAATAATCATATACCTCAATGGTTTGAATATATATATATATATGTATGTATGTATGTATGTATGTATGTATGCACATTCATTGTGCATACTACCAGAAACCGGTCGACCGGTTTCATTATGGGCGGTCGACCGTTTCTGGGCAGAATGCACAATGAACGTGCATACATGTATATAACGTATATATATATATATATATATATATATTCAAATACCAGTCTGCTGGTCGTTTTTAACCTTTCGACTGGTCTACAAACTGAAAGCAACTTTTCGAATAGACACCCTTATTCATCAATGGTTGTTTTCTTTTCTCTTTACCAAAAATCATCTCTATTCGTTGCTTCTCTTCACCAATGATTACAACTGTCCATCCTATATAAAAACAACATGAAATCACCATTTTTAATACATCAATTCTTTCTATTCTTGCTATCTAATTGCTGATTTCATTCTTGCTCTCTAAAAGCACTCAAAAGCTCATAATTCTCATATATCGTTATTTGAATCCTTGAATCTATATATTATTCCTTCGATTCAAACAACGATATCATCTTCCAAATCTTCATAATCACAAAATCATATTGATGGATAAGATTATAGGAAGGTTGTACAAGAATTGACAAATTCGTGTTATTGAGAACACACATTGTCAAATTACAAGTTTTACTCATCTTGTTTGAAGTCCTCGTGTTGTAAGAGGTGAGTTGTGAAGTCCTCGTGTTGATAGAGGCATGAAATCCCGTTCAGCTGCTCAAGTATTGTGAACCTGTTTCCTTCGGGTTAAGTGAGGGTATTGTTTAGTCAAATTCCAGATAGGAGATCTGGGACTGGGCGTAGAACGGTGCTCCAAACCAGTATAAAAATACCTGGTGTGATTTTTCTATTTTACTGCATTTACTATCTTATATCTACGATTTGCTATTATTTCATACTTGTGTGGCATTCACCATATTACACAATCCTTGTGTACTATACTAGCACATACGTATTCGCACTCCTTTTCACTATCTTGATGAAATTGATTGTTGTTGCTTTAAGCAGTGGATTGACCCTCCCATGTGCGATCGTGGATGTCAGTATGCACTTGAAGCGCAAGCAGAAATAAGATGCTTGAGCAATAATAATGCCGGTTAAACTAGAGATGGTCCTTTCCCTTGGCCATGGTAGGTGTATGTGTTTGAATTTGATGCTTTAATGCTCACTTGTTGTAGTTTGTATAATCTTATAACGACATAGTGTTTGCCGTTATAACCCAACCCAGAAAACCCCCCAAGCCGCCGCCTTATAACGGCATAGTGTTTGCCGTTATAAGCTTACAACGGCAAAGTGTTTGCCATTGTAATCTTATAACGGGAAACATTTTGCTGTTGTAAACAACTCCTTCCACTAGCCCGCGGCTGGTTTCCTCCTTCTGGTTGCTCGGCTCGTTGGACCAGTTGAAAAACAAGAGAGAGAATAACTGAACAGAATGGATTGTTGGTTATGGTCTAATGTAATTGTCCAGATTAAAGAAGAAGAATAGGTGGAAGAGAGAAAAGAAAGCAGAAGAGAAGATAACAATATCTACAACAAAGGTACATACATTAATTGGGAGCAGCAATGATGATTTATTTGTCCTTTAGCTAACACATCTTCTATAGGGTCTGCACCATGGATCATTGACTCTGGAGCATCTTATCCCTCGACACCACATAGGAGTTGTTTCCTCACTTGTAAAGAGGTTGGTGGAGGTTCCATTCTCATGGGGAATGATGCGTCTTATCATATGGTTAGTGTTGAAAATGTTAGAATAAGGATATTTAATGGAGTAATTAAGGCCATTATTGGTATAAGACATGTAGAATGCGAGAGGTCGACAATAGCGAAATATTCATAGATTTTAATGGAAGTTTTAAAGGTAGGTAACTATTTTCTGTTGAATGAAAGCACTATTTTAGGAAAGTCAACTAAAGGGGTTTGTTCTTTTGATCCATGCTTGACTTGATTGTGGCATCCTAGGATAGGACACATTGAAGTCCCAAGTATGGAGTTACTACGTTTTTGTGGCTTGATTATTATGTTGATAAGTCAAAGACTGGGTTCTATAAGGGATGTGTGCTTGGAAGAAGAAGAAGGTTATGATTGATGATGATACACACAGGGCAACTGATGTGTTGGAGTATGTGCATACTAATGTGTGCGGTCCTCACCATGTGCTTTACTAGGTGTAGTGAATTATTATGTATCTTTTATTGATGATTTCTCATGGAAAGCCTAGGTATATTTCATGAAGTCTAAAACTCAGACTTTTGGCATGTTACTTAAATGGAAAGCAACATTAGAGAAACATTCATGGAAGAAGCTAAAATTTCTAAGATCAGACAATGGTGGTGAATTTGTGTCACAATAATTCATCTGCTATTACGAGTCCAAAAGTATTAGTAGACATTATACCACACCGGGTCTCCTACAGTTGAATGGTGTTGCAGAGGGGATAAAGAGAATATTGTTAAAGAGAACCTAATGTTTGAGATTGGTTGTTGGTCTGGATGAGGGATTTTTGGCTAGGGCCCTACCAATGGCAGTTTCCCTCATCGACCGCGCACCTTTTTCTTCCATATATATGAAAATATCTAAAGAACTATGGAAAGGTAGGCTTGCAATTAATTCATTCCTTAAAGTGTTTGGATGTCAAAATCAATACCATGAGAGAAAAGATAGGTTATATCCAAGGGTGAGAAAGTTTATTTTTCTTGGGTATCGTGAAGGAATGAAGGGGTATAAGATGCTGTATCTTTGTATAAGGAGGATTGTGACTAGAAGGAATGTTTTGTTTGGGGAAAGGGATATGTTAAAGGTGCAGCCTACATTAGTTGATGACAGTTCAATCACAAAGGAGTATCAAAAATAGAGTAAGTCATCAGATCCTTTCCATAGAGATGTAGTTGATGGTATTACTGATAGCACTATGGTTGATAAAGAGATTTAGACTTATGGTAGATCCCATCTCTATCTAGGCCAATAAGAGAGAGAGAGGAGGAAAGTCCACTTGGATTTGTGATTTTATTAGGATTAGTTTTATGGATATTGATTTTGATGACATGACTACATGTGCTTTAGGAGTTCTTCATGATGAGTTCAATAAAGACTTTGATACAAAGGGCCTAGGAAAGACGTAGATAATACTAAGGGTGGAGATTATCAGAGATAGACGGAGGAAAGAGTTAAGACTCCCTACAACACTATATATTGAGAAGGTTCTAGCTTGATATGGATGGAGAAGGCAAAACCAACTGCTACTCATTGCCTCTCAGTTTATTTTGTCTAGTGATATAACTCCTACATCGGATAAGTAGAAAGTTCTCTTATGAAGGATAATTCATATGTTACTGTCGTAGGGAATGTGATATGTTAAGGTATGTAGCCGACCATATTTGGCTCATGCAGTACGTGTTCTGAGTTGATATATATCCGGTTTAGGAAAGTTCATTGGCAAACGGTGAAGTTGGTTCTTAGACATTTGAAAGGAACTTTGCATGTCGGCTTGTCATTAAAAGGAATCGGTAAGGATTTTTTTTTCTACATTGGATATTGTATTCAGCTTATGTGATGATAGGGATAGTGTCGATTTATGTGTTTACATTTGGCACAAGGCCTATTACATGGAGATAGAAGCTATAATAAATCATTGCTTTGTCGACTATCGAGGTAAAATTAGTTCCAATTACAGAGGCGACTAAGGATAGGTTGTATTTGTTGCAGTGGCTAGAGAATCTTAATATGATATGAAAGTTCGTGAAGATTGATTCAGATAGTGAGAGTGTATACATCTGATAGAATCAGGCTTACAGTGCTGCATGCATCAAATGTACAAACGTATATGGGTTGTTTATTATGTTGGAAGAGAAGCATCAAAATATAAAATTAAGAGCAATGCATACAAGAGACAATCCGACAAATATGATGATGAAGTTAGTTTTGAGAGAGAAGCTTGAGCATTGCTCAAACTTGATTAGCTTGGCTAGAAGTTTGTGTGCCAAATGGTATAGACTTAGCGAAATCTTTTCTTTTATTTATTGAGTTAGCGAGTCGAGATGGGTGGAGAGAGATGGGATATTTGCATGTTATATCAAGGTGAAGAGTATAATTTATTCATCACAATATTTTAAATCTATGAATTATACAAATCAAAGTCAAATCTTATTTTGGAGAAGATATTTTTTCTAATGTAATATATGGATGAGATATCTTCTAATGGATCCTATTATGGAAGAGATATTTTCTAATAGAAAATATCTAGATTACGTTATCTTCAAATTATCTTCTTACATATATTAATGCATAGGCTTTGATCATTGTAATTGTAGAAAAAGTGACACTTCTTTTCTAGTTTGTAATCTCTCTAGTATCTCCTCAAAAACATTAGTAAAGGAAAGATTTGGATCCTGATTTGTCCATTTTTTTTGTATATATTATTTTTCATATCAACAAAAAAATTGTCTTCTAAAAGGTAACTCTTGATCACTTTATAAAATTTTATCTAACATTTTCCAGTTGAGGAAGATCAGTTTTACTTACACCCCTGCAAATCTTGGGAACTCTGAGATTGTTGTCAAAAAAGTAATTATCATTAATTGGTCATACATAATCGTTCCAATGACTTTGATTTTCTTCTATAATAAGAATCGTTAAAGTTATCTGATTCTAAAAACTTAATGCTTTTAGAATGATTTAATTGTAGAAATGCAGCTGTTGTTAATGTTCCCCAAAACCAAGGTTTTTTTATTAAGTAACAAAAAATATTTATGTAATTTAGGCATTTATATCAACTTTTCCGATGAACTAATTCATTTACCATAAAAAATCAGATACTATAAAAGGAACGAAAGATTGTTGGAAAAATGCAATTCTTCCTTCCTTATGTCATGGGTGAAAAGTCTTATTTAGAGTTTATTTCAAGCATACACTCAATTTTTTTGGAAATTAATTGGTGAATTTGAGATATTTTCCAAGAAGAATGGGTTTTTCTTGATCAACTTTATGAAATCATCATATTGTACGTATTAAAATTCTCAAAATCTACCTTTATTTTTATGGTGGAAGACTCATCATAATGAGAAGATATCAATATTACTAGTTTAGATCTGATTGACAAACGTAAATCTTAGACTATGGGATATAAAGGCACTTAGCGTCATGGGTAGTATAATAGGAAAAATAGTCAAACGTGATGCAACCATAATAATGAAGAAGAGAGCGAGTTATGGAAGAATTCTAGTAATAACTACAAGTGAAGAACTTTGAAAATAAATCAATCTCACAGTATATATTAGAGAAAAATAATGCAAAGGTGGAATATGAATGGATTCCACTAAAATATGATATTTGCATATGCTTTGGTTGTGATAAGTGGCGGCCCAACCAATCGACCGCCCAAATCACAACTGATTTTGGTTGCCCTCCAGCATAAAAAATAAATAAAAAAAAAGATTCAAGCTAATGTTATATTAAACAAAACAAAAATTACCACGTTAAATACCAGTTGAACGATTATAATAGATTAAAGAAAATGTCAAATAGCAATTTTTTTCCCAACCATGTCAATATCCGGCAACACTGCAGCAATTAAGAGAAAATATGCTCCACACGCGCGTGCATAATAGAATTGTCACGTTTCAATTATGAACTCTTTATACAAAAGGGGGCACTGAAAATTGCACGACTTATGAGGCGTTTCACAAAAATAAAAGGAAGAAACTAATCTATACTGCTACTACAAACCTCCAGCCTTGCAAATAGCTTTTAGATTCTCAAAGCCTCTCTACAAATATAGATAGTATACAGTGACTTAAACCACCTTTTTTTACATGAATTTTTTAATAAAAGAACCTATAATCTTGCTTGAAAAAACTGTTTATCAGTCAAAATGCCCAAGCATGCTGCTCCATTTTGCTCATAAGCTTTAGCCACCTGTACCTAATTACATTCAGTTAGATACCATCAAGACAGTACGTACTGTTGCATGTTTAGCAATGTAGATAATACAAGTTTGCTAGTTGCAAGTTAAATAGAACTCTGCCAGGGCTTAAATGCTGTGATGTAAGAGAACAAAATGCTGACCAGTACAAACGTTTTGATCAGTATTTGTTGGCTCGCTTTTTGATCAAGCCAGCCAGGATCATTTGTAAGAGGAAAGCAGGAAACCACAATATCTAAGGACATGAAGGAATGGATCGCGCATCATCGTTTCGCCCGATATCGATTCGCGCATCATCGTCTCGACCACCGTCGGATCGCGCACCATCGTCTCGCCCAATATCGGATCGCGCCTCTACGGATCGCCCCATCTCATCAGCGAACGACGTAGCCGGGCGATCCGATCCAAGCTTACATTGTTACCCCGAGCGAACCGATCCGATCCCCTGGTGCATGGAGAACCCTCTGACCTGTTCAAGCGTGAGCTAGTCTTCAGCGATCCGAATCGCACGGATCTGGTGACACGTGTCCCTAACCGTCACTTGGACCGATTCTCCCCATCTGCACGATCCGATTTTCAAGCAGATCACGACACCTGTCCCCAACGGCTAATTTGACTGTTTCTCCAACGGTGGCGATGCGATCCGATGCTCTCGGGATTCGTGCCACGTGTCCACGATCCGCCTGACAAAATCAACTATAAATAGCCTAGAGCTTGGCATTTTTCGGGATCTTTTTGGCAATATTGAGTACTAAATCCGCCATTGTTGTCAAACTACTGAAATATTGAGAGAAATCACTGTTGTATTAGCTTTTAAAGCATAATCAATAATATATAAAGTGGACGTAGGCTCGTTAACGCCGAACCACTATAAATTCTGAGTGTTATTCTCTTTTTCCTTGTTCTTCATTTGAAATTCTCTACTGTTCATAACAATTTGGGTGTTAGGTCCAAATTTCGATCTAACATTTTTGGTGCTTTCACTGAGAAACTCAGTCCTAAAGTTTTACTATTCGCTTCTTTGAGGATTCCAGCGATTCGGATACCATGGCTGGAAAAAGATCTAAAGCTTCGAAGACCAACGAAACGATTGAGGAGAGTGTGCACGAACTGGGCAACGAAGAAACTCTGGATCGCGGAGCGCAGGGGGCGATCCGATCCGACGAAGACACCTCGTTCTGAGTCGATGAGAACGAGACGATCCGTGCCACCGAAGGGGTTGTTACTCGATCCCGAGGTAACACCTCGCAGCCTCCGCGTACCACGACCACGAGTCGATCTCAGGGGGGCGCAGCGAATCGCCCTCCACGAACCGCAACTATCTGAACTGATGGTCAGACTACAACTCGACCTGGAAAAGAACCTATGACCCACTCCTATCGTCCCGGAACCTCTGCTCGACCCGGCTCGAGCTCTTTGCGCATAAGAGAGAGTGATGATGACCACTATGACCCTGCTGCTCCTATCACTGAGGGGGATCTCTCTCGCTTCGTCGAAATGTGGGATAGGTTGTTTGATGAGTTGGCTGCCCAAAGGTAGGAAAGTTCCATCCTACGGCAAAATTTGACGGCTATGGATAGAAGACTTGATGAGCTAGCAAGGCAAAGAGCATCGCCGGTTCGTCCACTCACCCCAGTATATTCTTCTTCGTCTGAAGAATCGCCGAGACCTCCGCGGCGACCGTATGAGAGAGCCAAAAACATAGAACAGCTTCGGTTCGGGACCCTGCCCTCACAGGAAGAAGAAGAACTAGGGGCGGGGCCCACAAACCGTAATGTGAATGGTCAAGCAACGGCTCTCAGGACTCGAGATGTGAACAGTCCTGTACATAACAGACCACCTTAGCCCCGTCGCCGCACGCATACTCATGATAACAGGGGACAGCGAAGCCCTGTCCGAGCCCCAGATTTTGTGGCTGCTCCCCGAAGAGAGATCAGAGAACCTCGTCGGGCCAGAGGCACTGATCCTGAACCTCCTTTGACCAGTGCAAATGTTGCAGAAATGGTCCACCAGATTCTGGCCGACAGCCGTGGACAGCGGAACGAAGATTGGGGGATCGACCGCAGTCATACTCCTTTTACTGACGATATTTTGGATGCAACTTTTCCAAGGTGTTTCAACATGCCACAAATGAACCGATATGCGGGAAGATCTGATCCTGTCCAGCACCTAATGAGATATTCTTGGTCGATGACCGCTGCCGCCGCTTCTGACGCGGTTAAGTGTAAAGCGTTTCCCATATTCCTGGGGGATGTGGCTTTGTTATGGTTTACTCGCCTGCCGGCGAGATCGATTTCTAGCTTCAGGGAGCTGAGCGAGAAGTTCGTAGAACAATTCCGTATCTACGCACAGAAGACAAAAAGCGTGATTGATTTATTCCTTGTCAAACAGCGACCAGGCGAGAGTCTAAAGATGTACCTGGATCGTTTCAATTTGGCCGCCACTGAGGTTAAAGATCCTCATGAACCGACCATCGTCGCAGCACTGATTGACGGAGTAGATAAGGACACTGAATTCGGGAGGTACTTGGCAGGCAAACCGCCCCATACTAGAGAGTTATTCTATGAGAAAGCCAATGTACATCTACGCCGGGAAGAGGTATACGCAAACCGAAAGGTTAAAACAACTGATAAGGAGGAAATTCAGAGCAATGTCGCCATCAAACAGACTGGAGACAGCTCGGGGAAAGTTGAAGTTAACGTCGAAAATCAGAATCAGGGTGGTCGCCGACCAGGTAACAACAATAACAATGGTAACGGCAACAACCGGAAGAGGGGCCGAGGGAACGAATCCCAGAGAAGGACTCGTCCCAGGGCCTTTGAAAGTTATACACCCATAAGTGATACTCTGGAAAATATTTTCATGGATACGTACGAAGTCCTCCAGAATAAAAGGCCACCTCCTAGAGAGTCGACAGAGAAAGAGCGTGAGACAAGGAAGTTTTGTCTCTTTCATCAAATCCGCGGCCATTCGACGAATGAATGTCGTCACCTGAGGGATGTAGTCGAAAGGCTGCTTCGAGAAGGAAAGCTAGACGAATACAGAGTAACGCCCAGGGACAGGGGGCAAGCAGTGCAGGCCCCGAATCAAAATCAACTTGCTGCTAGGCCGACTGCTCAGCAAAAAGGAAAGAATATTGTTATCAATACCATGATCGGAGGACTTTATCTTGCTGGGCACAGTTCCAAAGCATTGTATCAATACGTCAATGCGGCCAAACAACACCTCGAGGTGGGGGAATGTAGCAACCCCGAGGACAGTATCCCGGTGAAACAGCAGAAGATGATGACCGATGATGTTGTTTTCCGAGAACGAGAAAGCATCGGAGTCCATGCTCCAACTGAAGATCCACTCGTAATTACGATACCCATTGGGCCAGCCACTGTTCATAAGGTTCTGGTGGACAACGGGAGTTCCGTTAACATTCTTTTCAAAAAGGCCTTTGACCAGATGAATCTTGAAATAAAAGACTTGAAGCCCTGCCAAGGATGGATCCGTGGATTCAACGGAGCATCCACCGCTCCAATGGGTTATGTAGAGTTGCCAGTTACACTTGGGGAAGGAGAACGCCAGAGAGTGAGAATCCTTCCCTTTGTGGTTTTGGATGTTGAATCGCCATACAATGCCTTCTTGGGCCGACCGGCCCTCGCAAAGTTCAGAGCATGTATAGCCCCCTGGTGCTTGTTATTGAAATTCCCCACAGAAGCTAGCATTGGTATCGTCAGAGGGGATCAAGTTGCTGCGCGAGCGTGTTATGTTGCCGAACTAAAGTTACTTCGCAACGGAGGGGATATCGAAACTAAAGGCACTTCTCCCCCTTCGGGGGCGGAGACCTTATAGCAACCAAAGAGGATAATCGTTGGAGAGTTGCCCAGAGAGGCGCCCGAGGATATAGATCCCAGAGAGGATTAAGAACCTGGGGGCATAATGGCGACTCCCAACGAGGCAACTGTGGATGTACAAATCGATGACAGTGACCTGGAGAAGGTCCTTAAGATTGGATCCCAGTTAAGTCCGAATCTTGTTGAAGAATTGACGGATTTCTTAAAGAACAACTTGGATGTATTTGCTTGGACCCACGTGGACATGTGCGGGATATCCCCATCAATCATGAGCCATTCTTTGAGCATTAACCCCAAACATCCTCCAGTAAAGCAAAAAAGGCGAATGCTGGGCCCAGAGAGGTCCGCTGCCTTGAAAGAAGAGGTTGGAAAGCTAAAGAGTAATGGGTTTATCAGAGATTCAACCTACCCAGACTGGATTTCGAACCCAGTCCTGGTAAAGAAGGCCAACGGGAAGTGGCGAACGTGTATCGACTTCTCGGATTTGAACAAAGCTTGTCCAAAAGATAGTTTCCCATTACCTCGAATTGACCAGTTGGTAGACTCGACGGCAGGTCACGAGCTTCTCTCATTTATGGATGCTTATTCAGGATACAACCAAATTCCGATGCATGTTCCAGATCAAGAGCATACTAGTTTTATCACTGATCTGGGATTATATTGTTATGTGGTAATGCCCTTTGGTTTGAAGAACGCAGGCACTACATACCAACATTTGGTCAACAGAATGTTTTATAACCAAATCAAGAAAACAATGGAAGTATACGTCGACGATATGTTGGTTAAATCCAAGCAATCCTCTCAACACACTACTGACTTGGCGGAGATGTTCGGCATTCTTCGAAAGTATGGAATGAAACTCAATCCAACCAAATGTTCATTCGGTGTTGCTTCTGGAAAATTCTGGGGATTCATTGTCAGTTCCCGCGGTATCGAGATTAATCCAGACCAGATCGTGGCAATCAGAAACATTCAGGAACCTAGGCAAATTAGGGATGTGCAAAGCCTTGCCCGAAAAGTGGCCGCACTAAGCAGATTTATCTCCAGGGCTACGGATAAGTGCATCCCATTCTTCGAATTAATAAAGCGAGGAAAACGCAACTTTAAATGGACACCTGACTGCGTAGAAGCGTTTCAGAATTTGCTCAGGCACTTAGAGAAACCTCTGATTCTATCTAAACCAATAGATCACGAGGATTTATTCGTGTATTTGGCAGTGTCATCCCATGCGATCAGCTCAGCATTGGTAAGGGAATAGGATAAGGTCCAAAGACCTGTGTATTATGTAAGCAAAAAATTGACAGCAGCAGAGCGTAATTATCCACGGATAGAGAAGTTGGCATATAGTTTACTGATTGCCTCCAGAAAACTTCGGCACTACTTTCAGGCACATCCTATCACCATATACACTGATCATCCACTCAAGCAAGTTTTACAGAGACCGGAGGCATCTGGAAGGTTACTCAAATGGAATATTGAGTTAAGTCAATTTGACTTGAACTTTCAGCCCAAACGGTCAATTCGGGGGCAAGTGATAGCTGACTTCATAGCAGAGTTCACTGTTCCTGAAGAAGATATAGCAAACGAAGAAGTGGAACCTTCAAAGTTACTTTTCGATCCTAATGCCTGGTACTGATGGCGCTAGGAACGACGAAAGATCCGGCGCTGGAATAGTACTTGAAACCCCCGAGAAACGATTGATAACCTATGCCATCCGAATGGAGTTTCAGGCCACTAACAACGATTCCAAATATGAAGCTCTGATAGCCGGATTAAAGATTGCAAAGGAACTAGAAGTCACAAAGCTGAACATCTTCTGCGGCTCCAAGTTAGTTGTGAATCAAGTCACTGGAAAATTCCAAGCTAAAAGTGCAAGATTGATTCTATACTTAAAGAAAGTGAAAGAACTGCTGAATGATTTTGATCACTACAGCATATCTCATATTCCGCGGTCAGAAAATCAGCAGGCAGACAAGTTGGCGAAGATGGCTAGTTCTAATGATCCTGAAGTGATTGGGCTAGCCCCCGTTGAAGTACTTCGGTCCCCCAGCATAGATCAGATGGAAATCGACCTAGTACTAGAGACGGAACCAGGAAGGGAGTCCTGGATGACCCCTATAAAGAATTTCCTAATGGATGGAACGCTTCCGACCAAGAAAAACGAGAGGCGTAAAGTGATTCGTAAAGCCGCCCGATACGTTCTGCAAGGCGGAGTTCTTTATAGACAAGGGTTTTCAATGCCCCTCCTTCGGTGTATAGCCCACGATGACGTCAAACGTGTGTTGCAAGAAGTCCACGAAGGCGAATGTGGCGACCACACTGGAGGGCAAACTTTGGCGAAAAAGGTATTGCGGCATGGTTATTTCTGGCCTACCATAAACAAGGATGCAGTAAGATATGCACGACGATGTGATGCGTGCCAGAGATTTTCAAAGATACCTAGAGCGCCTCCAAGTCAGTTAAAAACAATGATGAGTCCATGGCCTTTTGCTATGTGGGGAATTGATATCATAGGAAGTCTCCCCATAGCAAGGGGTGGAGCAAAGTTCGCTATTGTGGCCGTAGATTATTTCACTAAGTGGGTCGAGGCAGAACCACTAACTACAATCACAACTAAACGAGTGATCAACTTCATTGTGAGAAACATCATCTGCCGATTTGGAATTCCAAAGATTGTGATAACAGACAATGGAACTCAGTTTGATAGTGCTGAATTCAGAAACTTCTGCCAAAAATACCACATCGAGAATCGGTACACCTCCGTGGCACACCCACAATCAAACGGGCAAGTCGAAGCTGCAAATAAAGTAATTAAGTCCATTCTGAAAAGAAGAATGAAGCGGGCTAGAGCCATGTGGGCTGATGAATTGCCCTTGGCGCTATGGGCCTACAGGACAACATATAAATCAGCAACAGGACATACCCCGTTCTCCCTTGCTTTTGGAACGGAAGCAGTCATCCCGGTTGAGATAAAGGTACCTTCTCATCGGGTGACCTATTATGATCCAATGACCAATAATGAATTGCTCCTTGAGTCCCTGGATATGATCGAAGAAAAGAGGGATGAAGCAGACCTGCGTGCCCTAAGATGCAAACAACAGGTCGCCCGATATTACAACAAAAAGGTCTGAGCCCGAACCTGGGAACCCGGAGACTTGGTTCTGAAACGTGTCTTTCCACCCCCGACTCATATGGGAGCGAAGTGGGAAGGACCGTACTCTATTCTCAGCAAGCTTGATAACGGAACCTTCAAGCTGGCAACCGTAGATGGAAAGGAAATCCCCAGAGTGTGGAATGCCCAACATTTACGGCCATATTTAACATGAGAAGTTTCAAATTTATTCTTTTGCTTTGTTAAAAAACTATGTACAGGGCATGACTTGCCTAGAACAGTCTAATTCCTTAAAGCAAGAGATTATAAAGTGGACGTAGGTCATGATTCGACCGAACCACTATAAAAATACTGTGTGTCATTTACCTTTATTGCACCTTTATTTATTTGCCTATGAAAATCAATGTGAATAATGCAGGTACCCGAAGTCCGGTGCCAACCGTTCCTCCCGTAAACTAATCAGAGGAACCCAAAGCTTGGGCAAAGGCTCCAACTGCTTGTCCGACTAGCTTTAATCCACGGAGCACGGGTTAAAGTACACACCAAGGATGAGTTTGATGAGAATGCATGATTGCAGACTGCATGATCCGTGACTCTAACTCTCCAGAGAAGAGAGAGAGTATAAAGGACACGAAAATCGACATCCACGAATAACGGCGGTGTACCATGATCGGAGCTCCCTAAGCATAAACTCTAACTCTCCAGAGAGAGAGAGAGAGTATAAAGGCGTCTCCGATTGAGCGCTGAGAAAAAGCTCCTTTCCCGCTGAAGGATCGGGGAGCGAGTGAATCGCTGAGCTCGAACTCTAACTCTCCAGAGAGAGAGAGAGAGAGTATAAAGGCGTCTCCGATTGAGCGTTGAGAAAGAGCTCCTTTCCCGCTGAAGGATCGGGGAGCGAGTGAATCGCTGAGCTCGAACTCTAACTCTCCAGAGAGAGAGAGAGTATAAAGGCGTCTCCGATTGAGCGCTGAGAAATATCTCCTTCCCCGCTGAAGGATCGGGGAGCGAATGAATCACCGGGCACAAAACCCTAACTCTCCAGAGATTGAGACAGTATAAAAGCGTCTCCGATTGAGCGCTGAGAAAGAACTTATTCCCTGCTAAAGGAACGAGGGCTGACTGAACTACTGTTATCCCATGAAATCTCCTATACCCCCGTATTCAGAAATAGGGGGCAACTTGCCGACAGTACTAATCAATCCATAGTAAACCTCAGTCAGATGCTACGGTAACAACTGATTGGGGGGCATCATGCACTCACATGCAAACACTAAACTTTGATACAACAGTGTAACATAGCATGAACAATCTTCTTCCTGTTGATTGACTGATTTGTAATTATTAATAGTTGGCTAATGACTAAACATGGAAAGTTTCTCTGAATACAGGTACACAATGATGCAAGGAGAGATAAACCCTTGTTTATATATTGCGGATCAACAAAGTGAAAAACAACCTAGAAACAAAAGTGAGGACCAGTCTCACAATTACACTTCCTGGCCAGTGGAAAACCTAAAGACAAAATATCAACAAACTACAAACATCCTATTTACGCTTTGATTTCTTCTCTTGCTTCTGCCTCTCCAGCCTCTCCTTGTCGGCTTCAGATGGATCCCCTTTCTTCCTCTTCTGCTTGTCTACGAGGGGAACATCCGACTCCTCTGAGGTCTCCTCTTCCACCTCTTTTCTCTTGCTTCTACTAGAGAGGGAAGCCGGGAAGTCATCGGGGTTTGCGAAGTGAAGCTGCCGGCTGATGGACTTGGGCTGGATTTTCACAATCATCCCAGTTTTGGGATCGAATTCTGCAAGAGGGACTACGTCCAAAGCCTCATCTCCCACCTTCTTTGAAACCAACTCTTTCTCTTGTCTGGCTTTTCGACTGGCCAGGGGTTCCTCGTCATCATCATCGTCATCGGCCTTTTTGGTGCCGGTAATGTCCTCTTCGTCATCCACATGACGACCATCCAAGTCTTTTAAAGCTTCGATAGTCTCAGCATCTTTGGGTACATCGGTGCTAGGCGCCGGGATGCTTCCTTCTACTGTTGTGACCTCGACCCGCTCTGAAACATCAATACCAGCACCCGGCAGGGCAGTCTCCTTCTCCACTTCTCTCTCTTTTTCAGCACCCTTGTCGACGGGCTCGCCACCTGCATTACGAGAGACACACATTACTAATTCAATTGGTTGTTCTGCCAGACGACGATAATTCGCAATTGCTTTAGCAAATTGCGGGGAAAAGAGAGAGAAACCTTCAGCAGATGCTCCCTCTTGAGTAGTTCCAGATGCTCCAACAACCACGGGGGTTAGGCCTAAAGGGATTAGCGGATCATCAGGATGGTACTCCTCAATTTCGGAGGTTTTAGGCTTCGCGGCGGAACTGGAACCTTCGTCAATTTTGCTTTTACCTTTAGCCAAGGTTCTCTCCTTTTCCATTTCCGCCAGGATGAGGCGACGACCCTCTGCCAGGTCCTCAGGCTCGTTGTCTCTTAGGATGCTCTTCATCAATTCATCCTCATTGATCTCTTCGACCCCCAGTCTATATTTTTCGCCCTCCACAATGGCATCCCATAAGTTGGCCAAAGTAACATGGTAATCCGGGATCCATGAGATGTTGCGTGTTTTGAGAACTTGGCCAAGGAAATCGAAAATCATCTCTTCAAACCCCTCAATCTCTTTCTCTCTTGCAAGGAGTTTGTTGTTAGAAGCAGTGGCCATTTCAATGGCGTTGTCAACATTCTTTTCGATGAGAGCTGCCCGTCTCTCCGCGTCCGCAACCTGGTCATTCAAGATCACCTTTTCTGCTTCTGCCAGAGCCAAACTTTCTTTTAGACTCGCTTTTTCCGCCTCCCAAGCACCCCTCTCAGCTTCAAAATGGCCTTGTGCTGTTTTCAACTCGACGTTGGCCATTTTTAGATCTTCAACCTCCTTCTTTAAAGCCATTTTTTCTTGGCTATTGGAGTCCAGTTATGAATGAAAGCGCTGCTTGGCATTCTCTAATTCAGTCTTATAATTTTCAACGTCCCTCTGTGCTAATGCAAGCTGGGCCTGAGCATCTTCCAGGTCCTTCTCCAATTTTGTCCTAGCCCTCTCGTTGTTTTCAAGTTTTGCTTTAGATCTGTGAGCTTCTATTTCAAGTGTTCGGATGACTTCCGAAAGATTAACTGCGTGTTTTTTCATCATTTCGTATTGCCTGGCTGCGTGCTGGATGTGCCCGATAACTTCATCATCCCAATTTTTAGGGACCGGTTCCAAGGCAGGAACAAAGACCATCCTGTCAAAGAATATGCTTGGAAATTGTTCCCGCAGCTTTTCCAGCCTACCTTGGATCTCGGGACCATGGACGTAATCCCGTGATCCGGGGGCAGCTAACTCTGGTTGGCTGGTGGGGACAATGTCACTTCTCTCCTTCTCAGTTTCTTTGGATGAATCTCTGTCCCTATCTTTGGATTCGTGATGCCTTTTGGACGACCGACTGTGGGAAGGCGCACTCTTCGGAGGAGTCAACTCTTTTGGAAGTTTCTTTCCCCCGGTCGGAATTGTCGGATGACTCGAAGGCCTGGTAGAGGTTGATTTGGGTGGAGATCGAGGTTGCGAGGAACTCGGCCTATGAGGAGGACCACGAGGGCGCTCAGTATCTGGGCGAAGGCTGGGTGTGCCCTCGCGGAGAGAACGATACGAATAAGATTTCCTGCGAGACATCGTTCCTGCAAAAAAAGAGAAGAGCATATTAAAACTTTGAATACCCACGATATAATAGTGCAGGGTCAGACAACGTGTGTGATGTGTGCATCCCATATAATTCCCCCTAACAGATCCGGGCCTGGAGACAGGCTCATCTGACCCGTTTCTCGTCCCCTAGTTGAAGCAATCGCCTCTTCGGAAGCAGAAAAGAAAGGCTCCTCGCCGAAGTCTTTTTCTGTATATACAATATCGGGTAGAGGGATTCTATTCAGCTCGTCAAATAACCGCTCTTCTGTCAAGTCATCGGGAGCAACGGTTTCAATTGGAGCAGAAATAGGAATTTCCTTGGATACGTCGTCGCGGACCTCATCCCCTCTGTAAATGTTCAGGTCCTCATCGTCTTGGATGACTATCGGAGAAGGGCTCTTGCGAAATTTAGTTGTTTCTGCCGCTTGCGAAGTTCCCTCTCCTTCCGTTGGGGGCACATACTTATAAGGTTTGCCGCCAGTGCCAAGCCCAAATCTTCTGTCTAGAAGACGATGCTTGTGAAGATTGTCATCAGTAATACATTTTTTGATCCTTAGAAAATCGGATCTGCTCTGTGAAAGAATGGATAATCGATGGTTATATAACGGACCCTTCGTTTTCGGGAAGATATAATCTGTTTAAGACAAAGAAAAAGGCGAAAAAATGTTAATACTTAGACTCCTTGAGCAAGATGTTCGATTAGGAGATCAAAGTTTACTTGATTTGAGCCACCTTCGCGAGCATTCGGCCTGTTTCCTTATATAAAACCAATCAGATTTAGGATCCCCTATATTGCTATACCCATCATACAGAATCTTTCTGTTCGCCACTGATTCGAAGAAAGAAAAGTTTGGAGTTGCCGAAGAACGATGCTTGAAAAGAAAGAAGAATACCAGATCTCTGAATTTAAGTTCGGCATGCAGGATCTCCGCATATGCAACATATAGTGAGTATAGAGATGCGTAGGCATTTGGATGAAGCTGCATCGGAGCAATGCCTAGTCGTTTTAAAGTTTCAATGGCAATCGGGGGAAATGGAGGGATAGCTCCTACTAGACACATTGTTCGACTAATCGCCCTATACCCTTCCGGTGCTAGGTGGGGTCTATCTTCGCTTCCAGGCGTCAAGACATCGTCCCAAGGAATCCCGTGTCTTAAGCAGATTCTTTTAAGTTTTATCTCGTCAAGCTTGGACGCTAAAGAATCAGAGAATTTATCTATCCCGAGTGCGCCTGGGATCTCGTCAGGAGCTCGCTCATCAGTCTCAGAGTTGTTGCTGGATGAAGTACTTTCTATCGGATCTGATTCTGTGGCTTCGTACTCAAATCCAGAATCTTCACCTTCCGGATTGACAGAAGGAATTTCAGGATTGTACTGTTCAGGAATCTCGGATTCCGCTTCTGCTACAGATCTTGAAGAAGAATGATCATTCGACATTGCTGCTATGACGAGAAAACATGACCAATGAGATTAACACTACCCGTCCCTCGTGTGTGCAAGTGCTGGTGTGTGTACTCGTGTGTGCATTTAAAATAAAGCGTGAAAGTAATCAAAATCATCAAAGCATTAATCGTTGTATGCCGTCAAATTATGAGGTCATTTAGTCCAGAAAGTCCAATGTCAAGGCTCTATCCTAACTGTTCAGAGTTTTATAGTGACAAGGCGTTGATTAAAGTCTGAAATTTCTTCGTATCGTCAGCTATGAGTCGGATCGCGAAGCAGAGGGATCGCCCCTTTCGGATTGCAGGATGGGGGGATCGCCCCCATCGAGTCGCCGGGCGAAGGGATCGCCCCTTCATGAACCGTTGCGACCCCCACGATCCGTCCCTTCGCTGCCACCTCGATCTTTCGTCTCGCCACTCGCGTTCGTCTTCTATTTTTGACCACGATCCGAGTCGGCTTTCCTTCTCCTTCTGCCTCCTTCGTTTTCCACCTCTCCTTCCCATCCTCGAATTCCGAGCTCTACGCCCGATGGCCATGGCAACTTGGTGATTTCTTCAGAAAATTGCGGATTTCCACCGTTTCTCCCTCGAATCAGTCGTAAAAATTCAGGAAAGTGCTGCGTTTACAAATGAGAATGTTTTCTATGAAGTTACCTTTCTAAAAACTGGGACGATACTTGAATTTTCGAAAGATTGCAAAAGTTGGGTTCGTTTTTCAATGGCTAAGGCGAAACGATATGGCAGAGGGAAAAAAGAAGGAGAGTGAAGATCTGAAGGTCGGCATATATAGGCAACAGGGGCGACCGTTTGTCTCCCCTTCTTTGTCCTGCTCGATCCACGAAAGACCCATGGGCCGCGAACCAAAGGCCCACCACAACTCGAGGGGGAGCCCACTTCGTTCCGAGGACCAGGTCCGCACCCATGAACGAAACAAACGTCTCGCTGATATTACGCGATTCGAAACCGCGATACTAATCGGTGAATTCGGAAATAAGGATTCTGAGAAAATCACAGAAAAAGAAGAGTTTTGTGACTCGCGATTTGATGGGAAGATACAATTTTTCGAAGCATGTTCCATCTTCGATAAAACATACTTCGAGGGGGAAAAATGTTGGCTCGCTTTTTGATCAAGCCAGCCAGGATCATTTGTAAGAGGAAAGCAGGAAACCACAATATCTAAGGACATGAAGGAATGGATCGCGCATCATCGTTTCGCCCGATATCGATTCGCGCATCATCGTCTCGACCACCGTCGGATCGCGCACCATCGTCTCGCCCAATATCGGATCGCGTCTCTACGGATCGCCCCATCTCATCAGCGAACGACGTAGCCGGGCGATCCGATCCAAGCTTACATTGTTACCCCGAGCGAACCAATCCGATCCCCTGGTGGATGGAGAACCCTCTGACCTGTTCAAGCGCGAGCTAGTCTTCAGCGATCCGAATCCCACGGATCTGGCGACACGTGTCCCTAACCGTCACTTGGACCGATTCTCCCCATCTGCACGATCCGATTTTCAAGCAGATCACGACACCTGTCCCCAACGGCTAATTTGACTGTTTCTCCAACGGTGGCGATGCGATCCGATACTCTCGGGATTCATGCCACGTGTCCACGATCCGCCTGACAAAATCAACTATAAATAGCCCAGAGCTTGGCATTTTTCGGGATCTTTTTGGCAATATTGAGTACTGAATCCGCCATTGTTGTCAAACTACTGAAATATTGAGAGAAATCACTGTTGTATTAGCTTTTAAAGCATAATCAATAATATATAAAGTGGACGTAGGCTCGTTAACGCCGAACCACTATAAATTCTGAGTGTTATTCTCTTTTTCCTTGTTCTTCATTTGAAATTCTCTACTGTTCATAACAATTTGGGTGTTAGTTCCGAATTTCGATCTAACAGTATTCCCAAACAATAGTAAGATGGCTCAATTATGAATGCAAGCACAATAGCTTGCACAAAGCCCTTGTTAAGTTACATATTTCCCAACCATTTCTTAATGGTAGAAGATATACAAGCATATGGCAATGCGGTTATTATTTCTTGAAATTAGCTATTTCAGGCCAAGAAGGATGCATAATATATCGTATAAAATGTTAAAGTTGCATGCTCTTAAATTCTTTCTTGCCTTCATCGGACTCTGTGGCCCATCTTTAAGAGTTTTCTTTTATATATATACTCACCACTTAAGAAGTTATTGCATTTATGTGACATAGCTCATCTGCTCATCTGAACAGAGTTTACATGAATTTTCATTTCTGTCAATATGTAGAATACAAAGACAAGTGCACCTGAAACATCATAAGTTAATTCAATTACACACATGCACTGGCTTGTAACATTTACAATTTACCATACATTATATTTACATGAATGCGGCAATTCCAAATTTCTAATCAGTAAAACAATTAATCTAAATTAATCTACAGGCTTCCTCATTAGAAATTACAATTTAACAATTTCAACATGTCAGGTTGGCTAACCAATTTCACCCTTTCAAACGTGCGCAGCGATATTATTTAAAGAAAACAAAAACCCAAAATTTACTTGGAATTTCAAACTTGTAGATAGAGATGGAACATGATTGGAGAGGAGCCACTTTGTCGGTGGAAGGGATCGGAGGCGAAGGAGGTGGCTCACCTGACGCGCTGCTGCTGTTTGGAAAACCCTAAATTATTAATTGATCGAGATATGTTGTTGTTTTCCCATTTCTTCATCCCTTGCGAAGCGAGAGTTGTGCTGTTTGGGCTTCAATATTTTTTGTTGCCCCTACCTAGTGGGTTGCCCAGCCCATAGGCTTGCTGGGTTTCCCACAGGGTTGACACTGGTCGTGATATAGACTAGTGTAATTCAAAAAAAGAAAGGGTTCATAAGTAACCAAGAGTATAAGAAAATCAAGAATGCCAAAATTATAAAAACCAGAGAAATAATAAAGATCCTTTCACAAGATAGTCCAAGAACAATGAAAATATTGAAAAGGATTTTAAATTTGTTCATAACTCTAAAATTCTTTCTGAAAATCCAATTGCATAAAATGAAAACCATCAAAGAATGAAGAAAAACTAAACTCAATGAGAAAAATGCTCACATCATATTTGATAAGCAATTTCTACCTTAGAAAAAACAATAAAATCAAGAAAGAAGGAATATACAGGTCTTTTGGATCTAGTATCTCCTGGCACCAGATCCATGTTTAGTTACAAATTAGAAATAATCAGATACATCCCATACTAATACAAGTATAAATCTAGCTTCGGCTCAGAGAATGAAAGAATCAACATTGCTTTTAAAAGGAGTTGTAGTATTAACTGATGCTAATGGATTAGGCAACAATGATGGGAAAAACGATTAAAGCAAAGAATTCGACAAATTCAAAGGAAAATATATTTTAATTAATTAAGGGTGGAAAGACTTGGCAAATAAACCAAATTCTAGAGGCCAGGAGAAAAGAAAGAGAGGCAAGACTAGGGTTTTTGGTAGGCAAAACCCAAAAGTTTACCTTATAACGCCAGCAGAATGTATTAGTGTTATGAATAACCATTACAAACAGACTGAAGATATTAATGTGATTTGAAAAAATAAAGTTGTAGTTGTTATTATAGTAGAAAATTAATTAAATGGTATTAGTTTTGAGAATATTTGTTAAAAATTTCTAACTAATTGGAAAAGTGTTAATAATAACAACAACATAGCAAAAGTAGAAAAATATACGGATTGGTAATGATATATCTTGATACATAAATTGTATCATTCAGAATTTTGGTGGGTTGTTGTTTCAACCTACTCATATTTATGCCGCTAACTTTTAATCTGACAGAGATAATCATTGGAAAAAATCTCATACATATTGGTAAAAATTGTAGCCTATCTTGGATTTTAATAGGAGAATTTAAAGTTGTTACAAATTTCAAAGGAAAAAGTGATGATAATCCAATTCCATCTAAAAACTGAAAACTTTTTACTTGAAACTAGTCTTATATAAAGGTAATAAGTTCATCTAAAGATCAAATGAACTTAAAAATATCCAATGTAAATTGGATAGAGTTTTATTAAATGCTAGTATTTTGAATAAATTTTCAAACTTTTCTTGTACAACTACATAACATAATGCAAGTGATCATACCCCTATTTTGGTGGATTTGTGTGACGACCGCCCATAACCCCCCGCACTATACAAGGGAAATAATGAGATGAAGGATGTGCCAGGCAGTCATGGACGATCATCAGAGTAGGTAAACACAAGCGGAAACTGTCGTAAACTCACAACGCAAGGATAAAATATAATAGAACATATACAACAGGTAGTAATAGTGAAGCAGAAACATAAGACTTTCATACAACCAAAAAGTAATATCCACAACTTGGAAATGGTGTTTGTACAAAGTTGCCTCACTACATCACTCAGAAAAGAAAACAACGGAAATCCAATTATTATATAGTAGTAAAACTGGTACGTGAGCCTCCTGCACGCCATCGATCAGCATAGTCATCCTCAAATAAGCATTACCTGTCACATGTTACTTAGTCTGCCCATCCACAATCGGATGAACAGCCCAAGGTAATAAGATGAAACATAAAATCTTGAGTCAGACAACAGTCTTAGTGAGCGATAAAATAGCTAACAAACTTCAATAATAAAGTGTATGAGAAAGGATAGATAAACATACTAGTCTACCCACGACACCAGAGAAGAACTCAACCTTATCTTCCCCACATCGGACAGTGATAGCCTTTACAATCTATTCAACCAAAGGAATAACAATTCACACATGGGGACCAGCATAAGCATTGATAACATTCATAGCATCTAGACTACATAGGTCTCACGTAGACAACCCTAATCGAGTTTAACATTCACCAAGCACTCTCCCCGGAGGCCTAAACCAATATCAGTTAAGCATTCAAAGAACATCTCCCTCGACTTTGGATAATCTATATGAGATAGTATAAACAGAACAACCAATCATCCATGACTGACTCTGCCTATCACCGCCAATACTGCTTTGAAATCATCGTTAATCGTATGACGGCCAACCTTGCCATATGTTAATGGCTAATGGTAAACCCAGTTCTAGCATAAACTCCATATGTCCAACCTTGACAATGTCCAACCTTGACAACTAGGCCATTCAACGATACCCAAGGTACTCGACCTACAATCGGTCTTTTGGGTGCCCCCATCGTACCCCTGCTTTGAGCCTTCTATAACTTACGACAACGATAATCTCTCGGCCTTCAATATCTCTAGTCATCCAACCTTGACGGCTATTTACTGCTCAAGTGACATTCTCGAGCGACCATTATCTACCAGCTCATGACCTTTGAATTGTCTGTCTATTCATTGCTTTTCACCGATCAACGAACATATCACATCCCCTTCTGGACTCTTGTCGAAGCCACCACCATCGTTGAACCAACCAACATCTTTATAAGGTTCAAAACAATCCATAGCATTATTTTAGCACTTCCTGACTTCCCAATTAAATTTACTTTGAAGTCACACCATCACTGGAAATGTCCGGGTCACTTTAGTCTGAATCACTTTCTCACTCATCCAATTATGGCCGAGCCAATTCTGGTCGAGCCAATTCTGCCCGATCCAACTTCTGCCTGATCCAACCTCTGGCTGAGCCAACTTCTGCCCGATCCAACTTTTGCCCGAGCCAACTTCTGCCCGAGCCAACTTCTGCCCGATCCAACTTCTGCCCGATCCAACTTCTGCCCAATCCAACTTCTTCCCGAGCCAACTTCTACCCGATCCAACTTCTGCTCGATCCAACTTATGGTCGAGTTAATTCTGGCCGAGTTAATTATGGCCAAGTCAAAACCTTCATATTGCAATTCAACTCCGATTTCGACCAAAACTTCACCAAATGACGAATCTGACGAAACCAACTCAACCAAAATCATCAAACACAATCATAAACGTATCATAACATTACTAACCACATGAATATGACGATTACCACAAAAATGATGTAAATCTCACCAAAAACTGTTAAAATGAACATATGATCAAAATGAGAGATTAACTAACATAAACATGTAAAATGACATGAAATTAACGAGTAAAACTTTTTAGATTAGATCATAGGGTGATGCATATGAAAATGAACATTTAACGGTGTAAATCTATGGTAAAATAATCCAATTGGATGAGAAACATGCACAACCACTCATATACTTCATTGCATTCATGTGAGAGATGTAAATCACTCACCAATTATCCAAAACAAAGCAAAATGATGAAATAGAATTCCGGATAGCGAAGGGATAGCTCGTAGCCCTTCGATTTGATGAATCCTTACTTGAAATGATGTAGATCTAGCCTCCAATGGTGTAGATCTATGATTTCCCACCTTAAATTTGGATTTTTAATGGTGGAAATGTGTTAGAGGAAGAAGGAGATCAATGCCTCCAAATGGGAGAATGGGAAAGTAAACCTTTTCCCTCCACTCTCACCCACTATTTATAGGATTCCACCAAGGCTCCAAAACATGAATAGCCAATTGTAAAACTTTAAAACAATGATTTCTCCCAAACCGCTGAGCCAAATCCTTAATGTAACCACTCTACGAAAAGGCATTCATCAATTCCTTTCCAATGGCACAGGTTTCACCCTTTGATTCGACCTGAGTCAAAAGTTATGCCCTATACAAGGCTGACAGGGAAAAAATGGTCACAAACAAAATCGGTAAAAATTATGGACATGTCTCTCGTCCCCATAAGCAACATATTAAAAGATGAGAATGACCCAACCCTCAGAGAATGAAATAAAAATATTTTACGATCTTTCGATACATAAAATGCGGGCTGTTACATTTTTTCCCCTTAAGAATTTCGTCCCCGAAACCCCAAACAAACACAAGTAATCACAATGATTCCGCATGCCTATCATCCTTGAAAATCCAATTCTATCTTCCAAACTAGCAACCATCAAGCCATGCATCCATTGCCTTATCCTAGCACGCGGAATTCTAATAATCAACAATAAGATACAATGATATAATGAAGATACGATATCAAAGGGTCATATCGACGAAGAGTTCTGGATGAGTCGCTCTCATACTCTCTTCCGTCTCCCATGTACAGTCGTCTCCATCCTCACTCCATTGTACCTTGAGTAGCTTAACCGTCTTCCTTCTAAGCTGTTTCGTGTCATTCCCCACAACACGATGTGGCTTACGATGTCTCTAAACTACGGTCTCTACTTCTAAATCTTCGTACAGCTCTGAAGATGCCACCACATTTGAATCATGCACGAACTTCCGTAGAAATGACACATGGAACACATAATGCACGCTCGACATCTTCTTGGGTAACTCCAATCTATACGTGAGCTTTCCTATTCGCTCGACTATCGGAAACGGTCCAACAAACCTTGGAGCTAACTTTCCTTTCGTACCAAATCTAACCATGTGCTTCAACGGAGAAGATTTCACGAAAACCATATCGCCCACGTCGAATTCCAAGTCCTTACGACGCTTGCCGGCGTAACTATTCTGACAATTCTGGGCTGCCATCATTCATTGTCGATACAATCCGAGGTTTCTCTAATCATCCCAGGCCCAAGTACTAACTTATCTCTAGTTTCTAACCAACATGCTGGAGAATTGCATGGCCTTCCTCGTATGGTGCCATCCCAATGCTAGACTGGTAGCTATTATTATACGCAAACTCAACTAGATGTAGATGGTCTTCCCATGATCCTCCGAAGTCTAACACACAAGCCCTCAAGAGATCTTCCAAAACTCGATTGACTCTCTCGGTCTGACCATCAGTTTGGGGATGATATGCCGTACTCAAGCACCACTCGGTTTCCAAAGCTTCTTGTAGACTTTTCCAAAATTCACTCGTGAACAATGGATCTCGGTCACTCAGTATACTCTTTTGGACACCATGGAATCGAACTATCCATGTCACATAAAGTTCAGCCAATTTCGATGCCGTCTTAGTTGACTTGACAGGAATAAATCTTACACTTTTGGTCAAATGATCCACGATAACCCAAATCCCTTCGTTTCCTGCCCTTGGTCTAGGTAGTCCATCGATAAAATCCTTCGATACTTGCTTCCACTTCCACGTAGGAACTTCGAATGGCTGGAGCAAACCGCTCGGCTTCTTCTGTTCAGCTTTCACTAACTGAGAGTTCATACACTTGGAAATGAACTTTCCAATATCTTGCTTCATCCCTTCCCAGTAATAGACTCTCTTCATGTCCTGATACATCTTATTTCTACCGGGATGAATCGTCAGCTTCGAGTGATGACATTCTCTCAGAACCTCATCCCTCAATCCGTCGATATCAGGAACAACTAATCTCCCTTGCTTTCGAAGCCAACCTTCTCGATCGACATCGAACTCTTTATCTTCTGGTTACAGTTTTTGAATGAACTCGACAAGCTTCGCATCTTTCTTTTGGCTCTCGCCAATTCTTTCGATAAGAGTAGGTCTTATCGACAAGCTTGCCAACATTTCAGGTTCCAACTCACACCTTGGCCTGAAATCGAATCCTGCCAAGTACTTTAGCCTCTTCCATTCCGAAAACATCGCTCTCAAACTTGCGTGCCTTTGGCTTAACGCATCTGCAACTGCGTTACCCTTGCCTGGAGTATAGGCTATGCCAAAATCATATGACACCAGAAACTCTAACCATCTTTGCTGCCGAAGATTCAAATCCTTTTGGGAGAAAAGATACTTCAACGACTTATGATCCGTAAACAACTCGAATCAAACTCCCAACAGGTAATGTCTCCACATCTTTAGAGCAAATACAATCGCCGCCAACTCCAAATCGTGAGTTTGGTGATTCTTCTCATGCGGCTTTAGCTGTCGACTTGCGTAGGCCACAACTTTATCCTTCTGCATTAGTACTGCTCCAAGTCTAGTACCACATGCATCGATATATACCACCATCTCTTCATTCCCCTTGGAATGGTCAACACAGGTTCACTCGTCAATCTCTCCTTTAGGATTTCAAATGCTTGTTCGCACTTTGCATCCCATGTGAACGCAAGGTTCTTCTTCGTCAATCCTGTCAACGGTGTAGCTACTTTGGAGAAATCCTTGATAAACCGTCGGTAATATCCTGCCAACCAAAGGGAATTCCGAACATCCGTCGCATTCTTAGGTCGATCCCAGTCCTGGATTGCTGCAACTTTAGTGAGGTCAACCGCTATCGCTTTTCCAGAAACTACATGACCTTAGAACCTCACTTCATCCTTCCAGAAGTGACACTTTGAGAACTTAGCCTTAAGCTGATGCTTCTGCAATATCTCTAACACAACTCTCAAGTGCGTCTTATGTTCTCGCACATTCTGGAGTAAACCAGAATATCATCCACGAACACAAGCACAAACTTGTTCAACTGGTCTCTGATTACTCTATTCATAAGATCGACAAAATATGCTGGTGCGTTAATCATCCTGAATGGCATCACCACTACAACAAAAACACCATATAACAACTTTAATTTTACAATGGTGGTAAAAGCACTGTTGTAATAAATGTTTTTTTACAACATTTTCCCAGAAAAGTTGTAATAAACTTATTTTTAACAATTGTGTTATTTTGACAGTTGTAATAAAAGCCTATCACAACTTTTATTTTTTGACTGTTGTAATATATGACTATATTTTAATATAATTAACAACTAATAACTAATATTTAATACATTTATATTGATTATTTATAATTAATAACTAATAATTACTATTAATAATCAATTAGGAAGTAATAATTAATAATCAATCCGTAATATTTAATGCTTTGTAATTAAGAAGTATAATTAAAAAATATAGTTAATATTACATAATTACTATTAAATAGTTAATAATTAAAATATAATAATGAATGCTAATCATGAATAATCAATTTGATAACCAATATTGACAATTAACATTAAATAATTAATAATAGATATAATAGTAATAACTAATAAGTAATATTAATAATTTCAAATATGAAATAACTAATAAATAGTTATTAACTAGTAACGTATGCATAGTAATTAGCTTTTAATAATTAACATTTAATAATAACTAAGAAGAAATAAGTACTAGCTAATAATAGCTATTATTATAAGTTATATTTAATATTTAAACAATATATAATTATCAAGAAATTCATACCATATTTATTATTATTTTTACTTATCAATTCTGACTCATTATATTTGATTTTATAAATTTGTATGAAATTTCCGTTATAACCAATAAAAATCTGGCGTTCCCTTATAAGAAACGACCGGTTGTCTGTGTTAATGCAACGTATGAAATTCAGGCGGGAGACCTAAAATTTCGGCTCCAACGTATCTCACGTGTTGTATTTCTGCTCCGTATGTGGCCTTGCCCTTCCTTACTATTCCCTAAATAAAAATCCATCCCCAATTTCCTCCTTCCTCTAAAATAATTCACGTCTCAACTAACTCGAACTGCTGCTGCCGAACACGGATCCACTAATTTTGGAGTATTGATGACGATGGAGCTTATCCCCGATTTGATTTGTTCCCTCCCACCTCCAGTTGCTTAACTTCAATTAGTTTGTTTGAGAGCAGCAGGTAAAATCAATTTGATATGATTTTTTCCTCATACGCATCAATATATAAAATTCATCAAGGTTACCCTGATCTGGCTATAGATTCTCTTAATGTTTTATGCCCATCAAAGTTATAACTGTGATGGATGTATAGATATATTGTATAATTTCAAAGGTTTTTTTTTATGTTTGTGTAAGAGTTAAAATAAGCTTTTTAAGTTTCGTACAGTATATAAAGTATGTTTTATAAACTCTTTCATGACACAGCTATAAAAAAATGTATTTTAAAGATTCCAAATTTCATTGTATGTGTTTTTTACTCCAAAAGTTGGTATGTTTCTATGTTGATTGTAATGCATGTTTTGTATTCAAATTAATGTCCTTTTTTCGCATAAATCTCATTTCTAACTGAGATAGTGGTAGAGATGAAATATACGCATTTAATATATGAGCATGACTTGGACTTAAGTATGGAAGTAATGAATGGAATGACTATTAGATGAAGCTAGTTGGAAGAATATTTATTGTTTGGAAACTGATATTCAAATACAATTTGTTTTATATTACTTTTTAATTTGGATTTGCTATGAGTATGCATAACGATGGCATCCTAAATTCAAGTTTACAGATTTTATTCAGATGCTATAGTATCCAATATGAAAAAACTGCATTTGGTAGTTTTTTTTCATGATTCAAATTTGTTTTTTTGGGTATAAATTCACTATGCATTAGCTTACATCTACAGATTATTGTTATGTGCAAATTTAGATACTTATTATTTGTGATTGAGAAGGTAAATTATGGGGATACATAAATTATAAACAGTCTTCAGTGTTTTTTAAATGGTCATTAGCAGGATTTCTTTGTTGTAAACTTATATTACTTTGTAGATTCTGCTAGCAAATAATAGATCATTTATAGTATGCTAGTTAATTAAATAAGCTAATAAAAACTAGGTACAACATGTTAGAACTGTTGTAATTACAAAATTGTATTACAAACAGACAGCAAGAACAATCAACGTTAATCAATCATGCCACAATTGTCACGTCAAACTGTGTTTACAATAATCACAGAAAGCGTAACCGATTTTGTGCATAATATTGAAGGTAAACAGAAAGTATTCTGTTTTAGTAATGTCCAAGTCCAAAAAAATTTTGTTTCCCTAAAACAATATTGTCGTCATATGCACCAATCGATGTAGTTGCAATTTGTTTCCCAGGATAAAACGGACCAACTCCGTTGCGTAGTGCCAGCAAACGGAGCTCTGACGAACTTAAGATGATCACAGAAACTAGATCAGAGGATTACTTTGAAGAAGAAGAAGCTATGCAAGAAGAAAAAGTGAATTCTGTCTTGTTTTGGACAGTGTATATATAGGCAAGGAGGAGTGCCTGTTTGCATGCATTAGTAACTGTTAGAATATGTAAGTTTGCGACCCTTTAACCACCCAGTTATTAATATGCATACATTGAGAATTCAAATGGTTGCACTCATTCAGCTAACAGACATTCCTTTCAAATTCTGGACTGAACGGACACACCTTTGAAATTCTGAGAAAAAAATATTCTCATGTCAGTGCACTAGCCCAATTAGCAACCGTCGGCCATATCCAATCTGGAGACCCCAAGAGCCCCAAGAGCCCCAAGGCCCAAGGCTCTTATCTTTGACATTTTAATGTATTTTTATGTCGTGGCTAAGCCTACATCCTCATATCATCCCTCTCCTTTCTATTTTACATAAGCCTATTTGGCTTCTAATATATTAGGAGAGATTGTGCTAATAATTCTATGATGTGGGACTTTAAATGTTGCTATCTCTTCTTCTTCCCTATCTCTTCTTCTTCCTACTTTCCTCTTTCTTTGCTCATTCATTTCCAACAATCCCCCACATGAACGAGCAGTCGATCTTAGTTTCACGAATCATTTATCGCATTGGTTAAAGTAACACATGGGCCTTCAACTTTCCTAGTGATTACCTATTTGAATCACAGGCGAATCAGTAGACATAGACTGTCCTTGAACTATAAGCCTTTTGTAGTTCCAAAGTACATAATACACGATAAATGTTTCTTATAACCCTTCGTTCTCTGTATGTGTTCGTTTTTGCCTTGAACACCTGCAAGGTCTCATAAGTGCTTAGAGAATTTGGCCTCATAATTCTCTTTGAAGTGGCGCCTTCACACTTACGTTGGTGATTCTTTAAAGGGTATTCTCTAATTCTTCAAATACAGACATCATTAAAAGTACTAATACTTATCATTATTCAACATATAATGCACTGACTTATCATAGGAATGGTTTGTGTATAACAGTGCCATCAAGTTTCTCTTAAACTTCGTTGTCCCTTTGAACCTAGATCTTGGGATCTCCAATCAACTAGGTGGGGTTTCCATTTTAGAAAAACCTTTATTCTATAGGCCTTAGCCCCATTCCCTTTAATAAGGTTTGAACTTTTTCTCTTGGCAAGCCTTTTGTAAGTGGATCTGCTAAGTTATCTTTAGATCGAATGTAATCTATTGTTATAACCCCATTAGAGAGAAGTTGTCTTATCGTTTTATGTCTGTGACGAATATGTCTAGATTTACCATTGTATAGTGTACTATTAGCTCTTCCAATAGTTGATTGACTATCACAATGTATACATATTGGAGGCGAAGGTTTGCTCCAATTAGGAATGACTTCCAAGAAGCTTTGAATCCATTCTGCTTCTTCTGCAGTCTTATCTAGTGCTATAAAATCTGATTCCATCATAGATCTAGTGATACAAGTCTGTTTGAATGATTTCCATGAAATTGCTCCATTTCCTAATGTGAACACGTATCCACTTGGAGACTTTGTATCATTTGATCCATTGATCCAAATTGCATCACTGTATCCTTCCACTATTGGAGGATAGTTTGTATAGTATATACCATAACTATGTGTATACTTTAGATATCCTAGAACTCTGATTATCGCTTTCCAATGATGCTTACCAGGACTACTGGTAAATCTACTTAGTTTGCTTACAGCATATGCGATATCAGGCCTAGTACAATTCATAACATACATGATACTTCCTAGTATATGAGAGTATTCCAATTGGTAAATACCATCACCAGTGTTCTTTACCCAATTTTGGTTCATATCTACTGGTGATTTTGCAATAGTTACATTATATTGCTTGAATTTCTCAAGTATTTTGGTGATGTAATGCGATTGGGATAATGCATATCCCTATGGTGTTATCAGAATCTTTACACCTAATATCACATGAGCCAGTCCTAGGTCTTTCATATCGAATCTAGAGGATAACATATCCTTTGTAGATGTTATTATGGACTTGTTATTTCCTAGGATCAATAGGTCATCAACATAAAGACAAACAATGACATGTCCAATATGTGTATGTTTTATGTACACACATTTATCTGATTCATTTATCGTGAATCCATTTGATAACATAGTATTATCAAACTTCTCATGCCACTGTTTTGGAGCTTGCTTAAGGCCATAAAGTGATTTTACCAGTTTGCAAACTTTATGCTCATTTTTTGAGCTTAGAAATCCTTCAGGTTGTTTCATATAGATTTCCTCCTCTAGTTCACCATTCAAGAATGCAGTTTTAACATCCATTTGATGTATTTCCAAGTCATGTATGGATGCAATTGCAATGAGCATTCTAATTGATGTTATCCGCGTTATAGGTGAATATGTATCGAAATAGCCCAGGTCTTCCTTTTGTCTAAATCCTTGGACTAACAGACGAGCTATGTACTTGTCTATTGAACCATCAGGTTTCAATTTCCTTTTAAATATCCATTTATTACCTAAGGCCTTACATCCTTGAGGTAAATCAACAATTCCCATGTATGATTGGACATAATGGATTCAATCTCGTTGTTAATTGCCTCCTTCCAATAAGGGGCATCGTTGGAAGACATACCTTGTTTATATGTTAATGGATGATCTTCTAACATAAATGTATAGAAGTACGGTCCAAAGGCTTTTAAAGTCCTTGACCTTTTACTTTTTGTTGGTTCCTCCACTTGCTGCTCAACACTACTTTGCTGAGTGTTATTTTGTTTAGCATCCTTAATAGAGTAAAGAACTTCATCTTCCCTTGGTTTGTTAGGTGCATGATTTTCAGTACCATGTTTCAAGGGAAATACATGTTCGAAAAATCTAGCATTTCTCGACTCAATGATGGTATTTTCATGAATATCATCAATTTTAGATTTGTGTACCAAAAATCGATATGCATCACTGTTTTGTGCATATCCAATGAATACATAATCAATAGTTTTTGGTCCAATTTTTACTTTCTTTGGTTTTGGTACCTCTACTTTTGTAAGACACCCCTACACTTTTAGGTATTTGTAGGATGGTGGTCTGTTTTTCCAAAGTTCATAAGGAGTTTTAGATGTTTTCTTTCGGGGTATTTTATTTAAAACATGACTTGCCAAAAGGATAGCTTCTCCCTAAAAATTATCTGGCAAGCCAGAGCTAATCAGTAAGGCATTCATCATTTCTTTAAGAGTTCTATTTTTTCGTTCGGCTATACCGTTGGGTTGAGGTAAATACGGAGTTGTAGTTTGATGTATAATTCTATGCTTAGCACAGAATTCCTCAAATGGAGACTCATATTCTCCTCCTCTATCACTTCTTAAAGATTTGATTTTCTTGTTGAGTTGATTCTCAACTTCTGCCTTATATTGTTTAAACATTTCAAATGCTTCGTCCTTACTTCTAAGGAGATATATATGATAGTATATGGTACAATCATCAATGAATGTAATAAAGTACCATTTTCCACCTCTAGTTTGACACATTTTCGAATCGCATACATCAGTATGTGTTAAGTCTAGAGGTTCGGTATCTCGTTCAACATGATGAAACGAGGTTCTTGTCAATTTATCTTCTGCACAAACTTGACATTTATAGTTTGAATCTATATTGCATTTTGGTATAATTCTAGATTAATCAATTTTCTCATTGTATCAAAATTTACATGCCCTAATCTAGAATGTCATATGTTAGAAGATTCAACAATATAAGCAGAAGATTCACTTTCACTCATTTCAGTGCATGGTACAATAGTGGTTACATTTGCTTTAAGCAAACCATCACACACATATCGTCTTCCAACATACACTTCATTCTTGGAAAGCACAAATTTATTAGCTTCAAAGGTCAATTTGAAGCCATGCTTGCTCAGTAATGATCCTGAAATCAGGATCTTGCGAATTTCTGGAACATGGAGAGCATCATTTAAAGTCAGTTCCTTTCCAGAAGTCAGTTTCAACATAACTTTTCCTTTCCAGAACATCATTTGAATTGCAAAAGGGATAGAGCAAAGGAATAAAATTGTTTTCCGAACAAATAGGTACATGTTTATTGTATTTCTTGGGATTTTTGATGATTTTATGAGCTGATTGGCTAGCCGCTTGGCTATTTCTTTTTCCTTTTGGATTGGAGAGGCTTGTATGGCGATTTTGGGATTTCCTGGTGCTCCAGTACAGGGGAGATTATGGTGAAATTTTTCGAAAGTGTTAGCCAAAATTTTGAAGAATTGGAAAATTCTTAGAAACTGAAAAGTCGAAGAACTTAAGCCATAATAAAAATAATGAAAGTTGAGTTGGTTCGTTAGACAACTTTCAGCTCTGTTCCTTTTCAAGGACGAAAAGATTTTTAGTGGGGGAGATTGTAATAACCCGTAAAATCCGAACCAATTTAAATTTTTTATTTTGGCAATTTTAATGAATTTTGAATATTTAAAATGAATTATTTTAAATAATTACAACGAGAATTTTTTTTGAATAGAATTAGAACGTATATATTTATTTGAATCAACGTTAGAATATAAATATTTTATTTAAATTATAAAAGGAAATGAAAATGGTGTGGTAGTTTGAAAATTGGATTTCATATTTCAGATGAATGCACATGATTCAAAATAAACCGGATTTTAGCAAAACCAAAAATTTTGGAATCTATTTGAGAATATCTTTCTAACGAATCCGAAAAATTGAAATTTCATAGAGGGGATTAAAAGTTATGCCCAGTTGAAATTTCAGAATAGTTGTTATAGAAAATATAGCCCTTAAAAATGGAAATTTTGCAAACGACCTCCGTTTTCGATGAAACCACTTTTGTTGGATTCGGGATGTCGAATTATTGCTAGATTCCAAAATTCATGATTTTTTGAACCAATATGTGAGCGTGGCACAAGAAAACATGTTTTGACAGTTTCAGTCAATTTGGATCGACCAGAAAATGACCATTTTTCAAACGGTCTTCAAATTTGACGAAATTAGTTTTGTTAGAACCGTGTCGTCAATACGAAGCTACAAAATATTTTTCGGGAATTTTTAGAGTCCGTTTGTGGCCTCGATAAATTGAAAATGTGCGTTCGAATTCAATATATAGATTTATATTTTGATTTTGACGGAAATCGATAGAAACAGCCAAATTGGGATACGAAACTTATCCCATTATGTTCGGAATGGGGGTAATTAGCTAGGGGTTAGAGTCGTTGAGATTCGTTACAATGCTGAGTTTTAAAGAAAATTAAATATTAAAATAATATAAATATAATATATATATATATATATTCAACTCCTCCCCACCTACTATCTCGTTTAGTCAAGCCCTTTACCATTTTAAACCATGGTCAACACAGTCAAAATAACGTCCCCATCTCAGCCAACAATCGAAAACCCTGAATCGCTCCCCCGCCGTGTTCGCCGTCGCCATCAAGGCAACCTCCCCCTCTGACCTTCGCTGTCGACCACCTCTAGTCCCACTCTCTCTCCTAGAAACCTGAAACACCCCCCCCCCCTCTCCGTTGAAAAAGGGGAATCGCAACTCGAAGTAGCCACTTTGAGGCCACTTCGCAGGCGTCTGGCGCCACCGAGCATCGAGCTGCCACCAGCCGTGGCTGGCATCATGGGGTTGCTTCATGTGCCGCTCCTCGTTCTCTCTCCAGTCCATATTGATGGCCTTCGTAAAGATGAAGACGAATACGATAGTGAGCATTTCTTTTTTCTTCTTCTTTAATAGTAGTTTTTTTAAATTTCAGTTTATTTTATATAAATATATATATATATATACTAATTTAAAATCAGTTTTTGTAAGAAAATAAAGCTGTGTTTAAGGCTCAGTTTATTTATAAATAAATATGGCATTCTATTATATGTATATACCAGGAAAGGTCAGATTTTTTTATACTAGGAAAAGTCGGATTTTTTATACTAGGAAAAGTCGGATTTTTATACATGAAAGATTAGATTTTTTATATAGGAAAGTTTAGATTTTATAAATAAAAAGATTCAATTTTTATAAATAAAAAGATTTTTTTATTTAAATAACTTTGTTTTAAAAATGTGATTTTTATCCATTTAGCATTGTTATAAAAATATGATTTTTATATAATCAAGAATATAAAAATATTATTTTTATATATGTAGTGAATTAAAAATATGATTTTTATATATGCAACAAAATAAAATTTTGATTTTTATATATGTAGCGATAGGATAAAAATACGATAATTATATATGAAGTGGTTTCCATTACATGAATCATTATAGAAAAAATTAGATTTTTTATATATGTTGTTTTGAACTAAAAATATGGTTTTTATTTTGAAGAGGGCGTTATAGAAATATAATTTTTATGTGAGTAGCAGTATAAAAATAGCGATTTTTAAATATATGAACATCATATTAAATGTGATTTTAATATGAACACGTGGAGAAGACTACGCTGGAAGTACGGGCAAATCAAGACTGTTCTGAATTTCAGAAATAAAATGGAGGAGTGGAACCCTCGGTGAGAACTTCTCACTTTGAATTTATTTTCTAGTTAAAAATATAAACTAGGATGCAGACAGTGCTTAGCAGCACCCGACACCCGTTGTCCACCGACCATAGACGACTTGTTTGTTTGTTTGTTTATGTTGAGAAAATTGATTGTGTGATGTGAAATGGAATAAAATATTTTATGGTTAAAAATATTTTATAGTTAAAAATATAATTTTTAATGTGTATACGAATAAAATAAATATCCATAAAAAAATCGGACGATTTGTTTATGTACACTGATTTGACTGATATTGATTGGGACGATAAATTTTACACATCGCCCAACTGCACAAATAAAATTCATTATTTGTTGATTGAAACCCCACACGGGTATTGGGATGATATATGACATACACTAATCCCAATAATTAGCTGTATGTCGATCGATTGATTGATAGGCTAAGTAAACATTGAATATTTATATTTAATGCTTATGCAGTGTAGAATGCACTCTGGATGATGGTTGAATGCTTTTGATTGTTGTTGTATACACATGTATATGAAATCCATATAAATCACATTATATGGTAATTGACTGTGTCTAACTCCAGTTCAGAAAGAATGAATATTTTAAAATAACAATTATTTTAGAATAATGAATATTTTAAAACAATATTCAGTAAAGGATCAAAATATGATTTTGATGTCCGATTTGGGATGGACACGAATATATTTAAATATATATAGCCGTGTTGATTAGATATGTGCCATTTCGACATGAACGATATTTATATCAATTTTATCATTTTTATAAGGAATATCGAAAAGGAATTGATTTCAAAATCTAATGTTTTGAAAATACTATCATTTATATATCGATGATATAGACTATTCAATTTTGATTTGAAATTGAATATGAAGTTGAAATCGTTTTGAAAACGAATTTAAAACGAATTATAAAATGCGTTTTAAATGGAAATCGACGAAATATATATAATATATATATATTATATATATAATGGCCTGAATAAAACGTGCCGCGCTGCGGTAGTTCGCGTATTTCGACCATTGACTTCGAACTGACATTACGGGAGATGCGACCATCGTATTTTCCTAAAACCGGAACCGTTGGGTTTTATCGGAATGATCTTTCTAACGAATATTAGAGTTTTGAAATCTAACGGTTGGATTTGGAATTATGCCCAAATCAAATTTGGAAAAGGTCACTGTAAGTGCAGTTCGATGGCCCTTTTTGGAAATCGACTGTACGGGCCATGATAAAATTATTAAAAATATTAATAATTAGCGTAAAATCATAAGAAATAATTGGGATGAAAAGCTCCATATTTGAAAAGGTAAAAATAGCTTTTTATCGAAATGAACTAGTTTTGAACTAGAATTATATTCCAATATTTTTAAATAAATAAATTGGATTTGAAATGGTTTTAAAAATAACCAGGATTTTCAATATATGAATTGGAATGGATTTGAATCAAAATTATCTTCGGAATATTTTGATTGTATTCCGTGATTATACGGAAATTGTAGAGGAATTTGAAAGATATATATATTGTTATTCCAATACGATAATTGTTGATTTTAGAATTTGATATTGAATATAAGCCGATATATTTTCTATTCAGAGCCTTGTATTTAATATCAAATTGGATTTTGGGTTCGTCATGAATGTATTTTAAATAATTCTATTCTTGAACCGAATGGAGTTTAGAAAATTAGAAACTGACTGGAGATTAGTTAAGTTAAATGGTTTCCCGGGTATTGTTCTGATGTTGGTTTCGGCCTTCGAGGTTAATACTTAGGGAATTGTTCTCTTACTAATTTACAGTTAGAGATTAATGGAAAGTGAATTGGGTTTGCTGTGAACTGTGTTTTTAACAACATTCGTTCTTTAACCCTATTTACAGTGAAATG
This sequence comes from Allium sativum, assembly GCA_030737875.1. Lineage (NCBI taxonomy): Eukaryota > Viridiplantae > Streptophyta > Magnoliopsida > Asparagales > Amaryllidaceae > Allium > Allium sativum. The sequence goes on along the minus strand of CM060912.1, from coordinate 717,989,639 downwards.
TGATCTAGAATTTATAAATCTTTTTATTAAGATTTAACAGGAATTTTCCAAAGTAAAGTTTTCCAATTTAATATATATTAAATTGGAATTGAATGGAATTCGATTTGATAATAATCGAAATGAAATTCTGTGGAGGAAGACTGTTAATACAGATGGAATTTAAAAGGCGGTGCCGATATTCCATTTATATTATTGGTCGGATACGGAAATTGATATCGATTATATATTGATTTGTTCTTCCGTGAAAATTCCATAATTAATGGAATGTAATTTGGGTTTGTTGTGAATGGTATATTTAATAATACTGTTCTTAAACCTAATGGAGTTAAGAAAATCAGAAAATAACTGGAGATTAGTTAAGTTGAATGGTTTCCTAGGTAGTGATCTGATGTTGGTTTCGGCCTTCGGGGTTAATACTTAGGGAATTGTTCACTTGCTAATTTATAGTTAAAGGCTGATGGAATGGAATGTGATTTTGGTTTTATCGTGAACCGTGTTTTAAATGACATTGGTTCTTTAACCCAGTTAAAGACAGGATATGATTTCCCAAGTTAAATAATTGTTAATATTGATTTTTGGGAAGATTAAAACCAAGTGGAGTTTTAATGCATCTTTAATCGGATTGAAATGATATCCAAAAGAAGGTTAAAGAATAAATTTAAAGAATTTACCTTTGATAAAATTAATGGGAACCTTTCCCAAAGTATAAGAATATTTGAATAAAGGAATATTCTGGATTGGAATGGGGCGTATGTTGTGTTTTTATAACATTTGTTTATTATATACGCGAGTTATTCAGAAAGACTGGGTTTATCCCATTCTGAAAAACTGATTCGATGATATGTCGAGGACGAAGACGGTGGTTGAAGACCAGAGGTCTTCACAACGTTTGGATGATTACTGATGTTTTGATTGGGCTGTACACCCAAGACAAGGTAATAAATGGTGATTGTCTAGACATACTTGGAGATCAACGGGTATGCGAGGGCCTCTCCCTTGTATTGGACAAATGGGGAAGGAATAAGGTGCCTCCGGTTTCATTCAGACCCAGAACGAACTTGTAAATGGATGTGTGTCTGACATCGGATTTCATTCTGTGTGAATGATAGACATCGGTTGCATAGCGTGAATTGCCCGTGTGGCATGCTGAGATGCAAATGATCAAGGCTTCTATTGAAAAGCAGAGTCTTGTGGTTGATGATCAAAGCACGGCTTTAATATAGCGTAGCTTTGTGTAGTGTTAATTCGCGAGCCTCACACACCGGTGTGAACCAAAAATTGGAGAGGACCTCAGGGAGGGCATGCGTTTCCTTCTAGCTAGGAGTGGTTTCAGCGTTTTACTAGCCCTAACATTTTACTTTTATGGATGATGGATTACGAGGCGCCTCAGTTATATCGGTCGATTCGGGCCGATGGAGTCATTTAGCTCATTTACGCCGCACAGGGCAGGAAAACATAGTGTTCAGGCATTTTAATCCACATCGAGTGGATCGGCCCTAACGATCCAAGGGACGATGCGTTCTGTTCCTGAGGCTTGGGCTAGAGAGTCTCGAAGTGGTAAGGACGATCCCTTGCATTGGTTCATAGATGGAAATCCAACTTCCAATACGTGACTTTGCGGTTTTGATTGTAGAACCATGTATGGCGATATAGTGGTATGGGGCACTTACTCCGTCTATGATTGATACTTACGATTGAAATTGTTTTGACACTATACACTTATAGTAATAATAAAGGATGAAATTTCACATACCAAGCATTTTTGGCTATTATAAGGTAAAAACTCTATCCTCCGGCTTGCGTTGCATTGTGTGATGGGACCTGAGTCATATAATAGCTTCATTGTTCTTTATTTAGCATTGTGCTGTTTTTTTATTCACTAGTATTATAGGGAGGAAACCCGTTCCGTGTTATACGACGTGGTCCCCGGATTTACCTAACTTTAAAATAAAGATTAATAACTGTTTTAGTTCTCACACCAGTCACCTGACTGACCTGGAGTTTATTGTTTTAACCTAAACTCTGGGTGCCCGTATTTTTCACGCGGACAGCTAGTAATTTTGGTTTTGCAGATTTATATTTACAGGATTCTCATTTACAGCTGAAGCGATATTCGAAAAGCTCTATATCTGCGTATTACTTTCAGTTGTGTTTTATATTATTTTTCCGCTGCATTGTAATTTGTAAATCTCTGATATTTATCAAATGTATATAAATTGTTCATGCTCTGTATATTCTTGTACTCTGATGTAAATTATTGTAATAAGCAATGAAATGTTCTTCTGTTTGTGTTCTGATTCGTCTTGTCCTCAAGGCAATCCGTCTTTTCCCTTTTCTTCGGAGACTGGGGAAGCTCGGGTTTCATTTTGGTATCAGAGCTTTGGTTTATGGAGCTCGGAGAACAAGACACGTTAGAACCGAACGAAACAACTCATCAGAGATTGGATTAGTAATATCCAAAGATAATGACTCGTTAGAGATTGGATCAGTAGTATCCTAGAATGAGTGTGAAGAGTGTTGTTTTCAAATAAAGATGAAAGCAATTTTTGTTTTGAAATTTTAAAATCTGTTATACATATTTGAATATTATTTTTATATTGATTTGGACAATCAAGTATATAGAGATTTTAATATACGTCTGATCCACATATATTGAAGCCTCGAATATATTGGATAGATATAGAATCACGCTCTAGTCGCTCGGAGATGATTCTGATGATTGCTCGAGCATCATCAACATTTATGATCGGGTTTCGAAAGTGGGATTTCCATATATTTCCAATTGACTGGTGTGAGAACCAAAACTAGATAGGGCTTATTGTTGTGATTTGGCATCAAAAATATGATTTATGGACTATGTATCAAAGTTATGAATTTGAAAGCTAATCAACTAGTTGATTGAGGGTTGTGTCGTATGATTTTTCCTTTAAACCATTATGTGAAAGAATGGTAAATGTAGCAAAATTGTATCAAATATTGAACTGTATTGAAAATTGTTTGAAATTGCATGCATATACATGTGTATCCATTGAACAGGTCATTGCAAAGGGGCTAGAGCAGAGGAATAAAATTGCTTGCCCGACAAATAGGTACATGTTTATTGTATTTCTTGGGGTTTTTGATGATTTTATGAGCGATTGGCTAGCCGCTTGGTTATTTCTTTTTCTTTTTTGATTGGAGAGGCCTATATGGTGATTTCAGATTTTCTCGGTACTCCCGTACAGGGGAGGTTATGGCGAAATTTTTCGAAAATTTTAGGGTGTTAGCCAATTTTTTGAAGAATTGGAAAATTCGTAGAAACTGAAAAGTTGAAGAACTTAAGCCATAATGAAAATAATGAAAGTTGAGTTGGTTGGTTAAACAACTTTCAGCTCTGTTCCTTTTCGAGGACGAAAAGATTTTAGTGGAGGAGATTGTAATAACCCGGAAAATCCAAACCAATTTAAAAATTTTATTTTGGCAATTTTAATGAATTTTGAATATTTAAAATGAATTATTTTAGATAATTACAACGAGAAGTTTATTTTGAATAGAATTAGAACGTATATATTTATTTGAATCGACGTTAGAATATATATATATATATATATATTTTAAATTATAAAAGGAATTGAAAATGGCGTGGTAGTTTGAAAATTCGATTTCAAATTTCAAATGAATGCACATGATTCAAAATAAACCGGATTTTAGCGAAACCAAAAATATAAGAATCTATTTGAGAATATCTTTCCAATGAATCCGAAAAATTGAAATTTCATAGCGGGGATAAAAAGTTATGCCCAGTTGAAATTTCAGAATAGTCGCTATGGAAAATATAGCCCTTAAAAATGGAAATTTTGCAAACGACCTCCGTTTTCGACGAAACCACTTTTGTTGGATCCGGAATGTCGAATTATTGCTAGATTCCGAAATTCATGATTTTTTGAATCAATATGTGAGCATGGCACAGGAAAACGTGTTTTGACAGTTTTAGTCAATTTGGATCGACTAGAAAATGACCATTTTTAAATGGTCACAAAATTTGACGAAATTAGTTTGGTTAGAACCATATCGTCAATACGAAGCTAGAAACTATTTTTCGGGAATTTTTAGAGTCCGTTTGTGGCCTTGGTAAATTGAAATGTGCGTTTAAATTCAATATATGGATTTATATTTTGATTTTGTCGGAAACCGATAGAAACTGCCAAATTGGGTTACGAAACTTATCCCATTGTGTTCGGAATGGGGGTAATTAGCTAGGGGTGACAGTCATTGGGATTCCTTACAATGTTAAGTTTTAAAGAGAATTAAATATTAAAATAATATAAATATAATATATGTATTCAACTCCTCCCCACCTTCTATCTCGTTCAGTCAAACCCTTTACCATTTTAAACCATGGTAAACATGGTCAAAATCGAGCCCCTATCTCAGCCAACAATCGAAACCCTTAATCGCTCCCCCGTCATGTTCGCGGCCGCCGTCGAGGTCACCTCCCCCTCCAACCTTCGCCGTCGACCACCTCTAGTCCCCCCTCTCTCTCCTGGAAAGCCAAAACCACCCCTCTCCGTTGAAAAAAGGGAATCGGAACTCGAAGTAGCCACTTCGAGGCCACATCGTCGGTGTTTGGCACCACCGAGCATCGAGCTACCACCGACGGTGGCTGGCATCACGGGGCTGCTTCATGTGGTGCTCCCCATTCTCTCTCCGGTCCACATTGATGGACTTCGTAAAGATGAATATGACAGTGAGCATTTCTTTTCTTTTTTCTTCTTTAATAGTAGTGTTTTTAAATTTCAGTTTATTTTATATAAAAATATATATACAGTAATTTAAAATCAGTTTTTGTAAGAAAATAAAGCTGGCTTTAAGGCTCATTTTATTTATAAATAAATATGGCATTCTATTTATATATATATATATATATATATATATCAGGAAAGGTCGATTTTTTTTATACTAGGAAAATTCGGATTTTTTATACTAGGGAAAGTCAGATTTTTATACATGAAAGATTAGATTTTTTATATAGGAAATTTTAGATTTTTATAAATAAAAAGATTCGATTTTTATAAATAAAAATATTTTTTTATTTAAATAACTTCGTTTTAAAAATGTGATTTTTATCCATTTTGCTTTGTTATAAAAATATGATTTTTATATAATAGAGATTATAAAAATATTATTTTTATATATGTAGTGAATTAAAAATATGATTTTTATATATGTAATGAAATAAAAATTTGATCTTTATATATGTAGCGATTGGATAAAAATACGATTTTTATATATGAAGTAGTTTTCATTACATGAATTGTTATAGAAAAAATTAGATTTTTTATATAGTTGTTTTGAAATAAAAATATGATTTTTATTCTGAAGAGGGCGTTATAGAAATATAATTTTTATGTGGGTAGTAGTATAAAAATAGCGATTTTTAAATATATGAACATCATATTAAATGTAATTTTAATATGAACACCATGGAGAAGACAACGTTGGATGTACGGGCAAATCCAGACTGTTCTGAATTTCAGAAATAAAATGGAGGAGTAGAACCCTCGGTGAGAACTTCTCACTTTGAATTTATTTTCTAGTTAAAAACATAAACTAGGATGCAGACGGTGCTTAGCAGCACTCGACACCCATTGTCCACAGACCATGGACGACTTGTTTGTTCGTTTGTTTACGTTGAGAAAATTGATTGTGTGATGCGGAATGAAATAAAATATTTTATGGTTAAAAATATTTTATAGTTAAAAATATAATTTTTAACGTGCATACGAATAAAATAAATATCCATAAACAAATCGGATGTTTTGTTTATGTACACTGAATTGACTGATATTGATTGGGACGATAAATTATACACATCACCCAACTGCACAAATAAAATTCATTATTTGTTGATTGAAACCCCCACACAGATATTGGGATGATATATGACATACACTAGTCCCAATAATTAGCTGTATGTCGATCGATCGATTGACAGACTGTGTAAACATTGAATATTTATATTTAATGCTTATGCAGTGTAGAATGCACTCTGGATGATGGTTGAATGCTTTTGATTGTTGTTGTATACACGTGTGTATGAAGTCCATATAAATCACATTATATGGTAATTGACCGTGTCTGATTCCAGTTCAGAAAGAATGAATATTTTAAAATAATGATTTTTTTTAAAATAACGAATATTTTTAAAACAATATTCAGTAAACGATCAAAATATGATTTTGATGTCCGATTTGGGATGGACACGAATATATTTAAATATATATAGCCGTGTTGATTAGATATGCGCCATTTCGACGCGAACGATATTTATATCGATTTTATTCATTTTTAAAAGGAATATCGAAAAGGAATTGATTTCAAAATCTAATGTTTTGAAAATAATATCATTTATATATCGATGATATGGAATATTCAATTTTGATTTGAAATTTAATATGAAGTTGAAATCGTTTTGAAAACGAATTTAAAACGATTTATAAAATACGTTTTAAATGGAAATCGGTGATATATATATATAATATAATATATGTATATATATAATGGCTTGAATAGAATGTGCCGCGCTGCGACAGTTCACGAATTTCGACCACTGACTTCGAATGGACATTATGGGAGTTCCGACTATCGGATTCTCCTAAAAACGGAACCGTTGGGTTCGTATCGAAAAGAGCTTTCTAAGAATATTGGAGTTTTGAAATATAACGGTTGGATTTGGAATGATGTCCAAATCAAATTTGGAAAAGGTCGCTGTATGTGCAGTTCGATGGCCGTTTTTGGAAATCGATTGTACGGGTCCTGATAAAATTATTAAAAATATCAATAATTAGTGTAAAATCATAAGAAATGATTTGGAAAGAATTGGGATGAAAAACTACATATTTGAAAAGGTAAAATAGATTTTTATCGAAATGAACTAGTTTGAACTAGAATTATACTCCAATATTTTTAAATAAATAAATTGGATTTGAAATGGTTTTAAAAATAACAAGGATTTCCAATATATGAATTGGAATGGATTTGAATCGAAATTCTCTTCGGAATATTTCGATATTGTATTCCGTGATTATACGGATATTGTAGAGGAATTTGGAAGTTATATATATCATTATTCCAATACGATATTTGTTGATTTCAGAATTTGACATTGAATATAAGCCGATATATTTTCTATTTAGTGCCTTGTATTTAATATCAAATTGGATTTTGGGTTTGTCGTGAACGGTATTTTTAATAATACTATTCTTGAACCAAATGGAGTTAAGAAAATTAGAAACTGACTGGAGATTAGTTAAGTTAAATGGTTTTCCGGGTATTGATTTGATGTTGGTTTTGGCCTTCGGGGTTAATACTTAGGGAATAGTTCACTTACTAATTTACGGTTGGAGATTAATGGAATGTGAATTGGGTTTGTTGTGAACTATTATTTTAACGACATTTGTTCTTTAACCCGATTTACAGTGAAATGTGATTTGGAATTTATAAATCTTTTTATTAAGATTTAACAGGAATTTTCCAAAGTAAAGTATTCCAATTTTATATATATTTAATTGGAATTGAATGGAATTCGATTTGATAATAATCGAAATGAAAATCTGTTTTGGAAGACTGTTAATATAGATGGAATTTAAAAGGCGTTGCCGATATTCCATTTATATTATTGGTCGGATACGGAAATTGATATCGATTATATATTGATTTGTTCTTCCGTGAAAATTCCATAATTAATGGAATGTGATTTGGATTTGTCGTGAATGGTGCCTTTAATAATACTATTCTTAAACCCAATGGAGTTAAGAAAATCAGAAAATAACTGGAGATTAGTTAAGTTGAATGGATTCCTGGGTATTGATCTGATGTTGGTTTCGGCCTTCGGGGTTAATACTTAGGGAATTGTTCGCTTGCTAATTTATAGTTAAAGGCTGATGGAATGGAATGTGATTTTGGGTTTATCGTGAAACGTGTTTTAAATGACATTGGTTCTTTAACCCAGTTAAAGACAGGATATGATTTCCCAAGTTAAATAATTGTTAATATTGATTTTTGGGAAGATTAAAACCAAGTGGAGTTTTAATGCATCTTTAATTGGATTGAAATGATATCCAAAAGAAGATTAAATAATAAATTTAAAGAATTTATCTTAGATAAAATTAATGGGAACCTTTTCCAAAGTATAAGAATATTTGAATAATGGAATATTCTGGATTGGAATGAGGCGTATGTTGTGTTTTTATAACACTTGTTTATTATATACGCGAGTTATCCAGAAAAACCGGGTTTATCCCATTCTGAATAACTGATTCGACGATATATCGAGGATGAAGACGGTGGTTGAAGACCAGAGGTCTTCACATCGTTTGGATGATTACTGATGTCTTGTTTGGGCTGTACACCCAAGACAAGATAATAAGTTGTGATTGTCCAAACGTACTTAGAGATCGACGGGTATGCAACGGCCTCTCCCTTGTATTGGACATATGGGGGAGGAATAAGGTGCATCCGGTTTCGTTCAGACCCAGAACGAACTTGTAAATGGATGTGTGTCTGACATCGGATTTCATTCTGTGTGATTGATAGACTTCGGTTGCATAGCATGAATTGCCTATGTAGCATGCTGAGATGCAAATGAACAAGGCTTCTGTTGAAAAGCAGAGTCTTGTGGTTGATGATCAAAGCACGGCTTTAGTATAGCTTAGCTTTGTGTAGCGTTAATTCACGAGCCTCACACACCGGTGTGAACCAGAAACGGGAGTGGACCTCAGGGAGGGCATGCGTTTCCTTCTAGATAGGAGTGGTGTCAGTGTTTTACTAGCCCTGACATTTTACTTATGTGGATGCTGGATTGCGAGGCGCCTCAGTTATATCGTTCGATCCTGGGCCGATGGAGTCATTTGGCTCATTTACGCCTCATATGGAGGGGAAACGTAGTGTTCAGGCATTTTAATCCACATCGAGTGGACCGGCTCTGACGATCAAAGGGACGATGCATTATGTTCCTGAGGCTCGGGCTAGAGAATCTCGAAGCGGTAAGGATGATCCCTTGACTTGGTTCACAAATGGAAATCCAACTTCCAATACGTGACTTTGCGGTTTTTATTGTAGAACCTAGTATGGCGACATAGTGGTATGGGGCACTTATGCCGTCTATGATTGATACTTATAATTGAAATTGTTTTGACACTATACACTTATAGTAATAATAAAAGATGAAATTTCACGTACCAAGCATTTTTGGCTATTATAAGGTAAAAACTCTATCCTCCGGCTTGCATTGCATTGTGTGATGGGAACTGAGTCTTATAATAGCTTCATTATTCTTTATTTAGCATTGCGCTATTGTTTTATGCACTGGTATTCTGGGGAGGAAACCCGTTCCGTGTTATACGGCGTGGTCCCTGTATTTACCTAACTTTAAAATAATGATTAATAACTGTTTTAGTTCCCACACCAGTCACATGACTGACTTGGAGTTTATTGTTTTAACCTAAACTCTCGGTGCCCCTATTTTCTGCACGGGCAGCTAATAGTTTTGGTTTTGCACTTTTATATTTACAGGATCCTGATTTATAGCTGAAGCGATATTCAGAAAGCTCTATATCCGTGTATTACTTTCAGTTGTGTTTTATATTATTTTTCCGCTGCATTGTAATTTGTAAATCTCTGATATTTATCAAACGTATATAAATTGTTCATACTCTGTATATTCTTGTACTCTGATGTAAATTGTTGTAATAAGAAATGAAATGTTCTTCTGTTTGTGTTCTGATTCATCTTGTCCTCAGGGTAATCCGTCCTTTCCCTTTTCTTCGGAGACTGGGGAAGTTCTGGTCGTTTCACTTATCACCGTCTTTGAGTCAACCATTTTGAAGTCTAGAAATTTCCTAGTAATGAATTTCTTCATGCCTGCATCTTCATTTTTGTACTTTTTCTCCAGAGCCAGCCATAGTTGTTTGGACGTTGTAAAATTTCTTCATGCCTGCATCTTCATGCCTGCAAGGCTTAATGTTGTTAAATAAAAGAACATTTTCTGTTGCCAGCGCTTGAAATTTATTCCATTGAACTTCTCTGGCCTTTCACCATGAGACAAAGCCATTGTTGGTAGCACAGGCGCTGGCTAAGCAGTTTTCACCATCTGAATAGGTGCAGAATCAGTGCAGCTATTTTTTGTCACCTGCAACAAAATATTGTTTCAAGATTGTTAGAACTGTTGTAATTACAAAATTGTATTACAAACAGGTAGCAAGAACAATCAATGTTAATCAATTATGCCACAATTGTCACATCAAACTGTGTTTACAATAATCACAGAAAGCGTAACCGATTTTCTGCACAAGATTGAAGGTAAATAGAAAGTATTCTGTTTCAGTAATGTCTGAGTCCAGAAGTTTTCTGTTTCCTTGAAACAATATTGCCATCGTATGCACCAATCGACGTAGTTGCAATTTGTTTCCCAGGATAAAACGGACCAACTCCGTTGCATAGTGCCAGCAAACGGAGCTCTAACGAACTGAAGATGATTACAAAAACTAGATCATAGGATTACTTTGAAGAAGAAGAAGAAGAAGAAGAAGCAATGCAAGCAGAAAAATTGAATTCTGTCTTGTTTTGGGCAGTGTATATATAGGCAAGGAGGAGTGCCTGTTCGCATGCATTAGTAACCGTCAGAATAGGAAAGGTTGCGACCCTTTAACCACCCGGTTATTAATATGCGTATGTTGAGAATTCAGATGGTTGCACTCATTCAGCTAACAGACATTCCTTTCGAATTACGGACTGAACGGACACACCTTTAAAATTTTGAGAAAAAATATTCTCATGTCAGTGCACTAGCCCAATTAGCAACCGTCGGCCATATCTAACCAGGAGACCCCAAGATCCCCAAGGCCCAAGGCCCGTATCTTTGACATTTTAATGTATTATTATGTCATGGCCAATCCCACATCCTCATATCATCCCTCTCCTTTCTATTTTGCATAAGCCTATTTGGCTTCTAATATATTAGGAGAGATTGCGCTAATAATTCTATGATGTGAGACTATAAATGTTGCTATCTCTTCTTCTCCTCTATCTCTTCTTCTTCATACTTTCCTATTTCTTTGCTCATTCATTTCCAACATAGAAAAGGTTGATTTTGCTAGAAAGTAGCTTACAGTGGGCAGTACCTGACATTCCGTGAGGTTTTATACTAGTTTCAGCATAGCAAAAGAGCCAGAGAAGATGACAGAGAGGCCCAACTCTAATTTTCTTTTCACAGCTTGCATAATGACAAGAGGCACAGTTTCAGTTTTCAAGTTTTCATGGAATCAAATAGGTAATTTTAAAATGAGAAGGTTTCCATTTTCTATAATCTCCTGTAAGTTTAGATTCTTGGTACATGATTTTTCTTAGATGTGCACTTGAATTTATAACTAACTATTATAGTACTATTGCTTCTTATAACTTTGACTCAATGGCCTAAATTTGAGTACTAAGTATTATAGTATTAGTCAATTTGGTGCCATTTCCTCTTACTGCTTTTTATAACTTCGACTCAGTGGCCTAAATTTGAGTACTAAGAATGTTGTATTTCCGCTTAACATTTCTTCCATCTAAAAACGAATTCAAAGTTGATTTCTAAAACAATTATAAGCTAACAAGATCATCATTTCCGAGTAACAGCCCGCAATACAAGACTGTTACCTTTTGGATTACCAGCTTTTTCCTCGGTATCCCACCTCATCCTTAAGTTCAAGTCCTTTGAGAATTATAGTTTAAAAAAATGAGTTAAAATGACTGTTAATGAGGTAAAGTACGCTATTAATAACGCTATATGTGCTGATGAAATATTTTGATGAAACTGCTAGAAATTTCTCACTTTTTTTATTGTTGAACCACAGAAACTCCATATTACCTATGATGATTTGTAATGGCAATATTATGTTTGTTCAGATTCACTTACAATGGTAGTATTTTATGTTGTGGTTGCCGCATACAGGTTGGGCTGATTTGTGCCTTGTGCTTGTGTTTTCACACAGTTTCTTAATGGATGAATTCACCGTCACACCTGCATTTCACACTCTTTTTCTTTGTCACTTTTATCAAATGCGAAGAGAAAGGATGGATATGTTTGCAATATTTTGTAGGAGCTTGTATAAAATAAAGGGTGAAGAACCAAAGTTGGTATACTACGTACAAACAGGTAAGTGTTTCCAAAATTAAATATATAGTTTCTAATTAAATAAGATAAATTCTTGTCTGCACAGACATAAACATACATTATCGTTATTTTTATGCTCAAATGAAGCATGCAAATGGCTCATCAAGGGTTTATTTTTTGATTGATTTGGATTTGGTTTACTTTTTTAGGCCTTGAGCGAGCTTTATGATGAGTTTCTTGATAATTTGCCTACATATAACCAAGCTTCTCAGCCGTTTGTTAATGCTACTACAGATGAGAGTAACCTCTCTGGACAATTCTCATATTGTTGCTAATCAAGTTCGCTCAGAATCATCATCAATTGATGCCATTGATCTTGTGTACCGTGTTGAAGTGTTGGACTGTATGTATTGAGTATTATGTAAAAAAATGATGAGAGTTTGAAAATATTAATAAATTATTTTGGTTCATGTTTTAACTTTGTTTGATATTTTAAGTTTTGTAGATAATATGTTCTGGAATGAATTCTTTTATCAGTAATATGTATATAATTTGTGGATAAATTACAATTGTAAAACAATAGTTATAATAAAATATATCACAACTGTTATAAAAAGTTGTAAAAATTATAACAACAACCGTGTATAACAGCTGTGATAAAGTCTATTACAACGGTGGAAAACAGTTGTAAAATATACATTTTACAACGGTGTCGCAACAGTGCAAAAAGATTGTAAAAGATTTTAGTCTATTACAACTTCTTAATAGACGACGGTGGCTCCACCGTTGTAAAAAGTCTTTTACAACTTTTTTCCACCGTTGTAATAAGGTCAATTTGTTGTAGTGCACCAACCATTCGAAAAAACCACCGTCCTAAAAGCAGTCTTTGACACACTATCCTTAACCACCCTCAACTAGTGAAATCCTGTTGCCAAATCCATCTGAGAAAACACTTTGGCTTCGTGAAGCTGATCGAACAAGTCATCTGTCCTTGGCAACAGATACATGTTCTTCTTTATCACCTTGTTCAGCTCACGATAGTCCACACACAATCTTAATGAGCCATCCGCCTTGGTTGCAAATACGACTAGTGCACTCCATTCGGAAACACTCCTCCAAATGAATCCTTTTCCCAAAAGGTCACGAACTTGCACCTCTAACTCTCTTTGTTCCCTAGGTGCCATCCGCCTAAGAGACATAACGATTGGTCTAGCACCTTCGATCAAATCGATCCTAAACTCAATCTCACGATGCGGCGGCAACCCTTTGACCTCGTCAAAGACATCTACATACTCATTAGCGATCAGCACTGATGACAGATCTTCTTGTGGAATCCCAAGCGAATATAGATAACTCACGAAGACCCCTCCTTCGTGCTTACATCTAATCAACACCTTTTTCCCTTCCACATCCCCGACCGTCACCTCTGGCTTCTCACAATTCACCATGGCCGCATACCTCTTGAGCCAATCCATGCCCAAGATGATCCCAAACCCAGCAAAGTTAAGAACAAAACAATCACACACAAAAGAACAACCATGACTCGACAACACTAGACCACGTCATATCATTCAAAGATTTGATGAACCCCCAATAGGATTAGTCAGTACGAAGGGTCTTTCACAAATCTCAGGCTCCAAACCCAAGAGACACACAAGCTCATTACAAATGAAAGAATGTGATGCTCCAATGTCGAAAAGCACATGAACTGAAACACCTTTAACAGAAAGAGTACCTTGCACCATAACACCCATTCCCTTCTCCTCTACGGTAGGAGCTCTCGAAGAAGATGGCATAGCTTCCAAAGCATATGCCTTCACAATCTGCTTGCCCTTAGCTGATTCTGGACAATCTTTCTTCTCATGCCCAAGCTTCCACATTTGAAGCATTTCTTCTCAGCTTTGGGATTCTTGCACTCACTAGCAAAATGGCCTTTCTGTTGTCAGTTAAAGCAAACCACCTCACTCTTGGGCTTCTTTTGACCATCTTTTCCTATTTGTTGTTGTTGCTTCCTCTTCTTATTATTACATCCTTGTTGTGGTTTCTGAGCCTCTTAGGTCGCAGCGACAACATTTGCTTCCTTAGGAAACAAGCTCTCATGATAAATAGCTTTTTCCACAATCTTCCCAAATGAGTCATCAAGATGGTCCAATAACGGCTTTCCGATATAAGCATCCAAACCCAAGACAAATTTCTCATTCTTCTGATAGGGTGTATCAATGTATGAACGAGCATATCTAGACAAGGCTTCGAAAACAGAAATATAGTCAAGCACCGAACGACCATTCTGTTTCAGCTCTATGAACTTCTTAAATAGAGAAGATTTCTGAGCTGTGGAGATAAACTTTGCTTTAAACTTATCTTGGAATAGCTCCCACGAAATTTCTTCCTATGGTGTCTCGAGTGTAACAGAATTCCACCATTCCATGGCCCTGCCCTGCAGTTACCTTAATGCAAGCTTTCTCTTTATTGCAACCTCAATACCCAAGTCTCAAAAGATTCAAACACATGAATCCATCCACCTCTAAACCTCTTCAGCTGGTTCAGTTCCCTTGAATGGTTTTCCCCCTAGAGATGTAAAGTCCTTACACAGCTTTGCAAAATCTACTGCCCTAGGAACACGCACACCAACATCTGCCGTTGCTGCCACTGGAGTGGGTGCCCTTCGCATAATTGCTTCTGCCATGGCTTCAAGCATGGCCGGGTAATTAGGTTCAACACCATTTCCCCCTTCAGTATTGGCTCCCCTAGCAGCGTGTCTTGTTTCTCATCTACTCATTCTAAATCTGCAATTTAGAATAATTAGTCACTTTCAAGAAAAACTGTTAAAGGAAAACAACCGTTACTACTATATATACTAATATATAGTAAGCATCCATCTGAAATCTACAAGTACGTCTCTCATACATGATTACGTCCTTGAACTTTGGCCAAAAATCGTTGACCAGAGCTCTGATTCCAAATGTGACGACTGCCCATAACCCCCGCACTATACAAGGGGAATAATGCGTTAAAGGATGTGCCAGGAAGTCATGGACGATCATCAGAGTAGGTAAACACAAGCGGAAACTGTCATAAACTCACAGCGCAGGGATAAAATATAATAGAACATATACAACAGGTAGTAATAGTGAAGCAGAAACACAAGACTTTCATACAACCAAAAAGTAATATCCACAACTTGGAAATGGTGTTTGTACAAAGTTGCCTCACTACATCACTCAGAAAAGCAAATAGCGGAAATCCAATTATTATATAGCAGTAAAACTGGTACGCGAGCCTCCTGCATGCCATTAATTAGCATAGTCGTCCTCACTAAAGCATTACCTGTCACCTGTTACTTAGTCTGCCCATCCATAACCAGATGAACGGCCCAAGGTAATAAGAGGAAACATAAAACCTTGAGTCAGACAATAGTCTTAGTGAGCGATAAAACAGCTAACAAACTTCAACAATAAAGTGTATGAGAAAGGATAGATAAACATACTAATCTTCCCATGACACCACAGAAGAACTCAACCTTATCTTCCCTACATCGGACAGTGATAGGCTTTACAATCTATTCCACCATAGGAATAACAATTCACACATGGGAACCAGAACAAGCATTGATAACATTCATAGCATCCAGATTACATTGGTCTCACGTAAACAACCCTAATCGAGTTTAACATTCCCCAAGTACTCTCCCCAGAGGCCTAAACCAATATTAGTTAAGCACTCAAAGAACATCTCCCTTGACTTGGGATAATCTATATGAGATAGTATAAACAGAATAACCAATCATCCATGATTGGCTCTGGATATCACCGCCAATCCAGCTTTGTAATCATCGTTAATCGTATGATGGCCAACCTTGCCATATGTCAAGGGCTAATGGTAACCTAGGTTCTAGCATAAACTCCATATGTCCAACCTTGACACTATCCAACCTTGACAACTAGGCCTTTCAACGATACCCAAGGTACTCGACCTATAATCGGTATTTTGGGTGCCCCGATCGTACCCCTCCTTTGAGCCTGCTAGAACTTACGACAACGATAATCGTTCGGTCTTCAATATCTCTAGTCGTCTAACCTTAACGGCTATTTACTGCTCAAGCGACCTTCTCGAGCAACCATTATCCACCAACTCATGACCTTTGAGTTGTTTGCCTATTCGTTGCTTTTCATCGATCAACGAACGTATCACATCACTTTGAACTTCCCCTTCTGGACTCTTATCGAAGCCACCACCATCGTTGAACCAACCAACATTTTTATAAGTTCAAAGCAATCCATAGCATTATTTTAGCACTTCCTGACTTCCCAATTAAATTTACTTTGAAGTCACACCATCACTGGAAATGTACGGGTCACTATAGTCTGAATCACTCTGGCTAATCCAATTCTAGCTGAGCCAATTCTGGCTGAGCCAATTCTGCCCGATCCAACCTCTGGCTAAGCCAACTTCTGTCCGATCCAACTTCTGCCCGAACCAACTTTTGCCCGATCCAACTTCTGCCCGATCCAACTTATGGCTGAGCCATCTTCTGCCTAAGCCAACTTCTTCCCGATCCAACTTCCGGCCAATCCAACTCTAGCCGAGTCAATTCTGGCCGAGTCAAAACCTGCATATTGCAATTTAACTCCGATTTCGACCAAAACTTCGCCAAATGACGAATCCGACGAAACCAACTCAACCAAAATCATCAAACACAATCATAAACATATCATAACATTACTAACCACATGAATATGACAGTTACCACAAAAATGATGTAAATCTCACCAAAAACCAATAAAATGAACATATGATCAAAATGAGAGATCTAAATAACATAAACATGTAAAATGACATGAAATTAACGAGTAAAGCTTGTTAGATTAGATCATAGGGTGATGCATATGAAAATGGACATGTAATGGTGTAAATCTATGGTAAAACATTCCAATTTGATGAGAAACATGCACAAACGCTCCTATACTTCATTGCATTCATGCGAGAGATGTAAATCAGTCACCAATTATCCAAAACAAAGCAAAATAATGAAATAGAATTCCCGACAGCGAAGAGATAGCTCCTAGCCTTTTGATTTGATGAATCCTTACTTGAAATGATGTAGATCTAGCTTCCAATGGTGTAGATCTATGATTTCCCTCTTAGATTTGGATTTTTAATGGTGGAAATGTGTTAGAGTAAGAAGGAGATCAATGCCTCAAAATGAGAGAATCGGAAAGTAAACCTTTTCCCTCCACTCTCACCCCCTATTTATAGGATTCCACCAAGGCTCCAAAACCTGAATAGGCAACTGTAAAACCTTAAAACAGCGATTTCTCCCAAACCGCTGAGCCAAATCCTTAATGTAACCACTCTACGGAAAGGCAATCATCAATTCCTTTCCAATGGCACAGGTCTCACCCTATGATTCGACCTGAGTAAAAAATTATGCCATGTACAAGACTGACAGGTGCAAAATGGTCACAAACAAAATCGGTAAAAATTATGGACATGTCTCTCATCCCCATAAGCAACATATTAAAAGATGAGAATGATCCAGCCCTCAGAGAATGAAATAAAAATATTTTACGATCTTTCGATACATTAAATGCAGGTTGTTACAATCTGAGAAGTATTGAAAGGAAAACAACTAATACTCCTTTTTAGATTTAAGAATGGATGGACTCAAGATACAAATTATAAGGACAATATAAATAATGAAAATTAGGAAGGCATCCCTATTATACACTTTTTATTGTTAAGTCGGTCCCTGTCAAAGTTTCATTGTATGTCCGGTCCCTATTTTCTAGAGACGAAGAAAATTATTACTGATATATCAGCAACTTTTATAAATAATTGCTGATATTTCAACAACTTTCACTGGTAAAGTTCCATTGTAAATCCACCCTCTGTTTTCCAAAAAAAGGAAAAATTATTGTTGAAAAGTCAGCAACTTTTATAAATAATTTTTGATATGTCAGCAACTTTAATACAATGTACAGAAAAATGATTTTTTTTGCTAAAATGTCAGCAACTTTTGTAAATAATTGTTGATATGTCATCAACTTTTATATCGTAAATAGAAAAGTTGCTGATATGTCTGCAACAATTAGGGATAAAAAACAGAGACCTAATTTACACTGAAATTAATGAAGGATTTTTCGTGTATTTTAAATCTTAATAAGGACCTGTGCCAAAAGTACCTTTATAGAAAAATAGTCAATCCTTTCAATTCCATAGTACCAATCTGTTTCAATTTATTATTATTTAAATGTACTAAACATATAATAAAATAATAGAATAAAATCAACATAAAGCTTCCATATATGATAATAAAATTAAAAATAAGGGGAAGAGATTACATGACCACTTAGATGGCAATCCTGAAATTGTAGATATTGCATCAACAAAATTCAACAACTATATAGCATGTCAAAAGAAATGCAAACTGAAGTTAGTAATCTAAACAGAAAGCCAAGGTAAATTGACTTACTCAAGGAGATGAGGTTGTAGAATTCTTTGATGCTAGCATGTCCAGTAAAAGACTTACAAGTAATATCGATAATATTTTTGATAATGAAGAAAATTTTGTAAATAGTTTTAAGAAAATTACTAATGGAGCTATATTTTAAGTATTTTTTTAATAGTCTAACTTATTTATATGATATTCCATATGATTTTTATAGATAGAAAGCAATTTCTATTGCTTCAGAGTTTTTTTTTGAAAGAGATAATAGGTCTGAAATAAAAGATAATATTTTTAACTTTAATTATAATAAAAGTCCTTGTCCTGATGGCTTTAATTCTATATTTCATAAAATTCATTAGGATTATATCAAAGGTTAATGAATTTATGGATAATGTCAAATTATTAGAAAGCTTTAACCATTCTTTCATAACTTTGATTCTAAAACCTAAAATCCTTATTACAATAGTTATTTTCGGTCGAATTCTTGTGGTAATTATATATGCAAGGTTATGTCAATGGTATTATGTAATAGACTTAAAAAAGTTCTACATATGTTGTGTTAGAAAGTCAATGTGCTATTATACCTCGCAAATTGATTGATGATATTCCATATTAGCTCATGAATTGGAAAGGAACTTTAATAACAAAATTTATAACAATATGTACATTAAAATAGATATGAAGAGAGCTTATGATAAAATGAACACAATTTTTGTCTATAAAAATGTTACTTGAGAGAAAAATTTAAGATTTACTTTATGGATGTATTAACACGAAACATTATCTATTCTAATTCAAGGTGAGCTGGTAGGGTTTGTAAAGGGAAATAAAGGTATTAGACAAAGGGATCCTCTATCTCCTTATTTACTTACATTAGTGTTGGAATGCTTTACAATCCTTATGGACATAGAAAAAACTAAAAAGAATGCTTGGCCAAAAAATAAAACAAAACCAAAATTTCACATTTTATTTATGCTGATAATCTTTCGATTTTTATTAATGCTAGTAAGTATAATGCTAATGCTACCAAAAAGGTTTTGATTTGTTATTTGAAAATGCAAGTTTACAGAATGAGTTCAAAAGTAAAATCTACTTCAACTAGCATTGCAATAAGAAAGAAGCATTGAATGACTTACATATTGCCGAAGGAACATTTCCAATTAAATATTGTTGAAAACTGGGGTGCCTACAACACACAGTTGGATGGATCTTAAGGCTATTTGTAACAACCCAGAAAATACAAGCCAATTTAAAATTTTAATTTGGTTATTTTAATGATATTGGAGGAATTGAAATAAATTATTTCAATAATATAATGAGTTAGAAATAGTGTGGCAGTTTAAAATTTTGAATTCAAACTTTGACTGAATGTACACGATGCAAAATAAAATGGATTTTAGCGAAACCAAAAATATTTAAATCTGTTTAAGAATATCTTTCTAACGAATCTGAAAAATAGAAATTTCATAGTGGGAATCAAAAGTTATGGCCAGTTGAATATTCAGAATGGTCGCTATAGAATAAATATAGCCCTTGAAAATTGAAATTTTGCAAACGACCTCCATTTTCAACGAAACCATTTTTGTTGGATCCGGGATGTCAATTTATTACTAGGTTTCAAATTCCATAATTTTAGGAATTAATTTGTGAGAGTGGCAAAGGAAAACGTGTTTGGTTGATTTCAGTCAAATTGGATTGACCAGAAAATGGCCATTTTTCAACGGTCTCAGAATTCGACGAAATCAGTTTTATTGGGACCATATCGTCCCAACATAGCTAGATTTATTTTTCAGGAATTTTTAGAATCAGTATGCGACCTCGGCGAATTAAAATGAACATTCAAATCCAAATTTGAATGTTTTATATTTTAATTTGAAGAATAACTGATTGTAACAGTTGAATGGGCTTACGAAACATATTCCGTTGTGTCCGGGATGGGGGTATTTAGCTAGGGGCGACAGTCGTTGGGTTCGAATCGGAGTTCGTATGGAAAACCCCTAATTTTTAAAATAATATAAATATCGGCGAATAGGATTTTTTCTTTCATTATTTAATTTTATAAAAATATAACCCCCTCCCCCGTAACCTGCTCTCGACGGCGAACGGAGCTCCTCCCTTCCCGTCCATTTTTCGGCCAATCCTCCACGAGTTACACCCTGCCCCTTTGCAACTTTTTGAAGAACGTCTCCTCCTCTTCAAATCCATATAAGGAGCTCCCCCTATCGTGCACCGTACTTCGAGAATCACCTCCGGGAAGTGTCGCACTTCGCAGCGCCGCCACGCCCCAGATCCACACCGAGTTCGCCCACCCCCACCTCGATCGGTGCGCCTCTCCAGGCCCTTTCAGGTGGTGCAATCCGATCTAGACCTCGAGCTACGGTTTGGAAAAAAAGCAAAACCTAGTTTGGAAGAAATTGCTGAGGTAACAGCCTCTGTTTTTAAAATAGAAAATAACACTTCTAAGTGTTGCAAATCGTGAGTTTCAAATAAAAATCATATCTTTTTGCTATGTTGACGAAATTCGATGAAACAGGAAACATCGGACTCATAGCGACATCGTCTACATTCTAGAAGAAGCTAGAACGTGTTCCGAGCTCACTACAAATTTCAGAAGGATTAAAATCAAGGTGAGACATCTAAATTCAATATGGAATGGAAATGCGTTGTATAAATTATATGAGCAAAATATAAATTATATATGCGTTGTACACCACATGTATGAGCGTTGTATAAGTTATATGAGCGATGTATAAATTATACATGCATTGTAAAAATCATATATGTGTTGAAATGGAAATGAAATATATTTATATACATATATATATATACTCCCCTCGTCCACAGACCATGGACGATATGAATTAATTGTATATGACGTGAAATGGATTGATAATGCGAATGGTTGAAAATTAGTTGAAATGCGAATGGTTGGAAATGTTTGTTTGTGGTTGAAAGAAATTGTTTGTGGTTGAAACAATGGGAAATATTGTAGAAAACTCATATGATATGAAATCGATCTTAGATCATTTAGATAAGCCCCTTATGGAACGCCGCGAGGCCTAAGGTAGTGCGAGGAGCCGTACTCGGGACGGTGCCGGTTTTTAACCCCCTACTATTATGCTGCCGAAATTTTCAGTAATATCTATGTGTTTGAATTATTTTCATGTATTGAATTATTTTCATATATTGAATTGTATTCATGTGTTGAATAAATTGTTTAGATAATAAAAATCACATTTTTATTATGCGTGTGAAGTATATGAAGTGTGCATGTATGAGATATTAATATGTTGAGATATTCATGCGTTGAATGACATTCATGTGTTGAATAAATTGTTTGAAAAGTAAAAATCACATTTTTATCTAGTGTATGGACTATATAATATATTAGTGGTTTTAAATAAATAATTTTAACTTCAAAAATATCATTTTTATCTTATTTACGAAGTATATAAAATATTCATATTTCAAGTACATTGTTTTAACGATAAAAATATAACTTTTATTATATTTACGAACTAATTAAAATATTCGTATGTTGAAAAGGATTCATGTGTTGAATAAAAGGATTGAACAATAAAATTTACATTTTATTGTGAATATGAAGTGCTAAAAACATTCATGTATGGAATAAATGTTTTGAACGATAAAAATATCATTTTTATCATGTATACGACTCGCTAAAAATACACATGTGTTGAGTCATGTTTTTGTTTGCCAAAAATAACATTTTTATCCTATGCATGAAGTGTTAAAAATAACCGCATATTGAAACAAACATTTGTTCGCGAAAAACATTACTTGTAGTTTAGTTCTGCATATATATATACATGTGTTGAACATGAATATGGATTAGCTGTTGAGTAAAGAACATATTTGCATGCCCGACAAATAGGTAAACCTTAATGAATTAGCCACGCAATTTTATTATTATATAAACTCCTGTGAATGCCATTGGATGCATAGTGCTGGTTGTTCTGTGTGAAATAATAAACGTCGCCATAGGATAGCAACAATTAATTTTGAACTGCACTACATGGTATACTTCTTGAAGATAGCATACCTTATCATATACCACATAAGCATTTGGAGCTTATGTGACGAGGTAGGAGATTTACCATACAAGCGAGAGGCTTGTACGGCGATGACTATATTTCAGGTTGAACTGAAGACTGATATGGACTATATAAAATATAACGATAAATTGCCAGATTAATAAAAACCCCACACGGGTCTGGAGATGACAATAAACATGTCTCTCTGGTCATTAAGGCGCAAAAACCATTTATAGGGTGATGAGAATTTATTCTCTGGAGTTATGATCTATACACACTCCCCTGTGGATACCGGAATGTATCACTATAAATATGTGCATGCTTTTTAGGATTTATTGGTTGCCTAATATGGCCCAATAAATTTACAAAACTCTCCCCGTACAAAGGAGGTTATGGCGAAATTTTCCGAAATTTAAAGGCGTTAGTGAAATATTTGAAGTGAAAAATGATATGGAAATCATCGAATCGATTATATATATATATATCAAATAAACGAATAATGCAGCCATAGTTCGTGTTTTGGAATCGTAATTTTAAACGATTATATAGAGAAATCCGACCATCGGATTTTTCCGAAACCGGAACCGTTGGGTTCGCTTTGGAAAAATCTTTCCAACAATACGAAGTTTGTTAAAATCCAACGGTTGGATTGTGTGAAATGTTTAATTTAAATCTGAATGAAAACAGCGCAAAAATGAATTATATATATATTAAATAAAACGAATAATGATGTTGTAGTTCGTATTTTGAAATCGTAACTTTAAACGGTTATATCGAGAGAACTGACTGTCAGATTCTCCCGAAACAGGAACCGTTGGGTTCGCTTTGGTGAGATCTTTCTAATGAAATCAACTTCGTTATGATCCGATGGTTAGATTTTGAGAAGTGTAAATCAAAACTAGAGAAAAACAGCGCTAGGGCCACGTTATGGCATGAAACGTCGTTTAATTAAATGGCGCTATTTTTAAATAAATAAAAACAGCGGAATATCTTTATAAAATATTATAATCGATATGGAATGGAAATAAACCGATTCTACTTGGTTTTCTTGATATTTGATGGTTGAATGTGTTTGACATTAAAATTATATAAAGAACGTAAATGTGGATGTCGAATAATTTAATCATGGACATAATTGATTTGAATTCTAATATACGTGAGTTATTTGAAAAAGCCGAGTAATTCTCATTTCAAATAATTGATCGACGAATAAATGTCGAAGATATGAAGATGGTGCAAGACCGGTGATCTTCACATTGTGTAGATTACTACTGATGCCTTTGAGATGGGTAGCTTCCTTGATGAGGTTACAGTAGTAGTCTGGATGTACTTGTTGATCGCCTGGATATGCGAGGGCCTCTCTCTTGTAATGGACATACGGGAGCAGGAATAAGGTGCCTCCGGTTTCGTTCATCCCCAAAACGCACTTGTAAATGGATGAGTGTCTGACATGTATTATGTGTTGTATTCGTTGATCTCTACTAAATATACATTTGTTTGGCGGTGGAGAATTTATTCTCTTGCTTAACGCCCTTCTCTGAGACGTACGAGCTCAGAGGTTGTATGTTGGTAGACATCGGTGGCATGGTGTGGATTGACAGTGTGGCATGCAAAGATACAAATGATCAAGGCTTTTGTTGAAAAGCGGGTATTGTGGTTGATGATCAAAGCAAGGCTTTAAGACAGCGTAGCTTTGTGTATGACATTGATTCGCGAGCCTCACACCTCGGTATGAGTTAAAAATAGGATAAGGACCACCGGGAGAACACGATGTTTCTTTCTAGCTATGGGTGGTGTCAGCATTTTACTAGCCCTGACATCGTTGCTTATTGTACCTTTGTGGATGTTGGAATGCGAGGCGCCTTGATTTATAAGTCTGGTAGGACCAGGAAACGTGTGTTCAGGAATTGCCAATCCACTAATGTAAGTGTGGACCAGCCCAGCCGATTCCAAGGGCTACCCAGAGTGTGTAGTCCTGGGGCATTTGCTAGAGTGTCCTGAAGCCCGTGAGGAGCTTGCCCCTTGCCACGACTCATGATGGAACCCCAATTTCCAATACGAAATCATAGATTTGATTGTAACTAATATATTGCGACATAGTGGCATGGGACTCTCATGTCGTCTATGGTTGATATTTTTGACTGAATTTGCTTTTGAAACAGATATGCACTAGTAATTATATCAAATGATTTTGCTTTACACGTACCAAGCATATTTTGGCCATTATATGGTAAAACCCTATCCTCCGGTTTGCGTTGCATTGTATGATGGGACTTGGGTCTTATAACAGCTTCATTTTTTTAAAAAGCATAGCGTTGTTTAAATAATTTACCTTGTTTAATGCACTGGCAATCACTGGAGTAAACCCATTCCGCGTAAGTGGCATGGTCCTATGATTTGCCTTGTTAGTGTTGTTTATCCAGTTAAGTAGATTTCTCATACCAATCCCATGACTGACTCGTAGTTTGTTTCACTTTACAAGCTCGGGTTCCCTTATTTTCACACGGGCAGCCTAGTGATAGGTAGCAGGATATATTTTGGCTTTTGCACTACAGCATGGAGTGCATCTTTTGGCTTGTATGGTGAGGACTTGACTTCTCAGTATTTTGGCTATGTGATAATCCGCCATTAGTACTATATGTATATGATTTCCGCTTATCACGATGTAGACAGATTTATTCCTATTATGTATCTATGATGTATATGCACCCATGATCTTGATGTAGATTAATCATTCCCTTTCATGCACTAAGTTGTATTCTACACTGTGCTACTCTGATGTTTATTACATGTTATGATTCTGCTGTCATATTGATGTAAAATATTCCATTTTCTGTTTAGGCTATTATCTGTTCTCTGCTAATGACAATTAATGTGTTATATTCCAATGATTATCCTTAATTCCGTCATACGGAGTTTTGAGATCGTCACAAGTGGTATCGTAGCTTTGGTTAATCTTAGTTCTGGAATTTAACACATTAAACACCTCATCATGATAGAATCAGTAGTGTTCTAAGACGAGTAGCTCATTAGAGATATGATTAGTAATGTCCTAGAATGAGCTAAGAAGAATAGCAAAATAACTTGATCCGTACATCGTTGTCTTTTCGTATATTCTTCTGCTTTTACCGTATCTTAAAATTATCATTTCTGTGAGCTTGATTCTTTTCTTGCTTGTACAGAACTTGACTAGATGGCTACCCGAGCAGCTGCAGCTAGAGGTAAAGCAGGTCAAGGAGGCCAAGGCGGAGGGCGGGGTATATCCCCGTTGTCCCAAAGCCTTTGGTTCAACCACAACCACCACAACCACCTCGACCGTTTGAGTTAGACCAAGTGGGAAAGACATATAGGAATCTAGGAGGCAAGCCATTTTCGGGCACTGGAACTGCAATTGAAGCCTTGGGCTGGTTGAACACTTGTGAGAAGATCTTCAGGGGCATGGGTCTTGAGGATCGGAGGAAAAGCTTTATGGACGCTTGGCTATTACAGGACGAGGCCCAACTCTGGTGGGATGCCATCACCTTAAATGAGGAAGAGGTAGAGATGACATGAAATGAATTCAAAACACTGTTCAAAGAGAAGTTCGTTCCAGAGCAAGAGATGGAGCGCTTGCATGAGGAGTTTGCCAATCTGCAGCAGGGAGATCGCACCATCCAGGAATACCTTAATAGGTTCACTCAGCTATCCCACTACGCTCCAGAGCATGTTCAGACTGTGAAGGCAAAGAATAACAGGTTCATTCATGGACTTCAACGCAAATATCAGGATAGGGCGATGAGCTATGTTAACCTTGCATTCGCCAAGATGGTGGAAATGGCTTGCAATTATAACAGCCTAGATCAGAGAAACATGCAAATAGACCGCACAAAGAATCAGGCAGGAAACAAGCGCAAGACTTCAGAAAGTCAGCCCGAATCCAGCAACACAACAACTAATTCCAAGCCACAATTGACTAGGCCACCTAGAGGAAGCTGCTATAACTGCGGTCCAGCTGGCCATTAATCTAATGTGTGCACCGCTCCAAAGCGGCAGAAGACCAACCAACCCAGCCCGAGACAGAACCCCCACAAACCTGTTTAGTGTTACAACTGCCACAGACTGGGCACATCAGAAGGAACTGTCCTTTGTTTAAGAATTCACAGATTGCGCATGTATACGAAGGGGTGAATTCGCCAGCTATTACTGATGGGATAGATAAACCGGATGTTTTGGGAGGTACCCTTATTATTAAAAATATTCCTGTTTCCGTACTATTTGACACTGGTGCATCACAAAATTTTATTGCAAGTAACACTGTTAAAAAGTTAAAGTTAAATCTAAGAAAGCTTAAAGAATCGGTTAGAGTTCATAAGCCGATAGGAGGGTCTATTATTCTCGGTTCATATTGTAAAGTACCTATTTCATTTTCTCGATATTGGTTTCCTTTTGATTTGAACAATATGGATTTTTCGAGTTCGATATTATACTTGGACTAGACTGGTTAACCAAATATGAGGCCGAAGTGAAATGTGCCGAGAGGATAATTACAATTAAAACAAAGCTTGGTATATTACCATACCATGCCAAGGCTCAGATTCAGATCCTAATAGGAAAGAATTTTGGTCTGCGCTAGAAGTTATTCCTACTTTGTTAGAGAACATTCCTGTCGTTAAACACTTTGCGTATTTGTTCGAAGAAGTCAAAAGCTTACCTCCACAAAGAGAGATTGAATTCCTAATAGATCTAATTCCGAATTCCAGGCCGGTAGTGCATTGAATTTGAAGGATAACTCTAAAAGAAAAAGAAGAATTAGGCGATCAAACTCGTCAACTTTTATGGAAAGGTCAAATAAGACCTAGCTTTTCTAGTTGGGGTGTCGCTGTAGTGTTTGTTCCTAAGTCAGACGGTACTCTCCGATTGTGCATTGATTATCGAGACCTCAACAAGCAGACACTCAAGAACAAATATCCATTACTCCGCATCGATGATTTGTTGGATCAATTGAATGGAGCACGAGTATTTTCCAGAATGGACCTAGCTATAGGTTTCCATCAACTGAGAATTGCCGAAGAGTGTGTTCCTTTGACATCTTTCAGGGGTCCAGACATATTTTTTGAGTGGTTAGTAATGTCGTTCGGATTGTGTAACGCTCCAGCTTACTTCGTCGATTTAATGAATAGAGTTTTCATAGAAGTCCTGAATAAATTTGTTCTGGTATTCATCGATGATATTTTAATC
Source organism: Allium sativum (assembly GCA_030737875.1). NCBI lineage: Eukaryota > Viridiplantae > Streptophyta > Magnoliopsida > Asparagales > Amaryllidaceae > Allium > Allium sativum. The sequence continues at coordinate 717,961,786 of CM060912.1, read as the reverse complement.
CACTCCAAATCAGAAAGCGAGCATGAAAAGCATTTAGAACAAGTATTGGGAATTCTACGAAAGAAGGTCTTCAAAGCTAAATTCTCTAAATGTATCTTCTGGCAGGAGGAAGTGAAGTTCCTTGGCCACGTAGTGTCAAAGAAAGGAATTTCTGTAGATCCAAGCAAAATTACAGCAATTCAAGAATGGAAGCAGCCTACTACATCCACAAAAGTCCGAAGTTTTCTGGGATTGGCTAGTTATTACTGGAAATTCGTTAAGGATTTTTCAAAGACATCCGGTTCATTAACAAATCTTACAAAGAAGCATGAAAGATTTAATTGGACTCCCGAATGTGAGTAAGCTTTCCAGGAATTGAAATTAAAATTGACAATCGCTCCAGTACTAACAATTATCAATGGCAATCAGGATTTGACAGTTTGGACGGATGCTTCGATTAGAGGTCTTGGTGCAGTATTAATGCAAAGAGGCCAAGTATTCGCTTATTCTAGCCGTCAGTTCAAGCCACATGAGAAGAATTATGCAACTCATGATCTCGAATTATTAGCCATCCTATTCGCTATGAAAATATGGAGGCATTATCTATTAGGTGAGAAAATTGAATTATATACTGATCATCAATCATTGAAGTATTTGTTCACCCAGAAAGACTTGAATATGAGGAAACATCGTTGGCAAGAATTGTGGCGTATGATCTAGATATTCTGTATACGCTGGGAAAAGCCAATGTGGTAGGAGATGCGCTTAGTAGAAAAACCGCAATCATCGCCAATCTTATTATTACGCCTTCATTGATTGACAAGATCGTTGTTCTCCAAAAAAACGACAAATTTATTAAAAGGATTATCCGGCGAATTCAAGAAGGGGAGACTTCAAATTTCATTTTAGATAACAAAGGAATTATGTGATTACAAGGGCGAATTTGTGTCCCAAAATCCCTGAGCTCCGAAGGGAGATACTGGATGAGTGTCACAAGTCTAAACTTAGTATCCATCCAGGGGTGAGCAAAATGTACAACGATCTTAAGCACAAGTTCCAGTGAAAGTCGTTGAAAAGAGATATTTCCTTATATGTCAGCAGGTGCTCTACTTGCCAACTAGTCAAAAGTGATCAACATAAACTTGCCGGATTGTTGCAACCGTTGGAAGTCCCAAATTGGAAGTAGGAACAAATTTTTATGGACTTCATAGATGGTTTGCCCCGAACCAGGAAATAAAATGATAGTATTTGGGAGAACGTAGATCGTTTCATGAAGACCGCCCATTTCATACCTGTCAGATCCAATAGAACTACTCAAAGTCTAGCACAGATTTATCTCAAGACATTGTTAAGCTACATGGAATGCCGATCAGCATAGTTAGTGATAGAGATCCATTATTTACTAGTAAATTCTGGGAGGCATTTCAAGTGGAACTGGGGACAAAGCTGAACCTGAGCACTGCATATCACCCTCAGAAAGATGGCCAAACTGAGAGGGTGAACCGTATTCTAGAAGATTTACTTCGGGCTTGCATTATTGACTTTGGCGGATCATTGGAAGACCACCTGTATTTAGCAGAATTCTCATACAACAACAGTTATCAAGAAAAATTGAGAATGTCGCCATTTGAGGCGTTATACGGTAGACCGTGTAGATCTCCCACATGTTGGGTAGAATATAGAAATAGACTTGTATTGGAACCCGATATGATTCGTGAAGCTTCAGACAAAGTCGATTTCATTAAGAAACGATTGCAAACGGCTCAAAGCCAACAGAAAAGTTATGCATATTATAGAAGAAGAGATTTAGCATTTGCTGTTGGTGATTATGTTTATTTGAGAGTTTCTTCGATGAGAGGAGTAATCTGATTTGGTAAAACTGGGAAGTTGGCACCTAGATTTATTGGTCCCTTTCCTATACTTGAACGAATCGGAACTCTTGCTTATAGGGTTCAATTACCTAATTGGTTGCCTGGAGTACATAATGTGTTTCACGTATCTCAACTTAGAAAACATTTGCATGATGCAGATCTTGTTGTAGAAGAAGAAGCGCAATAGGACTTGGAAATTACTCCAGAATTAGCAGTCAGAAGAGAGCCGATAAAGATTATTGGCAAAGAAACTAAAGAGATAAGGAACAAAAAGGTTCATTTAGTTAAAGTGCAGTGGAGTGGAGATCCTAGAGACTGTATTTGGGAGACAGAAGAAAGCATTAAGCAAGCTTATCCCAATTGCAGATTGGACATCTCTAACTAACTCCGGTGCAAGGTACATTTACAATACTTTGCATTTCCGTTTTGTTTCCTACTTTACTGCTATTTCCTTTTCAAGGACGAAAAGTTTTAAGTGGGGGAGATTGTAACAACCCGGAAAATACGAGCCAATTTAAAATTTCTAATTTGGTTATTTTAATGAATTTGGAGGAATTGAAATAAAATATTTCAATAATATAATGAGTTAGAAATAGTGTGGCAGTTTAAAATTTGGAATTCGACCTTTGACTGAATGTACACAATGCAAAACAAAACAGATTTTAGCGAAACCAAAAATATTTAAATCTGTTTAAGAATATATTTCTAACGAATCTGAAAACTTGAAATTTCATAGCGGGAATCAAAAGTTATGGCCAATTGAATATTCAGAATGGTCGCTATAGAATAAATATAGCCCTTGAAAATTGACATTTTGCAAATGACCTCCGTTTTCGATGAAACCACTTTTGTTGGACCTGGGATGTCAATTTATTTCTAGGATTCAAATTCCATAATTTTTGGAATTAATATGTGATCGTGGCAAAGGAAAACGTCTTTGATTGATTTCAGTCAAATTGGATCGGCCAGAAAATGGCCATTTTTCAAACGGTCTTAGAATTCGACGAAATCATTTTTATTGGGACCATATCGTCCCAACATAGCTAGATTTATTTTTTGGGAATTTTTAGAATCAGTTTGCGGCCCTGACGAATTAAAATGTACGTTCAAATCCAAATTTTAATGTATTATATTTTAATTTGAAGAATAACTGACTAAATTAGTTGAATGGGCCTACGAAACATATTCCATTGTGTCCGGGATGGGGTATTTAGCTAGAGGCGACAATCGTTGGGTTTGAATCGGAGTTCGTATGGAAAAACCCCTAATTTTTGAAATAATATAAATATCGGCGAATAGGAATTTTTCTTTCATTATTTAATTTTATAAAAATATAAACCCCCTCCCGTAACCTGCTCTCGACGGCGAAAGGAGCTCCCCCCTTACTGTCCATTTTCCGGCCAATCCTCCACGAATTACACCCTTCCCCTTTGCAACTTTTTGAAGAATACCTCCTCCTCTTCAAATCCATATAGGGACCTCCCCCTATCGTGCACCGTACTTCGAGAATCACCTCCGGGAAGTGTCGCACTTCGCAGTGCCTCCATGCCTCGGATCCGCCACCGAGTTCGCCCACCCTCACCTTGATCGGCGTGCCTCTCCAGGCCCTTTCAGGTGGTGCAATCCGATCTAGACCTCGAGCTACGGTTTGGAAAAAAAACAAAACCTAGTTTGGAAGAAATTGCTGAGGTAATGGCCTTTGTTTTTAATATATAAAATAACACTTCTAAGTGTTGCAAATCGTGATTTTCAAATAAACATCATATCTTTTTGCTATGTTGACGAAATTTGATGAACTAGGAAACATCGGACTCGTAGCGACATCGTCTACATTCTAGAAGAAGCTAAAATGTGTTCCGAGCTCGCTACAAATTTCAAAAGGATTAAAATCAAGGTGAGACATCTAAATTCAATATGGAAATTAAATGAGTTGTATAAATTATATGAGCAAAATATAAATTATATATGCGTTGTACACCACACGTATGAGCGTCGTATAAGTTATATGAGCGATGTATAAATTATACATGCATTGTAAAAATCATATATGTGTTGAAATGAAAATGAAAAATATTTATATATGTATATGTATAAATATATATACTCTCCTCGTTCATAGACCATGGACAATATGAATTGATTGTGTATGACGTGAAATGGATTGATAATGCAAATGCTTGAAAATTAGTTGAAATGCGAATGGTTGGAAATATTTGTTTGTGGTTGAAAGATATTGTTTTTGGTTGAAACAGTGGGAAATATTGTGGAAAATTCGTATGATATGAAATTGATCTTAGATCATTTAGATAAGCCCCTTATGGAAAGCCGCGAGGCTTATGGTAGTGCGAGGAGCCGTACTCAGGACGGTACCGGTTTTTAACCCCTTACTGTTATGCTGCTGAAATTTTCAGTAATATTTATGTGTTTGAATTATTTTCATGTACTGAATTATATTCATGTGTTGAATAAATTGTTTAGATAATAAAATTCACATTTTTATTGCGTGTGAAGTATATGAAGTGTGCATGTATGAGATATTCATATGTTGAGATATTCATGCATTGAATGACATTCATGTGTTGAATAAATTGTTTGAAAAATAAAAATCACATTTTTATCTAGTGCATGGACTATATAAAATAATAGTGGTTTTAAATAAATAATTTTAACTTCAAAAATATCATTTTTATCTTATTTACGAAGTATATAAAATATTCGTGTTTCAAGTACATTGTTTTAACGATAAAAATATAATTTTTATTATATGTACAAACTAATTAAAATATTTGTATGTTGAAAAGGATTCATGTGTTGAATAAAAGGATTGAATAATAAAATTTACATTTTGTTGCGAATATGAAGTGCTAAAAACATTCGTGTATGAAATAAATGTTTTAAACAATAAAAATATCATTTTTATCATGTATACGACTCGCTAAAAATACACATGTATTGAGACATGTTTTTGTTCGCCAAAAATAACATTTTTATCCTATGTATGAAGTGTTAAAAATAACCGCATATTGAAACAAACATTTGTTCGCTAAAAACATTACTTGTAGTTTAGTTCTGCATATATATACATGTGTTGAACATGAATATGGGTTAGCTGTTGAGTAAAGAACATATTTGCATGCCCGACAAATAGGTAAACCTTAATGAATTAGCCACGCAATTTTATTATTATATAAACTCCTGTGAATGCCATTGGATGCATAGTGCTGGTTGTTCTGTGTGAAATAATAAACGTCGCCATAGGATAGCAACAATTAATTTTGAACTGCACTGCACTTCGAGAATCACCTCCGGGAAGTGCCGCACTTCGCAGCGCCGCCACGCCCCAGATCCACACCGAGTTCGCCCACCCCCACCTCGATCGGTGCGCCTCTCCAGGCCCTTTCAGGTGGTGCAATCCGATCTAGACCTCGAGCTACGGTTTGGAAGAAAAAGCAAAACCTAGTTTGGAAGAAATTGCTGAGGTAACAGCCTTTGTTTTTAAAATAGAAAATAACACTTCTAAGTGTTGCAAATCATGAGTTTCAAATAAAAATCATATCTTTTTGCTATGTTGACGAAATTCGATGAAACAGGAAACATCGGACTCATAGCGACATCGTCTACATTCTAGAAGAAGCTAGAACGTGTTCCGAGCTCACTACAAATTTCAGAAGGATTAAAATCAAGGTGAGACATCTAAATTCAATATGGAATGGAAATGCGTTGTATAAATTATATGAGCGAAATATAAATTATATATGCGTTGTACACCACATGTATGAGCGTTGTATAAGTTATATGAGCGATGTATAAATTATACATGCATTGTAAAAATCATATATGTGTTGAAATGGAAATGAAATATATTTATATACATATATATATATACTTCCCTCGTCCACAGACCATGGACGATATGAATTAATTGTGTATGACGTGAAATGGATTGATAATGCGAATGGTTGAAAATTAGTTGAAATGCGAATGGTTGGAAATGTTTGTTTGTGGTTGAAAGAAATTGTTTGTGGTTGAAACAATGGGAAATATTGTAGAAAACTCATATGATATGAAATCGATCTTAGATCATTTAGATAAGCCCCTTATGGAACGCCGCGAGGCCTAAGGTAGTGCGAGGAGCCGTTCTCGGGACGGTGCCGGTTTTTAACCCCCTACTATTATGCTGCCGAAATTTTCAGTAATATCTATGTGTTTGAATTATTTTCATGTATTGAATTATTTTCTTATATTGAATTGTATTCATGTGTTGAATAAATTGTTTAGATAATAAAAATCACATTTTTATTATGCGTGTGAAGTATATGAAGTGTGCATGTATGAGATATTAATATGTTGAGATATTCATGCGTTGAATGACATTCATGTGTTGAATAAATTGTTTGAAAAGTAAAAATCACATTTTTATCTAGTGTATGGACTATATAATATATTAGTGGTTTTAAATAAATAATTTTAACTTCAAAAATATCATTTTTATCTTATTTACGAAGTATAAAAAATATTCATATTTCAAGTACATTGTTTTAACGATAAAAATATAACTTTTATTATATGTACGAACTAATTAAAATATTCGTATGTTGAAAAGGATTCATGTGTTGAATAAAAGGATTGAACAATAAAATTTACATTTTATTGTGAATATGAAGTGCTAAAAACATTCATGTATGGAATAAATGTTTTGAACGATAAAAATATCATTTTTATCATGTATACGACTCGCTAAAAATACACATGTGTTGAGTCATGTTTTTGTTTGCCAAAAATAACGTTTTTATCCTATGCATGAATTGTTAAAAATAACCGCATATTGAAACAAACATTTGTTCGCTAAAAACATTACTTGTAGTTTAGTTCTGCATATATATACATGTGTTGAACAGGAATATGGATTAGCTGTTGAGTAAAGAATATATTTGCATGCTCGACAAATAGGTAAACCTTAATGAGTTGGGCGCGCAATTTTATTATTATATAAACTCCTGTGAATGCCATTGGATGCGGGATGCTGGTTGTTCTGTGTGAAATAATAATCGTCGCCATAGGATAGCAACAATTAATTTTGAACTACACTACATGACATACTTCTTGAAGATAGCATACCCTATCATATACAACATAAGCATTTGGAGCTTATGTGACGAGATGGGAGATTTACCATACAAGCGAGAGGCTTGTATGGCAATGACTATATTTCAGGTTGAACTAAAGACTGATATGGACTATATAAAATATAACGATAAATTGCCAGATTAATAAAAAAAACCCACACGGGTCTGGAGATGACAATAAACACGTCTCTCTGGTCATTAAGGCACAAAAACCATTTATAGGGTGACGAGAATTTATTCTCTGGAGTTATGATCTATACACACTACCCTGTGGACTCCGGAATATATCACTATAAATATGTGCATGCTTTTTAGGATTTACTGGGTGCCTAATATGGCCCAATAAATTTCCAAATACCTCCCCGTACAAAGGAGGTTATGGCGAAATTTTCCGAAATTTAAAGGCGTTAGTGAAATATTTGAAGTGAAAAACGATATGGAAATTGTCGAATGAATTATATTTATATATATATAAATAAATTAAATAAACGAATCGCGCAGCTGCAGTTCGTGTTTTGGAATCGTAATTTTAAACGATTATATATAGAAATCCGACCATCGGATTTCCCCAAAACCGGAACCGTTGGGTTCGCTTTGGAAAAATCATTCCAACGAAACAAAGTTTGTTAAAATCCAACAGTTGGATTGTGTGAAATTTTTAATTCAAATTTGAATGAAAACAGCACCAGAATGAAATATGTTTATATATATAAATTAATTAAATAAAGCGAATCACGACGCTGTAGTTCGTATTTTGAAATCGTAACTTTAAACGGTTATATTGAGAGATCCGACCGTTGGATTCTCCCGAAACCGGAACCGTTGGGTTCGCTATGGAGATATCTTTCCAATGGAATCAACTTCGTTAAGATCCGACGGTTAGAGTTTGAGGAATGTGTAAATCAAAACTAGAGAAAAACTGCGCCAGGGCCACGTTATGGCCTAAAACGTCGTTTAATTAAATGGTGTTATTTTTAAATAAATAAAAACAGCGAAACATCATTATAAAATATTATAATCGATATGGAATGGAAATAAACCGATTCTACTTGGTTTGCTTGATATTTGATGGTTGAATGTGTTTGACATTAAAATTATATAAAGAACGTAAATGTGGATGTCGAATAATTTAACCATGGACATAATTGATTTTAATTCTAATATACGGGAATTATTTGAAAAGGCCGAGTAATTCTCATTTCAAATAATTGATCGACGAATAAATGTCGAAGATATGAAGATGGTACAAGACCGGTGATCTTCACATCGTGTAGATTACCACTGATGCCTTTGAGATGGATAGCTCCCTTGATGAGGTTACAGTGTTAGTAGTCTGGACGTACTTGTTGATCGTCTGGATATGCGAGGGCCTCTCTCTTGTATTGGACATACGGGAGCAGGAATAAGGTGCCTCCGGTTTCGTTCAGACCCAGAACGGACTTGTAAATGGATGTGTGTCTGATGTGTATTCTGTGCAGTATTCGTTGATCTCTACTAAATATACATCTGTTTGGCGGCAGAGAATTTATTCTCTTGCTTAACGCCCTTCTCTGAAACGTACGAGCTCAGAGGTTGTATATCAGTAGACATCAGTGGTATGGTGTGGATTGATAGTGTGGCATGCAAAGATACAAATGATCAAGGCTTTTGTTGAAAAGTAGAGTCTTGTGGTTGATGATCAAAGCAAGGCTTTAAGATGGCGCAGCTTTGTGTATGATGTTGATTCGCGAGCCTTACACCTCGGTATGAGTTAAAAATGGGGTAAGGACCGTTGGGAGAACATGACGTTTCTTTCTAGCTATGGGTGGTGTCAGCGTTTTACTAGCCCTAACATCGTTGCTTATTATACCTTTGTGGATGTTGGAATGCAAGGTGCCTCGATATATAGGTCTGATAGGACTGGGAAACGTATGTTCAGAAATTGCCGACCCACTAACGTAAGTGTGGACCGGCCCAGCCGATTCCAAGGGCTACCCAGAGTGTGTAATTAAGGCGCATTTGCCAGAGTGTCCCGAAGCCGGTGAGGAGCTTTCCTCTTGCCTCGACTCATGATGGAACCCCAATTTCCAATACGAAATCACAGATTTGATTGTAACTAATATATGGTGACATAGTGGCATGGGACGCTCATGTCGTCTATGATTGATATTTATGGTTGAATTTGCTTTTGAAACAGATATGCACAAGTAATAATATCAAATGATTTTGCTTTACACGTATCAAGCATATTTTGGCTATTATAAAGTAAAATCCTATCCTCTGGTTTACGTTGCATTGTATGATGCGACTTGGGTCTTATAACAGCTACATTTTTATAGAAAGCGTCGCGTTGTTTAAATAATTTACCTTGTTTAATGCACTGGCAATCACTGGAGTAAACCCGTTCCGTGAAAGTGGCGTGGTCCTATGATTTGCCTTGTTAGTGTTGTTTATCCAGTTAAGTAGATTTCTCATACCAGTTCCATGACTGACTCGTAGTTTGTTTCACTTTGCAAACTCGGTTGCCCTTATTTTCACACGGGCAGCCTAGTGACAGGTAGCAGGATATATTTTGGCTTTTGCACTACAGCATGGAGTGCATCTTTTGGCATGTATTGCGAGGACTTGACTTCTTAGTATTTTGGCTGTGTGATATTCCGCCATTAGTACTATATGTATATGATTTCCGCTTATCGCAATGTAAACAGATTTATTCCTATTATGTATCTATGATGTATATGTACTAGTGATCTTGATGTATACTGATCATTCCCTTTCATGCACTAAGTTGTATCCTACACTGTGTTACTCTGATGTTTATACATGTTATGATTCCGCTGTCATATTGATGTAAATTATTCTATTTTCTGTTTATGCTATTATATGTTCTCTGCTAATGATGATTAATATGTTATATTCCAATGATTATCCTTAATTCCATCGTACGGAGTTTTGAGATCGTCACACTATTCAGACACTAGAGGAGTGAAGTTTTTATTTCAAATCTATAAACTAACTTATGAATTTAAAACTATATCTATTCAAATTGCATACAAAATGAAATAGGTAATAAAATAAAATGTAGTAAAAAAAATAACATCTCGATTTTTGTACTGGTTCGAACTAACCAATCCTACATCCAGTCGTACACTTCACCGTGCAGCACTATAATCGCTTGCTTTCGACGGGTGGCAAGAACAACTTTATAATATTGATTTCACAGGCCACAGGATATACCTTCTCTTTATCAACAACATTTATGGCAAGTAGTTGTATCTTCAATACAGATTCTTGCAGATTCAGTACAATGATCCTGTAGACCTCCAATGGCAATATATCTTTGAATTCTTTGAGAAAATAGGATGAAATCAGAGAGTGAATGAAGTGAATTCAAATATAACTCTCTGATATTGTGTAGTTTGCAGATCCTTGAATAATTAGAGTGAAAAGAGTGGATTTGAAAAGATGGTTGGAAAAAAAGTAATGGATTTGTATTGCAAATGTATGGAGAAAGTGTATGAGAAAATGAGAAAAAATGATGTTAAAAATCGATTTAGAAGCCTTCAAATATTGGTTGAAGAGATGTGCCTTTTGTTGAAGGGATAGTGGGAAATTTCTCTTCATTTGACATTTGAAAATCTGAAAATGGCTAGTGTGTCGACATGTACTATTCCCCATGTCGACATCCCCCCATGTCAACCTGTACTACCCCTATGTCGACAACACTCTGGTATCAAATTTCCCTTACCATGTCAACATGTACTACCTCTCATGTCTACATCCCTCTAGTATCAAATCTTATATTTGTTGATTTATGTGATTTGGTTGAGGTCAATGGTTGATGAGATTCTAGTGTAATTGCCATGAGATCTTTAACAAGAAATTATAAGGTTTAACTAACTCCTCATTACTTCGAACACCTCTGTCCTTCAGCATTCTTCTATAATATATTTTTGTCTTCAATTTCTTTGATTATCCTTTCTCTGTAATTCTTTCGTTGCTCTGATTAACCTTCTTTTATAATTCTTCTGTTATATTCTTGTTTATCTCTATAAATGTCTTCATAATATATCTGATGTAACTGCACAACTAGAAGATACGTTAGTAGTAATGTTTATATGGTTGTTGTTATCATAATCAATACCTAGAGTATTAACAATTTCCCCTTTTTTGATGATGACAACCATATAAATATTTTGAAGATAAAATGTAATACTTTTATACTTGACTCCCCCTAACTTTGTTCCCTCATCTTATCATTTTGTCTAGTATATTTATACATTCCCCCCTTGTCATCAACAAACAGGGCAAAATGAGTCATTTAACTCGCTCTTACATAATAGGTAGAGTTTGCATATAGTGATAAATGCATATAAATAAAACACATGAGGGAAACCATACAAATTCAAAACATGAAATAAACTTTGTCAAATAATTAAATTAGTTTTAGAGTTACTGACTTTGCTGATGCCAATAACAAATCCTTTACATATTGATCCAAGGCTTAATAGATATCTTGTCACATATTTTGATCATCTGCTATTTGGTACCTTAAAATTACAAAATATGCACACTACTACCCTTTTTATTTTGGGGTCATCGGGTTAAATTTTGGAATGATAAATCAAGAAGAGTTTGAATTCCCTTTCAAAATATAATCATTAAATGAATGAACCTTATTAATAAAATTATCAATATTTTTTTTTTAGTTTTATCCAACCTTTTTAGTACCCATAAATTAATGAACATATTTGAAAGATTTAACTTTCATTTCCTAGGTTTTGGTTTGAACTTGGTAGCCTTAACAAACTCAGTACCTTGAGTACTATTTTTCTTTGATTTAACCTTAGGGGTGTATCCAAGTCCACGTCTAGTGTGTCTAGATGCAGATAATAACTTTTCTGGATTATCCTTCCCTTTGTTAAATTTATCAATATCACTTTTCATTTTATTAATATCCTTACTATGGTTAAGAATAACATTGTCCAGAGATGTTATTTTGTCATTCAGATCAGTATTATGCGACTTGAATGAACGAATTTCTGATTTTAAGAATTCATTTTCCCTTTTTAATTTTTCAAAACTTCCAAATGTCAAATCCTTTTTATCATTATACCCACAAGTATTTCTATTTCATATTCTAGATATGGTTTTCATGAGATATTTTTAATCTATTAATTTCTGCCAAACTATTGTTGTAATCTTTCCTAAGTATATTATATCCCTGATGTCATTCAAAATATTAGTAATTTCTTTATTAAAATCTAATACTTGGTCATCCATTGCCATGAAGCACATGTTAGCAACATCTGAATCACTATCACTTGATGATGTATCTGAATCATCCCATGTAGCATTAAATGCAAGTTTCCTCTCCTTATTGAAGGAGTTGAAGAGTACTTTGGTTTTCTCAAGTTGGTATGGTCTCTTTTCAAATGACCAAGTGTATCACAGTCGAAATATTTAACAACATTTCCTTTTCTGGAATTATTGTTGTTAGTTTTTTTGAAATTTGTTCGTCATCCAATACTTCAAGAATTTCTTGATCTTCTTGGTAATAAACTTGATATCATCATCAAAGACATCATCAGCTGGTTCAACATTGTCAATCACATCATTAAGTGTCAGTGATTTCTTCTCATTTCCCTGATTCTATTTTCTAACCTGCAATTTACTTCATAGGACATTAGATTGCCAATTAGTTCTTCTACTGCCATTGTACTAATATCATTGGCTTCTACGATTTCCAGAGTCTTCTAATCTCATTCACTAGGAAGTGAATTCAAGATCTTCCTAACTTGCCCTTCTTTGGTAATTTTCTTTCCTAATGATATCAAGTCAGGTACTATATCTTGAAATCTAGAATACATATCAGAGATAGACTCATTTGGTTTCATTTGAAAAGGTTAAAACTGGTGAGTTAACATAGATATCTTTTTCTATTTTACTTTACTGGTGCCTTAATGTGTGGCTTGTAGTGTTCTCCCGATTTCATATGCAGAATTACACATAGATACCGAATTAAATTTTGTTTCTATCTAAAGAGAAAAATAAAATATTAATGGCCATAGAATTACTAAATGCTTGTGTCTTTTGGTCTAGTGTCCATTTTGATATTCAATTTGAGGCTCTATGTATTTTATTTGGGTAATGTTCCAAATATCTAAACCATTAGAATGCAAATAAAAGTTCATCCTTCAAGTCCAATAAGCTAAATTTCTACTATCAAATAGAGGAGGTATAGTGGTAGATTTCACTTCTACAAAAGTGTTAAAAAATGTGTTACTAGTGCCATCAGCCATTTATACTTTTCAAAAATCAGGTTATGAATTTTTTAAAACCAACGCTCTGATACCAACTATTGAAAGCTGGGGTGTCTACAACAAGTGCTAGATGGATCTAAAGGTTAACCGGACACTACAGATGTGAAGTGTATATTTCAAATCTACAAACTAATTTATGAATTTAATCCTATATCTATTCAAATTGCATATAGCAAGAAATAAGTAATATAATGAATTGCATTAATGTAAATAACACTTGGATTTTTATATTGGTTTGGATTAACCAATCCTACACTTCACTGTGCATGATTTCACTATAAGTGCTTGCTTTCCACAGGTGGCAAGAATACCTGTACAATCTTAATTTCATGAGCCATAAGATGCACCTTCTCCTCATCAACAACAAAAAGCTATGGAAAATAGTTGTATCTTCAATAAAGATTCTTGTAGATTCGATACAATGATCCTATAGACCTTCAATGACAATATATCTTTGAATTCTTCTAGGAAATAGGACGAAATCAGAGAGAAGGATGTCAATTCAAGTACAACTCTTTAATATTGTGTGGTTTGTAAATCCTTGAAGAATTGGAATGAAAGAAACTGTATTTGCAAAGATAGTTGGAAAACGTTTAATGAATTTGTATTCTAAATGCATGGAGAAGAAAGAGTAGGTGGAAATGAGAAAAAATGATGTTAAAATTTGTTTTTAGAAGCCTTTAAATAGTGGTTGAAGAGATGTGGCTTTTGGCGAAGGGATGGAGGGAAATGTCTCTTCATTTGAAATTTGAAAAAATAATAATATGAAAACGGCTAGTATGTCGACATATACTACACCTATGTCAACATGTACTACCCCTCATGTAACCATCCCTCTAGTATCAAATTTCCCCTTACCATGTCAACATGTATTACCCTTTATGTCAACATCCCTTTGGTATCAAATTTTAATTTTGCGGATTTTGGTGGTTTGGTTGAGACCAATGGTTAATGAGATTCAAGGTTAATGAGATTCAAGTATAATTTTCAATAGATTTTTAACAAGATATTCTAAAGCTCAACCAACTCATCATCACTAAAAACACCTCTTCCCTTCAGCATTCTTTCTAATAGGTTTTGGTCTTCAATTGCTTTGATTATCCTTTCTCTGTAATTCTACCATTACTCTGATTATCCTTCTTCTATAATTATTCTTTTGTATTCTTGTTTATCTCTATAAATGTTTTTGTAATATATCAGATGTAACTGCACAACACGAAGATATGTTAGTAGTAATGTTTATAAAGTTGTTGTGTAACAGCCTGGATTTTTGACCGTTCAAAGCGACAAAATCCATGAATGTCGACTTAAATGAATCCAAAATACAATTAGTTATTGGGATTAAAATGGAAGAAAAAAATCATAGAATCTTACAGCGGAGGGACAAAATGAAATAAACAAATAACAGTTCACAAAGCTGTTAAAAAATACATTTGATTATATTTTACAACAATTATCAGAGTTAACTATCATAAACATACCAATATTTGCGGCGGAATAATAATAATAAATACGTCTTTCATCTTCATGACGTTGTCTTCGATAACTGAAAAAACTCAGACTGACCCGAGCACAAATGAAAAAATAAAAATACTTGGATCAAAACTAAAATATTCTCATATAGTTAAATCGAATTCTTATGATAATATGAGTGTAGTAACTCAAGAGATGTTAAGGAATTTCCATCTCGTAAGGATTCGTCAAACTTGATACTATATAGTACAATATGCTATTATAATAGTTACTAAGGAAAATATAAAATACTAAAATAGTGTAAGCAGGATTACATTTTTACCCTTACACTGTTTATACATTATCATAAACATTGCATATAAAACACTAGTAAGGTTGGTGGACAGGGATGCGCCGCTACACGACAACGTCAAATCAAAATTGCAGGGGGCTCGATCAGGATAATATTACAAGGCACACGAGGAATTCCCAGAGTAGGAATATACTAGTTGCACGTTTGGACTGGTGGTAATGCATAGCCACGATTACTTCCCACCTCAGACAAAACTCCCAAATCAAGGATGAACATCTTTCAAATCAAATCAATCAAGGGACTATAGTAATAAAGGAAGAAGTGTTGCCGATGGAGGTAGCTAACCCTACTTGGTCCGGTATAGGCCTGTATTAGTCATTTTAGTTATTACCCGAAGGTCAAGGACATCCATCATCATTCACTTATTTCATTCCAGTAGCATTCATCAAACTATCCTAGTTTATTCTGGATTCTCCACCATATACGCAGTTGTTAAAGTGGTTTTCAGTATTGGCAGAGAGTATGACAATATCCAATCCCGGTCTCTTTAACAACCAAACGTTTGCATTTTTCACACTGGTCAGTTCTTTTAATTTCAAAGAGATTCGTACTTCATATCAAAATATTGTATTTTGCTTTATTCAAGATAGAATATCTTCATATTAAAATCTCCATTTAAAACCAAACTTAGAAACTTGAAACAATTCCAACTATAAAAATTTGAATATTATAATAGTTGAAAAATATAATAAAGTAGATTATATTTTAATAGTTTGAAAAAATATATAGTTAGGACAACAAAAGTTTTAATACTAGTTTTGAATATAAAAATAATATTCAACAAATTTTTAGTTATATATATAGTTAAATATTAAAGACATTTATGAAATAGACAGTAGATTATAAAAAAATTAGATTATTTAATATAATTTTAAATACTTAATATATAAGAAAAAAAATATAGTTTATAAAGTAAAATAGTTGTTTATTAAATAGTTTAAAATAGTTACCATATATATATAAGTTTAAAAGGAATAGTTTATAAGAAAAATAGTTATTTACCAAAATACTTTATATAATGCTTTAAAAGGACTATAGTTGGAATCAGAATTATTTCGTCAAATTTCAATTAGATTTGAAGTCATATTCCACTTTCAAATCAAACCAACTCAGTTTCTATATTTCAACCGATTAAATTTCCATTTTACATTCATTTCAATCCAATCAATTTAAATTAAATGGTTAAGTTCCAATCATATTCTCATTTTCAATGATTTCCGTTATAACAAATAATGAGTTCACAAATTCAGATATCGCCTTAAATCAACGTTAATTGGAATAAATTTCAACGGTGGATAAAATAATTCAATTTCAATGGATTTAATTCATACTCAAATTAAATGGAAATCGGCTTATAAAACAACATTTATATTGTCTTAAAACAATATTTCAAGATTCAAGGTTTTAAACAAATTTCATTTAACCAACCGGTGTTTGTATATAATTTTTTATCCTATGGCAAAGTGATACTTAAAATTTAAAATTTGTAGTTTGGGAAAGGATATATATCATTTCAATCTAAATCAGGGTCATAGGTGTTTATCATTTCAATCTATGTTCTTAATTTATTTCAATGATTAATCCCGGGTTTATTTGATGTCCTAACATCTAAGGTAAATGGTTGGGATTAACCAACATAAACAATGGTTATATATACACAAGGTGAATAACAAAATGAATTACACATCAATACATTAAATGTATAAATTCAAGGCATCCATCAAAATCAATACATTCAAACAGTTCAAGATAACATTAATTTACTAGTCATCAGGTATGAGGTTTTTAAACTAGCAATTAAATTATAACTGCCCAATTTATATTAACAGTTAAATTAAATTATACTGTCTATTTAGATTAACAAAAATAAGCAATTTAAGCAATCAAAAAGAAAACAATACAAGCATATCATAGCATGAATTTAATTTAACAAACAATCAAATATTTTAGTTAGATGTGAGTGGGTTTAATCACTCATCTTTGGTTTTGCATGCGATAGAAATCCAAAATAGACCCAAAATTTGACAGTTTCAGAATCAGTCCAAAATAGCCCTATGTTGTCTGGAATTTTGATACGATCCCAATGGAAGAAACCATGCTTCAATCTGAGTTTGTATCCAAAAGTTTTTCACGTTAACATGATTTAAAATTAATTAAATAAATAATTAAAAATGGCCGCAAAAATGGCACAACAATGCCACATCATCTTATTAGGTTACCTGCTACTATTGCTTAACATGAACGAACCCATTATCACGTTGAATGCTTCAAAGTTTGACTATCGATAGCTGGCGCATCCGACCACCGTTCGACTTGAAACCACCTCCATTACGAAGCGCTTGATGAGCTAGAACATGATATATCAAACTGAACCCACCGTTGGATTTGTTTGCTCATGTGCTACAACTTTCAGTTAGGATCAATGGCCAATCGACGCACGAATCAAAAAACCCCCAAATTTCCCCTTTATCCACGTTTTTCTGCCTTTGACCATGATTTCCCGTTGATCAGAGCACTGTTTCGCGAAGTTGACACTTCCCGTTAGTTCTTATCGTCAAGATCTTTCCAATGATATATAATTATATAGGGTTTGGAACATTTGAATTTTTTATGTTGTTACAGATCTATAATTGCCATTAAACAGAGGTTAGAGTTAAATTTCGGGACTATGGATGCGAAATTGAAATAGAGGCTTCTGCTAGGTTTAGTAATGATAATTTATAGTGTTCATTAAATGTGTTTAGATGATATACCAGATTGACCCAAAATAGACCGTTTATCGTCAAAACTGTCATATTTTGCACATCCATGATTCCGATCGGAAACCCGGCAATATATATATATATATATATATATATATATATATATATATATATTAAAAATAATGTTTTCGATATTTTTGAATTAAATGAAACAGGTCCTAAGTAATAATTCCATCATATTCAAAAGTTACCATTAGAAATCAGTTTAAATCGATCTAAATTACTTAAATAAATTACAATGCGTTTTAGCGTCGTACGACCAAACGGTAAGTCTGATTATGACAAAATTTGAGATCTTACAGTAATCTACAATTCTGGACCCAGTGAAATTAATTTCATTGAATTCCGAGATTGTTTACAAAATGTCGAGTTTCACATATTTATTAACATAATAAAATATTTAGTTTTCACTTATTTACTGTAAAATTAAATTCAATAGTTTATAACTTTTATTCAAATCAAAATAGATTTCAAATAAATTTCACAGATAAAATTTCTTTTTATTTGAATTCCAATATTTATTATTTACTACTTCAATTTTTTATTTCAATTATAAATTACAAAAATCAAAATATTTCAATATTAAGTTTCAACTTTCATTATTTATCAATATAAACTAATTCAAAATTTTATTTGCAATCAATACAGGTATTATTGTTTTTATCAACTGAACTTCATTGCTTAATCAATTTAATTAAGTTCACTAATAAAATTTACATAATTAAAGTCATTAAATTTTATTTATAACCATATTATATTAATAATCATATTAAATTCAATAAATTAAATAGTAGAAAAATACAGGTTGTTAAACTCTCCCTAACTTTAAACTTTTCGCCCTCGAAAATGTGTAGTAAGGAAGTTGTCAATTTATACATTTAATCATATAATTTCTGGTCCGACTTAAAGATAATTAACTATAAAAAAAGCTTAGTATAGGTATGAAAACTCAAAATTTCACAAAATTTTCTAAGTTATAATTTCACGAAATTTTTTGTTCTTGTCTCCTTTGTATGGTTAGGTCCGGAAAACAACAATTTAAATATAATTACAAATATACATCTCATCTCAGTGATGAGGCATCCCAAACAATAAGGAAACAACATATAATACCAAAATATGATATATAATCTAGAATACGTACCTTCTATTAGTGTTGTTAGTAGAATTACTTTATTTTTTAAAAGAAAACAAAAGCAGCTACAGTGCGCAAGTAACTCCAAAAGTGATCACATGCCATCTGTACCGACTAACTCAACAACCAAATAAGAAAACACACACAAACACACACACACACATATGTATATATATATATACACACACACACAATATACAATATATATAGAAAAATCATATAAGACTTAACAAATACACCCAACAAGTGTCCAACTAGCATGCAACCATCATTTTAACAACTTCAATTCATACTTTCCAATATTAACATTTAGTTTATTATACTACCATTTCTTACTAATATACAGTCGATTGACATTTATTAGTAGCATTCACTTTATTGCACATTAGTTGTTTTCATTTCTCTTCAAAATTGATTCATTTCTATTTATTAAGTTTTATACATTCATTCATTTACAATGAGTTCATATTCAATAGATTTTATATCACTTTAAATCTAACTGTCTCATTTCCAATCATTACTGTTCACTATACTCATTTTCAATTTAAAAAAAATAAGTTCATCTCCTTATTATATCAAATTCTACTTCATTTGGTTCATCTTATTACTTATCTCCTAAACAAAAGTTTTACATACCTTTTTCATTACTTATTTAAGAATAGTCAAGTATAATAACCATTACTAGTTTATTCATTGATCAAGTTCATTTACTTTACTTAGTTGACTTCAATTTCAGAACATAACCACGTACATATCACTTATTGTCATAACTCAAGTTTTATTCAAATTTATAAACCATAAATTTTATTTAACCCATCGTTATTCATACCAATACCCATATATTATTCAATTTCTTATTCCTATAACATTTTAACATCTTAATTGATTGGTAAGTTTTATATATGCTGTAGAAAAGGATTGATTATTATACAAGTTCAAATAGTTATAATTCGTTTTAATTCATTATTTCAAATTCTCAAGAGTTTTATTTTAATTAAATCCCTTAGGTTCGTTTTCTAATTTCACAATTTAGAAGTTTCTAAAATGTCAAGTTTGGATTCATTTCATTCACTTGAAAATTATTAATTATTCGAGAATTTAAGAATTCAAACTAGGTTCATTTCCAAAATAACTTTCAAAATAATATACACAATACTTTTATATCAAACCATAATTTAAAAGATTTAAATGAAATCCAATTTTCAAAACAAAATACAAAAGTTTCTAAGTGGTCACCCCACTCAAATTCTCAAAAATAAATGTCGATGATGCATGCACTCATCATTGAAGTCATTTTCCAAAGACAAGAAGGGAATACACACTTATTTCCATTCAACTATTTGAAAATAATTTCTATATAAACTACTTTTAAAATATAAATATATTATTTCAAATCATTTGCAAATCAATATTTCAAAAGCACCAAAATTTAAATTCTCAATTCCATATTCACGTTCAACTTGTTTCATTATCAAAGTTATTTTCAATATTTTATTTTTCTTAAAATCATTCAATAACCAATAGTTTTAATTACTGATTTATCGAGAGAAAAAATGATGATAATCTAATTTTATCATCAACAAAAAAAACTAAATTTATGGATTTTTAAATATTCCTTTATAAATAAAAATAATAATTCAAAACAATATTATGTCAATGAGAGTATTCGAGTGTTTAGAAATCCATATCGATGCTTTGGCGCCCCAAGTACCGACTAGAATTCATAAATGCTCAACGAAACAAATTAACACAATACAAAACAATTTTATATCAAAATTATAAGTATGTTCTCTCATATATATACTCAAACTCATTCCGGGGTATTATTACCCTATCTCTAATGAGTTAATCCCAAATAAAGCTAAGGTTTTCGCTAAACCAAAGCTCTGATACCAACTGTAACAACCTGGATTTTTGACCGTTCATAGCGACATAATCCATGGTTGTCGACTTAAACAAATCCAAAAATATAGATAGGTATTGGGATTAAAATTAAAAAAAAAAAGAATAAAAACAATCACAGAATCTCACAGCGGAAGGACAAAATATAATAAACAAATAACAGTTCATGAAGTTGTTAAAACATACATTTGATTATATTATACAATAGTTATCGGAGTTAACTATCATAAACGTACCACAATTTGCAATAGAATAATAATAATAAATACATTTGTTATGCTCCATCTTCATCTTCATAACGTTGTCTTCGATAAATGAAAAACTCTGGTTGACCCGGGCACAAATGAAAAGACAAAAACACTCGGATCATAACTAAAATATTCTCATATCAGTTAAATAAAATTCATGTGATAATATGAGTGCAATAACTTAAGAGATGTTATGGGAATTTTTGTCTCGTAAGGATCCATCAAACAAGATACTATATAATACAATACCCTATTACAATAGTGTCTACGGGAAATATAAAATATTAAAATAGCGTAAGTGTAATAGCCCGCATTTTACATATCGAAGGATCGTAAAATATTTTTATTTTATTCCCTGAGGGTTAGATCATTCTCATATTTTAATATGTTTCTTATAGGGATGTCAGACACGTCCATTATTTTTTACCAATTTTGTTTGTGAACATTTTTCCCCTATCAGTCTTGTACAAGGCATAACTTTTGACTCGGGTTGAATCAAGCCTCTGCCATTGGAAAGGAAATGATGACTCCCTTTCCATAGGGTGCTCACATTAAAGATTTGGCTTAGCGGTTTGGGAGGAATCACTGTTTTAAGGTTTAATAGTTGGTTGTTCAAGTTTTGGGAGCCTTAATAGGCTGATTTGTAGAGACCCATTAGTGGGCTGATGGAAAGCTATAAATAGGGGGTGAGAGGTATGGAGAATAGTTTACTTTCTCCATTCTCTCATTTGGTGGCCTTGTATTCCTCCTTCCTCTAGCACTTTTCCACCATTAAAATCGAGATCTAAGGAAGGGAATCCAAGATTTACACCTATTTGAAGCTAGATCTACATCGAGAGGGGGTAGATTTCATCAAATCGAGCAGATTGAAGCAAGATCTCCATTGTCCCGATTCGTGTTCCATCATTTCTAAGCTAGATCGAAGATTTGGTGAGTGATATGCATCTCTCACACAAATTCAATCAAGTATATGAGAGTTTGATCTTGTTTTTCATCAAAATTCAAGTCGTTTTTCTTAGATCTACATCATAGTAAGTTTAACTTCATATGGATAGCCATAGGATCTAATTTAGTAATTTAAAATCGGTAATTTCTATGTTGTTTCATATGTTTATGTAGATCCATAAATATGTTCATATGTTCATTTACCATGATTTTGGTGAAGTTTACATAACTTTTGATGAAAATCATCATTTTCATGTTGTTAGTGATTTCATATCATGTTTAAGGTCATATTTGATGAATTGGATGAGTTGGTTTCATTGGATTTTTTGTTTGGCGAAGTTTTGGTCGAATTCGGAGGTGAATTAGATCTGTCTAGGAATTGGTTCAGCCGTAACGGTTTGGGTCGGTCAGCCAGAAGTGGGTCGATCAGAAGTGTGGCTTAGGGAGCAAGAAAGTAGGTCTGGTCGGTTCCAAGTGGGTCTGGTCGGTCCAAAGCGGCTCTGGTCGGTCCCAAGCTGGTCGGCCGGTCTTCTTTTCAAGGAAATGGAGGTCGGGTCAGCCAGTGTAGTTCTGGTCTGGTCGGTCATAAGTTAGGTCGGTCGGGTTGGTCACAATTTAGGTCGGTCCAGTCGGTGAAAATTTGGGTTGGTCAGGTTGGTCACAATTTAGGTCGGTCATAAGTTGGGTTAGAATCGGGTCGGTCGGTCACAAGTATGGGTCGGTTAGGTCGGTCACAATTTGGGTCGGTCTAGTCGATCACAAGTTGGGTCAAAATCAGGTTGGTCGGTCCCAAGTATGGGTCGGTCATGATCGCTTGTGAAGTATGGGTCGGTCGGCATCAAAGGAGGAGATCTGTACGGTCGCACTCGTAAGTCATAGGGTCATTTCTGAAAAATTATATTTTTTGGGTACGACTCAGATTCGAATAAAAGGGCTTGAATTTTTTTTTTCCAGGGGCAACCCCTCGAACCCTAGCCGCAACGCAGTGATATAATTTGGCTCGATGATGGTATGACTTCAAAGTAAATTCAAGTAGGAAGGTTCGAAGGGTTGAAAGGTATTCGCTGATTGGTGTAGGACAACAAATGAGGTGACAACTCAAAGGTCGTGAATTGGTGGATAATGGTTGCTCGAGAAGGTTGCTTGAGTTAAGAAAAGTCGTAGGGTTGGATAACTAGAGATATGAAGGCTGAGAGATCATCGTTATCGTAAGTTCTAGCAGGCTCGAAGCAAGGGTACAATAAAGACGTCTAAAAGACCAGCTGTAGGTCGAGTACCCTGGGTATCGTTGAAAGGCCTAGTTGTCAAGGTTGGACAAACATACGTATCGTTGAAAGGCTTACGGAGTTTATGCTAGAACCGGGGTTACCATTAGCCCTTGACATATGGCAAGGTTGGCTGCCATAAGATTAACGATGGTTTCAAAGTAGAATTGGC
Source organism: Allium sativum (assembly GCA_030737875.1). Taxonomy (NCBI): domain Eukaryota; kingdom Viridiplantae; phylum Streptophyta; class Magnoliopsida; order Asparagales; family Amaryllidaceae; genus Allium; species Allium sativum. The sequence continues at coordinate 717,938,254 of CM060912.1, read as the reverse complement.
GGTGATAACCAGAGTCTGTCATGGTTGATTAATTGTCTTGTTTTAACCGTCTCATGTAGATTGTCCGACGTCGAAGGAGATGTTCCTTGGGTGCTTGCCTGATATTGGTTTAGGCCTTTGGGGCTTGTGCTTGAGGGATGTTGAGTTCAATTAGGATGGTTTACATGAGATACATATAATCTGGATGCTATGAGCGCTAGTGGTGTTTGCTTCTGATTTCCATGAATGAATGGTTGTTCTGGTTTCCATGAATGAACGGTTGAAGTGTTTGATGTAAAGGCTATCACTGTCCGATGTGGGAACATGGGGTTGAGTTCTTCTCTAGTATTGTGGGTAGATTAGAATGTTTATCTATCCATTCTCGTATACTTTATTGTTGATGTTTGTTAGTTGTTTTATTGCTCACTAAGACTGTTGTCTTACTCAAGGTTTTATGTTTTTCACTTGTTACCATGAACTGTTCATCCGGTTGTGGATGGGCAGAATAGGTGGCAGGTGATAGGTGATAGCTTAGTGAGGACGATGTTGCAAATTCAGAGGTGAGCAGGAGGCTGGCGTATTATCTTACTTACTATCTTGTATTTCTATTTCCGTTGTTTGAGTTGCTCTCTAAGTATTGTAGGGAGGCTTCATGTACATACGTTGATTTTCTTATGATGTATGGATAAACTTTCAGGATGTTGTAAGAGTTTTCAAAAGTTTGCTATATGATGCTCCACTATTTTTAGCTGTTGTATATGTTCTATTATATTTTATCCTTGCGCTGTGATGTTGTTTACCTATGATAATCGTCTACAGATGCCTGGCACACTTTCAACGCATTATTCCTCTTGTTTAGTGCAGGGGTTATGGGCGGTCATCATAGTAAGCAGGATTACATTTTTACCCTTACACTGTTTATACATTATTGTAAACATTGCATATAAAACAGCAGTAAGGTTAGTGGATAGGAATGCACCGCTATAAGACAACGTTAAGTCAAAATCGCAGGCGGCTCGATCGGGATAATATGACAAGGCATACGAGGAATGCCCAAAGTAGGAATATACCACTTGCACGCCCGGACTTGTGGCAATGCAAAGCCGTGACTATCGCCCACCTCAGACAGCACTCCCAAATCAAGGATGTGCATCTTTCAAATCAAATCAATCGAGGGACTACAGTAATAAAGCAATAAGTGTTGCCGATGGAGGTGGCTAACCCCATTTGGTCTGGTATATCCCTGTTTTAGTCATTTTCATTGTGACCCGAAGGTAAAGGACATCCATCATTGTTCTCTTACTTCATTCCAGTAGCATTCGCCAAACCAACCTATTTAATTCTATATTCTCCACCACGTACACAGTTGTTAAAGTGGTTTTCAGTAGTAGCAGAGAGTACGACAATATCCGATCTCGGTCTCTTTAACAACCAAACGTTTACATTTTTCACACCAATCATTTCTTTTACATTACAAATAAATTTATCCTTCATATCAAAATATCATATTTTGCTTTAAACTCATTTCTATAGTCAAGATATAATATTTTCATATTAAAATCTCCATTTATAACCGAATTTAGAATCTTGAAACAATTCCATTTCTAAAAATTTGAATATTATAATCGTTGAAAAGTATAATAAAGTAGATTATATTTTAATTGTTTGAAAAATAGATAGTTAGGATACTAAAAGTTTAAATACTAGGTTTGAATATAAAAATAATATTCATCAAAATTTTAGTTATATATATAGTTAAATATTAAAGAAGTTTATGAAATAGAAGGTAGATTATAAAAAATACATTATTTAATATAATTTTAAAATAGACTATTTAAAATAATTAATATGTATAAGTAAAAAAATAATTAGTTTATAAATTAAAATGGTTGTTTATTAAATGGTTTAAAATAGTTACCATATATATATATATATATATATATATATAAGTTTTAATGGAATAGTTTATAAGAAATATAATTGTCTACCGAAATAGTTTTCATAATGCTTTAAAAAGACTTTAGTTGCAATTAGAATTGTTTCGTCAAATTTAAATTAGACTTGAAATTATATTCCACTTTCAAATCAAACCAACTCAATTTCTATATTTCAACCGATTAAATTTCCATTTTACCTTCATTTCAATCTAATCAATTTAATTTAAATAGTTAAGTTCCAATCAGATTCCTATTTTCAATGATTTTTATTCATAACAAATATCGAGTTCACAAATTCAGATATCGCCTTAAACCAATGTTAATTGAAATAAATTTCAATGGTGGATAAAACAATTCAATTTCAATGGATTTAATTCATATTAAAATTCAATGGAAATCGGCATATAAAACAACATTTATATTGTCTTAAAACAATATTTCAAGATTCAAGGTTTTAAACAAATTTCATTTAACCAATTGGTGTCCGTATATAATTTTCTATCCTATGGCTATGTGATACTTAAAATTTAAATTTTGTATTTTGGGAAAGGATATATATCATTTCAATCCAAATCAGAATCATATGTATTTATCATTTCAACCTACGTTCTTAATTTATTTCAATGATTAACCCGGGTTTATTTGATGTCCGTAACATCTAAGGTAAATGGTTGGCATTAATCAACATAAGCAATGGTCATATATATAGAAGGTGAATAAAAAGATGAATTGCACATCAATGCATTAAATATATAAATCCAAGGCATCCGTCAAAATCAATACATTTAAACAGTTCGAGATAACGTCAGTTTGCTAGTCATAAAGTATGAGGTTTCTAAACCAGTAATTAAACCATAACTGTACAATTTATATTAACAATTAAATTAAACTATACAGTCTAGTAGATTAACACAAATAAGCAATTTAAACAATCAAGCAGCAAACAATACAATCGTATCATAACATGAATTTAATTTAACTAATTATCAAATATTTTATTTTGGTGTGAGTGGGTTTAATCACTCACCTTTGGTTTTGCATGCGGTTGCAATCCAAAAATAGGCCCAAAATTTGACAGTTTCAGAATCTATCCGAAATTGACCTATATTGTCTAGAATTTTGATACGATCCCAATGTAACAAACCGCGCATCAATCTGAGTTCATATGCAAAAGCTATTCACGCTAACGCAATTTAAAATTAATTAATTAATTAAAAATAGCCACAAAAATGGCACAATAATGCCTCGTCAACCTATTACATTACCTACTACTATTGCTTACCGTGAACGAACCCATTATCACGTTGAATACTCCAAAGTTTGACCATTGATAGCTAGCGCATCCGACCACCGTTCGAGTTAAAACCACCTCCATTGCGAAGCCCTTGATGAGCAGCACGTTTACCTCCGACAGCTGCACCTATGACCGCCTGTGGACCCCGCACCATCAATGTAAAGATTACATGTTTCAGCCCTTATTTTAAGAATTTCGGCCAATCCAGAACACGATATACCAAACTGAACCCACCATTGGATTTGTATGCTCGTGTACTACAACTTTCATTTAGGATCCATGGCTAATCGACGCATGAATCAAAAACCCTCAAATTTCCCCTTTATCTACGTCTGCCTTTGATCGTGATTTCCTCTTGACTCGAGCATTGTTTCACGAAATGGACTCTTCATGTCATTTCATATCGTCGAGACTTATCCAATGATATGTAATTCGATATGGTTTGGAACATTTGAATTTGTGACGTTGTTTCAGATCTGTAATTGCCATTAAACAAAGGTTGGAGTTGAATTTCAAGATTAGAGTTGAGAAAATGAAATACAGATTGTTGCTAGGACTGGTAATAATATTTATAGTGTTCATCGAATGAGTTTAGATGCATATACCCGGTTGGCACATAATAGACCGTTTATCATCAAAACTATCATATTTTGCACATCCATAATTCCGATCGAAAACCCGACAATATATATATATACTAAAAATAATATTTTCGATATTTTTGAATTAAATGGAACATGTCTCAAGTCTAGTTCCATCGTATTCAAAAGTTACCATTAAAAATCAGTTTAAATCGATTTAAATTACCTAAACAAATTACAATGCGTTTTAGCGTCGTACGACCAAATAGTAAGTCTGATCGCTACAAAATTTGAGATCTTACAATAATGTACAATTCTGGATCCAATGAAACTAATTTCATTGACTTCCGATACTGTTTACGAAATGTCAAATTTCACATATTTATTGATATAATAAAATATTCAATTTTCACTTATTTGCTTTAAAATTAAATTCAAGAGTTTATAACCTTTATTCAATTCAAAATAGAATTCAAATAAATTTCATAAATTAAATTTTTTTTCATTTGAATTCCAATATTGATTATTTACTACTTCAATTTTTGTATTTCAATTATTAATTACACAAATCAAAATATTTCAATATTAAGTTTCAACTTTCATTATTTATCAATACAAGTATTATTGTTATTATCAACTAAATTTCATTGCTTAATCACTTTAATTAAGTTCATTAATAAAATTTACATAATTAAAGTCATTAAATTGTATTTGTAACCATATTATATTAATAATCATATTAAATTCAATAAATTAATTAGTAGAAAAATATGGGTTTTTACATGTTGTCACCCAAATCATTACCTAAGGTACTAACAAATATTTAGGCTGTCATTATTTGCAAATTAGATAAAATATCATGTTTGTAAAATTTTGGTGGATAAAACAAGCTAGATGATGAATACTTGGTTTGATAAACTTTTGTCAATAACATTAAAAGTCGAGCTTGTTAACATTGTTACTTACGCAACAATAATTTATTCGATACAGGCTCATCATATCCCAACAACTATTATAACCAAAATTTAGAGATTATTTGCTAAATTTATATGAAAATATGGGCATCATAACATTGATTAGGAAAAACTGCGCAAGCCAAAAAGAGAAGGGGGATTGTTATCCAAAACTTTCACAATCTCTTTATTATATGCAATTTAAAGCTATTATAGAGGTTAATTAGTATTAATTCTATGTGGGCTAGATGAACGAAGCATAAATATATCAAACATCGCCATGGTGGGAAGATAGTGATCAAGTCGGATCATGCCAGTCCTATAAATAATATCTTAATGTATATGGATATTACAAAGTATATTATACTCGTAAGAGATAAAAACTAGCAAACATTTACTTTTCTAGGGAAGTTACACAAGCTATACATAAATTAATAGAAACAATATACTTGATATCACACCAACCAGCTCTATGGATATAAATGAAAAAAAATTGGACCAACAAAAGCAAATTTTGTAACAGGTCTAAGAGAGGGATTTTGTTAATATCCTCATAACAACAACTATTTATCATATTTGTAAGGAATGGAATAATAGAATTCACAAAAGTAAGGATTTGAGTAAAGAGCAGAGATGGATTTCAATTTGCAAAGATAGCAATATTATATTATCTAAATCAAAGAAGGAAATTAAAGATAAATGCTCGTCTTCTACTAGATCTTCCGACAGTGGATTTCGTAATGTTGAGAATATCTGCAATCGCTCAATCTTCTTAACTAAATCCATCTCTTCATATTTAACTTTGAAATCACCAAATCTACATCATAAGTTTTCAAATCTACATCTCCTCAGATTTTGTAAACCTCACCAATATCTTGATGAAGTAGCTTCTCTTCATGAGACTTGCAACATCATCAAAGAGGATAATCCAGCTAGCTATTACAATAATTCAAGCTCAAAAATAGAGTTAAATTCGCGTGGTAGAAATTCTTTAACAATGAGAAAAATGATGAATCATGATTTATCGTAGTGGGAAATAGGTGAATCGAGTGATATAGAAAAGGATAAATATTAATACATTGGATCAGAGCTTTTTTCTCCATCTTTTCTTCCTAGAGCTAAGAACTTCTCTAATATGCGAGAGTATACATATTACAAAATCCATACTACGAAAATGTATATCCGAGTTTCAGCTAAGTGTTTTGGGAGGAAGCGTTTATTTAACAAACACTTGTTTGCTGAAAAAGCGCCTGGGGTTGTGCCTATAAGAGGTGCAAAACCCAACATTATTTCATTTATTTGAACATTTATAAAGTTTTTAATTTTTTTATTATACATTTATGTCAAAATGCCATCTAGACCGGTAAAAACTGATAAATAGAGTGTTCTTATACAATAAATGCGGATGTCGGAGCAGTATATTCTTCTTCAGATGCTATGGTGATCACATACATTCTATGTTCTTTGCACGACATTCCCACCCCTATTTTTCATCTACTTACTACAGCTGTAGCAACGCCACATGTATATGTTTAATCTTTATTATTTGACACACTACACCTCAACAATATACAAATGATATTTGTTTATGTAGTTTAACATTAATAAATATTAAATTTAGGTTAATCGCATAGCTATGCAAAGTAGTTTGTATAAGTGTATGTTGGAGTATTATGATATTTATTAGAACCCATTTTGGCTAGATTACATGCGTCATGTTTTGGTGACTTTCTAGCTTTACATAGATTTGCACATGTAGACTACAACATTGTAGTGGCTCTCAATGAGAGATGGTGGCCTCCATACTCATTCATTTCATTTTCTTGATTTTGAGTTAGGTTTGACACCCTTAGATTTTTATATGTTTGTCGGTATAGAGGTTGGTCAACCGGACGCATGCCTATTTCATTTGATAGTTTATTTAGGGCGTTTGTGTTGTATTCTACTCATTTACCGGCTTTGGCCCCTGAGAAGTCATAGGAGGTGTTGTTACTCTTTCTTGTTTGTAGCGATATATTATAGATCACAAGGTTGTCGAGGAGACGCACACCCCAGTCATCTGTGCATTCCTATTATATCTTTCTGAGTTTACTTTTTTTACTATTCGACTTGGTTATTTGTATGGCTTAGTCGTCGTGTGTGGGTTACATGTATATGAATATAGCACATACATTCTTGGTTTTTTGTACGTAGCCTTGGATACATATGTGCTAAATCGGTCTCAATAGTTGTTTGGATTTTTTGTTTATTTTACTATTTTGGTTCTACAAGTATACAACCAATATGTATCTCTAACTTATTGCATAGGCACATGCGACAACATATATTTACTTCATCTGATTGCTCCATTAGAATTCAAATATGCATTTGCATCGTGTTACACAAGGAGTGCACAATGAGCTGATGGAAAGCAGGCAGCAGATGGATTTGAGGCGGTGGGGTAACATTATATTTCATCTTTGGGAGCAATATATTCATTTTCTCAAGCTTGGCGGCGATCATACTCTTGCCTTTTACTATGCTTTGTCAAGGCATAGGGTTTGCTTTTAGGTTCCAACATTTCCATTTATGCGGTATCCGAGGGAGCGTTGTTGGACATAGTCACATGGTATAGTTCTCATTCCCTCAGATCCACTTCCTTGGGGCGATATGTATAGCGATATTTGGGTTGGCCCAAGTTATATTGCTGCTATGAGGGGCGCATAATGGGTCGATTGTAACGACCACCCCATTCCTCCTACACTAACTATATGGAAAAGTGTGTTGCATGATGTGCCAGGTCGGTATGGAATGATCATCAAGGAAAGTAAATCAAAACAGAGCCTGTATAACTCACAGCGCATGGATAATATATAGTAATGAAATATACAACATGGTATAGTAGTGAAACATAACAAAGCAGGAAATATCATCTCTATAAAAATCTCAGAACATCAAGACAAACATCTCGATAACTGAATATATAATTACAGCATGTCACACTACATACCTCATCAAAGTATATAAAAGTAAAACAGCGGAAATTGTCCGAATAGTTATAGAATGAGAATGATAATACGCCAGCCTCCTACTCGTCAACGCACAGTAGCATCGTCACCAAATCTGTCACCTTCTACATAGTCAACTCATAAATATCGTCGATGAGCATCCAAAGGAAATAAGTGGATACATAATACCTTAAGTAAGACAATAGTATGGTATGAGCGATAAAAGACAATCAACGGCTACATAGGATAATATGGTAATAAAAAGTTCAAGTCTCACCTGACTGATCGTTGCTAGTCTATGAATCAGAAAAGCGCGACATTTAAATTAAATTCTGCAAGCATACAGGTGTGTAGCATACAGGTCGAACACAGAGAGGTGAATTAAATCAAATTATTTATCTAATCTCTTGGGCGAGTTAGACAAAACTTTGGAGGTTGATTTTGAAAATAAAACAAACAAAATTAAAACTATAATTTGATTCAGAACAAATCTAACTGAACCGACGATCAAATCACAATTTCAATGGAAAAGCAATGAAACTATGAATCAGATTCAAATCTAATCAAATCCAATTTAAACTATGAACGCGATTAAAATACAGAAAATAAAAGTGCAGAATATAAATAACAACAGGAAATAGAATTAGGATTACCGCTGAATCTAATCAGACGGTCAATCACTAATGAAAAGAAATGCAGAATACAAATAGTGTTCTACCGAATCTAATCGTGTAGACAACACTAATTGCCAAGAAATAGAAAATTGCATAAAAGAAAAATGAGTTTTATTAATGAAGAAGATAATAGAATGAAATATCGGATGGTGGCTACAATGACATTACCAGGGTATTTATAGGATAGAAAGCCAAACCCTAACCCTAACCCTAACATAATGATAAATGGGCCTTAGGGAAATCACAAGAGAGTTTACAATAAGAAACATAAATGGGCCTTAGATAAATAAAGCAAATTTGGGCCTTTTCTCTTTTCCTTTTGCTTCCTTGACACTTCTTCATTGATTTGTGATGTGCAAAGCCTTTTTATCAATCCTTTTCTTGTCCAACAGCAACTAGATGTGAGATCTTCATCAACAATTCTTCAAAATGTAAATATATATCAATTTCATCTCTATTTCTCTACTTTTCTGGTTGCATGCGGGCTGGGTTGGAATATCTGTAAAAGTAACAAAACAATACCCAAGTAATATTTATTCATATACAATAAAATACGATATAAGAGCATAAAATAAACACATTTCTATGTCAATCAAATACCCCCACACTTATCTTTTACTCATCCTCGAGTAAAAAGAAAATGAAAAACTAACTAGATAGGTCGCACTTTCGTAGGAAACACGATTGCATTGAGCGCATGCAACAAGCCGTTAAACCTCTAGGTGTCCCTAGTAGGACGAGTGGTGTCTCGTGAGGGTTTTCAGCGGATACTACCCATAAAATCCAAATGCAGTATGCTATGATTCTAATGAAACTACATGAATGCAATGGACATATGCAAATTAAAACTGTAATTTGAAAACACGACTTATTTTAGGAAAGTGGTACAACAAATTAAGTTAACAATTTTCTGATCAGTTGATTTTATTTTAGATACCTCAACTTGTCACAAATTTTTCAATATAAATCAAGTTTTCAAATGTTAAATTCCAGTTTGGCCATGTAACGACCCAGATTTTTGAACAGCTTATTTTAAATATTTAGTATGGTTTTAAATATTGAATTTAAAATATAGATGGTATTTTATTAGGTTATTGTTTAAATAATCGAAATACGATTTATTTTGATAATTATCGAAATACGAGAAGTTGAAATAATTCAATTTGAAGATAAAACTGAACGATGATAATAGAAATTCATTGATGAAGAATTTATTTTGAATTTAAAATGATTTAATATGGTTATTTTAAATATACGTTCAAATTTAATTGTATAATCTATTTCATTGAATTCAGAATAGTGAATAACGTTGGAAACATCGGTCGTCACGGTTGAATAGTGGTTCGGGATTACTAGTTAAGGACCGCGAAATATTTTAATTATTTAATTAAAATAAAATCAATATAAATAATAAAAGAAAAAAAAAATCAGAGCCGACCTACATCAGCCGCCCTAAATTATTTTTGCGCAGGCTATCTCTTCTTCTCGAGCAGTAATTTTTGTTTCTCGCTCTCGATATCAAGGGGACATCAATTAAATGGCAGCGTACATCGTGTTTTCCCCCTTTCTTCTATAAATTGCAATGCTTCGCCTTTCTATTCCTTCAGCTCAAAACAAAACCCAAGTTCCCCTTTTCAAACCGCAACTACCTCTCCTTCAATTCCTTCTGCGAATCACTTCTTCGAATATAAAGAAAAAAAAAAGAGGGGGATTGAATCCAAAAGCGCGATCGAACTGGGAGCCATCTGAAGCTCCAAATCTCGCGAGAGGGCACTCGCGACATGAAAGATGAACAGGGGGGGATCGGCTCTAGGGTGATCGCAATTTAGGGCAACGAAGAACGTAGGGTTCTTAACAGGATTTGGGTGCCATCAACTACTGCGATCAATTGAATGAGGTTGACTAATGCGATGGTGATAGTGGTGGAGTAACGATCAGTGATTGGGAGGTTGCGGTGTGGTTTTGGGGATACGACGCCGGTACTGAAGTCCGATGGATGGACTGGAAATTGGCGATGGGTGGACTGGAAATTGATCGGTTTTCGCAAGGAAGCAGTGGGATTTTTCATCAAAGAATTTGACTAATAAGGTAATTAATTCTAAGTTAATTAGTTAATAATGTAATTAGAAAATTTTTTTCTAGTTAAATAAGTTATAAAAACTATGTATAACCATACATATAAAATAAATGGTAAGTTTAGAAAGATTGTGAGTAGCCAAAATTCCTTTATCATGTCCTGTTGGTTATTTTATTTTATTTATTTAAATAATGAAGTGAAATAAAACTGAAATTTGATTTCTAAATTAATTTAGTAAGCTGTTTAAAATAAATAGAAATTAGCAATTTAATTAGTTAACTATGGTATAATCAGGTAATTAAAATTTATCATCTTGTTATATAAGGTTTATTTATGAGATCATTCGAGTTGGGTTCATAGCTGGGATTCTAGAAGTGGTTTGGAATTTGTCAGAGCCAGCTGTGAATTTATGAAAATCTGGACTTTGAATATCCGGCAAAAAGGAAAATCGAGGTGAGTTAATCTCACTCACCTTTAGAATTATTTTTATTTCATTAAAAATAATTGTTTGTTGCTTGTGTGAATGTTTTATGGTTGTTTTATATATATTAGTTATTTAGGCTATATATATATATATATATATATTGGGTTGATTGATTGGTTGGATTCCCGCAGTCTCATTAGCGGATGCCCGCAGTTTTATAGCGGATGATTACCCTATACGCCCCATGCTATGATTAGTGGATGACCTTCTATACCACGATATTCTGCCACGAAGCAGAATGGGTATTATTTATGTGCTAACATCTGTGGATGCAGGAAAACAGGTTGGAGGAATCCAACTGGATTCCTCAAAAATATATTATCTGTTTGTTGTTTGCTGATTTCATATATTCATATATGATGTGTTAAAATAAAATGATTGGAAATTGGGTGATTTGATTGTTTTAAATATCACTGGGCTAAGTGTTAATTTATATAAATATCATGAAAGGATAGTGGAGATTTAAAAAGGAAAAATTCTATTTTTAAATAGAATTTGAATTTTAAATGGAAATAAAATATAAACTTGTTTGAAAAATAAAACAAGTAGTTTCTTTTTAAACGAAGTTTAAAAATAGTTCTTTTATAACGAAGTTATAAATGAAGTAAAAAGAATTATCATTAGATAATTCAGAAATAGAAATACAAGCATGGAATTGGGATTTGAAATGGAATTTCAAAATAAGATGTGAAAATGAAATTTTAAATATATAACTCAAATGAAATTTGAGTATAACAATTGAATAGTAGAATTAGAAAAGGAGTTTAAATATTTGAATTTTAAAAGGGGATTGAATATTAGAAATTCAAATAGAAGTTCAAATAGAATTTGAATAGACGAAATTAGAATGAAAAATAGAATTTGAATTCAAGGAATTAAAATATAATTTGAATTCGAAGGAATTCAAATAAAGAAAATTCAAATAGAGATTTGGATATAGAATTCGAATGAAATTCAAATATAGAAATTTGAATATGGAAGTTCAAATGGAATTTTAAATATAGAGTTTGAATAAGAGATTCAAACAGCATTTGAATAAGAGAGTTCAAAATGGAATTTGAATAAGAGAATCGAAATAGAATTTGAATAAAGAAATTCAAATAGGGATTTGAATATAGAATTTTAAAATAGAATTTGAAATAAACTTTGGAAATAGGATTTCAAAGTAGAATAGGAAATCCAAATGGTTTGAAATGGAATTTGAATTCAAAGGAATTCAAATGGGTTTGAATAAAGAAATTCCAATAGGATTTAAATATGAGATTTCAAATAGAAATTTAAATGAAGTTTAAATATTTAAATTCAAATATGATTTTCAAATATAACCATTCAAAAGGGATTTGATTATAGAATTTAAAGTGGAATTTAATTCAAAGGAATAAATTAAGGTAGTGGGATTCAAGAAAATTAAATGTGGAGTTTAACTAATGAATTTGAATTTAGAATTCAAATGGTATTTGTAAATGAATTCGAATTTAGAATTCAATGGTGTTTGAAAGAAAATTGGAATATTTTAATTCAAATAGAGTTGGAAATAGATTTGAACATAGAAATTCAAATGGGGTTTGAATATTTGAATTTCAAAAGGGAATTCAAAATGGAGTTGAATATCTAAATTCAAGTATGAATTTCAAATATAGAAATTCAAAAAGGAGTTGAATTAAAGTGGGAATTCGAATAGAGGATTTGAAATGGAATTCGAATAAAGAATTTGAAATGGAATTCGAATAAAGGATTTCAAATGGGATTTGAATACAGGATTTAAAACTATGGAATTTGAAATGTAAAGATTCAAATGGAATTTGGAATATATATATATCTATATATATTAGAAGGGAGTTGAATTCATTTAACGAAGTTTAAAAAGTTTATATATATAAATATAATTAAAACGAACTCGCCGCAGCGATGCAGTTCATAAATTGGCGATTCGAACTTCAATCGAGTATACAGAACTCAATTGAAGTCGAAATTATTTGAAACAAGAAACGTCAGGACCGATTTGATAATAGTTTTCTAATGAAAGAGAAAAATCTGGATTTCATCGAATAGATTTTGAGTTATATCAAAATCAAATTTTCAGAAAAACAGCGCCAGAACTATTTAAAAACCATAACGGTTTATTTCATTTAAAAAAGGATTTTTAACAAATAAAAATCCGAAGTTTCTATTTAGAGAATTTCAGAGTTGAGTTGTAAAATATATGCGAATTCAAGTTGTGTAAATGAATATGATTTTTGAAACAGAAACCAGATTTTGATTTATTGAATAGAATTAACTAAATTGAATAGAAATTAGTTAAGGAGATTTCGAATGGATATTGGGGTTTGAATAAGTAATTTCGATTTGAAAATTTATATTCGAAATAGAAAAGAGAACTAGAATTGAAATCGAAATTCAATTTGGTTATGAACGAGTTAAATATTTTGTTTGAACATGTTATGTTCAACAAAGAAGGGAAATAGGCAAAATGTCTAATTAAATAAATGGGCGAAATTGAATTCAAACGAATGGATTGAGTTGAATTGAATTGGAAACAGGTGAACAGGTGTTAAACAGATATGGGATGGAGTATATGAAGATTTTTATTTATGTGCTCGACAAAAAGGTACATGTTTAATTCATATATGGGTTTTATGCGCCGTATCGGCTAGCCGCTTGGCTTCTTCTTTTTCTTTTTTAGATTAGAAGGACCGGGAAAGCTATTTGAAATTTCCCGATGCTCCCGATACAGGGGAGGTTATGGCGAATTTTTCCGGGAATTTAAGGAGTTAGAATATTTTTAAGAAATTTGACAATTAGAAATCTATATATCGATATATATATAGAATTCGATAAGGAAACGAAATCAAAAATAGCGTAAAGGGCCAATATGGTTATTGAAATATTTGGATAACAAATATTGATAAGGAAATGGAGAAGAGATTTAATTAATGAAATATTAATTAAAGAGCCCAGTGATTTGTTTGATATATTTGGATGAACACTTGTTTTATTCGATAGTTAAATCACAGACTATCGAAGTTTTTGACCATCGTTGTCAATGTGGAGAGACCGGTTGGATTATTATCCGAAGAACCACTCCGTATAGGCATAAGCGTTGCGAACCAAGTATGCTGAATATATTGAAGACGGAGTAAAGTGCAAGGGCTTTTCTATTTATAGAAATAGTGCCTTCGGTTTCGTTCAGTCCCAGAACGAACGTAAATGGACGAATGTCTGACAAAGTATTTCCAATGATCAAATGGGTTGGTCTGTATGAATATATATGGTTGCAACGGATTTATCCCTTAGCATAATATCCAGAATATTTGTGCAAACTCAACTAGTGATTAACGGATCTGACAATGTGGCATTCAAAGTGATTGTGTTATCAGTGAATGGTAAGTAATCGTAGCCTCAGGCCTCAACAACCGGGAAAGGACAAAAATCGGGCAGGCAGCATGGCTATGTGGGTCGCACCCATTAGGGTGTATAATCACCTATCTAGAGAAATTCCTTTTGTTTCTAAATCTATCGATTCTGCCCATTCGGGAAACGGTGGTTTGAGTCCAACCGTTGGTGATATACATTCGATACACTCAAGCGAAATGAGTGGTCGGTCATGTGTGGGCCGGGTTGCAAGATGTTCTTGTTGAACCCAGTGTATTCCTCTCTAGAGATACACTAGCGGAAGGTGGTTCCATACCTTGTCATGTTGGAAATCCAATCTCCAATAAGCGCCATGCGGTTTTTGATTTTATACTATGTATGTGGAGCGTGAGATGCAAGCGTTCTGCTATTTGGTTATTTACTTGATGTAGACATTATTATAATATCACTGGATTTTCGTATCAAAGTGTTTTGGGTTATAGTAAGGTAAAAACCGTCCGTGTTTATGTGTGGGCTGGTCTTACTATTATCTTTTCTTTCGAAAAGAGTTTTGAAAGTTAAACAAGTGGTTGGAGTTTACTCACACTAGTCCCATGACTGACCCAGAGTTTGTTTTGTTTTGTTTTTCCTAAACTCTTGGGTGCCCAAATTTGTACGGGCAGTCAAGTGTTTCAGGCTTTTACAGATACACTTGGAGGAGCTTGAAGCAGGAGGCTTCAACGTTAGTTATTTAGAGTTACTTCCGCTGAATCAAATGTTATGTGTACTCTGATGATGGTATGTATATATGTACCAACAGATTTGTATTTCAAAGCTTATGTTATATAATATATTTTTATTCGTTCCGCTGTGAGTTTGTGATCTTTGTTTTCTTCTATTCTAATATTTCTTTCTTTCTATTTCTCATCCTCTAACTTCTTTCTAATAATGAGTCATATTTCTGTGCAATTTGAGTTGGACGTGTGGTGTTTTTAGTCAACTCAGATAGCACGGATTTGCGGGTCGTTTCAGTTGGTATCAGAGCTTAGGTTGAGCGAACACCTAGGCTTGTGTGGCATGTGCTCATTAGAGATAGGGTCAGTAGTGCCCTAGAATGAGTTGAGCGTATATATACGAGAGAGCGTATTCGTTAATTGATATAAAATTTATTTTATATTGTGTTGGCTAGTCTGTTGAGTGGTTTATGAATTCTGGTCGAATCGTGGGACGCCACGAAGTCGATAGGAATTTCTAAACGCTTGAACAGAAGATTGAACATGATATTGTTTCCAAGTGGGTAGATGAAATAATTTTACCCAAAATTTCTATTTTGATATAGAAAGAATAATTTTCTAGAATTATTATTATATGGATGTGTTGGATGTTGATTTTATAATCAAATGAGATTATAAACTTAGAATGGTTAATTATAACCAAAGTAGAATTTGTATAGAAATTAAATATACAAATGAGATGAATTAGAATTAAATTCAAACCAGAATTGAGAATTCAAAATCCTGGGAAGTTGAAAAATATTTTTCAAAGTATATTAAAATAATATAGATTTGTTTTAAAGGATTTGAAAGAAAATCATGGATTTTGAAATAATAAAGCACTGAACTCACTTCAGTGGATGGGAAATAATTCTGATGATGATTGCAACATCATCAGTGTTCATTTCCGAGTTTCTAAGTGATGAATTGCTACCTTAGAAAAAGTTTTTGATGGAAATTTGTTTGAAAGAAAACAAATTGGTTTGAATATTCAAATGTTTGAATTTGAAATGGAAATAAATATACATGTATATATTTAAGTGATTTCAAAAGGATTTGAAATGAAAATCCTGGAATTTGGATTCTGGAATTGGAATTTAACTTAAGCTAGTTAAATGGAAAGAAGTGAATCAATTAACTAGAATCAATTTGAATAGGTTTAATGGAATATAGATTGGATATAAATGGATTGATCGTAGATCATTCAAATCAAATGTGTGAAGACCAAAAGTTTTGATTGAAATTAAAGTCATAGAAATATGAGGAGTTGAGTTTCAACATAAGTGAATTTTTGAAAAAAATATAGATTTGTACCATTTTTCCTACATTAGCAATTTCGAGGACGAAATTATTTTAAGGGGGGAAGAATGTAACGACCCAGATTTTTGAACAGCTTATTTTAAATATTTAGTATGGTTTTAAATATTGAATTTAAAAATATAGATGGTATTTTATTGGGTTATTGTTTAAATAATCGAAATACGATTTATTTTGATAATTATCGAAATACGAGAAGTTGAAATAATTCAATTTGAAGATAAAACTGAACGATGATAATAGAAATTCATTGATGAAGAATTTATTTTGAATTTAAAATGATTTAATATGGTTATTTTAAATATACGTTCAAATTTAATTGTATAATCTATTTCATTGAATTCAGAATAGTGAATAACGTTGGAAACATCGGTCGTCACGGTTGAATAGTGGTTCGGGATTACTAGTTAAGGACCGCGAAATATTTTAATTATTTAATTAAAATAAAATCAATATAAATAATAAAAGAAAAGAAAAATCAGAGCCGACCTACATCAGCCGCCCTAAATTATTTTTGCGCAGGCTATCTCTTCTTCTCGAGCAGTAATTTTTGTTTCTCGCTCTCGATATCAAGGGGACATCAATTAAATGGCAGCGTACATCGTGTTTTCCCCCTTTCTTCTATAAATTGCAATGCTTCGCCTTTCTATTCCTTCAGCTCAAAACAAAACCCAAGTTCCCCTTTTCAAACCGCAACTACCTCTCCTTCAATTCCTTCTGCGAATCACTTCTTCGAATTTAAAGAAAAAAAAAAGAGGGGGATTGAATCCAAAAGCGCGATCGAACTGGGAGCCATCTGAAGCTCCAAATCTCGCGAGAGGGCACTCGCGACATGAAAGATGAACAGGGGGGATCGGCTCTAGGGTGATCGCAATTTAGGGCAACGAAGAACGTAGGGTTCTTAACAGGATTTGGGTGCCATCAACTACTGCGATCAATTGAATGAGGTTGACTAATGCGATGGTGATAGTGGTGGAGTAACGATCAGTGATTGGGAGGTTGCGGTGTGGTTTTGGGGATACGACGCCGGTATTGAAGTCCGATGGATGGACTGGAAATTGGCGATGGGTGGACTGGAAATTGATCGGTTCTCGCAAGGAAGCAGTGGGATTTTTCATCAAAGAATTTGACTAATAAGGTAATTAATTCTAAGTTAATTAGTTAATAATGTAATTAGAAATTTTTTTTTCTAGTTAAATAAGTTATAAAAACTATGTATAACCATACATATAAAATAAATGGTAAGTTTAGAAAGATTGTGAGTAGCCAAAATTCCTTTATCATGTCCTGTTGGTTATTTTATTTTATTTATTTATTTAAATAATGAAGTGAAATAAAACTGAAATTTGATTTCTAAATTAATTTAGTAAGCTGTTTAACATAAATAGAAATTAGCAATTTAATTAGTTAACTATGGTATAATCAGGTAATTAAAATTTATCATCTTGTTATATAAGGTTTATTTATGAGATCATTCGAGTTGGGTTCGTAGCTGGGATTCTAGAAGTGCTTTGGAATTTGTCAGAGCCAGCTGTGAATTTATGAAAATCTAGACTTTGAATATCCGGCAAAAAGGAAAATCGAGGTGAGTAAATCTCACTCACCTTTAGAATTATTTTTATTTCATTAAAAATAATTGTCTGTTGCTTGTGTGAATGTTTTATGGTTGTTTTATATATATTAGTTATTTAGGCTATATATATATATATATATATTGGGTTGATTGATTGGTTGGATTCCCGCAGTCTCATTAGCGGATGCCCGCAGTTTTATAGCGGATGATTACCCTATACGCCCCACGCTATGATTAGTGGATGACCTTCTATACCACGATATTCTGCCACGAAGCAGAATGGGTATTATTTATGTGCTAACATCTGTGGATGCAGGAAAACAGGTTGGAGGAATCCAACTGGATTCCTCAAAAATATATTATCTGTTTGTTGTTTGCTGATTTCATATATTCATATATGATGTGTTAAAATAAAATGATTGGAAATTGGGTGATTTGATTGTTTTAAATATCACTGGGCTAAGTGTTAATTTATATAAATATCATGAAAGGATAGTGGAGATTTAAAAAGGAAAAATTCTATTTTTAAATAGAATTTGAATTTTAAATGGAAATAAAATATAAACTTGTTTGAAAAATAAAACAAGTAGTTTCTTTTTAAACGAAGTTTAAAAATAGTTCTTTTATAACGAAGTTATAAATGAAGTAAAAAGAATTATCATTTGATAATTCAGAAATAGAAATACAAGCATGGAATTGGGATTTGAAATGGAATTTCAAAATAAGATGTGAAAATGAAATTTTAAATATATAACTCAAATGAAATTTGAGTATAACAATTGAATAGTAGAATTAGAAAAGGAGTTTAAATATTTGAATTTTAAAAGGGGATTGAATATTAGAAATTCAAATAGAAGTTCAAATAGAATTTGAATAGACGAAATTAAAATGAAAAATAGAATTTGAATTCAAGGAATTAAAATATAATTTGAATTCGAAGGAATTCAAATAAAGAAAATTCAAATAGAGATTTGGATATAGAATTCGAATGAAATTCAAATATAGAAATTTGAATATGGAAGTTCAAATGGAATTTTAAATATAGAGTTTGAATAAGAGATTCAAACAGCATTTGAATAAGAGAGTTCAAAATGGAATTTGAATAAGAGAATCGAAATAGAATTTGAATAAAGAAATTCAAATAGGGATTTGAATATAGAATTTTAAAATAGAATTTGAAATAAACTTTGGAAATAGGATTTCAAAGTAGAATAGGAAATCCAAATGGTTTGAAATGGAATTTGAATTCAAAGGAATTCAAATGGGTTTGAATAAAGAAATTCCAATGGGATTTAAATATGAGATTTCAAATAGAAATTTAAATGAAGTTTAAATATTTAAATTCAAATATGATTTTCAAATATAACCATTCAAAAGGGATTTGATTATAGAATTTAAAGTGGAATTTAATTCAAAGGAATAAATTAAGGTAGTGGGATTCAAGAAAATTAAATGTGGAGTTTAACTAATGAATTTGAATTTAGAATTCAAATGGTATTTGTAAATGAATTCGAACTTAGAATTCAATGGTGTTTGAAAGAAAATTGGAATATTTTAATTCAAATAGAGTTGGAAATAGATTTGAACATAGAAATTCAAATGGGGTTTGAATATTTGAATTTCAAAAGGGAATTCAAAATGGAGTTGAATATCTAAATTCAAGTATGAATTTCAAATATAGAAATTCAAAAAGGAGTTGAATTAAAGTGGGAATTCGAATAGAGGATTTGAAATGGAATTCGAATAAAGAATTTGAAATGGAATTCGAATAAAGGATTTCAAATGGGATTTGAATACAGGATTTAAAACTATGGAATTTGAAATGTAAAGATTCAAATGGAATTTGGAATATATATATCTATATATATTAGAAGGGAGTTGAATTCATTTAACGAAGTTTAAAAAGTTTATATATATAAATAAAATTAAAACGAACTCGCCGCAGCGATGCAGTTCGTAAATTGGCGATTCGAACTTCAATCGAGTATACAGAACTCAATTGAAGTCGAAATTCTTTGAAACAAGAAACGTCAGGACCGATTTGATAATAGTTTTCTAATGAAAGAGAAAAATCTGGATTTCATCGAATAGATTTTGAGTTATATCAAAATCAAATTTTCAGAAAAACAGCGCCAGAACTATTTAAAAACCATAACGGTTTATTTCATTTAAAAAAGGATTTTTAACAAATAAAAATCCGAAGTTTCTATTTAGAGAATTTCAGAGTTGAGTTGTAAAATATATGCGAATTCAAGTTGTGTAAATGAATATGATTTTTGAAACAGAAACCAGATTTTGATTTATTGAATAGAATTAACTAAATTGAATAGAAATTAGTTAAGGAGATTTCGAATGGATATTGGGGTTTGAATAAGTAATTTCGATTTGAAAATTTATATTCGAAATAGAAAAGAGAACTAGAATTGAAATCGAAATTCAATTTGGTTATGAACGAGTTAAATATTTTGTTTGAACATGTTATGTTCAACAAAGAAGGGAAATAGGCAAAATGTCTAATTAAATAAATGGGCGAACTTGAATTCAAACGAATGGATTGAGTTGAATTGAATTGGAAACAGGTGAACAGGTGTTAAACAGATATGGGATGGAGTATATGAAGATTTTTATTTATGTGCTCGACAAAAAGGTACATGTTTAATTCATATATGGGTTTTATGCGCCGTATCGGCTAGCCGCTTGGCTTCTTCTTTTTCTTTTTGAGATTAGAAGGACCGGGAAAGCTATTTGAAATTTCCCGATGCTCCCGATACAGGGGAGGTTATGGCGAATTTTTCCGGGAATTTAAGGAGTTAGAATATTTTTAAGAAATTTGACAATTAGAAATCTATATATCGATATATATAGAATTCGATAAGGAAACGAAATCAAAAATAGCGTAAAGGGCCAATATGGTTATTGAAATATTTGGATAACAAATATTGATAAGGAAATGGAGAAGAGATTTAATTAATGAAATATTAATTAAAGAGCCCAGTGATTTGTTTGATATATTTGGATGAACACTTGTTTTATTCGATAGTTAAATCACAGACTATCGAAGTTTTTGACCATCGTTGTCAATGTGGAGAGACCGGTTGGATTATTATCCGAAGAACCACTCCGTATAGGCATAAGCGTTGCGAACCAAGTATTCTGAATATATTGAAGACGGAGTAAAGTGCAAGGGCTTTTCTATTTATAGAAATAGTGCCTTCGGTTTCGTTCAGTCCCAGAACGAACGTAAATGGACGAATGTCTGACAAAGTATTTCCAATGATCAAATGGGTTGGTCTGTATGAATATATATGGTTGCAACGGATTTATCCCTTAGCATAATATCCAGAATATTTGTGCAAACTCAACTAGTGATTAACGGATCTGACAATGTGGCATTCAAAGTGATTGTGTTATCAGTGAATGGTAAGTAATCGTAGCCTCAGGCCTCAACAACCGGGAAAGGACAAAAATCGGGCAGGCAGCATGGCTATGTGGGTCGCACCCATTAGGGTTTATAATCACCTATCTAGAGAAATTCCTTTTGTTTCTAAATCTATCGATTCTGCCCATTCGGGAAACGGTGGTTTGAGTCCAACCGTTGGTGATATACATTCGATACACTCAAGCGAAATGAGTGGTCGGTCATGTGTGGGCCGGGTTGCAAGATGTTCTTGTTGAACCCAGTGTATTCCTCTCTAGAGATACACTAGCGGAAGGTGGTTCCATACCTTGTCATGTTGGAAATCCAATCTCCAATAAGCGCCATGCGGTTTTTGATTTTATACTATGTATGTGGAGCGTGAGATGCAAGCGTTCTGCTATTTGGTTATTTACTTGATGTAGACATTATTATAATATCACTGGATTTTCGTATCAAAGTGTTTTGGGTTATAGTAAGGTAAAAACCGTCCGTGTTTATGTGTGGGCTGGTCTTACTATTATCTTTTCTTTCGAAAAGAGTTTTGAAAGTTAAACAAGTGGTTGGAGTTTACTCACACCAGTCCCATGACTGACCCAGAGTTTGTTTTGTTTTGTTTTTCCTAAACTCTTGGGTGCCCAAATTTGTACGGGCAGTCAAGTGTTTCAGGCTTTTACAGATACACTTGGAGGAGCTTGAAGCAAGAGGCTTCAACGTTAGTTATTTAGAGTTACTTCCGCTGAATCAAATGTTATGTGTACTTTGATGATGGTATGTATATATGTACCAACAGATTTGTATTTCAAAGCTTATGTTATATAATATATTTTTATTCGTTCCGCTGTGAGTTTGTGATCTTTGTTTTCTTCTATTCTAATATTTCTTTCTTTCTATTTCTCATCCTCTAACTTCTTTCTAATAATGAGTCGTATTTCTGTGCAATTTGAGTTGGACGTGTGGTGTTTTTAGTCAACTCAGATAGCACGGATTTGCGGGTCGTTTCAGGCCAGTTAGTTCGGTCGATCACATAGTGTAGCCATGAAATAAATTCTTAGTTTGCTTGGCACAGTTTGCAAAGTGGTATTCTAATTTTCTCATGTATGGCTAGTCAAATCAATAAGGTCAAGAAGTGTTTGGGCATCATCTCTTATTCTTTATTCTATAAAATTTTAAAATTAATGATTAAGTACATACACCTAACTTAGAAGACCAAGGTTTACCACCCATGCACTGCCTCGCGGACTAACGGAGAGTGGGTAAAGAGCTTGGCGGATTGTGCAGGACGACTTTGACTTTGTCAACAACGTGTCGGTAATCCTTAGGTGTCCAATCTCATAAAATGAGACCAAGATATTCCAACGCTGACTTTGTCAACAACATGTTGGATAGAGCTTGGCGGGTTTGCACACCAACGCTCGATATACAAGCAATGTTGGATACCCTTGGATTATTATTATTATTGAATTTATAAGCACAAAAAAAGAGAGTTAAGCGAATTCAACTTAGCACAACTTAGTTTTAAAGATTTGACAATCCATTATAAGTATTTTAAGTCCTCCACTTATTTAAACAAAGTCTACAATGTAGAATAGATTTCATGGCCATCACCTAAGAATCTCCCTATGTACCGGTTACACTATTATCCCTCAAAATTAAACTTTTCATTATATTTCTTATTTGATCTAAGCTGAGAGAAAAAAAATACTATCAACTGATTGATGATCCTTACTTATTTTGTTGTATCAAACTCAAATGAGTCGTATTTGCAAAAAAAAAATGGCATGTTATTACAGTCTAAAAAAATGATGGTCCTATTTAAATGGCAGAAAAATGAAAAGAAAAAAAATAAAAAAAATGAAAATGAGTGAAATGCAGACTCCCCCCCACACTTGAACTAAACAGTGTCCACACTGTAAACGTTTCCTAAATTTGAATGATCGTACCCAAAGGTGAATGGGATGCAAAATTATTTGAAGAATGAAATGCAGTCTAGCAATATGTAAGAATGGATCATATGTACAATGATATATGTGTTTACGATGCATGCGATGCAAAGAATACCACCATCTTTTTCCCCCACACTTGGTTCTAGCCCTATGAGTCCCATTCCCACTATGTCTAGACATGTTTTCTACTAAGCAAAGGTTTTTGAAAACCATCTCATCTTTATACCTCGATTTGTAGTCCAGGAGATAAATATCTAGGGTCGTCCTAACCTGAAGTTTTTCAACCAAGTCAGCATTCCAAAAATAATTCATGTATTCAACAAATTTGTCAGTGTAATGTTTCAAAAATTTGTGATCGTATATAAATTCAGTGAAAGTTGAAATCTGACTATTGTTCAAGACTATGTGATCACAATTCTCAATTTCATCACTGGCAACATGTTTTCGACACTGACAATATCAGGCTTGTTTGAAACCTCAAAATCAAAATTTTCAAACTCGTGACTTGAATCTACTTCTTCCTCACTTGGCAACTCATTCTCGTACAACCCAAAAAATTCATGTTCATTAAAATCCATTTCCACTTCTGAGTTTTTGAAAAATTCACCATTTTCATTTGGTTCAATTTCAAAGATTTCAAGTTTCTCGCAGTCTGAACAAGAAAGATCAAAATCCAAGCTTAAATCTTTTTCCTGAAAAGAATTGAAGTCTAAATCATTTGCTGAATTGTGAACAACTTCATTTAGATCGTTATTCTCAATCTCCAAAGTTGTAATCTGAAAATTTTCGATATCAGTAAAGAATGGATCATTTCCTGATTCATCGCATTGAATTTGATTTTGTTGCTCTCGTTGTTCTTTCAAAGATGTCAATAAACAAAGAAGTTCATCAGCCTTTTTTACTTAGTCTTTCTTCCCTCTCTCTAAGAATGTTAAGACGATCGTTGATTTGAGAGCTCTTGCTTTGGGTTTCTTGATTTTCAAAATAGTTTGAATTTTCAGAAAGATGATAATGATGTTGGAAATCATTTTGATTTTGAAAATTAGGTTCGTAACCAAAACTGTGAAAATTCGAGGGAAAATTCCAATTTTGGTCATTCTCGAGATGTGGATATGGGTTGTAGTTTTGAAAATTTTGATCAATTTGAAAATCATTTTCAAAATTATTTTTGAATTGGTTTCCAACCCCATATTAATGTTGATCAAATTTACATTGGGGTTCAAAGCTATTTGGGTGTTGATGTGGCCCATAATCGAAATTGTTGAAATTTGAATTGAACTCGTCATATCGATCATAACTTTGAAAATGTTGGTCATTTTGAAAATTTTGAAAATTGTTGACATTTGGCTCGCGAAATTTGGGAAAATCTTGCCTCATGAGTTGCAATTCATACTCATACTCTTCAAGAGGACGTCTACTCCGATTATTATCCCACATTTCTCTCAATGATTTTTTTGAATCAGACATTTTAAAGAAGTCACGGTAAGACAGAAATTATTCTCACTTCAAAATAGTATAAAATACTAAGCTGTATCGATTAATTAACTGACTCAATTAAAAGGGGGAAGAGGGTCTTATGGACGTATAGTATAAATACTAAGGGATACGACCAATGTTTTACGGGTAGTATGCAACCTCTTTTGATAATAGTTCAATAAATTGAACTACTATATATCCGCGATCTAATTATACGAGACAGTTAACTTCACAAAGCACCACTTTTCAATTATATTATTTTGAAAAACAAAAATTTTTATTGTTGAAAACAATGAGAATGAAGACTTCAGTTATGGAAATATCAGTCCACACCAAATTAATTCAGAAATTACAGTCACAGAACAGTCACAGAAATATAAATTGCAGAATTAAATTTTTTTACATTCAAGCCGCTGCCCCTGCAGAAGATTTTTACAACAATTTCTATATTTTTCAAAGCAGCTTCAGCACCTGTAGAGTTAAAAGAAATTTACAGTGGGGTATGACGGTCCATCCAGTACAGTTTAGTGGTACGGACAATTCAAGCCAATTGTTTGTTTTGTTCGACTTCTGAATCCTTGTTAGTTTCCTTGAACACCGTCCTCTGCTTTGGTCTTCGAATCCGGTTTTTTTTTCTTTTTTTTTCAAAACAACAAACTCACAAGAGAATTAGGCAAAAACTCAGATACTCAATCACGCCCTCATTATATGTTGCTCAAACACAAAATTTCGCCCATTATACATTTCCCAAAACATAAGATCACGCCCCGAAATAAAAGGATGGCAATGCACCAAATGAAACAATAAATCACGCACTCCAATTTAGTATGGCAACCAAATGTCCCCTATGTATTCACACCAAAAATTATGTCACGCACAGGTAAAGTTCCTTTAAACCGGGTTCACACAGTCACACACGCACCAAATACTCCAAAGCACGCAATAAATCAACACTTCCTTTTTCCCTACTCTCAGAAAAAAGAAAAATAACGCTGAAAAGAAAACTATATTTCCTCAAAAACACTCGAAATCCCAATCGAGTTCCAAATCAGGTGTTGCCCGATGCCAAATGTGATTCAACTTGCGCTTTTGGATGATCGGATTGGGTGTTTGCGGACGGTTGAAAGGGATGAAAGGGTGGACTATTATGCCGACGTTGCTTGAATGAATTGATGAAGGGGTCGATGCTGTTTGCAGATGAAGGTGCGCTGGGTTTGGATTCAAATCGGTGAGGGTTTTTTCTTCGATTTGAGGTTCTCGAATTGGATCTGCTTTCGGGTTCGGAGCGGATTGGTGAGGGTGTTGTGGTACGGTGATGATGGTGCAGGAGGAAAGAAGGAAGTCGGTTTGGTGTTTGTGAGTTGTTTTGTAAGATGATGGTTTGTTTGAAGAGAATGCAAAACTGAAGAAGTAAATTGCAAAAATGATTTTTTTTTCCCTTTTTTCTTTTTTTTGTCTGGAATGTATAAGGAGAAGAAGGGATTGAACGTGACTGTGAAAGATGGTTGTTGTCAATGGGAAGTTTGCGGATTTGGAGACCAAGGAGATGAGGGTGCTCGATGTTGGAAGTGGTGCGTGACTGGATATGATGGAACTGCAGACGTTTCTGAGTGTTGATTAAAGGGTAGGAAAAGGGTGCGATCTGTCTAAGCGTTGCATGAATTGTTGAGGGTTATGGTTTTGTGGTAACAGCGTTCGAAGGGGATGGTTGTCCAACTTAGAAGATGGTGATGGGTTGTGAAGTCAAAGGTGATCTGTTGTATGGTTTTTTTTTTTGATGGTCTTGAAAGTGATTGGTATTGGACGGTGGTAGGGATTGATGGGGTATGAGGGAGGGATGATTGCGTTATTGATGAAGATTATGGCTTCGGTTGATGGCTGTGGTGTGAAAACGGACGTGGTGGCAGATGTGCAAACGTGTATATGTAGGTATGGGTGATTTGGAAGTTCCGTTTTTCTGAAGTGGAGGCGATGGTCAGTATGGTCTGAAAAGAAAGCAATTTGTGGGAGGTTATGGATGAGCGTGGAGAAATGTATGAATGGATTTGGTTGCGATCTGGTTTGAGGTAGAAGGGGAGATCGGTATTGTGATTGGAGGGTTGCGGTTGAACTGGTTTGTGAGATGAACATGATTTGATGACTGAGGGAAATTAGTTTGTTAACTGGTGGTTTGTATGGACTGATGGGAGGAAGGTTTTTGAAGTGGCGCTGGTATTTGAATCAGTTTTGTGGTGAAGCCGATGAATGATCTGCGTTTTGCGGTGGTGACAAGCTTAGGCAGAGGATGGTGTATGATGCGGTATATTTTTTTTTGATGGTGGAAGGAGATCGGATGCTTGTGTATTTGAGAGGGATGTGCATGTGTTAATGATGGCGGCAGAGAGGATTATAGAAGAAGGAAAGAAGAAAAAAAATAGAAAGGATTTTTTTTTATTTGTTTGTTGAAGATGTGGAAATGGAAAGATCATGTAAGAAGGAAAAAAAATATAAGAGAGAGAAGTTGAAAACAAGAAAGAAATAAAAGAAAATGGCAAGTTTTTTGTTTTTTTTTGGTTATTGTCGTAAGAGTAGGAGAGAGAAAACAAATAAAAGGAAAAAGGAAAAAAAATCTGAAAAGAGGTAAGAAATAAATGAGAAGAAAAGGAAATGAAATCAAAGAAAATAAATGAGAAGAGAGAAAATGAAATGAAAACAAATAAACGGAGACGGTATAGGGTATTGGGTAAACTATGGATGATTTGTGGTGTATGGAAGGTGAGCAGAAAATCAAAGAAAAGCAGAAAGAGATTTTTTTTTTTAATCAGAAGATTACGGTATCATACAATACCAAATCTAACCAATCAATTTTTTTCCTATATGTACACAAGAGAACAAAAGTAAAATAAAATAAAATAAAAATAAAAACTAACACGAATCAGAAATTAAATAAAATAAAATAAATTAAAAATAAAAACTAACACGAATCAGAAATTAAATAAATAACAAAATTTAATTGTTACCTCCCCGGCAGCGGCGCCAAAAACTTGATCGTCGCTAGTCTATGAATCAGAAAAGCGCGACATTTAAATTAAATTTTGCAAGCATATAGGTGTGTAGCATACAGGTCGAACACAGAGAGGTGAATTAAATCAAATTATTTATCTAATCTCTTGGGCGAGTTAGACAAAACTTTAGAGGTTGATATTGAAAATAAAACAAAACAAAATTAAAACTGTAATTTGATTCAGAACAGATCTAACTGAACCGACGATCAAATCACAATTTCAATGGAAAAGCAATGAAACTATGAATCAGATTCAAATCTAATCAAATCCAATTTAAACTATGAACGCGATTAAAATACAGAAAATAAAAGTGCAGAATATAAATAACAACAGGAAATAGAATTAGGATTACCGCTGAATCTAATCAGACGGTCAATCACTAATGAAAAGAAATGCAGAATACAAATAGTGTTCTACCGAATCTAATCGTGTAGACAACACTAATTGCCAAGAAATAGAAAATTGCATAAAAGAAAAATGAATTTTATTAATGAAGAAGATAATAGAATGAAATATCGGATGGTGGCTACAATGACATTACCAGGGTATTTATAGGATAGAAAGCCAAACCCTAACCCTAACCCTAACATAATGATAAATGGGCCTTAGGGAAATCACAAGAGAGTTTACAATAAGAAACATAAATGGGCCTTAGATAAATAAAGCAAATTTGGGCCTTTTCTCTTTTCCTTTTGCTTCCTTGACACTTCTTCATTGATTTGTGATGTGCAAAGCCTTTTTATCAATCCTTTTCTTGTCCAACAGCAACTAGATGTGAGATCTTCATCTACAATTCTTCAAAATGTAAATATATATCAATTTCATCTCTATTTCTCTACTTTTCTGGTTGCATGCAGGCTGGGTTGGAATATCTGTAAAAGTAACAAAACAATACCCAAGTAATATTTATTTATATACAATAAAATAAGATATAAGAGCATAAAATAAACACATTTCTATGTCAATCACTGACCTATCCCTATAGCCAAAGAGTTATCACATAATAATCTCATTAAACATGTTACTCAAACACATAGAAGTTGACATTAATCAGAATAAGATTCTCGATCCCCACTCTCTTCAGTATCCTATGGTGATAGCCTATCTAGAGAAGTAGAAGAGAATACACAAGAAACCATAGCATCCATAACAAGCAATAACCTAGCATAATATGATAATAAAAAGTTCAAGTCTCACCTGACCTATCCCTGTAGCCAAAGAGTTATCACATAATAATCTCATTAAACATGCTACTCGAACACATACAGAGTAGGATTCTCGATCCCCACTCTCTTAAATATCCTATGGTGATAGCCTATCTAGAGAAATATAAGAGAGCACACAAGAAACCATAGCATCCATAACAAGCAATAACCTAGCTATCACCGACTAAAGCCTTGAATACATCAACATCGCATGAATGATCGTTGCCATCCATCAAGGGATAATGGAAAACCCTGGTTCTAGTCGGAGTACCACACATCCCATGTGCGTTTTTCTTCTTAAGACAACTAGATCACTTTCCACGCGATCCTCGGTACTCGATCTCTTAAACAATAATAGGCATTCTCGGGATACCTCTACTTCGAGTCATCTAGAATCCTTCAACCTATCAACAATTCTTTTGCACTTTCGATCACATAAGCCATCCACGACTTCATCCTTTAGCTCGAGTCCCACTTGAGTCAGTCCATTATCTTCAAGCGTCGTTCCATTTTGAGATGCCTATCACTTTTTCCTTTGACCACTCTCACTTGAGTTCACAATCAAAGAATCATCAATACTTTGATGATAACTTCCACCATGTAGATGATATTGACTAACAGATACCACCATCATGCTCTAGAAGACCACAACAACCCACGCTAGGATCCATGGCCCCCAACCATCAATCATGATGGACCGGTACCAGTCCATCTACTATGGATCAGTTTTGGTCCATACACTACCAAAATTGGCTAAGTGCCTGGAACCCCTCATTCCTTGCTTCGAGCATTTCCCTCTAGTACAATTTCATTGTCTAGAGCCTCCATGAAGCCTTCTATACTAGTCCATCGACGAGTGTTCGAGCATTCACACTCTGACCCATCCAATTCATTCCATATTTTGCACATGATGTGCCTAAGACTCCATAATGCCAAGCAATAAGTTTCGGCACTCCATGATCATTCATGATGGAACGATAATGGTCCATATGCTATGGACCAGTACCAGTCCATTTACTTAGTGTATTTTCCAATGATTTTTTTAACACTATCCCAATGCCCTCCAGAGCTCCTCCACCAAATTTCATTTGAGTCTGATCATTTGAACCTCCGATTTACTTTGTTCTTCGATTCTAATTCCTATGATACAAAATTCAAAACAAAAAAACTACACATAACATACAGTTAAATCAATCAAACAAAAATTCATCCAGTTTCAAACATGAACAATCATATGAATGCATAAAAACATGATTCATATCATAATAATAAACAATCTGGCATAATTTGATATTAAACACATGTAAAACAAGATGGATCTAGTTAATTACATAATATATGATCAAATTTGGTTACCCTAGGGTGTCTATCTCCGAATTAACATGTATAATCCGGTTTTAGATTGAAATTAGCATAAGAGGTGTTTAATTCACCTAATTAACACATACGATTCGTATTAAGCATGTAAGAGATATTTGTCACTCACCAAAACCAAGATCAAATGCATTATAGATGAAATCAAATCTCAAGAGAGAACAAGAAGCACTTGAATTTGATGAAAACTAGTGAGATCAATCTCTCTTGATGTAGATCTTGCCTCTCAATGTGATATCGAATGATTAATGAAAGATAATTAAGGCTTAGGAGAATTAGGTTGAACTGGAGATTCATATACTCTCAACCTAATGTGTGGAATTAGGAAAAGAACCCAAATTCTCTCCTCGAACTCAATATTTATAATCTCAAGTCATTAGACTAACAGGCTCGTTAATCATCCCATTAGCTGTTAATTAACCTACCCAACATAGGCAAAAAATTAAAATAGTAATTTCTCCTAAACTACTGAGCTAAATCTTCAATGTGACCACTTTATAGAATGACCGACCACATCTCGAACCAATAAGACCAATTACAACACCTAATTTAGTCCCAAACAAAAGTTATAGCTAAAACGATATGTCATAGTGGTAAAATGGTCACAAAATGATTCGGTAAAATCAGGGACATGTCTCACATTCCCATGAACAATATATTATAATTTGAGAATGACACGACAACTAAGGAATTAAATAGGATTATTTTGCAATCCTCCGATATGTAAAATACGTGTCATTACATTCTCCTCCCCATTGGGAATTTTGCCCCCGAAATTCCAAGCAAGCATGAGCAAACAAAATCTCTCTCATGCCTACCTCCTACGAGTAGCCAATTTAACATTCAATCTAGCATCTGACTATCCATTCAACCAAAATCTTACCTTAGCATGTGGAATTCTAATGGTATAAGACACAATGGCACAAGTAAGATACGATATATAGGATATACCACTCAAAGAGTTTTAGATGGGTCGTTCTCATTCACTTTTTCGTTTCTTATGTGCAATTGTCATCATCCTCACTCCATTGAACCTTGATGTAACACCTCATATTTTTAGTTAAAGATAATAAAATGAGGATAACTTAATTAAATATTAAAAATTAAGCGGAATCGGCATAACCATTGCGTTCGCCTCAAAATTTTGGTTCAAATGGACCCCAAGTTTGCATAAAACGGATAACATATGAAGAAGTTATGAGCATCAGAAGTTTGTATACATATAAGGAGCTTATATGTATATATATTAAACAAATAAATCCAGAAAATCAAATTTACGAAGCGGGAAGTGTGAGCGGGAAAGTAGACCATTGAGGGTCGACCCACTAAGAGGGGGGTCGACCCAGGGGTCGAACCACCCCAGATCTAGGCGCGGTATTCAGTGAACGTGAATTGTTTTCGGACGTTTTGCGAATATGAATTGTTTTCTGGACTATATTCGTTGCTGAGCACTTATAACTAAGGTTGTAGAGCCTAGCCTAAATCTCATATTCTTTGAGGCAACGTCTAAGCTCTGCCATTCTTCCTCCTCCTCAAATCTCTTAAAAAAAGATAATTAGTTTAGGAAAATTCTGAATCAAGATCTAGACGACAAGAATGAATATTAATAAGAAGGTGTTTAGAATCATATGTGAAGTAAGGTAAATTCTTAGATCTGGTCTCTTCAATTTTCTTCCTCTTTCTTCCCTTTTTCTTTTAGTAAGAATTGTGGATCCATGGTTGTTAGGTTCTAAATCCAGTTAGGAGAAACCATGGAATGCTAGATCTGGACTAGGTTCAGGAATTGGAAAGCAATTTAGGTGAGTGGATTTAAATTATATCAATTTTTGATAATGATATATAACATTCCTCTTTAACATGCAATGTAAACCCGATAGAATGATTAAAGTGATGAAATGCTAATTTGACATGTTGAGATATTAATATGTTAAAATATTAATATGTTAGAAATTCATATGTTGAAATGTTTAATGTGCTGAAATGTTCATATGCTGAAATATAAACCGGTTAGTACATGTGTAGCGATTACTGTTGTTTAATTACATGTTAACTTGTGACATTTATGTACTTGAACCTTTATTTGTAGAAGTTGGAATAATTACATGTTAAATTAGAATAATTACATGATTTGACGATCACATGTTATTTTGAGATGAGATTAATTACATGTTAGGAAGAACATGCGACATAAAATGGGCTTAATATGATAACCTATAAAATATAGATTATAGTGAAAAATTGAAAGAATGGACAAGCCTAAATTATATTGAATATTTACAATAAATAGAAAACTGTAACTGCACTTAGGCACGAGGTTAAATACAACTTGTGGTAGAAGTCTGTCTGGAACCACCCAGCAAATCCAGCGTCCACAAGTTGTTAATTTAATGTGAGAGGTCTAGTGCGTAAATAAACATGTAATGGTGCTAAGACATGAGGTTAAGTCAACTTATGGAAGAAGTTTGTCCGGAACCGCCCGACAAATCCAGCATCCACAAGTGGTAGGCTTAATGTGAGAGGTCTAGTACATAAGCATAGATATAAATATATGAATATTAAACGATAGAAATAAATGGCATTACTTGAAATTAATGGAAATGAATGGAAGTTACAACAGCAAAAGGATTGAATGAACGGGGAAAGATAATTATCTATTATAAATAAATTACGTTAATGAGAATGTTATGTAATAGGTAGGCTTGTCCCACTACATCAGAAAAGGATTTTTCGTAGCATTGAAAAAACGCTGCTAAAGCTTTTAGTAGCGTTTCGATAAACGCTTCGACACAACACGCAAGTAAAAGTCTAAAAGTTTTAGTTGCATTGTAACAAACGCTACCAAAAATGAACATATTGTACCGTTTCTGAAACCTACAACAGAATTTTTTTGCAGCGTCTTAAAATGCAACTAAAGTGGTACTTGCACCCTTCTTTTTTTTATTTTTCGGTAACACTTTTAAAATGGTACTAAAACTTATTGATTGATGTATCGTATTTTAATTGCGCTATTTATTGTTAATGGGTTATATCATTTCCAACAATCACTTATATATAATAATCATATTTCACATAGTTATCATTTTGAAACCAACATCGATAATCACCATATTCAAATAACTAAAAAAATACATTAACTGTGTAATTGAGTATAATATCCGTAATCATTTCAATAATGATATTTCAACAAAATAAGTGAATCCACAGACCACGACCATTTACAGACAAGTCTACACAATTAATACGAACAAAATTTGATAACGATAATAGCCAAAGTTTTGTTCATGGCTTGATTACCAAATGCTCTTTGACGCGGTTGTTCACTTCAGAGATGTTAATTATTTGTACACAAATATAAAAGGTCAATAGTTAGAACTACATATAAGTCATTACAATCTACATACAAGTATGACAGTGGTTTACATGTTGCATCCCAGATTAAATACAGAAGTACTTCGAACGTGATTTAATATTTTGAAACACGTGAATTACTTAAGCAATTGAGCTGATTTTTTTTTTTGACAACTAGACAAAACTCAAATATATTTTACTAGAATATTCCTAAATTCTGTCATAATAAAATCTTGTTGCATATGTAGTTAAGTTGTACAGGCAGGTCTTGATGAATTTTCAGCAGTTTCAAGGAAGTAGAAACCAAGCAGAATGCTAAATAATAAAACAGGTAATGCCTATGGGCCAAGGTTATCACGACGCCAAGTCGAGCCACTACCATCTAAAAGACTAGCCGATAAATCGTCCGACTAGTCGTGACTAGTCGACAAGTCTTTTATGTACATATATTTATTAGACTTAAATATATAATAAAATTAGATATAATTATAAATTTATAGCAAGTTCAAATTCAACAAAGACTACATTTAACCACATCTTTATTGTTCAAGTTTGGCCAAAATACATACTTCCAGTCGGGATCATTTGATTTAGTTTTGTTTTAGGATCTTTAGCCATCTCATGTCAAATATTTTCGGTGTTACTCTCCATTTCAACTGCTGCATATGTAATTAAAAACAAATCAGTTAATTTTGAATAAAAGCATATATATTAAAATATAATTATTAACAGTATATACATATACATATAGGGAGCGGCAATAGGGACACAAAATTGGACACAAAACTATGTACACAAAATCTGGTCCACAAGATTTGTTTGTCTTTATATGTGAGGTGAAATTCAGGGGAAGATCTAATGGCTCAGATTTTATGTGTTAACATTTTGTGTCCATTTAGACTTTCCCATACGTACATACATACATACATACATATATATATATATATATATATATATATAAAATAATTAACATAATATATAAGTTATAAGTTAAATATACATACCTAGCAAGAAGGAGTCGCGAGGAGGAGCAGGGAGCAGGCATCGGGAGGAGGAGCCGCGAGCAGGCGTCGCGAGGAGGAGCTGAGTAGGAGCCGCGCGGAGGAGCAGCTGTGGATCCGAGAAATCAGGGTTTCTTGTCTAGGTAAAATATCGATGATTCGATTAGTAAAACATCGATCTCATTTTACCGCCGTCGATCCAAAAATTAGGGTCTCTAGGCCGGGTCAAGCCCATTATCATTGAATTCAATAAGTCGACTTTCATCAAAATTGATTGAGCGATAGGTCGACGACTAGTCGTCAACGTGATAACAATGGTATAGACACGTACCAAAGGCACAAATGAAGGTCAATTGATGCAGCAGACCATTGTCGGTGACCTCGGTTCACTCTGTACCGATGCACCCACGTCGTGGTTATATACATTTATGATTGTTTCAGTGCATTGCAGTCATCTCATTTTGCAGCTAAACTGCACTTTCTAGTTATAGTAGCACATAACTATGCTTCAATTTTAATTAATCTAGCTCAAATTTGATTAAATTATATGATTAAATTTAATCATTTACTCTACGATGGTTATTTTTTTTGTGTGGTTAGCCATTATAGATCTTGCATATCTTACATCGAAATTGATTGAGCGACAGGTCGACGACTAGTCGTCGACGTGATAACAATGGTATAGGCACATACGAAAGGCACAAATGAAGGTCAATTGATGCAGCAGACCATTGTCGGTGACCTCGGTTCACTTTGTACTGCTGCACCCACGTCGTGGCTATATACATTTATGCTTGTTTCAGTGCATTGCAGTCATCTCATCTTGCAGCTAGACTGCACTTTCTAGTTATAGTAGCACATAACTATGCTTCAATTTTAATTAATCTAGCTCAAATTTGATTAAATTTAATCATTTACTCTACGATGCCTATTTTTTGTGTGTGGTTAGCCATTATAGATCTTGCATGTCTTACATTTGGTAGATTTTATGGCTCTGGCCATCTAGTAGGAGCAGTGTTAACTGATATGATTAATACAATAAATGATAATTTGAGTGCACTTCTTAAAACGTGGACCAAATGTAATTTCAGAAGGTTAGGCAGAGTTTAGTTTATTTTGTGATTTGAGTTTTTAGTTTTCAGCGTTAATTACGAAAGTTGTGAAGATTTAAAGTATATCCGAGACGACGAAATAAAGGGGGGGGGGGGGGGGACTAAGGGGCGGTTCATGAATGAATTTGTTAACGTGCTTCCGTTATTTCTTAAAATATGGAAAAATAAGAAAAAGTTGTTTTTAGTTTTGTTTGTTAACTTCATTTTGCAAAACGATTGTTTTGCACGATATGTGTGCGTCATTTGTACTTTTGTATGTACGAAATCGAAAATTAAAAGTTAAAAACCAACTGCACATTTAGCGTTTATGTATTCTGTGAAGGTATTTGTAGTTTGATTCCTTCAAGCAGTATAAACGTTTAATAGAATTTGGCAACTTGCAAATAAATAGTACAAAAATAAATCTACTTCTGCTTAATTTGCACAATGCTACATACTCTTCCCCGAAACCCCCAAAAAGATTAACACATGGGCGTTAGTAATTCATCTTAAATAAATTTATTTCATCTGTTTTCCTATGTGTTACTTTTTTTTGTTCTTTGAGTTGAATTTCTCTGCAATCATGTCACCGAGTACTTTGTTCCTGTTTTTATTTTATTTTACAACCCCCTATTTTCATTTCTACATCACAATTGCATTATTGTAATGACTCAAAAACCGTGCCTTTCAATACATTGCATTATAACCTTTTTTTTGGTGCATGTACACTTTTGTTTTCTTAATTTCAACTTCTGTTTAAGATTCTTGTTTACAGAGAATTGCAACTCCATTCCCTTTGCTCAATTATTGATCACCAACTACATCTTCCACTTACATCAAATCACTTCACTACTAGCAAGTTCACCATCTGCATCCCGCCACTTTACAGCCTCTTGTTATTTGGAAGGTCTTGGCAAGCATGTGGAAGCCACGTAAATGAAGAAGGGAAGGATTGGTTTAGCTATATCCCTTGCTGCATATTTTGTTTTCTTTGCATCATATTTTGAAATGATGTTTAGTTCGTTATGAAATTAAAACAATGTGTTTCTAGTCTAGTTAAGAGTTTAAAGTGATGGATGGTTTTTTTTTTTTTTTTACAAATACTAAACTAGCTCGACTGGCTACCAGCAATCTACCATCCTAAATTCACAACTACTAACCATCCACTACATTCCTCTAAGTTCATCATACACCATGTAGCAACCTCTGCATACAAAGCAGCACTTCAACATTCACCAGTGTCACCACCAAACATTCCATCTTCCAAAAAACCATCACATTCTCTGTATCTTGTCCCTCTACAACCTCCCGCAACCAAATATGAAAGCGCTCTTAGTTCGCCTCCACTCATTTGATCCCAAAATCCAAACCACTGCATTTGCGGCAGCGTCCACAATAGGAACTGATCAAAACACCTCAAACCCCCTCTACATTCATCCGCAACCCACCTAACAAACCTGAACCAAGCAACTGAATCGTGACTCTGTCCAAAATCGCAGCACTACCTGTAGATACCCAAATCACCTCAAACTCACATGGATCGTAGTATCAACAATCGCAACCATCTAATCCATAGCCGAAGTCATGATTGTGCAAAGATATAATGTTTTCGTTTCTAAATTCAATTTTTTCCCTTTATAATTTTATTGTCCTGGTTTAATTCGTCTTTTGCTGTAATACAGACTTAGTGAGTAGACTGATTAGTTTTTTAATTTTACTTTTAGTAACTGGGCTTACAAGTTTCTTTCGGACTGATGGTGCTTGTCCAATTTTTATTAATAGCTCTTCACGAACTAGCATTTCATTTGAGTGCATAATTGTTCTTAGTTGAGATTATGAGAAAATGAGTGTAGAAGTTTTTATTGCTTTGAAGAAACAGAACTAAATGATACAATGTACTCGTTGCATGTACAAAACGTTGTTTATATAAGTAAAAATAAGAAAATGGGCCTAGCCCAACCCAATAACCAGATAGAAAATATGTATCCTATGCTTTGTAAGCCGCTGTTCTTTATTTCCCCCCTTCAAACCCTAGTAGAGTTAGGGTTTGCCACGAAACGAAAAACAAATGGCTTCCAGACATGGCGATTCACGACGATTCAACAAATATGAAGTAAAATCGAGAGACAGTCTTCAATTTGAGCCAATTAGATCACTTTTGAGCAATAATACGAAGTCATTCTGGAATATAGACGAGTCTTTGAGCTCTTCGATTTGGATCAGCTTTAGCAACATTTAGTTCCTCCTTCAACCTTATAAAATTCATTTTTGACAAGGGTTTAGTAAGT
Organism: Allium sativum; assembly: GCA_030737875.1. Classification (NCBI taxonomy): domain Eukaryota; kingdom Viridiplantae; phylum Streptophyta; class Magnoliopsida; order Asparagales; family Amaryllidaceae; genus Allium; species Allium sativum. Next base: position 717,900,086 of record CM060912.1, on the reverse strand, counting down.
ATATCTGCTTTTTGATGTGTTGAAGGTATATATCCAAATTTAATTTTTCCGTTAATCACTTGCTCTCTAATAAAGTATAAATCCAACTCTATATGCTTTGTCTTCGAATGCAACACTGGATTTGATGTTAATGAAATGGCACTCACATTATCACACCAGATAGTTGCAATTTTGTTAGATCTGATATTGAGTTCACTAAGTAAAGATTCGATCCACATGACTTCTGCTGCTGTACTTGCAACACATCTAAACTCAGTCTCTGTGATAGATCTTGACACTGTAGTTTGTTTCTTTGCACTCCAAGACACTGGATTGTTTCCTAAATATATACAGTAACCTAACGTTGACTTTCTATCATCATGATCTGAACCCCAATCAGCATCAACATAAGCATTTATATTGAGATTATTGCTTGTCTTTAAAATGAGACCATGACTGATAGTCCCTTTTAGATATCTTAGAATCCTTTTAACAGCTCTCCAATGACTGTCTAATGGCTTTTGCATGTATTGACTGACTTTATTAACACTATAAGCAATATCTGGTCTTATAATTGTAGCATATTGCAATGCACCAACAACACTTCTGTATAATTTTGCATTTTGAATGTCTTCACCATGATATTTAGATAACAGATTGCTAGTAACCATTGGTGTAGGCAAAGAGTTAGCTTTGTGCATATTGGCCCTGAGCAAGATTTCTGAAATGTATTTACTCTGATTAAAATGCATTTCAGAGATATTTGTTCTTTTAACTTCTACGCCCAAAAAATAATCCAGATTTCCTAAATCTTTGATTGAGAACTCTGAGTTGAGAACATTTGTAATATCATTGATTTCAGCAACACAATTCCTTGTAATAATGAAATCATCAACATAAACAAGTATATAAGTAGTTGTAGTAATAGTAAACTTAGTGAAAATAGATTTGTCAGATTTGGTAGAATTGTATCCATGCTTGTCAAGAGTTGCTTTAAGTTTGTCAAACCAAACCCTGGGAGCCTGTTTAAGCCCGTAGATAGCTTTATTAAGCTTGCACACCAAGTTTCTGTCACTATTTTGAGTAAAACCTTGAGGTTGTTCCATATATACCTCCCCCTGTAAAACACCATTAAGAAATGCATTATTCACATGCAATTGTTTGATGCTCCAATTTTTATATAAAGCAATAGTTAAAATAATCCTAATTGATGAGGGTTTCACAACAGGTGAAAAAATTTCTGAAAAATCAAAACCATATTGTTGTGAATACCCTTTTGCAACTAGTCTTGCTTTATATTTTAAAATTGAACCATCAGCATTCTTCTTAAGTTTATACACCCATCTACACCCAATAATATTCTTATTACTGGGTTTTTCAACAAGGGTCCAAGTTTTATTTTTAATCAAAGCATTGTGTTCATCACTCATAGCTGTTTTCCATTCATCATACTGAATTGCATCAGTATATGAAATTGGTTCTTCTTGCATACTTACAGTGTTTATGATTTTTGGTTTGAAGATACCACATTTAGCTCTTGTCATCATAGGATGAACATTGACATTACCTCTATCAGTATACCTTTCATTATTATTGCTAGCAGTATCTGTACTTGATTCATGTGAATTGCTTGCACCTCCATTATTTTCAGTTTCACCTGTATTACCTGTTTGATCTTGATACTGCTGATTATTCTCATTGTCTGGCATACCAGGAGACTCTTGACCTGGTCCATCAGTGATGGGCACTGTGTGTTGAGGGTTGATATTGCTGTCATTCTTCCTTTGATGATATGGCAGAATTACCTCATTCTCTTCTGGTATGTCAGGTATATACTGCCTTGGATTTAAAACTTTAGCAGTTTTTTTTATATTTGACTGACTGAAAGGATAAACTTCTTCATTAAATCTAACATGTCTAGACACATAAATCCTTCCTCTACTATCTAAACATTTATAACCTTTTTGATTATTACAATACCCCAAAAAAGTACAAGGAGTAGATCTGAAATCTAACTTATGAGTATTGTAGGGTCTCAAATTTGGAAAACATTGACAACCAAAGACTTTTAGAAATTTATAATCTGGTTTAACTTTATTTAACACTTCATAAGGACACTTATAGTCAAGAACCTTTGTAGGTAGAAGATTAATTAAATGAACAGCAGTATTAAATGCCTCTGGCCAAAATTTCAAAGGCATAGAGGCCTGTGCTAACAAAGTTAAACCTGTTTCAACAATATGTCGATGTTTTCTCTCAATTATTCTATTTTCCTCAGAAGTATATGGGCATGTAGTTCTATGACATATGCCTTTTTTATCAAAGAAAGATTTCAAAGATAAAAATTCCTTTCCACCATCAGTCTGAAAAATACCAACATGTGTACCAGTTAAATTTTCAATTCTATTGATAAATTGAGTGACAATATTGTAAGTATCTGATTTGGTTTTTAACATGTATATCCAAACATACCTAGAATAAGCATCTATAAAGGAGATGTAATATTTATAACCATAATCAGAACTTATAGGTGCTGGTCCCCATAAATCAATAGCAATTAATTGAAGTGGCTTTGTGTAACTAGTTTGAGATTCTGGAAATGCAAGTTTATGACTCTTTCCCATTTGACAAAAGGTACAAAAATATGTAGAAGGAATTTTATTCACTGAAAAGTTATTGCTACACATTATATGTTTGACAGTTTTTAAACTAGGATGGCCTAGTTTACAATGCCATAAACTGAAATCTTTATATTCACTAGAGTTATCCATTACTGTCAACATACATGCCTTTTTGTCTATTACATGTGAACTAGAATTTGTCACAATAAATCTGTATAGTCCTTTATACTCATTACCCTACAAGATAATTTTCTGTGTTAGTATGTCTTTGACAATACAAGCATTAGGGTAAAATTCAAAATAAACATTGTTATCTTTTGCAAATTGGGAAACACTCATAAGATTTTTCTTTATAGATGGAACTCTTAGCAAATTTTTAAGAATTAACTGTTTGGTTCCATCAATACTTGCATTTCCAGTATGTGTGATGTGAACAGTTTTGCCATTACCCACAAGTAAGTTTTGCATACCTTTGTATTCCTTGTTACCCAGATTAAGATTGCTTAAATTGTTAGTCACATGATTGGTTGCTCCTGTGTCAGGATACCAGCTATCATCATTAACGTCATCAACAGTTGCTGTAGAGTCTGCATTCACACTTTCAGTCAGATTCTTATTGTTGTCTTTTTGCACATTCACCATGTTCACGCTTGAACTGCTGCCTGATTGAGATGAATTGTAATTAGAATTGTATCTAAAATAGCACTTGTTAGCACTATGTCCAAATTTGTCACAAATTTGACATTTGATCTTGTTATTGTTGTTGCTTCTTCCTCGTCCTTTGCCACGATTAGACTGACCGCCTCTTTGAACATTTGATTGATTTCTTGGCACATTTCCTTGACCTTTTCCTCTGCCATAAGCAGTGTAGTTAATTGACAAATCAGAATTGACACTTTTCTTGTGATCAATTCTGCCTTCATGTGCCAATAAGATTGAATAAACATATTGTAAAGACGGTTTAGGATCCATAGACAAGATGATTGCAGAAACAACTTCATAATCATCATCTATTCCACTAACAATAGACAACACATGTTCAGACTCAGGTATCTTTTGACCTGCAAAATTCAGTTGATCACATATATTCTTTACTTTAAGAAGATATTCATTCATAGTAGAATCTCCTTTTCTAATGTTGTGTAATTGTCTTCTGTAATGCATTATTTGAGCAGAAGATTGTGCAGAAAAATTTCTCTCAATAGTGGACCAAACATCTTGTGCAGTTTTGGCTCCAATCAACTGTGGCAAGATGGTTGCTCCAATGGATGACATCATCCACGAACAAACTAAACTATCTTGTCTCTGATATGCCAAAAATTCAGGATTTGGCACAAGCTTTTCCTCATTATCTCGAATGAATTTTGGTGGTAATATTTTTGTTCCAAAAATATAATCATCAAGTCCATACCTCTGACTGCTGTTTCTACTTGTAATTTCCACAACAGGTAATTGGATTCATCGAGTTGAATGGAAATCAATTGACTCTAAGGTTTAATGATAGCTTTCATCAAATCTTGGATAGGATCATGCTGTTCTTGAGTAACTGATGCTCTTGAAGTGGATAAACTTTGTGTGACATTGCCACCACCACCTTCGTTAGGCATGATAGAACAATTTTTTGAATCGGCAACAGGTAATAATTCTGAATTAATATTTTCCTTGAATTGAGAATTCAAAGAAATTTTTGTGGTTGATCACTGTAGCAACCTTGTGAATCGAATGATGAGTTTTCTTGAATGAAATTCAATAGAAAATTGCTGACTGATTTGCCTGGATGGCTCTTTGATCAATTGCTGTTGTTTCTTTAAGTTCTTGATCGGAAATCTTGGACAATTCAGATGAATTTACCACAAACACTACACTGTGAAGATCTGATGCAGCCAGAAGCGATTCTTGGCAAGGCACAAGTCTTTGCAGTGTGGCCAACAACTCTCAAGGGATGAGATCTATTCTTTGATGAGAGGGTTCCAAATGATGAAACCTTTCTGATGGACAAACAATCTCAGCAATAACACGAATTGAGATTCAGTGATATTCAGAAATTGAGCTGATGCTGTTAAGCATAAAATATTTGCTCTGATACCAATTTGAGATTATGAGAAAAAGAGTGTAGAAGTTTTTATTGCTTTGAAGAAACAGAACTAAATGATACAATGTACTCGTTACATGTACAAAACGTTGTTTATATAAGTAAAAAGAAGAAAATGGGCCTAGCCCAGGGACGCAGCCCAATAACCAGATTTAAAATATATATCATATGCTTTGTAAGCCGCCGTTCTTTATTTTCTTAAATGTTGTGTCATGGCCACAAACATGCACATCAACATAATTCTTACTTCTAGACTATTATCTAGAAACACAAGCACATAACTATAAAGTGATTTATCTTTCTCCCGGGAGTGAAGGGCCTAACAACACTAGTATAGAAAGCAAGTTCAATAATATGCAGATGGTACATTTTAGTGCGGAACCTCTAAGTTAAGCTTGCTGTAAGACAATATTTTTTTTCTTATTTTTTTTTTTTTTTGTATTTTCTTAGGTCAGTGGTAGCAAATGAATTATAAGCAAAATACTGAACAATATTTTATTGATGAATGCAGAAGTGTGAAACCGAGTCTTACCATTGAGACTTGTATGAATTCATGAAGATGACTGATCCTCCTTTTGGAGAAGTGCATGCATGAGCTTGGCGTCTTCCTCCTTTCTACAAGCTTAATCTCAATATTCATGTTAGCTCTACTATATAATGCAATATGTTCTTCTATTTAGCATCAACTTTTAACTTGCAATGAAATATAGTGGATATGATTTGACTTCTTCCATTTGGTTTGCAGCATTTGTAAAGAGATACTAGACATTCGAGGGTACAACTAAACATATTATATTAAGGCGATATGATTCTGAAGAATATGCTTGGATCCTCTTGCATTGTATATTACATATTTAATTCTAGTTTCTAAATTTAAGACATTTTGAAAATAAAATATAACAAAGGAACATTTTGTTGTAGCAACTAACAGCAACTGCATTTGTCTTATAGTACATGTGTATGAAAATTTCACTCTTAGGTGGAAAAAAACTAATCTTAAGCAAATTTGCTAAGAGTCCATGTCCAAAACCATTAGACAAGCGAAAAGGTGTGCAACTCAAATCTTTCCCAATAGTAAACTGCTATAACATGAAAAGAAAACTGATCTTTTTTTTTTGGCTTGGAAGCAACAACAACTTTCAAACACATTAAAACATCAAGTTAATCTCACTGCATGTCATGGAGATATAAAAACAATAATATGGGTAAAATGACATGAACACCCACTAGCCACTGAAAATTTAAATAGCAATCAATTAAATTAAAAAACTACAAATATAAAGCTCTTGAAAATGTAAATTTTATTTTGGGACAATAGAAGAAAAAAAAGCAAGTTTTACAAGACTATCTTTAATGAAATCATCTTATAGGTTTTATAACAAGCAAACAAGTTAAAAAAATGAAACGTACCATCATGTAAGGTGTAAAAATCCTAACCGGTTAATTGCAAGTATTAGCTTGTTGGATTTCAAAACAGACAGAAAGTATAACTAAATTTCTATCCACTGTCTAATAATTTACATGTAATTAAAGCAACCCATAATAGCAAGCATTAACGTTACCATTTAGCTATCCTGATCCAAAACATCAAAAAAATGACAATTTGAGCACCACTCAGGGTGAAAATATACACTTGTGAATCTACGATGCAGCATAGAGACTGCAATATAATAGACATCTGAAGATATTTAAAATAGACTCTCAAGATTTTACACATACAGCTCCAAACATAATGAACCATTCAACAATCAACAACCATATCAGTTCAAAAAGTTAACAAACCACGATTTTCTGGACCTGCTGGAATTTGCACGACGGTGGAGGAGCATGCGCAGACAAGGAATGAGACAGCTGAAGAGCGTCTAGTAGGAAAAGCACTTAAAAGAGATATGCAAAAACACAACCAAAGCACACTGGCATGACGAATTCTGAAACAAATGAGGCAAACTATAACCCCAAAAGAACACCTACAGAAAACAACATAGTCGTCTGAATCCAAGATAATGGACTACTAACTCTAAAACGCAAAACAACAGCTGTAGAGACAGCGAATCCAAGATCAAAACCAAACTCGAGTTAGCAAGCCTGGACAAGAAAAGGATGCTGCAGGCTAACAAAGCTCACGAATCTTCTCCCACACATAGCCACACACCAGAAAATACAGCACTCCAACAGAGATCACCCCGAAAACCAAACCAGTTTCAAATAGCCAAAATAGGAAAAACCAAGAAAACTCCATATTACACAAGGCGATAACACCCAAAATATACACCATCTTATACATCCACCATACACAGAAACCCCAAAAACACCCACCTAGCTCTTTGAGCGCCCATACCGAAACCAAGGCATATCTCGAAGAATAGCCTTATGACATACGGAAACGAAAGGGAGAGACTTGCAAGGCTAAGACAAAGAGAATCAGGGTAAAGCGTAAAAAGGCACAGGATTTGGAAGGGAAACTTAATGTGTGGAAAGAGTTTAGGCATTGACAAAATGAGAAATCGAAGAAGCAAATTTGATGAGATGCTTAAGGAGGGAAAGAAATTACAAACAGTAGCGGCCGAAGAAAAGAAGAAAAAAAAGATAATGGTTAACATGAAAAAGTTAGTAAAAAAGAAACACACATATTATGGTTGCGACAACCGTCAATTTTGCAGCCAACCGTAACCACAACCATTTTTGACGGTTAACAAATTTTATAATCGTAACCGTCTAACCGTTATCGCAACCATTACCGTAAATTTACATTTTTATCCATAAATATTTCGAGTTTTAACTTTTTTCATAAGAATTTGTTTGTTTATCTATGAAACAAACCATCCATTTGCATGTTTTCTATAAATAAAAACACAAATAATTTATACATATGCTATTTCTCTAGCATAATGTATTAATTTTTTTTTTTTTTTAGAAGTACTATAAAAAGATCTTGTGCGGTTGGTATGGTTTATCGCGGTTATCAAAATCCACAACCGTTACCGTAGTAGGCGGTAACCGTGTAAACGGTTGATACAGTTTGACGATTGAAAGGTTAACCGTAATAGCCCTACATATATAGATGGATCGTGAGACAAGAATGATGGAGGAAAAAATATTGAGATGAGCCAAAACATTTAATAGCTCATGTTAACGAATTTGAACTTCATTATTTTATAAATTATCATGAGATTTTTTTCAAAAATAAAAATCTTATAACCACATTTTTTGGATAATGTAGTTGAATAACCCATTGGCATGCAATATTTTATAATGTAAAACATATATTTAAAGATGAGTACATCATAAACTTCTTAGAAACTGTGAGCTGAAGTTAACAAGCCATGTCATATAATATGGAGTTCATGAAGATGACTAATCATTACTTTGGAATAGAACAAGGACACGCACACAAAACAATCAGAATACTTAATTTTAGAAAATAATAATAATTATATAGTGTAAGATATATGAAAGCGAGTCTTACCTTTGAGTCATTTCCATTTTGGTCTTTAAACAACTCCAAACACCTTTGGCAGCATCAAAAGTTTCATTCCTCCTACAACCTCCACTACTATCACCAAACTCTCCTCCAAAAAGAATCATGATTAGCATAGAAATGTGTTTATTTTATGCTCTTACATCTTATCTTTTGTAAATAAATAAATATTACTTTGGGTATTTTTTTCATGTGTTTTCACAAGTTTAATAATTGTCTCCTTCATTCAATTAAAGATCACTTACAAGAAAAAAACTACTTTCCCATGTCAACAAGTTTTCAATCATAAAAGAAGTTGTAGTTCACTGGTAAAGACTTGAGAATCTGGACAAAGAGACTAGAGTTCAATCCTCTTCAAGCCTTTTTTTTGCTGAAGAAAGAAACATTCACACTGCCTCCTTTGCTCTGAAGAATTTATGGAGTAGAATTGGGCATATTCTTCACAGAGAAATCAAAGGGAATCTTTCATAATTACGTGCCATAGAAAAGAAGATTTCATTAAATTATTGCCAAGGAAAAGCAAATCAATATACCATATATCACTAATCTAAAAGAGGAAACATGCATGAAATATCTGAAGTCTATCTTCAAATTTCTTTTATTTGTAAATATTTTATTTCAAGAGATTCAATCTTATCCCAATCTATTAAATAATAGTAAAGCAAAAGCATGAAATGCTCTCTCCTTAATTCTCTAAATTTCCTCTTCTCTCCTTGAAAATCTCTAACATATTTTATTCACGTTTTTGCATAATAATACCATATCACGTAAACAATACAGGACCAGATCTTCCAGTCTGGAAAAAAAATTAAATTCCATGACAGCATATAACCCGTGATAACAACATAAGATTTAATAAACAAGGTTGCATTAAAATACAGAAAATACATAAATAATATACACAAAATAAAACAAACGTATGCATCCATCACTATAAAAGATTTAACCAAACCCTGCCACTCTGCAGCTTTTGTGGCTCTGCACACAAAGTAATGAGAAACAACAACCTGCAACCAAGAACAAAACTAAAACAATAATAAGAAACAGCTTTCTACATTCACACAAGACAAATAAAAGGATTGCAAGTCATACAATTATATGTAGTAACAAAAGGAACACATAATATTTCAACTTGGTCACTTTAATTTGAATTCAAAAGGAACCTTAAAATATTAATGACAGAGTCTTACCACCCCCTATCCTCAGTCAATGCAAATATCTATATTTAAACATATCATAGTCTATCATCTTTCTTATATAAATATACCACCGTAAGCAATTAGCAATTGCATAAAGTTCAGATCACATTTTATTACTATTGCTCAATTCAGGTATTTTTCTATCTCTGTTTCTTAATTTAATATTATTTACAAAACTTTATGCATGAAAAAAACAAAACCTTTTATGTGCAGTATAACGACCCAAACTTCCCCGGTCTTCGAAGAGAAGAGAAAGAACGGATTGTCTGAGAACATGACAAATCAGAACGCAAACAGAAGAACATTTCATTGCTATTACAACAATTTACATCAGAGTACAAGAATAGACATAGTATGGACAAATAATATACATTTGATAAATATCAGATATTTACAAATTATTATGCAGCGGAAAACAATACAAAACACAGCTGAAAGAAATACACGGATACAGAGCGTTCCGAATATAGCTCTAGCTGTAAACCAGGATCTTGTGAATATAATATCTGCAAAACCAAAACTACTTGCTGCCCATGTGGAAAATAGGGGCACCCAGAGTTTAGGTTAAAACAATAAACTCCAAGTCAGTCATGTGACTGGTGTGAGAACTAAAAACAGTGATTAAATCTTTTACTTTAAAAGAAAATCAAGTGACCACGCCGTATAACACGGAACGAGTTTCCTCCCAAGAATACCAGTGCATAGAACAAATATCGCAATGCTTTTTGGAAAAATGAAGCTATTATAAGACCTAGGTCCTATCACACAATGCAACGCAAGACGGAGAATAGAGTTTTCCCTTATAATAGCCAAACATGCTTGGTACGTTTAAAACAAATCATTTGATACTATTATAAGTGCATAGTGTATAAAACAACTTCAAATATCAATGTATCAATCATAGACGGCATAGGTACCATATATCATGTCGCCAATACTAGGCTCTACAATCAAAATTGAAATGTCACGTATTGGAAATTGGATTTCCGTCATGAGTCTAGGCAAGGGATGTACTCCTTTCAGCTTCGAGACACTTAGCAAATGTCTCAGGACTGCACATTCTGGGCAACCCTTGGATCTTGCATGGTCGGTCCTCTCTTACGTTTGAGGATTGGCAATTCCTGAACACACGTTTCCCGATCCTATAGGACCTATATCCATCGGCTCCATAGTAACCGATATATTCGAGGCGCCTCGCTATCCATCACCCACATAAGTAAAAATAAATAAATGTCTAGGCTCCGTACCATGACACCACCCATAGCTAGAAGGGAACATCATGCACTCCCTGCTGTCCCTTATCCCGTTTTTGACTCATACTGAGGTGTGAGGCCCGCGAATCAACGCTATACACAAAGCTATGCTATATTAAATTCGTGCTTTGATCATCAACCACAAGACTCTGCTTTTCAACAGAAGCCTTGATCCTTTGCATCTCAGCATGCCACACTGGCAATTCACGTCATGCATCTGATGTCTATCGATATATAACCTTTGAGCTCGTACGTCTTAGAGAAGGGCGTTAAGCAAGAGAATAAATTCTCCGCCGCCAAACAGATTTATATTTAATAAAGATCAATCAACACAGAATAAAATCCGATGTCAGACACACATCCATTTACTAGTTTGTTCTGGGTCTGAACGAAACCGGAGGCACCTTATTCCTCGTCCCATATGTCCAATTAGGAGAGAGGTCCTCGCATATCCGGTCGATCTCCAAGTACGTCTGGACGATCATCACTTATTACCTCGTCTTGGGTGTACAGCCCAATTAAGACATCAGTAATCACCCAAACGATGTAAAGACCTCAGGTATTCAACCACCGTCTTCATCTTCAACTTATCGTCGAATCAGTTATTCAGAATGGGTATAAACCCGGCCTTTTCGAATAACTCGCATATATAATAACCAAGTGCTATAAAAAAACTACACATGCTTCATTCCAATCCAGAATATTCTTTTATTCAAATATTCTTATCCTTTGGGAAAGGTTCCCATTAATTTTATCAAAGATAAATTCTTTTAAATTTATTCTTTAATCTTCTTTTGGATATCAATTATAAACCAAATTAAGGTTTATCAACTAGTCAGGATTAGCGAACATTACCGAAGTGATCATTTGTTTAATTTCCCAGTACCAACCTATTCATCCCATGAAGCAAAACTGGTAATACTCCATATCTAACACCACGGTGTTATCGGTAAATTTAATTACCATTTCACATTCAAATCTAATTAAACATTTAACTATCGCTTGGAGCAAAACTGGTGATACTCCATTCTCGATCATTTCCCAAATCGATAATTTAAATTATCACATTCGCATTTCAATCTAATTAAAATTCATTAAAACTCCACTTGGTTTTAATCTTCCCAAAAATCAATATGAATGATTATTTAACTTTGGAAAATCAAACATGCCGCATCGACAATCTACACCGTACTATTGATTTCTGCCTATATATAACCTCTGAGCTCGTACGTCTCAGAGAAGGGTGTTAAACAAGAGAATGAATTCTCCGCCACCAAACAGATATATATTTAGCAGAGATCAACCATATAGTTCGAAATACAATGTTGGACATGTAATCCTGTCTTTAACTGGGTTAAAGAACTAATGTCGTTTAAAACACAGTTCACGATAAACCCAAATCACATTCCATTAATCATGGAATCTTCACGGAAAATAGATCAATATATAATTGATATAAATTTCTGTATCTGACTACTAATATAAATGGAATAACGACAAAGCCTTTTAAATTCCATATATATTAACAGTCTTCCTCTATAGAAGCTCACTTTGATTATTACCAAATTGAATTCCATTCAATTCCAATTTAATATATTAAATTGGAAAACTTTACTTTGGAAAATTTCCATTAAATCTTAATAAAAAAGATGTATAAATTCCATATCACATTTCATTGTAAATCGGGTTAAAGAACGAATGTCGTTAAAAACACAGTTCACAATAAACCTAATTCACATCCCATTTTATTCCAATTAAATGTTAATTAACTGGAAACTCTAATAATCTTAATCAAAAGATTTATTCTTTTCACACGGGGTTTAAGAACAGTGTTATTTAAGACACCATTCACGAGAAACCCAAAATCCAATTATTTTATTCAATTCTAATTAAATATTAATTAATTGGAAAAAACTTCACTAAATCTTAATAAAAGATTTATTCTTTTCTCAACTGGGTTTAAGAACAGTGTTAATGAAGACACCATTCACGACAAACCCGAAATCCAATTCAATATTAAATAAAAGGCTCTGAATAGAATTATATCGGCTTATATTTAATATCAAATTCTGAAATCAACAAATATCGTATTGGGAATAACGATATATATATCTTCCAAATTCCTCCACAATATCTGTATAATCACGGAATCCAATATTGAAATATTCTGAAGATAATTTCGATTCCAATCCATTCTAATTCATATATTGGAAATTCTGGTTATTTTTAAAACCATTTTAAATCCAGTTTATTTATTTAAAAATATTGGATTATAATTCTAGTTCATAATTAGTTCATTTTGATAAAAATATATTTTTATCTTTACAAACGTGGATTTTTTTATCCAAATTCTTTCCAAATCATTTATTATGATTTTATACAAATTACTAATATTTTTAGTAATTTTATCAAGGCCCGTACAGTCGATTTCCATAAATGGTCATCGAACTGCACTTACAGCGGCCTTTTTCAAATTTGATTTGGACGTAATTCCAAATCCAACCATTATATTTTAAATCTATTATATTCTTGGAAAGCTCTTTTCGATACGAACCCAATAGTTCCTGTTTTAGGAGAATTCAACGGTCGGATCTACCGTAATGTCTATTCGAAGTCAATGGTTGAAATTCGCGAACTGCCGTGGCGCGGCGCATTCTATTCAGGCCATTAAATATATATATAATATATATTTTTTCGATTTCCATTTAAAACGTATTTTATAAATCCTTTATAAATTCGTTTTACAACGATTCCAACTTAATTTTCAAATTTTAAATCAAAATTGAATTTTCCATATCATTAAAATATAAATGGTAATATTTTCAAACATTAGATTTTGAAATCATTTCCTTTCCGATATTCATTATAAAAATGAATAAAATCGATATAAATATCGTTCACGTCAAAATGGCGTTAATTTAATCAACACGGCTTCATATATTTCAATATTTTCGTGTTCATCCCAAATCGGACATCAAAATCACATTTTGACCCATTACTGAATATTATTTTAAAATATTATTTATTTTAAAATATTCATTACTCGTCATTTTAAAATATTCGTTAATTTAAAATATTCGTTCTTTCCGAATTGGAATCAGACACAGTCAATTACCATATAATTTTATTTATATGGATTTCATACACACATGTACACAACAATAATCAAACACAGTCAACCATCATCCAGAGTGCATTGCGCAACTGCATAAACATTAAATATAAACAATTAACGCTTATAACTAGGGGTGTAAACGAGTTGGACCGGACCAGACGAAGGTGTGTCCAAGCTCTGTCCTATAAGAATTCGGATGGACACGGAGCGGACATCATATAGCCTTGGACCGAGTCGGACAACGAACTGTCCTGTCCGATATAGCCTTGAATAATTGAAAAACATCGAACATTTTAGATCGGACCGAACATTAGTGTGTCCAAGCTCTGTCCTATAAGAGAATCGGACGGACACGGACCAGACACCTTATAGCTTCGGACCGAGCCGGACAACGGACTGTCATGTTCGATATACAGCTCTACTTATAACAGCTTGTCAACCAATTGATTGACGTACAACTAAACAATTGGGATTAGGGTATGTCAAATATCATCCCAATACCCGTGTGGGGTTTTCAAACAACACACACTGATTATTATTTGTGTAGTTGGGCGATGTGTAAAATATATCGTCCTAATCAATATCAGTCTAACATGTGTACATAAACAAATCGTCCGATTTGTAAATAAATATTTATTTTCATTCATATACTCGTTAAAAATTATATTTTTAACGATAAAATATTTATTTCAACACATGAATATTTTATACCGTTCATTTATACAATAAAAATGATATTTTTATTGTTCTAACATATTTTAGATAATTTCGGCAGCATAACGGCGCGATACTAGAACCGGAATAAGGTCTAGTCTTATCCCTCGCCTAATAATGGCTCGTGCCATATACAAACCAAATTCTAATCAATTCATTTGATTTTCCAAACCAAATTCAACCAAATAATCCAATCAACCAAACAACCAAACAAACATGGTTTCAAACAAACATGTCGGGTGCTACAAAGCACCGTCTGCATCCTCGTATATATATTTAAATAGAAAATAAATTAGAGTGAGAAGTTCTCGCCTTTGGGATCCACTCCTCCAGTTTTATTTCTGAATTTCTGAACTGTTTGGATTTGCCCAAAATTCCAACGTAGTCTTTTCTACGCTATTCATATTAAAAATCACATTTTTAATATGATGTTTATATTATTTAAAAATCGCATTTTTATATCGCTATTATATATAAAAGATCACATTTTTATATCATTATATATATAATAAAAATCATATTTTTAATTCGCTATTCGTATATAAAAAGTATATTTTTATACCGCTATTCAAATAATAAAAATCGAATTTTTATATCGCTATTCAAATAATAAAAATCGAATTTTTATATCGTTATTCAAATAATAAAAAATTGAATCTTTACTATTTTAAAAATCTTACCTTTTCTATTTTAAAAATCTTACCTTTTCTATTTTAAAAAAAAATCAAATCTTTTTAAATATAAAAATCAAATCTTTTCTATATTAAAAATCAAATCTTTCCTATATTAAAAATCATATGTTTTATAATCTAAAAACATTAAATAAATGAATATAAACACAAAATAAAAAGACTTACAGTTTCAATCGGGAGTGGGGGGGCTGCTGTTCGTCAGAGGGGGCCTACGGCGACGCTAGGAGGTGGTGGCGGTGGTGCACTGGTCACGGCGGAAGCTGAGGCGCGGGTTTGGGCGTGGGGGCGTCGGGGTCTGTAAATGGAGAAGGGAAAGAGGAGGAGGGAGGAGAGGCACGAGGGGGGCGGCGAAGGGAACGACGGTGTTGGCTGAGGTGCGGTGGCTGTCAGATCGGAGGGCGACGCGAATTGGGGGGGTTGCGGTTTTTTTTTCTTTTTTTATTTTATTCTTTTTAGTTGACTGTGTGGAGGGAAAAAGGGGGAAGGGAATATATATATAATTATATTGTTATATTAATTTATATTTCAATTTTGATTAAAACAGATCGTAACAGTCGAATTGGCTTACAGGACATATCCCATCGCGTTCAGAATGGGGGTAATTAGCAAAGGGCGACAGTCATTGGGTTCGATTTAGAGTTAAAATGAAAAACTAACTTTTTAAATTCAGTTCTTTAACCTGAGTAAAAGCAGGATTAATTTCCATAAAGTTGAACGATCAATAAGAAAATGATTTTCGGGATTAAAACCAATTGGAGTTCGAATAAATCTTTAATTAGATTGTTAATAAATAAATGGTAATTGAATTTACCAAAACATGTGATGTGACTAAACCAAATTTACTTGGTTGTTGATATTCGTGATTGTGATTGATTGATTGTTTGGATTGTACTCGACCAGTTTACGAGAACGATCTGCTTTTACATTTAGCATTGGGTTGTGTAGAAATACTGGTATGCTAACATCTTGTGAAACACTTCACGATTTGACTATGAGATGTGTAGCGATTTGTTGTGTCCATTTCAAATTTAATGAATGATTTTGAAATGATATTTTTGTTAAGTGAAAAGAAATGTATTCCCGATTTTGGACAAGGAATGGTTTATAAAAATGTTTTATAAAACAGAAAGGATTTCGAGGTCTAGATGATTTCGAAATGATTTGGAAATGTATTATGGTTTTACATTGTGATTCATCGCGTATCCGATTTTTTTCTATTGATAACGTATCTGTTTGGTGGCGGAGAATTTATTCTCTTGCTTAACACCCTTCTTTGAGACGTACGAGCTCAAAGGTTATGTGATTAATAGTGACTGTACATATGTGTGAATTACTGATGTGAAGTACTATAGTTTGAAAATACTTGTGATTATTGTGTTGTGAAATTATTTTCCCTACTTCGGGATATAAAATGGTTTACTGTGTGGCTAGAGATTCGGGTGACCCGAGAGCGACTAAAAGTATGGGCTGGATCCAGTGCCTTAGGGTGAGTTGTCAGCAGTGTAGCCTGCTCCATGCGTGGGAGGAGCGCTTACTGCCTTGTCTGAGGAAAGATTCCCGATACTTGGTTGCATACTTGTTTGTATGCATTGTGATGATTTGGAATACATATTTCCAACGATTTGATTTGAGATCCCGAAGTGAAATCTACTTTGATATAAAAGCTAGATATGTATTTCAAATGATTTGAAATAGAAATCTAGAAATAAAGTCCAAAGGAATAATTTCTGTAAATTGAATTGGATTTGGAAAATCTAAGTGTGGTGATTAATCTAAATGGGTAGATTGGAATATTTCATGTTGATTGATGCATAGTAGATCCATATCTCTATTACCTATTGTTGTTTATACACTGGTATTCATGTGGGTAAACCCGTTCCATGACATACATCGTGGTCCTGTGATATGCCTTATTTAAAATAAGTTAATAACTGTTTTGAGTTCTCACACCAGTCCCATGACTGACTTGGAGTTTATTGTTTCTACCTAAATTCTGGGTGCCCATATTTTCCACACGGGCAGTCAGTAGTTTATTTTTGTAGATATTTCATTTAGCCGGATTCTAGATCGAAGCTTAAAGCTGTGTCCAGAGCATTTATAGCCTTCCGCTGTGTTAGTTTATTTGTTTCCGCTGCATTGTATTACATTTATTGTAAATTAATCTTCCGTTGTATTATATTTTGATATACTCTGAAATATTCTGTACTCTGATGTAACATTATTAAGATGTTTATAAAAGTCTTCTGTTATTTGTTTTGATGTGTTGTATGCCCATAGTTAGCGTATCCGGGTTTTGAACGGTCTTGGTCGATTTAGCGATCGATTAGGGCCGGACGAAATCCGTATCGTCGCATGCAGCATGCAAAACCGTAAGCAATTATCAACTGCATAAAGTTCAGATCACGTTTTATCACTATTGCTCAATTTAGGTATTTTTCTATCTCTGTTTCTTAATTTAATGTTACAAAATTTTATGCATATTGCTCATTTCAGATATTTTTCTATCTCTGTTTCTTAATTTAATGTTATTTACAAAATTTTATGCTTGAAAAAAAATCAAAACCTTTTATGTGCAGTATACAAAACCGTAAGCAATTATCAACTGCATAAAGTTCAGATCACGTTTTATTACAACTGCTCAATTCAGTTATTTTTCTATCTCTGTTTCTTAATTTAATCTTATTTACAAAATTTTATGCATGAAAAAGTCAAAACCTTTTATGTACATTATACGAAACCGTAAGCAATTATCAATTGCATAAAGCTCAGATCTCATTTTATTACCATTGCCCAATTCATGTATTTCTCTACCTCAGTTTTTTAATTTAATGTTAATTAAAAAAATTCATGTATTTCTCTACCTCAGTTTTCTAATCTAAATGTAGTTGTATACAAAATACTGCAAGTAATGATAACTTCAAACATTTTAGTTATTTATTTTTCTATTGCTCAACCTAGATATTCTTTTGTTATCTCAATTTCTTATTCAAATAAATTCCTTATTTTTAATAGATTTGTAGTTTTTTTTATTTACTATTTATATTATTAAAAAAAAACACTTTTGCTTGTAGGTAGCGAAAATGATGAAATCCAACTATTATACTTTACAATCGCTGGACCTACATACAAAAGATTGCAAAATCAAGGTGAGGGTTTCAGAATATGGAAGTCCATTAATTTGAAGAACAATGAAATATTTGAAATCAACAGGTTGCTAATAGATGAAAAGGTAAGTATAAAAATATTACCCATCTATTCTATATTATGAACATATTAAAGTCCATTGATTTTTGTTTATTAGGTAGACCTACTTATAATGGCCCGCAAATCCGTAATTCCGGAGTTGACTATATACATCATACATCCAACCCAAATATCACAAAAATACGAATCATTTTTTTAGAAGAAAAAGGTAGAATAAGAACAGCAATAATAACACAGAATCTCACATCGCAGCGGAACAAAATATAATATATCATATCTTTTGAAATACAAAATTTCAACTGTATAACATACACTTATCAGAGTACAACACTTACAACACAGCGGAACAAAACTCTATACAGCTAACGCTGAAGCCTCCTGCTCCAAGCTCCTTTAGATAGATCTGTAAAATTCTGAACTACTTGACTGCCCGTATAAATTTAGGCACCCAAGAGTTTAGGTAGAACAAAACAAAATAAACTCCGGGTCAGTCATGGGACTGTTATGAGTAAACAGCTTTAAACTGTTTCAGAAAACTAAATGATACCTCATAAGACCACGTCGTATAACACGGAACGGGTTTTTCCCTTATGAGAATCCAAACACTTGATTTAACTTTCAAATCCTCTTTGAAAGAAACGGTAATCTTTATATCAAAACTCTTTTGATATTATAATAATGTCTAAATCAAGTAAATAACAATCTAGTGGAACGTTTGCATCTCACATTCCACATATATATACAATCAAAACTGCAAGCACTTATTGGGTAATGGATTTCCAACTATGACAAGGTATGGAAACACCTTCCGCTGGTGTATCTCTAGAGGAGAATACACCGAATTCAACAAGAACATCTTGCAACTTAGCCATACATGACCGACCACTCATTTCGCTTGAGTGTATCGAATGTATATCACCAACGGTTGGGATCAGCAACCGTTACCCGAATGGGACAGCATCAACAATAGATTTTTAGAAGTAAATGAAACTCTAGATCAGGTGATTATACACCCTAATAGGTGCGACCTACATAGCCATGCTGCCTGCTCGATTTCTGTCATTTACCGGTTGATGAGGCTTGAGGTTACGCTTTATCATCACATCAGATTCACTTCGAATGCCACATTGTCAGATCCATCGAAAATCACTAATTGACATCTACAACAGTACATTACGTGTTAGCTAAAGAAGTTTCCTTCTCCGCTTCCACTCTTGGTACGGTTGAAGAAATCAATGTACGTGACCTTTATGGTAATACTCTGTCAGAGATTCATCCATACAAGTCATCCAGGAACAGGATGAACCGAAGGCACTATTCAGTACATCCATCTTAGGCACTGTTATCTAAGACTTATACAATAGCCCTTGCACTTTACTCCGTCTTCAATTTTCTTTGGCATATATGATTCGCAACGCTTATGCCAGTACAGAGTGGTTCTTTGGATAATAATCCAACCGGTCTCTCCATATTGACAACGATGGTCAAAATTTCGATAGTCTGTGATTTAACTACCGAATGAAAACAACTGTTTCGATAGTTGATGATTTAACTATCGAAGAAAACAAGTGTTCATCCAATTATCAAACAATCACTGAGCCCTTAATTAATATTCCATTAATTAAATCACTTTTCTATTTCTTTATCAATATTTGTTAACCAAATATTTTCAATAACCATATTGGCCTTTTACGTTATTTGGAAAACATTTCCGAATATCGCCTTCCTTTATTTTCTAAACTTTAGAAAATATATGCTATTTATAATTGGAAAATTATCTCTTTTTCGATCTCGTTTATTTCTATACTTAGGAAATATTCTTTATTATATTTCCAAGCTTACACTTATTTGGGATAAAAAGGATGTTGTGCAAAACACCGTTACGACAACCCAAATACTATATTCAACTAACTCTTATACAACATTGATTTTCGAGCCTGAAATCTTACTATTTATTTGTTAATAATGAAATCAATCAAGTTGGGGTATAACTACCTCTTAGACCTTGACTGAATAACATTTATAACGTCAAAACAGATATGACTACTTACTCGAATAATCAATACCATACAACTACTTATTCACTTTTAAACACGTATACGCTTTCTCTTTCTATTCTTACAAGATTTTATTCTTATACTTCCTTTTTCATTATACTATTCTATTTCTAAGTTCGTTTCCTTATCGACTTCTATATATATTGATATATAGATTTCTAGTTATCAAACTTCTAAAAAATATTCTAACTCCTTAAATTTCCGGAAAAAATCTCCATAACCTCCTTTGTACCGGGAGCATCGGGATATTTAAAATAGCCTCCCATAGCCCTCACCAATCCAAAAGAAAAAGAAAAAGCCAAGCGGCTTGCCGATACTGCGCATAAAATCTCATATATGAATTAAATATATACCTTTTTGTCGAGCACTCTATCTATTTCACTTCTATACTTTTTTCCAAACCTGTCTCATGTATATCCATACATTTCTAATTCATTTCAACTTAATCCAATCGTTTTAACTTAATATAATCCTTTTAACTTAGTTCGTTAATTGATTTGCAAATTAACTGGTTTTCCTATTTCACCTTCATATTTGAGTATAACATGTTCAAATATATTTTAACTTACTTATAAACCAAATCTAATTCTATTTTTAAGCTCGTTTATTTATTAACTTCTATATTCAAAATTCCAATTCAATTCTATTTGAATTCTATACTCAAATCTATTTGAATCCTATATTCAAATTTTCCATTTTAACTCTATATGAATTTTATATTCAGTTTTCCATTTCAACTCTATTATTCAAATTCTATTTCAAATTCCATTTGAATTTCTATATTCAAATCCCCTTTGAATTTTCTATATTCAAATTCCCTTTATTTAAATCTTCTTTATTCAAATCTCATTTGAATTTCTTATTCAAATTCTATTTCAAACTTTCTTTATTCATTCTTTAAACAAGTTTCGATTTCAATTCCTTTTGAAATCGATATTTCTACTTTTGGAAAATAGATTTCCATTTTCAATTTCACACTTGTATTTTTATTTCTTAATTATCCAATGATAATTCTTTTCACTTCATTTATAAACTTAATTTATAAAAGAACTATTTATAAACTTCGTTTATAAAGGAACTACTTGTTTTATTTCTTTTAAAACAAGTTAATATTTCAAATCTATTTAAAAATTCAAATTCTATTTTAGAAAAATAGAATTTCCCTTTTAAATCTCAAATATCCCTTTTATGATATTTTTATAAATTATCACTTAGGCCCCGTGATATTTAAACACCAAACAACCAATTATTTATTTCTGGTTCTCTAACACATCATATATGACAGTATATATGCAAATAAATAAACAAACAGATAATATATTTTGTGGAATCCAGTCGGATTCCTCCAACCTGTTTTCCTGCATCCAAATATATTAGTCAACATAAATAATACCCATCCTGCTTCGAGGCAGGATATTGCGGTATGAAGGTCATCCACTAATATATTTGTGGGGTGCATAAGGAAATCATCCGCTATGAAACTGCGAGCATCCGCTAATGAGACCGCGGGAACAATCCAACCATCAACCCAATATATATACAATAGTCAACCCTAAATAACTAATATATTTAAATCAATCAGATTACATTCAAAACAAGCAACAACAATTATTTTTAACAGATAAAAATAATTCTAATTAAATAGATGAGTGAGATTTACTCACCTTGTTTTTAAATCGTAATATATCCCAATCCAAATTCGATTGCATAGTATTTTGGTATGATTCCATTATGCTTCGTTCTATCGAAATCTTTATTTATGGAAATGAACCACGGATGAAACATGATCACCATCACAAGTATGAATCCTAAAACCGCTCACCC
Source organism: Allium sativum (assembly GCA_030737875.1). Lineage (NCBI taxonomy): Eukaryota > Viridiplantae > Streptophyta > Magnoliopsida > Asparagales > Amaryllidaceae > Allium > Allium sativum. The sequence continues at coordinate 717,877,858 of CM060912.1, read as the reverse complement.
TCTTTAAGCCACTACTTCTCTTGCAAATCCCATCACTGTTAACACATCATATATGATCGTAACGTGATAAATCTCGTTTAGTTCCAACCCTTAATTACTCTGTCAATTTCTCTTCTTTATTCTGTGAATGAAAACATACCTTCCCTCCTATATTTTAGCACTCAACGCCTCTGACTCCATCACGATCTCAACCTGTTCGCAAGTAGCCCAGTCCCTTGTTCAGGCAATCGGACTTTGAGACCCAAGCACTAGGTCGTACAAACCCTTCTGACTTCGCCTTGCTCCATACAGTGGAAGTCGCGATGCCTTCTGCCATTCACGTCCTGCAGTTTTAGGGTTCCAGTACAACGTCGCTCCCCCACCAAAGTTCGAACCCTCGGATAGTGATGCAACTCGACACTCCTTTGAACCACAATTCGCGAGCATCCCAAACCGTGCTCGAGCTCCACGCATTCGCAATTTCAGATCGCAACTTCTATTACGAATTCCTCTCTTCACACGAGCAGCTTGAGCTGGGTGTCGACCTTCAGAAAAATGGAGCGGACTTCTTTGCGAATCCGATTTCGGAACCCTTCCTTTTTTTAACTCGGTGGAATGATTTTGGTTTGCTTTTGAAAGAGGGGCCTTTGATTTTTTTCACTGATATTTGATTTAAGAAATTAAAGAAAGGGGGTGATATACACGTAAATGTGTATATTTTATTCGCATATTTATCTTATTTTATCTTTTAAATAATTGATATTGTGTATTTATAGTTGTGTTTTCAGATTCTTGACAAGAATCATGGTTTAGAGCATTTGATGAATAAAGCACGAAGAATTTGCTGAAAAAGAGTGAAGTTAAAATTACTAAAGCTTGAAGAGTTTAAAGCTTGAAGAACGGTTGCAAATAGAGTTCAGTTGGGTAGATTTGGCTCACTAAAGACTCATATTGTGTTCACATTGGATCAATTGCAGACCATTTCACTCATGTAGCGTTCACATTAGCTCCTTTGCAAGGCTTCTCATTCATGCACTGCACGCGTTCACACTGGCTCACTTACAAGGCCTCTTACTCTACAACCCCGTTCACACTAGCTTATGTGTTATTTGGGCTAATTCTTTAGTCCCACATTGTGGAATTTGCCAAGTAGTCTTTGTCATATCAGCTATAAATACCTTGTATCTCATTCATGTAAAGACACACTCAGTTTTATTCTGTAATCCTTTTCTTGGAATAAAACTCTTCTTTCTCTCTTCTATTTAGTTTTTATTGCATTTTATTTATGTCTTTTATTTTCTTTTTATTTTCTTTTCTTTTAGCTATGTCTAGCTAATCTTCTTTAATTAGGGGGTGATGACGCTAATAGTTATGGTTCAATATGAATCACATAGCCAAAAGATTAGAACTTCATGTATGTAGATCTAGATTTGAACTAAGGGTTAGATCTGAACCTTCATACCCTGTGTCGTTTAAGAGCTGTGCTCCTTCGCAGGGTATATTCGAGTTCAATCTAACACTTATCAGATTTAGATTTAATATTTAGGGTTTTAGAAATAAAATAGTGAATCAGTCCTGATAGCCTATGGTTGTTTAAGAGCTGAGCTCCTGCATAGGCTATACTTGTTGTTATTTACTTATTTGTTTCTATAAACCCAATTATCGTTGATTCATGTTTGTGACAGAAACATGAATTAGATCTGATTAATCTGTTTGGCTATTGATGAATATTAATCTAATTTATGTCATCGCTCCCTATTTGCTTTCTCTTATTAGATAAATCTCTCTTTTATATTTAATTGCTGTTATTTTCTGTGTTTTCAATCAATCAAAATTGTGGAATAACTTGATTGGATTTATTAATTAAAATATTTTTGGTCCCAGAGTTCGACACCCTCTACAACAATCCTTGTTGTTTAGGAAAACCGAACGGATTTTACAGTTGTTTACAATTGTATAATTTGTTCGCAAACAGGGGGCCATTTCTGATTTTATCTGAAGCTTTCGGTTTCGGATTGAATCAGAATGAATTAAAAGAGGAAGGGAGGAGCGGTTTTTATAAAGGAAAAAGAAAGGGGCATGGTTGTTTTATTTCCTCATGAAATTTCTAAAACTTAAGGGAGCCACGGTAAGTGGTTAGTTGGGAGAAGGAGATCCACTTAAATTTTATTTAATTATTTTATTTTCCTTTGAATTGAACCGGTATCTTTTAAATTAATTACCCATGATGCCAAATTCCTTTCTGAATCCAACAACTGTCTATTCTAGGGTAAAACCACTATTCTGAACCCACTGGGATAAGTCACGAAGTCTTATTTTCCTTTGAATTGAACCGGTATCTTTTAAATTAATTACCCATGATGCCAAATTCCTTTCTGAACCCAACAACTGTCCATTCTAGGGTAAAACCACTATTCTGAACCCACTGGGATAAGTCACGAAGTCTAATTCGATCATCTGGAATAGATATTAATTTAAATTGATATAAATTAAATTTCAAACCATTTAAATTCTTCAATAATAATGTAATATTATTATTCTAACTCAACTGAATTTTATACTGATCATCTGAACTAATTCGATTTAGTTATATATTTTTAAATTAAATTATTACTACAATACGATAATTTAATTTATTCGACATTAAATCGAAATCGATTATTAAATTGATAACTTAATATAAAATTCAATTTATATTATCCACCAAATATTTAAATTCGTATTAAATATTTAAAATTAACCCATAACAATCCGGGTCATTACAATCTTCCCCACTTAAAATAATTTCGTCCTCGAAATTGCTAGGGTAGAAAAAGTGCTACAAGCCCATTTATCTTTTCAAAACTTATTTATGTTGATACTCAACATTTCAAACTTCCTTACGTAACTTTCTTTCGAATAAATCCCTATTCGATAACTCCTCCCTTCGAATAACTATATTCCATAATCTCTCTTTCGAATAACTAGATTCGAAAACCTTTCTTCGAATAAACAATATTCGATTTACTCTATTCAATTTACTCTTATCAATTAACTCTATTTGATTTAACTCTTATCGATTAACCCTATTTGATTAGCTCTTTTCACTTAACTCCTTCTGAATAAGCTATATTCGATAACTCCTTTAACTCTATTCGAATAAACTATATTCGATTAACTCCTTTAATTCTATTCGAATAACTAATATTTGATTTAACTCCATTCGCTTGACTGTAGATCGCAGCGATCACAATGGTTACGCCTGATTCCCTCAGGAAACATCCGACCGCCCTAGGCTATCTGCAGCCCTATGAATTACGCTAGTAGTCGTAGGAAATGGCAACTTATCCTGAGTAACTATGTTTGACTAACTCTATTTCAATAACTATATTAGATCAACTTTAATTGAATAACTAACATTCAATTAAATTCTAATTCGATTAACTATGTTCAATTAGATCTATCTGGTTAACTCCAAATTTGAATAACAAATATTCGATAAAATCTAATTGAATAACAAATATTCAATGAACTCTAAGGATTAACCCTGACTGATTAACTCTAACTGGTTAATTCTTACTCTAATCGATTTATTTTAACTCTAATCGATTATTTCTAACTCTAATCGACTTCTCCTATTCGAATAACTCCTATTGGATAACGTTTATTCATTTATAAAGATTTACTTTTAGTAACGGTTCTTCACTTTATAAATGTTCTCTTTAATAACGTTACTTCACTTATACAAGTGTTGTGTACCCTTTCTATTTAAAACTATCGGTGTTAAAAACCAATATCTCTTCTCTATATAAGTTCAGACTTATATATTCCATTTATCGAATGATAAATATTTAATTTAATTTATAAACTGTTATTTATAAATTAATCTGTTCTATTTATCTGTTAAAAACATATTTTCCATTTTCTATTCATCTTCTAAATATTCCTTTGATTAAATTCTATTTATTTAACAAATAAATATCTCATCTATAACATTCTATTTATTTTCTATAAATAAATATTTCCAGTTAATCTATTTGTAAATGTTTTACAAATATTTCCTTTTAAATTCTATTTGTAAATGTTTTTACAAATATTTCTCCTTCTATTTGTTTGCATATAACTTCCTTTGTATTTGTTTTACAAATATATTTCCTTTATATTTGTTTTACAAATATATTTTCTTTTATATTTGTTTTACAAATATATTTTCTTTTTAACTCTTTTGGTTTTTCCTTTATTCACACCTAATTCATATTTCATTCACATTGATTTTACTCAATTTATTCATTTCGATCCATTTAACTTACTTAAGTTAGATTTAATTTCAATCATTCAAATTCCCAGGGTTTTATTTCAAAACTCCTTTGAAGTAATATAAATATATACATATATTTATATCCATCTCAAATTCAAAACATTTGAATTTTCAAACAACTTGTTTTCTTTTCAAACAAATTTCCATCAAAAACTTTTCTAAGGCAGCAATTCATCACTTAGAAACTCAAAAATGAACACCGATGATGGTCGACTCATCACCAGAATTATTTCCCAACTACTGAATGGGTTCAATGCTATATTATTTGATATTCATTTAGAAAAAATATTTTTCCAAACTCCCAAGATTTTAAATTCTGAATTCTGGTTTGAATTCAATTCTAGTTCATCTTATTTGTATATTTAATTCATATACAAATTCTATTAGGTTATATATACCAATTTCAATTTTATAATATTATCGGATTATAATATTAACAACCAATTCATCCACATATGATGATAATTTCAGAAAATTATTCCTTCTATATCAAAATAGAATTTTGGGTAAAATTATTTCAATTACCCACTTAAAACAATTTCGTGTTCAATCTTCTGTTCAAGTATTTACAAACTCTTATCGACGTCGTGGCGTCCCACGATTCGACCAGAATTCATAAACTACCAACCAGACTAGCCAACACAATATAAAACAATTGTTTTAATCATTTAACAAATACGCACTCTCGTATATATACACTCAACTCATTCTAGGATACTACTGATCTTATCTCTAATGAGCACATGCCACACAAACCTAGGTATCGCTCAACCAAAGCTCTGATACCAACTGTAATGGCCCGCAAATCCGTAATACCTGAGTTGACTATATACATCATACGTCCAACCCAAATATCACGAAAATACGAATCATTTTTCTTTAGAAGAAAAAGGTAGAAGAAGAACAACAATAACAACACAGAATCTCACATCGCGGCGGAACAAAATATAATATATCATATCTTTTGAAATACAAAATTTCAACTGCATAACATACACTTATCAGAGTACAACACTTACAACACAGCGGAACAAAACTCTATACAACTAACGCTGAAGCCTCCTACTCCAAGCTTCTTTAGATAGATCTGTAAAATCCTGAACTACTTGACTGCCCGTATAAATTTAGGCACCCAAGAGTTTAGGTAGAACAAAACAAAATAAACTTCGGGTCGGTCATGGGACTGGTATGAGTAAACGATTTTAAAAAGTTTCAGAAAACTAAATGATACCTCATAAGACCACGCCGTATAACACAGATGTAACAACCCGGAAAATCTAGACCAGTTTGAAAATTTTAATTTGGCTATTTTAGTGAATTTAAGATATTTAAATTAAATATTTTAAATAAGAACGACAAAAAGTAAGTTTGAATCGACGTTTGAAAATGAATATAATTAATTCTAATTATAAACAAGGCCTAAAATGGCGCGGTAGTTTCAAAATTTGAATTCAAACTTTGACTGACTATACCGGGTGCAAAACAAAATGGATTTTAGTGAAACCAAAAATATTTAAATCTTTTAGTGAATATATTTCTAACAAATTTGAAAAATTGAAGTTTCATAGTGGGATGCAAAAGTTATGGCCAAACGAATTTTCAGAAAGGTCGCTATAGAGTTTATATAGCCCGTGAAAATGGCCATTTTGCAAACGACCTCAGAATTCGACGAAACCACTTTTGTTGGATCCGAGATGTCAGATTATTGCTAGGTTTCAAATTTCATAATTTTTGAACCTAGCATGTGAGCGTGGCAAAGGAAAATGTGTTTGGTCGATTTCTATTAAACTGGATCGACGAGAAAAGGCCCATTTTTCAAACGGTCTCAGAATTCGACGAAACTAGTTTTGTTGGGACCGTATCGTCAAAACATAGCTAGATTTATTTTTCGGGAATTTTTAGAATCAATATGTGGCCCCAGCAAAATGAAATATATATGAAAAGTGAATGATTATATATATATATATATATATATATATATATATATATATATATATATGCGAATGGTAAATATATGTGAAATGAAAAACGATATATATATGAAATGAAAATGATATATATATATGAAATGTGAAAATGATTTGATTGTTAAAAATATAATTTTTAACATATATATATATACACTGTATAAAATTGTCATGTATATGAAATATTCGATTTTGATATAAAATAGAAAATGAATTCAAATTGAATGGAATAGAAAATGAATTCGAATTGAATTGAATAGAAAATGAATTTGAATTGAATTGAATAGAAAATGAATTCGAATTGAAATGAATTTGAATTGAATTGAAATGAATTTAAAACGAATTTATAAGGAAAAAATTCAATTTTGATTTGAATTTGAAATGGAAGTTGAAATTGTTTTTGAAACGACTTTAAAACGATTTGTAAAATTCGTTTTAAATAGAAATCGACAAAATATATATTATATATATAATATATATAATATAATGTCCTGAATAGAATGCGCCGCGCTGTGGCAGTTTGCGAATTTCGACCATTGACTTCGAACGGACATTACGGGAGATCCGACCGTCGGATTCTCCTAAAACCGGAACCTTTGGGTTCGTATCGAAAAGAGCTTTCTAATGAATATTGGAGATTTGAAATCTAACGGTTGTATTTGGAATTATGTCCAAATTAAATTTGGAAAAGGTCGTTGTAAGTGCAGTTCGATGACCGTTTATGGAAATTGACTGTACGGGCCTTGATAAAATTATTAAAAATATCGATAATTTGTGTAAAATCATAATAAATGATTTAGAAAGAATTGGGATGAAAAATTCCATATTTGAAAAGATAAAAATATATTTTTATCGAAACGAACTAGTTATTAACTAGAAAAATAATCCAATGGTTATAAATAAATAAATTGGATTGGATTTGAATTGAAATTATCTTCAGATAGTTTTGATATTGGATTTCGTGATTATACAGATATTGTGATGGGAATTTGGAAGATATCGATATCGTTTTTCCCGATATGATATCTGTTGGTTTCAGGATTTGATGTTGAATGTAAGTCGATACTATCTCTATTCAAAACCTTATATTTAATGTCAAATTGGATTGATTGATTGTTTGGATTGTGCTCGACCAGTTTATGAGCAAAATATGCTTTTACATTTAGCATTGGGTTGGGTAGAAATATACGTTTGTAACACCTTGTGAAACACTTCACGATTTGACGATAAGGTGTTTAGCGATGTGGAGTTCATTTCAAGTTTAATGAATGATTTTAAAATGATATTTTCCTTAAGTGAAAAGAAATATATTCCCGATTTTAGACAGGGAATGTTTTATAAAAATGTTTTATAAAGCAAAAAGGATTTCGAGGCCCAAAACCCGATGATTTCTAAAATGATTTAGAAATGTATTATGTGTTACATTGTGGTTCATCGCATATTCGATTAGTTGCTATTGATGATGTATCTGTTTGGTGGCGGAGAATTTATTCTCTTGCTTAACACCCTTCTTTGAGACGTACGAGCTCAAAGGTTATGTGATTAATAGTGACTGATCATATGTGTGAATTACTAATGTGAAGTACTATATTTTGAAAGTACTTGTGATTATTATGTTGTGAAATGATTTTCCCTACTTTGGGATATGAAATGATTTAGTATGTGGCTAAAGAGTCGGGTAACCCCGAGACTAAAAGTATGGGTGAGAGGGCGGTGTATGCTCTCCATGTGTAGGAGGTGCATCGTCGGTGTAGCCTGCTCCTATGTGGGGTAGGTGCACATTTATATATCGAGTTGCTAGGTGCATACCCTTTGCCTTGTCGATGGGGAGCACGATATTTAGTTGCATACTTGTCTGTATGCATTGTTATGTTTTGGAATTCATATTTCCAAACAATTTGATTTGAGATCCCGAAGTGAAATCTATTTTGATATAGAAAGTTAGATATGTATTTCAAATGATTTGAAATAAGAAATCGGGAATAAAGTCCAAAGGAATGATTTCTGTAAATTGAATTGGATTTGGAAAATCTAAGTGTGGTGATTAATCTTAATGGGTAGATTGGGATATTGCATGTTGATTGATGCATAGTAGATCCATATAAATATTACTGATTGTTGTTTATACACTGACATTCATGGGGGTAAACCCGTTCCACGTTAGCGGCGTGGTCCTGTGATTTGTCTTATGATTAAATAAGTTAATTTTAACTGTAGAGTTTCTCACACCAGTCCCATGACTGACCTGTAGTTTGCTTTTCCCTTGCACACTTGGGTGCCCCTATTTTCCACACGGGCAGTCGAGTAGTTTGTTTTGCAGATACTTATTTTGAGCAGGATTCTGGATTGAAGCTTAAAGCTGTGTCTAGTGCATTCATCGTCTTCCGCTGTGTTATTTTATATTTCCGCTGTGCATTTATTGTAAAATCATCTTCCGCTGTATTTTTATATTTTGACATACTCTGATATTTTGTACTCTGATGTAACATTATTATGATGTTTATAAAAGTCTTCTGTTATTTGTTCTGATGTGTTGTATACCCAGAGTTAGCGTATGCGGGATTCGAACGGTCTTCGTCGATTTAGCGATCGATTAGGTCCGAGCGAAATCCGTGTCGTTACAACGGAACGGGTTTTTTCCCTTATGAGAATCCAAACACTTGATTTAAATTTCAAATCCTCTTTGAAAGAAACGGTAATCTTTATATCAAAACTCTTTTGATATTATAATAATGTCTAAATCAAGTAAATAACAATCTAGTGGAACGTTTGCATCTCACGTTCCACATATATATACAATCAAAATTGCAAGCACTTATTGGGTAATGGATTTCCAACTATGACAAGGTATGGAACCACCTTCCGCTGGTGTATCTCTAGAGGAGAATACACCGAATTCAACAAGAACATCTTGCAACTCAGCCACACATGGCCGACCACTTATTTCGCTTGAGTGTATCGAATGTATATCACCAACGGTTGGGATCAACAACCATTTCCCGAATGGGACAGCATCAACAATAGATTTTTAGAAGTAAATGAAACTCTAGATCAGGTGATTATACAGCCTAATAGGTGCGACCTACATAGCCATGCTGCCAGCCCGATTTCTATCATTTACCGGTTGATGAGGCTTGAGGTTACGCTTTATCATCACATCAGATTCACTTCGAGTGCCACATTGTCAGATCCATCGAAAATCACTAATTGACGTCTACAACAGTACATTGCGTGTTAGCTAAATAAGTTTCCTTCTCCGCTTCCACTCTTGGTACTGTTGAAGAAATCAATGTACGTGACCTTTCTGGAAATACTCTGTCAGACATTCATCCATACAAGTCATCCAAGAACAGGATGAACCGAAGGCACTATTCAGTACATCCATCTTAGGTACTGTTATCTAAGACTTATATAATAGCCCTTGCACTTTACTCCATCTTCAATTTTCTTTGCCATACATGATTCGCAACGCTTATGCCAATACAGAGTGGTTCTTTGGATAATAATCCAACCGGTCTCTCCATATTGACAACGATGGTCAAAACTTCGATAGTCTGTGATTTAACTATCGAATAAAAACAAGTGTTTCGATAGTCAATGATTTAACTATCGAAGAAAACAAGTGTTCATCCAATTATCAAACAATCACTGAGCCCTTAATTAATATTCCATTAATTAAATCACTTCTCTATTTCTTTATCAATATTTGTTAACCAAATATTTTCAATAACCATATTGCCCTTTTACGTTATTTGGAAAACATTTCCGAATATCGCCTTCCTTTATTTTCTAAACTTTAGAAAATATATGCTATTTATAATTGGAAAATATTCCAATTACTTATCTCTTTTCCGATCTTGTTTATTTCTATACTTAGGAAATATTCTTTATTATATTTCCAAGCTTACACTTATTTGGGTTAAAACGGATGTTGTGTATAACATCGTTACGACAACCCAAATACTATATTCAATTACCACTTATTCAACATTGATTTTCGAGCCTGAAATCTTACTATTTATTTGTTAATAATGAAATCAATCAAGTTGGGGTATAACTACCTCTCAGACCTTGACTGAATAACATTTATAACGTCAAAACAGATATGACTACTTACTCGAATAATCAATACCATACAACTACTTATTCACTTTTAAACACATATACGCTTTCTCTTTCTATTCTTATGAGATTTTATTCTTATACTTCCTTTTTTATTATACTATTCTATTTCTAAGTTCGTTTCCTTATCGACTTCTATATATATTGATATATAGATTTCTAGTTATCAAACTTCTTAAAAATATTCGAACTCCTTAAATTTCCGGAAAAAATCGCCATAACCTCCTTTGTACCGGGAGCATCGGGATGTTTCAAATAGCCTCTCATGGACCTCACCAATCCAAAAGAAAAAGAAAAAGCCAAGCGGCTTGCCGATACGACGCATAAAATCTCATATATGAATTAAATACATACCTTTTTGTCGAGCATTCTGTCTATTTCACTTCTATACTTTATTCCAAACCTGTCTCATGTATATCCATACATTTCTAATTCATTTCAACTTAATCCAATCGTTTTAACTTAATACAATCATTTTAACTTAGTTCGTTAATTGATTTGCAAATTAACTGTTTGCCAATTTCACCTTCATATTTGAGTATAACATGTTCAAATATATTTTAACTTGCTTATAAACCAAATCTAATTCTATTTTTAAGCTCGTTTCTTTATCGACTTCTATATTCAAAATTCCAATTCAATTCTATTTGAATTCTATATTCAATTCTATTTGAATCCTATATTCAAATTTTCCATTTTAACTCTATATGAATTTTATATTCAATTTTCCATTTCAACTCTATTATTCAAATTCCATTTCAAATTCCATTTCAAATTCCATTTGAATTTTTATATTCAAATCCCCTTTGAATTTTCTATATTCAAATCCCCTTTATTTAAATGTTCTTTATTCAAATCTTATTTGAATTTCTTATTCAAATTCTGTTTCAAACTTTCTTTATTCATTCTTTAAACAAGTCTCGATTTCAATTCCTTTTGAAAACGATATTTCTACTTTTGGAAAATAGATTTCCATTTTCAGTTTCACACTTGTAATTTTATTTCTGAATTATCCAATGATAATTCTTTTCACTTCATTTATAAACTTCGTTTATAAAAGAACTATTTATAAACTTTGTTTATAAAGGAACTACTTGTTTTATTTCTTTTAAAACAAGTTAATATTTCAATTCAAATTCTATTTTAGAAAAATAGAATTTCCCTTTTAAATCTCAAATATCCCTTTCAGGATATTTTTATAAATTATCACTTAGGCCCCGTGATATTTAAACACCAAACAACCAATTATTTATTTCTGGTTCTCTAACACATCATATATGACAGTATATATGCAAACAAATAAACAAACAGATAATATATTTTGAGGAATCCAGTCAGATTCCTCCAACCTGTTTTCCTGCATCCAAATATATTAGTCAACATAAATAATACCCATCCTGCTTCGAGGCAGGATATTGCGGTATGAAGGTCATCCACTAATATATTTGTGGGGCGCATAGGGAAATCATCCGCTATGAAATTGCGAGCATCCGCTAATGAGACCGCGGGAACAATCCAACCATCAACCCAATATATATATATAATAGTCAACCCTAAATAAATAATATATTTAAATCAATCAGATAGCATTCAAAACAAGCAACAACAATTATTTTTAACGGATAAAAATAATTCTAATTAAATAGGTGCGTGAGATTTACTGACCTTGTTTTTAAATCGTAATATATCCCAATCCAAATTCCATTGCATAGTATTTTGGTACGATTCCATTGTACTTCGTTCTATCGAAATCTTTATTTATGGAAATGAACCACGGATGAAACATGATCACCATCACAAATATGAATCCTAAAACTGCTCACCCTCTTTAAGCCACTACTTCTCTTGCAAATCCCATCACTATTAACACATCATATATGATCGTAACGTGATAAATCTCATTTAGTTCCAACCCTTAATTACTCTGTCAATTTCTCTTCTTTATTCTGTGAATGAAAACATATCTTCCCTCCTATATTTTAGCACTCAACGCCTCTGACTCCATCACGATCTCAACTTGTTCGCAAGTAGCCCAGACCCTCATTCAAGCAATCAGACTTTGAAACCTAAGCACTAGATCGTATAAAGCCTTCTGACTTCGCCTTGCTCCATACAGTGGAAGTCGCGATGCCTTCTGCCATTAACATACTGTAGTTTTAGGGTTCCAGTACAATGTCGCTCCCCCACCAAAGCCTCGGATAGTGATGCAACTCGACACTCCTTTGAACCACAATTCGCGAGCATCCCAAACCGTGCTCGAGCTCCACGCATTCACGATTTCAGATTGCAACTTCTATTACGAATTCCTCTCTTCATGCGAGCAGCTTGAGCTGGGTGTCGACCTTCAGAAAAATGGAGCGGACTTCTTTGCGAATCATATTTCGGAACCCTTCCTTTTTTTAACTCGGTGGAATGATTTTGGTTTTCTTTTGAAAGAGGGGCCTTTGATTTTTTTTTCACTGATTTTTGATTTAAGAAATTAAAGAAAGGGGGCCATTTTTGATTTTATCTGAAGCTTTCGGTTTCGGATTGAATCAAAATGAATTAAAAGAGGAAGGGAGGAGCGGTTTTTATAAAGGAAAAAGAAAGGGGCATGGTTGTTTTATTTCCTCATGAAATTTCTGAAACTTAAGGGAGCCACGGTATGTGGTTAGTTGGAAGAAGGAGATCCACTTAAATTTTATTTAATTATTTTATTTTCCTTTGAATTGAACTGGTATCTTTTAAATTAATTACCCATGATGCCGAACTCCTTTCTGAACCCAACAACTGTCCATTCTAGGGTAAAACCCCTATTCTGAACCCACTGGGATAAGTCACGAAGTCAAATTCGATCATCCGGAACAGATATTAATTTAAATTGATATAAATTAAATTTCAAACCATTTAAATTCTTCGATAATAATTTAATATTATTATTCTAACTCAACTGAATTTTATACTGATCATCTGAAATGATTCGATTTAGTTATATATTTTTAAATTAAATTATTACTACATTATGATAATTTAGTTTATTCGACATTAAATCGAAATCGATTATTAAATTGATAACTTAATATAAAATTCCATTTATATTATCCACCAAATATTTAAATCCGTATTATATATTCAAAATTAACCCATAAGAATCCGGGTCATTACACTACTAGTGGCAGTCATTCCAAAATTTCTAATCGGCAAGTTTCGGTCCAAAATTATGGAAGGATTGATATTTGAAATAAGCAATTTCAACGTTAAGAACCAAAAGAAATCTTATCAGGTCGTGGAAAATCCATACAAGATTGAGTTTCGTCCTAACACAGGCATAATAAAACTGCTCGGGGATGAAATACAAATTCTGAAGTACAAATTTGATTTTTTTTTCATTGGACAAAATAGAATCTCAATATGGAAATGATACATGCTTATTAGGTAAATTTATATTAATTTTTAACTAATATAATTGCAGATGTGATTATTACACAAATATAATGACTTAATAGAATCACATTTAATTAGCAATGTATTAATATCTTTGTAGATGTGATTGGCAAGCTATATTCGATGTAGAATATTAAAGAAAAAACCAAGTTTGATGAACTAAAAGCAAAAGTTGGTAGAGATATATTATTATCACAAATGCCAAGTACTTGTAATAACCCGGAAAATCCGAGCCGATTTAAATTTTTTATTTTGGCAATTTTGATGAATTTTGAATATTTAAAACGAATTATTTTAAATAATAACGACGAGAAATTTATTTCGAATAGAATTAGAATGTATATATTTATTTGAATGAACGTTAGAATATATATACTTATTTTTAATTATAAAAGGAATTGGAAATGGTGCGGTAGTTTGAAAATTCGATTTCAGATTTCAAATGAATGTACATGATTAAAAAAAAACCGGATTTTAGCAAAACCAAAAATATTAGAATCTATTTGAGAATATCTTTCCAACGAATCCAAAAAATCAAAATTTCATGTTGGGGATAAAAAGTTATGCCCAGTTGAAAATTCAGAATAGTCGCTATGGAAAATATAGCCCTTAAAAATAGCCATTTTGTAAACGACCTCCGTTTTTTATGAAACCACTTTTGTTGGATCCGAAATGTCAAGTTATTGCTAGGTTCCAATTTTCATAATTTTTGATATCAATATGTGAGTGTGGCAAAAGAAAACATGTTTTGACAGTTTAAGTCAATTTGGATCGACCAGAAAACGGTCATTTTTCAAACGGTCTTCAAATTTGATGAAATTAGTTTCGTTAGGACCGTATCGTCAAAAAAAAGTCAGAAATAATTTTTTTGTAATTTTTGAAGTCAGTATGTAGCCCCAGTAAATTAAAATGTACGTTTAAAATTCAATATATAGATTTATATTTGAATTTTGATAAAAACTGATCGAAACAATCGAATTGGCTAGCGGGACATATCCCATTGTGTTCAGAATGGGGGTAATTAGCTAGAGGCGTAAGTCGTTGGGTTCAGTTTAGAATTCGTATTGATAAACAAGTAAAATAGAGAATTTAATATTATTTAATTATATTATATATATATATATCCCTCTCTAGTCAAAAAACCCCCCCTTTTCTATTTTCCCACGGTTAACAGAAACGTGCCTCCCCCAAATCAAAAAAAGAAACCACCGTCTTCAAATCGCCTCCCCTATCGCCTCCGATCTTGTTCGCCAACACCCACCGCACCCCTAGCCTCCGCCTCACCCTCCTCTGGCCTTCGCAGTCAACCATTTTCTCGCCTCCCTTCGCTCTGCCCTTCGTCGACTCCCCGCATCACCACGTCGGAGGGAGCTTGGCCATGGCGAGGGAGACATTGGGCTTCTGGCGAGAAGGCGTGTCGGGAGAGACGTACGATTAGGGTAATGTCGATTTTTACTCCAGGACGCCGAAGGTGATGATGCAATGGTTGGCAGGTGCGGATTTCGAGGGCAGGTTAAATGGTAGCGTCGACGATGGCTCCAGGTGATTGCGACGACGGGATTTGGAAAGGGAGCGAGTTCAAATTTGTCTCAGATAAAATAATTACAGTGATTTTTTTTCTTCCTTTCCATTATTTATTTTAGTTTAACAGTAAAGAAAATATATATATATATATATATACACACATTTCTCTATATGTTATTTATTAATGATTTTTAAAACTATATAGAATCATAGTAAAAATTAGATTTTTAATGAAGAAAAGATCAGATTTTTAATGAAGATGAAAAATTAGTTTTTTAATGAAGAAAGGATCATATTTTTAATGAAGAAAAGATAAGATTTTTAAATAGTAAAAGGTGATATTTTTAAGTAACAAGAATAAAAAGATTCGATTTTTATAAATATAGCAAAGTAATAAAAATGTGATTTTTATCCATATAGCATTGAAATAAAAATGTGATTTTTATTTATGAACAACGTGGAAAGAAGGAGTTGGAATTTCGGACAAATCTGAACCGTTCAGAAATAAGGAATGGAGGAGTTCATCCCAAAGGTGAGAACTCCTCACCATATTTTCTTATACAGTTATTTATTTTTATAACTGCATATATGAACTGTTCCCCATCGTGCACAGACCATGGACGACTTGTGTGATTGTTTTGCTTGGTTGACTAGATTGTTTGGTTGATTAGATTGTTTTGTTGAATTTGGTTTGGGAAATGAAATGGAATTGATTTGATTGGTATGTGTATGGCTCAGGCCATTATTAGACTGGGGATAAGGCTAGGCCTTATCCCGTTTCTAGTATCATGCCGTTATGCCGCCAAAATTTTCTAAAAATATATTATAACAATAAAAATATCCTTTTCATTGTGTAAATGAAACGAATAAATATTTTATAGTTAAAAATATAATTTTTAATGTGTATATGAATTAAATAAATATTTATAAACAAATCGGATGATTTGTTTATGTACACACATTTGACTGATATTGATTGGGACGATAAATTTTACACATCACCCAACTACATAAATAAAACCTGTTTTTGATTGTTTGAAACCCCATACGGGTATTGGGATGATATATGACATACACTTGTCCCAATAATTAGCTGTATGTCGATCAATTGATTGGCAGGCTGTTGTAAGCATTAAATATTTATATTTGATGCTTATGCAGTGTAGAATGCACTTTGGGTGATGGTTGACTGTGTTTTGATTGTTGTTGTGTAAATGTGTTGTATAAAATCCATATAAATTAAATTATATGGTAATTGACTGTGTCTGATTCCAGTTCAGAAAGAATTAATATTTTAAAATAACGAATATTCTAAAATAATATTATGTAAAAGATCAAAATCTGATTTTGATGTCCGATTTGGGATGGACACGAAAATATTTCAATATATAAAGCCGTGCTGATTAGATTGACACCATTTGGACGTGAACGATATTTATATCGATTTTATTCATTTTTAGAATGAATATCGAAAAGGAAATGATTTCAAAATCTAATGTTTTGAAAATATTATCATTTATATCGATGATATGGAATATTCAATTTTGATTTGAAATTGAATATGAAGTTGAAATCGTTTTGAAAACAAATTAAGAATAATTTATAAAATACGATATAAATAGAAATCAATGAAATATAATATATATATATATATTATATATATAATGGCCTGAATAGAACGCGCCGCACTGCGACAGTTCGCAAATTTCGACCATTGACTTCGGACGGACATTACGGGAGATCTGACCGTCGGATTCTCCTAAAACTGGAATGGTTGGATTCGTATCGAAAAGTGCTTTCCAGAGAATATTAGAGATTTGAAATCTAACGGTTGGATTTGGAATTATGTCCAAATCAAAGTTGGAAAAGGTCGTTGTACGTGCAGTTCGATGACCATTTATGGAAATTGACTATACGGGCCTTGATAAAATTATTAAAAATATCAATAATTTGTGTAAAATCATAACAAATGATTTGGAAAGAATTAGGATGAAAAATTCCATATTTTAAAAGTTAAAAATATATTTTTATCAAAATGAACTAGTTATGAACTAGAATTATGAAATTCAATATTTTTAAATAAATAATTTGGATTTGAAATGGTTTTAAAAATAACTGGAATTTCCAATATATGAATTGGAATGGATTTGAATCGAAATTATTTTTGGAATATTTCGATATTGGATTCCATGATTATGTGGATATTGTGGAGGAATTTGGAAGATATATATATATATATATATATATCGTTATTCCAATACGGTAGTTGTTGATTCCAGAATTTGAAATTGAATATAAGCCGATATATTTTCTATTCTGAGCCTTGTATTTAATATTAAATGTGATTTTGGGTTTGTCGTGAATGGTGTCTTCAATAACACTTTTCTTGAACCCAGTTGAGAAAAGATTATATCTTTTTATTTGGATTTAATGAAGTTTACCAAATAATTAATATTTTTTAATTGGAATGGAATTGAATTGGTTTTTGGGTTTATCGTGAACGGTGTTTTAAATAACACTTGTTCTTTAACCCGATTGACAATAGAATAAGATTTTGGGTTGTCGTGAATGGTATCTTTAATAATACTGTTCTTAGACCCAATGGAGTTAAGAAAATCAGAAACTAACTGGAGATTACTTAAGTTGAATGGTTTCCGGGGAATTGATCTGATATTGGTTTCGGCTTTCGGGGTTAACACTTATGGAATTGTTCACTTGCTAATTTAAGGTTAAAGGCTGATAGAATGGAATGTGATTTTGGGTTTATCGTGAACCGTGTATTAAATGACATGGGTTCTTTAACCCAGTTAAAGACAGAATATGATTTCCCAAGTTAAAAAATCGTTAATATGGATTTTTGGGAAGATTAATACCAAGTGGAGTTTTAATGCATCTTTAATTAGATTGAAATGATATCCAAAGGAAGATTAAAGAATAAATTTAAAGAATTTATCTTTGTTAAAATTAATGGGAACCTTTCCCAAAGTATAAGAATATTTGAATAAAGGAATATTCTGGATTGGAATGAGGCGTATGTTGTGTTTTTATAGCACTTGTTTATTATATGCGCGAGTTATTCAGAAAGACCGGGTTTATCCCATTCTGAATAACTGATTCGACAATGTGTCGAGGATGAAGGCGGTGGTTGAAGACCGGAGGTTTTCACATCGTTTGGATGATTACTGATGTCTTGATTGTGCTATACACCCAAGGCGAGGTAATAAGTGGTGATCGTCCAGACGTACTCGGAGATCGACGGATATGCGAGGGCCTCTCCCCTGTATTGGACATATGGGGGAGGAATAAAGTGCCTTCGGTTTCGTTCAGACCCAGAACGAACTTGTAAATGGATGTGTGTCTGACATCGGATTTCGTTCTGTGTGATTGATATACATCGGTTGCATAGCGTGAATTTCCTGTGTGACATGTTGAGATGGAAATGATCAAGGCTTCTGTTGAAAAACAGAGTCTTGTGGTTGATAATCAAAGTACGACTTTAATATAGCATAGCTTTGAGTAGCATTAATTCGCGAGCCTCACACCCCAGTGTGGACCAGAAACGGGAGAGGACTTCAGGGAGGGTATGCATTTCTTTCTAGCTAACAGTGGTGTCAGCGTTTTACTAGCCCTGGCATTTTACTTATGTGGATGATGGATTGCGAGGCACCTCGGTTATATCGGTCGTTCCAGGGCCGATAGTTTGGTCGGGATATGACCAGTTTACGCCCCATAGGGGGGGGGTGGGAACACAGTGTTGAGGCATTTTAATCCACATCGAGTGGACCGGCCCTGACAATCCAAAGGCTTGTCTGCGCGCTTGTCTGAGACATGGTAGTCTAGATTATCTCGAAGCGGTAAGGACGATCCCTTTCCTTGGCTCACAGATGGAAATCCAACATCCAATACGTTATTTTGAGGTTTTAATTGTAAACCTATTTATGGCGACATAGTGGTATAGGACACTTATGCCGTCTATGATTGATACTTATGATTGAAATTGTTTTGACACTATACACTTATAGTAAAAATAAAAGATGAAATTTCATGTACCAAGCATTTTTGGCTATTATAAGGTAAAAACTCTATCCTCCGGCTTGCGTTGCATTGTGTGATGGGACCTGAGTCTTGTAATAGCTTCATTGTTCTTTATTTAGCATTGCGCTATTTTTTTTATGCACTAGTATTCTTGGGAGGAAACCCGTTCGTGTTATTCGGCGTGGTCCCTTGATTTACTGAACTTTAAAATAAAGATTAATAACTGTTTTAGTTCTCCCACCAGTCACATGACTGACTTGGAGTTTATTGTTTTAACCTAAACTCTGTGTGCCCCTATTTTCCACACGGGCAGCTAGTAGTTTTGGTTTTGCAGATTTATATTCACAGGATCCTGGTTTACAGCTGGAATGATATTCGGAAAGCTCTGTATCCGTATATTCCTTTCAGTTGTGTTTTGTATTATTTTTCCGCTGCATTGTAATTTGTAAATCTCTGATTTTTAGTAAATGTGTTATATGTAATCTATACTCTGTATATTCTTGTATTCTGATGAAGTTGTTGCAATAAGCAATGAAATGTTCTTCTATTTGTGTTCTGATTCGTCTTGTCCTCAAAGCAATCTGTTCTTTCCTTCACGGGGAAGTTCGGGTCGTCTCATTTTGGCATCAGAGCTTTGGTCTACAGAGCTCGGAGAATAAGACACGTTAGAACTAAACGAAAGAATTCATCAGAGATTGGATTACTAATATCCAATAAGAATGACTCATTAGAGATGGGGTCAGTAGTATCCTAGAACGAGTGTGAAGAGTGTATTTTTAAAAATAAATAAAATGAATGAAAACAAATTTTGTTTTGAAAATTTAAACTTTATTATTCGTATTTGAATATTTATTTTATATTGATTTGGACAATCAAGTATATAAAGATTTGGCGTATACGTCTGATCCAGGTGTATTTGAAGTTTTAATATACTAGATAGATATAGAATCACACTCTAGTCTCCCGGAGATGATTCTGATGATGCCGCAGCGTAATCAGCATTTGTATTCGAGTTTCGAAAGTGGGATATCTATATATTTCCATTAGACTGGTGTGAGAACCAATACTAGATAGGGCGTATTGTTGTGATTTGGCACCAAAAACATGATTTTTGACTATGTATATCAAAATTATGAATTTGAAACGTTAACCAACTAATCCATTGATGGTTGTGCTATATGATTATTCGTTATCTAATAAAACCATTATGTGAAAGAATGGTACATTTAACCAAATTGTATCAAATATTGGACTAAATTGAAAATTGTTTGAAATTGCATACATGTACATGCATACATATTGAACAGTTCATAGCAGGGAAGCTAAGCAGAGGACTAAAATTGTTTGCTCGACAAATAGGTACATGTTTATTGTATTTCTAGGGGTTTTGATGATTTTAGGAGCCGATTTGTAACACCCCACACCCGCTATGGTCACTCGCTAAGGGAATGCCATAACATCGGTGGAGTATTTTAAGTGAATATAGAACAGAAAAATTACAACAAGACAGATATAAGTAATACTTGAAAATTTTAAAACATCATTTCATTTCATTGCAGCGGAAAGTAATACATGTTTGGTTACATCACAAAACCATAACAAGAGTCAAGTACATAATATCCATCTTGATAAAATAAAAGTACATAATCCCACTACACAACTAATAGCCATTAAAGAAAAGATAGACTGGGCTTTACTCCAACGGTCCAAGCTCCAAAAGATAGATACAGCAATCCAATCAAAGCCCACTTGCACTAGGCCCACTCTGAGAACCTGGGGGTTGGGAAAAAAAAGATAAAAACAACGGGGTCAGACATAAGTCTGAGCGAGCTCTATAACTTTAACAATACAATCATTAAAGTAACCAGAGAAGACATAAGTTGACATACGGTAACGACTGGGGATGAATGGCTACACTAAGCAGCTTGGCAGACTTAGGATAAACTAAGATAACCGTAAAGACACATCTACCCACCCAAGGGTAATTACAACTCTGTACTTAAGATATCGGTAAAGACGCATATACCCACCCAAGGGTAATTACTAACTGCACCACACCAGTCATTCCTACTCAAAGATTGATCCCACCCAAGGACTTAAAAGAAAGATATAACTAGTAGTTTCATGTACCCCTATCTGACCACATAGGTGCCGTCTGCCCCTATCTCCACTAGGTGTACCCCACTACTCCCCAAGCGATCGGCTCCCTAACGTAGATACCCGTGCTGGTCCCACAGTGGGGTGTATCACTCCCCTAAAGTGGCAACCCAATACTATCAACGGTGCACGGCTTATACCTACACGATGCAACAACGGCTTATCTACCAGCCCGGGCCCACACACGCATATGAAACCCGTTGGACTTGTGTTGCCACTGCTAACCCGTTTTGGCCACTTATAGACAAACCCAGTATGCGTGTCCCGTCCTCGGCTTGGGCCGAGCTCAAAAAGATACGTATGGGATACCGGTTGTAATGGGCCCCCACAAGCTACCCACCTAAGCTTGTCATTCATTTAGTATAACCCAATAATGGGTCCCCACAAGCTACCCACCTAAGCTTGTCATTCATCAAATGCAACCCTATAATGGGTCCCCACAAGCTACCCACCTAAGCTTGTCATTCATCAAATGTAACCCTATAATGGGTCCCCCACAAGCTACCCACCTAAGCTTGTCATTCATCTAGTGTAACCCACTTAACCCTTTTAATAATCATGTTCACTTACATGTTTAAAGTTTGGTTAAGTCATTTAATTATATTTCAATTGCCACCCAAGGCACCCACTAGATTTCCACATGCCACCCAAGGCACTCATTAGGTTTCCTCATGCCACCCAAGGCACCCACTTAACCCTTTAATCATGTTTTAGTTACATGTTCCACTTTGGTTAAGTATTCTAATCATATTTTCTATTGCCACCCAAGGCAACCACTAAATTTTCACATGCCACCCAAGGCACTCATTAGGTTTCCTCATGCCGCCCAAGGCACCCACTTAACCCTTTAATCATGTTTTAGTTACATGTTCCACTTTGGTTAAGTATTCTAATCGTATTTTCTATTGCCACCCAAGGCAACCACTAAATTTCCACATGCCACCCAAGGCACTCATTAGGTTTCCTCATGCCGCCCAAGGCACCCACTTAACCCTTTAATCATGTTTTAGTTACATGTTCCACTTTGGTTAAGTATTCTAATCGTATTTTCTATTGCCACCCAAGGCAACCACTAAATTTCCACATGCCACCCAAGGCACTCACTTAACCCCTCATGTCCCACTACATGCTAATATGGTTAAGTGTTTCTTAATTAATTAAGACCGTGATCTCCCATAAAGACCTCCCACATTAGACTGGCTGTTATGACCGCCTGGTTAAGCCGGTAGAGTCCGGGCAGTCTTACGTCATAACAGAGTCTAACCTCGTGTCTTTACTTTAATCACATATTTAATTTATGGCTAAGACCTCTCACATTGGGCTGACATTTGTAGCAACTGGTTAAGCCGGTAGAGTCCGGGCAGTCTTACACTACAAATGAGTCCAACCTCGTGTCTTAGTCGATTAATTACACCTAATTAATCACCCCCATATTAATTATCCCTAATTAATATCAAGTTTTTCATAACATGGGTAGACCTAACTCAATAGGTAAATTCCCATGGGGTAGACCTAACTCAATAGGTAAATTCCCACTTATGTTAATTTATTTCTTATGGTATGCTTAATCATACCCAATCATACTTTTATTAACATATTTATTAACCCCATCGTTCCCCACGTAAATCGTTCTCATTTCATGACATAATAAAGGGAAGATCCATCACAAATATCATGGGTTTAACCAAATCTTAGCATATAACTTTGTCATGGGTTAAGAGGATGTCAACTTGCATATATGAGCATATATTAACCCAACTACATTTAACCCAAACTTGCATATTATCATACACATGACTTGCATAACATGTTGCATATGAACTTACATATTATCATACATATGACTTGCATAACATGTTGCATATGAACTTGCATATTATCATACACATATCTTGCATAACATGTTGCATATGAACTTGCATATTATCATACACATATCTTGCATAACATGTTGCATATGAACTTGCATATTATCATACACATATCTTGCATAACATGTTGCATATGAACTTGCATATTATCATACACATATCTTGCATAACATGTTGAACTTGCATATAAGCATTCTCATAACTTGCATAACATGTTAAACATGCATTTAAGCATACACATAACTTGCATAAGCATTCACATTCTTACATAAGCATTCACATACTTGCATAAGCATGCATAACTTGCATATCATGTTAAACTTGCATTTAAGCATATACATAACTTGCATATACCAACTTATTAAACATGCATAAACCCATTTGTTGAATATGCATAAACCCACTTATTAAACATGCATAAACCCACTTGTTAAACATGCATAAACCAACTTATTAAACATGCATAAACCCACTTGTTGAACATGCATAAACATAGGAAAACATAGAGTAGCATATCATTACAAGTGATTCAAACTCACTAATCCGCATTCAAGACCACAAGTCTCATTACACCTAATCTACTTACTTTAGCAATTGATGTTAAAGTGATAGAAACTCACCAAACCCAAGATTAGCAAACTTATGAAGTGGAATTAGTTGCTTTAGTTGAAGAAGATGTTGATTAGAGGTTGATTAGCTTGCAACTCTCTTCATTGATTTGTGGAGGCCATGATCAAGTTTCATTTTGCCATAGTTTAGTTACAAGATCTAATTATGAATGAATTAGGGTAGGGTTGGGGTCTTATTTATAGGATTAGATAGTGTTTTAGGCCCTTAGATTAACCCTAGATTAGATTAGGACCCTTAGATCCCGGAAGCTTCTAGAGAACAGCCCAAAACACAGCCAATCCCTTAAAATGGTGCACCAGGTTAGACCTGACGAGCACCCCCTGTCGACACCCAAGTCGACAGGGCTGTCGACAGGGCTGTCGACCTGGTGCTACCCAGTCGACTGCCCTGTCGATAGGGCTGTCGACACGGGTAGCTGGGCGGGAATTTTTCCCTCCAGCGCCCAATGGCCCCAATTTTGAATTTTAAACCTGAACTTTAAATCTTTTTTGAACTTTTAATTTTCTGCAAACTTCATTGGGCCATAACCGGGCCATACGGACTCCGATTCTCGAAAACTCGGACTCTATTTCGCGTATTTTTCCGAGACGAACGCAATAACGCAGCCCGTTTCCCCCAATTCTCACATCTAAGATTATTTATTCTGTAATTAGTGAATTCTAGCATTAACCGAAATTCGGGGTGTTACACGATTGGTTAGCCGCTTGGCTGTTTCTTTTTCTTTTTCTTTTTGGATAGGCCTGTATGGCGATTTCGGGATTTTCCCGGTGCTCCCATACAGGGGAGGTTATGGTGAAATTTTTCGAAAATTTAGGGTGTTAGCTAAATTTTTGAAAAATTTGAAAAGTTCTTAGAAACTGAAAAGTTGAAGAACTTAATCCATAATGGAAATAATGAAAGTTGATTGGTTTGTAAAACAACTTTCAGCTCCTTTCCTTTTCGAGGATGAAAAGATTTTAAGTGGGCGAGATTGTAATAACCCGGAAAATCCGAACCGATTTAAAATTTTATTTTGTCAATTTTGATGAATTTTGAATATTTAAAATGAATTATTTTAAATAATAATGTCAAGAAATTTATTTCGAATAGAATTAGAACGTATATATTTATTTGAATTAAAGTTAGAATATAAATACTTATTTTTAGTTATAAAAGGAATTGGAAATGGCACGGTAGTTTGAAAATTCGATTTCAAATTTCAAAGAATGTACAAGATTCAAAATAAAACGGATTTCAGCGAAACCAAAAATATTAGAATCTATTTTAGAATATCTTTCCAACGAATCCGAAAAATCAAATTTTCATAGCGAGGATAAAAAGTTATGCCCAGTTGAAAATTCAGAATAGTTGTTATGAAAAATAAATCCCTTAAAAATAGCCATTTTGCAAATGACCTCCATTTTCGACGAAACCACTTTTGTTGGATCCGGGATGTCAAGTTATTGCTAGGTTCCAATTTTCGTAATTTTTGAAATCAATATATGAGCGTGGCAAAAGAAAACGTGTTTTGACAATTTCAGTCAATTTGGATCGACCGAAAAATGGCCATTTTTCAAACGGTCTTCAAATTTGACGAAATTAGTTTCGTTAGGACCGTATCGTCAAAACAAAGTCAGAAACAATTTTTCTATAATTTTTGAAGTCAGTATGTAGCCGCAGTAAATTAAAATGTACGTTTAAAATTCAATATATAGATTTATATTTTAATTTTGATAAAAATTGATTGAAACAGTCGAATTGGCTTGCGGGACATATCCCATTGTGTTCAGAATGGGGGTAATTAGCTAGGGGCGTTAGTCGTTGGGTTCAGTTTAGAATTCGTATTGATAAACAAGTAAAATAGAGAATTTAATATTATTTAATTATATTAAATATATATATATATCCCTCTCTAGTCAAACCCCCCTTTTCCCACGGTCAACAGAAACGCGCCTCCCCTAAATCAGAAAAAGAAACCGCTCTTCAAATCGCCTCCCCCACTCCCTCGATCTCGTTCGCCAACACCCACTGCACCCCTAGCCTCTGCCTCACCCTCCTATAGCATTCGCAGTCAACCATCTTCTCGCCCCCCCTCCGCTCTTCCCTCCGTCGACTCTACCCATCACCACGTCAGAGGGAGTTTGGCCATGGCGAGGGAGACATTGGGCTTCTGGCGAGAAGGTGTGTCGCGAGAGGCGTACGATTAGGGCATAGGTCGGTTTTTACTCCAGGACGCCAGAGGTGATGATGCAATGGTTGGCAGGTGCAGATTTCGAGGGTAGGTTGAATGGTAGCGTCGACGATGGCTCCAGGTGATTGCGGCGACGGGATTTGGTAAGGGAGCGAGTTCAAATTTGGCTCAGATAAAATAATAACAGTGAGTTTTTTCCTTCCTTTCCATTATTTATTTTAGTTTAACAGTAAAATATATATATTATTTATTAATTATACACACAGAGGGATGGCAAAAAAATCCGTCCCCGTGGTTATCCACGGGTAAAATCCGTCATGGATATGAAACGGATAGTTAAATGGGTATTCGTGGGTAAAATAAACAGGTTTTTCTAATATCCGTTAATAAATGGGGCGGGTACGGATAGTAGGATATCCGTGTCCGTGGTACCCGTACCCGTATTGAATGTGATTTATTGGTGTTGTCTATTCGGTATTTGTGTCCATATTTTTACTCAATAATTTATAACTACTGACTTTTAATATTTTTGCACATGCAGCATGAACCAACGCATCTTTTTTATCAAACCATCCCAGCATAAACCAAGTATTAACGCATGCAGCATATTTAAAGCTGTATCTCCCTAAACCCATCCCTTCTCTTCAGCAAATTCTCTTCCTATATGGGACCATAAACACATCTTTTTTAATCCTATATTTCTACAAACCAACGTGCTGCTCCACTTCTTCTCACTAATTTGTAAAGTTACGTTGCTAAATCAAACCATAGGCTGATCATTTTGTGTAACTTTTTGATGGATACTTCTGTTGTTGTCTCGTCTTTTCTGGATGTTAGTCTAAATATGTATTGGCATTTTGAGGTTAGCATTTGAGTATTGATCTAATTTGTTTTTTTTACCAAATGAATTTTTAAATAATTTCAATAAACGGTTAAAAAATAAATTGAATAAATATAATGGATACCCACGAATACCCGCCAATACCAGCAACCCGTTTAAAACCCGTTTAATGGGTACCCGCGCGGATATGGGGCGGGCATGGGGCAAAAAATCATCCAACGGGGCGGGTGATGGGGGGATACTACCCGTGCCCGCCCCACCCCATTGCCATCCCTATACACACATTTCTCTATATGTTATTTATTAATTATTTTTAAAACTATATAGAATTTGAGTCAAAATTAGATTCTTAATGAAGAAAAGATCATATTTTTAATGAAGATTAAAAATTAGTTTTTTAATGAAGAAAGGATCATATTTTTAATGAAGAAAAGATAAGTTTTTAAATAGCAAAAGGTGAGATTTTTAAGTAACAAGAATAAAAAGATTCGATTTTTATAAATATAGCGAAGTAATAAAAATGTGATTTTTATCCATATAGCGTTGAAATAAAAATGTGATTTTTATTTATGAACAGCGTGGAAAGAGGGAGTTGGAATTTCGGACAAATCTGAACTGTTCAGAAATAAGGAATGGAGGAGTGGATCCCAAAGGTGAGAACTTAACATCATATTTTCTTATATAGTTATTTATTTTTTTAACTGCATATATGAACTGTTCCCCGTCCTCCACAGACCGTGGACGACTTATGTGATTGTTTAGTTTGGTTGATTTGATTGTTTGGTTGAATTTGGTTTGGGAAATGAAATGGAATTGATTTGATTGGTACGTGTATGGAACAGGCCATTATTAGACCGGGGATAAGGCTAGGCCTTATCCCGTTTCTAGTATCGTGCCG
Source organism: Allium sativum (assembly GCA_030737875.1). NCBI lineage: Eukaryota > Viridiplantae > Streptophyta > Magnoliopsida > Asparagales > Amaryllidaceae > Allium > Allium sativum. Next base: position 717,849,944 of record CM060912.1, on the reverse strand, counting down.
TTATACAGCCGAAATTTTCTAAAAATATATTAGAACAATAAAAATATCCTTTTTATTGTGTAAATGAACCGAATAAACATTTTATAGTTAAAAATATAATTTTTAACATTTATATAAATTAAATAAATATTTATAAACAAATCAAATGATTTGTTTATGTACACACATTTAACTGATATTGATTGGGACGATAAATTTTACACCTCGCCCAACTGCACAAATAAAACCTGTGTTTGATTGTTTGAAACCCCACACGAGTATTAGGATGATATATGACATACACTAGTCCCAATAATTAGCTGTTTGTCGATCTATTGATTGACAGGCTGTTGTAAGCGTTAAATATTTATATTTGATGCTAATGTAGTGTAGAATGCACTTTAGGTGATGGTCGACTGTGTTTGATTGTTGTTGTGTAAATGTGTTGTATAAAATCCATATAAATTGAATTATATGGTAAATGACTGTGTCTGATTCCAGTTAAGAAAAAATAAATATTTTAAAATAACGTATATTCTAAAATAATATTCTATAAAAGATCAAAATCCTATTTTTGATGTCCGATTTGGGATGGACACGAAAATATTTCAATATATAAAGCTGGTTGATTAGATTGACGCCATTTGGACGTGAACAATATTTATATCGATTTTATTCATTTTTGGAATGAATATCGAAAAGGAAATGATTTCAAAATCTAATGTTTTGAAAATATTATCATTTATATATCAATGATATAGAATATTCAATTTTGATTTGAAATTGAATATGAAGTTGAAATCGTTTTGAAAATGAATTTAAAACGATTTATAAAATACGATTTAAATATAAATCGACGAAATATGTATAATATATATATTATATGTATAATGGCATGAATAAAACTCGCCGCGCTGCGGCAGTTCGCGAATTTCGACCGTTGACTTCGAACCGACATTACGGGAGATCCGACCGTCGGATTCTTCTAAAACTGGAACCGCTGGGTTCATATCGAAAGGATCTTTCCAGAGAATATTAGAGATTTGAAATCAAAAGGTTGGATTTGGAATTATGCCCAAATCAAAGTTGGAAAAGGTCGTTGTAAGTGCAGTTCGATGACCGTTTATGGAAATCGACTGTACGTGCCTTGATAAAATTATTAAAAATATCAATAATTTGTGTAAAATCATAACAAATGATTTGGAAAGAATTGGAATGAAAAATTCCATATTTGAAATGATAAAAATATATTTTTATCGAAATGAACTAGTTATGAGCTAGAATTATGGAATCCAATAATTTTAAATAAATAAATTGGATTTGAAATGGTTTTAAAAATAACCGGAATTTCCAATATATGAATTGGAATGGATTTGAATCAAAATTATCTTCGGAATATTTCGATATTGGATTTCGTGATTATACGGATATTGTGGAGGAATTTGGAAGATATATATATATACACACACACACACACACATCGTTATTCCAATACGGTATTTGTTGATTCCAGAATTTGATATTGAATATAAGCCGATATATTTTATATTCAGAGCCTTGTATTTTATATTAAATGTGATTTTGGGTTTGTCGTGAATGGTTTCTTCATTAACACTGTTCTTGAACCCAGTTGAGAAAGGATTAGATCTTTTTATTTGGATTTAATGAAGTTTACCAATTAATTAATATTTAATTGGAATGGAATTGAATTGGTTTTTGGGTTTATCGTGAACGGTGTTTTAAATAACACTTGTTCTTTAACCCGATTAACAATGGAATAAGATTTAGGGTTGTCGTGAATGGTATCTTTAATAATGCTATTCTTAGACCCAATGGAGTTAAGAAAATTAGAAACTAACTGGAGATTAGTTAAGTCGAATGGTTTCTTGGGTATTGATCTGATGTTGGTTTCGGCCTTCGGGGATAATACTTAGGGAATTGTTCACTTGCTAATTTACGGTCAAAGGCTGATAGAATGGAATATGATTTTGGGTTTATCATGAACCGTGTTTTAAATGTCACGGGTTCTTTAACCCAGTTAAAGACAGGATATGATTTCCCAAGTTAAACAACCGTTAATATGGATTTTTGGGAAGGTTAAAATCAAGTGGAGTTTTAATGCATCTTTAATTAGATTGAAATGATATCCAGAGGAAGAATAAAGAATAAATTTAAAAAATTTATCTTTGATAAAATTAATGGGAACCTTTCCCAAAGTATAAGAATATTTGAATAAGGAATATTCTCGATTGGAATGAGGCGTATGTTGTGTTTTTATAGCACTTGTTTATTATATACGCGAGTTATTCAGAAAGACCGGGTTAATCCCATTTTGAATAACTGATTCGACGATGTGTCGAGGATGAAGGCAGTGATTAAAGACCGGAGGTCTTCACATCGTTTGGATGATTACTGATGTCTTGATTGGGCTGTAGACCCAAGGTGAGGTAATAAGTGGTGATCGTCTAGACGTACTTGGAGATCGACAGATATATGAGGGCCTCTCCCCTGTATTCGGCATATGGGGGAGGAATAAGGTGCCTCCTGTTTCGTTCAGACCCAAAACGAACTTGTAAACGGATGTGTGTCTGACATCGGATTTCATTCTGTGTGATTGATAAACATCGGTTGCAAAACATGAATTGCCGGTGTGGCATGCTGATATGTAAATGATCAAGGCTTCTGTTGAAAAGCAGAGTCTTATGGTTGATGATCAAAGCACGGCTTTAATATAGCGTAGCTTTGGGTAGCGTTAATTCGCGAGCCTCACACCACGGTGTGGTCCTGTAATAACCCGGAAATCCGAGCCAATTTATAATTTTTATTTTGGCAATTTTAGTGAATTTTGAATATTTTAAATAATATCGACGAAAAATTTATTTTGAATAGAATTAGAACGTATAGATTTATATACGCCATCGTTAGAATATAAACATTTATTTTAATTATATAAGGAATTGAAAATGGCGCGGTAGTTCGAAAATTCGATTTCAAATTTCAATTGAACATACCGGGTGCAAAATAAACCGGATTTTAGCTAAACCAAAAATATTTGAATCTAATTGAGAATATCTTTCCAACAAATCCGAAAAATCGAAATTTCATAGCGGAGATAAAAAGTTATGCCCAGTTGAAAATTCAGAATAGTCGCTATGGAGTTCTGGCCCTTAAAAATGGAAATTTTGCAAACGACCTCGGTTTTTGATGAAACCACTTTTGTTGGATCCCGATGTCTAGTTATTACTAGGTTTCAAAATTCGTAATTTTTCGAATCAATATGTGAGCGTAGCGAAGGTAAACGTGTTTTGACCATTTCAGTTGAATTTAATCGACTGGAAAATGGCCATTTTTCAAATGGTCTCAGAACTCGACGAAGTTAGTTTTGTTAAGACCGTATCGTCAATACGAAGATAGAAAATATTTTTCAGGAATTTTTGGAGTCCGTATGTGGCCCCGGTAAATTGAAATGTACGTTCAAATTCAATATATAGATTTATATTTTGATTTTGACGGAAACTGATCGTAACAGTCGAACTGGCTTTCCAGACATATACCATTGTGTTCGGAATGAGAGTATTTAGCTAGGGCCGACAGTCGGTGGGTCTCGTTTCGAAGTTGAAATAAAAAGTTACTTTTTGAAATTGGAAAATAATCTTATATATTATATATAAATAGAAAATTATAAAACCCTAAAATCATTATTCTCCAAATTAGAAACCCGCTGTTCAGCCGCTCCCTCTCCAAATCGCACGAGCGATTCCGTCACCTCCCCCCATCTCGAGAGCGCGCGCCTCCTTAGGCCAAGCCGCCACCAGCCTTCACTCTCCCCTTCTCTCTCTCCTCCCCCTCCTCTCCAAAACGAATGCAAAAACTCCGAGCCTCGGAGAAGCCGCCGCCACCACTGTAGAGGTCCACCGCCGGCCTGTAGCACCTTTCCTCCGACCACCAACACCCAGCGCCGACCATGACCCCCTCCTCCGATTCGCTGTGAGTTATTTTTATTATTTGTTTTGTTTTAATTTACTTTAATTATCAGTTTTAAATGGTTATAAAGGAAAAAAATCTGATTGTTTATATAATAGCTTAGATCCAAAGTTAAGATTTTTGTTAATGAAAAAGATTAGATTTTGTTAATGAAAAAGATTAGATTTTACTAATGAAGAAGATTAGATTTTGTTAATTAAAAAGATTATATTTTTATACATAGTGAAGATTAGTTTTATTAATAGAGAATATAAATTAAAGATTTAATTTTTATTAGTTAAAAGCTTTAATTTTTATAGTATAAAGAGAATAAAAATACGATTTTTATACTCTATAGTTAGTAAAAATTTAATCTTTATATATGTAGCGAAGTAAAATTCTGTTTTTTTATTATATATATGTTGAAATAAAAATGTGATTTTTTATAGAGATAATATAAAAATTCGATCTTTATATAGGTAGTAGAAGTATAAAAATAGAATTTTTATCTATATAGTAGCGATGCAAAAATAGAATTTTTATCTATATAGTAGCGATGCATGCAAAAATAGAATTTTTATCTATATAGTAGCGATGCAAAAATAGAATTTTTATCTATATAGTAGCAATGCAAAAATAGAATTTTTATCTATATAGTAGCGGTGTAAAAATAGAATTTTTATCTATATAGTAGCGGTGTAAAAATAGAACTTTTATCTATTTAGTAGCGGTGTAAAAATAGAATTTTTATCCATATAGCGTAGTTATAAAAATGTGATTTTTATATACATAGCAGCAATATAAAAATGTGATTTTTATATATGTAGTGGCTACGGACAACGAAATTGACAAAAGGCGAGCACGACGAAGATTTCTACATAAGAAGAGTCGTGGCGTTGGGTTTAGCATATCGGTCAGAATTCTCTCACTTCAAATTTTCTGTACAGTTATTTATTTTGTAACTACATATATGAACTGCTCCCCGTCGTCCACAGACCATGGACGACTTGTTTGATTGTATTCTGTGTGAAAATTGATCGTGATGTGAAATGAAATAAATTGATCGTGATGTGAAATGAAATATATATATATATATATATATATATATATGAAAAGTGAAAATATCGTATATATTGAAAGTGAAAATATCGTATATATTGAAAAGTGAAAATATCGTATATGTTGAAAGTGAAAATATATATATATGAAAAGTGAAAAATATCGTATATATTGAAAGTGAAAATATCGTATATATTGAAAGTGAAAATATCGTATATATTGAAAAGTGAAAATATCGTATATGTTGAAAGTGAAAATATATATATATGAAAAGTGAAAATATCGTATATATTGAAAGTGAAAATATATATATATGAAAAGTGAAAATATCGTATATATTGAAAAGTGAAAATATTATATATATATATGAAAGGTGGAAATAATATATATATATAAAATGAAAATGATATATATATAAAATGTGAAAACGATGTATATATGAAATGAAAACGAAATATATATATATATATATATATATATATATATATATATATGAAATGTGAAAATGATTTGATTGTTAAAAATATAATTTTTAACATATATATATACACTGTATAAAATTGTCGTGTATATGGAATATTCAATTTTGATTAGAAATTGAACATGAAGTTGAAATCATTTTGAAAACGAATTTAAAACGATTTATAAAATACGTTTTAAAAAGGAAATCAACGAAATATATATTATATATATTACATATAATATAATGGCCTGAATAGAATGCACTGCGGTAGTTCGTGAATTTCGACCATTGACTTCGAACAGACATTACGGGAGATCCGACCGTCGGATTCTCCTGAAACTGGAACCGTTGGGTTCGTATCGAAAAGGGCTTTCTAACGAATATGAGAAATTTGAAATCTAACGGTTGGATTTGGAATTATGTCCAAATCAAATTTGGAAAAGGTCACTGTAAATGCAGTTTGATGGCCGTTTGTGGAAATCGACTGTACGGGCCTTGATAAGATTATTAAAAATATCAATAATTTGTGTAAAATCATAAGAAATGATTTAGAAGAATTGGGCTGAAAAATCCCATATTTGAAAAAATAAAAATAGATTTTTTATCGAAATGAACTAGTTATTAAAGAGGATAATAATTTATTTATTTTTAAATAAATAAATTGGATTTGAAATGGTTTTAAAAATAACCAGAATTTCCAATATATGAATTGGAATGGATTTGAATCGAAATCGTCTTTGGAATATTTCGATGTTGGATTTCGGGATTATACAGATATTGTTATGGAAATTTGAAAGATATATTTATATCATTATTTCCAATACAATATTTGTTGGTCGTAGAATTTGATATTGAATATAAGCCAATATATTTTCTATTCAGAGCCTTGTATTTAATATCAAATGGGATTTGGGTTTGTCGTGAATGGTGTCTTCATTAATACTGTTCTTAACCCCAGTTGAGAAAAAGATTAAATCTTTTTATTTAGATTTAATGAAGTGTACCAATTAAATAATATTTAATTGGAATTGAATTGGTATTGATTTTTTGGGTTTATCGTGAATAGTGTTTTAAATAACACTTATTCTTTAACCCGGTAATCGATGGAATGTGATTTTGGGTTGTCGTGAACGGTATCTTCAATAATACTTTTCTTAGACCCAAAGAAGTTAAGAAAATCAGAAACTAACTGGAGATTAGTTATGTTGAATGGTTTCTGGGGTATTGATCTGATGTTGGTTTCGGCCTTCGGGGTTAATATTAAGGAGTTGCTCACTTGCTAATTTACGGTTAGGGACTGATTGAAATGTGATGTGATTTTGGGGTTTATCGTGAACCGTGTTTTAAATGACACTGATTCTTTAACCCAGTTAAAGATTAGAACTAAGTGGAGTTTTAATGATTCTTTAATTAGATTGAATGATCGAGAATGGAGTATCACCAGTTCTGCTCCAAGCGATAGTTAAATCTTTAATTAGATTTGAACGTGAAATGGTAATTTAATTTTCCGATAACACCGTGGTGTTAGATATGAAGTATGACCAATTTTACTTCATGGGATGAATAGGCGGGGATTGGGAAATAAAACAAATGATTACTTCGGTGTGGTTCGCTAATCCCGACTAGTTTGAATTGATATTCAAAGGAAGATTAAAGAATAAATTTAAATGAATTTATCTTTGATAAAATTAATGCGAACCCTTCCCTAAGAATGTGAAATTTAGAAACTAACTATAGGTTAGCTAAGTAGAATGGCTTCCTGGGTATTGATCTGATGTTGGTTTCGGCCTTCGGGGTTAATATTTGGGGAATTATACTCTTGCTAATTTACAGTTAGTGACTGATGAATTGGAATGAGGCATATGTTGTGTTTGTGTAACACTTGTTTATTATATACGCGAGTTATTCAGAAAGACCGGGTTTATCCCATTCTGAATAACTGATTCGACGATTAGTTGAAGATGAAGACGGTGGTTGAAGACTGGAGGTCTTCACGTCGTTTGGGTGATTACTGATGATCTTGATTGGGCCGTACACCCAAGAGGAGGGAATCAGTTAGTGGTCGTCCAGACATACTTGGAGATCAATGGATAAGCGAGGTACAAGGTGCCTCCAGTTTCGTTCAGACCCAGAACGGACTTGTAAATGGACTGTGTGTCTGACATTGGATATCATTCTGTGTGATTGATGGATATCGGTTGCATGGAGTGGTTTGCCTGTGTGGCATGCTAAGATGCAAATGATCAAGGCTTCTGTTGAAAAGCAAAGTCTTGTGGTTGATGATCAAAGCACGGCCTGTATGGCATAGCTTTGTGTAGCGTTGATTCGTGAGCCTCACACCCCGGTTGTGAACCAAAAATGGGAGAGGACCTCAGGGAGGACATGCGTTTCTTTCTGGTTAGAAGTGGCGTCAGTGGTTTGACACGCTTTGACGAGTTTGACTTATGTGGTTGTTGGTTTGCGAGGCGCCTCGGATATATCGGTGACTATGTGAAGCCGATGGAGTCATTCATTGACTCATTTACGCCCCAAAGGGTGGGGAAACGCAGTGCTCAGGCATTTTAATCCACATCGGTGGACCGACCCTGACGATCCAAGGGTCACTCGAGCTCTGATCCTGAGGCTCGGGCTAGACAGTCTCGAATCGGTAGAGGACTATCTTTTGCCTCGGTTCACAGATGGAAATCCAACTTCCAATATGTGACAATTGCGGTTTTGATTGTAATCCTATATATGGCGACATAGTGGGATGGGACGCTCATGCCGCCTATGATTGATATTTATGATTGTATATAAATCAGAAACTAACAGGAAACGAGCTAAGATGGGTGGTTTCCTGGGTATTGGTCTGATGTTGGTTTCGGCCTTCGGGGTTAATACTTAGGGAATCGTTCTGTTACTAATTTACGGTTGGAGTCTGATTAAGTATTAAAAACATGAAATTTAGCGTATCAAGCATTCTTTGGCTATTATAAGGTAAAAACCCTATCCTCCGGCTTGCGTTGCATTGTGTGATGGGACATGGGTCTTATAATAGCTTCATTGTTCTTTATTTAGCATTGCACTGTTGTTTTATGCACTGGTATTCTTGGGAGGAAACCCGTTCCGCGTTAGCGGCGTGGTCCCTTGATTTACCTAACTTTAAAAATAAAGATTAATAACTGTTTTAGTTCTCACACCAGTCCCGTGACTGACCTGTAGTTTATTGTTTTAACCTAAACTATGGGTGCCCTTATTTTGACACGGGCAGCTAGTAGTTTTGGTTTTACAGATTTATATTCACATGATCCTGATTTACAGCTGGAATTATACTCGGAAAGCTCTGTATCTGCGTATTCCTTTCAGTTGTGTATTGTATTGTTATTCCGCTACGATGTATTTAAATGTAATTTAAATCTCTAATATTTGATGATGTATATTATTTGTTTATACTCTGTATATTCTTGTAATCTGACGGAATTGTTGTAATTAACAATGAAATGTTCTTCTTTCTGCGTTCTGTTGTGGCTTGTCCTCAGTTCAATCCGTGATTTCCCGTAAGGGTATTTCGATGTTGAATTTCGTGATTATACAGATATGGTTGTGGAAATTTTAAAGATATATTAATATCGTTATTTCCAATACGATACTTGTTTGTTTCAGAATTTGATGTTGAATATAAGCCGATACTATTTTCTATTCAGAGCCTTGTGTTTAATATCAAATTGGATTTGGGGTTTGTCATGAACTGTGTTTAAATGACATTAGTTCTTTAACCCGCTTAAGGCAGGATTAATTTCCAAAAAGTAGAACAATCAATATGAAATGATTTTAGAGACGAAACCAATTGGGGTTTGAATAAATCTTTAATTAGATTTGGATGAATGAATGGTGATTAAATTTACCAAAACACGTGATGTGATTAAACCAAATTTAGTTAGTTGTTGATATTGATTGTGGTTGATTGATTGTTTGGATGGTGCTCGACCAGTTTATGAGCAGAATATGCTTTTACATTTAGCATTGGATTGGGTTGAAAATATATGTGTGCTAACGCATTGTGAAACACTTCACGATTTGACGATAAGGTGTTTAGCGATGTTGTTTTCATTTCAAATTTAATGAATGATTTTGAAATGATATACTTTTCTTAAGTGAAAAGAAATGTATTCCCGATTTTGGACAGGGAATGTTTTATAAAAATGTTTTATAAAACAGAAAGGATTTCGAGGCCCAAAACCCGATGATTTCTAAGATGATTTAGAAATGTATTATGTATTACATTGCGGTTCATCGCATATTCGATTAGTTGCTATTGATGATGTATCTGTTTGGTGGCGGAGAATTTATTCTCTTGCTTAACACCCTTCTTTGAGACGTATGAGCTCAAAGTTTATGTGATTAATAATGACTGATCATATGTGTGAATTACTGATGTGAAGTACTATATTTTGAAAGTACTTGTGATTATTATGTTGTGAAATGATTTTCCCTACTTCGGGATACGAAATGATTTAGTATGTGGCTAAAGATTCGGGTAACCGTGAGACTAAAAGTATGGGTGAGAGGGCGGTGTATGCTCTCCATGTGTGGGAGGTGCATCGTCAGTGTAGCCTACTTCTATGTGGTGTAGGTGCACATTTATATATATCGAGTTGCGAGGTGCGTACCCTTTGCCTTGTCGATGGGGAGCACGATATTTGGTTGCATACCTGTTTGCATGCATTGTTATGTTTTGGAATTCATATTTCCAAATGATTTGATTTGAGATCCCGAAGTGAAATCTACTTTTATATAGAAAGTTAGATATGTATTTCAAATGATTTGAAATAAGAAATCGGGAATAAAATCCAAAGGAATAATTTCTGTAAATTGAATTGGATTTGGAAAATCGAAGTGTGGTGATTAATCTAAATGGGTAGATTGGGATATTGCATGTTAATTGATGCATAGTAGATCCATATATCTATATTGATTGTTGTTTAAACACTGGCATTCATGGGGCTAAACCCCTTCCGCATTAGCGGCGCGGTCCCGTGATATGCCATATTATTAAATAAGTTAATTATAATTGTTTAGAGTTTCTCACACCAGTCCCATGACTGACCTATAGTTTGCTTTTCCCTTACGAACTCGGGTGCCCCTATTTTCCACACGGGCAGTCGAGTAGTTTTATTTTGCAGATATATTGAGCAGGATTCTGGATTGAAGCTTAAAGTTGTGTCCAGTGCGTTTATCGTCTTCTGCTGTGTTATTTATTTATTTCCGCTGTGCACTGTATTACATTTATTGTAAAATCATCTTCCGCTGTATTGATTATATTTCGATATACTCTGATATTCTGCACTCTGATGTAACATTATCATGATGTTTATAGATGTCTTATGTTATTTGTTCTGATGTGTTGTATGCCCAGAGTTAGCGTATGCGGAATTCGAACGGTCTTGGTCAATTTAGCGATCGATTAGGTCCGAGCGAAATCCGTGTCGTTACAGCTGGTATCAGAGCTTTGGTTTATAAAGCTTAGAGAACAAGGCACATTAGAACCGAATGAAAGAATTCATCAGATATTGGATTAGTAATATCCAATGAGAATGACTCGTTAGAAATGGGATCAGTAGCATCCTAGAACGAATGTGAAGAGTATATTTTTAAATGAAAACAAAATTTTTTTTTGAAAATTTAAATCAACTATTCTTATTTGATTATTTATTTATATTGAATTTGGACAATGCAGTATATAGAGTTTTTGCGTATACGTCTGATCCGCGTGTATTCGAATTTTTAATATATTGGATAGATATAGAATCACACTCTAGTCACCCGGAGATGGTACTGATGATAGCACGTGCATCATCAATGTTTATATTCGAGTTTTGAAAGTAGGATATCTATATATTTCCATTAGACTGGTGTGAGAACCAAAACTAAATAGGGACTATTGTTGTGAATTGGCATCAAAATGTGATTTTTGACTATATATCAAAGTTATGAATTTGAAATGATAATCAACAAATTGATTGCTGGTTGTGTTGTTTAATTAATTGAATATCGACCCTTTAGCCAAATTGAACCAGATAGTGAATTGTATTGAAAATGTGTCGCATTTGCATGCATATACATGTACCCACATATTGAACATGTCATAGTAAGGAGGCTAGAGCAGAAGAATAAAATTGTTTGCCCGACAAATAGGTACATGTTTACCATAATTTACTGTTTTATTTGGGTGATGATGATTTTATGAGCCGATTGGCTAGTCGCTTGGCCTTTTCTTTTTCTTTTGGATTGAAGAAGGCCATGGGAGGCTATATGAAATATCCCGAAGTCCCCGGTGCAGGGGAGGTTATGGCGAAATTTTTCGAAAATTTAAGGTGTTAGCCAATTTTTTGAAAAATTTGAAAAGTTTTTAGAAACTGAAAAGTTGAAAAACATAAGCCATAATGAAAATAGCGAAAGTAGAGTTGATTAGTTAAACAACTTTCGACTTCGTTCCTTTTCGGGGACGAAAAGTTTTAAGTGGGGGAGATTGTAATAACCCGGAAATCCGAGCCAGTTTAAAATTTTTATTTTGGCAATTTTAGTGAATTTTGAATATTTAAAATGAAATATTTTAAATAATATCGACGAGAAATTTATTTTGAATAGAATTAGAACGTATAGATTTATATACGTCGTCGTTAGAATATAAATATTTATTTTAATTATATAAGGAATTGAAAATGGCGCGGTAGTTCGAAAATTCGATTTCAAATTTCAATTGAACATACCAGGTGCAAAATAAATCGGATTTTAGCGAAACCAAAAATATTTGAATCTAATTGAGAATATCTTTCCACCAAATCCAAAAAATCAAAATTTCATAACGGGGATAAAAAGTTATGCCCAGTTGAAAATTCAGAATAGTCGCTATGGAATTCTGGCCCTTAAAAATGCAAATTTTGCAAATGACCTCGGTTTTCGACGAAACCACTTTTGTTGGATCCGCGATGTCTAGTTATTGCTAGGTTTCAAAATTCGTAATTTTTCGAATCAGTATGTGAGCGTGGCGAAGGTAAACGTGTTTTGACCATTATAGTTGAATTTAATCGACTGGAAAATGGCCATTTTTCAAACAATCTCAGAATTCGACGAAGTTTGTTTTGTTAAGACCGTATCGTCAATGCGAAGCTACAAAATATTTTTTGGGAATTTTCAGAGTCCGTATGTGGACCCGGTAAATTGAAATGTACGTTCAAATTCAATATATAGATTTATATTTTGATTTTGACGGAAACTAATCGTAACAGTCGAACTGGCTTACCGGACATATACCATTGTGTTCGGAATGGGAGTATTTAGCTAGGGGCGACAGTCGGTGGGTCTCGTTTCAAAGTCGAAATAAAAAGTTACTTTTTGAAATTGGAAAATAATTTTATAAATTATATATAAATAGAAAATTATAAAACCCTAAAATCATTATTCTCCAAATTAGAAACCCGCCGTTCAGCCGCTCCCTCTCCAAATCGCACGAGCGATTCCATCACATCCCCCCCATCTCGAGAGCGCGCGCCTCCCTAGGCCAAGCCGCCACCAGCCTTCACTCTCCCCTTCTCTCTCTCCTCTCCAAAACGAACGCAAAAACTCCGAGCCTCGGAGAAACCGCCGCCACCACTGCAGAGGTCCACCGTCGGCCTGTAGCGCCTTCCCTCCGACCACCAACACCCAGCGCCGACCCTGATCCCTCCTCCGATTTGCTGTGAGTTATTTTTATTATTTGTTTTGTTTTAAGTTACTTCAATAATCAGTTTTAAATGGTTATAAAGGAAAAAAAATCTGATTGTTTATATAATAGCTTAGATCCAAAGTTAAGATTTGTAGTGACCCGAAAATCCGGGGGAATTTGAGCTGACTAAATAACACAAGTCCAACCCCAAATTGCACTGGAATTTCAAGAAACAAATAGAAAGAAGACAGAGGGTGAGGATAGATAAGATAGAAACTTAGAATAGAAGAAGAAGAGGAACATATATCATCAGAGTAAACCTGAATCTCACAGCGGAACGAATAAAATATGACATAACTTTTGAAATACAAAACTGAATCTTGTATACAATAACACTTACAACACAGTGGAAAATAATAATAGCTATAATCCTGAAGCCTCCTGGTCCAAGCTCTTCATGTATCTGTAAAATCCCGACTACTTGACTGCCCGTACAAATTTAGGCACCCAAGAGTTTAGGGAAAACAAAACAAACAAACTCCGGGTCAGTCATGTGACTGGTGTGAGTAAACTCAAATCATCTAAACAGGTTTATGATATCTCATAAGACCACGCCGTGAATACGGAACGGGTTTTTCCCTTATGAGAATCCAAACATCTTTGAAAAGCAATATCATTCTGATATTATAATAATGTCTAAATACAAATAGATATCAATCTAGTAGAAACGCTTGCATCTCACGTTCTACATATATAGTATACAATCAAAACCGCAGGCACGTATTGGGTAATGGATTTCCAACTATGACAAGGTATGGAACCACCTTCCGATTAGTGTACTCTAGGAATGATACACTGGAGTTCAACAAGAACATCTTGCAACTCAGCCACACATGACCGACCACTCATTTCGCTTGAGTGTATCGAATGTACATCACCCATGGTTGGGATCAGCAACCGTTCCCGTATATACATATGGGACAGAATTGATAGATTAAAGAAGCAAATGAATATTCTCTAGATAGGTGATTATACACCCTACTTCGATGCGACCGACTTAGCCATGCAGCCTGCCCGATTTTTGTCATTTACCGGATGTGAGGCTAGAAGCTACGCTTACTTTCCATTCATTTATAACACGATCACTTTGAATGCCACATTATCAGATCCGTTAATCATTAGTTGGTTTATACAAATATTCTGGGTGTTATGCTAAGGGAATAAATCCGTTGCCACCATATATATTTGTACAGCCCAACCCATTCGATCATTGGAAATACTCTGTCAGACATTCGTCCATATACGTTCGTTCTGGGACTGAACGAAACCGAAGGCACTATTCTGTAAACAGGACAGCCCTTGCATAACACCGTCTTCAATATATTCAGCATTCTTGTTTGCAACACTTATGCCAATATGGAGTGGTTCTTCGGATAATAATCCAACCGGTCTCTCCATATTAACAACGTAAAATGGTCAAAACTTCGATAGTCTGTGATTTAACTATCAAATGAAAACATGTCGGTGTACAAACAACGATCTTAATTCCAAATGGAATTATCGATCCAATCATCGAACATATATATATTCATATATATATATATATTCGTAGTCCTTATTTCTATATTTAGAAACCATCTTTGATTTATATTTGGAAAACGTTTCCGAAACTCATTTATATGGATTTCAACTAACGCTGTATGAAACATCGTTACGACTACTAAATCCATAAGTCATTTTTTACTTAACTGCATTACTAATCATCCTTTGTTATCGAACTTCAACTATTCCTTAGTCAATTTCGAAGTCAATCAAGTTGGGGTAGAATTACCTCTCAGACCTTAACTGAACAACGTTCTTAACCTTGCAATAGATAAAGCTCATCGCTTCAATTTCTACAATCATTTGCTTACGCAAAGACTCGGATTCAGATTACGAATCCACTTCTTTATGAAAACATTTATTATAACACTAACGTTATAAATTCTACTTCTGAGATATCTAACTTATAAGTCTAACATTTATTTCTTACTTTGATTAAGTTATCCAATAACTAATTTCTTTAAAATTAAATAAATCTTGATTTAAAAACCGGAAAGTAAATAATACTTTCCCCAATTCGATATAATCGAATTCGACGCATAACTCCCTTTCGAGTAATCTCTATTCGATTAACTCTCTTCGAATAGATTTTATTCGATTATCTTTCTTCGAATAGATTTTATTCGATTATCTCTTTTTGGTTAATTCTATTAAATTAACTCTTCTCTCGAATAACTAATATTCGATTAACTCTAATTTGTTTAACTCTATTTCATTACTCCTATTCGAATAACTAATATTCGAATAACCCTATTTGATTGACTCCTTTTTATTTAACTCTTATTCGAATAACTAATATTCGAATAACTCTATTTGCTTTACTCTTACTGCTTAACTCTTACTGCTTAACTCTTATTTGATTAACTCTACTGAATTAACTCTATTTCGAATAACTAATATTTGATTTAACTTCATCCTTAATAACAATGTCTGTTTTAACTCTAATCGATTAACTCTATTTGATTTACTCTAATTCGAATAACTAATATTCGATTTACTCCATTCGCTTGACTCTAGATCGCAGCGATCACAATGGTTACGCCTGATTCCCTCAGGAAACATCCGACCGCCTTAGGCTATCTGCAGCCCTGCGAATTACGCTAGCAGTCGTGCTAAATGGTACTTACCCTAATAACTATGTCTGTTTTATCTCTATCTCGAATAACTATATTCGATCGACTCTAATTGGATAACTAATATTCAATTAACCCTGATTGGATTAACTCTAATTCGATTAATCCTATTTGTTTAACTCACATTCGATTAACTAATCTTTGACTAACTAATAGTCGATTAACTTTTATTTGATTATCTCTAATCGATTAACTTTATTAGATTATCTCTAATTGAATAACTAATATTCAGTTAACTCTTTTCAAATAACTAATTCGATTAGCTCCCTTCGAATACTAAATTCGATTTAACTCTATTCGATTATCTCTTTTATATCTCGTCAATTTCCTTTTTATAATGTTTATTTTTCGTTACAACCATTCCCTTTTTATAACTTCTATTTACCGTTACAAATATTTCTAATTTACCGTTACAAATATTTCCTATTTATAACTTCTAATTACCATTACAAATATTTCCTATTTATAACTTCTAATTACCGTTACAAATATTTCCTATTTATAACTTCTAATTACCGTTACAAATATTTCCTATTTATAACTTCTAATTACCGTTACAAATATTTCCTATTTATAACTTCTATTTATTTTCTAAATAAATATTCCTTTATTCTATTTATTCTCTGAATAAATATCTCCTTTTCAATTCTATTTATTTTCTAAATAAATATCCCTTTTATAAAACTCTATTTGTTTTATAAATAAATTTCCTTTATAAAACCGTGTTCGTTTTATAAATATTTTCCTTTTATAAAATCTTGTGATTTTATAAAATGCCTTTATTTCAATATACATTGAAATATTCCTTATTACAACTCATGGTTTCTTATGATATTTAAAATATCAAATAACAATGATCAATATCATTCTAACACACATAATCCAGAACAGATTATATAACGCATCATATAACACAATATATGAAAACAGTAAAATAATTGTTGAGGAATCCAGTCGGATTCCTCCAACCTGTCTCCCTGCATCCACAGGTGTTACACAGTATAATATACATCAATTTCATTCTAATATGAAATATACTGATCAACAGACTGAATATTTGATTGACGGTTTTCTATATATATCTATATCTATGTTTTCAATCAAATCTATTTAACAGTCCAAATTATCAATACAACAATCAATCAACAGTTATCAAAAATTAAGTACAGAGTTAGTGAGTTTTACTCACATTGGACGATCATCGTTAATAACGATAACCATCGCTTGATTCTGAACGGACAATTTATTTTGCTATAAATTGTAACGAGCTCCAATCCACTCCCAGTCAATTCCAGGTTGTAGTGTCCGTCCCTACGATCCTGTCGGATCTTGTTTCACTCAATTCCCATTTATACTCCGGCCCATGAACCAACTAAATTACCCACGACCGCCTACTGTCTTCTCCATCTTCAAACAATCGCTCCAGTTCGGAAATGGCCATAGCTGCACATTTTATTTCACCTCTTTTCCTTTTATCTTTCTTTATTGGGCTTTAACTTTTCTTGCGGCCCATACAAATTTCCAGAAGCCCAGGCCCGTCAACATACCATTTGTCCAATTTTTAACACTTCTGTTCTCAGACCCTTCATGTTGACTTCACTGTTCTCGTTTGGTTTATGAAATAACCAACCTCACTATACTCCCTTCGTAAATCCTGTTACCACATACTTCTGCTAAATCAAATGGCCAAGTCCATTTCAAAACACTGCTCCTAAGTTACCGGTCCAGCCCTACTTCGTTCCTCAGCATATCAGTCGCAACAGTTTTAACGTATACCCAAACCTCTTAATATCTTCTCCATCCATTTCAACATATACTTCTTCTTTTTTAATGCAAAACAAGACCCACGTCAGTACCCCTATGCCCTCCCCTTCATGAAGACTTCTCCCTCCCAACGCAGGCACTTCCTGCTTCAATAAAATAAATGTTTTCCATACTTTATTTGTTTATTTTCTAACCAACTGCTTCTTCCCAAAACTGGGTTCAGCATTATTTATACTACTCGTACACTTTCCACTTCAATTCAATGAACCCAATACTCGCTCAAGAACTCACGCTTTAAACAAAATCACCAAAACAAAAACACAGCAGTCAACTCACCATCAAACGTATAACTCCATTTATCACGTGTACAGTCTTTCTCCTTTGTTTTTGAACTGCTACTTCCGTGAATTACATTCCCATCTCCCACGTCGTATACAACAGCAACACCACATCCTCCTTGTCCATGGATCCGCGCTCACGCCTGTTGCTATAACCCCCTACAAATGTCGAACTCCACCATGAATGCTCAAATCCTACAACGACCCCGGTCTACGGCAAAACCTCCACTGATTCGCAACTCCGAAGACTGACTTCCCCTGACGCCATCAGTCGTGGCGCAACCACCTGCCCACTGTCTTCAACTCCGCAATGTCCCACCACCTTCAATTCTATCAATCTTCTCCTACGTTGACGCCCCATCCCAACCCTAGCGAGCTGTCTGAAAATGTCGAACCCAGGAAATTCGATCGCACCATATGTTAAGTAGATAGAACAGAAGCTCTTGCCTTACTGAATCCAAAGAGATATATTTCCTGATTTTAGGTAATTGATTTGAATTCTGGTGGATTTATGAAGAACGTGATTTGGGTTTTTCCTTGAAAAGGAACTGGCGGCTCCTTTTTATCAAAGGAGAATTAAATTAGGTTTCTAAGGGAGGATTTAAATGTCTATTTATAGTGGAGAACAATTTGAGATATTTCCTTTGAATTGTGCGGATACGTGAAGGCCACGTAACCTGAGTATCAACCACACTATTTGCATTTCTAGTTAAGTGGTTTAGGAAACTAGCAACAAGCTTCTGTTGTCAGTATTCAAGTACTAGAAATGTAGAACCTATCTCTTGAATCAAATGCTTGCAAAACTACACGGAATGTGGTATCTAAACTATATATTTCGATTGTTTCATTTCTGATTACTCATGTGGTTATTCATTCCCATATAACACCGAAGTAAATATTCAGCTTTTATGTGGGTGGAATAATTCTCCTTTCATTTTTTTATTTTTTTATTTTTGACATAAGTTTTTATTGGATGTATTTCAAATATGATTGATTAACAGTATTCACGAAGCAAGGAATAATGGACGATGCTAAAAATAAATAGTATACCCCGCTATGTAAAACTCCATTCACATAATGATTTGCTATGGACAGAAATAAATATACCGTTGTGATGAGCTCGGTGTCATGATCCCAAAAATATAATAATACCGGTAGATTAACTTATATTTTGAAACCCCAAAATTGCTGATTAAGGGTGCACAACACTCCAAATAAAAAGTTGCTAATTTAATTAATTAAAAATTTCAGTAAAATTCTAAAAAATAAATTATCGTTATGTCCCAAAAGAACCTTGTCTAAATTCAAACCCTATCTCTAGTTATATCGAATAAACCGATACGGTCGATAAACGATTCTATAGCGACTATTTTAAAATTTGATTTGGACATAACTCAAAATCTACACGACGAAATCCTGATTTTTCTCTTCCACTAGAAAGATATACTCCACCAGCTCCACATGTTTCTTGTTTCACAGAAATCCGGCTTAAAACGAATCCTGTACATTCAGTTGAAGTTCGAATCGCCAAATTACGAACTGTAGCGCCATTTCAAGCTCGATTTTTAATTATATTATAACTCTACGTTCAAACTGACGTCGATTGAATATATTCGTCAATATAATTCAACTCTAAGCTGAATTAAATCTATGGGACGACCCTTTTCACAGAATATTGTGATATCCAATATTTTTTATTATTTCTAAATTAAATATATTATTCTGTTATTTAATTTAATTAAATAACCACTTTATTTTAATTAAACGACGATTAAATTCCTAAATCACTATTTTAAATAATTAACTAAAGTAATTATATCGCTGAGAAATGCGGGTCATTACAAGATTTTTGTTAATGAAAAAGATTAGATTTTGTTAATGAAAAAGATTAGATTTTACTAATGAAGAAGATTAGATTTTGTTAATTAAAAAGATTGTATTTTTATACATAGTGAAGATTAGTTTTATTAATAGATAATATAAATTAAAGATTTAATTTTTATTAGTTAAAAGCTTTAATTTTTATAGTATAGAGAGAATAAAAATGCGATTTTTATACTCTATAGTTAGTAAAAAATTAATCTTTATATATGTAGCGAAGTAAAAATCTGTTTTTTTTATTATATATATGTTGAAATAAAAATGTGATTTTTTTATAGAGATAATATAAAAATTCGATCTTTATATAGGTAGTAGAAGTATAAAAATAGAATTTATATCTATATATGAGCGATGCAAAAATAGAATTTTTATCTATATAGTAGCGATGCAAAAATAGATTTTTTATCTATATAGTAGCGATGCAAAAATAGAATTTTTATCTATATAGTAGCGGTGTAAAAATAGAATTTTTATCTATATAGTAGCGGTGTAAAAATAGAATTTTTATCTATATAGTAGCGGTGTAAAAATAGAATTTTTATCCATATAGCGTAGTTTTAAAAATGTGATTTTTATATACATAGCAGCAATATAAAAATGAGATTTTTATATATGTAGTGGCTACGGACAACGAAATTGTAAAAAGACGAGCACGACGAAGATTTCTACATAAAAAGAGTCGTGGCGTTGGGTTTAGCATATCGGTGAGAATTCTCTCACTTAAAATTTTCTGTACAGTTATTTATTTTGTAACTGCATATATGAACTGCTCCCCGTTGTCCACAGACCATGGACGACTTGTTTGATTGTATTCTATGTGAATATTGATCATGATGTGAAATGAAATAAATTGATCGTGATGTGAAATGAAATAAATTGATCGTGATGTGAAATGAAATATATATATATATATATATATATATATATATATATGAAAAGTGAAAATATCGTATATATTGAAAGTGAAAATATCGTATATATTGAAAGTGAAAATAGCGTATATATCGAAAAGTGAAAATATCGTATATATTTGAAGTTTATATATATATATATGAAAAGTGAAAATATCGTATATATTGAAAAGTGAAAATATTATATATATGAAAGGTGGAAAAAATACATATATATATATATATATATATATAATGAAAACGATATATATATGAAATGTGAAAACGATGTATATATGAAATGAAAACGAAATATATATATATATATATGAAATGTGAAAATGATTTGAATGTTAAAAATATAATTTTTAACATATATATACACTGTATAAAATTGTCGTGTATATGGAATATTCAATTTTGATTAGAAATTGAATTTGAAGTTGAAATCATTTTGAAAACGAATTTAAAACGATTTATAAACTACGTTTTAAAAAGGAAATCGACGAAATATATATTATATATAATATAATGGCCTGAATCGAATGCGCCGCGCTGCGGTAGTTCATGAATTTCGACCATTGTCTTCGAACAGACATTACGGGAGACCCGACCGTCGGATTTTCCTGAAACCGGAACCGTTGGGTTCGTATCGAAAAGAGCTTTCTAACGAATATGAGAAATTTGAAATCTAAGGGTTGGATTTGGAAGTATGTCCAAATCAAATTTGGAAGAGGTTGTTGTAAATTCAGTTCGATGGCCGTTTGTGGAAATCGACTGTACGGGCCTTGATAAAATTATTAAAAATATCGATAATTTGTGTAAAATCATAAGAAATGATTTAGAAAGAATTGGGCTTAAAAATCCCATATTTGAAAAGAAAAAAATAGATTTTTTATCGAAATGAACTAGTTATTAACTAGAATAATAATTTATTTATTTTTAAATAAATAAATTGGATTTGAAATGGTTTTAAAAATAACCAGAATTTCAAATATATGAATTGGAATGGATTTGAATCGAAATTATGATCAGAATATTTCGATGTTGAATTTCGTGATTATACAGATATGGTTGTGGAAATTTGAAAGATATATTAATATCATTATTTCCAATACGATATTTGTTGGTTTCAGAATTTGATGTTGAATATAAGCCGATACTAATTTCTATTCAGAGCCTTGGGTTTAATATCAAATTGGATTTGGGTTTTGTCGTGAACTATGTTTAAATGACATTAGTTCTTTAACCCGCGTAAAAGCAGGATTAATTTCCAAAAAGTAGAACAATCAATATGAAATGATTTTAGAGATGAAACCAATTGGGGTTTGAATAAATCTTTAATTAGATTTGGATGAATGAATGGTGATTAAATTTACCAAAACACGTGATGTGATTAAACCAAATTTACTTAGTTGTTGATATTGATTATGGTTGATTGATTGTTTGGATCGTGCTCGACCAGTTTATGAGCAGAATATGATTACCTTTAGCATTGGGTTGGGTTGAAAATATCTGTGTGCTAACGCCTTGTGAAACACTTCACGATTTGACGATAAGGTGTTTAGCGATGTTGTGTTCATTTCAAATTTAATGAATGATTTTGAAATGATATATTTTTCTTAAGTGAAAAGAAATGTATTCCCGATTTTGGACAGGGAATGTTTTATAAAACAGAAAGGATTTCAAGGCCCAAAACCCGATGATTTCTAAAATGATTTAGAAATGTATTATGTGCTACATTGTGGTTCATCGCATATTCGATTAGTTGCTATTGATGATGTATCTGTTTGGTGGCGGAGAATTTATTCTCTTGCTTAACACCCTTCTTCGAGACGTACGAGCTCAAAGGTTATGTGATTAATAGTGACTGATCATATGTGTGAATTACTGATGTGAGGTACTATATTTTGAAAGTACTTGTGATTATTATGTTGTGAAATGATTTTCCCTACTTCGGGATACGAAATGATTTAGTATGTGGCTAAAGATTCGGGTAACCGTGAGACTAAAAGTATGGGTGAGAGGGCGGTGTATGCTCTCCATGTATGGGAGGTGCATCGTCGGTGTGGCCTGCTCCTATGTGGGGTAGGTGCACATTTATATATATCGAGTTGCGAGGTGCGTACCCTTTGCCTTGTCGATGGGGAGCACGATATTTGGTTGCATACCTGTTTGTATGCATTGTTATGTTTTGGAATTCATATTTCCGGACGAGTTGATTTGTGATCCCGAAGTGAAATCTACTTTGACATAGAAAGTTAGATATATATTTCAAATGATTCGAAATAAGAAATCGGGAATAAAATCCAAAGGAATAATTTCTGTAAATTGAATTGGATTTGGAAAAACTAAGTGTGGGGATTAATCTAAATGGGTAGATTGGGATATTGCATGTTGATTGATGCATAGTAGATCCATATATCTATATTGATTGTTGTTTAAACACTGGCATTCATGAGGGTAAACCCGTTCCGCGTTAGCGGCGTGGTCCCGTGATTTGCCATATTATTAAATAAGTTAATTATAACTGTTTAGAGTTTCTCAAACCAGTCCCATGACTGACCTGTAGTTTGCTTTTCCCTTGCAAACTCGGGTACCCCTATTTTCCACACGGGCAGTCGAGTAGTTTTATTTTGCAGATATATTGAGCAGGATTATGGATTGAAGCTTAAGGCTGTGTCCAGTGCGTTTATCGTCTTCCGCTGTGTTATTTAATTATTTCCGATGTGCACTGTATTACATTTATTGTAAAATCCTCTTCCGCTGTATTGATTATATTTCGATATACTCTGATATTCTGTACTCTGATGTAACATTATTATGATGTTTATAGAAGTCTTATGTTATTTGTTCTGATGTGTTGTATGCCCAGAGTTAGCGTATGCGGAATTCAAACGGTCTTGGTCGATTTAGCGATCGATTAGGTCCGAGCGAAATCCGTGTCGTTACAGGACCAGAAACGGGAGAGGACTTCAGGGAGGGCATGCGTTTCTTTCTAGCTAGGAGTGGTGTCAGCGTTTTACTAGCCCTGACATTTTACCTATGTGGATGATGGATTGTGAGGCGCCTCAGTTATATTGGTCGTTCCGGGGCTGATAGTTTGGTCGGGATATGACCAGTTTACACCCTATAGGGCGGGGAAGCTCAGTGTTCAGGCATTTTAATCCACATCGAGTGGACCAGCCCTGACGATCCAAAGGCTTGTCTGCGCGCTTGCCTGAGACATGGTAGGCTAGATTGTCTCGAAGCGGTAAGGGCGATCCCTTGCCTTGGTTCACAAATGGAAATCCAATTTCCAATACGACATTTTGCGGTTTTAATTGTAAACCTATATATGGCGACATAGTGGTATGGGACACTTATGTCGTCTATGATTAATACTTATGATTGAAATTGTTTTGACACTATACCCTTATAGTAATAATAAAAGATGAAATTTCACGTACCAAGCATTTTTGGCTATTATAAGGTAAAAACTCTATCCTCCGGCTTGCGTTGCATTGTGTGATGGGACCTGAGTCTTATAATAGCTTTATTGTTCTTAATTTAGCATTGCGCTGTTTGTTTTATGCACTGGTATTCTTGGGAGAAAACTCGTTCTGTGTTATATGGCGTGGTCCCTTGATTTACCGAACTTTAAAATAAAGATTAATAACTATTTTAGTTTTCACACCAGTCACATGACTGACCTGGAGTTTATTGTTTTAACCTAAACTTTGGGATCCCCTATTTTCCACATGGGCAGCTAGTAGTTTTGGTTTTGCAGATTTATATTCACAGGATTCTGGTTTGCAGCTGGAAAGATATTCGAAAATGTAATGTCCCATATTTTTAGCAGTTAAATATTTAATTTAATTTATTTATTTTAAATATTTTATTTAGAATATTAATGGATTTTAATATTTGATTCATATTTAAAATGAAGTTTAAACGTTATATATTTATATAATTATAAATCGAGCTTGAAATGGCACTGCAGTTCGTAATATTGAATTTTCAACTTCAATTGAATTCACAGGGTCCGATATATGTCGGATTTCTGTGAAACAAGAAACGTTGGAACCGTATTGATGATAATTTTCATATAAAGGAGAAAAATCCACATTTTGTATTATAGACTATTAATTATTGCCAAATCAAATTTTAAAATAGTCACTATGAAAATTTTGTTATTTAGTTATAAGCCTTTAAAATGGCCATTTTGCAAACAGTCTCTGTTTTCGATGAAACCAGTTTCATTGGGACCGTAACGTTAAATTTTTGTACGGTGTTGAATTACGTGGCATACCGATGTCGTATAGGACCACGGTAGCCGTAAATGCCCGTTCATTTTATATAGAGTGCATTTTAATTTATTTAATTTAGCAGTGGGTTTTTGTGTGTAACTTGAGCAGACGATCGAATTAAGCCACGAAACTAGTTTCGTTGAGTTTGTATCGTTGATTATAGTCAGGATAGGTATATAGTTTGTTATTTTTGAAGTCCGGGCAATTTGGTGTCCAAAATGGCATTGCGGTGCGCGTAAAAATTACCTACCGGGAAAACAGTCTCAGAATGCAACGAAACTGGTGCCATTGGGTTCGTATTGAAGAATTATTATAGGATTTCAAGGTTTCAAGTTGATCGGATTTGTTTAGTGATCATGGAAAATTTAAACGCATATTTATTTCTGGTTTTATAAAGGAATTTTCTTCAAACGATGTCGGAATTCGACGAATTCTGTCCCATTGAGTCTGGAATATTTTTTCTATGCTAAGATTAACTTTTTATCAGAAAACAGAAGTCAATTGTGGATAGTTTTACGCGTTACTTTACCGCGAAGTTTCAATATAATAAAATATTTATTTATACATCCCTTTTCCTTATAAATACCTTGCACCAAACCCTATTTCTAATTGTGGTCAAAACTCTTTGGGTGGTCAAATGAAATTCGGAGACGCCACTTCAAAAAAAAAATCAAAGACTGGAATCTTCAATTGTTTCCCCTATCTTTTCTTCTAATCAAATGACTTATTCACGAACTTCCTTCATAGAAGTTTTTTAGCACTTCAAGCTTCACCCATTCAACGGGTATGATTTCAACCAGTGGTCTGTTGTGATCGTTATCAGTCTTGGAAGCCACCGCGTTCGAGGCATCGCTGCTGCTCCTGAAGATGACCGAATTAGACGAGGCTATAGCGGAAGGTCGAGCTCACATAGGCCTACAAGGTGACGCCATCCGATGAAGACCCGGGGCAGCACGGTGATGGCCGTTGTGATCCATAGGGATTGAGGAGCAACGGTTTGGAATACCTGGAACAAAATTAAAGTGAAGCACCCTGTTTGTTTTACAGAATGATCGAAGTGAGGCAGATGAACTGTTTTGTGAAACTAGAGAATAGCTTGCGTAGGGAACGAAGGAAAAACTGTCTGCCTGTCAAGGGAGAAAATGGTTTAGCCAAGGGTGAAGAGCAACATGTAGCACAGTAAAAAGGGGAATAAGATCGAGTTGTTCTTCCCTTTGAATTCAGCCATTAGCACTTAAAGATAAAGGGAACAAGAGAATGCAAATTGTGCTGGGAAAGATTAAGTAAAGTCGAATGAAACGGAACAAGCGATACCGCAATCATATTTTCGAATGCCACATGCTGGAATAGTCTAGATAGATTCGGGAGCAACTGAAATTGTTGGTTAAATTAAACATTGTTTAATTTAATCATGACCAGACCACTTCAAGGAATCAAAACAAAGTGAGTTAAACTCACTCAGTTCTTCCCATTTATATTTCATATAAATTGGGTTTTTATTTTGTGTGCTCTGTTTGCTAATGGTTGATTGTATGCTAGTTATATATTTAATTGTTGACTTAACTGATGAAATTAAACCTTGTTTAATTTCAGTGAAATACCAAATCGTTATTCTAACGATTGGCTCCAATAAAGGTAACTTACCTTGTTGGTCACGTTTATAAAGTAAACGTGTTGAATTTTTTGAACTGCTTGTGAATTGGTTGATATTAAATGTTCGTTATTTATTGTTATCGGTTAGATGAAATTGAATGATCTGTTTAGAGATAACCATTTGTATACAGGGAAGAACATGTTGGAGGGATTCAACCGGATTCCTCAAATATATTATTTATTTTCATATTATCATATGAAATATCATGTTTGGGTAATTAATTTGAGTATTGATCATTGATTGGAAATTCAACCTGTGTTTGGTTTTAACCAATGGGCAGTATTGGTTGAGTAATCGGCAGTAAATGGCCTAAAAGTAAATTGTTTTATTTATATCAATTTACCGTCAGGTGAATTGATAGAATTGAAGTTATAAATTTTATTTTATAACTGGAGATACATTCTAAAATATATTATTTTGAATAAAAGTTTATAAAAAGGAAAATAAATAAATATTTTATTTATTAAAGACTTTGATTTATTATAAATTGATTTTACAAAGTAAATCTAAGATTGACCAGATTTATGAATACGGGGATAGAAATTAACCGTAATGTTTAAAATGTGGAAGATTGGTTTGTTAAGAATTTATTTAATGGAATTTATTTAAATTTATTATATTATTAATTAATTTAAAGTGAGGATGAATTGGAATGGGGTAATAAGATAACCGTGCCTTGAGTTGACTGAGTCAACCATTGTAATTAGAATTAATTTTAAATTAGTTTGATTTGAATTAATCTAATAAAATAGCTTAATGAATCGTGTTTAAAGTTAAATAAAGATTTTAAAAGGATTTACTATTTATTTTAGTTAGTAAAGAAATTAACTATTGAAGTAGTTAATGATCGAAGTAAATTATTATTTTAATTAATAATAATTTAGAGAATTACTTTTTTATTGAAAATCACTTAGAAAGTAACCGCAATGGAAATGAGATCTAATGGAATGGTGAAAGAAGTTTGTGAACAGGTTTTGTTTAAAATCTGATTTTTTTAACAAAGTTATAAAAGGAATTTTTAAGCGACTATTATAGCTTAAATTAAATGTTACTTAATGATTTGAATTAAGTAAAGGGGAATTTAGATAAAAGGGTTTTTAATAAACCAGAGTTATATAAAAGAGATTTGAGGTGTTATATCGTTAATTTTAAATTAACGTCACTTAATACTGAGATTAAGTAAGAAGGGGAAATTATAATAAAATTTCCAAAGCAGGAATGGGTAAATGGGTTTGAGGGAGAATTAGTGGAAGTGAAATTGGTAAAAGAAATGGACTATCGGATTTTGTAAACAAAAATATGAATTATGAAATGAAATTGTTTTCAAAAGGGGTAAAGGTTAAAAGTGGTGTTCTATACTAGATTACGTAATTATTGAAGTAAGTAATAATGATTATACTAGAGAAAGAGATTTCAAAAAAAAAGTAAGAAGATATTAGGAAATCATAATTTTAATAAATTAGTTAAATGGTATTTGTATTGATATTAGACCGAAATATTGGTTTTTAAATTACAACTCGTATCCATCTTGAGGTATGAACGTTGTTGATCAAGGTCTGAGAGGTAATTAAAATATAACAACTTGAACAACTTCAGGATTATCTGAAGATGATATTAGTTGTAATGGTGAAAGAGGTTAGTAGTAATTTATTATTTCATTAGAGGAATAATAACGCAACTTTTAGGGTGGAAATTTGGGAAATATACATAATAATGATCCCAAGGGTAAAGGGAAATCAAAGGGGGTTGGCGTGAAGGTTTAGCGATATTCGCAAGATTAAAGGGAAATGTAAAGGATGAGTTTTATTCTATCAGAATAAGCATTGGTATTGTTTCAAGTAATGAAATAAATGAGATTTCGTAACATCGTTGGACGAGTAATAAGTTGAAATGATTTCCTAATATTTGATAATAACGTGGCTAATGTTTAAAAGTGAAAATAGAAAATAAATATGATATACGATTTTCCTATGTGTTAAAATGAATTTGTTTATAGAATAATCTTATTTTAAATAAGAAGCGAGAAAACTATATTTATAATATCGAAATATTTAAGAGTTTTAATTAAAAGGCCAAGTGGTGCTGAATACCGAACCAGTGAACTCATTCGGTTATCATGATTGAAACACTGTTTATTTCGATAGTTAAATCACCGACTATCAAATCTTTCCAATACGATTGTTGGTATGGAAAGACTGGGATCGAATTTATATTCGAAAACCATTCCGACCAACAAATACGTGGAGATATTAGAAGAGGATTGAGATGGAGCATTGAAGACCGTAGATCTTCACAAACGGAAGAACCGCTACTAATCTCCTGTTTAGCGGCCAGAGATAAACTGTGGTTCTGTCGTGGTTGAAATCTATGGATTGCAAGGACTTCTCACTGCTGATCCATGGGGTGATTCCTATATTAGATGTAGTAGAAGAGTACCTTCGGTTCATCCTATTCCTGGATGACTTGTATGGACGAATGTCTGACAGAGTATTTCCAAAGGGGTCACGTACGTTGATATTTTCAAACGTACCAAGTTGATGCGGAGAAGTGCACATTCTCTTAGCTTGATAACTAGAATATTTTTGTGAACGTCAATTAGTGATATCTGGCAGATTTGACGATGTGGCATTAAAAGTGAATGGTGACCAGATGTTCAAAAGTTAATCTAAACCTCAAGACTCACAACCGAGAGATGACAAAAAATCGGGCAGGCAGCATGGCTATGTGGGTCACTCCCATTAGGGTGTATAATCACCTATCTAGAGAAATTCCTTTTGCTTCTTCAATCTATTTCGATGCTGTCCCTTTTCGGGAAACGGTGGTTTGAGCCCAACCGTTGGTGATATACATTCGATAGACTCAAGCAAAATGAGTGGTCGGTCTTGTGAGGGCCGGGTTGCAAGACGTTCTTGTTGAACCCAGTGTATTCGCCTCTAGAGATACACTATCGGCAGGTGGTCCCATACCTTGTCATAGTCGGAATCCAATCTCCAATAAGCGCCTGCGGTTTTTGATTGTATACTATATATGTGGAGCGTGAGATGCTAGTGTTCTTCTAGATTGAGATCTACTTGTATTTAGACACTATTATAATATCAGAAAAGATATTGATTTCAAAAATGTTTTGGGTTATCGTAAGGTAAAAACCGTCCGTATTAATGTGTGGATTTGGTCTTACGATTATCCTTTTCTTTCAAAAAGATTTTTGAACTTTAAACCAAGTTGGATGACTCCCATTAATACTGTAAGAGTTTTTCTCACTCTGGTTCACTAGACTGACCTGGTGTTTTGTAAATGCTCGGGTTAGCCCGGAGTGTACAGGTTCAGGTTATCGAATGTTGTGAAGAGACGCGCTGGAGGTGTTCAGACATATGATATCCTATAGTTATTATTCCTCCGTGTGTTGTATATGGAATAGATTATTATAACTATCCAGAAATGTTGGTGTACTATGATATTGTAAGTATTTTTAAAAGCTCTCAGTAAAGATTTATTTCTGTATTATATTTTGTTCCGTTGTGATGTGAGACTCTGACCATGTGTTGTGTTGGTTCATCTTCTTCTTCTATTCTAATATTTCTTTCTTTCTTATCTCACCCTCTAAATTCTTTCTAATAACGTTTCGGTGTTTGGAAGGTCGGCATGAGGTACGGGAAATGTATTTATGTCGATTTTCGGGGTCAAAAATTTCTGTTCGTTACAGTGGTATCAGAGCTATTAGGTTAGTAATAACCTTGGCTCTGTGGTGTAACTCGATAGAGATTGGGATATTAAGACCCTAGATCGAGATTGAGTGTATATATATATATATATATATATATATATATATATATATATATGAGAGCGTAATTGTAAATTTTATATACAAATGTTTTGTATTGTGTTTGTTGATCGGTTCAAGTGTTGAGAAGCGTTGAACTATCAATGGATACAATATCGTTTTGTAAAGAGGATAAATGAAATAATTTTTCCCAAATTATATTTTTGTATAGAAAAGAAATAATTTTGTCTAATTATTGAGATATTAGTGTGTTCGATTGATTTGAATGATATTCAAATTGGATTGGAAATTGGATTGGAAATTGAATTGAAACTTAACTTTGTTAAGTGAAATTAAATTCAGAATGATATTGAAATTAAATAAAACAGAGTTGGAAATAAATAAATAAAATTGATGAATAAATGATAATCAAATAGGAATCAATCGTATTAAACGATTGATGCCTAAATATGTGAAACCAAAATAAATGTTAATATTGAATGTGATTTCAATTAATTTGGCTGATTTGATTATGTATTGATTGTGAAATGTTTGTTATTGGATGGTAGATTATTTGAATGAGATGAATCAACGATTTAATGAAGTTGAATAAATTATAAACTAAAGCAAATAAATTCCAGTATAATAAAACTGGATTAAACTTCAGGTAAACTAAGATTAAGGATATAGACCTGTATGGGCAAATAAATTGATGCTCATGTGTGAATTTGTGAAGTTATACTTGTTAATCAATGAGATGTTATTTGGAATCTCATGTATATGCGACTTACATGTTAATTGAGTTAAGTGCAGGTAGCAGGAGACTTGAGATTAGATTTTGGTTGCGTAAATTGTAATAAAATGTGCAAATATGCTCAATAGCGCTCATAAAAGGTATGCCTACGCGCAAATATAAAATTTTGGGTTTTATTTGGGTTTTGAGATTGGATTTTGATTTTTCCGACCGTGTTGGTCGATGTATATATATTTCTTGAACCCGCGATATTGCAGATGTCCTCCGTACAGGGGAGACTCTGCCAAAATATTTCCAAAATTTAAGGTGTTAGAATTTTTTTTTAAAGATTTTTGGAAAATTCTTTTATTTGAATTAATTTGGTTTTAAAACCGATTAGATTAGTTTTGGAAATAAAAATCGAGTTTTATCTAAATATTTTTATAAAGTTAATGGATTTTTAACGTTCTTTCTTACCTTAGCAATTTCGAGGACGAAATTATTTTAAGGGGGGTTGAATGTAATGTCCCATATTTTTGGCAGTCAATATTTAATTTAATTTATTTATTTTAAATATTTTATTTAGAATATTAATGGATTTTAATATTTGATTCGTATTTAAAACGAAGATTGAACGTTATATATTTATATAATTATAAATCGAGCTCGAAATGGCGCTGCAGTTCGTAATATTGAATTTTCAACTTCAATTGAATATACAGGGTCTGATATAAGTCGGATTTCTGTGAAATAAGAAATGTGGAACCGTGTTGATGATAATTTTCATATAAAGGAGATAAATCCAGATTTCGTATTATAGACTTATAATTATGGCCAAATAAAATTTTAAAATAGTCGGTATGAAAAATTCGTTATTTAATTATAGGCCTTCAAAGTGGCCATTTTGCAAACGGTCTCTGTTTTCGATGAAACAAATTTCATTGGGACCGTAACGTTAAATTTTTGTATGGTGTTGAATTGTGTGGAAAACCGATATCGTATAGGACCACGATAGCCGTAAACGCCGGTTCATTTTATATCGCGTGCAGTTTAATTTATTTAATTTAACAGAGGGATTTTTGTTTGTAACTTGAGCAAACGATCGAATTAAGCCACGAAACTAGTTCCGTTGAGTTCGTATCATCGATTATATTCAGGATAGGTATATAGTTTGTTATTTTTGAAGTCCGGGCAATTTGGTGTCCAAAATGGCATTGCGGTGCGCGTAAAAATACCCTACCAGGAAAACAGTCTCAGAATGCGACGAAATTGGTGCCATTGGGTTCGTATTGAAGAATTATTATAGGATTTCAACGTTTCAAGTTGATCGGATTTATTTAATGATCACGGAAAATTTAAACGCGTATTTATTTCTGCTTTTATAAAGGAATTTTCTTCAAACGATGTCGGAATTTGACGGAACCTGTCCCATTGAGTCCGGAATATTTTTCCTATGCTAAGATTAACTTTTTATCAGAAAACAGAAGTCAATTTTGGATAGTTTTACGCGTTACTTTACCGCGATGTTTCGATATAATAAAATATTTATTTATACATCACTTTTCCTTATAAATACCTTGCGCCAAACCCTATTTCTAATTGTGGTCAAAACTCTTTGGGTGGTCAACTGAAATTCGAAGCCGCCACTTCAGAAAAAAATAATCAAAGGATGAAATCTTCAAATGTTTCCCCTATCTTTTCTTTTAATCAAATGATTTATCCACGAACTTCCTTCATAGAAGTTGTTCAACACTTCAAGCTTCACCCATTCAACGGGTATGATTTCAACCAACGGTCTTTGTTGATCGTAATCAGTCTTGGAAGCCACCGCGTTCGAGGCGTCGCTGCTGCTCCTGAAGACAACGGAATTTGACGAGGCTATGGTGGAAGGTCGAGCTCACATAGGCCTTCAAGGTGACGCCATCCGATGATGACCTGCGGCAGCACGGTGATGGCCATTGTGATCCCTAGGGATTAAGGAGAAACGGTTTGGAATACCTGGAACAGAAGTAAAGTGAAGCACCCTGTTTGTTTTCCAGAACGATCGAAGTGAGGCAGACGAACTATTTTGTGAAACCGGAGAATAGCTTGCGTAGGGAACGAAGGAAAAACTGTCTGCCTGCCAATGGAAAAAATGCTTTAGCCAAGGGTGAAGAGCAACATGAAGCACAGTAAAAAGGGGAATAAGATCGAGTTGTTCTTCCCTTTGAATTCAGCCACTAGCATTTAAAGATAAAGGGAACGAGAGAATGCAAATTGTGCTGGGAAAGATTAAGTAAAGTCGAATGAAACGGAACAAGCGATACCGCAATCATATTTTCGAATGCCACATGCTGGAATAGTCTGGACAGATTCGGGAGCAGTTGAAATTATTGGTTAAATTAAACATTGTTTAATTTAATCATAACCGGACCACTTCAAGGAATCAAAACAAAGTGAGTTAAACTCACTCAGTTCTTCCCATTTATATGTTATATAGTTTGGGTTTTTATTTTAGGTGCTCTGTTTGCTAATGGTTGACTGTTTGCTAGTTATATATTTAATTGTTGACTTAACTGATGAAATTAAACCTTGTTTAATTTCAGTGAAATACCAAATCGTTATTCTAACAATTGGCTCCAATAAAGGTAACTTACCTTGTTGGTCACGTTTATAAAATAAACGTGTTGAATTGCTTGTGAATTGGTTGATGTTAAATGTTCGTTATTTATTGTTATCAGTTAGATGAAATTGAATGATCTGTTTAGAGATAACCATTTGTATACAGGGAAGAACAGGTTGGAGGGATCCAATCGGATTCCTCAAATATATTATTTATTTTCATATTATCATATGAACTATCATGTTTGGGTAATTGATTTGAGTATTGATCATTGATTGGAAATTCAATCTGTGTTTGGTTTTAACTAATGGGCAGTATTGGTTGAGTAATCGGCAGTAAATGGCCTAAAAGTAAATTGTTTTATTTATATTAATTTACCGTCAGGTGAATTGATAGAATTGAAGTTATAAAATTTATTTTATAACTGGAGATAAATTCTGAAATATATTATTTTGAATAAAAGTTTATAAAAAGGAAAATAAATAAATATTTTATTTATTAAAGACTTTGATTTATTATAAATTGATTTTACAAAGTAAATCGGAGATTAATCAGATTTATGAATATGGGGATAGAAATTAACCGTAATGTTTAAAATGTGGAAGATTGGTTTATTAAGAATTTATTTAAATTAATTATATTATTAATTAATTTAAAGTGAGAACAAATTGGAATGGGATAACAAGATAGCCGTGCCTTGAGTTGACTAAGTCAACCATTGTAATTGGAATTGATTTTAAATTAGTTTGATTTGAATTATTCTAATAAAATAGCTTAATGAATTGTGTTTAAATTTAAATAAAGATTTTAATAGGATTTACTATTTATTTTAGTTAATAAAGAAATTAACTACTGAAGTAGTTAAAGATCGAAGAAATTATTATTTTAATTAATAATAATTTAGAGAATTACTTTTTTTAATTGAAAATCACTTAGAAAGTAACCGCAATGGAAATGAGATCTAATGGAATGGTGAAAGAAGTTTGTGAACAGTTTTTGTTTAAAATCTGATATTTTTAACAAAGTTATAAAAGGAATTTTTAAGCGACTATTATAGCTTAAATTAAATGTTACTTAATTATTTGAATTAAGTAAAGGGGAATTTAGATAAAAGGGTTTTTAATAAACCAGAGTTAACAAAGTTATAAAAGGAATTTTTAAGCGACTATTATAGCTTAAATTAAATGTTACTTAATTATTTGAACTAAGTAAAGGGGAATTTAGATAAAAGGGTTTTTAATAAACTAGAGTTATATAAAAGAGATTTGAGGTTTTATATCGTTAATTTTAAATTAACGTTACTTAATACCGAGATTAAGTAAGAAGGGGAAATTATAATAAAATTTCCAAAGCAGGAATGAATGAATGGGTTTGAGGAGAATTAGTGGAAGTGAAATTGGTAAAAGAAATGGATTATCGGATTTTGTAAACAGAAATCTGAATTATGAAATGAAAATGTTTTAAAAAGGGGTAAAGGTTAAAAGTGGTGTTCTATACTAGATTACGTAATTATTAAAGTAAATAATAATGATTATATTAGAGAAAGAGATTTCAAAAAAAGTAAGAAGATTTTAGGAAACCATAATTTGAATAAATTAGTTAAATGGTATTTGTATTGATATTAGAACGAAATATTGGTTTTTAAATTACAACTCGTATCCATCTTGAGGTATGAACATTGTTGATCAAGGTCTGAGAGGTAATTAAAATACCCCAACTTGAACGACTTCAGGATTATCTGAAGATGATATTAGTTGTAATGGTGAAAGAGGTTAGTAGTAATTTATTATTTCATTAGAGAAATAATAATGCAACTTTTTGGGTGGAAATTTGGGAAATATACATAATAATGATCCCAAGGGAAAAGGGAAATCAAAGGGGGATGGCGTGAAGATTTAGCGATATTCGCAAGATTAAAGGGAAATGTAAAGAATGAGTTTTATTCTATCAGAATAAGCATTGGTATTGTTTCAAGTAATGAAATAAACGTGATTTCGTAACATCGTTGGATGAGTAATAATTTGAAATGATTTCCCAATATTTGATAATAACGTGGCTAATGTTTAAAAGTGAAAATAGAAAATAAATATGATATAAGATTTTCCTATGTGTTAAAATGAATTTGTTTATAGAATAATCTTATGTTAAATAAGAAGCGAGAAAACTATATTTATAATATCGAAATATTTAAGAGTTTGAATTTACATTTGTTTTAATTAAAAGGCCAAGTGGTGCTGAATACCGAACCGGTGAACTCATTGGGTTATCATGATTGAAACATTGTTTATTTCGATAGTTAAATCACCGACTGTCAAATCTGTCCAATACGATTGTTGGTATGGAAAGACCGGGATCGAATTTATATTCGAAAACCATTCCGACCAACAAATACGTGGAGATATTAGAAGAGGATCGAGATGGAGCATTGAAGACCGTGGATCTTCACAAATGGAAGAACCGCTACTAATCTCTGGTTTAGTGGCCAGAGATAAACTGTGGTTCTGTCGTGGTTGAAATCTACGGATTGCAAGGACTTCTCGCTACTGATCCATGGGATGATTCCTATAATATATGCAGTAGGAGAGTACCTTCGGTTCATCCTGTTCCTGGATGACTTGTATGGACGAATGTCTGACAGAGTATTTCCAAAGGGGTCACGTATGTTGATATTTTCAAACGTACCAAGTTGATGGCGGAGAAGTGCACATTCTCTTAGCTTGATAACTAGAGTTTTTTTTGTGAACATCATTTAGTGATATCTGGCGGATTTGATGATGTGGCATTCAAAGGGAATGATGACCAGATGTTCAAAAGTTAATCTAAACCTCAAGCCTCACAACCGAGAGATGACAAAAAATCGGGCAGGCAGCATGGCTATGTGGGTCGCTCCCATTAGGGTGTATAATCACCTATCTAGAGAAATTCCTTTTGCTTCTTTAATCTATTTCGATGTTATCCCTTTTCGGGGAACGGTGGTTTGAGCCCAAATGTTGGTGATATACATTCGATACACTCAAGCGAAATGAGTGGTCGGTCATGTGAGGGCCGGGTTGCAAGACGTTCTTGTTGAACCCAATGTATTCGCCTCTAGAGATACACTATTGACAGGTGGTCCCATACCTTGTCATAGTCGGAATCCAATCTCCAATAAGTGCCTGCTGTTTTTGATTGTCTACTATACATGTGGAGCGTGAGATGCAAGCGTTCCGCTAGATTGAGATCTACTTGTATTTAGACACTATTATAATATCAGAAAAGATATTGATTTCAAAAATATTTTGGGTTATCGTAAGGTAAAAACCGTCCGTATTTATGTGTGGATTTGGTCTTTAGATTATCCTTTTCTTTCGAAAAGATTTTTGAACTTTAAATCAAGTTGGATGACTCCCATTAATACTGTACGAGTTTTTCTCACTCTGGTTCACCAGACAGACCCGGTGTTTTGTAAATGCTCGGGTTAGCCCGGGGTGTACAGGTTCAGGTTATCGAATGTTGTGAAGAGACGCGTTGAGGTGTTCATACATATGATATCCTATAGGTATTATTCCGCCGTGTGTTGTATATGGGATAGATTATTATAACAATCCAGAGATGTTGGTGTACTATGATATTGTAAGTATTTTTAAAAGCTCTCAATAAAGACTTATTTCTGCATTATATTTTGTTCCGCGGTGATGTGAGACTCTGATCATGTGTTGTGTTGGTTCTTCTTCTTCTTCTATTCTAATATTTCTTTCTTTCTTATCTCACCCTCTAAATTCTTTCTAATAACGTTCCAGTGTTTTTGGTGTTTGGAAGGTCGGCATGAGGTACGGGAAATGTATTTATGTCGATTTTCAGGGCCGAAAATCTCTGTTCGTTATAGGAAAGCTCTGTATCCGTATATTTCTTTCAGTTGTGTTTTGTATTATTTTTCCGCTGCATTGTAAGTTGTGAATCTCTGATATTTAGTAAATGTGTAATATGTAATTTATACTCTGTATATTCTTGTATTCTGATGAAATTGTTGTAATAAGCAATGAGATGATCTTCTGTTTGTGTTCTGATTCGTTTTATCCTCAAAGCAATTCGTTCTTTCCTCCACGGGGAAGTTCAGGTCGTCTCAGTACTGATTTATATTTTCATTATCATCAATAATATTATGCAGAAACATTGCTATAATTTTTTTGCTCTACAACGGCAACAAAGTCCGTATTACCTTATGAGATGATTTAGCTAAACAATGCAATGAAGAAGCTATATCAAAAGTTAAAGGAACTATCGTCGTAATAGTTATCAACTGCAATAAGGAATTATGGAGGTAAAAGTGAAATTATTTCATCATATATTATTTAATGCATTATTTAATAGATTATTTTCTATAAATAGGTGTATATTTCTTGCAATCAACGAATGCTACAAAAGTGTATATCAAATTGGAAGTACCAGAAGTATCAATCATGTTAAGAAGGTATGTTTTATCGGTAAAATGTTTAGTTTCATAATCCTTATCCTATATACATATTTTAGTTTACACTTCTTTGATATCTTAGCGAAGAGACAGCTCTAGAAGAGTCAACAGTGCAAATCATTAACAAAGAGGATAATACTATGGACGCTATTATGGAAGAAAAGATATTGGAGGAACTATGCCTCGAAATGAAAAATCCAAACAACATAGTAATAGCCTACTCTTATCTACTGCCTAATTTTTCATATTATTTTTCCAGATTAAGCAAGCCAACGAACAAATTTAACTTTTAAATAAACTGTAATTTAGTTATACCTTGGAGATAACTTCATTTTCAAGCTTCTTCTTCCCGTCACTATGGCTACAACCAAAATAATTGTGTCAAATTGACTTTCATATTCTTTCTATCACTATGAAATTTTAATGCTTCGATTTCAAGCATTTTTAAATCATAATGATTAAATGTTGCTCCGTGCATGGTATCTGCATTGAGTTCAGGCCAACCGGAATGCTTCAAAACTGCTCTTTTGTCCACTTTCATATACAAATTTGTATTCAGAATAAGCTCATCTGACATAAACAACACTTTATTCATATAGTCAGATATAATGGCTACCTTTTATCAGTCATTCCATTATAGTTTAATGTCCCATAATCAAATACAATGATTTGTTTTCAATATATAGGGAATTAAGTTCAATTGTCATGCCAGCATATTGAAAATTTATGATCAATATGGTTGGAGTTACATATTTGCCCAAAATGCAAAAAGATTATGGCCAAGATTAATGAAGCATTCTACTGCAGCAAGTGTGAAACTAAAATTACATACCCAATTCTAAGGTAAAAATAATAATAAAGTTGGTCATTATTTACAAATGTGATATACGACTGACCTATGATATTGCTTTTAGATACAAACTTAATATTTAAATTGAGGATGATTCTAGATTTGTAGATTTGGTCGCTTTTGAGAAGGAAGCTGAACATTTATTAAAATATACAGTAAAAGAGTTAACTGAACTCGAAGCACAGATTATTTTCTGTATATCACAACTTTTGTATAACATTAATTTTTATATTTCTTTAAAATTAACTTGCAATTGTAAAAAAAATAGGAAAATGGAAAGGAAAGGATTGCTTCTATATTCAATGAGTTGGTTGGGACAAAAATAGTCTTCCAAGTAAAAAAGACAGAATACTACATAAATAACTCGGAAAAGAGGAAATTTATAGCAAATAAAATTCAAAGAGTTTGCATAGATCTAAAAAATTTGAGCACCACAGAAGAAAAGAAAAAGGTAAAACTGCACTAGAAACTAAGTACTGTTGTAAATCCTTAATGACAATTTAATACATTTCTACTCATTTCAGGAGGTCAAATATGAACCACGCAAATCGAAAAGAATGTCGAAAGAAGAGAGTTTGGACAAGGAAACGACTGCCTACAAGAGAAATTGCAACGGACCAGAATGAAAAATGATTTTTTTAGTATTTTTTCATGTATTTGAGAATATGTTCTTTGGTAACTTAAGTCTTTATTTTAGGGCACTTTAGTGATTTCATTTGTATAACAACTTATTTGTTGATAGTAATATCTATTAGATATATTAGATCTTTAAATCTTATCCCCTGTTAATTTGAACATCTGTTTGAATTGCAACTAAAAAACCATTTGGTACGCAATTTAGAGTACTAGTATCCCATAGCATGTGTTATTTCTCCTTTAAATTATAATAATGTATTAGGATCTACTTTCAGGTGTAAAAAGAAAACATTACAAATCACAAAGGAAAATTTCCAACATTCAATTTGTGATGACACCTTACAAGTCTCACTTATTCATTAGTATTGATATAATAAATAGTTCTAGCATCATGAAATGTGGAATGTATATGCTTGCTGCTTGCATATATGTGTGCTCACAGTTTTCACCTTTTCAAAAAAATGTTCAAGGCAGAGAACATAGTCTATAGGATTCACCATGATTTTGCTATGAACTATCCTACCCAATATTCTGTCAATTGCAGCACCCTATACATAAAAATTAAATCCGGAATGTGTAACACCCCGTAATTTTAAATATTAAAATGACAAATTAAGGAATACTTAATTTTTAGAAGAAGAATTAAGTGAAACGGATTAAGCCATTGTGTTCGTCCCAGAATTCTGCTTGAGATAGAGTATGAGTTTGCGTAAAACGGACATCGTATGAAGAAGTTATGAAGCTTGGAAAAATTAAAATTTAAAGATGTAAAACAAGTCAACCGCCCATTTTTCACCATTTGGCTGGTACAAGTCGACCGCCCATTTATCACCAATCGACCGTTTTTAGACAGAAGCGAAGACTGACAACTGGTTGAAATTGGCCAGTCGATTAGTTGATTCTAGGCAGTTTCCTGATGACGTGTTTTTCTAATTTGAGTAGTTCGAATGGTTCCTAATCAAATCTAAAGGTCCTAATTCACTTAATACTCCTATAAATAAACACCTAAACCTAACCCTAATCTCATTGTTTTCATCCATAGGGCCTCCATGCTGCTCTAATCCAAACTAGCATTTCTTCTCCACTAAAACAAATTAGAATAGGAATATTCCAATTAGAAGATCAGATCTGAAAACAATCAATTCAAAGAGGATTATACATATTTGAAGATTGCTACAACAAATTTAGCGATGCCTACGACAACTTATTTAACGTGTTCTTCGCAACAAATTCACTATGAGTTCATGTTGCTTTTAGATCTAAATATCTAATAGTGATCTTGATATGTATAATAATTGGATCTTGAATCGGTGCTTAATCAGTTATATTATGATATATTCCATTGATATGTTCTTATAAGTTTATATCATCTTCAAGTCTAATCTTGTCATAATATGTCAATTAAGTTTATGCCTATTTCTATCGTTATGTTGTTGATTCGTTATTATGCATGTTCTGATTCTCTTCTCTCCTTCTTTTCCTTTTTATTTTTATGTAGCCAGGCTACCTTCGAGCCTAGGCCTAGCGCTGAAAAATACGAACGTACGAAATCGGGAATAATGGGAAAAGACATAATTTGGGGCATAATTGGTATTGGAAAATATGGATCTAAATTTGTGCATAAATTTGGAAATATACTAATATTGGTTTGGGTATATTTCTTATTGGATATTATGAATTTAGGCACGCATTGGAAAATATGTAAATATGGAATTGGGTATAAAATGGGACATGTCTAATTATTGAATTGAGACATAAATTAGCACCAATGTGAATAAGAATTTTAGGCATAAGTTGGAAAATATGTGGGTTTGGGGTTTGTGCAATATATATATATATATATATATATATATATATATATATATATATATATATATACGCCTTTATTTATTATAAGGGACATATGGTGCATAATTAAAAAGGTGAATTAAAAAGAGGCATATAGGACTATGATTTGAATAGTGTATTAGACATAATTCAAATGGGGAAACATAGAATAATCACCTATAATGACATAGGTAGATTCGAATAAAAATGGTATAATTTGAATATGAACATTTTTGGACGTGTGATTCAAGTTACTAGGGTAAAATAGGTATTGACACCTATAAAAGGAAAGGATTAATTAATTGGTAAATTAATTAATAATGGAAAATCTAGTAATTACAATTAGGAATTGTAATCGTACTTATGACACGAGGTTAGGTTGCATTAGTGGCGGAAGTCTGGCCGGACCCGACAGGCATATCCAACAGCCACTAATGTTGAACCTAAAGTGGGAGGTCTAAGTACGTAAGTACGAATCGGGTTAAGACACGCGGTTAGGCCCAACTATGGAATAGACTGCCCGGATCCGACCGGCATTCCAGCATCCACACGTTGTAGGTCTAATGTGAGTGGTCTAGCCTATTATAACCATAATTGGACATGGTAATGAATTGGACTACTTAACCTGATTTAATCCATAAGGGTTGTGTGAGTATGAACTTAAGTTAGGGTTAAGTAAAATTGGATGGGTAGTGGGTAGGTTAAGTAAATTAGAGGGGATGGGTAATATATGCATACAGGCCCATAAACTTAACCCGATAAAGTTATTTAATTAAAGACACCTAGTGGTATACATAACCGGTAGAAACAATAAAGTTAGGTAATTAAAGGACACCGTTTAGGGTAAGCATGACTTGTAAGGAAATGAGATAACCTGTGTAATAAGATAAGAGGTACTTAATTATAAATTAAGTAATCTAGAAGTCTGGAACCCGCTAATGTGAACAACATGCTTAGGCTTCTCCTAGGGACAAGAGGAAATCATAATGTATGTTATAATTAATGGGTTGCAAAACTTGTTAATGGGCCTTAGTTGATAGAACTAAGTTAACAAGTAAACAACGATAAGTTGTATTAAAAACGAAAAATGGAATTATGATTAAATGATAAAGAGTGAGGAAAACTTATAAGATAAGTTATATTTAATCATAAATAATGACTGACTTGTTAAAAAAGGAAATATGTAAAATGAGACATACTTAATTACACATTAAGTAAAAACATGTTATGGTAATGATGTAACCAAGCAAGAATATAAAATAGATTGTGGATTACGGACCATGGGCCACAATCTAGAGAATAACATGTTGTAAGCTTATTAATAAACTTAAATGAATCAAGTTGTATAACTGAAATTAATAAGCAAGAGAAACTTGGTAATTTGAATACGAATTCAATATGAATTGGAATAACCAAGTTAGCTGGAAACCCGATAAGGTGAGACTAGTGCATAAAAGAATGTTTAGACATAGGGTCTAACAACATGCTAAAGTAAGGCGCTTAGATCAGTCCGTACGGTTGAGTGTGAATAACCCAACGGGGTAGATCATCGAGGTGTTATAAGACATAAGGGGAGTGCACATTCATTTGATTGGTTTGATGGCTCCAAAGGACTGGAAAGGGAAGTACGCGGCTTCCTGAGACGTTGAAGGTGTTCCTAGTAGTCCTCTGTGGTGGTGTAGTTTCAAACTGTGCTCACAGAGGTTGGGTCTGCACGTAACTACTAGGTGGGTGGGCCTTGACTGCAGATGTAGCTGTGCAGTCAGAATGCTATGACAAGATGGCACTAGGGTAGTTCGGCAGTTGCCTCACAAGGAGGAAGAGAGGGTCACGACCAACAAGGATAGTAGACCATCAGATATCCGTCATCGGCAGCCAGCGGGATGCAAAAAGACTGGAGCTAACCCCAAGATATCATTTCACCTTTCACTATCGAGGTACGGGGTTGAGGGGAGACGCCACATGGATGCTTAGATTGGTTGTTATTAGGGGCGGTCGCTTAGCTCTGTAGTCTTTACTAGTTGAGGGAGGGGACGAGGTGGGGCCATAGCCACCATGAAAACAGACCTTAGGTATGCCTGTATATAGAGGTTCATTAAAGACGGGCTTATACAGACATGGAGAAGCTCCCAGCCGAGTTCCGTGTCATGAACTGCCACGGAACTTGGTGCACATTAGAGGACATGCGGTTGAGGCATCGAGCTACAATTATAATACATACGTGGGACAGTCTAGATACATGCACATCTACTTTGGGTGATGTATCGTAGACTAGAGGGCATTATTCCAATATGGAATCTGATTCGATCGATGGTGGCAGTCCGTACGCTTATATAGCATAGTAATGACAGATATATGCAGAACATAACATTGTTATGTATACTCCGACATAGGACGAGGGACTGCGTTCACTTCTATTGCATTACGGTGGAGATCGTGCGAGTGGGTTACCATGGGGTGTATCTCAATATT
Source organism: Allium sativum (assembly GCA_030737875.1). Classification (NCBI taxonomy): domain Eukaryota; kingdom Viridiplantae; phylum Streptophyta; class Magnoliopsida; order Asparagales; family Amaryllidaceae; genus Allium; species Allium sativum. The sequence continues at coordinate 717,805,915 of CM060912.1, read as the reverse complement.
GAGAGATAGCTACATATATTGTATTAAGTGAATCCATGGGAAAGTAAATAGGTATGATGCGCATATAAGTCTTGAGTGCGATTAATCCAAGTGACCTAATAAACAAGAAAATGAAATAGAACGGTATTGATAGGGATCATTCCATTTTTGATATACTAGTATCTATGCGGTACAAAGAATTGTATATAAGAAGTGCAATATATCATGTTCATCTTATCTTGTTCAGTTCACACATGTCCTTGTTATTGTTATCTTGTTCTTCCAGTTTTAATATACTTGCCATGATACTTTTATTTATTTATATTTTAAAGTAACTGGACTCGCCATACTCTATATCTGACCCTTTTTGTTTCCTCTTCTCTCTCTTCTGTCCTCCTCCCCCCCTCCCCCCAAGTTTCTCAGGGTGGAAGTGCTTAGAGTTGATTTGGATTCTTTTCAGCTTAGCTTGGACTTTGGATATTGATATACAGTTTTTACTCTTTGTTAACTCTCGTATGGCTTTTCTTGGGAAATATGGTTTATGTTTTTGTACTCTGATATTTTTGGCAAGATAGATTATTAAAAATGTAACTGGTTATTTCAAACCTATGACGTAAATTCAGTATTTGCGACCATGATGTTATGATTTAAATTAAGTTTTTAATTCCGTTGCTATTTTACATGTCTGTCTTGTGCTGTTATGTTCTTATTTACCTATAACGCTTCACGAAAGTTAATGCATTCCCTTAGTGAGTGACATTAACGGACGTGGGGTGTCACAGAATGCATAAGCTAAGATTAAGATCAAGTATCACTATATTCAGTCAGATCATCAACAAAGCTTTTCCTAAGCCTAATGGTATTTGATGGGACGGGAAACGACCAAATCATACTTTTGTTACTCCGACAGAAAAATCTCGACTGAATGTCTACACTGAACAACATTTACTGCATCATTAGATATTGGGCAATACACAAATGTTGCAGCATTTTATAGGCTGAATTTTTTCAATTTCCACATCTGTTGATTTGTTGAAAAGAAATGAGATATATGATGTGCATTCAATATTGTATATTGTGTGATATCAAAAGAAACAGGTACCACCGTATTTGCAATTCCACACAAGTTATGTCTCGCGATTCTCAAAATGAGACTTTGTTGTCCTCTCGGTGAAGTACTAGAAAACATGTTAGAGACGTTTAAATTTAGCACTAAAGGCCAATAGAAAAAGTATTTAATTCATGTAATCTAATATTAAATACCTTAACTTTGCCAACCCAGTCCATGTTTTGATATTTTGGCATTGTAGTCAACTACTCGCCATTAGTCAGGCGCACAAACATACAATTTTCTACAGCCAGCCACATATTGAATTCTCTAAAATTCAATATATAGAAAAATATTTAAAAAATTAACCATGGAAAAAGAAAAGATTATTGTTTAGCAACTAAGGTATAACGGAAAAAGAAAAGATTATTCAACTCCATTCCTTTTATTTGGGCACCACCACTCCTAGAAGATTCTACATATTTCGTACGTGTTCCATTGAAACCCTGCTGAATTTTTTAGTTTGTAAGACCACATATATGTATAGTGGATAGTCAATTATCTCTGGTACTAAACAAGTGAATGTAACATGTAAAACAAGATCAACCGAACTTAAAAAAGAGGCCGATGGGAATCAGAAATTTTGAGAATATTTGTTGAACAAACTAATGCATGATTTTTAACGAAAATACCAAAAGGAGTAAACGATTCTTGGCTTGCAAATATCTTTCAATTGCTATTCCCACTGTAGCCTTATATTTGACATCCCAGGATAACACCACCTTAGTTTTTGCAGCATAAGTAGTTGCACTTCAAGTTTGGTTTTCAATTGAGTTCAAAAAATTATTTCGTCCAGTTAGGTGAAGATATAAACATTTAAGAGTCCGAGTTTAAAGGCTATGATAATGTTTGTTGTATATGCAAATGGGATGTAAAGGTTCTGACCTGACTGTGTATCCAAATTAGAAGTTCAGAAGTATTTAAATACCAAATCATAGAAACAACTGAAACTGATCTGAAATATCAATGTGAATATGCTTTTACAAGTTTACATACATCTTCCTATTGACACCAAAAAATAAAAACAGTATATGTAATCCTAAATGATAGCCCATTTAGCCAAAAAAAGAAAAACACATTCAATCACAATCAAGACACTAGCTACATAAATCTTGAAACAAACCCAAGTGTATATGTTGTGTGATTCTAAAATTTACGAACAACACCTTGGGGGTTACCAAAAAAGAGAGTAAATTTCTTTGTAGGCTAAACAAGTTGTGTTGTGGTAAAATGGTCAAAGCTTAATAATGACAAAAATATTTAAATTGCTGAAAGTATGTCTCGTGAGATCATTATTATCAAAATAATTCTATCAATTTTGTTTAATCCGTGTATATTATCCAAGATTTAACAGCCTCGAGAATTATATGAGAATAATTTGAAGCAAGAAAAAAATTACTATTAGAAAATGAATTTGTACTAATATTAAATCAAAAGAACAAATTAAAAAGATTTTTTTGATCCATTGTATGATAAGTCAAATAACAGAGATAACTTAGTAGTCATATTCTTTAGGGGAGAAATTTAAATATCATATTGTTACTATAAATTTCTGACTTGGTCTATTTTTTGGACTACTTTACCACCAAATATACAATTTTAAAAAGAAATTTATCTTCTCTCAAAATATATCCTAGAAAGCGTTAATCTTATATTATAAAAAATTCTATTATATTTGTCCTTCATCTATACCGATAATTGAAACAGTAAGCACATGCTTCAGTTTTCTATTCTTATTATACTTTAATTATCAAGATCATTTTTCTTTTTTGTAAATATAATAAAGTACGCATTATTCAAATTAGCTACTTCAGATTATTTTCTAAATGAATGCTAGATCATAATACTAATTATTCTATGGTAAAACAATTTTTTTTTCTTTCTTTTTGGTTCTTCAGATTATATATCTCATCTCTCTCTGCTTTACCATTGAAAAAAAGATCTAAACCTCTACATAAGGTATGTTTATATCTTAGTTATCAACTAGATCTACCAATATCAAAAAAACTTTGATATGGTTTATTTGTGTTTAAATTTCTATTTGCAATAATATGATTAAAAACCGTTCGACATGATTTCGCAACCACATAAGCTGATTGGATCAAAACTTCTTAGCTAAATTAAGCAAAAAAAAACGTCATTTCTTCATTGTTCTACATACTATAAACTGTCATTACTTTGATGATCACCCACTTCAATTTCATATTATTTTTCATTTCCTGTGTATACTGGATGGAATTTCTTTTCAGTTGTTTTCTGGTTGCCTTTGATGCATCAATAAACTGCAACAATTAATTTTTTGATGTACATGGAATCTATAGGTTGCTCGCAAGCCGGCAACAACTACTTGTAATGTCCCATATTTTTACGGTGTAATAATAAATTTATTTAATTATTTAAATAATGTTTTAGAGAATTAAATGGTTGTTTAATTAAATAATATTGAATATTTAATTAATTTAAATAATAAAATAATATATTTGTTATTCTGAAATAGTCGGAAATAGTGAATTGACAATATAATGTGAATTGGGCAATTCAAAATATATAATTCAGTATAAAATTGAATTACGATAACAAATATATTATTTAAATGAAAGCTGAACGTATAATTTATATTATAATTATAATCGAGCTTGAAATGGCGCGGTAGTTCGTAATTTGGCGATTCGAACTTTAAACGAATATACAGAATCCGTTTTAAATCGGATTTCTATGAAACAAGAAATGTTCGAAGCTGGTGAAGTATAATTTTCTAATGAAAGAGAAAAATTGAGATTTCGTTATTTTTATTTTGAGTTACGATCAAATCAAATTTTCAAATAGTCGTTATGAAATAGTTTATAAACCATAACGATATTTTTAATTTTAATTAAATATTGGCTTTGAATTTAGATAGGATCTTTGAGAAGTAGGTATAATTTGATTTTTAGAATTTGTCTGTAATTTTTATTTTGGAAAATAAGAAAATTTTATTTTGGAGTATTTTACAGCCTGCATCAACATTTCGGGGTTTCACAGAATAAGTTAACGGACCTATATTATCATATTTTCGGGATTGTGGCACAGTGCTCGTCACAACGGTATTTTTATTTTTGTCGGTAGCGGTTTGTGGGTGAATGTAATTATGTGTAACAGGGTACGCTAAAACTAAAATGTCTCAAATACATATTAAAAAGCCTATGCGCCTATTCCTTACCGTTGAAGCAAAGCTTGCATGCCTATGAATCCAAGTACTGCCATCCTAATATACTTCCTCCCTACCTAAAACGTACTTGACGGCGAGATGAAAACTCATCACGTCCTATCCTATATCTATAGCTACTCATAAGGGCATCTCCAGCGGGTTAAGGGCTGAATATTCAGGGTGCTGAATATTCAGCCCTTAACCGGGGAGTAGGCACCAGTGGTTCTGGCGCCTACTTTGTAGGCGCCAAAACCAGGCGCCTACATTTTATGTAACACCCCACCTCCGCCAGGGTGGCTCTTGCAAGCACTCTGACTTTGGAGGGGCGTTTGAATCAGGTAAACATGCATAATGATATATCAAGGCAGAACAAGAACATATGTATATATGTAAACAGAGTAAATAAGATAAGTAAAACAGCGGAAGATTTCAAACTATTTCAAAACAAGTCTGGTACAACATAATGTTAACTTTCCAAATACACAAGTCTAGATAAAAACAATATTACTGAAAAACTGAAATACATAAGTACTATCCCCAAAATAAGTGATAACCATAGCTAGCTTCATGTCAAGACCGTACATGAGCTAAAATCCCACAAGCAAGCGATCAGAAATCCAAGCTAAGCTCCAATATTCCCACCCTGAGAACCTGGGGGGGGGGGGGGGAACGGAAGAAAAGAGGCGAAAGGAAAACAGGTCAGTCAAAAAGACTGAGTAAGCCCTACTACAATCAATATAAACTGGTAAAGTTAACTGTCATGATGAAAGCTGAGAAGAACATAAGGATACAACATACTAGCATGATGATTAACTAACAAGGTAGATAAAGGTGTCATCGCATAATCAGGTTTAAGGTTTTTGCACCACAGGTGTACTAGCAAACTAACATGACTTGAATAAACAAGTATTGATCCCTTGGCCCAAGCTTTGGCCCAATAACATGAAGTGACCCTAATACGCGGTCCAACCAAACGGTCTAGTCGATCGGCTCCCTATAAGCCTAACTCGTCACGTGTTGGTGTCAATACGGCCCAAACATAATTGTAGTCAGACTGTGCAGGGTCTCCCGTCGGGTGTATCAAGCCCTAGGGTGGCAACCCCTGGACACCATAAACATAAGTGCACAGTCTCGATCTACCGGTACCCGTGCATGTTTTCCCCGGCTTCGGACTATGTGCACGACCATAGTCCGCCCGGAACTACACCGGCGTACCCATCTGTCGTCGTTTTTGGTCTCTTACCTCAAGTCCAGTAATTGTGCCCCCACCCTAGCCTAGACCCTAGGGTCTTAATGATACGAACTTGGGATTACTGCTGGAGTGGACCCCCATTGCTAGGATTTTCTAGTGGGTTAAGTACGGTTTAACCCTTTTACTAATCATGGATTAACTTGGTTAAGTGTAACGATGAGTTCACGACTTAACCCTGATTAATCTACCAAGCCCAAATTGGTTAAGTATTAAGTGGACCATGACTTAACCCTAATCACAAGGCATTAATTAATTTAATGTGCCTTAACCTCTCACATTAGACCTTGTTGTGGTTACTAGTTAAGCCGGGCGGGTCCGGGTAGCTTTACACCCCAACTTGGTCTAACCTCGGGTTCAAGGTACAACATGACCAACTTCTCACATTAGGTCCTATTGTTTGTAGCAACTAGTTAAGCCGGTCGGTTCCGGGTAGTTTTACGCTACAAACTCAACCCAACCTCGAGTTGGTCACACTTATATTTTCTAAGTGTCATGTCCATCATGTTTCCAAAACATGTTACAAGTTTTCAAGAATTTGGGTAGACCTAACTTAATAGGTAAATTCCCAATGGGTAGACCTAACTTAATAGGTAAATTCCCAATCTTATGTTTTTATGTCTTTAAAGTTTACCCAACCCCAAACGCAATCCCATCGCTTACATATCGCAATAGCGCATAAAGGATAGAAAGAGGGAACTTGGTATAATCATGACATAAAGGTGTTGAAGCCACAAGTTTAACATGGTGGCATATGAAATGTACATATGTTCATATACTTGCATATTACATTTTTAGGCCTCAAAAGCATGCATAAAACCAAATTAGCATATTGGTGATACATGGTGATAAATGACATGTAGAAATGGCCATAAGTTCGCATTTAGCCTCATATGCAAGTTATCATAAGAGATATGATAACTTACATGTTGCCAAAATGCAACCTTTAGCATAAAGCTTGAAGCTTTATGTTCATATACTCAAGGTAAGCTTGCATAACATGATAATATGAGTAAAATGATTCACCCAAACTTGCATAACATACATGGCAAACTTGCATATCATAACATAGCAAACTTGCATAACATAACATGGCAAACTTGCATATAAACTTGCATATCATAACATGATAAACTTGCATATCATAACATGGAAAACTTGCACAGCATAACATGGTAAACTTGCATATCATAACATGGCAAATTTGCATAACATAACATGGTAAACTTGCATATCATAACATGGCATACTTGCATAACATAACATGATAAACTTGCATATCATAACATGGCATACTTGCATAACATAACTTACATATCATATGATCAACCAAACTTGCATCATTCATTTAACTTTAGAGTTTAAATATGAAAGTAGAAAAGGGCTTATAATGCTTATGAAGACACAAAAATATGACAAAGCCCTTATGCAATCAATTAGACCCAAAATGCAAGCTCTAATAGAAAAACCCTTGAGCCAAAATGATCAAAACCCTTGCTTTATGATGTAAATATGGAAACTTGACTTGAATGCAAGCTAATGACACTCATACAAGCTTGAAAACACTTGTACGCATGGAAAATCTCTCATAGAAATAATTTAGTAATTTTATGAAGAGAGTGGAGGCCATGAGAGGATTGATTTTGCCATAGTTTAGTTACTTGAATGAATAATGATGATTTAGGGCTAGGTTAGGGGCTTATTTATAGAGATTAGGATTAGTTTCAACCTTAGGATTAAACCCTAGTTCCAATCTCAGCCCTTAAAACCGAATCTGGCCCTAAAACCTAACCAAAACCCCAAAATGGTGCACCAGGCAAAACTGCCCGGCTGAACCCAGTCGACAGCCAAGTCGACAGGGTTGTCGACTTGGGTCCAACCAAGTCGACTCCCAAGTCGACAGGGCTGTCGACTTGGGTGCTCTGGCGGGAAATTTCCCGCCTGGCCCAATCTGACCTAATTTTCAAATTCAAACTTGAATTTGAAATCTGTTTTTACTTTGAATTTTTCTGAAAACTTCGTTGGGCCTTTATCGGGTCATACGGACTCCGATTTTCGAAAACTCGGACTCTATTTCGCATATTTTTCCGAGACGAACGCAATGGCATAGCCCGTTTCCCTTGATTCAGATTTATAAATTGAATTCTGCCTCGATTTATGTTATAACAGGTTATTGAAAATACGGGTTGTTACATTCTCCCCTCCTTAAAGGATTTCGTCCCCGAAATCTTCAAGTTAGGAAGAACGTATCCTACCATCCAACATCCATCTACTCAAAACATCATCCACGAGCAATCATTGTCCTTACAAGATTCTAAATGTTGTATGAACATATGCAAAGGTGTGTGTATATGTACTTATCTAATGCAAATATCATCAATGCAAATTATGTTAGTGAAATGAATCCATATGTATGCAATTCCTAACATAATATATAACATCTACATGTGTGCACATAACATACATCCATATGCAACATCCATGTGATAACACAAAAATTTTCATCCATGAATAAGCGTAAACACTCATGCATATGCAATATGAGGAGTGTGTGAGCCGATCTAGTGCCTAACGTGTATAATGCATCCACGAGTAACCACTTGCAAACACTTGCAACCACTTGCAAACATCAAGCATAACATGTTTCAAACACATGTTTCATCCAAAGGGTTTCTACCTAAGGTTCTCATGACAAGATTAACACGATAAACTAGATAGCAAAAGAAAGATATGCTACAAAGAGATCGGGAAGATAAGCAGAATATACTCCTTTTGGATTACAAGAAATCCCTTCCTAACCCTGACAGGTATTACTAGCCAATAAGTCGTACCTCCCGACAAAAATAGGACCGAGAATGGGACCGAGAGGATATACGTAAAAAGATAACATGCGAGTAAGTTCCACAGAAAAACAAGGATCAAGGATATGCTCTTAAAAAGAGATATGATGCGCGTATTTAGCCTTCAGTCTTCTAAGTCATGTTTCCTTGAGCTTAACTCCACTGTGCTTTGACCGTCTTTTACTTCATGATTCCTTGGCTTCTTAACTCTTATTTCCAAATATGAGTTGGAACCCATTTCATTGTCGCCTCTCGTCTTCCCCTTTCACTTACTCTTCTATCATTCTTGGCTTAAACATAACTATGACCTCATGGTTTTATGCAAGCTCTCCAAAATTCACCAGTGAATCCTGGATCTCGTTTACTTACTATAAAGTATTCCACGCAGCAGAACTTTTCTTGAAAATACCAATCCACGTTGCCAATTGCTCTTACAAACGTGATTTTTCTATAACTCACGCTTGAATGAAATGAACCATCCGCCCGTGAATGATAGGCCGTACTTAGATTCAGCCGTTTGCCCATGACTTCTCGTAGACTATCTCAAAACTGGCTAGTGAAGATTGAGTCATGGTTACTAACTATACTTTAGGGAACCTCGTGCAACCGCTTTATTTCTTGAAAGTAAACTGTCGCTAGCTATGATGCAGTCCTTCCGCTCTTTATCGGAGTGAAATGAGCACTCTTCGTGAGTCTACCTACTATGACCCACATGCTCGTATTCCCTTTCTTGATCTAGGCAGTCCATCCACGAAATCCTTCGTGACGCTTTACTACTTCCATTGCGGGGACCTCCAATGGATGTAATAGCCCACCGGGCTTTTTATGACTCGGCCTTTAACCTGTTGGCACAACATGCACCTTGGGACAAACTCGGCCACCTCCTCGGGTGATGTGCATCTTCAAGAACCTTCTTTCTCTCATCGCGTCTTAGCCATCCCTTGTCATCTATAGCGAGGTGACTTACCATCTCGCCTCGAATCAACTTGTCCATGATCTCGACTAACTGCGGGTCTTCTTTCTGTGAAGTCCCTACTTGATCCAGAAGGGTAGGTCTAAGCTCAAGGGATGCTAACTAACTAATTAAACTGAGAGGACTTCTTACTTCAATTGTCCTCATCGGAGCTTTCCGGTCTTGAACCGCGACCACTTTAGCAGGATCCACCACTAAGCCTTGCTTAGAAACTATGTGCCCAAGAAATCTAACTTCTTTTCTCCAAAATGACATTTGGAGGACTTGGCTTTCAACTGATGCGCTCTAAGCGTATCCATCACCTCCTTGAGATGTCTAGCATGCTCTCCCTCATCCTTAGAGAAGATCATAATATCATCTACGAAGACCACGACAAATTTGTTCAAGAACTCCCTAGGCACCCTACTCATCAAGTCCACGAAGTAGGCGGGTGCATTAGTCAAACCGAATGGCATGACCAGCCATTCTAAGAATCCATCTGGAGTTCTGAACGCAGTTTTGCCTATACTATCCTCAGCTACTCTGAGCTGATGAAATCCAGTAGCAAGATCAAGAGAAAACAGATGTTCCTACAAGATGATCAAACAAATCATCGATCCTTGGCAATGGTTGTCTATTCTCTTTGTTTAACTCACGATAATCAACAGAAAGTCGAAGAGAACCGTCCGCCTTGGTAGTAAATACTACAGGCGCTCCCCATTCAAATATACTTCATCTAATGAAGTTCTTCTCAAGCAACTCCTTGACTTGCTTTCTTAACTCTCATCTTGCGGGGCCATGTGCCTAACCGGCCACAAAACTATCTTGGCATTATCAACCAGATAAATGCGGAAATCTATCTCTCGTTTAGGGGTAACCCCCTTCACTTCACCCAAGATATCAGGATATCCTCGGACCACCCTCACCGATTACAAACTATCGATAGACGAGTTGAGGGATTCAAGATAACACAACATGACGGGACTCGTAGGGTTACTAGAAATTTTTAGGGTATTACCGAGGCGAGTCATGAGCCTCACAACCCTATGCTCAAAAATCAAGGATGGCTCCAAAACTGGACAACCCATCCATGCCCAAAAATCAACCCATACCCCATGAAACCGAGAATATAAGCATCACACGAGAACTCTACACTAAAGATAGAGATTTTCAAATCCACTTAGATAATAGACAAATGGGCGGAAACCCCAATTGGATTTGAAACACACACGGGATCATTAACTAGACTAGTACTTAGGTGCGAACTTCCAACTAAACCAGATGAAATAGACTATGCGATGCACCAGAATCAAACAAAGTACAAACAGGAAAATCAGAAATGTAAACAAGACTTCCAACAGAAACACTACCTCGATCATGAGCTGAAAGAACGATGTTGAGGGGATGAACTCGCCCTTCAGATGGTCTTGCACACTGAGTCTGACCTTGCCCTTGCTTCTTCGGGCAATCTTTGCTGAAATGTCCAGTCTCACCGCAGAAAAAGCATTCACCACTCTTCCATTTTCTCTTCCTACAATCCTTAATAAGATGCCCAACTGAACCGTAATAATGGCATTTCCTCTTGTCGTTATTGCCCTTGTTGTTGTTTCCCTTGTTGCCTTGACTCTTGTTCTTGTTCTGATTGCCTTGACTGCTCTGACCACTTGGATTACCCTGATTTCCTTTCCACTGGGAATCAGTCTTCTTGGCTTGAGTATCATTCATCTTGATCTCTTTCTTGTCACTCCTATTCGCTTCATTGAGTAGGGCCATATTCACCAAACTCTCGAAAGTTGCCCCCAAGGGTATATGAGTCATGGCTAAACCATATAATGGCTCGTTTAATCCTAGAGCAAAGTATAGGGCCTTCTTCTGAGCTGTGTTAACCAAGTCTAAACCGACCCGAGCCAGTTGATTAAACTTATCTATGTATTCCCTAATAGTCATGTCCCCTTGTTTCAGTGATAGGAACCTTAGTCCAAACTTTCCCCGAAAGTCATCCCAAGTCTTAATTGGCCTAGTAGCGGTGGTGACAACCCACCAACGTGCAGCTTCTTCCTTTAGCAACCACACTGCCAATAAAACCTTCCTACGGTCATCTATATCAAAGAAGGCAAAAAGATCTTCGGTTTCTTTCAACCAATTCCTGGCCTCTACAAAAGTCTCAGTGCCAAAGAAATTCTTGCCACCCATCGCCTTAAAGTCTTTGCAAATCTCCGCGAAATCCTCTTGAGGATGCTGAGGGGGAGGAGGAAGAGGAACCTCAGCGACAGGAGGAGGAGGAACATTAACTACCGGAGGAGGAGGAGGAACATCTGTGGGGCCGGCTTCGGTCGCCCTAGCCTCCAAAAGTCTCCTATACCAAATAGGTACGTGTACTCCCTCCGGAATGGCAAAGTTATTGGCCATACTGAAAACGAAGAAAAAGATAGATTCAGAATGGAGAAAAACGAAGGAATTTTGCTAATGGCTTTTTGGGGAATAGCCTTTAAAATAAACTAGACTTTTCTTTGGAAAATACTTTATACTTGGTTTTGAAAATAGTTTTCCAAAAGTTTCAAAAACCTTTTTGTTCCTTCTCGTAAACCATATGCTCTGATACCAAATGTAACACCCCACCTCCGCCAGGGTGGCTCTTGCAAGCACTCTGACTTTGGAGGGGCGTTTGAATCAGGTAAACATGCATAATGATATATCAAGGCAGAACAAGAACATATGTATATATGTAAACAGAGTAAATAAGATAAGTAAAACAGTGGAAGATTTCAAACTATTTCAAAACAAGTCTGGTACAACATAATGTTAACTTTCCAAATACACAAGTCTAGATAAAAACAATATTACTGAAAAACTGAAATACATAAGTACTATCCCCAAAATAAGTGATAACCATAGCTAGCTTCATGTCAAGACCGTACATGAGCTAAAATCCCACAAGCAAGCGATCAGAAATCCAAGCTAAGCTCCAATATTCCCACCCTGAGAACCTGGGGGGGAAACGGAAGAAAAGAGGCGAAAGGAAAACAGGTCAGTCAAAAAGACTGAGTAAGCCCTACTACAATCAATGTAAACTGGTAAAGTTAACTGTCATGATGAAAGCTGAGATGAACAAAAGGATACAACATACTAGCATGATGATTAACTAACAAGGTAGATAAATGTGTCATCGCATAATCAGGTTTAAGGTTTTTGCACCACAGGTGTACTAGCAAACTAACATGACTTGAATAAACAAGTATTGATCCCTTGGCCCAAGCTTTGGCCCAATAACATGAAGTTGTTGTATATAACGGTGTTGTATACACAATTATATGATTTTTGTTTGATGATAACAACCAAATAAATACTATTTTAATGTGTTTGATATTGTACTGTTACTATACATCACTGACTGGAATATAATATTTATATTTAAATAAAATACAACTGTACAGAAATTTAAATATTCATAGTATTTTATTTGAATAGAATATTTTATTTCAATATCAAACAGTACAAATTTTATACTCCATTATTTGTTCATCTCTGTATTACACTTCATGCCATATCAGATTTCATATATACAGCTCCTCATTATAGATTAAGTCAGTCACTCATTTTGTACATACATTCAGTCTCAACACTCATATTTACATACATACACTTTGACACATTCACTGACACTACACACTGTCTTCTGATATTCAGTCTTCTGTCTTCACAGCCCTCTGTCAGTCCAGTCAGTCCGGTCTTCATACCTGTCACATGAAATAGAAACACACAATACACTGCAACAAAGATTTAAACAGAATACATGCAAATATTATTTTAATTTTAAAATTTTATTTGCCTCAGTTTTCTGGTGTGTTTCTCATCCTTTTTCATGACTTGATCTGATATATATATATATAAATATAGCACGAGCACGATACATGTATACACATACATGTGTATGTATATACACATATTATAGTGCAGGGTCTGCAAAATCTATACCGATGGCTGCATATACACACGTGTATAAATATACACGTGTGCACTGCCTCGCCAATCAGCGAGCAACTGAGGAGTAGCCACTTGGACCTGCTCGACTCAGTGCATTCATGAAAAACAACTCAATAAAAAAAAAATCAACAGCAAAGAAAAAAATCAATGGCCGAGCTAAAGACAACACAGCCCAAAAACATGAATGAATTCAAGTCAGCATATCAACATCAATGGCCGAGTACGAGCACAAGGTGGAGCATAACTCAGCATGAAGAAAACAGTGTTCAACAGGTTCAAAATGGTATGTATCTAGTTCGAGAAAATGTCAAGCATGGGCACATGCACAAGCTGTAAAACAGCATCAAGTGAAAACAGCAATATCAAGTGAAGATAACATATTTCAGCAAGCATGAATGGACAAGCTCAGGTCTGCCAAACTATGGCTGTACATGCTCGAACTTACAACTATGGAAACACAATACAAGTCCAATACCACAGTGGTCAAAGTAATGCACGGAATAGTTTAATATATGGAGCAGCATGGTTCAATGAAATGAAGAATGACCAAGCTAAGTCACAAGTACATACAATGGTGCATATCAGAGAGCTAAAATGGCAAGTGCATGAACATATATGACCATCAGTACATGGCAGGACAAGCAGCATCAACACAAGAATGGGTTCTTTCAATGTGACTCACACATGGCAGGTGACAACATGGTCAAGCAGATGGTAATTCAGCAAAGTTCAATGGTGCGAAATGAAGTGAACAGTGACAGCAAGGAGCAATACAGTTGCACAATGTGTCTCAAGAGTGCAAATGAATTCATACAAACAAATATACATGCAATATACAATGGTGCAAAGAAATCTGGATATGCCTATAGCATGTGTGTTCAACCTGTGTGAAGCACAAGTCAGCCTCAATTATGGTTACAGCTATGAGATGGACTGAGCATACATGTTTATATATATATATATATATATATATATATATAAGTATATATATATATGTATGTATGTGACTGGTTACATACATACACAAGTATATTTGCAACAGTTTTTTGTGTAAATCAAGTTCAAGTATAGGGTGAGCAACATAAATGGATGAACACCATTCAAGACAGATTTTATGAGAGGCAACACTGATGTCAATGGCATAAATCACGCATCTTTATTGATCATGCAAGGGATAAATTCAGAGCAAAGAAGTCAAAGAAATTATGGTGATGTTTCCAAATACATGTATCATCAAATCAGTTTTAATATTTCAGGAATCAGGGAAATATCAACAGGTCTATTCGAAAGAAATGGCTATGCTAAATTAGGCATGTTTTTCTAAAGTTTCCAAAAAATACCTATGTCGTTTTTTATTGACCAAAAAATCAGTACATTGCTTTCCAGAAATGATGCAAACAAATTTTGGCAAATACTCAGCTAAATCTATGCAGAGTTTTCAAAGCCGTGGTCCACAAATTCAGTCAAGGAAACAAATTCAAAACCATCTAAAGCCGAGAATTACGAAATCCAAAAGAGGAAAGCTTCGAGCCAAATCAGCCAAGTCACATAGCAAAATCAGAGTTTCAAATATATGATTTTATAATCCTATATTACACCACTTCATCACAGGCAATGTGTGTGAAATCCACAAACAAATTAAAAAGAGAGAAATTTCTGAAAACTTACATTTTTTCTGTCTGGATTTCGATCGCCACAATTCCTCCCAAATCAGATAGCAGTCAATCGAAGAAGAAAGCAACTCGAGATTGAATCCACACGAGATTTCATCAAGCAATCGCTTTTGATTTGGGAACGAACAAGAAACCCTAGAAAATTTCCACATCGCCGACGCCATTTTTTATTTCCAGAAGCAAAGGGAACAGGAATAAAGAGAAAGGGTGTAACGCAAATAAAATGGCCGGCCTACTTAGCCTTGGCTAAGCCTAGTTCACTAAGAGGGGAGAATATATATATTTAAATACTAGGGTTTCTATTTTATTTGAGTGTTCATTGTTTTTCATTTTAATTCGTGTTGTATTTCAAACGAAACAGTTTCTAGAATTCTGTAGAAATCTAGGGGAGATCAGTCAAGGAGTTGGCTGTCAGTTTCAGAGTCTGTAAATTCTGGGTTACGGATTACGGGGTGTAATTCGGGGAAATCTGATCGAGGGGATATCTATCAGTCTAGGGGTTTGAGCGTAGGGTTAGAATAGGAGCAGGGTTTGCGAGTGTACATTGTCTTGTATGCGGGATCTGTTCTATCACCTAGTAGAAACCTTAGAAATGCAGCAGTAGGCAGGGTTTTGCCGAAGCTGGGTATATCTGTGTGTGATTTATTTTCTGCATTTCTGTTTCTGCTATATTCTGTGATCTGTTTATTCTTATTTGACTCGTTTGATTTTTAATTCAGTTAAAAACTGTGAAAAACCCTATTCACCCCCCCCTCTAGGGTTATTCTAGATCCAACAGTGGTATCAGAGCAAGGTATTCTGTTAACTCTAGAGTAATGGTGATTCCTAGTTGTCAGTCGATAGAGAGTCAGTCCAGCTCATCTCCAACTATTTTTAATGGAACAGATTTTTCAAACTGAAAATCCGAAATATAATTTTATTTAAAATCTGTTAATATTAAATGTTGGGATACTATTATAAATGGGAGTGATATGTCTGATAATAGAAACATTGTTTTCGATTCTCGTGCTATGAATATCATATTTGATTATCTCAGTACCGAACAGTTTATTCACGTATCTCATTGTTTGACTGCGCAGGATGTCTGGAGAACTCTCAACAAGATCTATGGAAAAACTGATGACTGCTCAAAACCCCAGAATGTCAACTCAAATTCAGATCTGTGCTTAAAAGGAGAAACAGATGGATCAAACGATGGAGAATCAACAGATGCTGAAACTGAAAATCTCACAAACGAAGATTTGGTTTATATGTGCACTGATTTAACTAAATCTTTTGATAAACTCCAATCTAAAAACAAATCACTGAAATCTATGAATTCTGAGTTAATTGGCAAAATTGATGATTTGGAATCACAACTTAAATCGTTTGAAAACTCTTCGAAGTTTGATTGTAAAAATTGTCTGAAATTGGAAACCAATCTTGTTCATCTCAATAAAAATATTCAAAAGTTTGAAAAAGAAATTTTTATCTTAAAAGAAAACAAGATTGAGTTATCAAGTTTGAATAATTTTTTACAAAAGGAATTTGAAATTTTCAAGACTGATATATATTCCAAATTTGAAATTGCTGAAAAAGAAAATTTGTTGAAATCTGATTTGATTTTGAAAGAACTGGAAAACGAGATTGAAAAATCCAAGAAATTTGGGTTTGAAAAACAAAAACTTTTTGAATCTGAGATTGCTGAGTCCCAAACCAAAATAAAGTTACTCAATGATGAAAATTTGGTTTTGAAATCTGATTTTGAAAGATGTGAGATCACTAAAAATCGTTGTTCAGATTTATTGAAAGAAAATGGTGATCTTAAAACTGAAATTCAACAACTTGAAACAATCGTGTCTAATTTTTCAAACGGTGAAAAATCTTTGAATATGTTGTTGAAAAACCAATTTTCTGTTCGAAATAAACGTGGACTTGGGTTTGGGAAAAATAATATTTTTGAAAAACAAAATTCAAATGATTTGAAAAATCCTTCAAACTTCCTTCAAAAGAATCAACTTGATAATTTGAACTCTGATAAATTCAAAGGATTTTTAAATCATAAACGTGATGTGAATTTGTTTGATAACAATCCATTTAAATCATTCCAGGCCCCAAAAAGAAATACAGTGAATTCATTTAATTTCAAACAGATTTGGGTCCCTAAAGGTACTTTGGTAAATTCTGATGGATTGTTATATAAACAAGTTTGGGTACCTAAAGCTGTGAACACAACTGTGAGTGGTTTTACTAATTTTGTTAGACCACTCGATTCTATAAATTCATAGGTACCAAAGGATGGCTGAGGAACTGTTGTGGTGGAAAGAGGATGTTTTCAAGCTGTTGTATATTTTCTGTATCTTTCAGAGTTCCTTGGCCAAGCTTGTTGAGCTAGAAATTTATTTACTCACGTCAATTTCAGGTATAACCTCTAAACTCAACCTTTGTAAATATTTTTCTTTTTCTTTGTGTATTCCTCCTTCTACCCCTTCTGTTTATTTTCTATATCTCATATGTTTATCTTTCTTTGTCTGTTTGGTTTGTCACTGTCATATCATTGTAAAAAAAAAAAATGTGCTTTCTAAAACTTCCAATTGTAGACTTCATATTTTTTGGAAATTCACTTCATTTGTATGAAACTCTAACGTTTTAATCATTTCCAGATCTTGAATTTAAATTTGTAAATATCTGCAATTGTTTTGAAGTTTATTTTCTAATTGCTGAATTCATAACAGTGTTGATGTATTCTTGTAATATCTTGAACACTGTTAATTTGAATTCTAAATTTTTGAAGTTCTGAATATTCAATGAAATTTCACACACCTTTGCTGTTCTGAGTTTATTCTAATTCATTTTAGAAAAGCTCAAAATATTATACTCATTACAGCACTCTGCTATTTATCAGTTGTGATGATTTCATTAATTTTCAGATTGACTTGTACATTTTTGGATTGGCTTGAATCTCAGTGATACATCTTGGAATTCATCTTTATTCATGATTAATATGGTTGAAATCAGTTTGTTTGAAATCATCTGAAATTCTTGATATTTTGAATATCACACACCTCTTAAAATTTGAAATAATCAACCTCGTGTGACTGATTCATTATATCTCAAACTTGACATTGATTCAAGTGATTTCAAATAAATTATTTTTTTTAATTTCTTGTATCATGAATACCTCTCAAATTTGATGTAAATGATCTGATATTTTCTCTTGGGCTTGTAAGAAATAGTTTTGAGAAATTTTTGAAAAGTTCTTTTTGAAAATGGTCTTTGAAAATCATTAATATTTCATGATTAATTGATTTAAATATTTATTTGTTTAAAATCATTTGAAATTATTGATTTATTGAATCACACACATATCTTGAATATGACATTAATAATTTGGTGTGATCGATTCATTGAATCTAGAGTATTTCATATTCATCAAATGATTTAAAATAAATGGTATTTTTAATCTTGGATCATGAATCATCTTATGTGACCATCATTCTAACAAGTTTGTTTTTGAAACTATTTTTGTGCTGCTCTGATATTGTTTTCAAATAACTGCCTATTTTGATTTGTCTGTTGCTTGTCAAATTTGTAAATCTTGTCTGCGTGGGCTCTGTGTTTGAAACTCTTTGATATCCTTGTTCGTCTCAAGTGTCAATTTTTAATCCTCGAGAAGAGAGAACAATTGGTATCAGATGTGCAGTTTTTTTTTTTTTTTGTCTTGCTGTATATTTTTTTTAATTCTCTCGTGCTTTGTAGAGATCTTTCTTATCCCTCTTGTAATTGTTTTTCAATTTTAAAATTATTTATTTTTTATTCATTCAGAAATTGAAATCAATAACCAAATAGTTCTGTATTTATAATTCATCAAAATATATCAGAATTTGAAATTGTGATGAATTATGACTGCAATATATTTGACAACAAGAGGAGATTTTATCTGGATTTTCATGACGGTTGAATATTTATTATAATATCTTTGAACTGGCAATTATTTCACGACCATCCTTTATCTATCATCATTCTGCCATCCATGATAATTTTATATTAATGTGGAGAGTTTAATATTTTTTAAAATCATCTTGAATAAACAATGAAAATATTTGTGATAAAAATTGGACTTCGTAAATTTTCAGAATTAGTGACAATTGAAAATTTTCAATGATCCCGGTACAGTTAGTCATATTTCATAATATAATTAATTTAGAAATTTATTTCACAGTCCATTTCTGTACCTATCACATTTCTATCATTCATATTGGTTGTATATACTGGGGAGTTTTTTTTTAATATTTAAAGTTGAAAATGATAAAATATATAATTGATTCATAAGCGTGTCTCTAACCTCATTTAAAAATCCAAGCTCTGGTTATGCATGGTTATGAGACAACTTATAATTTAAGCAGCGACTGACCTCATTTAAAAATCCAAGCTCTGGTTATGCGTGGTCAGGGTGCTCTTAAATCAAAAGAAAAAGAAAATAAAATAATTTGCAATAAATATTTTTTTTAAATTCTCCTTGGTGTATAATAACCAGCCTATCAATCCACTTTCTAATCTGTGAAATGTGTTGAAATTTTTATGACGTATTATGATTTGTTGATTGATAGGTATTGGGATTTGAGATTACTCGATTTTGTCACTTAAAATTGAATCATAATTATAATCCAAATCCATCACTGTTTTTTAGCCTCACTCTTATAAAAATTCGTTTGAAAATTAATTGAAATTCATTTTAATATAACTCTCCTCATTTATATAAATTTCATCGTAAATCAATCATTTTCTGCAATGTGAAATATGCCACTAGTTCTCAGTTTATTATGATTTTTGTTTGACTGATTGTGATTTATGATGACCGTTCTTCCTCTTAAGATGAAATTATATTTTAGTCATTTTTCATCTGTATTTTAAATTCTGTATCCTTTTGATGATAACAAAAGGGGGAGAATGGGTTGAGATTTTGATTTATGAGTGAATATTTTATAAATATTTTTAACTTTGAAAATTTATTAAATTCATTCACTTCACTCGTGCACAGTTATAGAGGGAGTTGTCTGTTGTAGGGGGAGCTAATAAATAGGGGGAGTTCAATATTCACTGTCAAACACATCTATTGTATACAAAGTCTTTTATTTGTTTGTCATCATCAAAAGGGGGAGATTGTTGTATATAACGGTGTTGTATACACAATTATATGATTTTTGTTTGATGATAACAACCAAATAAATACTATTTTAATGTGTTTGATATTGTACTGTTACTATACATCACTGACTGGAATATAATATTTATATTTAAATAAAATACAACTGTACAGAAATTTAAATATTCATAGTATTTTATTTGAATAGAATATTTTATTTCAATATCAAACAGTACAAATTTTATACTCCACTATTTGTTCATCTCTGTATTACACTTCATGCCATATCAGATTTCATATATACAGCTCCTCATTACAGATTAAGTCAGTCACTCATTTTGTACATACATTCAGTCTCAACACTCATATTTACATACATACACTTTGACACATTCACTGACACTACACACTGTCTTCTGATATTCAGTCTTCTGTCTTCACAGCCCTCTGTCAGTCCAGTCAGTCCGGTCTTCATACCTGTCACATGAAATAGAAACACACAGTACACTGCAACAAAGATTTAAACAGAATACATGCAAATATTATTTTAATTTTAAAATTTTATTTGCCTCAGTTTTCTGGTGTGTTTCTCATCCTTTTTCATGACTTGATCTGATATATATATATATAAATATAGCACGAGCACGATACATGTATACACATACATGTGTATGTATATACACATATTATAGTGCAGGGTCTGCAAAATCTATACCGATGGCTGCATATACACACGTGTATAAATATACACGTGTGCACTGCCTCGCCAATCAGCGAGCAACTGAGGAGTAGCCACTTGGACCTGCTCGACTCAGTGCATTCATGAAAAACAACTCAATAAAAAAAAATCAACAGCAAAGAAAAACATCAATGGCCGAGCTAAAGACAACACAGCCCAAAAACATGAATGAATTCAAGTCAGCATATCAACATCAATGGCCGAGTACGAGCACAAGGTGGAGCATAATTCAGCATGAAGAAAACAGTGTTCAACAGGTTCAAAATGGTATGTATCTAGTTCGAGAAAATGTCAAGCATGGGCACATGCACAAGCTGTAAAACAGCATCAAGTGAAAACAGCAATATCAAGTGAAGTTAACATATTTCAGCAAGCATGAATGGACAAGCTCAGGTCTGCCAAACTATGGCTGTACATGCTCGAACTTACAACTATGAAAACACAAAACAAGTCCAATACCACAGTGGTCAAAGTAATGCACGGAATAGTTTAATATATGGAGCAACATGGTTCAATGAAATGAAGAATGACCAAGCTAAGTCACAAGTACATACAATGGTGCATATCAGAGAGCTAAAATGGCAAGTGCATGAACATATATGACCATCAGTACATGGCAGGACAAGCAGCATCAACACAAGAATGGGTTCTTTCAATGTGACTCACACATGGCAGGTGACAACATGGTCAAGCAGATGGTAATTCAGCAAAGTTCAATGGTGCGAAATGAAGTGAACAGTGACAGCAAGGAGCAATACAGTTGCACAATGTGTCTCAAGAGTGCAAATGAATTCATATAAACAAATATACATGCAATATACAATGGTGCAAAGAAATCTGGATATGCCTATAGCATGTGTGTTCAACCTGTGTGAAGCACAAGTCAGCCTCAATTATGGTTACAGCTATGAGATGGACTGAGCATACATGTTTATATATATATATATATATATATAAGTATATATATATATATATATATATGTATGTATGTGACTGGTTACATACATACACAAGTATATTTGCAACAGTTTTTTGTGTAAATCAAGTTCAAGTATAGGGTGAGCAACATAAATGGATGAACACCATTCAAGACAGATTTTATGAGAGGCAACACTGATGTCAATGGCATAAATCACGCATCTTTATTGATCATGCAAGGGATAAATTCAGAGCAAAGAAGTCAAAGAAATTATGGTGATGTTTCCAAATACATGTATCATCAAATCAGTTTTAATATTTCAGGAATCAGGGAAATATCAACAGGTCTATTCGAAAGAAATGGCTATGCTAAATTTGGCATGTTTTTCTAAACTTTCCAGAAAATACCTATGTCGTTTTTTATTGACCAGAAAATCAGTACATTGCTTTCCAGAAATGATGCAAACAAATTTTGGCAAATACTCAGCTAAATCTATGCAGAGTTTTCAAAGCCGTGGTCCACAAATTCAGTCAAGGAAACAAATTCAAAACCATCTAAAGCCGAGAATTACGAAATCCAAAAGAGGAAAGCTTCGAGCCAAATCAGCCAAGTCACATAGCGAAATCAGAGTTTCAAATATATGATTTTATAATCCTATATTACACCACTTCATCACAGGCAATGTGTGTGAAATCCGCAAACAAATTAAAAAGAGAGAAATTTCTGAAAACTTACATTTTTTCTGTCTGGATTTCGATCGCCGCAATTCCTCCCAAATCAGATAGCAGTCAATCGAAGAAGAAAGCAACTCGAGATTGAATCCACACGAGATTTCATCAACCAATCGCTTTTGATTTGGGAACAAACAAGAAACCCTAGAAAATTTCCACATCGCCGACGCCATTTTTTATTTCCAGAAGCAAAGGGAACAGGAGTAAAGAGAAAGGGTGTAACGCAAATAAAATGGCCGGCCTACTTAGCCTTGGCTAAGCCTAGTTCACTAAGAGGGGAGAATATATATATTTAAATACTAGGGTTTCTATTTTATTTGAGCATTCATTGTTTTTCATTTTAATTCGTGTTGTATTTCAAACGAAACAGTTTCTAGAATTCTGTAGAAATCTAGGGGAGATCAGTCAAGGAGTAGGCTGTCAGTTTCAGAGTCTGTAAAATCTGGGTTACGAATTACGGGGTGTAATTCGGGGAAATCTGATCGAGGGGAAATCTATCAGTCTAGGGGTTTGAGCGTAGGGTTAGAATAGGAGCAGGGTTTGCGAGTGTACATTGTCTTGTATGCGGGATCTGTTCTATCACCTAGTAGAAACCTTAGAAATGCAGCAGTAGGCAGGGTTTTGCCGAAGCTGGGTATATCTGTGTGTGATTTATTTTTTGCATTTCTGTTTCTGCTATATTCTGTGATCTTTTTATTCTTATTTGACTCGTTTGATTTTTAATTCAGTTAAAAACTGTGAAAAACCCTATTCACCCCCCCTCTAGGGTTATTCTAGATCCAACAGAAGTGACCCTAACGCGGTCCAACCAAACGGTCTAGTCGATCGGCTCCCTATAAGCCTAACTCGTCACGTGTTGGTGTCAATACGGCCCAAACATAATTGTAGTCAGACTGTGCAGGGTCTCCCGTCGGGTGTATCAAGCCTTAGGGTGGCAACCCCTGGACACCATAAACATAAGTGCACAGTCTCGATCTACCGGTACACGTGCATGTTTTCCCCGGCTTCGGACTATGTGCACGACCATAAGTCCGCCCGGAACTACACCGGCGTACCACTCTGCCGTCATTTTTGGTCTCTTACCTCAAGTCCAGTAATTGTGCCCCCACCCTAGACTAGACCCTAGGGTCTTAATGATACGAACTTGGGATTACTGCTGGAGTGGACCCCCCAACTTCTCACATTAGGTCCTATTGTTTGTAGCAACTAGTTAAGCCGGTCGGTTCCGGGTAGTTTTACGCTACAAACTCAACCCAACCTCGAGTTGGTCACACTTATATTTTCTAAGTGTCATGTCCATCATGTTTCCAAAACATGTTACAAGTTTTCAAGAATTTGGGTAGACCTAACTTAATAGGTAAATTCCCAATGGGTAGACCTAACTTAATAGGTAAATTCCCAATCTTATGTTTTTATGTCTTTTAAGTTTACCCAACACCAAACGCAATCCCATCGCTTACATATCGCAATAGCGCATAAAGGATAGAAAGAGGGAACTTGGCATAATCATGACATAAAGGTGTTGAAGCCACAAGTTTAACATGGTGGCATATGAAATGTACATATGTTCATATACTTGCATATTACATTTTTAGGCCTCAAAAGCATGCATAAAACCAAACTTAGCATATTGGTGATACATGGTGATAAATGACATGTAGAAATGGCCATAAGTTCGCATTTAGCCTCATATGCAAGTTATCATAAGAGATATGATAACTTACATGTTGCCAAAATGCAACCATTAGCATAAAGCTTGAAGCTTTATGTTCATATACTCAAGGTAAGCTTGCATAACATGATAATATGAGTAAAATGATTCACCCAAACTTGCATAACATACATGGCAAACTTGCATATCATAACATAGCAAACTTGCATAACATAACATGGCAAACTTGCATATAAACTTGCATATCATAACATGATAAACTTGCATATCATAACATGGCAAACTTGCATAGCATAACATGGTAAACTTGCATATCATAACATGGCAAATTTGCATAACATAACATGGTAAACTTGCATATCATAACATGGCATACTTGCATAACATAACATGATAAACTTGCATATCATAACATGGCATACTTGCATAACATAACTTACATATCATATGATCAACCAAACTTGCATCATTCATTTAACTTTAGAGTTTAAATATGAAAGTAGAAAAGGGCTTACAATGCTTATGAAGACACAAAAATATGACAAAGCCCTTATGCAATCAATTAGACCCAAAATGCAAGCTCTAATAGAAAAACCCTTGAGCCAAAATGATCAAAACCCTTGCTTTATGATGTAAATATGGAAACTTGACTTGAATGCAAGCTAATGACACTCATACAAGCTTGAAAACACTTGTATGCATGGAAAATCTCTCATAAAAATAATTTAGAAATTTTATGAAGAGAGTGGAGGCCATGAGAGGATTGGTTTTGCCATAGTTTAGTTACTTGAATGAATAATGATGATTTAGGGCTAGGTTAGGGGCTTATTTATAGAGATTAGGATTAGTTTCAACCTTAGGATTAAACCCTAGTTCCAATCTCAGCCCTTAAAACCGAATCTGGCCCTAAAACCTAACCAAAACCCCAAAATGGTGCACCAGGCAAAACTGCCCGGCTGAACCCAGTCGACAGCCAAGTCGACAGGGCTGTCGACTTGGGTCCAACCAAGTCGACTCCCAAGTCGACAGGGCTGTCGACTTGGGTGCTCTGGCGGGAAATTTCCCGCCTAGCCCAATCTGACCTAATTTTCAAATTCAAACTTGAATTTGAAATCTGTTTTTTACTTTGAAATTTTCTGAAAACTTCGTTGGGCCTTAATCGGGTCATACGGACTCCGATTTTCGAAAACTCGGACTCTATTTCGCGTATTTTTCTGAGACGAACGCAATGGCATAGCCCGTTTCCCTTGATTCGGATTTATATGCCTAAAAAGTAGGCACCTGAATTCTGGCGCCTACAAAGTAGGCGCCAGAAATCTAGTGCCTACAAAACCCCTCCCGCCATATTCGTCCTCCCCGCCATACTCGTCCTAAACTCATCATTACTCTATCACGCATTCAAAAATTGAGCTATGAACACCTGGAAAAACGACAATGAGGCTTCCATTAATCAACGCCCTGAAAAAGAAATAGTACTTGAAGGTAAGGTTTCCCAGCCACTACGTATGATTGGATCCAACCCTTTCTGCCGTTGTGGACAAGAATCGGTTGTGGTGGTTGCCAATACTGAGAAAAATGTCGGTCGTCGTTTCTTTGCTTGTGAAGCCTACAAGGACCACAAGGTTTTTCCTGTTGAAATTGATTGTTGTAACTTTAAGCAATGGATTGACCCTCCCGTGGAAGCGCAAGCCGAAATAAGACGCTTGATGAACGAGATTGTTGCAGAAGAAGGTAGAGCCAGACCTTTCCCAAGACCGTGGTAGATGTATTTGTTTATTAGATGTTTAATTTTAATTTAACTTTTAATTTGATGTTGGTAGTCCAGTCTGTATGATTGTGGTTTGTTCGGAAGCTTCTAAGTTCTTGTTGTAGTTCGTATGATTGTTGTATTAGTTTGTATAATTATTGTTGTAGTACGTATGGTTGTTGTTGTACTTCGTATGATTGTTGTTGTAGTTCGTATGATTGTTGTTTTTTGTTTGAATTTTATTTTCTGGTTTTGCTTAATTAAAAATTGACAAGTCCACTAGTTTCTGGCTTTGCTTTATTAAAGCATTGGTCCAGTCATCTTTAATCAGTACGAGTTGTCAAGTCATGTTCTATCCTATTGATCAATTGATGATGACAGAGCTGTACAAAAGAGCATCCCCTTATTTAAATATAAGATAAATGATACATTCTTCATTCAAAGCAACGTACAACATACAAGTACGATAAAGGATACAAGATACAGGATACAAGATACAAGAAACATACAACGTACAACATACGACATCATTACAGGCAAATATAAGATACAAGATACAACTACGATACAATATGGTAGAACGACCGAAGAATCCAGATTACTCGTATTCTTTGTTTCGTGAAGAATTGCCCCACCCATACAACATTTCTGCTTTTGTTGCAACGTTCAATCTTTCCAAGCGACCGACCTCCGCTTGCATTTCCAGTGCGTACTGGACACCCCTTGCAGTCAAAGGTGGATCGTACCATGAGAAAAAATTACAACGTTGCAACCCTTGTCGGTTCTGTGCAGCAATGTAGGCTTTGCACCCATAAAATCGACGACCAGCGTTGGTTTGACTCTTAGATACAACTACGTTGCATTCCACTCCACAATAGCAAAGAACAGTACGACCTGTAATGCTAGAACTTGACCTTTCGAGGTTCTGGAGAGCAATTACTTCCATCAACCGAGCATGATGGGTTTTCTACATTGGTCCAACTCTTGGGACAGCAACGTTTGGTTGTGTGGCACTAAAAAGTTCGGACTCCACTTCTCTATGTTCGACTTGGACATCCGGTTGTGTTTCTGGCTCTCCTTCTTCGATTGGTTGCTTATTCCTTTCATATGAATCGTACAGTTGAACCATTGTTTCATCATCGTATTCCCAACTAGACATTGTATTAAGAGCAAATGCAGAAATAATGAAGATAGGAAGAAGATGTAGGGTCCTATTTAATAACGCAAGTGCACTTCCCAATATATTAAAGCATTAATTGGCGATGACTAGTCAACTCATGTGTATTTCTCAGTGGCACGGTTTGTAAGAATGATGGACAGGTAGCAGAGATTCGCTGTCTCATTGTACTTTATTCTTAAGCTAGGCCTAGCAATGGTTCATAATTTATCGTGTTGTTACCGACTTAGTAATTTATCGTGTTGTTAACGACTATATTATCGTTTCTTGTAAAGTAAACACCGGTATCAGAGGACGAACAACATTAAACATTAAACATAAACCCACAAAAGATACAAGCCGTACAAATACATGATGCCAACTAAAACAGAAAAGAAGGAAACATAGTAAATATTACGTAGAAACTCAAGGCAGGCTCATTTAAATCGCAAGTGCTCAAGTTCATTTTCGAGATGTCTAATCTCTTGTTCAAGTTCGTTTGCATAGGTCGTTCCACTTGGGCAAAGAGACTCATCAACCCGTTCTATGTAATCGCATCCATTAGGATACAATGGACATTTGTGTATGCGGCGGCCTATACTGCTCCCCTTGGCTTTAACAACTACTTCGACTGCAAGACCGCAATAGCAAAATACTGGATACACCTCTACTTCTCGGGGTGTTTGAGGGACCGTCTGGTCGTGTGAAGATTGAACATGGGGCACTTGAGCTTCTGTTGGTACTTGAAAATGTAGATCATTCAAAAATTGTAATTCGTCTTCCATCTCTTGAAGTCTAATCGCTTCGTATGCCTCTTCCTCAGAGTCTGTAGCTGAAGGCCACGAAGGCATTGTTGTGAGAATGGTTTTTAGTGTGTCTTCAGTTAGAAATGTTTTGGGAGAGTTTTATAGCTGCCTTTCACAATTTAATGTTTAATGCATATGTGGATGACCCACCTTTTTTAACTATTAAATGCCTACACACTGAGACACTGGATGCACACTAAGACATTGATAACACACTGTGACATTGAGATGCTGACTACGCACTGAGACATTGACTACACACTAAGACATTGACTACACACTGAGACATTGACTACACACTGAGACATTGACTGCACACTTAGACATTGACTACACACTTAGACATTGACTACTACAATCTTTTACAATAATACACACTGATACATAGTACACGGACACATTTGGCAGAGAGTCACATGCATTCATATCAAAAGTTAAGAGACTGTTTATGATTTACCAAACATGGCTACAGTGCCTGCTTTATCAATCATGGCTACAGTGCCTGCTTTATCAAACATGGCTATAGGGGTTGCTTTATCAAACATGGCTACAGTGCCTGCTTTATTTTAAAAAAATAAAGGCCTAACATGGCTGCCTTATCAAACATAACTTTTTCCTACCATATAAGGACGTGCATATCATGGTTTAACTTAACAATTCTAAAATAAACAACCTATCAATAAAAATGTCTGCCCATCTGCTAAAAGCAATTATGTTGTGCGATAGTGATTCTGAGGATGAAGCCTACGCAAAAGCACACCAACAAGAAGAAGCGGAACTTATGGAGATCTATCGTGAAACTTACGGTTCATCTAGTGCACAACACGGTGGTTCAACAATGGGACGAAGATACTTCCACCGGGATCATGCAGCATTTCATAAAACACTGATGAACGATTATTTCGTTTCTAATCCGACTTATGGTCCTACAATTTTTCGCAGACGCTTTAGAATGAGTCGGCCATTATTCTTAAGAATCCTTAAAAGTATTCAGGCGACTAATAAGTACTTTGTTTATAAGCAGGATGCTGCCAAAAAACAAGGTCTGACTGGACATCAAAAGATGACCGTGGCTTTGAGAATGTTGGCATACGGCGCACCAGCCGACGCACTGGATGATGCTTATCGTATTGCAGAGAGTACTGCTCTAGAAAACCTAGATGAGTTTTGCCAATCAGTGGTCGACATATATGGGGATGAATATCTTCGTTCTCCAAACGAGGCTGACGTAACTAGGTTGTGTGAAATGCATGAAAGTAGAGGGTGGCCTGGGATGTTAGGGAGCCTAGATAGCATGCACTGGGAGTGGATGGACTGTCCTAAAGCTCATCATGGAGCGTACAACGGAAAAGAAAAAAAGCCAACCATCATCTTAGAAGCAGTTGCGTCTCATGATCTTTGGATATGGCATGCGTTTTTTGGTATGCCTGATTCCCTTAACGACTTAAATGTTCTAGAACGACCACATTTGTTCAGCGATTTGGCGCAGGGTAAATCCGTCCCTGTATCATTTACGATTGGACATAACACATACGATCACGGGTACTATTTGGGGGATGAAATTTATCCGAAATGGAGCATGATTGTAAAGACCTTTGCGAACCCGCTTACCCCAAAGCAGAAAAGATTCGCTTCTATGCAGGAGAGTCAGCGAAAAGATGTGGAGAGAGCATTCGAAGTTCTTCAATCAAGATTCGCAATGGTTAGTAGTCCATGTAGGTTATGGAAAAGGTCGAAAATGGCAAAAATTATGTTCTGTTGCATAATTCTCCATAACATGATAATCGAAGATGAACGCGACATGGTGCTGCCAGATTACGAGTACGAAGGCTCCAGACAACCCCCACAAATTTACCGACCTTTCGTTGATGAAATTGAAGGACAATTCGATATGTTTCATGTGGATCAACATGAACTATACCGGAATTCAGCACTGCATAATCGGCTTCAACAAGATCTCATGGATCACATCTGGAGCGCTTATGGCAATCAGTAGATTATATTTTAGAGGTTATGTTTTATTACGCTTGTTTCGATTTGTATTTTAGCATCTTTGTTTTATTATGTGTGTTTGCATTGAAGTGTTTTAGCTTTGTATTTCAGCATCTTTGTTTTATTATGTGTGTTTGCATTGAAGCGTATTAGCTTTGTATTTCAGCATCTTTTTATTTTAGCTTCTTTGTATTACACTTGTTTCTATTAATGCCATTTAAATTTCTATACGATCGTTTACAGCCGTTGTTAGTTCGAAAATTTGACAGTTTATAGCCATTTGAAGACAGAAAAAGGTAGAGGAGCGGTTAAAAGGAGAGCACAGTTGGGGGGGACGGAGATTGGGGGAAGGGGGGTTCTGGCGCCTAGTTATTAGGCGCATGAACCAGGCGCCTGGATGGCCTTCAGGATCCTGAACCGGATCCTGAATATTAGGCTTAATATTAAGCCTTTACACGACGACTGAAGAGGTTTTCCTTAATATTCAACCCTTATTTCAGACCACTGGAGTTGCCCTAAGAAATCCTACTACAGTGAAGTATCTACTCTTTATTAATGCGAAATACCCTCCCCTGCATATACCCCAAACTCTAAACCACTGAAGTGACGCGTACATCGTTTCATTTGCCAGTAAGTTTTCTTAGCTATTAAGCGTTAGCATATATAATTAACTTAATTCCATTTCCTTGACGACCAAGTAATACCTGTTATAAATACATGGTCACGCAGAAACATGGGATCTCTCCTTTTTCCGATTGCTTAAATAAATAAAATGGCCACAGAAATCTCCCACTCACTTCGTTCTCTTCTACTTTATGTTCTACATATTTCTTCACGTAACCTATCAACATGTGCATCCATGAAATCGTGGAAACAAGACACTGGTTGGTTTTCCTTCCCTGTTTCGAAATGGAAACTCATGCATGAAAACAGAGGTCAGTCTTCTGCGTAAAATGGGAAGAGAGAGCTCGAAGTCTGCTGGAAATGGTGGAGTTCTTCGGTACTTAGTTTACTGGAGTTTGCAAAAGAAGGCTACTATGCTTGGCGCAGGAGAGTAAGAATGTGGGGGAACTGGTAGCATACTGTTTGGGATGGACGGTGGAATAAATGTGTGTATGGGGAGTTTTGAAAAGGTGTTGAGCTTTTAAACAATTTAGTATTATATATATCAAAGGGAGAATAATGTCTGGAGTATGTTACGTGAATAACATGAGGGAGCTTTCGAATTACTGGAGGCTTGAGCGGGAGTAGTTTCGGTTGCATGCAAAATAAAAAGTATCAGCATGGAAGGAAACTATGAAGTAGCGAGGGTGTTAGATTCAGGGTATGGGTGCGGGAATATGTTGTTACAAGGAGCAACGAACAGTTTTATTTGAGAAAGAGGATAGGTGCGTGAAGTACTGGAGTAAGGATGGAGCAGAATTTATGTGAAGAAGAAGGACCGCATATGGGTACAGGGTGAAGAATGTGTTGGGAACGAAAGCCATTAAGTTTCGCTACAGGAAACGAGATGTTCAAATGGAGAAAAAGCTTAAAAAGTGGGTTTGGGTTTCAATAAGTGATTGGTCTTTCTTGGGTGTGGGCCGCATCTATGTGAAAGAAGAAGAAAAAAATAGATTAAAAGAAAAAGCCCAAAAGACTAGACGTATTTAGTTGGAAAGGAGCCACTATGTTTGGAAGCCAGGAGAGAAACGTATGGGTCAGTTTGGAAGGGGGAAAATTCAAGTGGGCGCAAGATGAAAAGGAGGGCAGGTCAGGCCAACAAAAATGGTAAAGCCCAATACGTTATTGTAAATATATTTAGTTTAATTTAAAATATAAGAACATATTAAGTCATTAATATATTCTATCCATACGAAGTCAGAAATTCAAATGGTATGTCACGTTGGGATCGTATGGACAGTGGCTCCACTATGGAACTGACTGGGAGTGGATTGCAGCTCATTACAATTTATCGTAAAATAACTTGTCTGCCTGAATCAAGCGATGGTTATTGTTATTAACGATGATAGTCCAATGTGAGTAAAACTCACCAACTCTACCAGTTCATATTTTTATGACGTATTTTTCGAACTGATAAATGATGATTGATTGATGTGTGTTAACTGTTTGGTTGAACTGCTAATTGATTGGTTGAAAATGTCGATATAGTTATATATGTATCGTTAACCAAATATTGATTCTGTTAATCAGAATATTTCAAATTGAAATAAAGTTGATGTTAATTATATTGTGTAACATCTGTGGATGCAGGGAAACAGGTCGGAGGAATCCAACTGGATTCCTCAACATTTATTTTACAGTTTTTTCATATATTGTGTTATATGATGTGATATGAAATCTGTTGCTGATTTTGTATGTTTGAATGATACTGATCATTGTTATATGGTACGTTAAATGTAATAACCCGGAAATTTGGGCCAATTTAAAATTTTTATTTTGGCAATTTTAATGAATTTAAATATTTAAAATGAATATTTTGAATAAAAAATGACGAGAAATTTATTTTGAATAGAATTCGAAAGTATATATTTATATGAATCGTCAATAGAATATAAATATTTATTTTAAATTATAAAAGGAATTGAAAATGGCGCGGTAGTTCGATAATTCGATTTCAAAATTCAAATGAATGTACAGGATTCAAAATAAAACGAATTTTAACGAAACCAAAAATATTTGAATATAATTAAGAATATCTTTCCAACGAATCCGAAAAATTGAAATTTCATAACGGGGATCAAAAGATATGTCCAGTTGAAATTTCAGAATAGTCGCTATGGAATTCTGGCCCTTAAAAATGGAAATTTTGCAAAGACTTCAGAATTCGACAAAACCACTTTTGTTGGATCCGGGATGTCAAATTATTGCTAGGTTTCAAATTCCATAATTTTTGAAGTTAATATGTGAGCGTGGCGAAGGAAAATGTGTTTGGTTGATTTCAGTTAAATTGGATCGACCAGAAAATAGCCATTTTTAAAACGGTCTCAGAATTTGACGAAATTAGTTTTGTTAGGACCGTATCGTCGATACGAAGCTAGAAATATTTTTCGGGAATTTTTAGAGTCAGTATGTGGCCCCGATAAATTAAAATGTGCGTTCAAATTCAATATATAGATTTATATTTTAATTTTGACGAAAAACTGATCGTAACAGTCTAATTGGCTTACAGGACATATCCCCTTGTGTTCGGAATGGGGGTAATTAGCTAGGGACGATAGTCGTTGGGTTTGATTTAGAGTTCGAATGCAAAATCTCGCTTTAATGAATTAAATAAAATAAATATATATATCCCTTTGAATGGTCAAACCCGAAGTCAAATTCATTCGTTGGTCAACCTTCCTCTTTCCGCCTCCAGCCCAAAAAGAACGCGCCTCGTCCTCCGAAAATCAGAGCCATCGATCCCCTCCGTTTCTCATTGTTTCGAGCCCTTCCAACGTGAAGATCAGAGAGCATCTCGTGCTCTTTCCATTCATACAAGGGGGATCAATTTTTGTTCACCATAGAGGCCGTTCTAGCCCCCCAAACCAGCTCCATTCGCTGGCCAACCGCGACGCATATGTGGTGGCGAGTGGGCCCCTCTTCCAGGCGAAGGTGGAGCGCACGAAGTGCAACAACGTGATGGTTCCTGATCGAGGAACGGCGGCTCGAGGAGGAAGTAAATTAGAACCCTAGTATTGAAGAATGGGTTGCGGATTAGAACGATGGCCTGGAACGTGTTACGGGGAAGAAGGGGGTCACATGATATGTGGGGTGATGATTTTTTTTTTTTGTTAAGTTAATTTTATTTTATTCCTTCAATAACTTGTAACTCCAATATCTAGCTCATACGACCTCGGAATTACGAACCGTCAGTTGCGTTTGAATCGTGGAAGAGAATACTACATTTCGGAACTGACCAGAACGGAAACAGAGTAGGTTAGAATTTCGGAAAAATTCAAATCCGAACAGAACAGAATTCAGAAATAAAACTGATCAAGGTGAGAATTCTCTCACTATAAATTTTCTTGTACAGTTATTTATATTATAACTGCATATCTGAACTGCTCAAATACGTCCACAGACCATGGACGATTTATTTGATTGTGTTGTGACTGTGAGTCGTATAATACACTAAATGTGAAAAGTGAAAAATATATATATGAAATGATTTGTGAAAAATATAAATGTGAAAAGTGAAAAATATATATATGAGTTGAAATAATATATATATATATATGAGTTGAAATAAAATACATATATTGAAAGTGAAAATATCGTATATATTGAAAGTGAATATATATATATATATATGAAATGTGAAAATGATTTGATTGTTAAAAATATAATTTTTAACATATATATATGCACTGTATAAAATTGTCATGTATATGAAATATTCGATATTGATATAAAATTGAAATTGAATTCGAATTGAATTAAATTAAAAATGAATTCGAATTGAATTGAATAGAAAATGAATTCGAATTGAATTGAATAGAAATTGAATTCAAATTGAATTAAATTAAAAATGAATTCGAATTGAATTGAATAGAAAATGAGTTCGAATTGAATAGGAATTGAAAATGAATTCGAATTGAATTGAATTGAAAATGAATTCGAATTGAATTGAATAGAAAATGAGTTCGAATTGAATTGAATTGAAAATGAATTCGAATTAAATTGAATTGAATTGAATTAAAATGAATTCGAAATGAATTGAATAGAAAAAATTCGAATTGAATTGAATAGAAAATGAATACGAATTGAATTTATAAGGAAAAATTCAATTTTGATTTGAATTTGAAATGGAAGTTGAAATTGTTTTTGAAACGAATTTAAAATGATTTATAAAATGCGTTTTAAATGGAAATCGACGAAGTATATAATATATATATTTTTTATATATTATAATGGCCTGAATAGAACGCGCCGCTCTGCGGCAGTTCGCGAATTTCGACCATTGACTTCGAACGGACATTACGGGAGATCCGACCGTCGGATTCTCCTGAAAACAGAACCGTTGGTTTCGTATCGAAAATAGCTTTCTAACGAATATAAGAAATGTGAAATCTAACGGTTGGATTTGGAATTATGTCCAAATCAAATTTGGAAAAGGTCGCTGTAAGTGCAGTTCGACGGCCGTTTATAGAAATCGACCGTACAGGCCTTGATAAAATTATTAAAAATATGGATAATTAGTGTAAAATCATAAGAAATGATTTGGAAAGAACTGGGTTGAAAAAAAATCCATATTTGTAAAGATAAAAATAGATTTTTATCAAAATGAACTAGTTATTAACTAGAAAAATAATCCAATATTTTTAAATAAATAAAATGGATTGCGATGTGGTTTTAATATAACCAGAAATTTCCAATATAAGAATTGTAATGGATTTGAATCGAAATTATCTTCGGAATATTTCGATATTGGATTCCGTGATTATACAGATATTGTGGAGGAATTTGGGAGATATATATATCGTTATTCCAATACGATATTTGTTGATTTCAGAATTTGATATTGAATATAAGCCGATATATTTTCTATTCAAAGCCTTGTATTTAATATCAAATTGGATTTAGGGTTTGTCGTGAACTGTGTTTAAATGGCATTAGTTCTTTAACCCGAGTAAAAGCCTGATTAATTTCCAAAAAGTAGAACAATCAATATGAAATGATTCTAGAGATGAAACCAATTGGGGTTTGAATAAATCTTTAATTAGATTTGAATGAATGAATGGTGATTAAATTTACTAAAACACGTGATGTGATTAAACCAAATTTACTTAGTTGTTGATATTGATTGTGGTTGATTGATTGTTTTGGATGATGCTCGACCAGTTTATGAGCAGAATGTGCTTTTACATTTAGTATTGGGTTGGGTAGAAATACTGGTGTAACGACCCGTATTCTACATATCATAGGATTGTAGAATATTTGTTTCTTTCCCGTGTGAAGTTGTATGGTCATGTAACTTTGGGAAACATCTATTAGAGTCATTTCCCATGTTTATGATTTTTGTCGATTTTTAAATGACCATTTTGCCCCTAGTTGGTACTGTTTTGGCCATAACTTTTGATTGGAAAGGAATTTTGACCTGAAACCACTTCCATTAGATTCGTTTGATAGTTTCTCTTTCCGTAGAGTGGTCATAATAGCCAAACGGACTTACCGTTTGGGAGATATGGCTGAAACAAGATTTGGAGGGTGAAAAACTGCTTAACCGGGCCAAATCGGGTGATTAGTGAGTAGGCCCATAACCCATTTCGGGATTAGGGTTATGGGAGGGCTGAAATGAGATGGAGAATCATTCCATTTCAGTTTTCTAGCCTCCACTTATCACCAAGGATCCCTAAAAATGGCCTCCAACCTCTAAATCACCTCCAAATCATCTTTTGGTCAAGGATTACGCTTAGCAACCCCTAATCAAGGAAGATCTTCACCAAAGCAACATAGGAGCTGCTGTTTGGCATTGAAATTCACATCAAATCAGAGAATCATTTCAGATTTTAGTTTATTTTGTGGCTAAGGTGAGTGATTTGCATAGTTTTACACTAATTATGGCTAATTAGGGGTGATTAGTGCTAATTAGCGAATTTAAGTATGACAAAATTCGGGAAAAATGTTCATAAATTCTTAAATGATGTTTTAGACCTCTGATATGAATTTGGATTAATTTGGTTAAGTTTTGCTAATCCTATCATTAGTTTCACCTAAACATGCTTAAGGGGAAATATGGGATTTTGGGTATGTTTGATCCATTTTAACCTATGATATTGATGTGAATGATGTTTGTGGTTGATTATGCATGTTGCTATGACTGTATGAAATGCTTTGTGATTGATTCTAATAGTTAAAATGGTCGAAAACGTCGTCGAATGGCGTAAACACTTGCTGGAATAGTTTCAGAAAACAGTGCAGGGTTCGGATCGGATCGGATAAGGGGGCTCGGATCGGATATGTAGAACTGAGCAAAGAATCCGATTGGATCGGAACCCAACACTTGGGAAAAGTGGAAAAAAGGAAGGCCACGCTAGCTAAACTGGGATCAGATCGGATAGAGGAAGACGGATCGGATCAGATAGAGGAAGACGGATCGGATCGAAGGGGACGGATCGGATCGGAAACACAAAGGCGAATCAGAGCAGGAGCACAAAAGCGGATCAGATAGGAGCATATGAAGGGGAGCATGAAGACGGATCGAAAGCACAAACCAAGAAGGACCCGACTCGACCCGAAAGGAAGCACCGACCCGACCCGAAGAAGAAGAAGCAGCTGACTCGAACCCAGAGGAACGCCGACCCGAACCGCATCAGAAGGGGGACCCGACCCGAACGGATAAAGAACACCGACCCGAACCGATGACCTGAGGAAGAACACGACCCGACCCAGTATTGACCAATAACCCGAGATGCAAAGGTAGTCCAATAGGGGAAGTTAGAGCTCAGGATCCCGGAACCAGTTGGGAACCAACGAGTTCACTTCATGGTTGGACTTTGTTGCGGGACGTGTGCTAAGGAGTTGTCGATGTTCATAACTTCGATTCACCACTAAAAGGAATGATGGGCTACTTATCAGTGCAGTAGGGTCATTACGACCTGAGGGGCAAGGTGATGGTAGCAAGACTACGTTATCAGTGCAGTAGGGTCATTATGACCTGAGGGGCAAGGTGATGCGTAGTAAGACTATGAGTTAGCGCAGATGGGGTGAATAACTCCATGGGGCAAGTGGACATAGTAAGGATTGGTAAGGCTATGAGCCAGCGCAGATGGGGTGAATAACTCCATGGGGCAAGTGGACATAGCGAGGAATTTGTGGCTACGTTATCAGTGCAATGAAGCCATTTATGACTTCATGGGGCAAAGTGATCGTAGCAAGGTATGTGGGTGATCGAAGTGGTGAATATCGTATGCTTTACGCACTGAGTGAGAGATGTGAGGATGGATGCTATGTTTGATTGTTTGTCATCCATATGACATGCACACCTCCCCCACCTCCGTATCTTTACACTGTTTGATATGATACCTTAGAGTGTTGTACAGTATGTAGTGCTAACTCTTCGGTTGCAGGTCCAGGTTCAGGTATGTTTTAGTCTACCTGTTATTGTTCACTTTAGATGCTTATCTCTCATACCAGGCTTTATGTCTGACCCAGAGTTTTATGTCTCCTCTTATTACTCTGGGTGCTCACACGAGCAGACTAGAGACAGGTTAGCTGGTGATGCGCGAGTAGCTGATTCTGAGGCGGGCAGGAGGCTTCCACGTATGATATATATATATATATATATATATATATATATATACACACACACACACACACATTCTCCCTGTGTCGTTGGTGGTCACTACTTGGGCATTAGTAGTGTACCTCATTTACCTTACTTTTGCTTTGAGACAGTTTGAAATTTGTAATAAGCTGTATTTTGGATTTCCGCTGCTATGATGTTTAGTTCTGATTTTCAGCTTATGCACTGTCTCTCCTGTTTTATGTCAAGTATGTTATTATTATATTTTGTTCTATGCGCTGTGAGACATTCTACAGGTTCTTTGTATGTTCATTTCCTTCTTCCTTTTCCTTCTGGCGACCCGTTCCGTGCTAACTGGACATGTGTACAGCGAACTTATGGAGTATGTGTCGGTTGGTGCGGGGCGGGCCGTCACACTTGGTATCAGAGCTCTAGGTTGCGTAGTTAACCTAGGGAAAGACACTAGGGAGAGTTAGTACGTATATGAGAGCGCGTATTTGTGATTACTTTGGTTTTCAAAAGCTATGTATATATATACTATTAGTAGTATAAGAATGAAGTTGCACTGCACTAGTACCACTATGGGGTCGTTAATCGTTTCCCTTTTTCAGATTGACGATGAGCCGACATGTTAGAGGTACTGGTAGAGGGGCCAATAATGAGAATGCCGCTGACATGAGGGCGATGTTTACCAACCTCATGAGAGACATGCTTAGAGAAGTGCAAGGGGCAGTTCCCAATCCCAGAGTTGGCGTTGGCCCAGTAGTGCAGGCGCCTAGGGTCGATTTCACCAAGTTGTGCAAGGATTACACTAATCTTGGTGGGAAACCGTTCCACGGGACGGAGTCGGCCACAGATGTTCAAGATTGGATGGATAGCTGTGATCGTATCTTTGATGACTTGGGTCTTGAGGATGCGATGAAGAGAAGGCTAGCGTCTCGTCAGCTGCAAGGGCGAGCGATGAATTGGTGGAATGCCATTAGAACAGCTACTCCAGAGGACCAGGTTACTTGGGTTCAGTTCAAGGCTCGCTTTAGCGAGAAGTTTATCCCAGCTGCCCAGAAGTCAGTATTGTTCAAGAGGTTCTTGGAACTCAAGCAGAATGGTAGGGCAGTTTCTGATTATATTGCTGAGTTCGACACTTTGTCGAAGTATGGACTGTCTCTTATCGATACTCCTGAAAAGAAGAATGAGAAGTTCATTACTGGTTTGGATGGGTACTTGAGGGAAAGGCTTATCAACCACATCGATGAGACTTTTGAATCGATCGTGGGGAAGGCTTTGAGATCAGAGAGTCTTTACCCTAAGTCAAAGACTGAGGCTGCATTTGCAGAAGGGCCAAAGCCGCAAGTAGGTGGTGGAGGCAAGAATAACTCTCAGAATAAGAGGAAGCAGGACCAATCTAAAGGTGGCCAGAAAAAGAGCAAAAAGGATGTTGAGTGCTTCAGCTGTGGAAAGAAGGGCCATTATGCTAAAGAATGTCGGGCCAAGCCAGCGGAAAGGAAGTGCTACAACTGTGGTCAAGTGGGACATCAGAAAGATAAGTGTCCGCAACCTCTTAAGGAGAAGCAGATTGTGAAAGCATATGCTCTTGATGCTATTCCTTCTTCGTCGAATGCCCCAACTGCGGCGGAGAAAGGAAAGAATGTTGTTATTCAAGGTATGCTTTCTATTTATGATATACCAGTTCGAGTTTTGTTTGATACTGGGGCTTCCCGTTCCTTCATATCTAGTGACCTGTTAGATAGGTTGGGACTGGAACCCGAGATAGTCGATAGACCATTGATAGTAACGAACCCGATTGGTGGTTCGACTAGCCTTAGTATGATTTGCAGGAATTTGGTCTTATCGAGTCATGGATGTATGTTTGTATGTGATTGCTTTGTTTTGGGCTTTACTGGGTATGGCATTATATTGGGAGTCGATTGGCTCCAAAGATACGGGGTGGTGGTAGACTGTGAGGGCTTTTTGGTGACAGTGAGGGCGGATGATGGGCGGAGGGTAGTGTTTGGTAGCCTACCTAGTGATGGGGTTATGGCTAGTTTTGTAAATTCCCTCGACATCCCGCAGGATGAGTTGTCAGATGTGCCCGTGGTTGGCCAGTATCCGGACGTCTTCGAGGAGGTGACCGGGCTTCCACTACACCGAGAGATTGAGTTCCGTATTGATTTAGTGAAAGATGCCAGACCTATAGTGATGCCACTTCGTCGTATGGCACCAAAGGAGCAGCGAGAGCTCGGGGTGCAAGTCAGCAATCTTTTGAAGAAGGGATTGATTAGAAGGAGTGTCTCCGAGTGGGGAGCACCAGTTGTATTTGCCACTAAGGCAGATGGTTCCCTTCGTTTGTGTGTGGACTATCGCGAGTTGAATAAGGTGACGAGGAAGAATAAGTATCCTCTACCGCGGATAGATGATTTGTTTGATCAGCTGGAAGGAGCAAGAGTGTTCTCCCAGTTGGACCTCGCGACAGGATTTCATCAGCTTCGAGTAGCAGATGAGAGTGTTCCGAAAACGGCATTTAGGACGCCGTCTGGATTTTATGAGTGGTTGGTAATGCCATTTGGGTTGACCAATGCACCAGCCTATTTTGTGGATCTTATGAATCGAGTATTCAGAGATCAGTTGAATAAGTTTGTTCTTGTGTTCGTGGATGATATCCTTGTTTACTCAAGGACAGAGGAGGAACACAAGGGGCACTTGAGGATAGTGATGGAGGTGTTGAGGAAACACCAATTGAAAGCGAAATTCTCTAAGGGTCATTTTTGGAGAAGGGAAGTAAGATTCTTGGGTCATGTTGTTTTAGAGAGTGGTATTGCCGTGGACCCTACGAAGGTGGCTACGGTACAGGATTGGCCTACACCCAAGAATGCAACAGATGTAAGAAGTTTCTTGGGATTAGCCGGATATTATCGTAAGTTTATCCAAGACTTTTCCAAGATAGCAGCACCGTTGACTCAGTTGACTAACAAGAATCAGTCCTTCTTCTGGGACGGAGTGTGTGAGGATGCCTTCAAAAGTCTAAAGGAGAGGTTGACACGTGCGCCAGTGTTAGTCATTCCTAAAGGGAATGAAGAGATGACAGTATACAGGGATGCTTGTGGTACCGGACTGGGTGCAGTATTGATGCAAGGAGGTAGGGTTGTAGCTTATGCTAGTCGACAGCTAAAGACGCATGAGAAGAAGTATCCTACCCATGATTTGGAATTGGCAGCGATTGTATTTGCGCTGAAGATGTGGAGACACTATCTCTTGGGAGAAAGATTTGAGTTGTTTACCGATCATAAATCGTTAAAGTATCTCTTCTCTCAGAAAGATCTGAATCTCCGTCAGCAGAGATGGTTAGAGTTCTTGGCTTCGTATGATTTTGATATCGCATATACACCTGGGAAAGGTAATGCGGTAGCCGATGCCTTGAGTAGGAGACATGCCAGCTTAGGGGCAATGTTTCTTGAATGGAAGCAACTGGAGTTTATCGCGGGGTTTGATTTCAGACCAAGGTGCGAGTTGGATCCAGTTATGCTAGCTAGTTTGACGATCAGATCCACTTTGATGGAGCGGATTGGTTCCAACCAGAGGGACGATCCTAATCTACTAGAAATCATCTCCAAGTTAGAGATGGGTATCGATGAGGAGATGAGTGTGTATGGGCTTGATCGAGAAGGATGGCTTCGGAAAAATGGAAGACTAGTTGTGCCCAACATAAATGGGTTGAGAGATGAAGTGCTCAGAGAATGTCATCACTCGAAACTGACTATACACCCCGGTGGTAATAAGATGTATCGAGACATGAGACAGACTTACTACTGGGAAGGGATGAAAAGAGACGTTGGAAAGTTTATATCCAAATGCATGAATTGCCAGCTAGTTAAAGCCGAGCAAAAGAAGCCTAGTGGGTTGTTGCAACCATTAGAAATTCCCGAATGGAAATGGGAGCAAGTCTCGATGGATTTCATCGATGGCCTACCAAGGACTAGATCGGGGTATGATAGCATTTGGGTAATTGTGGATCGATTGACTAAGAGCGCAAGATTTATACCAGTCAAATCGACCAGAACGGCAGCCAAGTTGGTAGAATTGTATATGAAGTGGGTAGTGAGATTTCATGGAGTACCCAAAAGCATTGTGAGTGACCGAGACCCGTTGTTCACTAGTGGGTTTTGGAAGAGCTTACAAGAGGCTCTAGGGTCAGGATTACATCTCAGTACCGCATATCATCCTCAGACCGACGGTCAGACGGAGAGGGTGAATCGTATATTGGAAGATCTTTTGAGAGCTTGTATATTGGATTTTGGTGGATCATGGGATGATCATTTGCATCTAGTAGAGTTTGCATATAATAATAGCTACCAATCCAGTATCGATATTTCCCCATATGAAGCTTTGTACGGAAGACCGTGCAACTCACCATCATGTTGGATAGAGACTGGCGAGAAGTTTGTGCTTGGACCAGATGTGGTGAGGGAAACTTCAGATAAGATTAAGATCATTCAGCAACGAATGAAAGCTGCTCAAGATAGGCAGAAGAGCTATGCTGATAAGAGGAGAAGAGACTTGAAATTCTCCGTTGGTGACTTGGTGTTTGTCAAGATCTCTCCGTTGAAGAGCGTGGTTCGATTTGGCAGGAGAGGCAAATTAGCACCAAGATTTGTTGGCCCATTCCCTGTTCTTGAATTAGTCGGGAATTTGGCATATAGAGTTGGCTTACCAGAGAAAATGGCAGGAGTTCACAATGTGTTTCATGTTTCCCAACTAAGGAAGTTCGTTCACGACTCAAATGTGACTATTTCACCTGATCAGTTAGAGGACTTCGAAGTAGAACCCGAGGCAGTTGGGAACCGCAAGCCGATTCGTATTGTGGGGCACGATACAAAGAAACTTCGAAGGAAGTCGGTGAAGCTAGTCAAGGTTCAGTGGGGCGAGGACGAGAATGATTGTACTTGGGAGACAGAGGAGAGCATTAGGAAAGCACATCCAGAACTCTTTGCCTGGTAAGGTTTACTTTGCGATTTAGTTATTCCGCATGCTAGGATATACTTGTTTTGCTTGTTTTGCATGTTTGATTGTTGCTTTATGGTTGATAGGCATGCGGGAACCCTTGTGTGTGTTTTGATTAGGGAATTTCGGGGGCG
The DNA here is from genome assembly GCA_030737875.1 of Allium sativum. Lineage (NCBI taxonomy): Eukaryota > Viridiplantae > Streptophyta > Magnoliopsida > Asparagales > Amaryllidaceae > Allium > Allium sativum. Next base: position 717,762,700 of record CM060912.1, on the reverse strand, counting down.
AAATTTCTTAAGGGGGGGAGAGTGTAACGACCCGTATTCTACATATCATAGGATTGTAGAATATTTGTTTCTTTCCCGTGTGAAGTTGTATGGTCATGTAACTTTGGGAAACATCTATTAGAGTCATTTCCCATGTTTATGATTTTTGTCGATTTTTAAATGACCATTTTGCCCCTAGTTGGTACTGTTTTGGCCATAACTTTTGATTGGAAAGGAATTTTGACCTGAAACCACTTCCATTAGATTCGTTTGATAGTTTCTCTTTCCGTAGAGTGGTCATAATAGCCAAACGGACTTACCGTTTGGGAGATATGGCTGAAACAAGATTTGGAGGGTGAAAAACTGCTTAACCGGGCCAAATCGGGTGATTAGTGAGTAGGCCCATAACCCATTTCGGGATTAGGGTTATGGGAGGGCTGAAATGAGATGGAGAATCATTCCATTTCAGTTTTATAGCCTCCACTTATCACCAAGGATCCCTAAAAATGGCCTCCAACCTCTAAATCACCTCCAAATCATCTTTTGGTCAAGGATTAAGCTTAGCAACCCCTAATCAAGGAAGATCTTCACCAAAGGAACATAGGAGCTGCTGTTTGGCATTGAAATTCACATCAAATCAGAGAATCATTTCAGATTTTAGTTTATTTTGTGGCTAAGGTGAGTGATTTGCATAGTTTTACACTAATTATGGCTAATTAGGGGTGATTAGTGCTAATTAGCGAATTTAAGTATGACAAAATTCGGGAAAAATGTTCATAAATTCTTAAATGATGTTTTAGACCTCTGATATGAATTTGGGTTAATTTGGTTAAGTTTTGCTAATCCTATCATTAGTTTCACCTAAACATGCTTAAGGGGAAATATGGGATTTTGGGTATGTTTGATCCATTTTAACCTATGATATTGATGTGAATGATGCTTGTGGTTGATTATGCATGTTGCTATGACTGTATGAAATGCTTTGTGATTGATTCTAATAGTTAAAATGGTAGAAAACGTCGTCGAATGGCATAAACACTTGCTGGAATAGTTTCAGAAAACAGTGCAGGGTTCGGATCGGATCGGATAAGGGGGCTCGGATCGGATATGTAGAACTGAGCAAAGAATCCGATCGGATCGGAACCCAACACTTGGGAAAAGTGGCAAAAAGGAAGGCCACGCTAGCTAAACTGGGATCGGATCGGATCGGATAGAGGAAGACGGATCGGATCGAAGGGGACGGATCGGATCGGAAACACAAAGGCGAATCAGAGCAGGAGCACAAAAGCGGATCGGATAGGAGCATATGAAGGGGAGCATGAAGACGGATCGAAAGCACAAACTAAGAAGGACCCGACCCGACCCGAAAGGAAGCACCGACCCGACCCGAAGAAGAAGAAGCAGCTGACTCGAACCCAGAGGAACGCCGACCCGAACCGCATCAGAAGGGGGACCCGACCCGAACGGATAAAGAACACCGACCCGAACCGATGACCTGAGGAAGAACCCGACCCGACCCAGTATTGACCAATAACCCGAGATGCAAAGGTAGTCCAATAGGGGAAGTTAGAGCTCAGGATCCCGGAACCAGTTGGGAACCAACGAGTTCACTTCATGGTTGGACTTTGTTGCGGGACGTTTGCTAAGGAGTTGTCGATGTTCATAACTTCGATTCACCACTAAAAGGAATGATGGGCTACTTATCAGTGCAGTAGGGTCATTACGACCTGAGGGGCAAGGTGATGGTAGCAAGACTACGTTATCAGTGCAGTAGGGTCATTATGACCTGAGGGGCAAGGTGATGCGTAGTAAGACTATGAGTCAGCGCAGATGGGGTGAATAACTCCATGGGGCAAGTGGACATAGTAAGGATTGGTAAGGCTATGAGCCAGCGCAGATGGGGTGAATAACTCCATGGGGCAAGTGGACATAGCGAGAAATTTGTGGCTACGTTATCAGTGCAATGAAGCCATTTATGACTTCATGGGGGCAAAGTGATCGTAGCGAGGTATGTGGGTGATCGAAGTGGTGAATATCGTATGCTTTACGCACTGAGTGAGAGATGTGAGGATGGATGCTATGTTTGATTGTTTTCCATCCCTATGACATGCACACCTCCCCCACCTCCGTATCTTTACACTGTTTGATATGATACCTTAGAGTGTTGTATAGTATGTAGTGCTAACTCTTTGGTTGCAGGTCCAGGTTCAGGTATGTTTTAGTCTACCTGTTATTGTCCACTTTAGATGCTTATCGCTCATACCAGGCTTTATGTCTGACCCAGAGTTTTATGTCTCCTCTTATTACTCTGGGTGCTCACACGAGCAGACTAGAGACAGGTTAGCTGGTGATGCGCGAGTAGCTGATTCTGAGGCGGGCAGGAGGCTTCCACGTATGATATATATATATATACACACACACACACACACACACACACACACACACATTCTCCCTGTGTCGTTGGTGGTCACTACTTGGGCATTAGTAGTGTACCTCATTTACCTTACTTTTGCTTTGAGACAGTTTGAAAGTTGTAATAAGCTGTATTTTGGATTTCCGCTGCTATGATGTTTAGTTCTGATTTTCAGCTTATGCACTGTCTCTCCTGTTTTATGTCAAGTATGTTATTATTATATTTTGTTCTATGCGCTGTGAGACATTCTACAGGTTCTTTGTATGTTCATTTCCTTCTTCCTTTTCCTTCTGGCGACCCGTTCCGTGCTAACTGGACATGTGTACAGCGCACTTATGGAGTATGTGTCGGTTGGTGCGGGGCGGGCCGTCACAACTGGTATGCTAACACCTTGTGAAGCACTTCACGATTTGACGATAAGGTGTTTAGCGAGGTTGTGTTCATTTCAAATTTAATGAATGATTGTGAAATGATATGTTTTTCTTAAGTGAAAAGAAATATATTCCCGATTTTGGATAGGGAATGTTTTATAGAAATGTTTTATAAAACAGAAAGGATTTCGAGGCCAAAACCCGATGATTTCTAAAATGTTTTAGAAATGTATTGTGTTTTACATTGTAGTTCATAAAATATTCGATTAGTTGCTATTAATTATGTATCTGTTTGGTGGCGGAGAATTTATTCTCTTGCTTAACACCCTTCTTTGAGACGTAAGAGCTCAAAGGTTATGTGATTAATAGTTACTGATCATATGTGTGAATTACTGATGTGAAGTGCTATGTTTTGAAAGTACTTGTGATTATTATGTTGTGAAATAATTTTTCCCTACTTCGGGATATGAAATGATTTAGTATGTGGCTAAAGAGTCGGGTAACCCTGAGACTAAAAGTATGGGTGAGAGGGCGGTGTATGCTCTCCATGTGTGGGAGGTGCATCGTCGGTGTAGCCTGCTCCTATGTGGGGTAGGTGCACATTTATATATCGAGTTGCTAAGTGCATACCCTTTGCCTTATCGATGGGGAGCGCGATATTTGGTTGCATACTTGTTTGTATGCATTGTTATGTTTTGGAATTCATATTTCCAAATGATTTGATTTGAGATCCCGAAGTGAAGTCTACTTTGATATAAAGTTAGATAAGTATTTCAAATGAATTGAAATAGAAATCGGGAAATAAAATCCAAAGGAATAATTTCTGTAAATTGAATTAATTTGGGAAATCTAAGTGTGGTGATTAATCTAAATGGGTAGATTGGGATATTGCATGTTGATTGATGCATAGTAGACCCATACCTCTATTATTGATTGTTATTTATACACTGGCATTCATGGGGGTAAACCCGTTCCGCGTTAGCGACGTGGTCCCGTGATATGCCATATTATTAAATAAGTTAATTATAACTGTTTAGAGTTTCTCACACCAGTCCCATGACTGACTTGTAGTTTGTGTTTCCCTTGCAAACTCGGGTGCCCCTATTTTCCACACGGGCAGTCGAGTAGTTTTATTTTGTAGATATATTGAGCAGGATTCTGGATTGAAGCTTTAAGCTGTGTCCAGGCATTTACAGTCTTCCGCTGTGCATTGTATTACATTTATGTAAATTTATCTTCCGCTGTGTCTTATTTTCGAAATACTCTGATATTCTGTACTCTGATGTAACATTATTATGATGTTTATAAAAGTCTTCTTTTATTTGTTCTGATGTGTTGTATGCCCAGAGTTAGCGTATGCGGGATTCGAACAGTCTTGGTCGATTTAGCGATCGATTAGGTCCGAGCGAAATCCGTATCGTTACAGCTGGTATCAGAGCTTTGGTTAAGCTCAAATCTTTGGGGTACAACTCGTTAGAACAGAATAGAAGGACTCATCAAAGGTAGGATTAGTAATGTCCTATTAAAGAATCCTCATTAGAGATAGAATCAGTAGGATTCTAGAATGAGCGACTCAATAGAGATTGGGTTAGTAATGCCCCAAAATGAGTTGAGAGTTATATGTTTTATAAATAACGTATTTGTGATCATATATATGATTTGATTTTAGAATATGACTTTTGAATATATATTTAAGTTATATATATTTGAAAATTTAATCAACAAATTGATTGTTGGTTGCGATGTTTGATTATTGGTTTGATTAATTAAAATATTGAAATAGTAAAACCAATAAGAGAATATAAGAGAAAGTAGGCCAAATTGAACCAAATATTGAACTATATTGAAATTGGTTGAAATTGAATACATGTACATGTATATATAATGAACAGGTCATAGCAAGGAGGCTAGAGAAGAGGAATAAAATTGTTTGCCTGACAAATAGGTACATGTTTACTAATTTCTTGGGTTTTGGATGATTTTATGAGCCGCTTGGCTTTTTCTTTTTCTTTTGAGTTGAAGAAGGCCATGGGAGGCTATATAAAATATCCCGAAGTCCCTGGTGCAGGGGAGGTTATGGCGAAATTTTTCGAAAATTTGGGGTGTTAGCCAAATTTTTGAAAATTTTGAAAAGTTCTTAGAAACTGAAAAGTTGAAGAACTTAAGCCGTAATGAAAATAATGAAAGTTGAGTTAATTTGTGAAACAACTTTCGGCTTCGTTCCTTTTTGGGGACGAAAATTTTTAAGTGGGGGAGATTGTAATAACCCGGAAATCTGGGCCAATTTAAAAATTTTAATGAATTTGGAATATTTTGAATAAAAAACGACGAGAAATTTATTTTGAATAGAATTCGAACGTATATATTTATTTGGATCGTCAATAGAATATAAATATTTATTTTAAATTATAAAAGGAATTGAAAATGGCGCGGTAGTTCGATAATTCGATTTCAAAATTCAAATGAATGTAAAAGATTCAAATTAAACCGAATTTTAACGAAACCAAAAATATTTGAATCTAATTAAGAATATCTTTCCAACGAATCCGAAAAATTTAAATTTCATAGCGGGGATCAAAAGATATGTCCAGTTGAAATTCCAGAATAGTCGCTATGGAATTCTGGCCCTTAAAAATGGAAATTTTGCAAACGACTTCAGAATTTGACAAAACCACTTTTGTTGGACCCGGGATGTCAAATTATTGCTAGGTTTCAAATTCCATAATTTTTGAAGTTAATATGTGAGCGTGGCGAAGGAAAATGTTTTTGGTTGATTTCAGTTAAATCGGATCGACCAGAAAATAGCCATTTTTCAAACGGTCTCAGAATTTGACTAAATTAGTTTTGTTAGGACCGTATCGTCAATACGAAGCTAGAAATATTTTTCGGGAATTTTTAGAGTCAGTATATTCCCCGGTAAATTAAAATGTGCGTTCAAATTCAATATATAGATTTATATTTTGATTTTGACGAAAAACTGATCGTAACAGTCGAATTGGCTTACAAGATATATCCCATTGTGTTCGGAATGGGGGTAATTAGCTAGGGGCGACAGTCGTTGGGTTTGATTTAGAGTTCGAATGCAAAATCTCGCTTTAATAAATAAAATAAAATAAATATATATCCCTTTGAATGGTCAACCCCTAAGTCAAATTCGTTCGTTGGTCAACCTTCCTCTTTCCGCCTCCAGCCCAAAAAGACCGCACCTCGTCCTCCCAAAATCAGAGCCATCGATCCCCTCCGTTTCTCATTGTTTCGAGCCCTTCCAACGTGAAGATCAGAGAGCATCTCGTGCTCTTTCCATTCATACAAGGGGGATCAATTTTTGTTCACCGTGGAGGCCGTTCTAGCCCCCCAAACTAGCTCCGTTCGCTGGCCAACTGCAACGCATAGGTGGCGGCGAGTGGCCCCCTCTTCCAGGCGAAGGTGGAGCGCACGAAGGGCAACAGCGTGATGGTTCCTAATCGAGGAACGGCGGCTCAAGGAGGAAGTAAATTAGAACCCTAGTATTGAAGAATGGGTTGCGGATTAGAACGATGGCCTGGAACGTGTTACGGGGAAGAAGGGGCCACGTGATATGTGGGGTGATGATTTTCTTTTTTTATTTTGTTTTGTTAAGTTAATTTTATTTTATTCCTTCAATAACTTGTAACTCCAATATCTAGCTCATACGACCTCGGAATTACGAACCGTCAGTTGCGTTGGAATCGTGGAAGAGAATACTACATTCAGAACTGACCAAAATGGAAATAGAGTACATTAGCTGTCCAGGAAAAATTCAAATCCGAACAGAACAGAATTCAGAAATAAAACCGATCAAGGCGAGAATTCTCTCACTATAAATTTTCTTGTACAGTTATTTATATTTTAACTGCATATCTGAACTGCTCACATACGTCCATAGACCATGGACGATTTATTTGATTGTGTTTTGACTGTGAGTCGTATAATACACTAAATGTGAAAAGTGAAAAATATATATATAAAATGATCAGTGAAAATTATAAATGTGAAAAGCGAAAAATATATATATGAGTTGAAATAATATATATATATATATGAGTTGAAATAAAATATATATATTGAAAGTCAAAATATCGTATATATTGAAAGTGAAAATATCGTATATATTAGAAGTGAATATATATATATGAAATGTGAAAATGATTTGATTGTTAAAAATATAATTTTTAACATATATGTATACACTATATAAAATTGTCGTGTATATGAAATATTTGATATTGATATAAAATTGAAATTGAATTCGAATTGAATTAAATTAAAAATGAATTCGAATTGAATTGAATAGAAAATGAATTCGAATTGAATTGAATAGAAATTGAATTCAAATTGAATTAAATTCAAATTGAATTCGAATTGAATTGAATAGAAAATGAGCTCGAATTGAATTGAACTGAAAATGAATTCAAATTGAATTGAATTGAAAATGAATTCGAATTGAATTGAATAGAAAATGAGTTCGAATTGAATTGAATTGAAAATGAATTTGAAATGAATTGAATTGAAAATGAATTCGAATTGAACTGAATAGAAAATGAATTCGAATTGAATTGAATAGAAAATGAATTCAAATTCAATTTATAAGGAAAAATTCAATTTTGATTTGAAATTGAAATGGAAGTTGAAATTGTTTTTGAAACGAATTTAAAACGATTTATAAATTAGTTTTAAATGGAAATCGACGAAGTATATAATATATATATATATTATATATATTATAATGGCCTGAATAGAACGCGCCGCACTGCGACAGTTCGCGAATTTCGACCATTAACTTCGAACGGACATTACGGGAGATCCGACCATCGGATTCTCCTGAAACTGGAACCGTTGGGTTGGTATCGAAAATAGCTTTCTAACGAATATAAGAATTGTGAAATCTAACGGTTTGATTTGGATTTATGTCCAAATCAAATTTGGAAAAGGTCGCTGTAAGTGCAGTTCGATGGCCGTTTATAGAAATCGACCGTACAGGCCTTGATAAAATTATTAAAAATATGGATAATTAGTGTAGAATCATAAGAAATGATTTGGAAAGAACTGGGATGAATTTTTTTTCCATATTTGTAAAGATAAAAATAGATTTTTATCGAAACGAACTAGTTATTAACTAGAAAAATAATCCAATATTTTTAAATAAATAAAATGGATTGTGATGTGGTTTTAATGTAACCAGAAATTTCCAATATAAGAATTGTAATGGATTTGAATCGAAATTATCTTCGGAATATTTCGATACTGGATTCCGTGATTATATGGATATTGTGGAGGAATTCGGAAGATATATATATCGTTATTCCAATACAATATTTGTTGATTTCAGAATTTGATATTGAATATAAGCTGATATATTTTCTATTCAAAGCCTTGTATTTAATATCAAATTGGATTTAGGGTTTGTCGTGAATTGTGTTTAAATGGCATTAGCTCTTTAACCTGAGTAAAAGCCTGATTAATTTCCAAAAAGTAGAACAATCAATATGAAATGATTTTAGAGATGAAACCAATTGGGGTTTGAATAAATCTTTAATTAGATTTGAATGAATGAATGGTGATTTAATTTACCCAAACACACGATGTGATAAAACCAAATTTACTTAATTGTTGATATTGATTGTGGTTGATTGATTGTTTTGGATGATGCTCGATTAGTTTATGAGCAGGATGTGCTTTTACATTTAGCATTGGGTTGGGTAGAAATACTGGTATGCTAACACTTTGTGAAACACTTCACGATTTGACGATAAGGTGTTTAGCGAGGTTGTGTTCATTTCAAATTTAATGAATGATTGTGAAATGATATGTTTTTCTTAAGTGAAAAGAAATATATTCCCGATTTTGGACAGGGAACGTTTTATAGAAATGTTTTATAAAACAGAAAGGATTTCGAGGCCAAAACCCGATGATTTCTAAAATGTTTTAGAAATGTATTATGTTTTACATTGTAGTTCATCACATATTCGATTAGTTGCTATTAATGATGTATCTGTTTGGTGGCGGAGAATTTATTCTCTTGCTTAACACCCTTCTTTGAGACGTACGAGCTCAAAGGTTATGTGATTAATAGTGACTGATCATATGTGTGAATTACTGATGTGAAGTGCTATATTTTGAAAGTACTTGTGATTATTATGTTGTGAAATGATTTTTCCCTACTTCGGGATATGAAATGATTTAGTATGTGGCTAAAGAGTCAGGTAACCCTGAGACTAAAAGTATGGATGAGAGGGCGGTGTATGCTCTCCATGTGTGGGAGGTGCATCGTCGGTATAGCCTGCTCCTATGTGGGGTAGGTGCACATTTATATATCGAGTTGCTAGGAACGTACCCTTTGCCTTGTCGATGTGGAGCGCGATATTTGGTTGCATACTTGTTTGTATGCATTGTTATGTTTTGGAATTCATATTTCCAAATGATTTGATTTGAGATCCCGAAGTGAAGTCTACTTTGATATAAAGTTAGATAAGTATTTCAAATGAATTGAAATAGAAATCGGGAAATAAAATCCAAAGGAATAATTTCTGTAAATTGAATTGATTTGGAAAATCTAAGTGTGGTGATTAATCTAAATGGGTAGATTGGGAAATTGCATGTTGATTGATGCATAGTAGATCCATACCTCTATTATTGATTGTTGTTTATACACTGGCATTCATGGGGGTAAACCCGTTCCGCGTTAGCGGCGTGGTCCCGTGATATGCCATATTATTAAATAAGTTAATTATAACTGTTTAGAGTTTCTCACACCAGTCCCATGACTGACCCGTAGTTTGTGTTTCCCTTGCAAACTCGGGTGCCCCTATTTTTCACACGGGCAGTCGAGTAGTTTTATTTTGCAGATATATTAAGTAGGATTCTGGATTGAAGCTTTAAGCTTTGTCTAGGCATTTACAGTCTTCCGCTGTGCATTGTTACATTTATGTAAATTTATCTTCCGTTGTGTATTATTTTCGAAATACTCGGATATTCTGTACTCTGATGTAACATTATTATGATGTTTATTAAAGTCTTCTATTATTTGTTCTGATGTGTTGTATACCCAGAGTTCGCGTATGCGGGATTCGAACGGTCTTGGTCGATTTAGCGATCGATTAGGTCCGAGCGAAATCCGTATCGTTACAATAAATACCATGAGGAATACTGAAATGTTAAAAAAGGAAATTTTCAATGTTATATTGAAAAAGAAATATTTATAAAATCAAAAGATTTTATAAAAAGAAACAGTTTTAAAATATTGGTGAAACAAATAAAAAAGGAAATTTTTGTGAAACCAATAGAAAAGGAAATATTTGTAAACCATTTACAAATAGAATTGAAAAGGAAGTATTTGTAAAACATTTACAAATAGAATTGAAAAGGAAATATTTGTAAAACATTTACAAATAGATTATAAATGGAAATATTTATTTAGAAAATGAATAGAATTATAAGAGAAATATTTATTTAGAAAAATAAATAGAATTATAAAAGAAATGTTTATTTAGAAAAATAAATAGAATTATAAAGGAAATATTTATTTAGAAAATAAATAGATTATAAAAGGAAATACTTGAAAAATGAATAGAATAGTATAAAAAGAGAATTTTACACAAGGAAGGTTTAGACCCGTGCTCCGCACACGGGTATAACAGAATATGGATTCAAAGTGAACATTTAAGAGAAATTTGTTTTAACAGATAAAGTAAGAAGATTAAATTTTAAATAAGGTTTTATAAATTAAGTAAAATAATTATCATTGGATAAATAGAATATACAAGCCAGAACTTATATAGAGATGTAAGAATCGATTTCAACATCGATATTTGAAACTGAATATGGACGAAGAGTAAATTGGATAGGGTTAATCAGTTAGAGTAAACCAGTTAGAGTTAATCAGTTAGAGTTAACCAGTTAGAGTTAATCAGATAGATTTAATCAGTTAGAGTTAATCGATTAAAGTTGAATCGAATATAGTTTATTCGAATAGAATTAAAGGAGTTAATCGAATATAGTTTATTTCGAATAGAGTTAAAGGAGTTAATCGAACATAGTTTATTCGAATAGAGTTAAAGGAGTGAATCGAATATAGTTTATTCGAAAGGAGTGAATCGAATATAGCTTATTCGAAGAGAGTTAATCGAATATTAGTTATTCGAAGTAAGTTAATCGAATATTGTTATTCGAAGAAAGGAGTTATCGAATATAGTTTATTCGAAGTGAGTTAATCGAATATAGTTTATTCGAATTAGAGAAAATCGAATATAAGTTATTCAAAGAGAGATAATCAAATATTAGTTATTCGAGGAGAGTTAATCGAATATAAGTTATTCGAAGGGAGTTAATCGAATATTAGTTATTCGAAGGAGTTAATCGAATAGAGATTACTCAAAAGAGAGTTATACGTCGAATTCGATTATATTAAATTTGGGGAAGTACTATTCACTTTCCATTTTAATCAAGATTTATTTATTTATTTATAAATTAGTGCTTTGATTATTTATCCAAATTAATAAATAAAAGTTTTACTTAAGTTATTATATTTCGAAAGTCTGGGATTATAACACTATTGTTATAATCAAATGATTTATGTAAAAGAAGTAGATTTGTAAATTGAATCCGAGAGTTTCATAAGGAAGTTTATTAGCGGTTTAAAAGGTGAACCTTATCGATTTCGAAGTTAGAAACGTTGTTCAGTTAAGGTCTGAGAGCTTGTTATACCCCAACTTGATTGGCTTCGTTTTAACTACGGAATGGTTAAGGTTCGATAGTGAAGGTTGGTTAAGTCAAATTAGTTAATCAGTGTAATGTTTGAGTTGGCATAACGATGTTTAATTTAAACATCTATTTAAAACCAATGAATGAGTTTTGGAAACATTTTCCAAATATAATCGGAGATATTTTCTAATCATAGAAAATGAAATGTTTGATGATAAAGAATACCGGAATGACAGTAATACGTGACAAAGAGATGGAATTGTTTTCCAATGATTAATAACGTATATTTTCTAAATTTAGAAAATAAGGAATGTTGAATATAAGGAAACAGGAAATAAATAAATTTATGAACTAAAGAGAAAATGTTGATTGATGATTGATCGGTAAGATTTCCATTTGGAAATACGACCGTTGTTTGCACACGTGTTTTTCTTTGATAGTTAACTCACCGACTATCGAAGTTTTTGACCATTTTTCCATTGTCAATATGGAGAGACCGGGATCATATATATTATCTGAAAACCACTCCGTATGGCATTAGCGTTGCGAATCAAATATGATGAAGATAATTGAAGACGGAGTTATGCAAGGGTTGTCCTGTTTACAGAATAGTGCCTTCGGATTGTCCAATCCCAGGACAACTTGAATGGATGCATGTCTGACAGAGTATGTCTGGAAGATCGCGTAAGTTGATCGTTTCAAACGTATTTACATTGGTGGCGGAGGAATTCGTTTCTCTTACCTTATACCCGTGGTATTTTTGGAGAAATCAATTTGTGATTTGACGGGTATGACGATGTGACATTCAAAGTAAGTGAAGGAGTGATCTGTTAAAAGATACGTTATGACCTCAAGCCTCATCAACTGGGAAACGGCAGAAATCCGACAGGCAGCATGGCTAAGTGGGTCGCACCAAAGTAGGGTATATTGCCAACATCTAGAGAATATTCATATGTGTTACTTCTTTCAATTATATATGTGAACACCCGTAACTTCCCCGTAAAGGAAAGTGTCGGATAGTTCGAGAACAAGCCACAACGGAACGCATACAGAAGAACATTTCATTGTATATTACAACAATGCATCAGATTACAAGAATATACAAAGTATAAATGAATATTACACAGAAATATCAGAGATTTAAATTACATTTAAATACATAGCAGCGGAAAATAATACAATACACAACTAGAAGAGATATACGGATACAAAGCTTTCCGGATATCGTTCCAGCTGTAAACCAGGATCCTGTGAATATAAATCTGCAAAACCAAAACTACTAGCTGCCCGTGTCAAAATAGGGGCACCCAGAGTTTAGGTTAAAACAATAAACTCCAGGTCAGTCATGGGACTGGTGTGAGAACTAAAACAGTTAATCTTTATTTTTAAAGCTAGGTAAATCAAGGGACCACGCCGTATAACACGGAACGGGTTTCCTCCCAAGAATACCAGTGCATAAAACAAACAGCGCAATGCTAAATAAAGAAAAATGAAGCTGTTATAAGACCCAGGTCCTATCACACAATGCAACGCAAGCCGGGGGATAGGGTTTTCCCTTATAACAGCCAAAGAATGCTTGATACGTTTTAAAACAAATCATTTGATACTATAATAAGTGTATAGTGTATAAAACAACTTCAAATCATAAGTATCAATCATAGGAGGCATGGGTACCATATATCATGTCGCCATACTAGTTTTACAATTGAAACCGCAAATGTCACGTATTTGGAAATTGGATTTCCGTCTATGAACCGAGGCAAAAGATAGTCCTCAACCGATTCGAGACAATCTAGCCCATGTCTCAGGTCAGAGCTCGAGTGACCTTGGAGCGACAGGGCCGGTCCACCGATGTGGATTAAACTTAAACCCTGAACATGCGTTCCCCCGCCCTTTGGGGCGTAAATGAGCCAATCAAATGACTCCATCGGTTCGAGAACGACCGATCAATCCGAGGCGCCTCGCAACAGCAACAACCACATAAGTCAAACTCGTCAGGGCGTGTAAAACCACTGACGCCACTTTTTATCTAGAAGGAAACGCATGCCCTCCCTGAGGTCCATCTCCCGTTTTTGGTTCATACCTGGTGTGAAACACGGGAGGTAAACGTTACACAAAGCTACGCCACAAAGGCCGTGCTTTGATCATCACCACAAGACTTTGCTTTTCAACAGAAGCCTCGATCAATTGCCACTTAGGCATGCCACACAGGCAATTCACTCCATGCGTTTGATATCCATCAATATATAACCCCTGAGCTCGTACGTCTCAGAGAAGGGCGTTAAGCAAGAGAATAAATTCTCCGCCGCCAAACAGATATATATTTAATAGAGATCAATCACACGGACTAAAATCCAATGTCAGACACACAGTCCATTTACAAGTTCGTTCTGGGACTGAACGAAACCGGAGGCACCTAGTACCCCGCATATCCATCGATCTCCAAGTACGTCTGGACGATCACTAACTGTTTCCATCTTCTTGGGTGTACAGCCCAATCAAGATCATCAGTTATCACCCAAACGACGTGAAGACCTCCGGTCTTCGACCATCGTCTTCATCTTCGACTTATCGTCGTATCAGTTATTCAGAATGGGATAAACCCGGTCTTTCCGAATAACTCGCGTATATTTAAATAAGTGTTACACAAACACAACATACGCCTCATTCCAATTCATCAGTCACTAACCGTAAATTAATCAAGAGAATAATTCCCCAAACATTAACCCCGAAGGCCGAAACCAACATCAGATCAATATCCAGAAAACCATTCTGCTTGGCTAACCGACAGTTAGTTTCTAAATTTCACATTCATAGGGAAAGATTCCCATTAATTTTATCAAAGATAAATTCCTTGAATTTATTCTTTAATCTACTTTTGAATATCAATTCAAAACTAGTCGGGATTAACGAACCTTACCGAAGTAATCATTTTTTTAATTTCCCAATCCCAACCTATTCATCCCATGAAGTAAAACTGGTCATACTTCATATCTAACACCACGGTGTTATCGGTAAATTCAATTACCATTTCACGTTCAAATCTAATTAAAGATTTAACTATCGCCTGGAGCAAAACTGGTGATACTCCATTTTCGATCATTTCAATCTAATTAAAGATTCATTAAAACTCCACTTAGTTTTAATCATCGACTGGGTTAAAGAATCAGTGTCATTTAAAACACGGTTCACGATAAACCCAAAATCACATTCATTAATTATCGGGTTAAAGAACGAGTGTTATTTAAAACACTGTTCACGATAAACCCAAAAATCAATATCGACTCGATTCCAATTAAATATTATTTAATTGGTACATTTCATTAAATCTAAATAAAAAGATTTAATCTTTTCTCCACTGGGTTTAAGAACAGTGTTAGTGAAGACACCATTCACGACAAACCCAAATCACATTTGATATTCAATACAAGGCTCGGAATAGAAAATATACCGGCTTATATTCAATATCAAATTCTACGACTAACAAATATCGTATTGGAAATAACGATAAATATATCTATATCTTTCAAATTTCCATAACAACAGTTGTATAATCACGAAATCCAACATCGAAATATTCCGAAGACAATTTCGATTCAAATCCACTCCAATGCGATCATTGGAAATTCTGGTTATTTTTAAAACCCTTTTCGAATTCAATTTATTTATTTAAAAATAAATAGAATTATAATTCTAGTTCAAAACTAGTTCATTTCGATAAAAATCTATTTTTATCTTTTCAAATATGGAGTTTTTCATCCCAATTCTTTCTAAATCATTTCTTATGATTTTACACAAATTATTACTATTTTTAATAATTTTATCAAGGCCCGTACAGTCGATTTCCATCAACGGCCATCGAACTGCACTTACAGCGACCTTTTTCAAATTTGATTTGGACGTAACTCCAAATCCAACCGTTAGATTTCAAATTTCTAACATTCATTAGAAAGCTCTTTTCGATACGAACCCAACGGTTCCGGTTTTAGGAGAATCCGACGGTCGGATCTCCCGCAATGTCCATTTGAAATAAATGGTCGAAATTCACGAACTGCCGCGGCGCGGCGCGTTCTATTCAGGCCATTATATTATATATATAATATATATAATAGATACTTCGTCGATTTCTATTTAAAACGAATTATATAAATAGTTTTAAATTCGTTTCAAAAGCAATTTCAACTTCCTTTTCAATTCAAATCAAAATTGAATTCTTCTTTATAAATTCGTTTCAAAATTCATTTCTATTCGATTCAAATTTCAATTCAATTTGAATTCATTTCAATTCGTTTTCAATTCAATTTGAATTCGTTTTCAATTCAATTCGAAATCGTTTTCAATTCAATTCATTTCGAAATCGTTTTCAATTCAATTCATTTCGAAATCGTTTTCAATTCAATTTGAATTCGTTTTCAATTCATTTCATTTCGAAATCGTTTTCAATTCAATTCATTTCGAAATCGTTTTCAATTCAATTCATTTCGAAATCGTTTTCAATTCAATTCATTTCGAAATCGTTTTCAATTCAATTCATTTCGAAATCGTTTTAAAATCGATATAAATATCGTTCACGTCAAAATGGCGTCAATCTAATCATCACGGCTTCACATATTTCTATTTTCAAATATTCTATTTCAAATATTTCCTATTATCAAAATATTCTTTATTTTCACGATTGGAATGAGGCCCAATCAATTACCATATAAAGTTAATTATATGGATTTTCATACAACACATGTATATAATAACATTGAGAATAATCAACCATCAACCAAAGTGCACTACACTGTAAAAGCATCAAATATAGATATTCAACGCTTATAACAGCCTGTCAATCAATCGATCGGCATATTTAATCAATCAGGATGAGTGAAATTCATATTTCATCCCAACACCCGTGTGGGGTTTCAAACAAACAAACACATATTTTATTCGTGCAGTTGGGCGATGTGTAAAATTTATCGACCCAATCAATGTCCTTCAAATAGGTGTACATAAACAAACCGTCTGGTTTGTAAATGAATATTTATTTTATTCACTTTCACTATATTCATATTCACGTTAAAAATTATATTTTTAACGATAAAACATTTTATTCTATCATATGAATTTCTATTATTCATTTACACAATAAAATGGTATTTTTATTTTCTAACATATTTTAGAAAATTTCGGCGGCATAACGGCACGATACTAGAAACGGGACGAGGCCTAGCCTTATCCCCGGTCTAGTGAAGGCCCACGCCATTCACACATCAATCAAATCAATTCGTTATGTAAACCACAAAATTTGGAGTAAGAGTCTAACCTAGCCTTACTCCTTCGCCTTATAACGGCGCACGTCTAATCCTAACCAATTTATCGATTCGATTTTTCACACCACAAGCCACATTCAAACCAATATCGCAATCAATCACCAAACAGCCAAACAAACAAGTCCATGGTCTGTGGACGATTGTGTCGGGTGCTACTAAGCACCGTCTGCATCCTAGTATATATATATAACTAGAAAATAAATTGAAGAGTGAGAAATTCTCACATATAGCTATCCTAGCTCCACGGCTCTTCATTTGCAGAAGTCTTCGTCGTTTCGCCTTTTTGTCACCTTCGTTGTCCGCTTTCACTACATATGTAAAAATCGAATTTTACTTCGCTATTCAATATATAAAAATCCTATTTTTATTTCGAAGTACACTATATAAAAATCGAATTTTTATTTCAAAGTTCAATATATAAAAATCGAATTTTTACTTCAAAGTTCAATATATAAAAATCGAATTTTTACTTCAAAGTCCAATATATAAAAATCGAATTTTTATTTCAAAGTTCAATATATAAAAATCGAATTTTTATTTCAAAGTTCAATATATAAAAAATCGAATTTTTACTTCACAGTTCAATATATAAAAAATCGAATTTTTACTTCACAGTTCAATATATAAAAAAAACCTATATTTTTACTTTATAAAAATTTCTGTTTTTGCTTTATAAAAATTCCTGTTTTTGCTTTATAAAAATTCCTGTTTTTACTTTATAAAAATTCCTGTTTTTACTTTATAAAAATTCCTGTTTTTACTTTATAAAAATTCCTGTTTTTACTTTATAAAAATTCCTGTTTTAACTTTATAAAAATTCCTGTTTTTGCTTTATAAAAATTCCTGTTTTTACTTTATAAAAATTCCTGTTTTTGCTTTATAAAAATTCCTGTTTTTGCTTTATAAAAATTCCTGTTTTTGCTTTATAAAAATTCCTGTTTTTGCTTTATAAAAATTCCTGTTTTTGCTTTATAAAAATTCCTGTTTTTACTTTATAAAAATTCCTGTTTTTGCTTTATAAAAATAAAAATCAGTTTTCAAATACATAAAAATAATTTAAACAAATAAGAAAAAACTTACAGGGGGGGGGGGGGTCTTTCGTCGCCGAACAGCAGCAAGGGGGGGGGGGTTCTTCGTCGCCAATCAGCAGCAGGGGGGGTTCGAACTCGCGGGCGAAGGGAGGGGAGGGAAGGAGGAAGAGAAGGCGGCTTCAGTATCGCGAACGGGGGGGCTTCGGTGATGGCTGCGGCGCTTCAGGGGGGGGCTGTCGATCGATACCTAGGGTTTTTTTTTTCTTTTTTTCGTTTGAAAGTAAAACGAACGGGGGGGGGGGGGGCAGAAAGGAAGATAAAGGGGGGGAAATTAAAATTTATTTTAATTATTTTATTATTTAATTTTTTTCAAAAAGTTGACTTTTACATACGACCTCAAAACGAGGCCCACCGCCTGTCGCTCATAGCGTTTCACCCCCATTCTGAACACAATGGGATATGTACCGCAAGCTGAATCGACCGTTTCGATCAGTTTCCGTTGCATTTACATTTAAATCATTATATTGAATTTTTAACGTGCATTTCAAATTACCGGGGTCACATACGAACTTTTAAAAATTCCAGAAAAATATTTTCTAGCTTCGTATTGACGATACGGTCCTAACAAAACTAGTTTCGTCGAATTCTGAGACCGTTAGAAAAATGACTAATTTCCAGTCGATTAAAATCAACTGAAACTGGTCAAACGCGTTTTCCTTTGCCACGCTCACATATTGATTCGAAAAATTATGAAATTTGAAACCTAGCAATAACTTTACATCACGGACCCAACAAAAGTGGTTTCGTCGAAATCCGAGGTCGTTTGCACAAAGTCTATTTTTAAGGGCTATATATTATATAAAATATATATAAATTCCATAGCGACTATTCTGAATTTTCAACTGGACGTATCTTATCATTTCTAAGATGAAATCTCAGTTTGTTAACTTCGTTGGAAAGATATCGTCAATTAGATCATAATATTTTTGGTTTCACTAAAATCCGGATTGTTTTGCACTCGGTACATTCAATTGAAGTTTGAAATCGAATTATCGAACTACCGCGCCATTTTCAATTCTATTTATAAATATATATAAATATTTATATTCTAACGATGACGCGTATAATATATACGTTCGAATTCTATTCAAAATAAATTTCTCGTCGATATTATTTAAAATAATTCATTTTAAATAATCAAAATTCGCTAAAATTGCCAAAATAAAAATTTTAAACTGGCCCAGATTTTCGGGTTATTACAATCTCCCCCACTTAAAACTTTTCGTCCCCGAAAAGGAACAAAGTCGAAAGTGGTTTGATTATTCAGTTCTACGATCGATCAGGCTTCCATTCTCCAACTCTTTAGTTTCTGAGAATTTTCAAAATTTCAAAAATTTGGCTAACACCCTAAATTTTCGAAAAATTTCGCCATAACCTCCCCTGCACCGGGAGCATCGGGGAATTTCAAATAGCTTCCCCGGTCCTTAAGATCTCAAAAAGAAAAAGAAAAAGCCAAGCGGCTAGCCAATAGGCTCACAAATTCATCATCACCCAAACAAAACAGGAAATTATGTAGTAAACATGTACCTATTTGTCGGGCAAACAAATTTTATTCTCTGGCTCTAGCCTCCTTGCTATGACCTGTTCAATGATATATATGTATATGCAAGCAAATGCGACCAATTTTCAATACAATTCAATATTTGTTTCAATTAGGCATAATGGTTCAAAATTATCAAACAAATAAACAAACAACACAAACATCAATCAATTAGTGAATTAGAGTTTCAAATTCATAGTTTTGATCCATATACAAAAATCATGTTTTTGATGCCAAATCACAACAATAGGCCTTATCTAATTTTTGGTTCTCACACCAGTCAATAGGAAATATATAGAAATCTCACTTTCGTCGCTCAAATATAAACACTGATGATGATGCCTCATCATCTGAATCATCTCCGGGCGACTAGAGTGTGATTCTATATCTATCCAGTATATTAAAACTTCGAATAGACGCTAGCTAGGCGCATACGCAAAATCTTTATATATTGGACTGTCCTAATCAATATAAATAAATAATCAAATACGTATAATTGATTTAAATTTTCAAAACAAAAATTTGTTTTTATTTTCAAAAATATACTCTTCACACTCGTTCTAGGATACTACTGATCCCATCTCTAACGAGTCATTCTCATTGGATATTACTAATCCAATATCTGATGAATTCTTTCGTACGGTTCTAATGTGTCTTGTTCTCTGAGCTTTGTAAACCAAAGCTCTGATACCAACTGTGAACACCCGTAACTTCCCCGTAAAGGAAAGTGTCGGATAGTTCGAGAACAAGCCACAACGGAACGCATACAGAAGAACATTTCATTGTATATTACAACAATGCATCAGATTACAAGAATATACAGAGTATAAATGAATATTACACAGAAATATCAGAGATTTAAATTACATTTAAATACATAGCAGCGGAAAATAATACAATACACAACTAGAAGAGATATACGGATACAAAGCTTTCCGGATATCGTTCCAGCTGTAAACCAGGATCCTGTGAATATAAATCTGCAAAACCAAAACTACTAGCTGCCCGTGTCAAAATAGGGGCACCCAGAGTTTAGGTTAAAACAATAAACTCCAGGTCAGTCATGGGACTGGTGTGAGAACTAAAACAGTTAATCTTTATTTTTAAAGCTAGGTAAATCAAGGGACCACGCCGTATAACACGGAACGGGTTTCCTCCCAAGAATACCAGTGCATAAAACAAACAGCGCAATGCTAAATAAAGAAAAATGAAGCTGTTATAAGACCCAGGTCCTATCACACAATGCAACGCAAGCCGGGGGATAGGGTTTTCCCTTATAACAGCCAAAGAATGCTTGATACGTTTTAAAACAAATCATTTGATACTATAATAAGTGTATAGTGTATAAAACAACTTCAAATCATAAGTATCAATCATATGAGGCATGGGTACCATATATCATGTCGCCATACTAGTTTTACAATTGAAACCGCAAATGTCACGTATTTGGAAATTGGATTTCCGTCTATGAACCGAGGCAAAAGATAGTCCTCAACCGATTCGAGACAATCTAGCCCATGTCTCAGGTCAGAGCTCAAGTGACCTTGGAGCGACAGGGCCGGTCCACCGATGTGGATTAAACTTAAACCCTGAACATGCGTTCCCCCGCCCTTTGGGGCGTAAATGAGCCAATCAAATGACTCCATCGGTTCGAGAACGACCGATCAATCCGAGGCGCCTCGCAACAGCAACAACCACATAAGTCAAACTCGTCAGGGCGTGTAAAACCACTGACGCCACTTTTTATCTAGAAGGAAACGCATGCCCTCCCTGAGGTCCGTCTCCCGTTTTTGGTTCATACCTGGTGTGAAACACGCGAGGTAAACGTTACACAAAGCTATGCCACAAAGGCCGTGCTTTGATCATCACCACAAGACTTTGCTTTTCAACAGAAGCCTCGATCAATTGCCACTTAGGCATGCCACACAGGCAATTCACTCCATGCGTTTGATATCCATCAATATATAACCCCTGAGCTCGTACGTCTCAGAGAAGGGCGTTAAGCAAGAGAATAAATTCTCCGCCGCCAAACAGATATATATTTAATAGAGATCAATCACACGGACTAAAATCCAATGTCAGACACACAGTCCATTTACAAGTTCGTTCTGGGACTGAACGAAACCGGAGGCACCTAGTACCCCGCATATCCATCGATCTCCAAGTACGTCTGGACGATCACTAACTGTTTCCATCTTCTTGGGTGTACAGCCCAATCAAGATCATCAGTTATCACCCAAACGACGTGAAGACCTCCGGTCTTCGACCATCGTCTTCATCTTCGACTTATCGTCGTATCAGTTATTCAGAATGGGATAAACCCGGTCTTTCCGAATAACTCGCGTATATTTAAATAAGTGTTACACAAACACAACATACGCCTCATTCCAATTCATTAGTCACTAACCGTAAATTAATCAAGAGAATAATTCCCCAAACATTAACCCCGAAGGCCGAAACCAACATCAGATCAATATCCAGAAAACCATTCTGCTTGGCTAACCGACAGTTAGTTTCTAAATTTCACATTCATAGGGAAAGATTCCCATTAATTTTATCAAAGATAAATTCCTTGAATTTATTCTTTAATCTACTTTTGAATATCAATTCAAAACTAGTCGGGATTAACGAACCTTACCGAAGTAATCATTTGTTTAATTTCCCAATCCCAACCTATTCATCCCATGAAGTAAAACTGGTCATACTTCATATCTAACACCACGGTGTTATCGGTAAATTCAATTACCATTTCACGTTCAAATCTAATTAAAGATTTAACTATCGCTTGGAGCAAAACTGGTGATACTCCATTTTCGATCATTTCAATCTAATTAAAGATTCATTAAAACTCCACTTAGTTTTAATCATCGACTGGGTTAAAGAATCAGTGTCATTTAAAACACGGTTCACGATAAACCCAAAATCACATTCATTAATTATCGGGTTAAAGAACGAGTGTTATTTAAAACATTGTTCACGATAAACCCAAAAATCAATATCGACTCGATTCCAATTAAATATTATTTAATTGGTACATTTCATTAAATCTAAATAAAAAGATTTAATCTTTTCTCCACTGGGTTTAAGAACAGTGTTAGTGAAGACACCATTCACGACAAACCCAAATCACATTTGATATTCAATACAAGGCTCGGAATAGAAAATATACCGGCTTATATTCAATATCAAATTCTACGACTAACAAATATCGTATTGGAAATAACGATAAATATATCTATATCTTTCAAATTTCCATAACAACAGTTGTATAATCACGAAATCCAACATCGAAATATTCCGAAGACAATTTCGATTCAAATCCACTCCAATGCGATCATTGGAAATTCTGGTTATTTTTAAAACCCTTTTCAAATTCAATTTATTTATTTAAAAATAAATAGAATTATAATTCTAGTTCAAAACTAGTTCATTTCGATAAAAATCTATTTTTATCTTTTCAAATATGGAGTTTTTCATCCCAATTCTTTCTAAATCATTTCTTATGATTTTACACAAATTATTACTATTTTTAATAATTTTATCAAGGCCCGTACAGTCGATTTCCATCAACGGCCATCGAACTGCACTTACAGCGACCTTTTTCAAATTTGATTTGGACGTAACTCCAAATCCAACCGTTAGATTTCAAATTTCTAACATTCATTAGAAAGCTCTTTTCGATACGAACCCAACGGTTCCGGTTTTAGGAGAATCCGACGGTCGGATCTCCCGCAATGTCCATTTGAAATAAATGGTCGAAATTCACGAACTGCCGCGGCGCGGCGCGTTCTATTCAGGCCATTATATTATATATATAATATATATAATATATACTTCGTCGATTTCTATTTAAAACGAATTATATAAATAGTTTTAAATTCGTTTCAAAAGCAATTTCAACTTCCTTTTCAATTCAAATCAAAATTGAATTCTTCTTTATAAATTCGTTTCAAAATTCATTTCTATTCGATTCAAATTTCAATTCAATTTGAATTCATTTCAATTCGTTTTCAATTCAATTTGAATTCGTTTTCAATTCAATTCGAAATCGTTTTCAATTCAATTCATTTCGAAATCGTTTTCAATTCAATTCATTTCGAAATCGTTTTCAATTCAATTTGAATTCGTTTTCAATTCATTTCATTTCGAAATCGTTTTCAATTCAATTCATTTCGAAATCGTTTTCAATTCAATTCATTTCGAAATCGTTTTCAATTCAATTCATTTCGAAATCGTTTTCAATTCAATTCATTTCGAAATCGTTTTAAAATCGATATAAATATCGTTCACGTCAAAATGGCGTCAATCTAATCATCACGGCTTCACATATTTCTATTTTCAAATATTCTATTTCAAATATTTCCTATTATCAAAATATTCTTTATTTTCACGATTGGAATGAGGCCCAATCAATTACCATATAAAGTTAATTATATGGATTTTCATACAACACATGTATATAATAACATTGAGAATAATCAACCATCAACCAAAGTGCGCTACACTGTAAAAGCATCAAATATAGATATTCAACGCTTATAACAGCCTGTCAATCAATCGATCGACATATTTAATCAATCAGGATGAGTGAAATTCATATTTCATCCCAACACCCGTGTGGGGTTTCAAACAAACAAACACATATTTTATTCGTGCAGTTGGGCGATGTGTAAAATTTATCGACCCAATCAATGTCCTTCAAATAGGTGTACATAAACAAACCGTCTGGTTTGTAAATGAATATTTATTTTATTCACTTTCACTATATTCATATTCACGTTAAAAATTATATTTTTAACGATAAAACATTTTATTCTATCATATGAATTTCTATTATTCATTAACACAATAAAATGGTATTTTTATTTTCTAACATATTTTAGAAAATTTCGGCGGCATAACGGCACGATACTAGAAACGGGACGAGGCCTAGCCTTATCCCCGGTCTAGTGAAGGCCCACGCCATTCACACATCAATCAAATCAATTCGTTATGTAAACCACAAAATTTGGAGTAAGAGTCTAACCTAGCCTTACTCCTTCGCCTTATAACGGCGCACGTCTAATCCTAACCAATTTATCGATTCGATTTTTCACACCACAAACCACATTCAAACCAATATCGCAATCAATCACCAAACAGCCAAACAAACAAGTCCATGGTCTGTGGACGATTGTGTCGGGTGCTACTAAGCACCGTCTGCATCCTAGTATATATATATAACTAGAAAATAAATTGAAGAGTGAGAAATTCTCACATATAGCTATCCTAGCTCCACGGCTCTTCATTTGCAGAAGTCTTCGTCGTTTCGCCTTTTTGTCACCTTCGTTGTCCGCTTTCACTACATATGTAAAAATCGAATTTTACTTCGCTATTCAATATATTAAAATCCTATTTTTATTTCGAAGTACACTATATAAAAATCGAATTTTTATTTCAAAGTTCAATATATAAAAATCGAATTTTTACTTCAAAGTTCAATATATAAAAATCGAATTTTTACTTCAAAGTTCAATATATAAAAATCGAATTTTTATTTCAAAGTTCAATATATAAAAATCGAATTTTTATTTCAAAGTTCAATATATAATAATCGAATTTTTATTTCAAAGTTCAATATATAAAAAATCGAATTTTTACTTCATAGTTCAATATATAAAAAATCGAATTTTTACTTCACAGTTCAATATATAAAAAAAACCTATATTTTTACTTTATAAAAATTTCTGTTTTTGCTTTATAAAAATTCCTTTCCTGTTTTTACTTTATAAAAATTCCTGTTTTTACTTTATAAAAATTCCTGTTTTTGCTTTATAAAAATTCCTGTTTTTACTTTATAAAAATTCCTGTTTTTACTTTATAAAAATTCCTGTTTTTGCTTTATAAAAATTCCTGTTTTTACTTTATAAAAATTCCTGTTTTTGCTTTATAAAAATTCCTGTTTTTACTTTATAAAAATTCCTGTTTTTGCTTTATAAAAATAAAAATCAGTTTTCAAATACATAAAAATAAATTAAACAAATAAGAAAAAACTTACAGGGGGGGTCTTTCGTCGCCGAACAACAGCAGGGGGGGGGGCGTTCTTCGTCGCCAATCAGCAGCAAGGGGGGGGGGTTCGAACTCGCGGGCGAAGGGAGGGGAGGGAAGGAGGAAGAGAAGGCGGCTTCAGTATCGCGAACAGGGGGGCTTCGGTGATGGCTGCGGCGCTTCAGGGGGGGGGCTGTCGATCGATACCTAGGGTTTTTTTTTTTTTTTCGTTTGAAAGTAAAACGAAGGGGGGGGGCAGAAAGGAAGATAAAGGTGGGGGGGGGGAATTAAAATTTATTTTAATTATTTTATTATTTAATTTTTTTCAAAAAGTTGACTTTTACATACGACCTCAAAACGAGGCCCACCGCCTGTCGCCCATAGCGTTTCACCCCCATTCTGAACACAATGGGATATGTACCGCAAGCTGAATCGACCATTTCGATCAGTTTCTGTTGCATTTACATTTAAATCATTATATTGAATTTTTAACGTGCATTTCAAATTACCGGGGTCACATACGAACTTTTAAAAATTCCAGAAAAATATTTTCTAGCTTCGTATTGACGATACGGTCCTAACAAAACTAGTTTCGTCGAATTCTGAGACCGTTAGAAAAATGACTAATTTCCAGTCGATTAAAATCAACTGAAACTGGTCAAACTCGTTTTCCTTTGCCACGCTCACATATTGATTCGAAAAATTATGAAATTTGAAACCTAGCAATAACTTTACATCACGGACCCAACAAAAGTGGTTTCGTCGAAATCCGAGGTCGTTTGCAAAAAGTCTATTTTTAAGGGCTATATATTATATAAAATATATATAAATTCCATAGCGACTATTCTGAATTTTCAACTGGACGTATCTTATCATTTCTAAGATGAAATCTCAGTTTGTTAACTTCGTTGGAAAGATATCGTCAATTAGATCATAATATTTTTGGTTTCACTAAAATCCGGATTGTTTTGCACTCGGTACATTCAATTGAAGTTTGAAATCGAATTATCGAACTACCGCGCCATTTTCAATTCTATTTATAAATATATATAAATATTTATATTCTAACGACGACGCGTATAATATATACGTTCGAATTCTATTCAAAATAAATTTCTCGTCGATATTATTTAAAATAATTCATTTTAAATAATCAAAATTCGCTAAAATTGCCAAAATAAAAATTTTAAACTGGCCCAGATTTTCGGGTTATTACAATATACCTCCCGGGAACGGTTATGTTGGTATACCAACCGTAAGGTGATAATATATTCGGAACATTCAAGCGAGATGAATTCCTGGTCATGTGTGGCCGAGTTGCAAGATGTTCTTGTTGAACTCCAGTGTATCGCTTCTAAAGTACACTGATCGGAAGGTGGATCCGTAGCTTGTCATAGTTGGAATCCATTCCCCAATAAGAGCCCGCGGTTTTGATTGTATCTTATATATGTAGAACGTGAGATGAAAGTGTTTCTGCTAGATTTCAATTTGCTTGATCTAGACATTATTATAATATCAGACGAGTATCGTTTTAGTAAAAATATTTGGGTTATCGTAAGGTAAAAACCATTCGTGTTTATGTGTGGATCGGTCTTACGATGATCTTTTGGTTCAAAAGAATTTTTGAAAGTTAAATCAAATGATTTGAGTTTACTCAGACCAGTCACATGATTGACCCAGAGTTTATTTTATTTTGTTTCCATAAACTCTTGGGTGCCCAATTTTGTACGGGCAGTCAAGTAGTCAGGAATTTACAGATATACTTGGAGAGCTTGGAGCAGGAGGCTTCAGGATTATATAACTATTGTTTATTTCCGCTGTGTTGTAAGTGTTATACTCTAATAATGATATTGTATACAGATACTGTTTTATTTCAAAGTTATGTTATGAAATATATTTATTCGTTCTGCTGTGAGATTCGTATTTACTCTAATGTTGTATATTCTTCTTCTTCTTCTTTTATTCTAAGTTTCTATCTTATCTATCCTCACCCTCTAATTTCTTTAATGGACTATCTAGTGTTTTCGATGCTTGAATAGTCAACATAGTGTTGTATGCCGATATCCAGGATCGCAAATTCCCCAGGTCATTACAGTGGTATCAGAGCTTATGGTTAAGTAATTACCTTGGCTCTATGGCGTGACTCAGTAGAGATGAGGTTAGTAATACCCTAGATTGAGTTGAGTGTATATATACGAGTGAGCGTATTTGTTATTCAATATAAAAATGGTTTTATATTGTGGAGATTTATTGATTGAGTTGTTTATGAGTTCTGGTCGATCAGTTTGATCCACTGTATCGATAGGGGTTTATAAACACTCGGATACGATAAACTAGCAACGTATGTTTTGAAAAGAGGGTAAACAAAATATTTTTACCCAAAGTATATTTTGATATAAAGGATTTATATTGGAATGATTATAATTGAGTAAGATTATAAATTAAATGGTTATTGCATAACCAATCAGAATTCATACAAGTGAAGTATATGGAATCAAATGAGTTAAATCTGAATTTAAATCAAAATTTGAAATTTCAACTCTGGAAAGTTGAAAAGCTGTTTGTAAATGGAATTGAATTGAATATAAGAGAATTATAAAATCTTGGGAGATTTTTAATTGTTTTAAAGCATCGTAATTGGTATTTTGAAATGAATTTCAAAATGAAAGTTTTTAGAAATGATTTTGAAAGTGATATAGTATTGAACTCACTTCGATAGCTGGAAAATAGATTCCGATGATGATCATGACATCGTCGGTGTTCATTTTCGAGTTGTAAGTAATGGATTCCTACAAAAAAATTTGTTTTGGAAATGTTTTGCGAAAACAGATTGTTTGAATTTTGAAAAGGATTTTTTGATTTTTGAGAAAAGCGAAGCAGTTTAAAACTCCCAAAGAGAGATTGTTGAAATAAAAACAAGTTAAATAATACTTGTGAAAGCAAACTGGAATTTGAATTGAAACTAGTTAAGTGGAAATTGAATTGTAATAGAAAATATCAAATAAAATTGGATTGGGAGATATCTAGACTTATGTTGGATTGATGAGTTAAGAAATTGAAAATCAAGAATGTAACCTTGGTTTGAAATGGAATTCAACGTGGATATAAGCGAATGGTTGTGTTGGAGATAAAATTGATTGTAGTTTGATTGGGATAACATTGGTATTTTTTGAGTTGATAGCATATGGAAAGGATATATTGATATGCCCGACAAAAAGGTACCAGTTTATATTTCATATGTTTTGAGATTTTGATGAGCCGAATTGGTAAGCCGCTTGGCTATTTTATTTTCTTTTGGGTTGGAGAAGGCCCAGAGAGGCGAGTTGTAGTTGTATCGATCGACCAGTACAAAGGAGGTGCTGGCGAAATTTTTCGAAAAGTTAAGGTGTTAGAAAATTTTCAGGATTTTTGAAAATTTTCGTTAGTAGGAATTAAATAAGTATTTAATTGAAATTAAATTGGTTCAGTTGAAACTGAAGTTAAGAAGTGAACAAATAATTTTTAACCAGTCAATAGGGTTTATTTTCTACCTTATAAATTTCGAGGACGAAATTATTTTTAAGGGGGGAATAATGTAATGTCCCATATTTTTACCATGTAATAATAAATTTATTTAATTATTTAAATAATGG
Organism: Allium sativum; assembly: GCA_030737875.1. Lineage (NCBI taxonomy): Eukaryota > Viridiplantae > Streptophyta > Magnoliopsida > Asparagales > Amaryllidaceae > Allium > Allium sativum. Next base: position 717,733,614 of record CM060912.1, on the reverse strand, counting down.
TTTAGAGAATTAAATGGTTGTTTAGTTAAATAATATTGAATTTTTAATTAATTTAAATAATATAATAATATATTTATTATTCCGAAATAGTCAAAAATAGTGAATTGACAATATAATGTGAATTGGGCAATTTAAAATATATAATTCAGTTTAAAATTGAATTATGATAACGGATATATTATTTAAATGACAGTTTAACGTATAATTTATATTATAATTATAATCGAGCCTAAAATGGCGCGGCAGTTCATAATTTGGCGATTCGAACTTTAAACGAATATACAAAATCCGTTTTAAATCGGATTTCTATGAAACAAGAAACTTTCGGGGCTGGTGAAGTATATTTTTCTAATGAAAGAGAAAAATCGAGATTTCGTTGTGTAAATTTTGAGTTACAATCAAATCAAATTTTCAAATAGTCGCTATGGAATCGTTTATAAACCATAACGATATTTTTAATTTTAATTAAATATTGGCTTTGAATTTAGATAGGATCTTTGAGACGTAGGTATAATTTAATTTTTAGAATTTTTCTGTAATTTTTATTTTGGAAAATAAGCAAATTTTATTTTGGAGTATTTTACACCCTGTATCAACATTTCGGGGTTTCACAGAATAAGTTAACAGACCTATAATATTATATTTTCGGGATTGTGGCATAGTGCTCGTCACAACGGTATTTTTAGTTTTGTCGGTAGCAACTCGTGGGTGAATGTAATTATGTGTAACAGGGTACGCTAAAACTAAAACATCTCAAATACATATTAAAAAGCCTATGTGCCTATTCCTTACTGTTGAAGCAAAGCCTACATGCCTAAGAATCCAAGTACCGCCATCCTAATATACTTCCTCCCTACCTAAAACATACTTGACGGTGAGATGAAAACTCATCACGTCCTATCCTATATCTATAGCCACTCGTATGAAATCCTACTACAGTGAAGTATATACTCTTTATTAATGTGAAATACCCTCCCTTGCATATACCCCAAATTCTATTTGGACCCAAGAATTTGCTAAGTTAACCCAGAAAATTGCATGACCAAACTGCCCTTGTTTTACAATATTTTTTTAATCATTTTCAGCTTACCTCGTCTCGTAGGGGTCCTACGAGATTCTTCAGCTTACCTCGTAGGGACCCTACGAGATGACCTAAAGGCACCTCGTAGGGGCTCTACGAGGTAAGATGAAGAATCTCGTAGAGCCCCTATGAGGGAGGACAAAATCGTCTTTTTTTTAATAGTCCATGGGTAAACTCAGCAAAATGCTGGGTTTACCATGTTTTTTTGAATTTGCTGGGTAAACTCAGCAAATTATTGGGTTCGAATAGAATTTGCCCTGCCAGTAAGTTTTCTTAGCTATTAAGCATTAACATATATAATTAATTTAATTCCATTTCCTTGACGACCAAGTAATACTTGCTATAAATACATGGTCACGCAGAAACAGGGGATCTCTCCTATTTCCGTTTGCTTAAATAAATAAAATGGCCACAGAAATCTCCCACTCACTTCGTTCTCTTCTACTTTCTGTTCTACAAATTTCTTCACGTAATCTATCAACATGCGCATCCATGAAATCGTGGAAACAAGACAGTGGTTAGTTTTCCTTCCCTGTTTCAAAATGGAAACTCACGCATGAAAACGGAGGTCAGTCTTCTGCGTAAAATGGGAAGAGAGAGATTGAAGTCTGCTGGAAATGGTGGAGTTCTTCAGTACTTATTTTACTGGAGTTTGCAAAAGAAGGCTACTGTTCTTGGCGCATGGTAGTAAGAGTGAAACACCCCACCTCCATTAGGGTCACTCTCAAAAGGAATGCCCTAATTTTGGTGGAGGTTTATAAGTATAAGTCACAGATATACAAGACAGATATAATAACACATATTTTTTGAACAGCGGAAAACAACAACTTTTATTTCTTCAAAATACTTGTTACACAAACCATGCCATAATACTTCCCAAAATCATAACTGTCTTGATTACATTTTTTAAAGAAGCATGAAGAAAACATAAATAAACTGCAAAAGTCCCCTAATTGCTGTCCAAAGCCATAGTCCAAAACGGAAAAGATCCAAGCAATACATTCTTTCTCTTCAAGCTGGATGTGAAAACTGGTCAAGCTGCGGTATTCCCTCCCTGAGAACCTGGGGGGGGGAACGAAAGAAAAAGAGGCGAAAGGAAAAAGGGTCAGTCATAAAGACTGAGTAAGTTCTAGTGACTTTCAGTGTAGAAACGGTTAAAACAACCTGTCATGTATGAACTGGAACTAAACTTAAGAATGGTGTCAAGGTGAACAAGATAGACTAAGGTGATCAGGATAAGTCAAGACAAGTCAAGTAAAGCATCACATGTTTGAGATTCGTTGCATCGACTGTACTAGTATACTAAGCCCATATCACAAGTTAATCACGAAATAAATCCCACGGCCCAATGTCATGAAATGACCCTGAAACGGGGTCTGACCCAAGTACGGGGTCCTACGGAGCGATTATCTAGTCGATCGGCTCCCTACAAGTTCTAGCTCGTCAAGTGTCCATGTCATACGGCTAATCACGAATGTAGTCACCTGTGCTGGGTCCACCTTCGGGTGTATCGGCCCTAGGGTGTCAACCCCTGACACGATTCAAGATGCACAGATAAATCTACGGATACCTAGTGTGTGCCCGGATACGTGCACGATCGTAGTCCACCGAACCTACACTGGCGTACCCCACTGCCGTCGTTCACCTCTTACAATCAATCCAGTAATCGTGCCCCCACCCGGCCTAGCCCCAGGGTACCTTGATACATCTAGAGGGTTACTGCTGAAAGGGGTCGTGTCTAGGGTTTCGCCTAATAGATTAGGTCATGTAATTCGTGACCTAACCCGCCTAACAGATTAAGTCATGTAATTCGTGACTTAATCCTTTTCCAGTCTAGTCATGTCAAGATGGTTAAGTATGTTATTTCAGTTCACGACTTAACCTGCGTACGTGTCATGTCAAGTTGGCTAAGTGTTGTCGTTTTCAAGTTCATGACTTAGCCCTACAAATCGTGTTCAAGTTGGTTAAGTTGTCTTTTCATGTTCATGACTTAACCCTAATTGGCATTAATTGATTCGTTAATGCACCGAACCACTCACATTGGATCCTATTGTTCGTAGCCACTGGATTTGCCGGGCGGTTTCGGGCAGGTTTACGCTACGAACTCAACCCAACCTCGGGTTTCAAGCGCGATGTGACCAACTACCCACATTGGATCCTATTGTTTGTAGCGACTGGATTTTCCGGGCGGTTCCGGGCAGATTTACACTACAAACTCAACCCAACCTCGAGTTGGCCACTTTCTTGTTTTCTAAAGTCATGCCCATGTTCTTATCAGATTTTGCTATTTCCACATCATGTTCATATATCAACTTCGTGCCCAACTAAGGCATGTTTAAAGTCAAGTTATGGCATGTTCAAGACAAGTTTTCGTGCCATATTTCATGTTCTACTTATGCCAAATTTCACAGTTTATGCTTATAGTTAATTCAAGTTTTGCCTATTCTATCCAATCGTATCCCCAACGTATATAAACGTACTTCGTTCATAAGCATAAACAATTCAAGAGATAAAGGGGAATAACACCAAACATGTGATATGCATATGTGACAATTCCAACATTACTTGCATAATAAACAGGCTATAACATATCACATGGTTTCAATACTAGTATGATGATAACTTGGCATAGTAATGATTCCAACTTAATTTAACATGATGATTTCAACTTTACATCATAGGCATAATAATCATTGCGGGCATAATAATAATTTTATTATAAACATGAAACATTAAAGGCATAGTAATCCTAATAGGCATAATGGATTCCAATTTAGCATTTTTAACATAATGATTCTCAATTAACATTATAGACATAATGATTCCAATTTAGTGTTTTTAACATAATAATTCTCATAGACATAATGATTCCAATTTATCGTAATGATTCTCATCTAACATTATAAACATAATGGTTCCAACTTAGCATTTTTAACATAATGATTCTCAATTAACATTATAGACATAATGATTCCAACTTTTCATCATAACCTAGCAATACCCATTTTTTCATTAATCATGATGGGTATATTAACATCACAGGCATAATTCCATCAATAGTCATAGCCATGGTTTAATTAGCATCATAGGCATGGTTTAATCAACATAAAGATTTCAATAAACATAGTGATTCCATGGACATGTATTAGTCCAACTTGCCAAACAATTAAGCCCAAGTGATTCAACATCAAAATCATGACAAGTTCAACTTGCAACGTTGCCATAGCAATATCCCCAAATCATAATTCAAAGATAAACAATATAAACAATGGATTAACAATAGTTCCTAAATCCGGTTTCAATTCATGGTATGTCCATATTGTTTTAGCGTTTTTGCCTAAAAAGTAACATAGAACTTACAATATGAAGCAAATAATCCAAATAAAAATCCCAAATCAGTTAGTCCCAAATTCGTTGTCTGAAGCGTCGTAGTTGTTGTAGCTTCTAGTTGTAGCCTTCAAGAATCGTCCTCCATCTTCTATAATTTTATTCTTTGTATTTTTAATTCAGAGCTCTAGGTTTAATGGCGGCGGCCTGAGGCTAAAATGAAATAGTATGATTTAGGCTAGGTCTAGGTGTTATTTTATAGGTGAATAGGGTGATTTAGAGCCTTCAGATCAGTCCAGAAGTCATCAGAATCGCACAGCTCGAATACACATCATCTAGCCACTCAAAAGAAGACACGTCACCTCAGAACACTCCAGAATTCGGTGCTGGATTTGTACGGGCGCACTTGGCAGGTGCGCCAGTGTATTTTTGTACTGGCGCACTTCACAAGTGCGCCAGTGTATTCTGGACTGTTTTCGGTTTTTCTGCCTAACTTCGTTCGTCCATATCTTCTTCATACGGTATCCGATTTTCGAAAACTCAGACTCTATTTCGCGTATTTTTCCGAGACGAACGCAATGGCGTAACCCATTTCCCTTGATTTCATCATTTATAATTAATTATACTTTAATTCGTGAAGCTTAATGTTATAGAATTCACGGGGTGTTACATTCTCCCCCACTTAAAAGGATTTCGTCCCCGAAATCTTCAAGTTCAGGAAGAATGTACATCCTAACATCCATCTACTCATCCATCAAACACGAGCATCCATTGTCCTTAAAAAAACTTCTAATGCTTTATGATCATATGCGAAGTGTGTGTATATGTTCCTTAGCTAATGCTAATGATCAGGCCTGATTGATCTTCTAAATGCAAAATATGTTTAGTGAAATGAATCCAATATGTATGCAAATTTTTCCTATTATAATTCATAATTTTTACATGAGTGCTCGAACATTCAATCATATGCAACAACCAAATGATAGCACAACCAAGTTTCCAAAATAAACACTCATGCATATGCAACATGAAAATGTGTCTGAGCCGATCTAGTGCCTAATGTGTATTCATGCATCCACGATCAACCACTTGCGACCACTTGCAACCATTTCGCAATCATAACATGTTTCAATTACATGTTTACATCCAAAAAGATTCTAACTATGGTTCTCAAGATAGGATCGAGGAGAGAAATAAGATAAAACAAAGCATCTAGAATAAGTTAACGATGTACCGCCAGAAGGTCCGGTCTGCTTCTCAGGGCAGTCTTTGCTGATGTGTCCAGGCTTCCCACAATGAAAACATTCACCTTGTTTTCTCTTCCTCTTTCTACAATCCTTGGCTATGTGCCCTTCCGTACCACAGTAATTACATTTCCTTTTATCACGTGAGTTGTTGTTCTTGCCTCCTTTCTCGGAGTCTACCTTCTTATTCTTACAATCGTTGGGCTTGACCTCTTTCTTCCCTTGAGAGTTTTCTGCCTCTGTCTCCTTCTTGCCCTTATCTTCCTCGTTCAGCAATGCCATCTGCACCAACCTTTCGTACGTAGCTCCCATGGGTATATGGGTCATGGCCAAACTGTGTAATGGCTCATTCAACCCTTTGACAAAGAAGAGAGCCTTCTTGTGCGGGGTGTTGACTAGGTCCACTCCGAACCTAGCCAGCTCATCGAATTGATTAACATACTCTTTGACTGTCATATTCCCTTGCTTAAGAAACAAGAAATTTTCCAACTGAAGACTCCTTTCAGCTTCTGAGAGAAATTTAGCCTCAAACCTTGCCCTAAAGTCCTCCCATGTTTCCACTGGTCTTTCTGCATTAGTGACTTCCCACCAGTAGGAAGCCTCACCTTTTAGTAGCCACACTGCCAGTTGTACCTTCTGCCTATCTCCTACCTCAAAGATGACGAATAAGTCCTCGACTTCCTTTAACCAATTCCTAGCTGCCACGAAGGGCTCAGTTCCATGAAAGTCCTTTCCTCCCATAGCCTTAAAATCTTTACATATCATAGCAAAAGTGTTTCCCCGTGGAGGAGGTGGAGGAAGAGGTGCTGCTGCAGCTGGATGATTTCCTGCAGCTGGGGGAGGAGGATCGGTAGGACCTGGCTGGGTGGCCCTTGCTTCTAAGAATCGTCTAAACCAACCTGGTATTGGTACACCCTCTGGCAAGTTAAGTTCTTCGGACATGCTGAAACAAGAAGGATAGATTCAAAACGAAGGATAAGAGATAGTACCTATGGCTTTGGGGGACTTTGCCTTTTTAAAATAAAATAATATTTTATCTTTTAAAAATGCTTCTTTAAATTTTATTTTGAAAATAAATTTTCAAAACTTTTTATCTTATCTGGTAAACCTATGCTCTGATACCAAGTGAAAACCCCCACCTCCATTAGGGTCACTCTCAAAAGGAATGCCCTAATTTTGGTGGAGGTTTATAAGTATAAGTCACAGATATACAAGACAGATATAATAACACATATTTTTTGAACAGCGGAAAACAACAACTTTTATTTCTTCAAAATACGTGTTACACAAACCATGCCATAATACTTCCCAAAATCATAACTGTCTTGATTACATTTTTTAAAGAAGCATGAAGAAAACATAAATAAACTGCAAAAGTCCCCTAATTGTTGTCCAAAGCCATAGTCCAAAACGGAAAAGATCCAAGCAATACATTCTTTCTCTTCAAGCTGGATGTGAAAACTGGTCAAGCTGCGGTATTCCCTCCCTGAGAACCTGGGGAGGGGGGGGGGGGGAAACGAAAGAAAAAGAGGCGAAAGGAAAAACGGTCAGTCATAAAGACTGAGTAAGTTCTAGTGACTTTCAGTGTAGAAACGGTTAAAACAACCTGTCATGTATGAACTGGAACTAAACTTAAGAATGGTGTCAAGGTGAACAAGATAGACTAAGGTGATCAGGATAAGTCAAGACAAGTCAAGTAAAGCATCACATGTTCGAGATTCGTTGCATCGACTGTACTAGTATACTAAGCCCATATCACAAGTTAATCACGAAATAAATCCCATGGCCCAATGTCATGAAATGACCCTGAAACGGGGTCTGACCCAAGTACGGGGTCCTACGGAGCGATTATCTAGTCGATCGGCTCCCTACAAGTTCTAGCTCGTCAAGTGTCCGTGTCATACGGCTAATCACGAATGTAGTCACCTGTGCTGGGTCCACCTTCGGGTGTATCAGCCCTAGGGTGTCAACCCATGACACGATTCAAGATGCACAGATAAATCTACAGATACCCAGTGTCTGCCCGGATACGTGCACGATCGTAGTCCACCGAACCTACACTGGCGTACCCCACTGCCGTCGTTCACCTCTTACAATCAGCCCTGTAATCGTGCCCCCACCCGGCCTAGCCCCAGGGTACCTTGATACATCTAGAGGGTTACTGCTGAAAGGGGTTGTGTCTAGGGTTTTGCCTAATAGATTAGGTCATGTAATTCGTGACCTAACCCGCCCAACAGATTAAGTCATGTAATTCGTGACTTAATCCTTTTCCAGTCTAGTCATGTCAAGATGGTTAAGTATGTCATTTCAGTTCACGACTTAACCCGCCTACGTGTCATGTCAAGTTGGCTAAGTGTTGTCGTTTTCAAGTTCATGACTTAGCCCTACAAATCGTGTTCAAGTTGGTTAAGTTGTCTTTTCATGTTCATGACTTAACCCTAATTGGCATTAATTGATTCGTTAATGCACCGAACCACTCACATTGGATCCTATTGTTCGTAGCCACTGGATTTGCCGGGCAGTTCCGGGCAGGTTTACGCTACGAACTCAACCCAACCTCGGATTTCAAGCACGATGTGACCAACTACCCACATTGGATCCTATTGTTTGTAGCGACTGGATTTGCCGGGCGGTTCCGGGCAGATTTACACTACAAACTCAACCCAACCTCGAGTTGGCCACTTTCTTGTTTTCTAAAGTCATGCCCATGTTCTTATCAGATTTTGCTATTTCCACATCATGTTCATATATCAACTTCGTGCCCAACTAAGGCATGTTTAAAGTCAAGTTATGGCATGTTCAAGTCAAGTTTTCGTGCCATATTTCATGTTCTACTTATGCCAAATTTCACAGTTTATGCTTATAATTAATTCAAGTTTTGCCTATTCTACCCAATCGTATCCCCAACGTATATAAACGTACTTCGTTCATAAGCATAAACAATTCAAGAGATAAAGGGGAATAACACCAAACATGTGATATGCATATGTGACAATTCCAACATTACTTGCATAATAAACAGGCTATAACATATCACATGGTTTCAATACTAGTATGATGATAACTTGGCATAGTAATGATTCCAACTTAATTTAACATGATGATTTCAACTTTACATCATAGGCATAATAATCATTGCGGGCATAATAATAATTTTATTATAAACATGAAACATTAAAGGCATAGTAATCCTAATAGGCATAATGGATTCCAATTCAGCATTTTTAACATAATGATTCTCAATTAACATTATAGACATAATGATTCCAATTTAGTGTTTTTAACATAATAATTCTCATAGACATAATGATTCCAATTTATCGTAATGATTCTCATCTAACATTATAAACATAATGGTTCCAACTTAGCATTTTTAACATAATGATTCTCAATTAACATTATAGACATAATGATTCCAACTTTTCATCATAACCTAGCAATACCCGTTTTTTCATTAATCATGATGGGTATATTAACATCACAGGCATAATTCCATCAATAGTCATAGCCATGGTTTAATTAGCATCATAGGCATGGTTTAATCAACATAAAGATTTCAATAAACATAGTGATTCCATGGACATGTATTAGTCCAACTTGCCAAACAATTAAGCTCAAGTGATTCAACATCAAAATCATGACAAGTTCAACTTGCAACGTTGCCATAGCAATATCCCCAAATCATAATTCAAAGATAAACAATATAAACAATGGATTAACAATAGTTCCTAAATCCGGTTTCAATTCATGGTATGTCCATATTGTTTTAGCGTTTTTGCCTAAAAAGTAACATAGAACTTACAATATGAAGCAAATAATCCAAATAAAAATCCCAAATCAGTTAGTCCTAAATTCGTTGTCTGAAGCGTCGTAGTTGTTGTAGCTTCTAGTTGTAGCCTTCAAGAATCGTCCTCCATCTTCAATAATTTTATTCTTTGTATTTTTAATTCAGAGCTCTAGGTTTAATGTCGGCGGCCTGAGGCTAAAATGAAATAGTATGATTTAGGCTAGGTCTAGGTGTTATTTTATAGGTGAATAGGGTGATTTAGAGCCTTCAGATCAGTCCAGAAGTCATCAGAATCGCACAGCTCAAATACACATCATCTAGCCACTCAAAAGAAGACACGTCACCTCAGAACACTCCAGAATTCGGTGCTGGATTTGTGAAACACCCCACCTCCGTTAGGGTCACTCTCAAAGGGAATGCCCTAATTTTGGTGGAGGTTTATAAGTATAAGCCACAGATATACAAGACAGATATAGGAACACATATTTGTAAACAGTGGAAGAACAACAACTTTTATTTCATAAAAGCAAATACGTGTTACAAAACATCACCATGATTGTCTTACATCCTTTCCAAAAACATAACATAACATTTTCATAATCTGTCTTGAGTACATTATTTAAAGAAGCATAAATAAACATAGATAAACTGCAAAAGTCCCCATAGTGGATTGTCCAAAGCCATAGTTCAAAACAGGAAAGTCCAAGCAATACATTTCTCTTCTTCAAGCTGGATGTTAAGGTTGGTCAAGCTGCTGTGTTCCCTCCCTGTGGACCTGGGGGGGGGGGGAACGGAAGAAAAGAAGACGAAAGAGAAGTAGAGTCAGACATAAAGCCTGAGTAAGTCTAGTACTATTTTGTCTATGAATAAAGAACTGGGTATGATAAGTATAAACAAGAAGTGGGCAAGCACTATAAACTTGGTTAAGTTGTCTAGGGTCGAATATACTATCGTACCCCCATGTTAATCTCTGAACCCATATAAAATAGTTTCCAACTGGCACCCCATAATCAGGGTGAAGTGATCCACTCTATGATGATCGGCTCCTACTCGCATAGTTACATGTGTCTTACGGCCCCCGATGTTGTAGTTACCTATGCTGGTCCCACCATGGGGTGTATCAAGTCCCATGGCGGCGGCCCGACACAATCCCAGAATGCACAGGTATGCTACTGGTGTCCAGTGCCTTATTTTTCTGCGCCGGAGTGTGTGCACGCCCGCACCCCGTTAGAACCTACACTGCTACACCACCGCCGTCGATTTGACCTCTTACAATCAGCCCAGTAATCGTGCCCCACCCTGCCTAGTTTCAGGGTATCCTGATACACCTTCTAGGGTTACTGCTGAAAAGGGTCCCCCGTTACTAGGTTTTCTATCTCTAGCCAACATGCTAAGTTGGTTAAGTGTTTTCTAACCTAACCCCCACCAGTCCGTTTAGTTTAGCATGTTCCATTTTGATTAAGTCTTTAGTTCACTTAATCCTAACAATCCTGACTCAGCCTTAATTGTCTTATTAAGGCCCTGACCTCTCACATTAGACAGGTATTGTTGTGGCTGCCTGTTGCCGGTTGGTTCCGGGCAGTCTTACGCCACAACTCAGTCTAACCTCGGGTCTTTATTGGGCTCCATGTTTAACCTCCCACATTGGATAGGTATTGTTGTGACTACTGGACAGCCGGGCGGTTCCGGGCAGGTTTACATCACAACTCAATCCAACCTCGGGTTAAACACATCGTATTTTCTACACTTACATATTTTGTCTTTCTTCTTTATTTTCTTATATGTAAATATTTGCGGCCAATTATTAAGTTAATGGTGTAAAGGTTACACCAATCATGGGCCCAACCCATGCTTGAATTTGGGCCCTTCTATTTTATATTTTCATTCATTAGTAATTTTAACCCAACGTTATTTTCCCCCGTTTTACACGTCCGTTTATTATATATATATTGGGCTTAGCCTTTTAAAGCCCAACTTAGCCATGCGAAAAGGGGAGGCTTAAAGCGTGATTACATACACAAAAAGGGGAATGTGAGCGCATGAACTTGCAATATGACGTTGGAAATAAAAAATAGAAACTGGTGTACTTGCATAGTAGTGACATATACTTTGGTCATAAAGCATAGGTGACATGAATCAAAGCATGTGAACTTGTAGTTGAGATAAGAATCTAAATTGGATATCATTATTGACACATAGTCATAACTACAACATGGACCTATATTTTTATTTAGGCATAATATCAAACATAAGCATGGCATAAATATTTCTAACATAAGCATGGCATAATGTCAAACATAAGCATGGCATAATGTCAAACATAAGCATGGCATAGGTATAGTTAAATTTGTTCACATAACCATGGCATAAATATTTCTAACATGAAATCATGATTTTTACTTTAGTCATGTAAACTTGCAAAAAGGGATTTTTGAATCTAACCTAGCTATGTACCACATATGTCATCATATAATTCTTGTTAACAATTTCAATTATGCAAATTATCAATCATAGCCTAGTCATAAGTTTGCAAATAGGTTTTCTAGTACAAAAGCATGGCTTAATACATGATGCCAAATTTTCAACCTAATTTCATATGGATTATGATAACCGAAACTTATTCTAATTACTTCACAAAAATGATGTTTGTATAAAAATACACATTATGATGTCATAATAGCAAAGCCCCAAACTTGCATGAATTTCAATCAACTACATACATGTAGCTTAAACATGGATTACATAATTTGCGAATATTCCAAACGTATACTTGCATAGAACTACCGCATGTAGTTCTTTATAACGAATAACATAATTCAAGAATATCCAAACGTATATAATATTTCAAATTGATAAGAACGCACAAATATGAATTACTTTATTGCCACAATTCAAGCATACAAACCAACACAATTATTTGTTCATACCAAAGTAATACTCTACTTACAATGGTGTGGCGAATTCTCTAATTTAGGGATTTGAAGATGCGGTTTGATTTGATTGAGTTGCTTTATGCCTTAGAATTTGCCTCCTAATCCTCTCTCCAATTGGTGGCTACCCCTAGTCGTTCCTCAGCAACATGGCGGCTTTGTTCTTATTTTTGAATGAATAGATTAGGGTTAGTCTAGGGTTGTTTTTATAGGGGTAATGAACTGATTAGAACCATTGATGTTGCTTGGATTGATCGTAGACATTCATCCTAAGGAGAGACCAATTAGAGCTTGCCACCTAGCCCTAATGACAAAGCAGTCTACAGAAAATCGACCAATAGAGAATAGGCCAGCCGGGTTAGACTGGGTTCGACCTGGTCTGGACCAGGTCGACACCCCTGTCGACAGCCCTGTCGACAGGCCTGTCGACCTGGTTAGACCAGGTCGACAGCCCAGTCGACCTGGGTGCGTCAGGCGGGACTTTTTCCGCCCTGGCCCATTGGGCCCCATTTTTGTTTTCTGAGCTTATTTTATTCTGTTTGAATTTTAAACTTAATTCAAAAACTTCCGAAGGCCATATCTTCTTCATACGGACTCCGTTTTTCGAAAACTCGGACTCTATTTCGCGTATTTTTCCGAGATGAACGCAATGGCGTATCCCGTTTCCCTTAGTTCTTTGATTTCAAATTAATTATACTTTAATTTGTTAATTTCACAGTTATAGAATTCGCGGGGTGTTACATTCTCCCCCACTTAAAAGGATTTCGTCCCCGAAATCTTCAAGTTAGGAGGAATGTATATTCCTAACATCCAATCATCCATCTACTCATCCATCAAACACGAGCATCTATTGTCCTTAAAAGACTTCTAATGCTTCATGATTATATGCGAAGTGTGTGTGTACATGTACTTATCTAATGCAAAATCAGGCGGTCTACTGATTCAGTTGACCTCCTTAATGCGAATTATGTAAGTGCCATGAATCCATCATGTATGCAAATTTTCCTATTTTGATTCTACATGAGTGCACAATCATTCAATACAAATGCAGCATCCACATGACAACACATTAAAGTTCAATCACATATGAATGCAAACATATATGCATATGCAATATGAAGTGACTGAGCCGATCTAAAACCTAGATTGTGTGTGTATATGCACCCACGAGCAACCACTAGCAATCACTTGCAACCACTTGCAACCAACATCCATAACATGTTTCAATTACATGTTTCCATCCAAAGGGTTTCTACCTAAAAGATAAGGTCGAGGAAATATACCTAAAAAGATAGATAAAAGCGCAACTTAAGGAAAATGAAAGATCAAGGATGTACCCTCGAATAGAAAAGGGTAGGCTGTACGGATTCTAGCTTCAGTTTCCCAAGTCGCGTCTCCCTCGGCGTCGCTCCACTGAACTTTGACGAGCTTGACTTCACGGTTGCTTAGCTTCTTCACTTCCGTTCCCAAGATGCGGGTTGGAACTTTTCTTATGGTTGCTTCGCGCTCCACTTCGGCCTCTTCTAGGACATTTGGCTCTACCACTTCAGCAGACTCATGTAGACATTTTCGGAGATGTGAAACGTGAAAAACGTTGTGGACTCCAGCCAACTTCTCGGGTAGCTCTAATCTATAGGCCATTTTCCCAATTTTCTCGATAATAGGGAATGGCCCTACGAACCTTGGTGCCAGTTTTCCTGTGGTTCTAAAACGAACAACGTTCCTTAGCGGTGATACCTTGAGAAAAACTCTGTCTCCAACCTCAAATTCAAGGTCGGTTCTTCTCTTGTCGGCATAGGACTTTTGTCTGTCTTGGGCCGTCTTCATCCTTCTTCGTATTAAGTCTACTTTCTCTGAGGTCTCTCGGATCATATCTGGTCCAAGTATGAGCTTATCAGTAGACTCCCACCAACAAGTGGGCGATCGGCACGGTCTTCCATATAAAGCTTCGAAGAGCGCCATTCTGATGGTTGCTTGATAGCTGTTGTTGTAGGCAAATTCCACTAAAGGAAGGTGGTCTTCCCATGTCCCTCCGAAGTCAAGGACGCATAGCCTTAAAAGGTCTTCCAAAACTCTGTTAACTCTCTCTGTTTGGCCGTCGGTTTGGGGATGATAGGCTGTGCTCAAGCATAACTGCGTTCCTACTGCTTCTTGCAGACTCCGCCAAAACTCGCTGGTGAAGATGGGGTCTCGGTCACTAACAATGCTAGACGGTATTCCATGGAGTCGAACGATTTCCTTAAGGTAAAGTGATGCTAGGGATGAGGCAGTTCTTTTACTTTTTACAGGTAAAAAGTGGGCGCTTTTAGTAAGCCTATCCACTATTACCCAAATGCTAGTGTTGCCTCTCCTAGACCTAGGCAGCCCATCGATGAAGTCCATTGAGATGCTATCCCACTTCCACTGCGGGACCTCCAAAGGATGTAGCAGTCCGCCAGGCTTTTTATGTTCCGCCTTAACCTGTTGGCACACCATGCACTTAGAAACGAATTCTGCCACGTCCTTTTTCATGCCGTTCCAGAAGAAAGTCCTTTTTATGTCTTTGTACATTTTATCTCCGCCTGGGTGTATCGTCATCTTGGAGTGATGTGCTTCCTCGAGAACCTTCTTTACTAAATCTTTCGTCTGTGGGACGCATAGTCTTCCGTCTCGCCTTAGCAAACCCTTATCGTCGATGGAGTATCTGTTGAGGTGACTTGAAGTCTCACCCCTAATTAGCCTATCAATTGTTTCCACAAGCTGAGGGTCTTCGCGTTGTGCTGCCCCTACCGAATCCACTAAAGTTGGGCGCACTTCGAGAGATGCTAGCAAGCCTGGTACGAAATCGAAGGAGGGCCTAAAGTCGAAGCTGGCTATAAACTCTAGGCTTTGTCTTTCAACAAACAACGGGCTTAGGGTCAATTTCTTTCGGCTCAACGCGTCTGCCACTACGTTGCCTTTGCCCGGAGTGTAGGAGATTTCGAAATCGTACGAGGCAAGAAACTCCATCCATCTTTGTTGCCTCAAGTTAAGATCCTTCTGCGAGAAAAGATATTTCAACGATTTATGGTCAGTGTATAGTTCGAACTTCTCACCTAGGAGATAGTGTCGCCAAGACTTGAGTGCAAAGACGATGGCGGCTAACTCAAGATCTTGGGTTGGGTAGTTCTTTTCATGCACTTTCAACTGCCTCCCGCCATAAGCTACTATCCTTCCTTCTTGCATTAAGACGGCGCCTAGCCCTGTCCCACATGCATCCGTATAAACAGTGAACATCTTGCTCCCATCTGGCAGCGTCAAAACTGGGGCTGTTGTGAGAGCCCTTTTCAGTCGTTGGAAAGCAAATTCGCAATCCAAATCCCAATTGAACACTAGATTCTTCTTAGTCAATTTCGTGAGTGGAGCTGAGATTTTCGCAAAATCCCTTATGAATTTTCGATAGAAACCTGCTAGTCCTAGAAAGCTTCGGATCTCAGTTGCATTCCTTGGTGTCTTCCAATCCTGTACAGCCACTACCTTAGCAGGGTCTACTGCTAACCCTTGTTTGGATACTATGTGCCCAAGGAACCTCACCTCTTCTCTCCAAAAGTGGCATTTGGAGAATTTGGCTTTTAGTTGATGGACTCGCAAAGTTTCCATGATTGCCCTTAAGTGTTGAGCATGTTCCTCTTCACTCTTTGAGAAGATAAGGATATCATCTACGAAGACCACTACGAATTTGTTGAGGAAATCTCTAAATACCCTACTCATCAGGTCCACGAAGTAAGCAGGTGCATTTGTCAAGCCGAAAGGCATGACAAGCCATTCAAAGAAGCCGTCTGGGGTTCTGAATGCCGTTTTATCGATGCTATCTTCAGCCACCCTTAGCTGATGAAAACCGGTTGCTAGATCGAGTTGGGAGAAAACAGACGCTCCTACAAGCTGGTCAAATAAATCGTCAATTCTAGGGAGTGTGTGCCTATTCTTTTTCGTTAGCTTGTTGAGCTCCCTATAGTCAACACATAGACGGAGTGAACCATCCGCCTTTGTAGCGAACACCACTGGAGCGCCCCATTCTGAAATGCTCCTCCTAATGAACCCCTTTTCTAGAAGCTCTTTAATCTGTTTACTGAGCTCTTTCCTTTCTCGTGGAGCCATGTGTCTAACGGGCAACGCAACGGGCTTTGCATTATCTACAAGATATATGCGGAAGTCTATTTCCCGCTTCGGAGGTAAGCCCTTCACCTCTTCGAAGACATCCGGATATTCCCGGACCACTCTAACTGATTGCAAATTTTCAACAGAGGCATCTAGCGATTCAAGATAACTAAGCATAACCGCATACGAGGGATTACAAGAAATTTCCAAAGTATTACCGAGTTGGGTTAGGAGCCTAACAACCCTTTTCTCACAATCAAGGATGGCCCCATTACTGGATAGCCAATCCATACCCAAAATCAAACCATAACCCGAAAAGCCCAAAACAAAGGCACTACATTGAAATTCTACACTTAGAATAGAAATTTTCAATCCCAAACAGATCATAGACAAATGAGCTGGGCCACCAATTGGGTTTGAAACAATTAAGGGGTCCTCTACCATACTAGTTTTTAGGTGCAGAGATTCTACTAAAGCAGACGAGATAAAGGAGTGTGATGCGCCAGAATCAAATAAAGTGCGAACGGGATGATCATAAAGATAAACTACACTTTCTACAGAAGTATTTATACCTCGCTGTTGCAGAGGTGGCGCTTCCAGCACATGAACCTCCGCCCCTGGGGTGGATCCAGCCCTCTGCCCCTGTCCTCGTTTCTTTGGGCAGTCCTTAGCCCTATGGCCTGTCTCACCGCAAGAAAAGCACCCACCATTCTCCTTGGCCTTCTTTTTCCGGCAGTCCTTTACTAAGTGCCCCACTTTGCCACAGAAATTGCACTTCCTCTTCTCTTTGTTGCCTTTCCCACCCTTCTTAAAGTCTGTCTTCTTAGGCTGCAAACCTTCTTTCTTCCCTTGAGAACTTTCCGCCTTTGTCTCCTTCTTGCCCTTATCCTCTTCATTCAGCAATGCCATTTGCACCAATCTTTCATACGTGGCTCCCATGGGTATATGGGTCATGGCCAAACTGTGTAATGGCTCATTCAACCCTTTGACGAAACGGAGAGCCTTCTTGTGTGGGGTGTTGACTAGGTCAAGTCCAAACCTAGCTAGCTCATCGAACTGATTCACATACTCTCTGACTGTCTTGTCCCCTTGCTTAAGAAATAAGAATTTTTCCAACTGCAAACTTCTTTCCGCATCTGAGAGAAATTTAGTCTCAAACCTTGCCCTAAAGTCCTCCCATGTCTCCACTGGTCTTTCAGCATTAGTGACTTCCCACCAGTAGGAAGCCTCGCCCTTCAATAGCCACACTGCCAATTGTACTTTTTGTCTATCTTCTACCTCAAAGATGATGAATAGGTCCTCCGTTTCTTTCAGCCAATTTCTAGCTGCCACGAAGGACTCAGTTCCATGGAAATCCCTTCCTCCCATAGCTTTAAAATCTTTACATATCTTAGCGAACGTGTTTCCCCGAGGAGGAGGTGGAGGAAAAGGTGCCGCTGCAGCTGGATGATTTCCGGCAGCTGGGGGAGGAGGAATGGTAGGACCTGGCTGAGTGGCTCTTGCTTCTAAGAACCGTCTAAACCAACCAGGTATTGGTACCCCTTCCGGCAAGTTAAGATCTTCGGACATGCTGAAACAAAAAGGATAGATTCAAAACGAAGGATAAGAGATAGTACCTATGGCTTTGGGGAGTGGACTTTGCCCTTTTTTTTTAAAAATAAAATAATATTTTTCCCTTAAAAATGCTTCTTCAAATTTCCTTTTTTGAAAATAATTTTTCAAAACTTTTTATATTATCTGGTAAACCTATGCTCTGATACCAAGTGAAACACCCCACCTCCGTCAGGGTCACTCTCAAAGGGAATGCCCTAATTTTGGTGGAGGTTTATAAGTATAAGCCACAGATATACAAGACAGATATAGGAACACATATTTGTAAACAGCGGAAGAACAACAACTTTTATTTCATAAAAGCAAATACGTGTTACAAAACATCACCATGATTGTCTTACATCCTTTCCAAAAACATAACATAACATTTTCATAATCTGTCTTGAGTACATTATTTAAAGAAGCATAAATAAACATAGATAAACTGCAAAAGTCCCCATAGTGGATTGTCCAAAGCCATAGTTCAAAACAGGAAAGTCCAAGCAATACATTTCTCTTCTTCAAGCTGGATGTTAAGGTTGGTCAAGCTGCTGTGTTCCCTCCCTGTGGACCTTGGGGGGGGGGGGGGACGGAAGAAAAGAAGACGAAAGAGAAGTAGAGTCAGACATAAAGCCTGAGTAAGTCTAGTACTATTTTGTCTATGAATAAAGAACTGGGTATGATAAGTATAAACAAGAAGTGGGCAAGCATATAAACTTGGTTAAGTTGTCTAGGGTCGAATATACTATCGTACCCCATGTTAATCTCTGAACCCATATAAACTAGTTTCCATCTGGCACCCCATAATCAGGGTGAAGTGATCCACTCTATGATGATCGGCTCCTACTCGCATAGTTACATGTGTCTTACGGCCCCCGATGTTGTAGTTACCTATGCTGGTCCCACCATGGGGTGTATCAAGTCCCATGGCGGCGGCCCGACACAATCCCAGAATGCACAGGTATGCTACTGGTGTCCAGTGCCTTATTTTTCTGCGCCGGAGTGTGTGCACGCCCGCACCCCGTTAGAACCTACACTGCTACACCACCGCCGTCGATTTGACCTCTTACAATCAGCCCAGTAATCGTGCCCCACCCTGCCTAGTTTCAGGGTATCCTGATACACCTTCTAGGGTTACTGCTGAAAAGGGTCCCCCGTTACTAGGTTTTCTATCTCTAGCCAACATGCTAAGTTGGTTAAGTGTTTTCTAACCTAACCCCCACCAGTCCATTTAGTTTAGCATGTTCCATTTTGATTAAGTCTTTAGTTCACTTAATCCTAACAATCCTGACTCAGCCTTAATTGTCTTATTAAGGCCCTGACCTCTCACATTAGACAGGTATTGTTATGGCTGCATGTTGCCGGTTGGTTCCGGGCAGTCTTACGCCACAACTCAGTCTAACCTCGGGTCTTTATTGGGCTCCATGTTTAACCTCCCACATTGGATAGGTATTGTTGTGACTACTGGACAGCCGGGCGGTTCCGGGCAGGTTTACATCACAACTCAATCCAACCTCGGGTTAAACACATCGTATTTTCTACACTTACATATTTTGTCTTTCTTCTTTATTTTCTTATATGTAAATATTTGCGGCCAATTATTAAGTTAATGGTGTAAAGGTTACACCAATCATGGGCCCAACCCATGCTTGAATTTGGGCCCTTCTATTTTATATTTTCATTCATTAGTAATTTTAACCCAACGTTATTTTCCCCCGTTTTACACGTCCGTTTATTATATATATATTGGGCTTAGCCTTTTAAAGCCCAACTTAGCCATGCGAAAAGGGGAGGCTTAAAGCGTGATTACATACACAAAAAGGGGAATGTGAGCGCATGAACTTGCAATACGACGTTGGAAATACAAAATAGAAACTGGTGTACTTGCATAGTAGTGACATATACTTTGGTCATAAAGCATAGGTGACATGAATCAAAGCATGTGAACTTGTAGTTGAGATAAGAATCTAAATTGGGTATCATTATTGACACATAGTCATAACTACAACATGGACCTATATTTTTATTTAGGCATAATATCAAACATAAGCATGGCATAAATATTTCTAACATAAGCATGGCATAATGTCAAACATAAGCATGGCATAGGTATAGTTAAATTTGTTCACATAACCATGGCATAAATATTTCTAACATGAAATCATGATTTTTACTTTAGTCATGTAAACTTGCAAAAAGGGATTTTTGAATCTAACCTAGCTATGTACCACATATGTCATCATATAATTCTTGTTAACAATTTCAATTATGCAAATTATCAATCATAGCCTAGTCATAAGTTTGCAAATAGGTTTTCTAGTACAAAAGCATGGCTTAATACATGATGCCAAATTTTCAACCTAATTTCATATGGATTATGATAACCCAAACTTATTCCAATTACTTCACAAAAATGATGTTTGTATAAAAATACACATTATGATGTCATAATAGCAAAGCCCCAAACTTGCATGAATTTCAATCAACTACATACATGTAGCTTAAACATGGATTACATAATTTGCGAATATTCCAAACGTATACTTGCATAGAACTACCGCATGTAGTTCTTTATAACGAATAACATAATTCAAGAATATCCAAACGTATATAATATTTCAAATTGATAAGAACGCACAAATATGAATTACTTTATTGCCACAATTCAAGCATACAAACCAACACAATTATTTGTTCATACCAAAGTAATACTCTACTTACAATGGTGTGGCGAATTCTCTAATTTAGGGATTTGAAGATGCGGTTTGATTTGATTGAGTTGCTTTATGCCTTAGAATTTGCCTCCTAATCCTCTCTCCAATTGGTGGCTACCCCTAGTCGTTCCTCAGCAACATGGCGGCTTTTTTCTTATTTTTGAATGAATAGATTAGGGTTAGTCTAGGGTTGTTTTTATAGGGGTAATGAACTGATTAGAACCATTGATGTTGCTTGGATTGATCGTAGCCATTCATCCTAAGGAGAGACCAATTAGAGCTTGCCACCTAGCCCTAATGACAAAGCAGTCTACAGAAAATCGACCAACAGAGAATAGGCCAGCCGAGTTAGACTGGGTTCGACCTGGTCTGGACCAGGTCGACACCCCTGTCGACAGCCCTGTCGACAGGCCTGTCGACCTGGTTAGACCAGGTCGACAGCCCAGTCGACCTGGGTGCGTCAGGCGGGACTTTTTCCGCCCTGGCCCATTGGGCCCCATTTTTGTTTTCTGAGCTTATTTTATTCTGTTTGAATTTTAAACTTAATTCAAAAACTTCCGAAGGCCATATCTTCTTCATACGGACTCCGTTTTTCGAAAACTCGGACTCTATTTCGCGTATTTTTCCGAGACGAACGCAATGGCGTATCCCTTTTCCCTTAGTTCTTTGATTTCAAATTAATTATACTTTAATTTGTTAATTTCACAGTTATAGAATTCGCGGGGTGTTACATTTTGTACGGGCGCACTTGGCAGGTGCGCCAGTGTATTTTTGTACTGGCGCACTTCACAAGTGCGCCAGTGTATTCTGGACTGTTTTCGGTTTTTCTGCCTAACTTCGTTCGTCCATATCTTCTTCATACGGTATCCGATTTTCGAAAATTCGGACTCTATTTCGCGTATTTTTCCGAAGCGAACGCAATGGCGTAACCCATTTCCCTTGATTTCATCATTTATAATTAATTATACTTTAATTCGTAAAGCTTAATGTTATAGAATTCACGGGGTGTTACAAAGAATGTGGGGGAACTGGTAGCATACTGTTTGGGATGGACGGTGGAATAAATATGTGTATGGGGAGTTTTGAAAAGGTGCTGAGCTTTTAAACAATTTAGTATTATATATATATATATATCAAAGGGAGAATAACGTCTGGAGTATGTTACATGAATAACATGAGGGAGCTTTCGAATAATGGAGGCTTGAGCCGGAGTAGTTTCGGTTGCATGCAAAATAAAAATAATCAGCATGGAAGGAAACTATGAAGTAGCTAGGGTGGTAGGTTCGAAGTATGGGTGCGGGAATGTGCTGTTACAAGGAGCAGCGAACAGTTTTATTTGAGAAAGAGGATAGGTGCGTGAAGTACTGGAGTAAGGATGGAGCAGAATTTATGTGAAGAAGAAGGACTGCATACGGGTACAGGGTGAAGAATGTGTTGGGAACGAAATCCATTAAGTTTCGCTACAGGAAATGACATGTTCAAATGGAGAAGAGGCCTAAAAAGTGGGTTTAGGTTTCAATAAGTGATTGGGCTTTCTTGGGTGTGGGCCGTATCTATGTGAAAGAAGAAGAAAAAATAGATTAAAAGAAAAAGCCTAAAAGACTGGACGTATTTAGTTGGAAAGGAGCAACTATGTTTGGAAGCCAGGAGAGAAACATATGGGTCAGTTTGGAAGGGGGAAGACTCAAGCGGGCGCAAGATGTAAAGGAGGGCAGGTCGGGCCCAAAAAAATGGTAAAGCCCAATATTATTGTAAATATATCCAGTTTAATCTAAAATATAAGAACATATTAAGTTGTTAATATATTCTATCCATACGACGTCAGAAATTCGAACGGTATGTCACGTTGAGATCGTATGGACAGTGGCTCCACAATGGAACTGGCTGGTAGTGGATTGGAGCTTGTTACAATTTATCATAAAATAAATTGTCCGTCTGAATCAAGCGATGGTTATCGTTATTAATGATGATCGTCCAATGTGAGTAAAACTCACCAACTCTACTAGTTCATATTTTTATAACGTATTTTTAGAACTGGTAAATGATGATTGATTGCTGTGTGTTGACTATTTGGTTGAACTACTAATTGATTGGTTGAAAATATCGATATAGTTATATATATATATATATATATCGTTAACCAAATATTGATTCTGTTAATCAGAATATTTCAAATTGAAATAAAGTTGATGTTAATTATATTGTGTAACATCTGTGGATGCAGGGAAACAGGTCGGAGGAATCCAACTGGACTCCTCAACATTTATTTTACAATTTTTCATATATTGTGTTATATGATGTGATATGAAATATGTTGCTGATTGTAAAGACCCGTAACTTCCCCGGTGAGGAAAGCGCGGATAGTTCGTGAACAAGCCACAACATAGAACGCAGACGGAAGAACATTTCATTGTTTATTACATCAATACCACCAGATTACAAGAATATACAGAGTATAAATGAATATTACACAGAAATATCAGAGATTTAAATTACATTTAAATACATAGCTGCGGAAAATAATACAATACACAACTGAAGGAAATATACGGATACAAAGCTTTCCGGATATTGTTCCAGCTATAAACCAGGATCCTGTGAATATAAATCTGCAAAACCAAAACTACTAGCTGCCCGTGTCAAAATAAGGGCACCCAGAGTTTAGGTTAAAACAATAAACTCCAGGTCAGTCATGGGACTGGTGTGAGAACTAAAATAGTTATTAATCTTTATTTTAAAGTTAGGTAAATCAAGGGACCACGTCGTATAACACGGAACGGGTTTCCTCCCAAGAATACCAGTGCATAAAAACAACATCGCAATGCTAAATAAAGAACAATGAAGCTATTATAAGACCCAGTTCCCATCACATAATGCAACGCAAGCCGGAGGATAGGGTTTTTACCTTATAATAGCCAAAGAATGCTTGATACGTTTAAAACAGATTATTTGATAATATTATAAGTGCATAGTGTATAAAACAACTTCAAATCATAAGTATCAATCATAGACGGCATAAGTGCCCCATCCCACTATGTCGCCATACTAGGCTCTACAAATAAAACCGCAAATGTCACGTATTTGGAAATTGGATTTCCATCTATGAACCGAGGCAAAAGATAGTCCTTAACCGATTCGAGACGCTCTAGCCCGCCCCTCAGGATCAAAGCTCGAGTGACCCTTGGATCCTCAGGGCCAGTCCACCGATGTGGATTAAACTTAAACCCTGAACATGCGTTTTCCCGCTCTATGGGGCGTAAATGAGCCAACGAATGACTCCATTGGACCCGGATTGTCTGATCAAACCGAGGCGCCTCACAACAGCAACAACCACATAAGTCAAACTCGTCAGGGCGTGTAAAACCACTAACGCCACTTCTAGCTAGAAAGAAACGCATGCCCTCCCTGACGTCCTTCTCTCGTTTTTGGTTCATACTGGGTGTGAAGCTCGCGAATCAACGTTACACAAAGCTACGCCACACAGGCCGTGCTTTGATCATCAACCACAAGACTTTGCTTTTCAACAGAAGCCTTGATCATTTTCCACTTAGGGATGCCACACAGGCAATTCACTCTATGCGTTTGATATCCATCAGTATATATGTGAAGACCCGCAACCTCCCCGTAAAGGAAAGCGTCGGATAGTTCGAGAACAAGCCACAACAGAACGCATATAAAAGAACATTTCATTGTATATTACAACAATGCATCAGATTACATGAATATACAGAGTATAAATGAATATTACACAGAAATATCAGAGATTTAAATTACATTTAAATACATAGCAGCGGAAAATAATACAATACACAACTAGAAGAGATATACGGATACAAAGCTTTCCGGATATCATTCCAGCTGTAAACCAGGATCCTGTGAATATAAATCTGCAAAACCAAAACTACTAGCTGCCCGTGTCAAAATAGGGGCACCCAGAGTTTAGGTTAAAACAATAAACTCTAGGTCAGTCATGTGACTGGTGTGAGAACTAAAACAGTTATAATTCTTTATTTTAAAAGTTAGGTAAATCAAGGGACCACGCCGTATAACACGGAACGGGTTTCCTCCCAAGAATACCAGTGCATAAAACAAACAGCGCAATGCTAAATAAAGAAAAATGAAGCTGTTATAAGACCCAGGTCCCATCACACAATGAAACGCAGCCGAGGATAGGGTTTTCCCTTATAACAGCCAAAGAATGCTTGATACGTTTAAAACAAATCATTTGATACTATGATAAGTGCATAGTGTATAAAACAACTTCAAATCATAAATATCAATCATAGGCGGCATGAATGCCCCATACCACTATGTCGCCATATATAGGTTATACAATCGAAATCGCAAAGTCACGTATTTGGAAATTGGATTTCCGTCTATGAACCGAGGCAAAAGATAGTCCTCAACCGATTCGAGACAATCTAGCCCATGTCTCAGGATCAGAGCTCGAGTGACCCTTGGATCGTCAGGGCCGGTCCACCGATGTGGATTAAAATGCCTGAACACTACGTTTCCCCGCCCTTTGGGGCGTAAATGAGCCAACTAAATGACTCCATCGGTTCGAGAACGACCGATCAATCCGAGGCGCCTCGCAACAGCAACAACCACATAAGTCAAACTCGTCAGGGCGTGTAAAACCACTGACGCCACTTTTTATCTAGAAGGAAACGCATGCCCTCCCTGAGGTCCGTCTCCCGTTTTTGGTTCATACCTGGTGTGAAACACGCGAGGTAAACGTTACACAAAGCTACGCCACAAAGGCCGTGCTTTGATCATCACCACAAGACTTTGCTTTTCAACAGAAGCCTTGATCATTTGCATCTTAGCATGCCACACAGGCAAACCATCCTATGCAACCGATATCAGTCACACAGAATGAAATCCGATGTCAGACACACAGTCCATTTACAAGTCCGTTCTGGGTCTGAACGAAACCGGAGGCACCTAGTACCCCGCATATCCATCGATCTCCAAGTACGTCTGGACGATCACTAACTGTTTTCCATCTTCTTGGGTGTACAGCCCAATCAAGATCATCAGTAATTACCCAAACGACGTGAAGACCTCTGGTCTTCAACCATCGTCTTCATCTTCGACTTATCGTCGTATCAGTTATTCAGAATGGGATAAACCCGGTCTTCCCGAATAACTCGCGTATATTTTAAATAAGTGTTACACAAACACAACATACGCCTCATTCCAATTCATTAGTCACTAACCGTAAATTAATCAAGAGAATAATTCCCCAAATATTAACCCCGAAGGCCGAAACCAACATCAGATCAATATCCAGAAAACCATTCTGCTTGGCTAACCGACAGTTAGTTTCTAAATTTCACGTTCAAATCTAATTAAAGATTTAACTATCGCCTGGAGCAAAATTGGTGATACTCCATTTTCGATCCTTCAATCTAATTAAAGATTCATTAAAACTCCACTTAGTTTTAATCTTCGACTGGGTTAAAGAATCAGTGTCATTTAAAACACGGTTCACGATAAACCCAAATCACATTCCATTAATTATCGGGTTAAAGAACGAGTGTTGTTTAAAACACTGTTCACGATAAACCCAAAAATCAATATCCATTCAATTCCAATTAAATATCATTTAATTGGTACACTTCATTAAATCTAAATAAAAAGATTTAATCTTTTCTCAACTGGGTTCAAGAACAGTGTTAGTGAAGACACCATTCACGACAAACCCAAATCACATTCGATATTCAATACAAGGCTCTGAATAGAAAATATATCGGCTTATATTCAATATCGAATTCTACGACTAACAAATGTCGTATTGGAAATAACGATATAAATATATATCTTTCAAATTTCCATAACAACACCTGTATAATCCCGAATTCCAACATCGAAATATTCCGAAGACAATTTCGATTCAAATCCACTCCAATGCAATCATTGGAATTTTGGTTACTTTTAAAACCCTTTTCGAATTCAATTTATTTATTTAAAAATAAATAGAATTATAATTCTAGTTCAAAACTAGTTCATTTCGATAAAAATCTATTTTTATCTTTTCAAATATGGAGTTTTTCATCCCAAACTTTCACAAATCATTTCTTATGATTTTACACAAATTATTACTATTTTTAATAATTTTATCAAGGCCCGTACAGTCGATTTCCATTAACGGCCATCGAACTGCACTTACAGCGACCTTTTTCGAATTTGATTTGGACGTATCTCCAAATCCAACCGTTAGATTTCAAATTTCTAACCTTCATTAGAAAGCTCTTTTCGATACGAACCCAACGGTTCCGGTTTTAGGAGAATCCGACGGTCGGATCTCCCGTAATATCCGTTTGAAATAAATGGTCGAAATTCACGAACTGCCGCGGCGCGGCGCGTTCTATTCAGGCCATTATATTATATATATAATATATATATCGTCGATTTCTATTTAAAACGAATTATATAAATAGTTTTAAATTCGTTTCAAAAGCAATTTCAACTTCCATTTCAATTCAAAGCAAAATTGAATTCTTCTTTATAGATTCGTTTGAATATTCATTTCTATTCAATTCAAATTTCAATTCAATTTGAATTCATATTCATTTCGCTTTCAATTCAATTTGAATTCGTTTTCAATTCAATTCATTTCGAAATCGTTTTCAATTCATTTCGAATTGGTTTTCAATTCATTTCATTTCGAAATCGTTTTCAATTCAATTCATTTCGAAATCGTTTTCAATTCATTTCGAAATCGTTTTCAATTCAATTCATTTCGAAATCGTTTTCAATTCAATTCATTTCGAAATCGTTTTCAATTAAATTTATTTCGAAATCGTTTTCAATTCAATTCATTTCGAAATCGTTTTCAATTCAATTTATTTCGAAATCGTTTTCAATTCAATTTATTTCGAAATCGTTTTCAATTCAATTCATTTCGAAATCGTTTTCAATTAAATTTATTTCGAAATCGTTTTCAATTAAATTTATTTCGAAATCGTTTTCAATTCAATTCATTTCGAAATCGTTTTCAATTCAATTTATTTCGAAATCGTTTTCAATTCAATTTATTTCGAAATCGTTTTCAATTCAATTCATTTCGAAATCGTTTTCAATTCAATTCATTTCGAAACCACTTTTAATTCAATTCACTTCGAAATCACTTTTAATTCGATTCACTTTGAATTCGTTTTCAATTCAATTCATTTCGAAATCGTTTTCAATTCAATTCATTTCGAAACCACTTTTAATTCAATTCACTTCGAAATCACTTTTAATTCGATTCACTTTGAATTCGTTTTCAATTCAATTCATTTCGAAATGAATAAAATCGATATAAATATCGTTCACGTCAAAATGGCGTCAATCTAATCAACACGGCTTCATATATTGATATTTTCAAATATTCCATTTTGAATATTTCTGTTTCAAATATTTCTATTTTAAAACTGGAATGAGGCCCAATCAATTACCATATAAAGTTAATTATATGGATTTTCATACAACACATGTATATAATAACATTGAAAAATAATCAACCATCAACCAAAGTGCACTACACTGTATAAGCATCAAATATAGATATTCAACGCTTATAACAGCCTGTCAATCAATCGATCGACACATTTAATCAATCAGGATGAGTGAACTGCAAATTTCATCCCAACACCCGTGTGGGGTTTCAAACAATCAAACACAGATTTTTATTAGTGCAGTTGGGCGATGTGTAAGATTTATCGTCCCAATCAACGTCCTTTAAATAGGTGTACATAAACAAACCGTCTGGTTTGTAAATGAATATTTTGTTTATTCACATTCACGTTAAAAATTCTATTTTTAACGATAAAACATTTTATTCTAACTTATGAATTTCTATTCAATTCGTTTATTCAATAAAATGATATTTTTGTTTTCTAACATATTTTAGAAAATTTCGGCGGCATAACGGCACGATACTAGAAACGGGACAAGGCCTAGCCTTATCCCCAGTCTAGTGAAGGCCCACGCCATTCACACATCAATCATATTCAATTCGTTATGCAAACCACAAGATTTTGGAGTAAGAGTCTAACCTAGCCTTACTCCTTCGCCTTATAACGGCGCACGTCTAATCCTAACCAATTTATCGATTCGATTTTCCACACCACAAACCACATTCAAACCAATATCGCAATCAATCACCAAACAGTCAAACAAACAAGTCCATGGTCTGTGGACGATTGTGTCGGGTGCTACTAAGCACCGTCTGCATCCTAGTATATATATATATAACTAGAAAACAAAAAAAAGTGAAAGGTGAGAAATTCTCACATAAAGCTATCCAAGCTCCACTGCACTTCATTTGCAGAAGTCTTCGCCGTTTTCGCATCTTCGTCAGCTTCGTCGCCCGTAGCCACTATATATAAAAAATCGAATTTTTATTTCGCTATTCAATATATAAAAGTCGAGTTTTTATTTCAAAGTTCAATATATAAAAATCGAGTTTTTATTTCAAAGTTCAATATATAAAAATCGAGTTTTTATTTCAAAGTTCAATATATAAAAATCGAGTTTTTATTTCAAAGTTCAATATATAAAAATCGAGTTTTTATTTCAAAGTTCAATATATAAAAATCGAGTTTTTATTTCAAAGTTCAATATATAAAAATCGAATTTTTATTTCAAAGTTCAATATATAAAAATCGAATTTTTATTTCAACGTTCAATATATAAAAATCGAATTTTTATTTCAACGTTCAATATATAAAAATCGAATTTTTATTTCAACGTTCAATATATAAAAATCGAATTTTTATTTCAAAGTTCAATATATAAAAATCGAATTTTTATTTCAACGTTCAATATATAAAAATCGAATTTTTATTTCAACGTTCAATATATAAAAATCGAATTTTTATTTCAACGTTCAATATATAAAAATCGAATTTTTATTTCAAAGTTCAATATATAAAAATCGAATTTTTATTTCCTTTTAAACAAAAATCAGTTTTAACATTAACAAAAAAAATTCAGTTTTATTTTCTTTAAACAAAAATCAGTTTTAACATTAACAAAAAAAATTCAGTTTTATTTTCTTTAAACAAAAATCAGTTTTAACATTAACAAAAAAAATTCAGTTTTATTTTCTTTAAACAAAAATCAGTTTTAACATTAACAAAAAAAATTCAGTTTTATTTTCTTTAACAAAATCGGTTTTTTTTAAACTTTATAAAAATTCAGTTTTATAGAATTTAAAAATAAAAATAAGAATTAAAAATACTTACAGAGGAGCGGGGGGGGGGGGGGTCTGCAGATCGTCGGAGGCGGGGCTCTCGAGGGTGGCGGTCGGCGGTTCAGCGAGAGGGGGGGTCGCGATTCGAATTGGAGGGGTTTCTTCGAGTTGGGCAGTGGAGAACGCGAAGGGGAGGAGGAGAGAGAAAGGTGCAGGTCTATGGAGGAGGGGCGCGATTGAGGAGGGGCGGCGCAACCACGATGGTCGGAGGCGGAAGTAGGGGGGAGGGAGCGACGTAATCGGTGGTGCGGTTTTTTTTTTTTTTTCTTCAGTTTGGAAATGAGATCGGGGGGGGGGGGCCTGGTTAAGGGAGAAGGATTTTTTTTTTTATTTATTATTTTATTATTATTAAAAGTTGACTTTTACATACGTCATCAAAACGAGGCCCACCGCCTGTCGTCCATAGCGTTTTACCCCCATCCCGAACACAATGGGATATGTATCGCAAGCTGATTTGATCGTTACAATCAGTTTCCGTTGAATTTACTTTTTAAATCACTATATTGAATTTTAAACGTACATTTCAAATTACCGGGGTCACATACTAACTAGAAAAATTCCTGAAAAATATTTTCTAGCTTCGTATTGACGATACGGTCCTAACAAAACTAGTTTCGTCGAATTCTGAGACCGATTGAAAAAATGACCAATTTCCAGTCGATTAAAATCAACTGAAACTGGTCAAACGCGTTTTCTTTTGCCACGCTCACATATTGATTCGAAAAATTATGAAATTTGAAACCTAGCAATAACTCGACACTGCGGATCCAACAAAACTGGTTTCGTCGAAATCCGAGGTCATTTGCAAAATGTCCATTTTTAAGGGCCTGAATTCCATAGCGACTATTCAGAATTTTCAACTGGACATATCTTTTGATTCCCGCTACGAACTTTTGATTTTTCGGATTCGTTGGAAAGATATTCACTATTCGATTCCATTATTTTTGGTTTCACTAAAATCCGGATTGTTTTGCACCCGGTACATTCAATTGAAGTTTGAAATCGAATTATCGAACTACCGCGCCATTTTCAATTCTATTTATAATTATATATAAATATTTATATTCTAACGACGACGCGTATAATATATATGATCGAATTCTATTCAAACTAAACTTTCTCGTCGATATTATTTAAAATAATTCATTTTAAATAATCAAAATTCGATAAAATTGCCAAAATAAAAATTTTAAACTGGCCCAGATTTTACGGGTTGTTACAATCTCCCCCACTTAAAACTTTTCGTCCCCGAAAAGGAACAAAGTCGAAAGTGGTTTGATTATTCAGCTCTACGATCGATTAGGCTTCCATTCTCTAACCTTTTAGTTTCTGAGAATTTTCAAAATTTCAAAAATTTGGCTAACACCCTAAAGTTTCGAAAAATTTCGCCATAATCTCCCCTGCACCGGGAGCATCGGGGAATTTCAAATAGCTTCCCCGGTCCTTCAGATCTCAAAAAGAAAAAGAAAAAGCCAAGCGGCTAGCCAATAGGCTCATAAAATCATCATCACCCAAACAAAACAGGAAATTATGTAGTAAACATGTACCTATTTGTCGGGCAAACAAATTTTATTCTCTGCTCTAGCCTCCTTGCTATGACATGTTCAATATAAGTGCAAGTATATGCAAGCAAACGCAACCAATTCAATATAATTCAATATGCGGTTCAATTAGGCTAAATGGCTAAAAATTAGCAAACAATTAAACAAGCAACACAATCATCAATCAATTAGTGAATTAGAGTTTCAAATTCATAATTTTGATACATATACAAAAATCAAATTTTTGATGCCAAATCACAACGATAAGCCCTATCTATTTTAGATTTGGTTCTCACACCAGCCTAATGGAAATATATAGAAAATCACACCTTCGAAACTCGAACATAAATTCGGATGATGATCGATCAATCATCAGAACCATCTCCGGGTGTCTAGAATGTGATTCTATATCTATCCAATATATTAAAATTTCGAATATACGTTCATGACGCGTATATACAAAACCTTTATATATTAGATTGTCCATATTCATATAAATAAATAATCAAATACGAATAATTGACTTAAATTTTCAAAACAAAATTTGTTTTCATTTGAAAAATATACTCTTCACACTCGTTCTAGGATACTACTGATCCTATCTCTAACGAGTCATTCTAATTGGATATTGCTAATCCAATATCTGATGAACTCTTTCGTATGGTTCTAATGTGTCTTGTTCTCTAGCTTTGTAAACCAAAGCTCTGATACCACGTGTGAAGACCCGCAACCTCCCCGTAAAGGAAAGCGTCGGATAGTTCGAGAACAAGCCACAACAGAACGCATATAAAAGAACATTTCATTGTATATTACAACAATGCATCAGATTACATGAATATACAGAGTATAAATGAATATTACACAGAAATATCAGAGATTTAAATTACATTTAAATACATAGCAGCGGAAAATAATACAATACACAACTAGAAGAGATATACGGATACAAAGCTTTCCGGATATCATTCCAGCTGTAAACCAGGATCCTGTGAATATAAATCTGCAAAACCAAAACTACTAGCTGCCCGTGTCAAAATAGGGGCACCCAGAGTTTAGGTTAAAACAATAAACTCTAGGTCAGTCATGTGACTGGTGTGAGAACTAAAACAGTTATAATTCTTTATTTTAAAAGTTAGGTAAATCAAGGGACCACGCCGTATAACACGGAACGGGTTTCCTCCCAAGAATACCAGTGCATAAAACAAACAGCGCAATGCTAAATAAAGAAAAATGAAGCTGTTATAAGACCCAGGCCCCATCACACAATGAAACGCAGCCGAGGATAGGGTTTTCCCTTATAACAGCCAAAGAATGCTTGATACGTTTAAAACAAATCATTTGATACTATGATAAGTGCATAGTGTATAAAACAACTTCAAATCATAAATATCAATCATAGGCGGCATGAATGCCCCATACCACTATGTCGCCATATATAGGTTATACAATCGAAATCGCAAAGTCACGTATTTGGAAATTGGATTTCCGTCTATGAACCGAGGCAAAAGATAGTCCTCAACCGATTCGAGACAATCTAGCCCATGTCTCAGGATCAGAGCTCGAGTGACCCTTGGATCGTCAGGGCCGGTCCACCGATGTGGATTAAAATGCCTGAACACTACGTTTCCCCGCCCTTTGGGGCGTAAATGAGCCAACTAAATGACTCCATCGGTTCGAGAACGACCGATCAATCCGAGGCGCCTCGCAACAGCAACAACCACATAAGTCAAACTCGTCAGGGCGTGTAAAACCACTGACGCCACTTTTTATCTAGAAGGAAACGCATGCCCTCCCTGAGGTCCGTCTCCCGTTTTTGGTTCATACCTGGTGTGAAACACGCGAGGTAAACGTTACACAAAGCTACGCCACAAAGGCCGTGCTTTGATCATCACCACAAGACTTTGCTTTTCAACAGAAGCCTTGATCATTTGCATCTTAGCATGCCACACAGGCAAACCATCCTATGCAACCGATATCAGTCACACAGAATGAAATCCGATGTCAGACACACAGTCCATTTACAAGTCCGTTCTGGGTCTGAACGAAACCGGAGGCACCTAGTACCCCGCATATCCATCGATCTCCAAGTACGTCTGGACGATCACTAACTGTTTTCCATCTTCTTGGGTGTACAGCCCAATCAAGATCATCAGTAATTACCCAAACGACGTGAAGACCTCTGGTCTTCGACCATCGTCTTCATCTTCGACTTATCGTCGTATCAGTTATTCAGAATGGGATAAACCCGGTCTTCCCGAATAACTCGCGTATATTTTAAATAAGTGTTACACAAACACAACGTACGCCTCATTCCAATTCATTAGTCACTAACCGTAAATTAATCAAGAGAATAATTCCCCAAATATTAACCCCGAAGGCCGAAACCAACATCAGATCAATATCCAGAAAACCATTCTGCTTGGCTAACCGACAGTTAGTTTCTAAATTTCATGTTCAAATCTAATTAAAGATTTAACTATCGCCTGGAGCAAAATTGGTGATACTCCATTTTCGATCCTTCAATCTAATTAAAGATTCATTAAAACTCCACTTAGTTTTAATCTTCGACTGGGTTAAAGAATCAGTGTCATTTAAAACACGGTTCACGATAAACCCAAATCACATTCCATTAATTATCGGGTTAAAGAACGAGTGTTGTTTAAAACACTGTTCACGATAAACCCAAAAATCAATATCCATTCAATTCCAATTAAATATCATTTAATTGGTACACTTCATTAAATCTAAATAAAAAGATTTAATCTTTTCTCAACTGGGTTCAAGAACAATGTTAGTGAAGACACCATTCACGACAAACCCAAATCACATTCGATATTCAATACAAGGCTCTGAATAGAAAATATATCGGCTTATATTCAATATCGAATTCTACGACTAACAAATGTCGTATTGGAAATAACGATATAAATATATATCTTTCAAATTTCCATAACAACACCTGTATAATCCCGAATTCCAACATCGAAATATTCCGAAGACAATTTCGATTCAAATCCACTCCAATGCAATCATTGGAATTTTGGTTACTTTTAAAACCCTTTTCGAATTCAATTTATTTATTTAAAAATAAATAGAATTATAATTCTAGTTCAAAACTAGTTCATTTCGATAAAAATCTATTTTTATCTTTTCAAATATGGAGTTTTTCATCCCAAACTTTCACAAATCATTTCTTATGATTTTACACAAATTATTACTATTTTTAATAATTTTATCAAGGCCCGTACAGTCGATTTCCATTAACGGCCATCGAACTGCACTTACAGCGACCTTTTTCGAATTTGATTTGGACGTATCTCCAAATCCAACCGTTAGATTTCAAATTTCTAACCTTCATTAGAAAGCTCTTTTCGATACGAACCCAACGGTTCCGGTTTTAGGAGAATCCGACGGTCGGATCTCCCGTAATATCCGTTTGAAATAAATGGTCGAAATTCACGAACTGCCGCGGCGCGGCGCGTTCTATTCAGGCCATTATATTATATATATAATATATATATCGTCGATTTCTATTTAAAACGAATTATATAAATAGTTTTAAATTCGTTTCAAAAGCAATTTCAACTTCCATTTCAATTCAAAGCAAAATTGAATTCTTCTTTATAGATTCGTTTGAATATTCATTTCTATTCAATTCAAATTTCAATTCAATTTGAATTCATATTCATTTCGCTTTCAATTCAATTTGAATTCGTTTTCAATTCAATTCATTTCGAAATCGTTTTCAATTCATTTCGAATTGGTTTTCAATTCATTTCATTTCGAAATCGTTTTCAATTCAATTCATTTCGAAATCGTTTTCAATTCATTTCGAAATCGTTTTCAATTCAATTCATTTCGAAATCGTTTTCAATTCAATTCATTTCGAAATCGTTTTCAATTAAATTTATTTCGAAATCGTTTTCAATTCAATTCATTTCGAAATCGTTTTCAATTCAATTTATTTCGAAATCGTTTTCAATTCAATTTATTTCGAAATCGTTTTCAATTCAATTCATTTCGAAATCGTTTTCAATTAAATTTATTTCGAAATCGTTTTCAATTAAATTTATTTCGAAATCGTTTTCAATTCAATTCATTTCGAAATCGTTTTCAATTCAATTTATTTCGAAATCGTTTTCAATTCAATTTATTTCGAAATCGTTTTCAATTCAATTCATTTCGAAATCGTTTTCAATTCAATTCATTTCGAAACCACTTTTAATTCAATTCACTTCGAAATCACTTTTAATTCGATTCACTTTGAATTCGTTTTCAATTCAATTCATTTCGAAATCGTTTTCAATTCAATTCATTTCGAAACCACTTTTAATTCAATTCACTTCGAAATCACTTTTAATTCGATTCACTTTGAATTCGTTTTCAATTCAATTCATTTCGAAATGAATAAAATCGATATAAATATCGTTCACGTCAAAATGGCGTCAATCTAATCAACACGGCTTCATATATTGATATTTTCAAATATTCCATTTTGAATATTTCTGTTTCAAATATTTCTATTTTAAAACTGGAATGAGGCCCAATCAATTACCATATAAAGTTAATTATATGGATTTTCATACAACACATGTATATAATAACATTGAAAAATAATCAACCATCAACCAAAGTGCACTACACTGTATAAGCATCAAATATAGATATTCAACGCTTATAACAGCCTGTCAATCAATCGATCGACACATTTAATCAATCAGGATGAGTGAACTGCAAATTTCATCCCAACACCCGTGTGGGGTTTCAAACAATCAAACACAGATTTTTATTAGTGCAGTTGGGCGATGTGTAAGATTTATCGTCCCAATCAACGTCCTTTAAATAGGTGTACATAAACAAACCGTCTGGTTTGTAAATGAATATTTTGTTTATTCACATTCACGTTAAAAATTCTATTTTTAACGATAAAACATTTTATTCTAACTTATGAATTTCTATTCAATTCGTTTATTCAATAAAATGATATTTTTGTTTTCTAACATATTTTAGAAAATTTCGGCGGCATAACGGCACGATACTAGAAATGGGACAAGGCCTAGCCTTATCCCCGGTCTAGTGAAGGCCCACGCCATTCACACATCAATCATATTCAATTCGTTATGCAAACCACAAGATTTTGGAGTAAGAGTCTAACCTAGCCTTACTCCTTCGCCTTATAACGGCGCACGTCTAATCCTAACCAATTTATCGATTCGATTTTCCACACCACAAACCACATTCAAACCAATATCGCAATCAATCACCAAACAGTCAAACAAACAAGTCCATGGTCTGTGGACGATTGTGTCGGGTGCTACTAAGCACCGTCTGCATCCTAGTATATATATATATAACTAGAAAACAAAAAAAAGTGAAAGGTGAGAAATTCTCACATAAAGCTATCCAAGCTCCACTGCACTTCATTTGCAGAAGTCTTCGCCGTTTTCGCATCTTCGTCAGCTTCATCGCCCGTAGCCACTATATATAAAAAAATCGAATTTTTATTTCGCTATTCAATATATAAAAGTCGAGTTTTTATTTCAAAGTTCAATATATAAAAATCGAGTTTTTATTTCAAAGTTCAATATATAAAAATCGAGTTTTTATTTCAAAGTTCAATATATAAAAATCGAGTTTTTATTTCAAAGTTCAATATATAAAAATCGAGTTTTTATTTCAAAGTTCAATATATAAAAATCGAGTTTTTATTTCAAAGTTCAATATATAAAAATCGAATTTTTATTTCAAAGTTCAATATATAAAAATCGAATTTTTATTTCAACGTTCAATATATAAAAATCGAATTTTTATTTCAACGTTCAATATATAAAAATCGAATTTTTATTTCAACGTTCAATATATAAAAATCGAATTTTTATTTCAACGTTCAATATATAAAAATCGAATTTTTATTTCAACGTTCAATATATAAAAATCGAATTTTTATTTCAACGTTCAATATATAAAAATCGAATTTTTATTTCAACGTTCAATATATAAAAATCGAATTTTTATTTCAAAGTTCAATATATAAAAATCGAATTTTTATTTCCTTTTAAACAAAAATCAGTTTTAACATTAACAAAAAAAATTCAGTTTTATTTTCTTTAAACAAAAATCAGTTTTAACATTAACAAAAAAAATTCAGTTTTATTTTCTTTAAACAAAAATCAGTTTTAACATTAACAAAAAAAATTCAGTTTTATTTTCTTTAAACAAAAATCAGTTTTAACATTAACAAAAAAAATTCAGTTTTATTTTCTTTAAACAAAAATCAGTTTTAACATTAACAAAAAAAATTCAGTTTTATTTTCTTTAACAAAATCGGTTTTTTTTAAACTTTATAAAAATTCAATTTTATAGAATTTAAAAATAAAAATAAGAATTAAAAATACTTACAGAGGAGCGGGGGGGGGGTCTGCAGATCGTCGGAGGCGGGGCTCTCGAGGGTGGCGGTCGGCGGTTCAGCGAGAGGGGGGGGTCGCGATTCGAATTGGAGGGGTTTCTTCGAGTTGGGCAGTGGAGAACGCGAAGGGGAGGAGGAGAGAGAAAGGTGCAGGTCTATGGAGGAGGGGCGCGATTGAGGAGGGGCGGCGCAACCACGATGGTCGGAGGCGGAAGTAGGGGGGAGGGAGCGACGTAATCGGTGGTGCGGTTTTTTTTTTTTCTTCAGTTTGGAAATGAGATCGGGGGGGGGGGGGGGCTGGTTAAGGGAGAAGGATTTTTTTTTTTTATTTATTATTTTATTATTATTAAAAGTTGACTTTTACATACGTCATCAAAACGAGGCCCACCGCCTGTCGTCCATAGCGTTTTACCCCCATCCCGAACACAATGGGATATGTATCGCAAGCTGATTTGATCGTTACAATCAGTTTCCGTTGAATTTACTTTTTAAATCACTATATTGAATTTTAAACGTACATTTCAAATTACCGGGGTCACATACTAACTAGAAAAATTCCTGAAAAATATTTTCTAGCTTCGTATTGACGATACGGTCCTAACAAAACTAGTTTCGTCGAATTCTGAGACCGATTGAAAAAATGACCAATTTCCAGTCGATTAAAATCAACTGAAACCGGTCAAACGCGTTTTCTTTTGCCACGCTCACATATTGATTCGAAAAATTATGAAATTTGAAACCTAGCAATAACTCGACACTGCGGATCCAACAAAACTGGTTTCGTCGAAATCCGAGGTCATTTGCAAAATGTCCATTTTTAAGGGCCTGAATTCCATAGCGACTATTCAGAATTTTCAACTGGACATATCTTTTGATTCCCGCTACGAACTTTTGATTTTTCGGATTCGTTGGAAAGATATTCACTATTCGATTCCATTATTTTTGGTTTCACTAAAATCCGGATTGTTTTGCACCCGGTACATTCAATTGAAGTTTGAAATCGAATTATCGAACTACCGCGCCATTTTCAATTCTATTTATAATTATATATAAATATTTATATTCTAACGACGACGCGTATAATATATATGATCGAATTCTATTCAAACTAAACTTTCTCGTCGATATTATTTAAAATAATTCATTTTAAATAATCAAAATTCGATAAAATTGCCAAAATAAAAATTTTAAACTGGCCCAGATTTTACGGGTTGTTACAATATAACCCCTGAGCTCGTACATCTCAGAGAAGGGCGTTAAGCAAGAGAATAAATTCTCTACGCCAAATAGATATATATTTAATAGAAATCAATCAGACAGACTAAAATCCAATGTCAGACACATAGTCCATTTACAAGTTCGTTCTGGGTCTGAACGAAAGCTGAGGCACCTAGTACCCCGCATATCCATCGATCTCCAAGTACGTCTGGACGATCACCAACTGTTTCCATCTTCTTGGGTGTACAGCCCAATCAAGATCATCAGTAATTACCCAAGCGACGTGAAGACCTCCGGTCTTCAACCACCGTATTCATCTTCGACACCACGTCGAATCAGTTATTCATAATGGGATAAACCCGGTCTTTCTGAACAACTCGCGTATATATATAATAAACACGTGTTACACCAACACAACATACGCCTCATTCCAATTCAGAATATTCTTTTATTCAAATATTCTTATATTTTGAGAAAGGTTCTCATTAATTTTATCAAAGATAAATCCTTTAGATTTATTCTTTAATCTCCTTTGAATATCAATTCAAACTAGTCGGGATTAGCGAACCACACCGAAGTAATCATTTATTTTAATTTCCCAATCCCAACCTATTCATCCCATGAAGTAAAACTGGTCATACTTCATATCTTACACCACGGTGTTATCGGTAAATTCAATTACCACTTCACGTTCAAATCTAATTAAAGATTTAACTCTCGCCTTGAGCAAAACTGGTGGTACTCCATTTTCGATCTTTTCAATCTAATTAAAGATTCATTAAAACTCCACTTAGTTTTAATCTTTGACTGGCTTAAAGAATTAGTGTCATTTAAAACACGGTTCACGATAAACCCAAAATCACATTTCATTAATTATCGGGTTAAAGAACAAGTGTTATTTAAAACACTGTTCACGATAAACCCAAAAATCAATACCAATTCAATTCCAATAAAATATTATTTAATTGGTACACTTCATTAAATCTAAATAAAAAGATTTAATCTTTTCTCAACTTGGTTCAACAACAGCGTTAATGAAGACGCCATTCACGACAAACCCAAAATCCCATTTGATATTAAATACAAGGCTCTGAATAGAAAATATATCGGCTTATATTCAATATCAAATTCTACGACCAACAAATATCGTATTGGAAATAACGATATAAATATATCTTTCAAATTTCCCATAACAGTATCTGTATAATCACAAAATCCCACATCGAAATATTCCGAAGACAATTTCGATTCAAATCCATTTCCAATCTATATATTGGAGATCCTGGTTATTTTCAAAACCATTTCAAATCCACTTTATTTATTTTAAAAATAAATAAATTATTATTCTAGTTCAAAACTAGTTCATTTCGATAAAAATCTATTTTTATCTTTTCAAATATGGAGTTTTTCATCCCAATTCTTCACAAATCATTTCTTATGATTTTACACAAATTATTGATATTTTTAATAATTTTATCCAGGCCCGTACAGTCGATTTCCATCAACGGCCATCGAACTGCACTTACAGCGACCCTTTCCAAGTTTGATTTGGACACAATTCCAAATCCAACCGTTAGATTTCAAATTTCTAATTTTCGTTAGAAAGCTCTTTTCGACACGAACCCAACGGTTCCGGTTTTAGGAGAATCTGACGGTCGGATCTCCCGCAATGCCCATTCGAAGTCAATGGTCGAAATTCGCGAACTACCGCGGCGCGTTCTATTCAGGCCATTATATTATATATAATATATATAATATATACTTCGTTGATTTCCTTTCGAAACGAATTTTATAAATCGTTTTAAATTCGTTTTCGAAACGATTTCAACTTTATATTCAATTTCTAATCAAAATTGAATATTCCAATATAAATTCGTTTTAATTTCATTTCAAAACGATTTCAATTCAATTTCAATTTAATTCGAATCTCAATTCATTTCAATTTAATTCGAATTCATTTTTATTCAATTTCAATTCGAATTCATTTCTATTCAATTTCAATTCGAATTCATTTCTATTCAATTTATCAGATTTTGAAATCACTTTCGATATTCATTGAAAAATGAATAAAATCGATATAAATATCGTTCGCATCAAAATGGCATCAATCTAATCAACACGGCTTCATATATTTCTATTTTCAAATATTCTATTTCAAATATTTCTATTCAAATATTTCTATTTCAAATATTTCTATTCAAATATTTCTATTTCAAATATTTCTATTCAAATATTTCTATTCAAAACTGGAATGAGGCCCAATCAATTACCATATAATTTTAATTATATGGATTTTTCTACAACACATGTAAATAATAACAACGATAAATAATCAACCGTCATCCAGAGTGCACCACACAACTGCATAAGCATTAAATATAAATAATTAACGCTTACATAGTCTGTCAATTCATCGATTGACATACAACTAAACAATCGGGATTAGTGTATGTCAAATCTCATCCCAATACCCGTGTGGGGTTCCAAACAATCAAACACAGATTTTATTTGTGCAATTGGGCGATGTGTAAAATTTATCATCCCAATCAATATCAATCAAATCAGTGTATATAAACAAATCTCCGATTTGTTTATATTAATTTATTTCATTTCATATACACGTTAAAAATTCTATTTTTAACTATATAATATTTTCCACTATAAAATATTTTATTTCGTTTCACATCACATCACACAATCAACTACTCATCAAAATCAAACAAACAAGCATACAAGCCGTCCATGGTCTGTGGACGACGGGTGTCGGGTGCTACTAAACACCGTCTGCATCCTAGTTTATATTTAACTAGAAAATAAAATTAAAAGGTGAGAAGTTCTCACAGAGGGTTCCACTCCACCGTGCTTTGCTTTTGAACTGCTGAACATCCGGCTCCGTTTGAAATGACCATTGCAGTCCTTTTCACGCTGTTCAAAATAAAAATTATATTTTTATTATTTCATTTCAATAAATAAAAATTATATTTTTATTTTTACTTCATATATATTTTTATAATACTCCTTTCTATATGTAAATTATATTTTATATATCTACTTCCTTTATAAATATCAAATTTTTACTTTACTATATATAATAAAAATCAAATTTTTATCTCACTACATATATAAAGATAATATTTTTACTATCTATATAATATAAAAATTATATTTTTAACCTTCCTATAATATAAAATTATATTTTTAACCTCTCTTTTCATAACAAACAAAAATCGAATCTTTCACAATATAAAAATTCGATCTTTTACTATACAAAAATTCAATCTTTCACTATATAAAAATTTATAACTTTCCTAAGATAAAAATTACAACTTTATTAACACAAAAATGCTAACTTTATATGAATTAAAATCAGGTCTTTATAATGCTAAAAATCAGTTCTTTCCTATTAATACAAACAAAAATCTAATCCCTTTATATATATATATATATTGTTTCTTTTATATACTGAAAACTATAAATTAATTTGAACAAATCAATATAAACCACTTACAACGTTCGAAATGGGGGGGACTGTCGCTGGCGGCTCGCGGTCGGAGGGGGTGGCGTCCAGGTTGAGGCGGCGGAGGGATTTCTAGGGTTTGGGGGACTATTGGGTTTGGGGCTAGGGGGGTGGTCGGGTTCAAATTAGGAGAGGTGAGAGGGAGCAGAGGGGCGGAGGAGGATGGAGGTGGGGGAAGAGGGAGCACCGTCAATCGGCGGCTAGGTAGGGGTGGCGTCGAGGGTTGCGGTGGAGATTAAGGGAGGCGACGCGGTTTTTTTTTTTATTTAGGTTTTTTTCCTTTTGAACTGAAAAGTGAAAGAGAGGGAGGGAGGGGCCAAGAGATTATACAATATATATATTTTATTTATTTAATTTAACCTCAAAAAGCAACTTTTATTTTCAAACTCGAAACGAGACCCACCACCTGTCGTCTATAGCTAATTACCCCCATTCCAAACACAATGGGGTATGTATCTTAAGCTGATTCGATCGTTTCAATCAGTTTCCGTAAAAATCAACATATAACTATATATATTGAATTTGAACGCGCATTTCAATTTACCGGGGCCACATATTAGCTCGAAAAATTTCAGAAAAATATTTCTAGCTTTGTATTGACGATACGATCCTAACAAAACTAGTTTCTTTGAATTCTGAGACCATTAGAAAAATGGCCATTTTCCAGTCGATTAAAATCAACTGAAACTGACAGAACACGTTTTCCTTTGCCACGCTCACATATTGATCCGAAAAATTACGAAAATTGGAATCTA
The DNA here is from genome assembly GCA_030737875.1 of Allium sativum. NCBI lineage: Eukaryota > Viridiplantae > Streptophyta > Magnoliopsida > Asparagales > Amaryllidaceae > Allium > Allium sativum. The sequence continues at coordinate 717,690,147 of CM060912.1, read as the reverse complement.
GCAATAACTTGACATCGCAGATCTAACAAAAGTGGTTTCGTCGAAATCCGAGGTCGTTTGCAAAATTTCCATTTTTAAGGGCCTAAATTTCATAGCGACCATTCAGAATTTTCAACTGGACATGTCTTTTTATCCCCGCTATGAAATTTTGATTTTTCGGATTCGTTGGAAAGATATTCTCGAAAAGATTCTAATATTTTTGGTTTCACTAAAATCCGGTTCATTTTACACCCGGTACATTCAATTGAAGTTTGAAATCGAATTATCGAACTACCGCGCCATTTTCAATTCCTTTTATAATTTAAAATAAATATTTATATTCTAACGACGAACTATATAAATATATTTGTTCGAATTCTATTGAAAATAAATTTCTCGTCGTTATTATTTAAAATAATCTATTTTAAATAATCAAAATTCATTAAAATTGCTAATTTAAAAATTTTAAACTGGCCCAGATTTTCGGGTTTTTACAATCTCCCCCACTTAAAACTTTTTGTCCCCGAAAAGGAACGAAGCCGAAAGTGGTTTGATTAACCAAATCTACTTTCATTATTTTGACTACGACCTAAGTTCTTCAACTTTTCAGTTTCTAAGAACCTTTCAAATTTTTCAAAAATTTGGCTAACACCCTAAATTTTCAAAAAAAATCGCCATAACCTCTCCAGCACCGGGAAAATCCCGAAATTTCCATACAGGCCCTCTGATCTCAAAAAGAAAAAGAAAAAGCCAAGCGGCTCATAAAATCATCATCACCCAAACAAAACAGTAAATTATGGTAAACATGTACCTATTTGTCGGGCAAACAATTTTGTTCTTCTGCTCTAGCCTCTTTGCTATGACCTGTTCAATGTAAATACATGTATATGCAAGCAAATGCGACCAAATTTTCAATATAGTTCAATATTTGACCAATTTTGTTGAAGGTTCAACATTTAATTATTCAAACAATAATCAAACAACACAACCATCAATCAATTAGTGAATTATCATTTCAAATTCATAATTTTGATATATAGTCAAAAATCATATTTTTGGTGCCAAATCACAACAATATATTCTAATTATATTTCGGTTCTCACACAAGTCAATTGGAGATATATAGATATCTCACCTTCGTCACTCGAATATAAATATTGATGATGCCATGGTCATTATCAACATCATCTCCGGGCGGCTGGAGTGTGATTCTATATCTATCCAGTATAATAAAACTTCAAATACACGTGGATCAGACGTATACGCAAAATCTTTATATACTGGACTGTCCAATTCAATATAAATAATCAAGTACGAATACTTGATTTAAATTTCAAAACAAAATTTGTTTTCACTTTCAAAAATATACTCTTCACACTCGTTCTAGGATACTACTGGTCCCATCTCTAACGAGTCATTCCCATTGGATATTACTAATTCAATATCTGATTAATTCTTTCGTATGGTTCTAAGGTGCCTTGTTCTCTGAGCTTTGTAAACCAAAGCTCTGATACCAACTGTAAAGACCCGTAACTTCCCCGGTGAGGAAAGCGCGGATAGTTCTAGAACAAGCCACAACATAGAATGCAGACGGAAGAACATTTCATTGTTTATTACAACAATACCATCAGATTACAAGAATATACAGAGTATAAATGAATATTACACAGAAATATCAGAGATTTAAATTACATTTAAATACATAGCAGCGGAAAATAATACAATACACAACTGAAGGAGATATACGGATACAAAGCTTTCCGGATATCGTTCCAGCTGTAAACCAGGATCCTGTGAATATAAATCTGCAAAACCAAAACTACTAGCTGCCCGTGTCAAAATAAGGGCACCCAGAGTTTAGGTTAAAACAATAAACTCCAGGTCAGTCATGGGACTGGTGTGAGAACTAAAATAGTTATTAATCTTTATTTTAAAGTTAGGTAAATCAAGGGACCACGCCATATAACACGGAACGGATTTCCTCCTAAGAATACCAGTGCATAAAAACAACATCGCAATGCTAAATAAAGAACAATGAAGCTATTATAAGACCCAGTTCCCATCACACAATGCAACGCAAGCCGGAGGATAGGGTTTTTACCTTATAATAGCCAAAGAATGCTTGATACGTTTAAAACAGATTATTTGATACTATTATAAGTACATAGTGTATAAAACAACTTCAAATCATAAGTATCAATCATATACGGCATAAGCGCCCCATCCCACTATGTCGCCATGCTAGGCTCTACAAATAAAACCGTAAATGTCACGTATTTGGAAATTGGATTTCCATCTATGAACAGAGGCAAAAGATAGTCCTCAACCGATTCGAGACGCTCTAGCCCGCCCCTCGGGATCAGAGCTCGAGTGACCCTTGGATCCTCAGGGCCATTCCACCGATGTGGATTAAACTTAAACCCTAAACATGCGTTTCCCCGCCCTATGGGGCGTAAATGAGCCAACGAATGACTCCATCGGACCCGGATCGTCCGATCAAACCGAGGCGCCTCGCAACAGCAACAACCACATAAGTCAAACTCGTCAGGGCATGTAAAACCACTGACGCCACTTCTAGCTAGAAAGCAACGCATGCCCTCCCTGACGTCCTTCTCCCGTTTTTGTTTCATACCGGGTGTGAAGCTCGCGAATCAACATTACACAAAGCTACGCCACACAGGCCGTGCTTTGATCATCAACCACAAGACTTTGCTTTTCAACAGAAGCCTTGATCATTTCCACTTAGGAATGCCACACAGGCAATTCACTCTATGCATTTGATATCCATCATTATATAACCCCTGAGCTCGTACGTCTCAGAGAAGGGCGTTAAGCAAGAGAATAAATTCTCCGCCACCAAATAGATATATATTTAATAGAAATCAATCACACAGACTAAAATCCAATGTCAGACACACAGTCCATTTACAAGTTCGTTCTGGGTCTGAACGAAAGCTGAGGCACCTAGTACCTCGCATATCCATCAATCTCCAAGTACGTCTGGACGATCACCAACTGTTTCCATCTTTATGGGTGTACAGCCCAATCAAGATCATCAGTAATTACCCAAGCGACGTGAAGACCTCCGGTCTTCAACCACCGTCTTCATCTTCGACACCACGTCGAATCAGTTATTCAGATTGGGATAAACCCGGTCTTTCTGAACAACTCGCGTATATATATAATAAAAACGTGTTACAAAAACACAACATGTAACACCCCACCTCCTTCAGGGTCACTCTTGCAAGTACACCAGCTTTGGAGGGGCGTTAAACGGGGTAAACATGCATGAAGATATCACAAGACAGAACATATAAGTAAAACTGAGTAAATAAAGCAGCGGATGAAACTACTATTTCAAAACCATAGTCAAGTTACATCATAGTACTTAGTCATTATTTTCCAACTAATACAAGTCTAGAAAACATAAACTGAAAACTGGAAATAACATAAAGTAAACTATCCCCAAAGTAGACGTGGTAAAGCCATGGCGAGCTCAAGTCCAAACCGTACATGAGCTATCCAGAAAGCAAGCTAAAGATCCAAGCTAGGTGCTTGTGTTCCCACCCTGAGAACCTGCTTGGGAGGGGGGAACGGAAGAAAAGAGGCGAAAGAAAACGGGTCAGTCAAAAAGACTAGTAAGTCCTACCTACAATTAGTATAAAAACTAATAAAGTTAATTGGACATGTAAAACAGAGATGAAACATAGGATGATAACTGGCATGGTGAAAAGTTAACAAGATAGATCAAGTGTGACATCACATATACAAGGTTAAGTGCACCAGGTGTACTAGTATTCTAGTCCATGTCAAGTATAAACAAGAAATGATCCCGTGGCCCAAAGTTGGCTCAACATCATGAGGTGACCTAAATCAAGGTCCAACTACTCGGTCTAGTCGATCGGGTCCCTATAAGCCTAACTCGTCGTGTATCGGTGTCGTACGACCTAATCATGGAATGTAGTTAACTGTGCAAGGTCCACCCTAGGGTGTATGCAGCCCTAAGGTTTAACCAAAGACACAAATCAAGAATGCACAGTCTAAACCTACCGGTGCCCATGTTCAACTCCGGACTTAATGTGCACGACCATGGTCTGCCTGAACAACCGGTGCACCATTCAGCCGTCTCTTTTGGTCTCTTACAATCAGTCCAGTAATCGTGCACCACCCTAGCCTAGTCTAGGGTATCCAGATACTCCCAAGTAGGTTACTGCTGAAAAGGACCACGTAACTAGGGTTTTAAACGGGTTAAGTGTGGTTAACCCTATCCTAACCATGTATTGAGTTGGTCAAGTGTATCCAAGCAGTTCATGACTTAACCCTATCAATACATCGTGTTCAACAGGTTAAGTATATTCAAGTAGTCCATGACTTAACCCTACCAATCCATCATGTTTAATTGGTTAAGTATTCAAGTAGTCCATGACTTAACCCTACCATGTGGCATTAATTAACTTAATGCACCCCAACCTCTCACATTAGACTTTGTTGTGGTTACTAGTTAAGTCGGGCGGGTCCGGGTAGCTTTACACCACAACCTATTCTAACCTCGGGTTTTAAGTGCGATGTGACCAACTACTCACATTGGGTCCTATTGTTTGTAGCCACTAGTTAAGCCGGTCGGTTCCGGGTAGATTTATGCTACAAACTCAACCCAACCTCGAGTTGGCCACTTTCATGTTTTCTACATGTCATGTCCACGTTCATGTTTCAAACATAATCACATGTCATATTTTCAAGTCATGTTTCATGTCATTTAAATTTACCCATAACGTAACCCCGTCGCACGTAAGTTCGCATCAACACAAATAGATCAAAAGGGGGAACATAATGATATGACAAGTTGGGCATAAAGTGGCAAAGTCTATCACAAGTTTAACATGGTGATATATGAGGCAAAGGTGTTCAACATACTAGCATATAAGGTTATTGGCCTCAAAACATGCATGACATCAACTTAGCAAATAGGTGATAACATGGTCATAGTTAACATAGGGTGATAACTTGTGATTAGCATATAGTTCATAACATCATAGGCAAGTTAACATAAAGATCATGAGAGGATCTATGTTGCATTATGCATAACTACCAAGTTCTATGTTGCATTATGCATAACCACCAAATAAAGCTCATAGCTTTCTACCCAAAAATCAAGGTAAATGATACTAGGTTCATGATAGTGCCATAAGCATAGATCAAAAGAGTCATACATGGATCTATGCATACAAATATAGCCCAAAGACAAGTATTATACCCAAAAGTCTCATTTTCAACTTGCTACATGATCATATTAACTTCATAGTTTAAATCTAAGAGTAGAATAGGGCTTACAAAGCTTGGCTATGAAGACTAAAACAAAATAAACAAGATTGAGACGAAGCCACACTAGAAATCCCCAAATGAATATAAGCTCCAAGTTGTCTTGAGAAATAAGAAGAAAGATCCTTGCTTTGATGAAGAAAGATGGCTCTTTTACTAGCTTAGAACACTCAAACTTTCATGAAAAGGAAGGAGGCCATGATATGAAGATGGAGGCCATGATCAAGGAGCATTTTTGCATAACCTAGTTGTAGGATTGATTTGTGTGGGTTTAGGCTAGGTCTTAGGGTCTTTTTATAGAAGTTTAGGTTGGTTTAGGCCATACGATTAACCCTAATTCAGATCTGAGCCATCAAATCACGTCACTAGCCAACAGAACAAGACCCAGGAGCCAAAACAGGTGCACCAGGCCAAACTGGCCGACCACCCAAGTCGACAGGGGTGTCGACTGGGCAGTCGACACCACCTGGGGTGTGTCGACTCCCAAGTCGACTTGGGGCTGGCGGGAATTTTCCCGCCTGTCCTGCTTGGGCTGAATTTGAATTCTGAATTCAAATTTGAACTTGAAATTTTCTGAAAACTTTGACGGGTCATAACTTGGTCATACGGACTCCGATTTTCGAAAACTCGGACTCTATTTCGCGTATTTTTCCGAGACGAACGCAATGGCTCAGCTCGTTTCCCTTGATTCATATTTTAAAATTTAATTCTGCCTTGATTTACGTTATAACATGTTATTCAAAAATACGGGTTGTTACATTCTCCCCACCTTAAAGGATTTCATCCCCGAAATCTTCAAGTTAGGAAGAACGTATCCTACCATCCATCATCCATCTACTCAAAACATCATCCACGAGCAGTCATTGTCCTTAAAGTATTATAAATTCTGTATGATCATATGCAAAAGGTGTGTGTATATGTACTTATCTAATGCGAAAATCAGGTGGTTACTGATTCAGTAAACCTCCTTAATGCAAAGTATGTTAGTGAAATGAGTCCATATGTATGCAAATTCCTAACATAATTCATAATCTCTACATGAGTGCACATAACATTCATCCATATGCAACATCCACGTGATAGCATAACAAGTTTAAGCCATGAATAAGTATAAGCACTCATGCATATGCAATATGAAAGTGTGTGAGCCGATCTTAGTGCCTAATGTGTATCATGCATCCACGAGTATCCACTTGCAAACACTTGCAACCACTTGCAAACATCAAGCATAACATGTTTCAAATACATGTTTCATCCAAAGGGTTTCTACCTAAGGTTCTCATGACAAGGTTAACGAGATAACAAGATAAACATGGATGGCAAAAGAAAGATATGCTAACTAGGAAAAGAGATTGAGAATGTACCCTTAAAAAGAAATGGATAAAGCCCACGCATCTTCTCCTCGGTTTCCCAAGTTGCATCTTCATCGGCTTCACTCCACTGAACCTTTACTAACTTGACTTCTCGATTCCTCAGTTTCTTGATCTCCATTCCCAAGATACGAATAGGAGCTCGTCTCAAAGTTGCCTCTTTTTCTACCTCCATGTCTTCAAGAATGCTAGGCTCAACTACCTGGGCTGACTCATGTAGGCACTTTCGGAGATGCGAGACATGAAAAACATTGTGCACTCCGGCCGGCTTCTCGGGCAATTCCACTCTATAAGCCATTTGCCCAATCCTCTCGATGATAGGGAAGGGTCCTACGAACCTTGGTGCCAGCTTCCCAACTGATCCAAAACGAACCACATTTCGCAAAGGAGAAACCTTCACAAAGACCATATCTCCAACTTCAAACTCTAAGTCTGTCCTTCGCTTGTCCGCATAGGATTTCTGTCTGTCTTGGGCCGTTTTCATCCGCCTTCGAATCAACTCAACCCTCTCGGATGTGTCCTTATCATGTCGGGCCCAAGTATAAGCTTATCCGTCGTCTCCCACCAACACATTGGTGACTTGCACGGCCTCCCATACAAAGCTTCGAATGGTGCCATCCCTATGCTTGCTTGGTAGCTGTTATTATAAGCAAACTCTACGAGAGGAAGGTGGTCTTCCCAAGTGCCACCAAAGTCAAGAATGCATAGCCTTAACAAATCTTCTAGTACCCTATTCACCCTTTCGGTCTGGCCATCCATCTGTGGGTGATAGGCTGTACTTAGATTCAATCGCGTACCCATCGCTTCTTGCAAACTATTCCAGAACTGGCTAGTGAAGATTGGGTCACGATCGCTAACTATGCTAGAAGGAACTCCATGCAATCGCACTATCTCTCGAAGATAAACAGATGCTAGCCATGATGCGGTCCTCTTGCTCTTCACCGGAATAAAGTGAGCACTCTTCGTAAGTCTATCAACTATGACCCATATGCTCGTATTTCCCTTCCTTGACCTAGGCAATCCGTCCACGAAATCCATCGAGATACTTTCCCACTTCCATTGCGGGACCTCCAATGGATGTAATAGCCCACCGGGCTTCTTCGACTCGGCCTTCACTTGTTGGCAAACAATGCATCTAGAAACAAACTCTGCCACATCCTTTTTCATCCCATCCCAAAAGAAAATGCGCTTCATATCCCGGTACATCTTATCCCCTCCGGGATGTATGGTCATCCTCGAGTGATGCGCCTCCTTAAGAACTTTATTTACTAAGTCTCCCACTCGTGGGACACATAGTCTTCCATCACGCCTTAGCCATCCCTTGTCATCAATAGTATATCCAGCGAGATGACTTGACGTCTCACCCTGAATCAACTTGTCCATGATCTCGACTATCTGTGGGTCTTCCCTCTGTGAAGCCCTAACTTGATCAAGAAGTATAGGTCTAAGCTCAAGGGATGATAACGAATCAGTCATCGACTCAATAGCCGGTGTGAAATCAAAGGTTGCCAAGAACTCTAGGCTCTTCATCTCAACAAACAAGGGACTCAAAGTCAACCTTCTTCTGCTTAGCGCATCCGACACAACATTAACCTTGCCAGGGGTATAAGCTATCTCGAAGTCATATGATGCCAAGAATTCCATCAACCTCTGCTGCCTTAGATTCAAATATTTCTGCGAGAAGAGATACTTGAGCGACTTGTGATAAGTATATAACTCAAACCTTTCGCCTAGAAGATAGTGGCGCCAAGATTTGAGTGCAAAGACGATCGCCGCCAACTCCAAATCATGAGTGGGATAGTTCTTCTCATGAACTTTGAGTTGCCTACCCCCAAAGCATATCACTCTCCCTTCTTGCATCAGGACAGCGCCTAATCCCGTGCCACATGCATCGGTGTACACGGTAAACAACTTCCCTTCATCGGGTAATGCTAGAACTGGAGCTGTGGTGAGGGCTTTCTTGAGCCTTTGAAAAGCAAGCTCACAGTCTAAGTCCCATGCAAAGACTAAGTTCTTCTTCGTTAACTTAGTAAGAGGGGCTGAAATCCTAGTGAAGTCCTTAATGAACTTCCTATAATATCCTGCCAGACCGAGAAAGCTCCTCACTTCATTTGCATTCTTCGGAACTTTCCAGTCTTGTACCGCCACCACTTTAGCGGGATCCACAGCTATGCCTTGCTTAGAAACTATATGCCCAAGGAACCGAACTTCCCTTCTCCAGAAATGGCATTTAGAGAACTTGGCTTTCAACTGATGAGCTCTAAGCGTATCCATAACCTCCTTGAGGTGTGTAGCATGTTCTTCCTCGTCCTTAGAGAAGACCAGAATATCATCCACGAAAACAACCACAAACTTGTTAAGGAACTCCCTGAACACCCTACTCATCAAATCAACAAAGTATGCGGGTGCATTAGTCAAACCGAACGGAATGACTAGCCATTCAAAGAATCCATCTGGAGTCCTAAACGCAGTCTTATCAATACTATCCTCAGCCACCCTAAGCTGATGGAATCCGGTGGCTAGATCGAGCTGAGAGAAAACAGAAGCACCAACAAGCTGGTCAAAGAGATCATCAATCCTCGATAACGGGTGTCTATTCTTCTTTGTTAGCTTGTTCAACTCACGATAATCAACACATGGACGAAGCGAACCATCCGCCTTAGTAGCGAATACCACCGGAGCACCCCATTCTGAAATGCTTCGCCTAATGAAATTTTTCTCAAGCAACTCCTTGATTTGCTTGATATGCTCTCTTCTTTCTCGCGGGGCCATGTGCCTAACAGGCAATGAAACTGGCTTGGCTTTATCAACAAGATAAATGCGTAAATCTATCTCTCGCTTAGGGGGTAACTCCTTCACCTCATCAAAAACATCAGGATATTCTCAGACCACCCTCACAGATTGAAGATTGTCAATAGATGAGTCGAGGGATTCAAGATAACATAACATGACGAGATCCAGAGGGTTACAAGAAATCTCTAGGGTATTGCCAAGGCGAGTCATAAGCCTCACTACCCTATGCTCACAATCGAGAATGGCTCCATAACTGGTCAACCAATCCATGCCCAAAATCAACCCGTATCCTATGAACCCGAGAACATAAGCATTACATGTGAATTCTACGGTCAAGATAGAAATCCTCAAATCCATACAAATCATAGATAAATGGGCGGAACCCCCAATTGGATTTGAAACACTAACGGGATCCTCAACAAGACTAGTACTTAGGTACAAAATTTCAACAATGTCAGAAGAGATAAAGGTATGCGATGCGCCAGAATCAAATAAAGTTCGAATAGGAAAACTAGAAATATAAACAAGACTTTCTACAGAAATACTACCTCGGTCCGGAACTGGAGCAGTGTTGAGAGCATGCATCTGCCCTCCAGAAGATCCTTCTCGCTGAGCCTGTCCTTGCCCCTGCCCTTGCTTCTTTGGGCAATCCTTACTGAAGTGTCCAGTCTCTCCGCAATGAAAGCATTCTCCCAACTTCCTCTTCTTCTTCCTACAATCTTTGGCTATGTGCCCAACAATCCCACAGAAGTTGCACTTCCTTGTGTCCTTTGCCTTGTTGTTGTTGGCCTTGTTACCCTTGTTGTTCTTGTTGTTCTTTTTGTTTTGATTGCTCTGATTTCCTCCCCTCTTGGAGTCCGCCTTCTTGGTTTGAGTCTCATTAGGCTTGACTTCCTTCTTGCCATTCTTATCATCTCCCTGAAGCAATGCCATATCTACTAGGCTCTCAAAAGTGGCCTCCATGGGTATATGAGACATGGCTAAACCTTGTAATGGCTCATTCAATCCTCGTGCAAAGCGTAGAGCCTTCTTCTGGGGTGTGTTAACCATGTCCAAACCGAATCGAGCAAGCTGGTTAAACTTATTCACATACTCCCTCACTGTCATGTCCCCTTGCTTCAAAGATATAAATTTCTCCATTTGTAGATTCTCCTCAGCAGATGATAGAAACTTAAGCCTAAACCTCATCCTAAAGTCGGCCCAAGTCTCTATAGGCCTAGTAGCGTTGGTGACCTCCCACCAATAAGCAGCTTCCTCTTTCAATAGCCATATTGCCAACAGAACTTTTCTACGGTCTTCCACATCAAAGATGGCAAAGAGGTCTTCAGTCTCTTTTAACCAATTTCTTGCCTCAACAAAAGTCTCCGTCCCAATGAAATTCTTGCCACCCATCGCCTTAAAGTCTTTGCAAATCTTTGCGAAATCCGCTTGTGGACGCTGAGGAGGAGGAGGAGGAACCTCAGGGATGGTGGGAGTGGTTGCTGGGCCCGCATCGTTGGTCCTAGCTTCCACGTACCTCCGGAACCATCCGGGTATGGGTACTCCCTCGGGAAGGTTAAGATCAGCCATGCTGAAAAAGGAAAAGATAGATTTAGAACGAGGAAACAAAGGATAGTGCTAATGGCTTTTGGGGAATAGCCTTTTAAAATAAACTAGAATTTTCTTGGAAAAATACTTCTTTATAATCAGTTTTGAAAATAGTTTTTCAAAAGGTAAGTTTTTTAAAAACCTTTTGTTCAATCTCGTAAACCTTATGCTCTGATACCAAATGTAACACCCCACCTCCGCCAGGGTCACTCTTGCAAGTACACCAGCTTTGGAGGGGCGTTAAACGGGGTAAACATGCATGAAGATATCATAAGACAGAACATATAAGTAAAACAGAGTAAATAAAGCAACGGATAAAACTACTATTTCAAAACCATAGTCAAGTTACATCATAGTACTTAGTCATTATTTTCCAATTACTACAAGTCTAGAAAACATAAACTGAAAACTGGAAATAACATAAAGTAAACTATCCCCAAAGTAGACGTGGTAAAGCCATAGCGAGCTCAAGTCCAAATCGTACATGAGCTATCCAGAAAGCAAGCTAAAGATCCAAGCTAGGTGCTAGTGTTCCCACCCTGAGAACCTGGGGGGGGGGGGAACGGAAGAAAAGAGGCGAAAGAAAACGGGTCAGTCAAAAAGACTGGTAAGTCCTACCTACTATTAGTATAAAAACTAATAAAGTTAACTGGACATGTAAAACAGAGATGAAACATAGGATGATAACTGGCATGGTGAAAAGTTAACAAGATAGATCAAGTGTGACATCGCATATACAAAGTTAAGTTGCACCAGGTGTACTAGTATTCTAGTCCATGTCAAGTATAAACAAGAAATGATCCCTTGGCTCAACATCATGAGGTGACCTAAATCAAGGTCCAACTACTCGGTCTAGTCGATCGGCTCCCTATAAGCCTAACTCGTCGTGTATCGGTTTCATACGACCTAATCATGGAATGTAGTTAACTGTGCAAGGTCCACCCTAGGGTGTATCCAGCCCTAAGGTGTAACCCACAGACACAAATCAAGCACGCACAGTCTAAACCTACCGGTGCCCATGTTCAACTCCGGACTTAATGTGCACGACCATGGTCCGCCTGAACAACCGGTGCACCATTCAGCCGTCTCTTTTGGTCTCTTACAATCAGTCTAGTAATCGTGCCCCACCCTAGCCTAGTCCAGGGTAACCAGATACTCCCAAGTAGGTTACTGCTAAAAAGGACCACGTAACTAGGGTTTTAAACGGGTTAAGTGTGGTTAACCCTATCCTAACCATGTATTGAGTTGGTCAAGTGTATCCAAGCAGTTCATGACTTAACCCTATCAATACATCGTGTTCAACTAGTTAAGTATATTCAAGTAGTCCATGACTTAACCCTACCAATCCATCGTGTTTAATTGGTTAAGTATTCAAGTAGTCCATGATTTAACCCTACCATGTGGCATTAATTAACTTAATGCACCCCAACCTCTCACATTAGACTTTGTTCTGGTTACTAGTTAAGCCGGCGGGTCCGGGTAGCTTTACACCACAACCTAGTCTAACCTCGGGTTTTAAGTGCGATGTGACCAACTACTCACATTGGGTCCTATTGTTTGTAGCCACTAGTTAAGCCGGTCGGTTCCGGGTAGATTTATGCTACAAACTCAACCCAACCTCGAGTTGGCCACTTTCATGTTTTCTACATGTCATGTCCACGTTCATGTTTCAAACATAATCACATGTCATATTTTCAAGTCATGTTTCATGTCATTTAAATTTACCCATAACGTAACCCCATCGCACGTAAGTTCGCATCAACACAAATAGATCAAAAGGGGGAACATAATGATATGAAAAGTTGGGCATAAAGTGGAAAAGTCTATCACAAGTTTAACATGGTGATATATGAGGCAAAGGTGTTCAACATACTAGCATATAAGGTTATTGGCCTCAAAACATGCGTGACATCAACTTAGAAAATAGGTGATAACATGGTCATAGTTAACATAGGGTGATAACTTGTGATTAGCATATAGTTCATAACATCATAGGCAAGTTAACATAAAGATCATGAGAGGATCTATGTTGCATTATGCATAACTACCAAGTTCTATGTTGCATTATGCATAACCGCCAAATAAAGCTCATAGCTTTCTACCCAAAAATCAAGGTAAATGATACTAGGTTCATGATAGTGCCATAAGCATAGATCAAAAGAGTCATACATGGATCTATGCATACAAATATAGCCCAAAGACAAGTATTATACCCAAAAGTCTCATTTTCAACTTGCTACATGATCATATTAACTTCATAGTTTAAATCTAAGAGTAGAATAGGGCTTACAAAGCTTGGCTATGAAGACTAGAACAAAATAAACAAGATTGAGACGAAGCCACACTAGAAATCCCCAAATGAATATAATCTCCAAGTTGTCTTGAGAAATAAGAAGAAAGATCCTTGCTTTGATGAAGAAAGATGGCTCTTTTACTAGCTTAGAACACTCAAACTTTCATGAAGAGGATGGAGGCCATGATATGAAGATGGAGGCCATGATCAAGGAGCATTTTGGCATAACCTAGTTGTAGGATTGATTTGTGTGGGTTTAGGCTAGGTCTTAGGGTCTTTTAATAGAAGTTTAGGTTGGTATAGGCCATAGGATTAACCCTAATTCAGATCTGAGCCATCAAATCATGTCACTAGCCAACAAAACAAGACCCAGGAGCCAAAACAGGTGCACCAGGCCAAACTGGCCGACCACCCAAGTCGACAGGGGTGTCGACTGGGCAGTCGACACCACCTAGGGTGTGTCGACTCCCAAGTCGACTTGGGGCCGGCGGGAATTTTCTCGCCTGTCCTGCTTGGGCTGAATTTGAATTCTGAATTCAAATTTGAACTGTTTTTGAACTTGAAATTTTCTGAAAACTTTGATGGGCCATAACTTGGTCATACGGACTCCGATTTTCGAAAACTCGGACTCTATTTCGCGTATTTTTCCGAGATGAACGCAATGGCATAGCCCGTTTCCCTTGATTCATATTTTAAAATTTAATTCTGCCTTGATTTACGTTATAACATGTTATTCAAAAATACAGGTTGTTACACAACATACGCCTCATTCCAATTCAGAATATTCTTTTATTCAAATATTCTTATATTTCGAGAAAGGTTCCCATTAATTTTATCAAAGATAAATCCTTTATATTTATTCTTTAATCTCCTTTGAATATCAATTCAAACTAGTCGGGATTAGCGAACCACACCGAAGTAATCATTTATTTTAATTTCCCAATCCCAACCTATTCATCCCATGAAGTAAAACTGGTCATACTTCATATCTAACACCACGGTGTTATCAGTAAATTCAATTACCACTTCACATTCAAATCTAATTAAAGATTTAACTCTCGCCTGGAGCAAAACTGGTGGTACTCCATTTTCGATCTTTTCAATCTATAAAGATTCATTAAAACTCCACTTAGTTTTAATCTTTGACTGGCTTAAAGAATTAGTGTCATTTAAAACACGATTCACGATAAACCCAAAATCACATTCCATTAATTATCGGGCTAAAGAACAAGTGTTATTTAAAACACTGTTCACGATAAACCCAAAAATCAATACCAATTCAATTCCAATAAAATATTATTTAATTGGTACACTTCATTAAATCTAAATAAAAAGATTTAATCTTTTCTCAACTGGGTTCAACAACAACATTAATGAAGACGCCATTCACGACAAACCCAAAATCCCATTTGATATTAAATACAAGGCTCTGAATAGAAAATATATCGGCTTATATTCAATATCAAATTCTACGACCAAGAAATATCGTATTGGAAATAACGATATAAATATATCTTTCAAATTTCCCATAACAATATCTGTATAATCACAAAATCCCACATCGAAATATTCCGAAGACAATTTCGATTCAAATCCATTTCCAATCTATATATTGGAGATCCTGGTTATTTTCAAAACCATTTCAAATCCACTTTATTTATTTTAAAAATAAATAAATTATTATTCTAGTTCAAAACTAGTTCATTTCGATAAAAATCTATTTTTATCTTTTCAAATATGGAGTTTTTCATCCCAATTCTTCACAAATCATTTCTTATGATTTTACACAAATTATTGATATTTTTAATAATTTTATCCAGGCCCGTACAGTCGATTTCCATCAACGGCCATCGAACTGTACTTACAGCGACCCTTTCCAAGTTTGATTTGGACACAATTCCAAATCCAACCGTTAGATTTCAAATTTCTAATTTTCGTTAGAAAGCTCTTTTTGACACAAACCCAACGGTTCCGGTTTTAGGAGAATCTGACGGTCGGATCTCCTGCAATGCCCATTCGAAGTCAATGGTCGAAATTCGCGAACTTCCGCGGCGCGGCGCATTCTGTTCAGGCCATTATATTATATATATAATATATATAATATATAATTCGTCAATTTCCTTTCGAAACGAATTTTATAAATCGTTTTAAATTCGTTTTCGAAACGATTTCAACTTCATATTCAATTTCTAATCAAAATTGAATATTCCAATATAAATTCGTTTTAATTTCATTTCAAAACGATTTCAATTTAATTTGAATCTCAATTCATTTCAATTTAATTCGAATTCATTTTTATTCAATTTCAATTCGAATTCATTTCTATTCAATTTCAATTCGAATTCATTTCTATTCAATTTATCAGATTTTGAAATCACTTTCGATATTCATTGAAAAATGAATAAAATCGATATAAATATCATTCACGTCAAAATGGCGTCAATCTAATCAACACGGCTTCATATATTTCTATTTTCAAATATTCTATTTCAAATATTTCTATTTCAAATATTTCTATTCAAATATTTCTATTTCAAATATTTCTATTCAAATATTTCTATTTCAAATATTTCTATTCAAATATTTCTATTCAAAACTGGAATGAGGCCCAATCAATTACCATATAATTTTAATTATATGGATTTTTCTACAACACATGTAAATAATAACAACGATAAATAATCAACCATCATCCAGAGTGCACCACACAACTGCATAAGCATTAAATATAAATAATTAACGCTTACGCAGTCTGTCAATCCATCGATTGACATACAACTAAACAATCAGGATTAGTGTATGTCAAATCTCATCCCAATACCCGTGTGGGGTTCCAAACAATCAAACACAGATTTTATTTGTGCAATTGGGCGATGTGTAAAATTTATCGTCCCAATCAATATAAATCAAATCAGTGTATATAAACAAATCTCCGATTTGTTTATATTAATTTATTTCATTTCATATACACGTTAAAAATTCTATTTTTAACTATATAATATTTTCCACTATAAAATATTTTATTTCGTTTCACATCACATCACACAATTAACTACTCATCAAAATCAAACAAACAAGCATACAAGCCGTCCATGGTCTGTGGACGACGGGTGTCGGGTGCTACTAAACACCGTCTGCATCCTAGTATATATTTAACTAGAAAATAAAATTAAAAGGTGAGAAGTTCTCATAGAGGGTTCCACTCCACCGTGCTTTGCTTTTGAACTGCTGAACATCCGGCTCCGTTTGAAATGACCATTGCAGTCCTTTTCACGCTGTTCAAAATAAAAATTATATTTTTATTATTTCATTTCAATAAATAAAAATTCTATTTTTATTTTTACTTCATATATATTTTTATAATACTCCTTTCTATATGTAAATTATATTTTATATATCTACTTCCTTTATAAAGATCAAATTTTTACTTTACTATATATAATAAAAATCAAATTTTTATCTCACTACATATATAAAGATAATATTTTTACTATCTATATAATATAAAAATTATATTTTTAACCTTCCTATAATATAAAAATTATATTTTTAACCTCTCTTTTCATAACAAACAAAAATCGAATCTTTCACAATATAAAAATTCGATCTTTTACTATACAAAAATTCGATCTTTCACTATATAAAAATTTATAACTTTCCTAAGATAAAAATTACAACTTTACTAACACAAAAATGCTAACTTTATATGAATTAAAATCAGGTCTTTATAATGCAAAAAATCAGTTCTTTCCTATTAATACAAACAAAAATCTAATCCCTTTATATATATATATATTGTTTCTTTTATATACTGAAAACTATAAATTAATTTGAACAAATCAATACAAACCACTTACAACGTTCGAAATGGGGGGGACTGTCGCTGGCGGCTCGCGGTCGGAGGGGGTGGCGTCCAGGTTGAGGCGACGGAGGGATTTCTAGGGTTTGGGGGACTATTGGGTTTGGGGCTAGGGGGGTGGTCGGGTTCGAATTAGGAGAGGTGAGAGGGAGCAGAGGGGCGGAGGAGGATGGAGGTGGGGGAAGAGGGAGCGCCGTCGATCGGCGGCTAGGCAGGGGCGGCGTCGAGGGTTGCGGTGGAGATTAAGGGAGGCGACGCGGTTTTTTTTTTGATTTAGGTTTTTTTTTCTTCTGAACTGAAAAGTGAATGAGAGGGAGGGGCCAAGAGATTATACAATATATATATATTTTATTTATTTAATTTAACCTCAAAAAGCAACTTTTATTTTCGAACTCGAAACAAGACCCACCGCCTGTCGTCCATAGCTAATTACTCCCATTCCGAACACAATAGGGTATGTATCTTAAGCTGATTCGATCGTTTCGATCATTTTCCGTAAAAATCAACATATAACTCTATATATTGAATTTGAACGCGCATTTCAATTTACCGGGGCCACATATTAGCTCGAAAAATTCCAGAAAAATATTTCTAGCTTCGTATTGACGATACGGTCCTAACAAAACTAGTTTCGTCAAATTCTGAGACCATTTGAAAAATGGCCATTTTTCAGTCAATTAAAATCAACTGAAACTGACAGAACACGTTTTCCTTTATCACGCTCACATATTGATTCGAAAAATTACGAAAATTGGAATGTAGCAATAACATAACATCGCGGATCTAACAAAAGTGGTTTCGTCGAAATCCGAGGTCGTTTGCAAAATTTCCATTTTTAAGGGCCTGAATTTCATAGCGACCATTCAGAATTTTCAAATTGACATATCCTTTTATCCCCGCTATGAAATTTTGATTTTTCGGGTTCGTTGGAAAGATATTCTCGAAAAGATTTGAATATTTTTGGTTTCACTAAAATCCGGTTCATTTTGCACCCGGTACATTCAATTGAAGTTTGAAATCGAATTATCGAACTACCGCGCCATTTTCAATTCCTTTTATAATTTAAAAAAAATATTTATATTCTAACGACGAACTATATAAATATATTCGTTCGAATTCTATTGAAAATAAATTTCTCGTCGTTATTATTTAAAATAATCTATTTTAAATAATCAAAATTCATTAAAATTGCCAATTTAAAAATTTTAAACTGGCCCAGATTTTCGGGTTGTTACACTGATTTTGTATGTTTGAATGATATTGATCATTGTTATATCGTACGTTAAATACCATGAGGAATACTGAAATGTTAAAAAAGGAAATTTTCAATGTTATATTGAAAAAGAAATATTTATAAAATCAAAAGATTTTATAAAAAGAAACAGTTTTAAAATTTTTGTGAAAAAAATATAAAAGGAAAATATTTGTGAAACAAATAGAAAAGGAAATATTTGTAAACCATTTACAGATAGAATTGAAAAGGAAGTATTTTTGGAGAAATCAATTTGTGATTTGACGGGTATGACGATGTGGCATTCAAAGTAAATGAAGGAGTGATCTATTAAAAGATACGTTATGACCTCAGGCCTCATCAACTGGGAAATGCCAGAAATCAGGCAGGCAGCATGGCTAAGTGGGTCGCACCCAAGTAGGGTATATTGTCACCATCTAGAGAATATTCATATATGTTACTTCTTTCAATTATGTATCTCCCAGGAACGGTTATGTTGGTATACCAACTGTAAGGTGATAATATATTCGGAACATTCAAGCGAAATGAATGGCCGGTCATGTGTGGCCGGGTTGCAAGATGTTCTTGTTGAACGCCAGTGTATCGCTTCTAGAGTACACTGATCGGAAGGTGGATCCATACCTTGTCATAGTTAGAATCCATTCCCCAATAAAAGCCCGTGGTTTTGATTGTATATTATATATGTAGAACGTGAGATGAAAGTGTTTCTGCTAGATTTTTTTCTTGATCTAGACATTATTATAATATCAGACAATTATCATTTTAGAAAAAATATTTGGGTTATCGTAAGGTAAAAACCATCTGTGTTTATGTGTGGATCGATCTTACGATTATCTTTTGGTTCAAAAGGATTTTTGAAAGTTAAATCAAATGATTTGATTTTACTCACACCAGTCACATGACTGACCCAGAGTTTATTTTGTTTTGTTTCCCTAAACTCTTGGGTGCCCAATTTTATACGGGCAGTCAAGTAGTAAGGAATTTACAGATATACTTGGAGAGCTTGGAGTAGGAGGCTTCAGGATTATATAACTATTGTTTATTTCCGCTGTGTTGTAAGTGTTATACTCTAATAATGGTATTGTATACAGATACTGTTTTATTTCAAAGTTATGTTATGAAATATATTTATTCGTTCCGCTGTGAGATTCGTGTTTACTCTGATGTTGTATGTTCTTCTTCTTCTTCTATTCTAAGTTTCTATCTTATTTATCCTCACCCTCTAATTTCTTTCATGGACTATCTGGTGTTTTCGATGCTTGAATAGTCGACATAGTGTTGTATGCCGATATCCAGGATCGCAAATTCCCCGGGTCGTTACACTACTGGTAGAGTGAAGAAGGCCCATCTTTACAGGCCTGGAACTGTTGCTCTTCAGTAAGTCTGAAAAATATCATCCATCTCACATAGTTACTGTCATGCTATAGCATTATAATCCACTTGCTGAAGTAACTTGGATAGTTTCTTGTAGTGTTTGGATTTTACACTCACATTTAAGTTACAGGACAAAAATTGTTTTTCTTTTTCTGTAAATATAATAAAGTATGTATTTTATAAATTAGCTACTTCAGTTTATTTTTTAAATGAATGATAGATCATATTACAAATTTTTCTACAATAATCTAGACAAAAAACATTTTTTCCTTGTGGATTTTCAGATTATATATCTCATCTCTGTCTGCATTACCGTTAGAAGAAGGATCTAAACCTCTACAAAGGCATGTATATATCTTAGTTATCTACTAGATCCTTCGATATCAATTAATCATGTATTGAATATAAGTTGTAATTGTAATACTAAATATTTAAAATATTTTTTTAATAAAATATCATGTACATAAGCAATGAACCAATTGATAACGAATAATTAGAAACTACATTGACACTTATAGTTTAGAATTCATCATTCAAAAGCTTATCTCAATAAAACAATTTAAAGAAACACCTAGATGTAACTTTTTCTCATGTGTGAACTTTTTACTTCCATTGCAGTTTAGTTGAATACTAATTCTAATTGTTTTCATTTCATCTCATGGGTACCATCAACATAGATAAATGGTTAAATCCATTAAAGAAGGTAAATCCCAGATAGCACGTAAGCACAGTACACATTTAAACATCCGTAAGGATGGAAACTAGGAAGATATTGAAGACAGATACCAAAATCATACCTATGAACGATTTAAAGGACTTCAAATTCTAGCTGGCTCTTGCTCCACTTCAAATTTTGATGCCATTGAAGCAGATTGTGTTACTAGAAAAGAAGGTATAATATTACTACAAATGCAAAAAAAAAAAAAAATCACATGTATTGAAACACTCACTTTTGATACAATTGTCCATCATAGTCCAAAGACAAAGGTGGCAAGAAAGGCATCTTATCCTTTACAACAAATGAAAGGCAAAACACATGTATCGTATTCGTAAGAATTTTGTAAACTCAATGCATATATTATGGTAATACAGTAAAATACTATTTTTTTGTACACTGACCTGGTCATTGTTTCAAACTTAGGCTCGACTATTGCTTCGACCATAGAAACCAACAACTCTGCTTTTCCAACTGAAATAATTCCAACTGGCTCCTGTCATACTTCAAATATTGATGCCATTGAAGAATATTATGCTATCAGAA
Source organism: Allium sativum (assembly GCA_030737875.1). NCBI lineage: Eukaryota > Viridiplantae > Streptophyta > Magnoliopsida > Asparagales > Amaryllidaceae > Allium > Allium sativum. The sequence continues at coordinate 717,669,060 of CM060912.1, read as the reverse complement.
AAGAAGGCATAGTATTACTACAGAAGTAAAATAAATAAATCACATCTACTGAAACACTCACCTTTGATACAATCGTCCTTCATAGTCCAAAGGCAAAGGCGGCAAGAAAGGCGTCGAATCCTTTACAACAAACGGAAGGCAAAACACATATATCATATTCGTAAGTATTTAATGAACTAAATTCATTTACTATGTTAATAGCATAAAATACTCTTTTTCTGTGCACTGGCCTGATCATGGCTGTTTTAGACTCAGGCTCGCCTATTGCTTCAACTATGGAAACCAGTGATTCTGCTTTTCCAACTACCAATGATACAATTACAAGTGAAGATGCATTAAATATCAAAATAAATTGTTCACATACACCATATATCATACAAATTATAACATATACATATATTGCAGGGAAAATGTTTAAAATATGGGACTTTGGTGGACCAACACATACATGATCAAGCTGAAATGCCATACTATGGTACGAAGAAAGGAATAAAAAATCAAAAGTCATGCCTAAACCTGAATTTTCCTTATGTTGTCGATCAGTAAAAGTAGAACTTCCTATGCTGAAAGATTGTCCTCTATTCTTAAAACATTTGTTAGATTATAATGGTGGAACAAGAGCATCAAGATTCAGAGAAAAAATAAGGTTATAAAACTCGATATTTTCTTTTACCTCTATGGTAGGTAACGTTGACAAAACTATAAACGATGGTCATTTGCCTTACATTTTTCGGATAAATCGCCAAAACCATCACAAAATCGGCACTTCTCCCAATAGACAACCAACCTAAATTTGCATAACTCTATATTTATGACACAAAAAATGAGTTATCAAATAAAATGACTGCAATAAGGAATAATGATGCAGAACTGGATAAAGTTATGGTTAGTGAATTAATTAATATGTTTGATCAATGCAATGAACTCACAAAAGCATTTAGGATGGCAAGAGATCGTTTCAGACAAATAAATTTTCAAGGTGTGATTGATTAGTTCACGACAAAATGATGGTAGAATGTATAATTTGCCAACATCTTCTGAGATAACAGCGTAAATAGTTGGCGATGGTTTTCAAAATGATGTGGACAGAGACATTGTAATACAAGAGAAAGAGGGACTCCTAAGAAGAATAACTGAAAAGCATCCAAGTTTTATGGCGATGCAATATCTTATATTATTTCCTTATGGGGAAGATGGCTTTAGATTAAATATTACATATAGACACGTTGATGATGATGATGTTGAAGCAACCAATGAAGAAACAACTAATGAAAGCAACCAAGGCAATGGGAAAATACTTACCATAAGGGAATACTATGCATTCTGAATCCAACAAAGATCAAATGAAGGGCAAACTTTACTGAGAGGTGGTCGATTATTTCAACAAATTTTGGTGGATGCCTAAACCTGCATAGAAGAAAACAGGCTAAGATGGGTACGCAATAATCAATCTAACGTTATACCTAATCTCTACAAATGTATTCAAGATGCAGTAATAGCAGGTGATACAAATGCATATTCAATTGGAAAAAGAATGGTCTTACCTTCTTCATTTACAGGAGGTCCTCGATATATGATATAAAATTATCAAGATGCAATTGCAATTTGCAGAGCAGCAGGCCAGGCAGATTTATTCATTACTTCCACATGCAATCCTAATTGGATAGAGTTTAAAAAGTTTCTATTATTTATTCCTGGACAAACCATACAAGACATACCAGATATTGTAGCAAGAGTTTTCAAAATTAAACTCAATCAGCTATTGGAAGATTTATGAAAAGGGAAACATTTTGGGTCTGTTCATGCAGGTACTAATACATTTGTCTAATTACAAACTATATATTCTACTTATATTGATTGAATGGGTATTCAATTAATCAACAGTAAGTAATAAACAAAATTTTCATGTTCATTTAACAATGCATTTAATGTACAAAATTAAGGCCCATCTACTGAACAAAGTAAATAAATTCAACACGAAAACAAATTATAAATGTTATTGGTGCACTTTCAAATGTTATTTAATGCGGTTTTATCATGCATTGTATGTATGTTATTTCATGAAATTTCTATAGTTTTTCTGTTAACTTTAAGCCATTTGATTCGGTTTTTTAAAGTATTCGGTGGTATTATTTATATAATAATAATAGCTGAAATAAGTTCATGATAATTGTCGGTGACAAGTGTGCACTTTTAAATGTTACTTGATGTAGTTTTACCATGTATTCTACAGGTTAAATAGGTTTTTACATTTCTGAAGTTTCAGCTCAAAAATGTTATTTCGTGATATTTCTGCAATTTCATTGTCAAGTTTAAGCTATTCAATTCATCTTTTTAAAGTATTCAGCAGTATTATAATAATAACAATAGTTAAATTAAGTGCATGATAGTTGGTGACAAATGCACTTTCAAATGTTATTTGATGTAGTTTTACCATGTATTCTACAGTTTACATAGGTTTCTACATTTTTGCACTTTCATCTCTATGTATGTTATTTCATTATATTCTGCAGTTTTGTTATTAAGCTTAAGCTATTCGATTCAAAATTTTAAAGTACTCAGCAGTAATATATATAATAATAATAGTTAAAATAACTGCTGATAATTGTTGGTGAGTGAGACGACCCGTAACTTCCCCGTAAAGGAAAGTGTCGGATAGTTCGAGAACAAACCACAACAGAACGCATACAGAAGAACATTTCATTGTATATTACAACAATGCATCAGATTACAAGAATATACAGAGTATAAATGAATATTACACAGAAATATCAGAGATTTAAATTACATTTAAATACATCGCAGCGGAAAATAATACAATACACAACTAGAAGAGATATACGGATACAAAGCTTTCCGGATATCGTTCCAGCTGTAAACCAGGATCCTGTGAATATAAATCTGCAAAACCAAAACTACTAGCTGCCCGTGCGGAAAATAGGGGCACCCAGAGTTTAGGTTAAAACAATAAACAACAGGTCAGTCATGTGACTGGTGTGAGAACTAAAACAGTTATTAATCTTTGTTTTTTTAAAGTTAGGTAAATCAAGGGACCACGCCGTATAACACGGAACGGGTTTCCTCCCAAGAGTACCAGTGCATAAAACAAACAGCGCAATGCTAAATAAAGGAAAATGAAGCTGTTATAAGACCCAGGTCCCATCACACAATGCAACGCAGCCGAGGATAGGGTTTTCCCTTATAACAGCCAAAGAATGCTTGATACGTTTAAAACAAATCATTTGATACTATTATAAGTGCATAGTGTATAAAACAACTTCAAATCATAAGTATCAATCATAGGCGGCATGGGTACCATATATCATGTCACCATACTAGGCTCTACAAATAAAACCGCAAATGTCACGTATTTGGAAATTGGGTTTCCATCCATGAACCGAGGCAAAAGATAGTCCTCAACCGATTCGAGACAATCTAGCCCATGTCTCCGGAGCAGCCGCAACTGCCCCTTAGATCGTCAGGGCCGGTCCACCGATGTGGATTATAGTGCCTGAACAATACGTTTCTCCGCCCTTTGGGGCGTAAATGAGCCAACTAAATGACTCCATCGGTTCGAGAACGACCGATTAATCCGAGGCGCCTCGCAACAGCAACAACCACATAAGTCAAACTCGTCAGGGCGTGTAAAACCACTGACGCCACTTCTAGCTAGAAAGAAACGCATGCCCTCCCTGAGGTCCTCTCCCGTTTTTGGTTCATACCGGGTGTGAAACTCGCGAAGCAAACGTTACACAAAGCTACGCCACAAAGGCCATGCTTTGATCATCACCACAAGACTTTGCTTTTCAACAGAAGCCTCGATCAATTGCCACTTAGGCATGCCACATAGGCAATTCACTCCATGCGTTTGATATCCATCAATATATAACCCCTGAGCTCGTACGTCTCAGAGAAGGGCGTTAAGCAAGAGAATAAATTCTCCGCCGCCAAACAGATATATATTTAATAGAGATCAATCACACAGACTAAAATCCAATGTCAGACACACAGTCCATTTACAAGTCCGTTCTGGGTCTGAACGAAACCGGAGGCACCTAGTACCCCGCATATCCATCGATCTCCAAGCACGTCTGGACGATCACTAACTGTTTCCATCTTCTTGGGTGTACAGCCCAATCAAGATCATCAGTAATCACCCAAACGACGTGAAGACTTCCGGTTTTCGACCACCGTCTTCATCTTCGACACCACGTCGAATCAGTTATTCAGAATGGGATAAACCCGGTCTTTCTGAATAACTCGCGTATATATTATAAAAGTGTTACACCAACACAACATACGCCTCATTCCAATTCAGAATATTCTTTTATTCAAATATTCCTATACTTTGGGAAAAAGTTCCCATTAATTTTATCCAAGATAAATTCTTTAAATTTATTCTTTAATCTCCTTTGAATATCAATTCCAACTAGTCAGGATTAGCAAACCACACCGAAGAAATCATTTATTTTATTTCCCAATCCCAACCTATTCATCCCATGAAGTAAAACTGGTAATACTTCATATCTAACACCACAGTGTTATCGGTAAATTCAATTACCATTTCACGTTCAAATCTAAATAAAGATTTAACCATCGCCTGGAGCAAAACTGGTGATACTCCATTTTCGATCATTTCAATCTAATTAAAGATTCATTAGAACTCCACTTAGTTTTAATCTTTAACTGGGTTAAAGAATCAGTGTCATTTAAAACACGGTTCACGATAAACCCAAAATCACATTCCATTAATTATCGGGTTAAAGAACAAGTGTTATTTAAAACACTGTTCACGATAAACCCAAAAATCAATATCAATTCAATTCCAATTAAATATCGTTTAATTCGTACACTTCATTAAATCTAAATAAAAAGATTTAATTTTTTTCTCAACTGGGTTCAAGAACAGTGTTAGTGAAGACACCATTCACGACAAACCCAAATCACATTTGATATTCAATACAAGGCTCTGAATAGAAAATATACCGGCTTATATTCAATATCAAATTCCACGACTAACAAATATCGTATTGGAAATAACGATATATATATATCTTTCAAATTTCCATAACAACCCCTGTATAATCACGAATTCCAACATCGAAATATTCCGAAGACAATTTCGATTCAAATCCACTCCAATGCAATCATTGGATATTCTGGTTATTTTTAAAACCCTTTTTAAATTCAATTTATTTATTTAAAAATAAATAGAATTATAATTCTAGTTCAAAACCAGTTCATTTCGATAAAAATCTATTTTTATCTTTTCAAATATGGAGTTTTTCATCCCAATTCTTTCTAAATCATTTCTTATGATTTTACACAAATTATTACTATTTTTAATAATTTTACCGAGGCCTGTACAGTCGATTTCCATCTACGGCCATCGAACTGCACTTACAGCGACCTTTTTCAAATTTGATTTGGACATAATTCCAAATCCAACCGTTAGATTTCAAATTTCTAACATTCGTTAGAAAGCTCTTTTCGATACGAACCCAATGGTTCTGGTTTTAGGAGAATCCGACGGTCGGATCTCCCGTAATGTCCGTTTGAAATAAATGGTCGAAATTCACGAACTGCCGCGGCGCGGCGCGTTCTATTCAGGCCATTATATTATATATATAATATATATAATATATACTTCGTCGATTTCTATTTAAAACGAATTATATAAATAGTTTTAAAGTCGTTTCAAAAGCAATTTCAACTTTCTTTTCAATTCAAATCAAAATTGAATTCTTCTTTATAAATTAGTTTTAAAATTCCTTTCTATTCCATTCAAATTTCAATTCAATTTGAATTCATTTCAATTCACTTTCAATTCAATTCGAATTCGTTTTCAATTCAATTCATTTCGAAATCGTTTTCAATTCAATTCATTTCGAAATCGTTTTCAATTCAATTCATTTCGAAATCGTTTTCAATTCATTTCATTTCGAAATCGTTTAAAATCGATATAAATATCGTTCACGTCAAAATGGCGTCAATCTAATCATCACGGCTTCACATATTTCTATTTTCAAATATTCTATTTCAAATATTTCCTATTATCAAAATATTTGTTATTATCAAAATATTCTTTATTTTCACGATTGGAATGAGGCCCAATCAATTACCATATAAAGTTAATTATATGGATTTTCATACAACACATGTATATAATAGCAACGATAAATAATCAACCATCAACCAAAGTGCACTACACCGTATAAGCATCAAATATAGATATCTAACGCTTATAACAGCATGTCAATCAATCGATCGACATATTTAATCAATCAGGATGAGTGAACTTCAAATTTCATCCTAACACCCGTGTAGGGTTTCAAACAATCAAACACAGATTTTATTTGTGCAGATGGGCGATGTGTAAAATTTATCGACCCAATCAATGTCCTTCAAATAGGTGTACATAAACAAACCGTCTGGTTTGTAAATGAATATTTATTTATTCACATTCACGTTAAAAATTATATTTTTAACGATAAAACATTTTATTCAACCTATGAATATTCTATTCAGTTCATTCTTTAAATAAAATGATATTTTTATTTTTCTAACTTATTTTAGAAAATTTCGGCGGCATAACGGCACGATACTAGAAACGGGACAAGGCCTAGCCTTATCCCCGGTCTAGTGAAGGCCCACGCCATTCACACATCATCAAATCAATTCATTTCACCACACAATTCAATTTCAATCAAATAATCTGACTAATTTTTGCAATCAAACAAACAAGTCCATGGTCTGTGGACGATTGTGTCGGGTGCTACTAAACACCGTCTGCATCCTAGTATATATATATAACTAGAAAAAGAAATTGAAAGGTGAGAAATTCTCACCAATAGATATCCTAGCTCCACGGCACTTCATTGATAGAAATCTTCATCGCTATCGCATCTTCGTCATCTTCGTTGACCGTAGCCACTACATACATAAAAATCGAATTTTTACTTCACTGTTCAATATATAAAAATCATATTTTTACTTTGCTATTCAATATATAAAAATCGAATTTTTACTTCACTGTTCAATATATAAAAATCGAATTTTTACTTCACTGTTCAATATATAAAAATCGAATTTTTACATCGATGTTCATATCGTAAAGATTATATTTTTATCACGCCATTCTTCATATAAAGATTTCGCCTTTTCAATTTCATCACTATAAAAATGACATTTTTATTTTGCTACCTATATAAAGATGATATTTTTAATATTCCTATCATGTAAAAATTATATTTTTACTTCTTTAAAAATATAAAAAATCATATTTTTAAAATCGCTATATAGTAAAGACTATATTTTAATACTTTAAAAATATAAAAATCATATTTTCATTCTTTCTATCATATGATAAAAGCCATATTTTTATACCTTTAAAAACCACATCCGCTTGCTAACAAAACTCCAATCTGCTCGCTAAACAAAATCATAGCTTTGTTGAGTTAAAAATCTCATTTTTATTGTTTTAAAAATCCAAAATTTCCTATATTAAAAATCTAAACTTGCTATTGTTTAAAAATCTAAACTTTATAAACTGAAAATCAAAATAAAGTAGAAATCAAAATGGAAGTAAAGTAGGTCAAAACTTACAGCGGGGGGGGGGGGGGGGGGGTGGGGGGACTGGGCTTGCGGCAGCAGCAAGGTCGGGGGGGGGGGGGGGTCCCAGGCGAAGGGAGGGGAGGGAAGGAGGAGAAGGCGGCGTGGTGGAGGAAGAAGAAGCCGCGACGGCAGCGGGGGGGGGGGGGGGGGGCTCGCGAGAAGGGGGGGCCCACGCCTGAAGCGGCGCGGTGGGCCATGCGAGGTTGGGGGGGTCGGACTGAGGCGGCGGCGCCACCTAGGGCGCGGCGGCAGTCACCAAGGCGGGCGCGAAGTCCTCCGTCTCTTTTTTTTTTTATTCTGAATTTTATTTTTGAACGGGGGGTGGGGGGGCAGGAGGATAAAAGGGGAGAGAGGTATGTATGTTTTTTTTTTATTAATTTAATTGCATAAAGTTGACTTTTACCTATGACCTCGAAACGAGGCCCACCGCCCGTCGTCCATAGCGTTTTACCCCCATTCCGAACACAATGGGATATGTCCCGTAGGCTGATTCTATCGTTACAATCAGTTTCCTTTGAATTTACATTTAAATCACTATATTGAATTTTAAACGTACATTTCAAATTACCGGGGTCACATACTAGCCAGAAAAATTCCAGAAAAATATTCTCTAGCTTCGTATTGACGATACGGTCCTAACAAAACTAGTTTCGTCGAATTCTGAGACCGTTGGAAAAATGGCCAATTTCCAGTTGATTAAAATCAACTGAAACTGGCCAAACGCGTTTTCCTTTGCCACGCTCACATATTGATTCAAAAAATTATGAAATTTGGAACCTAGCAATAACTTGACATCACGGACCCAACAAAACTGGTTTCGTCGAAATCCGAGGTCGTTTGCAAAATGTCCATTTTTAAGGGCCTGAATTCCATAGCGACTATTCAGAATTTTCAACTGGACATATCTTTTGATTCCTGCTATGAAAATTTGATTATTCGGATTCGTTGGAAAGATATTATCAATTAGATCCCATTATTTTTGGTTTCACTAAAATCCGGATTGTTTTGCACCCGGTACATTCAATTGAAGTTTGAAATCGAATTATCGAACTACCGCGCCATTTTCAATTCGATTTATAATTATATATAAATATTTATATTATAACGACGACGTATATAATATATACGTTCTAATTATATTCAAAATAGATTTCTCGTCGATATTATTTAAAATAATTCATTTTAAATAATCAAAATTCGCTAAAATTGCCAAAATAAAAATTTTAAACTGGCCCAGATTTTCCGGGTTATTACAATCTCCCCCACTTAAAACTTTTCGTCCCCGAAAAGGAACAAAGTCGAAAGTGGTTTGATCAATCAACTCTACGTTCGATTTGGCTTCCATTCTCCAACTTTTCAGTTTCTGAGAATTTTCTAAAATCTCAAAAATTTGGCTAACACCCTAAATTTTTGAAAAATTTCGCCATAACCTCCCCTGCACCGGGAGCATCGGGGAATTTCAAATAGCTTTCCCGGTCCTTCAGATCTCAAAAAGAAAAAGAAAAAGCCAAGCGGCTAGCCAATAGGCTCATAAAATCATCATCACCCAAACAAAACAGTAAATTATGTAGTAAACATGTACCTATTTGTCGGGCAAACAAATTTTATTCTTCGGCTCTAGCCTCCTTGCTATGACCTGTTCAATATAAGTATATGTATATGCAAGCAAATGCGACCAATTTTCAATACAATTCAATATTTGTTTCAATTAGGCATAATGGTTCAAAATTATCGAACAAACAAACAACACAAACATCAATCAATTAGTGAATTTAATGTTTCAAATTGATAATTTTGATATATATACAAAAAATCGTGTTTTTGATGCCAATTCACAACAATAGGCCCTATCTAATTTTGGTTCTCACACCAGTCTAATGGAAATATATAGATATTACACGTTCGTCACTCGAATATAAATTCTGATGATGATATATCAATCATCAGAATCACTCCCGGGCGACTAGAGCGTAATTCTATATCTATCCAGTATATTAAAATTTCGAATACACGCGGATCAGACGTATACGCAAAATCTATATATACTGGATTGTCCACATCAATATAAATAAATAACCAAATACGAATTGTTGATTTAGATTTTCAAAACAAAATTTGTTTTCATTTGAAAAATATACTCTTCACACTCGTTCTAGGATACTACTGATCCCATCTCCAACGAGTCACTCTCATTGGATATTGCTAATCCAATATCTGATGAATTCTTTCGTACGGTTCTAATGTGCCTTGTTCTCTGCTTTGTAAACCAAAGCTCTGATACCAACTGAGACGACCCGTAACTTCCCCGTAAAGGAAAGTGTCGGATAGTTCGAGAACAAACCACAACAGAACGCATACAGAAGAACATTTCATTGTATATTACAACAATGCATCAGATTACAAGAATATACAGAGTATAAATGAATATTACACAGAAATATCAGAGATTTAAATTACATTTAAATACATCGCAGCGGAAAATAATACAATACACAACTAGAAGAGATATACGGATACAAAGCTTTCCGGATATCGTTCCAGCTGTAAACCAGGATCCTGTGAATATAAATCTGCAAAACCAAAACTACTAGCTGCCCGTGCGGAAAATAGGGGCACCCAGAGTTTAGGTTAAAACAATAAACAACAGGTCAGTCATGTGACTGGTGTGAGAACTAAAACAGTTATTAATCTTTGTTTTTTTAAAGTTAGGTAAATCAAGGGACCACGCCGTATAACACGGAACGGGTTTCCTCCCAAGAGTACCAGTGCATAAAACAAACAGCGCAATGCTAAATAAAGGAAAATGAAGCTGTTATAAGACCCAGGTCCCATCACACAATGGAACGCAGCCGAGGATAGGGTTTTCCCTTATAACAGCCAAAGAATGCTTGATACGTTTAAAACAAATCATTTGATACTATTATAAGTGCATAGTGTATAAAACAACTTCAAATCATAAGTATCAATCATAGGCGGCATGGGTACCATATATCATGTCACCATACTAGGCTCTACAAATAAAACCGCAAATGTCACGTATTTGGAAATTGGGTTTCCATCCATGAACCGAGGCAAAAGATAGTCCTCAACCGATTCGAGACAATCTAGCCCATGTCTCCGGAGCAGCCGCAACTGCCCCTTAGATCGTCAGGGCCGGTCCACCGATGTGGATTATAGTGCCTGAACAATACGTTTCTCCGCCCTTTGGGGCGTAAATGAGCCAACTAAATGACTCCATCGGTTCGAGAACGACCGATTAATCCGAGGCGCCTCGCAACAGCAACAACCACATAAGTCAAACTCGTCAGGGCGTGTAAAACCACTGACGCCACTTCTAGCTAGAAAGAAACGCATGCCCTCCCTGAGGTCCTCTCCCGTTTTTGGTTCATACCGGGTGTGAAACTCGCGAAGCAAACGTTACACAAAGCTACGCCACAAAGGCCATGCTTTGATCATCACCACAAGACTTTGCTTTTCAACAGAAGCCTCGATCAATTGCCACTTAGGCATGCCACATAGGCAATTCACTCCATGCGTTTGATATCCATCAATATATAACCCCTGAGCTCGTACGTCTCAGAGAAGGGCGTTAAGCAAGAGAATAAATTCTCCGCCGCCAAACAGATATATATTTAATAGAGATCAATCACACAGACTAAAATCCAATGTCAGACACACAGTCCATTTACAAGTCCGTTCTGGGTCTGAACGAAACCGGAGGCACCTAGTACCCCGCATATCCATCGATCTCCAAGCACGTCTGGACGATCACTAACTGTTTCCATCTTCTTGGGTGTACAGCCCAATCAAGATCATCAGTAATCACCCAAACGACGTGAAGACTTCCGGTTTTCGACCACCGTCTTCATCTTCGACACCACGTCGAATCAGTTATTCAGAATGGGATAAACCCGGTCTTTCTGAATAACTCGCGTATATATTATAAAAGTGTTACACCAACACAACATACGCCTCATTCCAATTCAGAATATTCTTTTATTCAAATATTCCTATACTTTGGGAAAAAGTTCCCATTAATTTTATCCAAGATAAATTCTTTAAATTTATTCTTTAATCTCCTTTGAATATCAATTCCAACTAGTCAGGATTAGCAAACCACACCGAAGAAATCATTTATTTTATTTCCCAATCCCAACCTATTCATCCCATGAAGTAAAACTGGTAATACTTCATATCTAACACCACAGTGTTATCGGTAAATTCAATTACCATTTCACGTTCAAATCTAATTAAAGATTTAACCATCGCCTGGAGCAAAACTGGTGATACTCCATTTTCGATCATTTCAATCTAATTAAAGATTCATTAGAACTCCACTTAGTTTTAATCTTTAACTGGGTTAAAGAATCAGTGTCATTTAAAACACGGTTCACGATAAACCCAAAATCACATTCCATTAATTATCGGGTTAAAGAACAAGTGTTATTTAAAACACTGTTCACGATAAACCCAAAAATCAATATCAATTCAATTCCAATTAAATATCGTTTAATTGGTACACTTCATTAAATCTAAATAAAAAGATTTAATTTTTTTCTCAACTGGGTTCAAGAACAGTGTTAGTGAAGACACCATTCACGACAAACCCAAATCACATTTGATATTCAATACAAGGCTCTGAATAGAAAATATACCGGCTTATATTCAATATCAAATTCCACGACTAACAAATATCGTATTGGAAATAACGATATATATATCTTTCAAATTTCCATAACAACCCCTGTATAATCACGAATTCCAACATCGAAATATTCCGAAGACAATTTCGATTCAAATCCACTCCAATGCAATCATTGGATATTCTGGTTATTTTTAAAACCCTTTTTAAATTCAATTTATTTATTTAAAAATAAATAGAATTATAATTCTAGTTCAAAACCAGTTCATTTCGATAAAAATCTATTTTTATCTTTTCAAATATGGAGTTTTTCATCCCAATTCTTTCTAAATCATTTCTTATGATTTTACACAAATTATTACTATTTTTAATAATTTTACCGAGGCCTGTACAGTCGATTTCCATCTACGGCCATCGAACTGCACTTACAGCGACCTTTTTCAAATTTGATTTGGACATAATTCCAAATCCAACCGTTAGATTTCAAATTTCTAACATTCGTTAGAAAGCTCTTTTCGATACGAACCCAACGGTTCTGGTTTTAGGAGAATCCGACGGTCGGATCTCCCGTAATGTCCGTTTGAAATAAATGGTCGAAATTCACGAACTGCCGCGGCGCGGCGCGTTCTATTCAGGCCATTATATTATATATATAATATATATAATATATACTTCGTCGATTTCTATTTAAAACGAATTATATAAATAGTTTTAAAGTCGTTTCAAAAGCAATTTCAACTTTCTTTTCAATTCAAATCAAAATTGAATTCTTCTTTATAAATTAGTTTTAAAATTCCTTTCTATTCCATTCAAATTTCAATTCAATTTGAATTCATTTCAATTCACTTTCAATTCAATTCGAATTCGTTTTCAATTCAATTCATTTCGAAATCGTTTTCAATTCAATTCATTTCGAAATCGTTTTCAATTCAATTCATTTCGAAATCGTTTTCAATTCATTTCATTTCGAAATCGTTTAAAATCGATATAAATATCGTTCACGTCAAAATGGCATCAATCTAATCATCACGGCTTCACATATTTCTATTTTCAAATATTCTATTTCAAATATTTCCTATTATCAAAATATTTGTTATTATCAAAATATTCTTTATTTTCACGATTGGAATGAGGCCCAATCAATTACCATATAAAGTTAATTATATGGATTTTCATACAACACATGTATATAATAGCAACGATAAATAATCAACCATCAACCAAAGTGCACTACACCGTATAAGCATCAAATATAGATATCTAACGCTTATAACAGCATGTCAATCAATCGATCGACATATTTAATCAATCAGGATGAGTGAACTTCAAATTTCATCCTAACACCCGTGTGGGGTTTCAAACAATCAAACACAGATTTTATTTGTGCAGATGGGCGATGTGTAAAATTTATCGACCCAATCAATGTCCTTCAAATAGGTGTACATAAACAAACCGTCTGGTTTGTAAATGAATATTTATTTATTCACATTCACGTTAAAAATTATATTTTTAACGATAAAACATTTTATTCAACCTATGAATATTCAGTTCATTCTTTAAATAAAATGATATTTTTATTTTTCTAACTTATTTTAGAAAATTTCGGCGGCATAACGGCACGATACTAGAAACGGGACAAGGCCTAGCCTTATCCCCGGTCTAGTGAAGGCCCACGCCATTCACACATCATCAAATCAATTCATTTCACCACACAATTCAATTTCAATCAAATAATCTAACTAATTTTTGCAATCAAAAAAACAAGTCCATGGTCTGTGGACGATTGTGTCGGGTGCTACTAAACACCGTCTGCATCCTAGTATATATATATAACTAGAAAAAGAAATTGAAAGGTGAGAAATTCTCACCAATAGCTATCCTAGCTCCACGGCACTTCATTGATAGAAATCTTCATCGCTATCGCATCTTCGTCATCTTCGTTGACCGTAGCCACTACATACATAAAAATCGAATTTTTACTTCACTGTTCAATATATAAAAATCATATTTTTACTTTGCTATTCAATATATAAAAATCGAATTTTTACTTCGCTGTTCAATATATAAAAATCGAATTTTTACTTCACTGTTCAATATATAAAAATCGAATTTTTACATCGATGTTCATATTGTAAAGATTATATTTTTATCACGCCATTCTTCATATAAAGATTTCGCCTTTTCAATTTCATCACTATAAACATCACATTTTTATTTTGCTACCTATATAAAGATGATATTTTTAATATTCCTATCATGTAAAAATTATATTTTTACTTCTTTAAAAATATAAAAAATCATATTTTTAAAATCGCTATATAGTAAAGACTATATTTTAATACTTTAAAAATATAAAAATCATATTTTCATTCTTTCTATCATATGATAAAAGCCATATTTTATACCTTTAAAAATCACATCCGCTTGCTAACAAAACTCCAATCTGCTCGCTAAACAAAATCATAGCTTTGTTGAGTTAAAAATCTCATTTTTATTGTTTTAAAAATCCAAAATTTCCTATATTAAAAATCTAAACTTGCTATTGTTTAAAAATCTAAACTTTATAAACTGAAAATCAAAATAAAGTAGAAATCAAAATGGAAGTAAAGTAGGTCAAAACTTACAGCGGGGGGGGGGGGGGGGAGATTGGGCTTGCGGCAGCAGCAAGGTCGGGGGGGGGGGGGGGTCGCAGGCGAAGGGAGGGGAGGGAAGGAGGAGAAGGCGGCGTGGTGGAGGAAGAAGAAGAAGAAGCCGCGACGGCAGCGGGGGGGGGGGGGGGGGGGGGCTCGCGAGAAGGGGGGGCCCACGCCTGAAGCGGCGCGGTGGGCCATGCGAGGTTGGGGGGGTCGGACTGAGGCGGCGGCGCCACCTAAGGCGCGGCGGCAGTCACCAAGGCGGGCGCGAGCTCCTCCGTCTCTCTTTTCTTTTTCTTTTTTTTTATTCTGAATTTTATTTTTGAACGGGGGGGGGGGGGCCAGGAGGATAAAAGGGGAGAGAGGTATGTATGTTTTTTTTTATTAATTTAATTGCATAAAGTTGACTTTTACCTATGACCTCGAAACGAGGCCCACCGCCCGTCGTCCATAGCGTTTTACCCCCATTCCGAACACAATGGGATATGTCCCGTAGGCTGATTCTATTGTTACAATTAGTTTCCTTTGAATTTACATTTAAATCACTATATTGAATTTTAAACGTACATTTCAAATTACCGGGGTCACATACTAGCCAGAAAAATTCCAGAAAAATATTCTCTAGCTTCGTATTGACGATACGGTCCTAACAAAACTAGTTTCGTCGAATTCTGAGACCGTTGGAAAAATGGCCAATTTCCAGTTGATTAAAATCAACTGAAACTGGCCAAACGCGTTTTCCTTTGCCACGCTCACATATTGATTCGAAAAATTATGAAATTTGGAACCTAGCAATAACTTGACATCACGGACCCAACAAAACTGGTTTCGTCGAAATCCGAGGTCGTTTGCAAAATGTCCATTTTTAAGGGCCTGAATTCCATAGCGACTATTCAGAATTTTCAACTGGACGTATCTTTTGATTCCTGCTATGAAAATTTGATTAGTCGGATTCGTTGGAAAGATATTATCAATTAGATCCCATTATTTTTGGTTTCACTAAAATCCGGATTGTTTTGCACCCGGTACATTCAATTGAAGTTTGAAATCGAATTATCGAACTACCGCGCCATTTTCAATTCGATTTATAATTATATATAAATATTTATATTATAACGACGGCGTATATAATATATACGTTCTAATTATATTCAAAATAGATTTCTCGTCGATATTATTTAAAATAATTCATTTTAAATAATCAAAATTCGCTAAAATTGCCAAAATAAAAATTTTAAACTGGCCCAGATTTTCCGGGGTTATTACAGTGAGAACGAACCTAACATCACAAAATTGCATAGATTCATAAAATGCAAAATCCTATTTATCATCCAACATGAACATGCTTCTTACGAGTTTTAACAGGCATGGTATTACCTTTTCAGTCACCATATTCTTTCCATTTAAAAGCTCTGGTGTATCCATTGTATAGTGCCACACAAAGGCGGAATTAGCCCTGGGCTCAACTGGGCTGTAGCCCAGGGTAGAAAAGTAACACAGAAGAAAAAAAATTGCTACTCAATCAAGCCCAGCGCCCGAAAGTTGAAAGGAGGAACTCGTGCTTTGAGCCACAATCTGCACTCCAAAGCCTCCAAAATCGCAAATTGCAGTCATACATTACTAATCTTTTCTTTTCCGTCTGATTTCCTTTATGGCTTCTCTTGCTGACAAACTCGAGGATTTAGAGAGAAAATATCTTTCCATCTATAGCCTCTTAAATAGATCGTTTTAGTTTTGGGCTAGGGCTGCAGAAATTTACAAAAGCTACAAGGTTTCTTCTTTATATGTTCGGTTGATTCTAATTTTCAAGCTTTTCCCTTTCAATTTTAATTTTGCAACTGAAAACTTTTGTATTCATTGGTAATCGTAGGTTTGTCAAATGAAAGTGAAGTTTGTCAAAGATGCAGAGAAATAGGATGTGGGAAAAGCAGCACGAGGCTGGAGCTAAGAAGATGTATTCTTTGTGTTCTAAACTTAGTGGGCTTTTTGTGAAGGTAATTTTCTTGCTGATTTCATTTTAAAAAAAGGAAAAAAAGCTTGTACTTTAGTAATTTGTTTTGTTCGGTGAGTACTAGGAAGGGAAAAACAGAATGAATTACGCACCTCATTTCTCCAGTTTTTTGCTCTCCGTCCTAAGCCCTTGCTTGCGAAAAAAAGACAAAAGAAAGCGTTCTTCTCTAATCTTCAATTCAGCGGATTTTCAACAGCATCTCAGCTCGATACATTGATCGGTTTGGGTGATTTTTAATCGTAGATTGAAAATTGATTTCTTGAAGGAAAAACCCTAAATTTTTGGGTTGCAATTTGCATTATTGCACATAGTTATTAAGGTATTGCTGAATTATTCTCTGTTTGTGATTGTTAAACCAATTGTTTTTTGCTTGAAGATTGAAATGAGAACACAATTTTATAGATTTAGATAATTTGTGCTTTTGCCTAAAGTAGTTTTGAAAAAAAAATAAGAACTGAAATGAGTGATACTATTCAAAGAAGAAAATCGATTACCTTGTTGTTGAGTTCATTTGTCTATATGCCTTAAAAAATTAGCCCAGCGTAGTCCTAATTCCTGGGTCCGCCCTTGGTGCCACAATCTCCTCTTGACGCTAATGTTCTTTGTTTTACCTTTTATAGCTCCAATATGGAAGAAATAACATAATCAAATATAAAACAATTAAAGTTAGATGATTATTGTTACTAAGAATATATAAATCCAACATTTCATACATAAAATTTCCTTAAATACCAATAGAGAATTAATGAATGGTGACTTTCTATAGAATTTTACCTTAAAATTTCTTATTTAATTATCTAACATTGGTATTTATTATTATTTTCATGTTTTTACAGTTGTGTACACAATCGAATTTCAGAAAAGTGGTCTGCCACAAGCACATATATTATTGTTTCTTCATTCTACTGACAAGCCTAAGACAACTTCAGATGTTGATAGCTTAATCACAGCTGAAATACCAAATAAAGAAGTAGATCCATTAGCATACCAATTAGTCTCACAGTTTATCATGCATGGACCAAAATACCTACACCTCAAATTTTCTATAATAATTTAAGTCTTTCACAATTCATTTTTGACATTATACATTTAATACCATAATTTATAATTAATTACATAATATTAAAACTAATTAAGTAACTTTAGCGAACTATTGTTTAATGATTCGCCTAATAAATCGGGGGATTGTTAAAGGGACTCCACTTTTGGTTAAGGGGGGGGGGGATATTTTTAAGGGGACTCCGCCTTAAAAAAAATTGTTAAGGGAGGGTTTGGTTTTTTATTTTAAAATAAGCTTGGACTAGAATGCCCCTCGTAACCTTAATTAATTAGACATGCAATGATTAACTATATTTTAGTTTGTTAATTACTTCTCATGATTCCAGGTTGAGTTTTGAATATGTTTGGTACTGACTTTCTTTGGATACTTGCGTAATCTACGCTATTTATATCATTACCAAATATAAGGTGCATGCAACTGTAATTATCGTTTTTTATTTTCTCTATTATTTATTTATTTATATATATGAGTGATAAAAGCATGATTTAAATTGGATTACTGAGATTATATGAACTTTGTTTGAATCAAGGAGAGTTTGGAGGAGGTGGATCTTTGTTCGATTGTTATTTCTTTTTAGTAAAAATTAGGGTCACATCCTTAAAATGAAACTTAATTAAGCTCACATCCTTCTGTTATAAAACATAAAAATTTCATCCCTAATTTTAAAACGCGGCTATTATGTTTCCAGAACTGCCCTCTTTTAATTTTCACGCCGTAATTAACTAGGTTAGATTTTTTTTAGTACGTAATTGTTTTTCCTTTTTGAGAATCCTATATTTCGTTGTCTATGGTGGCGCTGTCATTGGTTTAGGGTTTTGGATATTAGAATCTTCACTATCGATCATTCTCTTTACACAGAGTTTTTAATAGCCGATTTAATTAGATCGATCCTTGATTTATACAGTGGATAATTAATTGCTCTTCAAGGTAAATTTTACTTTTTAATAATTATATTTCTATTCGGATATCATTTTTTTTTCGATATTTTGTTTATTGATGACTTTTAACCAGATTGATTCTTGATTTATACAGTGGATGCTTGTTCTTCAATGTAAATTTTGTAGTTTATTTTCGATCTTTTGTTGCTTGATTATTCTGATGTTTTTAATTGTCTATTTGTGTCGGCGGTTAATATTAGGAACAAATTCAGAACAGATGCATATATATATACAAAATTTTAGATTATTTGCATATATATATATATGCCATTATTACAAAATTTGGGATACTTGTATGCCCATATTGTTAATATTTGCATGCTTGTATGTAGATAATAAATATAGTTCCATAGTTGTATGCAGAAATTTAAAATAGCTGCATACTTATATTATTAACATTTTGTGCATGATGGCATGCTCTTATTCTAAATACTTGCACAATTTTGAGCATCTTTTCATAATAGTTGCACACTTGTGGGCATTTGTTCATAATATTTTCACACTAGTATTCATGTATTCAAAATACTCGCATACTAGTGTGCATCTATTAAAAATATTTGCTCATTACTGTGCATCAATTCAGAAATACTTTTCACATTTGTGTGTATATATTAAGAATACTTTCACACTCATGTGCATCTATTCAAAATACTTGCACATTTGTTGGAAATTTGGGAATATTTATTAGAATACTTGTATGCAGATATCCTAAATATTAGCATACTTATATGCAGATATTCTAAAAATGCTCTAAATGTGATGAAACAAAGAAGCGAGCACAAAGAAATCGATAAAAGTGATGAAATATACAATGGTGATGTTGTTAATGCTCAACGACCTGTGCTTGCTCATAAAATTCTCAGTTGCAAACGTTATAGTTGGAATGTAGATGATCAACGTACACAGACCTACCTGCTATTAGATGCAAACATCCTCGTGATTAAAATTGTGAAAAAATGTTGTTTTTATTTCTTGTAAAAATGGCGACTGATATTCTGTTTTTGAACTACGCAAAGATATTTATGTAGTTTCTAGACTGAATTACTGGGGAATTTTATGTACTGAATTAATTTCTTCTGATTTTAATTGATATTATGAAATTTTGCTTACTTGTGTACATTTATTCATAATAATTGCATACTTATTTGCAAATATTATGAAATGTTTCGCATATTTTTTTTTTGCAAGTCAAAATGTTCCGCATATTTGAATTGCTAAAAAATTCAGGATACTTTCATATCTATATGAAAGTATTATTACTAGTTCCATACATATATGCAAATGCTCTAAATGCTTGATGTGTGAAATTTTTTTGATACTTACATACATTTATGCATTTTTTTCCTAATACTGGCTTACATAACAGCAAATATTTGCAGTATTAATCAAATAGCTGATGTTGTCTTCGATGTTTAAAATATTTGTTGTATGAACAGAACTGCAAAAGTTTTACATAATATGTTACAAAAATAATTGCAAACATATAATTGTGAACATATAAGCTAGTAAATGTAAACATCACAGAAATTACTACAAACATATAGATGTAAACATCACAGAAATTAACAAATTGCAGAAACCTCGATACAAAAATAACTGTAAACATATAAGCTATCATTTCCAAACTTCAACAGCACCAACACACCAGTATTCGCAGGAACACTGTTATACGAAGAAGAAAATCGACATTAATAAGCCTAATGTGCAATAATCAAATTACATAAACAACTTAAGACTAATATAAATACATGCATATAATTCAGCAAAATAACAATAATATCTGCATATTTATATGCAAGTTTTTCAGATATAAGCATACAAAATATACATATATTCTATATTTTGTTTTTCTGCATGTTTGATAAAAAGTTGCATACAGATATGCATATATTAAGAATAGATGCATATTTGTAGGCAACTTATTAACATAAATGCTGAAAACAGATATTTAAAATATATGTATATTTGTATACATATATCTAGAATATATGCATACGTATACGCAACTTTCCTGGATTTAACCAAACATATATGCACGAGTTCTAACAATAGTTGCATACATATATGCTTATATTAACAATATATGAATATTCTTATACACGTATTAAGAACAGAAGATCAAATAAAATGAAAAATTAATACATACGACTGTATGATCCACAAAAACCATAAAATTTTATACAAAAATTGCATTAATTCCATGACGAACGCCTTCTCCACCTTCACAAATCCTCCATTCACATCTCCTCATTGTTACACCACCGTCTGCTGCTCATAAATCGCGACTTGCTGCAGCAATCTCCCATACGCGATCGCCTGGAAAATCGCATTTTTGATTTTCCTATTCGATCGTCTCTCCTAAAGATGCGGCGTGATAAATGAATCGGTATTTACTGGAGCGAAGAATTTTTAGGGTTTAAAGGACAAAGGTGGAATTTTATGTGTCGCGTTCTGAAAATAGGGATGAAATTTCTATAATTTCTACCGCTGGACTTTTCTTGTATTTTAATACTTAATAGGGACCAGTAAAAAACACACCCTTCTTTTTATTTTCCTTTTAAGTTGAATTATAGAAGGTCAGTGTATATTGTTCTAAATTTACTTTGCAATTTGCAAAATTAATTATTCATGTATCTTATTAGACTAAGAAATGTTAATAAGTGAGGGTCTGACTTATGCTTAAGTGTTTGAATTCATGCAAGTGTGGTCTGACTTATTCTTAAGTGTTTAAATTCATATAGTTATTTGCAGGTGTGTGTTAGTTTTTCTCTGTTATGAGGGCTTATGTGTTATGTATTTGTATGTATATAGATAATGCTGGTGTGAGTTCATGTGTATGTATATGTGCAGGTATAAGAGGATTATAGGGATAGTACTGGAATTTTTAATTATATGGTTAAAGGGGGGCTTACTTATTTTCTCCCTCCCTTAACAATTCATCAAAAATTGAAAAAATGTCCCTCCCTTAACCAAAAATGGAGTCCCTTTAATAATCCCCATAAATCGTATCAAGATTAACTATATTCACATTAAAAAATATATGAGAAAAATAGTGATTCCAATGTATAAACACATTAATTGCATAACATAAATTATCCACATAATAACAGTCACATGTTCAAAATTTAACTCATTTAATTTATCCTATGTTACATTAACATTAAGAACTCATATTTCAAATTTTATTTAGTAATTTACAAAACACTCCACAATACCACTTAACATTGTACAGCTAAACCAATATGTTTAAATTAATTATTTGGTTTTGAATTTACCGAATAAGTTCAATCAGTAAATGTTTTTAATTCATATAATTTCCGCCAAATATGATGTTTTAAAATGTATACCATGCTCATATAAAGAAAGAAGGCAAAATCAATTTTTCTTCCAAATATAAAGTTAAAAAATTCAGACGATTTAAATAATATATGTAAACAATAATATTAAATTTAATATATTATACATTTATCTCAATAAATTTACCATAAATTAAAGAAAACAATTATAGTTTCAAATACTCACATTTTAACACTTCCACGATTATTTACGGAGCCGCCTTAATTCTTTCATTATATTTTATATTTAAATCCATATCTTTAAACTGCTTATGAAATCTTAAATTATAATTATTTAAATAATCTTAGTAAATAATTACTATAATTTTCTAATAGCTCTTTAAAACATACGTCAATTTTTCTATGTAGATTCATATTAACAAGAGTGTATGAATCACACAATATAAATTATGTATGCCAACAACAATTATAAAGTTAATTTGTAAATCAGTTTTGATTCGTTTATATCAAAATTTTACCATTTATTATATCACAAAACCTTTTTTAATGTCAGTACCTTCACAGGAAATTTGTTCTTTTTTTTAATTTTTTCGATTCATTCTACTATACTATATATTTAAACTAAGTTCAAAATTTTCGTTTAACTTATTTAACAAATTCTATTAAATTATATTTCCCAATTCATAGAATAAATTACTAACATATATCAATTTCAACATGTATAGTATATTCATATTAACAAAATAACCAAAAAAATTCTCAAATACATACACATGCATATTACTTATGTAAGCAATAAAACATAAACTGCAAATGATAATTTTAATAATTAATAGTGTGTATATTGCACATCAAAATTTATTCTATACTGCACAAAAAAATTGTCGTTTTAACACTAAAATAGTAAATTCTATATTTAACAATGTTGTCATGTGCAACGCACAAGTTACACACTAGTTATTCTCATAGGAAGGAGACTACATCTTCTATAAATACCCATTGTATCAATGTAAATCCCATTCCATTATTATATATTCTATACTTCTTTTCTCCATTAAAAAAAGTTTTTATTTTTATTTTTCTGTATTCTTTTATTTTCATGGCAGTTTGTGTTGTCTAGTCAATTAGATTTGCTAGAATACAATTGTCATTACAACTATTCTCATTAGTGATTGACCGTTTGATTAGATTCAACGGTAATCCTAATTTAACATTTCTGTTAGTTTATTTCTGTTCTGCAAATTTATTTTCAACACTCTGTTTTATTTTTAATCATTGAATTGATTATACATTCGACTAGATTCAAATCTATAGTTAATCCATGAGACGGCCCGAACTTCCCTGTGAAGGAAAGCACGGATAGAATTGAGGACAAGACAAAATAGAACGGAAACAGAAGAACATTTCATTGTTATTACAACAATTCCATCAGATACAAGAATATACAGAGTATAAATGAATAAATTACATTCAACAAACATCAGAGATTTAAATTACATTTAAATACATCATAGCGGAAAATAATACAAAAGCACAACTAGAAGTAATACACGGATACAGAGCCTTCCGAGCATCGTTCCAGCTGTAAATCAGGATCCTGTGAATATAAATCTGCAAACCAAAACTACTAGCTGCCCGTGCGGAAAATAGGGGCACCCAGAGTTTAGGTTAAAACAATAAACTCCAGGTCAGTCATGTGACTGGTGTGAGAACTAAAACAGTTATTTAAAACTTTACTTTAAAAGAGAGTAATTCAAGGGACCACGCCGTATAACACGGAACGGGTTTCCTCCCAAGAATACTAGTGCATATAACAAAACAGCGCAATGCTTTTTGGAAAAATGAAGCTATTATAAGACCCAGGTCCCATCACACAATGCAACGCAAGCCGGAGGATAGGGTTTTCCCTTATAATATCCAAATAATGCATGATACGTTTAAACAAATCATTTGATACTATCATAGGTGTATAGTGTCAAAACATTTTCAATCATAAATATCAATCATAGACGGCATGGGTACCATATTTCATGTCATCATACTAGTTCTACAATTAAAACCGCAATATCACATATTGGAAATTGGATTTCCATCATGAGTCGAGGCAAGGGGCAAGCTCCTCTCCGCGTTCGAGACACTCTAGCAAATGTCCCAGGACCCCACTCTGATCCTTGGATCTTCAGGGCCGGTCCTCTCTTACTTTTGAGGATTAGTTATTCCTAAACACACGTTTCCCGGTCCTTACAGACCTATATCCGAGGCGCCTCGTATCCAACAACCACACAGGTGAAAAGTATATAAATGTCAGGGCTGGTAGGTCACTGACACCACCCTAGCTAGAAAGAAACGTCGTGCTCTCCCTGCAGTCACTATCCCGTTTTTGACTCATACCGAGGTGTGAGGCTCGCGAATTCACGCTATACACAAAGCTACGCCACACAGGCCGTGCTTTGATAATCAGCCACAAGACTTTGCTTTTCAATATAAGCCTTGATCAATTGCCACTTACGCGTGCCACACTGGCAATTCACTCCATGCCACTGATGTCCATCGATATACAACCTCTGAGCTCGTACGTCTCAGAAAAGGGCGTTAAGCAAGAGAATAAATTCTCCGCCACCAAACAGATGTATATTTAATAGAGATCAATCAACACAGAATAAAATCCAATGTTAGACACACAATCCATTTACAAGTTCGTTCTGGGTCTGAACGAAACCGGAGGCACTTTCCTCGCATATCCATCCATCTCCAAGTACGTCTAGACGATCACCAACTGTTTCCCTCATCTTGGGTGTACAGCCCAATCAAGATCATCAGTAATCAACCAAATGATGTGAAGACTTCTGGTCTTCAACCACCGTCTTCATCTTCGACATCTCGTCGAATCGGTTATTCAGAATGGGTAGAAACCCGGCCTTTCTGAATAACCCACGTATATAATAAACAAATGTTTCACAAACACACAAACGCCTCATTCCAGTTCAGAATATTCTTTTAATCACAAAATCACATTCTTAGGGAAAGGTTCCCATTAATTTTATCCAAGATAAATTCTTCTAAATTTATTCTTTAATCTTCCTTTGGATATCATTTCAAACTAGTCGGGATTAGCGAACCACACCGAAGTAATTATTTATTTTATTTCCCAATCCCAACTTATTCATCCCATGGAGCAAAACTGGTAATACTCCATATCTAACACCATGGTGTTATCGGTAAAATTAATTACCATTTCACATTCAAATCTAATTAAAGATTTAACTATTGCATTGGTGCAAAACTGGTGGTACTCCATTCTCGATCACCTTTTAGATTTGATAATTTAAATTATCAATTCACATTTTAATCTAATTAAAGATTCATTAAAACTCCACTTAGTTTTAATCTTTTCAAAAATCAACATCTTGCCTTTAACTGGGTTAAAGAACCAATGTCGTCTAAAACATGATTCACGATAAACCCAAATCACATTTGATATTAAACACAAGGCTCTGAATAGAAAATATACCGGCTTATATTCAATATCAAATTCTGAAACCAACAAATATCGTATTAGAAATAACGATATAAAATATATCTTTCAAATTCCCATAACAATATATGTATAGTCACGAAATCCAACATTGAAATATTCCGAAGATAATTTCGATTCAACTCCAGTCCAATCCACATATCGGGAATATTGATTATTTTTAAAATCACTTTCAAATTCAATTTATTTATTTCAAAAATAAATTGATTTTAATTCTAGTTCAAAACTAGTTCATTTCGATAAAAATCTATTTTTATCTTTTCAAATATGGAATTTTTCAGCCCAATTTTTCCCAAATCATTTCTTATGATTTTACACAAATTATAGATATTTTTAATAATTTTATCAAGGTCCGTACAGTCGGTTTCCATCAACAGCCATCGAACTGCGCTTACAGCGGCCTTTTTCAAATTTGATTTGGACATAATTCCAAATCCGACCGTTGGATTTCAAATTTCTAATATTCATTGGAAAGCTCTTTTCGATACGAACACAAAGGTTCTGGTTTAAGGAGAATCCGACGGTCGGATCTCCCGCTATGTCAATTCGAAGTCAATGGTCGAAATTCACGAACTGCCGCGGCGCGGCGTGTTCTATTCAGGCTATTATATATATATATAATATATATATATATATATATATATATATATATATTCGTCGATTTCCTTTTTAAAACGTATTTTTTAAATCGTTTTAAATTCGTTTTCAAAGCCATTTCAACTATATATTCAATTTCAAATCAAAATTGAATTTTTCCTTATAAATTCGATTTAAATTCATTTCAAATTGATTTCAATTCAAATCGATTTTTATTTCAATTTCAGTTCATTTTCAATTTCATTCAATTTCAATTCGAATTCATTTCTATTCACTTTCAATTCGGATTCATTTCTATTCACTTTCAATTCGAATTCTAATTCTTTTCAAAATATCAGATTTTGAAATCACTTTCGATATTCATTATAAAATGAATAAAATCGATATAAATATCGTTCACGTCAAAATGGCGTCAATCTAATCAACACAGCTTTATATATTTCAATAAATTTGTTATTCTATTCAACAAATGAATATATATATTCCATTCAACACATGAATCTATATTTCTTTCAACACATGACTAATCTCAACACATGAGTACTGTCAACACACGACTATTTTTGTTATGTAAAATATTTTATAAAACTATGGTATATATCGTTTGATTTTTAAATCAGACTCCACCGTGAAGTAGTGTCTAATCTAAAATATGATAAAGATGCAAAATTTATTGTTAAAATATTTTACTCAATACATGAATAATTTCAACACATGAATATTCTCAACACATGACTATTTTTATATTCAACACATGAATTTTCTATTATAATATTCATTATTTTCCCGATTGGAATGAGGCCCAATCAATTACCATATAACGTTAATTATATGGATTCCATACAACACATGTATATAATAGCAACGATAAACAATCAACCATCATCCAAAGTGCACCACACAACTGCATAAGCATCAAATATAAATAATTAATGCTTACACAGCCTGTCGACCAATCGATCGACATACAATGAAATAATTGGGATTAGTGTACCCAAATATCATCCCAACACCCGTGTGGGGTTTCAAATCAACAAACACTAATTTTTATTTGTGCAGTTGGGTGATGTGTAAAATTTATCATCCCAATCAATATCAGTCAAATCAGTGCATATAAACAAATCGGCCGATTTGTTTATAAATATTCATTTATTCACTTTCACGTTAAAAATTATATTTTTAACGATAATTAATTTATTTCAACACATGAATATATTTCATTATCTATTTCACATCAACTTCACAAACAAATTTTCACAACATAACAATCAAACAAACAAGCCATCCATGGTCTGTGGATGATGGGTGTCGGGTGCTGCTAAGCACCGTCTGCATCCTAGTATATATATATGTTAGACCAAAAAGTGGTTCTAACACCCAAATTGATTAAAAGCAAAAATGAAATGAGATAAAAATAAAAACGAACACACAGGATTTATAGTGGTTCGGCGAAGAAATGCCTACGTCCACTTGTTTTTCACTATTTTCAATGATTCAGTTGCAAATACAATGAAATACTCACTTGATCTCTCTCACAACTCACTCACAATCACTCAATTGTTTGAAAACAAATAATGAAAGAAGATTTGGATTTTCCGGGAGTGCTGGAATTCGGGTTATGAAGGTAGTTGAACTCTTCAAGTGCCAGAAAAAAAAGATCCTTTTCTTTGTCTCCAGACAGGGTATTTATAAGTGTGAATTTGCTCAAAACCCGATCCGGATCGGAGCCACGTGTCGTCCATCCCATTAGCCTCGGGTTCGGATGAATTATTGTGTTGACAACGCATCAGAGTAATGAACGTTATGGGTAGGAACTGGTCATAGCCGATCCGGATATCCAGGCGCTTTTGCTAGAGAATGATATGGAAAATGGGCTCGGGTCGGAGACACACATATAAGGGGTTCGGATCGGGATACCCGATCCGACCCGGATTGGCTTGGAAACAACGCTCTCTCTTCTTTAATCTGCTCCGCTCCACTCCGATCCATTTCCGTGGCAACCAGGTGGCTTTCCGATCCAATTGAGATTATATTGCCCTCCGATCCGAATAGCTATGCCTTACCAATTTCCTCAGCAACAGTTCACCGATCCGAACAGAAGATTTTATCCGACCCGAACCGATACGTTGCTCTGACCCGACCCGAACAATTGCAGCTGTCCGATCTAGGCTGTAGTGTCTTCTCCGATCCGAAGTCTTCTAATTAAAAATGCTCTTTAATGTCTGATATCTAGACTTTGTGTTGCCTAGTTCACAAAGTAGGCTAACACTTTGCCCCCTCAAAGGATGCTTCTGTTGGAAATGGAGCATGCTTTGATTGCCGTTGCACAACGCCTTCATCCTTCCTTTTGAATACGCATGCCAAGCTGTCGTACTGCATCCTGTTCGGTTCGGATTCCGACCCGAACGGGTTTCTGGTTTGGGTTCCGACCCGAACGGATCTCCTTCTTCCTATACTCTGCAATGGATTAGTGGGCCAAGCTGCGTCATTGGGCTTTTCGAGCCGGTCCGATCGGGAATACGAATAGTCAGCTTGTTTTTTATATAAATTTACTTCACTTTTCTTCTTTTCTTTCATTCACTGTTCTTGCCCAACCGAACCGATTCCACATCGAAGCCCTAGCCTTTCCAAGAAATTTCAAAATTCTCGCTTCAATCTTTGAATCAAATACATAGGTAGTCTTGTAATCTTGAATCTCGTTGCCATAATTGTTTTTAATTTACATTCGCAGTTAAGTTGAACGATTCTAGCAAGTTATTTGACTAATTCCATCATCATGGCTTCCTTCATCCTCCGCCTTCGTCGCTGATGGCATCGGCGCCATTTCGAGGCGTTGGTGGAAGATGTTGAAACTCGTCGTTGAATACTTGAATGCTTAAGCACTCGGTTTTAATTAAGGCTTGGGATATCGAGTTGGGTTCGCTACTTCAGAGAAGGAAGAGGAAGGAAATTGAAGGAGATCGGTTCGGGTGGGGGAACAGTAGGAGAAAAAGGAAAAGAGAGAAATTCACAGAATCGGACCGGGTCGGAGCAATAAGGCAAAGAAATGGGACTTAACTTGTTTGACCGGGTCGGATCGGACCTATGAATAAAATGGAGGTCAAGACTTATGCGCTCGGATCGGACCGGGTTGTGAAACAAAAGAGAGAATAGGTGCATGGTTATTCAGGTTAATCCGACCCGCCCCGAAAGTCAATCCCCGAACCGATCCAGATATATCTCTCAGAGTGTGAGCCTTTGCTTATCCGATCCGAACCTGGTGTCTGCATCCGAACCGAAAACTACTCAATCCAAAACACAAACTTTCGTCCAACTATTTAAAAGATATTACTTCCAACTTCATGAACAGTTAGGATAGTGCCTTGCGGACATAAATGAACATTAAGAACTACTCTGACTATCACTTTCTCTTCGAAGTTTCGTCTTACATTGTTGCACCTTTACTTTGCATTTCTCACATTTGCTGCACGCATTTTAGTTCACACACACGCACAGGGGGGTACGGGCTAATTTACTCTAATTCGTGCTATTGCTTCTTCAATAGTTCTATGACAATGAGACCCAGACGCTCTTCCAGACTAGCTGAGAGGAAAGAAGCCCCGGAAACCTCTAACAAAATCACTCTCAAGGATATATCTTCTTCTTCGGATCCAGAATGGGACAGTGAGGGTCCAGACTACGGGGTTGGAAATCGAGAAAGCAGCGAGGCGTCTTCAGAGAACGAAGTTTCTCTGGGTTTTGAGGAGGAAGGAGGGATTGGTGATGATCGAGCCCCTGATGAATTTGAATCGGCCATTATATTGGAATCACCTCCAGACTCCGTTGAATCAACAATCGACAACGATCGACTTATCCGAATTTGCTTAAAGTACGGGATAATGAAAAGGGACACTCTAGTGCCTTAACGCTCTGACCGTCCCCACAACCCTCCAGAAGGATATATGGCGGTCACTCGATTGATGTGCATGGTCGGCGCCATTCCTCCATTCTCTCCCTTCATCGTTGACTTTTTAAGACAAATGCGGATTGCCCCCATGCAGTTGCATCCCAATTCATATGCCTATTTGCACACCTTGTACATGGCATATCGTGAAATCTTAGGCATAGAGCTCACGTTCGATGACGTTCACTTCTTCTATAATTTCAAGCATCGGACTCAAGAGACTCCATCTTTCTGCTACTTTGAATCAGTTCCAAAAAGGAAGATAATCTCTGCACCATTTAGCAGTAAAGCTGGAGATTCCAGACTAGAATGGTTCTACGTGAAGCGACAGCCTGGATGCGCCAGGAGGTGGACAAAATCAAGTAAAGCACTGATTTTCTAAATCCGGGCTTTATACACTTGAATCATCACCTTGACTTGTTTTCCTTTTTGTTTGCAGTCGACAACCCCAAACAGATATCAGATCAGGTGTTCTTTGACCGGATGCACCGACTTCTTAATGGCGATCAGAAATTCTTGACTATCGATGAAGCCCTTAAAGACGAATACCTTCACTTTCATGAGCTGTTATCTGTTTTTCGTAGCATTGGTCATGGGACGGTTCCATACGCATACATTCCTCCAGTGGAGGTAGTCCCAAAGACAGGAGAAGGCTCAGGAGTTCCTACAGCGCCTCTTCAAACTTCACCTTCTCCATCTTCTACACAAGATGATGAATTGGCTAATCTGGCCGAAAAGCATCGTGAAGGATATATTGACCCCGAGGAAACTACTTCTCTAGAAAAGTCAAAATCCTCCCAAGAGTCGTCACTTCATGCTTCCGAGGGGGATTTCCCTAGTACTGATGAGCAAATATTTGGTTTGGGGGATCTCCCCTTACCTGAGACTATATACACTTCAGAGGATTTCAGGAAGGATCCTTTAGTCTTCACCTCTTCTGAAGAGACCACTCCCGCTAAGGCCAAAGAGCCTGCCCGTACTAGTCTAGCTTCAGACTCGGGTTGGTTGGGGGGAAACACACCACTTAGGATACACTTTATATAACGGCATTAGCATTCATTGCAACTCTTTCCTCGTGAATCCATTAATTCTAAATTTTGTTTGTTTTATCGTGCAGGTACGATGTCTCGATCCTACTACGATATCAGGAAGCTTCGTCGCAGCATGTCCAATCCTCCTCAGGATGTCGAGTATGATCGTCGGGATGATCGTGGTAGGGAGGAGAGAAGACCTTATGATCCCTATCGTTCTCGACCCTCACGTTCCCGCTCACCAGTTCGACCGGAACAAGAGAAATATAAGGGTTATCAAAGCCGCAGGGAAGAGGACAGACCACCATCTAAAGACTCCACTTCTTCCCATGAAAAGCGCAGTAGAGAGAGAACTCCTCCAAAAGAAACTGGGTCTCGAAGCAAGCACAAGGTCCCTGCTACTAAACGACCTAGGACAGACAAAGAGACTACCGAATCCTCTTCACACAGGGACACCGAATTATCGATCCCCGCTCCTCCCCCACTAGATGCGGAAACTGCAGTAAAGCGGGCATATTTGGTGGAGCAATTTCCCGAGCACTACTTCGAGACTT
The DNA here is from genome assembly GCA_030737875.1 of Allium sativum. NCBI lineage: Eukaryota > Viridiplantae > Streptophyta > Magnoliopsida > Asparagales > Amaryllidaceae > Allium > Allium sativum. Next base: position 717,637,206 of record CM060912.1, on the reverse strand, counting down.
TGACTTTTTTACCTGCCCTTGAACCTATTTCGTCTAAATGGGCAGAAGAGGCCAAAGCAAAAATAGATGCGGTGGAAAAACAGTATACTGAGATGTTCAAATATTCACGCAATCTTTCTAGAATCATCCGCACTCTAATCACAAATACTGATTCAATGCAAAAGACCGCGGAGGAGGATGCTAAGGCCTTAAAAGCTCTAGGAAAAGATTTGGAAGACACTCAAGCTCAGCTAGCTGTCGCTCAAAGGGACGCTTCTAATTTCAAACAACAATTCGAGGACATGCAAAAGCGTTATCATGACTTGCTTGAATCTCACACTCAGGAGCGCTCTGAATTAAAAAAGCAAGCTGACGAGGCCAAGTCAGAAGCTGCTAAGACACGCCTTGCTTATGCTGAGCTTGAACGGAAAAACGCCGAGTTAGCAAAGAGGAGTGCTGAATTAGAAAAGAAGAATGCCGACTTGGCTTCAAAGCTACTGGAGGCAGAGAACAGAGCTGCCCTGGCTGAGGGCAATGTAGAGTGTGCTATCAAATCTGCGGAAGAGACCCGCAAGCAACTATCAGAGGCGGAGGCTGATATTCAGGGTTTCGGCGAACTAATGATTGAATTCTTCGCACATATTATTCGTCGCCGAAACATTTCTTGGATCGAGGACTATCCATCCACTCTAGTTCAAGTGTGGAATCATATCATCGAGTGGGAAAAAGAGGAACTTAAAGTCGATTCCATTGACGAAGATAAGCTAATGGAGAAATACTTAAGGGATGATGAACCGGAGCGCCTAGCTGAAGGGCGCCGCCTTATTGCTGAGGCCATGGAAGAAGAGAGACGGAAGTCTAAACAAAAAACTGTTCTCGAAGCTGGTTCCTCTTCTTCTGCCCCTGCAACTTCTGAAGTAGAGGGGTATGATCCTGAAAATCCGGGAATTCCCCGAACAACTCTGCTATCCCCCATTCCTGAAACAGCACCAGAGGTAGTAGTCACCCCTGCCGAGAGGTCTTTGGAAGGTATCCCTACCTTTTCTCCTCAATTTTCCAAGGCTATTTCTACCTTTCGCCACGTGATTGAACAATCGATGAAAGACCCATTGTTTTCGCCTGAGTTGATAACTGTTGCTTCTCATTCTGTAGGTGTTGAATCATCCGAAAAGACAGATGTGACTCAGGGAGCCACCGCTGGGGTAAAGCCCGCAGAAAAGGCCAAAAAAGGGGGCGACAAGGCTGCTTCTATAGACTTGGGAGAAGGAAGTGAGCCGATTAAGACCGCCACTCCCCATGATGAAGAAGTGATAGCAGCTTTAAGGGATGATGGCGGTGACGGGGGTCAGGAAGAGGAACCAGAAGTTGCAATAATCGGGGAGTCAAAAAGTGCTGATGACGTTACCTTGGCTGCAATGAAGGCTGATCAAGACAAGCGCTTGCAATTAAAGGCCGAAGAACTAGACCCTGAGGCCCTCAAGCCCCTCGCAGTTGTAGACGCGGGATCAAGGTTAGTTGTTAAGCTCTCAACTAGATCTATTACAGAGGAACTCGCTAAAAAATCTTCTCTTGATTCCAGCGCCCCGCCTTCCGGGAAGAAGTCTACTGGCTCCAGCACCGCATCTTCAGGAAAAAAGAAGTCAAAGCGAATCTTGACGGAGGCTGAGAAAGAAGCAAAGGACGCGGAGAAAGCCGCCAAGAAATCCAAGGCTCATTCAAAATCTAAATAGTGGATTGCCTTGTATCGTTTTAGCATTTAGTGAACCAATAATTGCTGCTACAAAAGTAGCTCCTGCACTTTTTTTAATTTTTTTAGCTATTTTCCTATACAAATTCATTCATTTGTAAATAAAAATAACTCATTTTTTGCAATGTTTGTTTGTTAGTAGTTCTGCACTTATGTAAAAATGCATGTCTATAGTTATGAAACGAAGTTGTGGAGGGGGGAAATATGTGTATACATACATGTCCCCAGCCAATTCCCACAAATTATTTAATGCTTAATCAAGCAATCTGAATGCTCCCGATTCTATGACGGGATAGCACTTCCTGTGTTGTCAGTACCTGTCGTTTTTTCTGGCATTTCTTTTATACTCTCTCTCTTTCTCTTGAGAGTTAGAGTTCGAGCTCAGTCATCTATTTATTCCCCGGTCTTTCAACGGGGAAAGATTTCTTTCTCAGCGCTCAGTCGGAGACGCCTTTATACTCTCTTTCTCTCTGGAAAGTTAGAGTTAGGAGGAGAATTTCTTTTTCAGCGCTCAGTCGGAGACGCTTTTATACTCTCTCTCTCTCTCTGGAGAGTTAGAGTTAGGGGGAGAATTTCTTTTTCAGCGCTCAGTCGGAGACGCTTTTATACTCTCTCTCTCTGGAGAGTTAGAGTTAAGAATGTTGTTTTCTCATTCTTTTATGTCTTATCGCACAAATAGTCGTTGTGCTTCTTTTTATGTCTAAACTATTTTCAACCTTTTTAGGCTGTGAATTATCCTGTATCTTATAATCACAACAGAAAAACTGATGAATGTATATATGTAATTCATAAAAGTAAATAACACATAGTATTTTTATAGTGGTTCGGCTAAGTCGTAGCCTACATCCACTTTATAGTTCTTCATTCATATCGTCAGATTTTCCCAAGGCAAGTCGTGCCTTATTACAGAGTTCATAAGAAAAATAACACAAAGTACAGCATTTCTAATCCAAATATCGCATTAAGTGTTGGGCATTCCATGCTCTGGGGACTTCTTCGCCATCTACGGTCATTAACTTGAAGGTTCCTTTTTCAAATTTCCGTTGAATGACAAAGGGTCCTTCCCATTTTGGACCAAGGTGAGGAAGGGATGGAAAGACTCTCTTTAGCACCAAATCTCCTGGTTCAAAAGTCCTGAGGCGAACTTTTTTGTCGTAATAGCGTGCCATCTGACGCCGATGTCTTGCCGCACGCAAATCTGCTTCGTCCCTTTTCTCTTCGACTTCATCAAGAGACTCAAGTAAGAGTGCCCGATTCGTCATCGGGTCATAATATGTCACCCTGTGGGAAGGAACTTCTAGTTCAACTGGAATTACAGCTTCTGAGCCAAAGGAGAGAGAGAAAGGGGTATGACCGGTGGCCGTTTTAAATGTTGTTCGATATGCCCACAAAGCTAGGGGCAATTCATCAACCCACTTTGCCCTTGTACGCTCTAATCGTTTCTTGAGGATGGATTTTATTACTTTGTTTATTGCCTCTACTTTCCCATTCGATTGCGGATAGGCAACTGCAGTATATCGTTTGTCTATCTTATACTTCTGGCAGAAATTTCTGAATTCAGTACTATCAAATTGGGTTCCGTTGTCAGTTATAATCATCCTTGGGATCCCGAACCGGCATATAATATTTCTGACCACAAAACTTATCACCTTTCTTGCTGTGATCTTGGTCAAGGGCTCAGCTTCCACCCACTTCGTAAAATAGTCCACGGCCACTATTGCATACTTTGCTCCTCCTTTAGCAATTGGTAGAACTCCAATGATATCAATTCCCCACGTGGCAAATGGCCAAGGACTCACCATTGATTTAAGTTGGGTCGACGATGCCCTGGGGATTTTGGCGAATCTCTGGCACTTATCGCAGCGTCGTGAATAATCAGCTGCATCTTTATTGATCGTAGGCCAGAAGTATCCGTACCGCAATATCTTCTTTGCTAAAGTTTGACCTCCTGTATGATCTCCACACTCACCTTCGTGTACTTCTCTTAATACACGCTTGATGTCGTCGTGTGCTATACATCGTAACAGGGGCATAGAAAATCCTTGCCTATAAAGAGTATCATCTTGTATGACATATCTGGTAGCTTTGCGAACTATAGCTCTTTTCTCACTCTTCTTTGATGGGAGTGTCCCATTCTTAAGGAAATTCTTAATTGGAGTCATCCACGACTCCTTTTATGGTTCCGCTTCAAAGGCGAATTCAATTTCCATTGACTCAAAGCTTGGTGATTCCAACGTTTCAATTGGAATTATTTCAGTCTCTTCTGGATTGTCGGAACTAGCCAGCTTTGCCAGCCTATCCGCTTTCTGGTTTTCAACTCTGGGAATGTGTGTTATGTTGTACCGCTCTAAGCTATTCAATAGCTCTCTCACTTTCCTGAGGTAGGCGATAAGTCGAGGTCCTCGAGCCACAAATTCCCCTCGTACTTGGCAAACAACAATTTTAGAGTCACAGAATATGTCTAACATTTTTACTCCGAGGTCTTTTGCAAGCTTCAGCCCGGCAATCAGGGCTTCATATTCAGAGTCATTGTTAGTCGCCGAAAATTCTAATCGCAGGGCGTAATATAACGAACGTCCTTCGGGAGTGACTAAGACGATTCCAGCTCCGGACCTTCGGTCGTTCTTGGCTCCATCTGTATATAGTTTCCACGGATCTATCTTTAACTCATCCTCGGACTTAACCACTCTGTCATCGACTACTTCCTCCTCTGGAATGGTGAACTCCGCAATAAAGTCTGTTAGAGCTTGCCCCCTGATTGACTTTCGTGGTTGAAAATTCAAATCAAACTGACTTAGTTCTATGTTCCATTTGATCAACCTTCCCGATGCTTCGGGTCTCTGCAACACCTGCCTTAAGGGCTGGTCGGTGTATATGGTTATTGGATGAGCTTGGAAATAGTGACGAAGTTTTCGGGATGCGATCAAGAGGCTGTAAGCGAGCTTCTCAATTTTTGGGTAGTTGCGCTCTGCCGCTGCTAATTTCTTGCTTACATAATACACTGGTCTTTGTATTTTGTCTTCTTCTCGAACCAGGGCTGTGCTAACGGCGTGAGCCGAGACTGCCAAGTAAACAAACAATTCTTCATGATCCACTGGCTTTGACAAAATTGGCGGTTTCTCTAGCAGTTCCAATAAATTTCGAAAGGCCTCAACACAGTCCGGAGTCCACTCGAAGTTCTTCTTTCCTCTTTTAATCAAATCAAAAAACGGAACGCATTTGTCTGTGGCTTTGGAGATGAATCTACTCAGCGCCGCTACTTTCCCTGCAAGACTTTGGACGTCTTTAATTCTCCTCGGCTCTTCGATATTTCTAATCGCTGCTATTTGGCTAGGGTTGATTTCAATTCCTCGGGAGCTTACAATGAAGCCAAGGAACTTTCCCGATGCCACTCCAAATGAGCATTTCAGAGGATTCAATTTCATCCGATACTTTCGTAGGATACCAAACATTTCCGCCAAGTCTTGCGTATGGCTGGAGGACTGTTTCGATTTGACAAGCATATCATCCACATAAACTTCCATAGTTTTTCCTATTTGATTATAAAACATTCTGTTCACCAAGCACTGATAAGTAGCTCCAGCGTTTTTCAATCCGAATGGCATTACAACATAACAATATAATCCCAAATTCGTAATGAAGCTCGTATGTTCTTGGTCTGGCACGTGCATAGGAATTTGTTGTATCCAGAATATGCGTCCATGAAAGAGAGAAGTTCATGACCTGCTGTCGAATCTACAAGCTGATCAATCCTGGGAAGTGGGAAACTATCTTTTGGGCAAGCTTTGTTTAAATCTGAAAAGTCAATGCAAGTCCGCCACTTTCCGTTTGGCTTCTTTACCAAGACGGGATTCGATATCCAGTCGGGATATGTCGAATCTCGAATAAATCCATTCTGCTTCAACTTCTCTACTTCCTCTTTGAGAGCGGCCGACCTCTCTGGGCCCAGCATGCGTCTCTTTTGCTTCACAGGCGGATGTTTCGGGTTTACATTCAATTTGTGACTTATAATGGATGGCGATATCCCACACATGTCAGCATGGGTCCAGGCAAACACGTCTAAGTTTGCCTTCAAGAAGTCCGTTAGTTCTTTAGCTCGACGTGGATCCAATTGAGAACAAATTTTCAAAACTTTTGTCAGATCAGCTTCATCAATAGGAATTTCCACTGTCGCTTCATTAGGAGTTGCATTCCTAGCCTCTGGTTCCTCGTCTTTTCTGGGATCCAGGTCTTCAGGCGTTCCTTTGGGCAACTCCTTTGGGGTCAATCTCTCTAATTGCTATGCCGAGCCCCCCTTTGAGGGAGACGAGGCATCTTTACTTTCAACGTTAAGTCCTTTCATCAACATCTTTAATTCGGCCACATAGCAGGCCCGTCCGGAAACTTGATCCCCTCTCATTACTCCAGTTCCGGCTTCGGTTGGGAACTTAAGTAACAAACACCAAGGGGCGATACAAACTCTGAATTCAGCAAGGGCAGGCCTCCCCAAAAATGCATTATAAGGCGAATCTACGTCCAATACTACGAACTGGAGCATCCGCACTCTTCTACGTTCTCCTTGCCCCAGGGTCACGGGCAACTCTATGTATCCCATGGGAGCTGTCGACGCCCCGTTGAAGCTTCTAATCCATCCTTCACATGGCTTCAAATCTTCAGATTCAAGCTTCAACTGATCGAATGACTTTTTAAATAAAATATTGACAGAACTTTCGTTGTCTACTAATACCTTATGGACCAAGGCCGGCCCAATGGTGGTAGTAATAACCAACGGATCATCGGTGGGTGATTGGATCCCAGTATTGTCTCGGCTGCGGAATACCACGCCGTCAAACATGGTCTTCTGTTGTTTTATGGGGGTGATATCTTCCAAATCATCACCCTCATTCACATCTAGGTGCTTGGCAGCATTTACATATTGATCCATTGATCTGAAACTTCGGATTGCCGGGTGAGGTCCGCCTACTATGGAGTTAATAACAATTCCTTTACCTTTCTGCTGCGCTGTAGGCTTGGGAGCAGGTAGAATCTGTTTTGGAGCCTGCTCTCCTTGCCCCCTGTCCCTCGGGGCAACCTTGTATTCATCCAACTTCCCTTCACGCAGCAGCTTCTCAATCACATCCCTCAAATGCCGACATTCATTGGTTGAATGCCCATGAGTTCCATGAAACAAACAAAATTTCCCTGTCACCATTTCTTTCTCGGTCGAATCACGAGGTGGCGGTCTTTTGTACTGTAACACATTGTACGTATCCAGGTAAATATTTTCCAGGGTGTCGTTCAATGGTGTATAATTCTCGTAGTTCCGGAATCGGGGTCTTTTGTTAGGATCACTTCCCCTATTTCTGTTTCTTCTGTTACCGTTCGGATTACGGTTATTGTTGTTGTTACCCCCGCTTCCAGCATTGCTGTTTCCACCCTTGTTTCCTACATTTACTTCAACCTTGCCAGAACTTTCCCCAGACTGTTTCACGGCGATATTACTCTGCACATTCTCCTTTGAAGCCGTCTCAAACTTTCTCTTTCGGTTTGCCCTGGCCTCCTCTCGCCTTAGATAAATATCGGCTTTTTCGTAGAATATCTCCCTTGTGGAGGGTGTTTTCCCAGAAAGGTAATCTCCAAACTCAGATTCAGGATCGACTCCTTCCTTCAATGCCATCAGAATAGTGGGCTCATGCAGGTCACTGACCTCAGTCACAGCTTGGTTAAAACGGTCAAGATATGCCCTCAAAGACTCTCCTGGTGCCTGCTTGATTCTCGATAATTCAATAACACTTTTGGACTTTCGGGCATGGAGTCGGAACTGGTTCATGAAACGCTCGCTTAGTTCCTTGTAATTCGAAATCGAACGAGGGGGAAGTCGGGTAAACCAGAACAGCGCCACATCTTCTAAGTAGATTGGGAATGCTTTGCACTTCACTTTATCAGGGGCAGCAGCAGCATTCATGAGCCACGAGTATCGCATCAAATGCTGTCCCGGATCAGTCCTTCCGTTGTACTTGTCCATCTGTGGCAAGTTAAAGAGTCGGGGAAATTGGAAGTCGAGGATATCGTCGGTGAAGGGAGTATGGCTTCGCTCAATGCCATAATCTTCATTTGTATAGTTCCGGCTCTCGGACATGATCTGGCGAACCATTGCCTGCACATCAGCATTAGTTAGGGGCCGCTCAGGTTCCCTGGCCCTAGTATCCGAGTTCCTTCTGGGCTCTTGTTCAGGAGATGCCCTTCTTCTTCGAGCTGCCTCTGCTCGATTCCGTTCCCTACGCTCCCGGTCGATCTCGGGAGGAGGGGACTGGAGTCTTTGCCCCCGAGTGGGGTCATTGTTTCCTAGCGCTCGTGCAATATCCTCACGAGATCCCAAAGATCCAAATGTCAGCTGCTCCACGTGCTGAGGTCGTTCGAGCGGCCTTCGTTCACGGGGCCGCTCTTCCTCGGAAGATGAAGATTGATCCACTGGTGTGTGACGAACCGGTGATGGAGTTCTCTGTCGACGGAGTTCACTAATCTCCCGACTCATGAGCCTCATATTTTCCTGCATCATGAGATTAGTGCGCTCGTGAACTTTCATAGCCTCCCTTGTGCTCTCAAGCATGTCAAGTAAGCGTGAGAAATCTCCTTGAGTGATGGGCGCAGATGGATTGACCTGATCACTAACCCTGGTGGCTGGAATCGGAGCATTCGTAGGGACTCGAGTAGAGGTTCCAGCTTCACCAAGCATCAGGTCGGATCGGAGGTAGGAGGTCGGGTCGGTTCGGAGCTGGGGGGCCTGGTCGGATCGGTACGTGGCAAGCTGCTCGGGTCGGTTCAGATTGGGGGAATGCACTGCTTCAGAATCTCCTACCCAGATCGGATCGGAGCTCTCCCCCTGTTGGCGGCTCGGATTTCCTGCATTGGTTCTTCCTGCTGCTGAACTCTGCCCCCGAGACCTCGTTACAACTGCATTTTGCTGATCTTCGCCAGCTCCATTTCCTCGACCAGATTGAACTTCTTTGCCTTTTCCTTTGGCCATGATTCTTTGACAATCACTTCAACAAATATAAAAGAGTGGAGAAACTTAAGGATTAACTTCTTTGAACTCAACGGTCCAAAAAGTAGAAAGAAATCCCGGAAAATAAAGAATTCAGATGAGGTTTCTCAGTGAAAGCACCAAAATGTTAGACCAAAAAGTGGTTCTAACACCCAAATTGATTAAAAGCAAAAATGAAATGAGATAAAAATAAAAACGAACACACAGGATTTATAGTGGTTCGGCGAAGAAATTCCTACGTCCACTTGTTTTTCACTATTTTCAATGATTCAGTTGCAAATACAATGAAATACTCACTTGATCTCTCTCATAACTCACTCACAATCACTCAATTGTTTGAAAACAAATAATGAAAGAAGATTTGGATTTTCCGGGAGTGCTGGAATTCGGGTTATGAAGGTAGTTGAACTCTTCAAGTGCCAAAAAAAAAGATCCTTTTCTTTGTCTCCAGACGGGGTATTTATAAGTGTGAATTTGCTCAAAACCCGATCCGGATCGGAGCCACGTGTCATCCATCCCATTAGCCTCGGGTTCGGATGAATTATTGTGTTGACAACGCATCAGAGTAATGAACGTTATGGGTAGGAACTGGTCATAGCCGATCCGTATATCCAGGCGCTTTTGCTGGAGAATGATATGGAAAATGGGCTCGGGTCGGAGACACACATATAAGGGGTTCGGATCGGGATACCCGATCCGACCCGGATTGGCTTGGAAGCAACGCTCTCTCTTCTTTAATCTGCTCCGCTCCACTCCGCTCCATTTCCGTGGCAACCAGGTGGCTTTCCGATCCAATTGAGATTATATTGCCCTCCGATCCGAATAGCTATGCCTTACCAATTTCCTCAGCAACAGTTCACCGATCCGAACAGAAGATTTTATCCGACCCGAACTGATACGTTGCTCTGACCCGACCCGAACAATTGCAGCTGTCCGATCTAGGCTGTAGTGTCTTCTCCGATCCGAACCGAAGTCTTCTAATTAAAAATGCTCTTTAATGTCTGATATCTAGACTTTGTGTTGCCTAGTTCACAAAGTAGGCTAACAATATATATATATATAACTAGAAAAAGAAATTTAGAGTGAGAAGTTCTCATCGATAGCTATCCCAACTCCACGACACTTCTTTTATAGAAATCTTCGTCGTTCTCGCATTTTGTCACTTTCGTTGCCCGTAGCCATTATATATATAAAAATTACATTTTTATATTCTTGCCATGTATATAAAAATCATATTTTTATAATTACTCCATAGGATAAAAATTCTATTTTTACACCGCTACTATATAGTTAAAAATTCTATTTTTACATCGATGCTATATAGATAAAAATTCTATTTTTATCACGCTGTTCTCTATATAAAAATTTCTCCTTTTTAAATATAAAGCACCTTTTCAAATATAAAGATAATATTTTTATATTCACTATTATATATAAGCTCTATTTTCACTACACTACCTATGTAAAAATTATATTTTTATATTTCATATATCATAAAAATCATATTTTTATATCTCATGTCATATAAAAATCGCATCTTTATTATTTCTATTATATAAAAATCACATCTTTATTATTTCTATTATATAAAAATCGCATCTTTATTATTTGTATTATATAAAAATCGCATCTTTATTATTTCTATTATATAAAAATTCAAACTTTTATATTATAAAAATTCAGTCTTTTCTATTATAAAAATATATAAATAAAAATCTAATTTTTATTTTAAAACCATTTCATGATAAAGATAAATAAAACTGAATTTTATATTCCTAAAACTAATTACATTAATAAATTAAAATGAATATAAAAACTCACAGCTTATTTGGATTTCCAGAAGGGGGAGAAGGGTTTCACGTTGCTGAGGAGAGGGGAGGATGAGCCCGCGGGTCCAGGTGGGTGTCGGCAGGCAGGGGGTGCGGCTTTGATTCGAGGAGAAGGGACTGGAGGGGTGGCGGTGCGATGCGGGTGAGGTCGGGAGGGGGCAACCCGACTGAGAAGGAAGGGGGAGGTTGCGATTTTGATTCGAGGAAGAGAAGAAGAGGTGGAGGAGGATGAACGCGGCTTGGGGGAAGAAGGGGGGAAATCGCCTGAGGCGGTGGCGAATGGGGAAGGTGGAAGCGGCGTCAGGTGGTGTGGGCTGAGGGTGAACGACGGGATCGATCAGATTTTATTTATTTATTATTTTTTTTCGTTTTGATTTCTGAGTGGAAGAGAAAGAGAGGGGCCAACGGGTTTTAAGGGGAAGGGGAGAGAGGTTTTATTTTTTTAATTATTTTAATTTCAAAAAGTTGACTTTTTCATACGACATCTTAACGAGGCCCACCGCCTGTCGTCTATAGTGTTTTACCCCCATTCCGAACACACTGGGATATGTATCGTAAGATGATTCGACCATTTCGATCATTTTTCGTTGAATTTAAAATATAAATCTTTATATATTCAATTTAAACGCACATTTCAATTTACCAGGGTCACATACTAACTCTATAAATCCCAGAAAAATATTTTCTAGCTTCGTATTGACGATACGGTCCTAACAAAACTAGTTTCGTCGAATTCTGAGACCGTTGGAAAAATGGCCATTTTCCAGTCGATTAAAATCAACTAAAACTGGTCAAACGCGTTTTCCTTTGCCACGCTCACATATTGATTCGAAAAATTATGAAATTTGAAACCTAGCAATAATTTGACATCTCGGACCCAACAAAAGTGGTTTCGTCGAAATCCGAGGTCGTCTGCAAAATGGCTATTTTTAAGGGCCTGAATTCCATAGCGACTATTCAGAATTTTCAACTGGACATATCTTTTGATTCCCGCTATGAAATTTTGATTTTTCGGATTCGTTGGAAAGATATTCACAATTAGATTCAAATATTTTTGGTTTCACTAAAATCCGGTTTATTTTGCACCCGGTACATTCAATTGAAGTTTGAAATCGAATTATCGAACTACTGCGCCATTTTCAATTCCTTTTATAATTATATATAATTATTTATATTCTAACGACGACGTATATAATATATACGTTCGAATTATATTCAAACTAAATTTTCTCGTCGTTTATTATTTAAAATAATCTATTTTAAATGTTCAAAAATCGCTAAAATTGCCAAAATAAAATTTTTAAACTGGCCCAGATTTTCGGGTTGTTACAATCTCCCCCACTTAAAACTTTTCATCCCCGAAAAGGAACAAAGTCGAAAGTGGTTTGATTAATCAACTCTACGTTCGATTTGGCTTCCGTTCTCCAACATTTCAGTTTATGAGAATTTTCAAATTCTTCAAAAATTTGGCTAACACCCGGAATTTTCGAAAAATTTCGCCATAACCTCCTTTGTACGGGGAGAGGTTTGGAAATTTATTGGGCCGTATTAGGTACCCAATAAATCCTAATAAGCATACACATATTTATAGTGATATATTCTGGTGTTTACAGGGGAGCGTGTATTATTAATAACTCCATAGAATAAATTCTCGTCACCCTGTCAAAGCCTGAGGGAGTGTGTATTTTAAATGCTCCAGAGGATAAATCCTCGTCACCTCGTCCCGTGTGGGAAATAAACTGTCCATGTGCCGTATCTAATAACTAGAGAGACGTGATTATTGTCAACTCTAGACCCGTGTGGGGTTTTTATTAATCTGGCAATTTTATCGTTACAATTTAAATAGTCCATATCAGTCATCAGTTCAACCTGTAAAATATAGTCATCGTCATACAAGCCTCTCGCTCGTATGGTAAATCTTCCACCTCGTCACACAAGCTCCAAATGCTTATGTGGTATATGATGAAGTATGCCTATCTTCCAGAAGTATGCTATGTAATGTAGTTCAAAATTAATTGTTGTTATCCTATGGCGATGTTTATTATTTCACACAGAATAATCAGCACTCCGCATCCAATGGCACTCACAGGAGTTGATATAATAATATTTCGCATCCAACTCATTAAGGTTTACCTATTTGTCGGGCACGCAAATAAAATCTTTACTCAACAGCTATCCAATTTCCTGTTCAAATATATATAATGCACAAGTATATATTTCTAACTATTTTCTAATCAGTTCAATGTGTGATTTAATTGAATAAATTTGTTCTGGTTTTTATTGATGATATTCTAATCTTCTCTAAATCAAAGGCCGAAAAGGAACATAACAATGGAAGCCGGAAAGGAACGAAGCCGAAAGTTGTTTAACAAATCAACTCAACTTCCATTATTTTGACTACGGCTTAAGTTCTTCAACTTTTCAGTTCCTAAGAACTTTTCAAATTTTTCAAAAATTTGGCTAACACCCTAAATTTTCGAAAAATTTTGCCATAACCTCCCCTGCATCAGGAGCAACGGGAAAATCCCGAAATTGCCATATAGGCCTTCTGATCTCAAAAAGAAAAAGAAAAAGCCAAGCGGCTAGCCAATCGGCTCATAAAATCATCATCACCCAAACAAAATAGTAAATTATGGTAAACATGTACCTATTTGTCGGGCAAACAAATTTTATTCTTCTGCTCTAGCCTCCTTGCTATGACCTGTTCAATGTAAGTACATGTATATGCATGCAAATGCGACCACTTTTCAATACAATTCAATATTTGATTCAATTAGGCTAAATGGTTCAAAATTATCAAACAAATAGACAAACAACACAAACATCAATTAATTAGTGGATTAACGTTTCAAATTCATAATTTTGATACATATGCAGAAAATCATGTTTTGATGCCAATTCATAACAATGTATTCTAGCTATATTAGTTTTGGTTCTCAGACCAGTCTAATGGAAATATATAGAAATAACACCTTCGAAACACGAACATAAATATTGATGATGCCATGGTCATTATCAACATCATCTCTGGGCGACTAGAGTGTAATTCTATATCTATCCAGTATATTAAAACTTCGAATATACGTTCATGACGCATATACGTGAAATCTTTATATACTCGATTGTCCAAATTCAAAATAAATAAATATTCAAATACGTTTAAAACGAATTAAATTTTCAAAACAAAATTGTTTTCATTTGAAAAATATACTCTTCACACTCGTTCTAGGATACTACTGATTCTATCTCTAACGAGTCATTCTAATTGGATATTACTAATCCAATATCTGATGAATTCTTTCGTATGGTTCTAATGTGTCTTGTTCTCGAGCTCTGTAAACCAAAGCTCTGATACCAAACTGAGACGACCCGAACTTCCCCTTGAAGGAAAGCACGGATAGAATTGAGGACAAGACAAAATAGAACGCAAACAGAAGAACATTTCATTGTTATTACAACAATTCCATCAGATACAAGAATATACAGAGTATAAATGAATAAATTACATTCAACAAACATCATAGATTTAAATTACATTTAAATACATCGCAGCGGAAAATAATACAAAAGCACAACTAGAAGTAATACACGGATACAGAGCTTTCCGAGCATCGTTCCAGCTGTAAATCAGGATCCTGTGAATATAAATCTACAAACCAAAACTACTAGCTGCCCGTGCGGAAAATAGGGGCACCCAGAGTTTAGGTTAAAACAATAAACTCCAGGTCAGTCATGTGACTGGCGTGAGAACTAAAACAGTTATTTAAAACTTTACTTTAAAAGAGAGTAATTCAAGGGACCACGCCGTATAACACGGAACGGGTTTCCTCCCAAGAATACTAGTGCATATAACAAAACAGCGCAATGCTTTTTGGAAAAATAAAGCTATTATAAGACCCAGGTCCCATCACACAATGCAACGCAAGCCGGAGGATAGGGTTTTCCCTTATAATAGCCAAATAATGCTTGATATGTTTAAACAAGTCATTTGATACTATCATAGGTGTATAGTGTCAAAACATTTTCAATCATAAATATCAATCATAGATGGCATAGGTACCATATATCATGTCGCCATACTAGTTCTACAATTAAAACCGTAATATCACGTATTGGAAATTGGATTTCCGTCATGAGTCGAGGCAAGGGGCAAGCTCCTCTCCGCGTTCGAGACACTCTAGCAAATGTCCCAGGACCCCACTCTGATCCTTGGATCTTCAGGGTCGGTCCTCTCTTACTTTTGAGGATTAGTTATTCCTGAACACACGTTTCCCGGTCCTTACAGACCTATATCCGAGGCGCCTCTTATCCAACAACCACACAGGTGAAAAGTATATAAATGCCAGGGTTGGTAGGTCACTGACACCACCCTAGCTGGAAAGAAACGTCGTGCTCTCCCTGCAGTCATTATCCCGTTTTTGACTCATACCGAGGTGTGAGGCTCGCGAATTCACGCTATACACAAAGCTACGCCACACAGGCCGTGCTTTGATCATCAACCACAAGACTTCGCTTTTCAACAGAAGCCTTGATCAATTGCCACTTACGCGTGTCACATTGGCAATTCACTCCATACGACTGATGTCCATCGATATACAACCTCTGAGGTCGTACGTCTCAGAGAAAGGCGTTAAGCAAGAGAATAAATTCTCCGCCGACAAACAGATGTATATTTAATAGAGATCAATCAACACAGAATAAAATCCAATGTCAGACACACAATCCATTTACAAGTTCGTTCTGGGTCTGAACGAAACCGGAGGCACTTTCCTCGCATATCCATCCATCTCCAAGTACGTCTAGACGATCACCAACTGTTTCCCTCATCTTGGGTGTACAGTCCAATCAAGATCATCAGTAATCACCCAAATGATGTGAAGACTTCTGGTCTTCAACCACCATCTTCATCTTTGACATCTCGTCGAATCGTTTACTCAGAATGGGTAGAAACCCGGCCTTTCTGAATAACCCACGTATATAATAAACAAATGTTTCACAAACACACAAACGCCTCATTCCAGTTCAGAATATTCTTTTAATCACAAAATCACATTCTTAGGGAAAGGTTCCCATTAATTTTATCCAAGATAAATTCTTCTAAATTTATTTTTTAATCTTCCTTTGGATATCATTTCAAACTAGTCGGGATTAGCGAACCACACCGAAGTAATTATTTATTTTATTTCCCAATCTCAACCTATTCATCCCATGGAGCAAAACTGGTAATACTCCATATCTAACACCACGGTGTTAACGGTAAAATTAATTACCATTTCACGTTCAAATCTAATTAAAGATTTAACTATTGCATTGGTGCAAAACTGGTGGTATTCCATTCTCGATCACCTTTCAGATTTGATAATTTAAATTATCAATTCACATTTTAGTCTAATTAAAGATTCATTAAAACTCCACTTAGTTTTAATCTTTTCAAAAATCAACATCTTGCCTTTAACTGGGTTAAAGAACCAATGTCGTCTAAAACATGATTCACGATAAACCCAAATCACATTTGATATTAAACACAAGGCTCTGAATAGAAAATATACCGGCTTATATTCAATATCAAATTCTGAAACCAACAAATATCGTATTAGAAATAACGATATAAAATATATCTTTCAAATTCCCATAACAATATCTGTATAGTCACGAAATCCAACATCGAAATATTCCGAAGATAATTTCGATTCAACTCTAGTCCAATCCACGTATTGGGAATATTGATTATTTTTAAATCACTTTCAAATTCAATTTATTTATTTCAAAAATAAATTGATTTTAATTCTAGTTCAAAACTAGTTCATTTCGATAAAAATCTATTTTTATCTTTTCAAATATGGAATTTTTCAGCCCAATTTTTCCCAAATAATTTCTTATGATTTTACACAAATTATAGATATTTTTAATAATTTTATCAAGGTCCGTACAGTCGATTTCCATCAACGGCCATCGAACTGCGCTTACAGGGACCTTTTTCAAATTTGATTTGGACATAATTCCAAATCCGACCGTTGGATTTCAAATTTCTAATATTCATTGGAAAGCTCTTTTCGATACGAACCCAACGATTCCGGTTTAAGGAGAATCCGACGGTCGGATCTCCCGCTACGTCAATTCGAAGTCAATGGTCGAAATTCACGAACTGCCGCGGCGCGGCGCGTTCTATTCAGGCCATTATATATAATATATATATATATATATATATATATATATATATATATTATATATTTCGTCGATTTCCTTTTTAAAACGTATTTTTTAAATCATTTTAAATTCGTTTTCAAAACCATTTCAACTCTATATTCAATTTCAAATCAAAATTGAATTTTTCCTTATAAATTCGATTTAAATTCATTTCAAATTGATTTCAATTCAAATCGATTTTTATTTCAATTTCAGTTCGTTTTCAATTTCATTCAATTTCAATTCGAATTCATTTCTATTCACTTTCAATTCGGATTCATTTATATTCACTTTCAATTCGAATTCATTTCTATGCACTTTCAATTCGAATTCTAATTCTTTTCAAAATATCAGATTTTGAAATCACTTTCGATATTCATTATAAAATGAATAAAATCGATATAAATATCGTTCACGTCAAAATGGCGTCAATCTAATCAACACAGCTTTATATATTTCAATAAATTCGTTATTCTATTCAACAAATGAATATATATATTCCATTCAACACATGAATCTATATTTCTTTCAACACACGACTAATCTCAACACATGAGTACTGTCAACACACGACTATTTTTGTTATGTAAAATATTTTATAAAACTATGGTATCTATCGTTTGATTTTTAAATCAGACTCCACCGTGAAGTAGTGTCTAATCTGAAATATGATAAAGATGCAAATTTTATTGTTAAAATATTTTACTCAATACATGAATAATTTCAACACATGAATATTCTCAATACATGACTATTTTTATATTCAACACATGAATTTTCTATTATAATATTCATTATTTTCCCGATTGGAATGAGGCCCAATCAATTACCATATAACGTTAATTATATGGATTCCATACAACACATGTATATAATAGCAACGATAAACAATCAACCATCATCCAAAGTGCACCACACAACTGCATAAGCATCAAATATAAATAATTAATGCTTATACAGCTTGTCGACCAATCGATCGACATACAATGAAATAATTGGGATTAGTGTACCCAAATATCATCCCAACACCCGTGTGGGGTTTCAAATCAACAAACACAGATTTTTATGTGTGCAGTTGGGTGATGTGTAAAATTTATCATCCCAATCAATATCAGTCAAATCAGTGCATATAAACAAATCGGCCGATTTGTTTATAAATATTCATTTATTCACTTTCACGTTAAAAATTATATTTTAAACGATAATTAATTTATTTCAACACATGAATATATTTCATTATCTATTTCACATCAACTTCACAAACAAATTTTCACAACATAGCAATCAAACAAACAAGCCATCCATGGTCTGTGGATGACGGGTGTCGGGTGCTGCTAAGCACCGTCTGCATTCTAGTATATATATATATAACTAGAAAAAGAAATTTAGAGTGAGAAGTTCTCACCGATAGCTATCCCAACTCCACGACACTTCTTTTATAGAAATCTTCGTTGTTCTCGCCTTTTGTCACTTTCGTTGTCCGTAGCCACTATATATATATATAAATCACATTTTTATATTCTTGCCATGTATATAAAAATCATATTTTTATAATTACTCCATAGGATAAAAATTCTATTTTTACACCGCTACTATATAGATAAAAATTCTATTTTTACATCGATGCTATATAGATAAAAATTCTATTTTTATCACGCTATTCTCTATATAAAAATTTCGCCTTTTAAATATAAAGATTTCACCTTTTCAAATATAAAGATAATATTTTTATATTCACTATTACATATAAGCTCTATTTTCACTACACTACCTATGTAAAAATTATATTTTTATATTTCATATATCATAAAAATCATATTTTTATATCTCATGTCATATAAAAATCGCATCTTTATTATTTCTATTATATAAAAATCGCATCTTTATTATTTCTATTATATAAAAATCGCATCTTTATTATTTCTATTATATAAAAATCGCATCTTTATTATTTCTATTATATAAAAATTCAAACTTTTATATTATAAAAATTCAGTCTTTTCTATTATAAAAATATATAAATAAAAATCTAATTTTTATTTTAAAACCATTTCATGATAAAGATAAATAAAACTGAATTTTATTTTCCTAAAACTAATTACATTAATAAATTAAAATAAATATAAAAACTCACAGCTTATTTGGATTTCCAGAAGGGGGAGAAGGGTTTCACGTTGCTGAGGAGAGGGGAGGATGAGCCCGCGGGTCCAGGTGGGTGTCGGCAGGCAGGGGGTGCGGCTTTGATTCGAGGAGGAGGGACTGGAGGGGTGGCGGTGCGATGCGGGTGAGGTCGGGAGGGGGAGACGCGACTGAGAAGGAAGGGGGAGGTTGCGATTTTGATTCGAGGAAGAGAAGAAGAGGCGGAGGAGGATGAACGCGCTTGGGGGAAGAAGGGGGGAAATCGCCTGAGGCGGTGGCGAATGGGGAAGGTGGAAGCGGCGTCAGGTGGTGTGGGCTGAGGGTGAACGACGGGATCGATCGGATTTTTTTTTGTTTATTATTTTTTTTCGTTTTGATTTCTGAGTGGAAGAGAAAGAGGGGGGCCAACGGGTTTTAAGGGGAAGGGGAGAGAGGTTTTACTTTTTCATACGACCTCTAAACGAGGCCCACCGCCTGTCGTCTGTAGTGTTTTACCCCCATTCTGAACACAATGGGATATGTATTGTAAGCTGATTCGACCATTTCGATTAATTTTCTTTGAATTTAAAATATAAATCTTTATATATTCAATTTAAACGCACATTTCAATTTACCAGGGTCACATACTAACTCTATAAATCCCAGAAAAATATTTTCTAGCTTCGTATTGATGATACGGTCCTAACAAAACTAGTTTCATCGAATTCTGAGACCGTTTTAAAAAATGGCCATTTTCCAGTCGATTAAAATCAACTGAAACTGGACAAACGCGTTTTCCTTTGCCACGCTCACATATTGATTCGAAAAATTATGAAATTTGAAACCTAGCAATAATTTGACATCACAGACCCAACAAAAGTGGTTTTGTCGAAATCCGAGGTCGTTTGCAAAATGGCTATTTTTAAGGGCCTGAATTCCATAGCGACTATTCAGAATTTTCAACTGGACATATCTTTTGATTCCCGCTATGAAATTTTAATTTTTCGGATTCGTTGGAAAGATATTCGTAATTAGATTCAAATATTTTTTGTTTCACTAAAATCCGGTTTATTTTGCACCCGGTACATTCAATTGAATTTTGAAATCGAATTATCGAACTACCGCGCCATTTTCAATTCCTTTTATAATTATATATAATTATTTATATTCTAACGACGACGTATATAATATATACGTTCGAATTATATTCAAAATAAAATTTCTCGTCGTTTATTATTAAAAATAATCTATTTTAAATGTTCAAAATTCGCTAAAATTGCCAAAATAAAAAATTTAAACTGGCCCAGATTTTCGGGTTGTTACAATCCAATTGCAGTGTTACTTGTTTTTATTGATAATTACAATTTTAGTTATCGGTTCAATTAGATTTGTTCTGAACTAAATTGTAATTTCAATTTTATCCCATCTCCAAGATTTGTCTAACTCGCCTAAGAAATATATAAATAATAAAATAAAAAATTCCTCCCTGTGTTCAACCTGCATATTACACGATCTGTGCGCTTGCAGTTATATTTTAAAATTCGCACTTTTCTGCTTCTTAGAAAGCGTCGATCAAGTTTTTGGCACCATTGCCGGGAGGTAACAATTAAATTTTATTATTTATTTAATTTCTGATTCGTGTTAGTTTTTATTTTATTTTTTTCTTTTTGTTCTCTTATATATATTGAAGACAAATTCTTGATTAGTTAGATTTGGTATTGTTAATTGATACTATAATCTTCTAAAAAAGAGAGAAAAAAAACTTTCTAAAGTTTCTTGATTTTTTTTTCCCTCTTTTTTTTTTGTTTTGCATTTTTTTCCCCTCTTCATCTATTCCTTCTTTCCATTTATTCCTTCTTTCCAATTTTTACTTTATTTTTATTGATCATTTATTTTGCCAAATTTTCCAATTTTTCTTTAATTTCTTTCCATCTATTCCTTCTTTCTTTTTACTTCTTTCCAATTGTCACACTAGTTTTCATTCTTTTACAACAATAACCCAAAAAAAAAATTACAAATTCTCTTCTAGAATATTTCCCTTATCTGCCTTTAATTAATTCCCTGCTTTGCCATTTATTTCTTCCCACTTTTGCAATTTCCTTTATTTCTTTCCAATTTTTTTTCCTTTTACATTTACAACAACAATCTCATACCGATCTCTCCCCATCTTGCTACCATCAACCTCCCTTTCATCATCTTCTACCACAACTGCACAAATCTATCACACTTCTCCCCTGTTCAACAACTTCTCTACCATCTTCTTCTTTACATATTAAAAAAAAGAAAATTCCTTTCTTCTTCTTCATCCACAAATCTACTACCCACAATCACCAATTCCAACCTCATCTGCTCAGCAATTAAACACCAAACCTTCACGCACTTAAATTAAGTTATGTCCATCACCGCCCCTCCATCACAACCATACCATATCGCAAACACCACATCGCATACCCAAAGCCATATTCCTCTCAGCAACTATCATCTTCAATCCACCACCGTATCACCACAACATCATCAAACTTCCACAGTTACAAACTCAGAAATTCCGAGCCCTCTCTCTGTCAACAAGGCTCTCCACCCTCAACACCTTCCTACTCCATAACCCGACCAACCCTCTTTCATAATTATCTACCACGTTCAAGCATATCACCAGAACCTTAGACCACTGCCTTCTGCCGCAAGTCGTCAACTTCATTCTACAGAACCTCCGAAGACCACCTAAAATCACGTCCAGTTCTGTTCAAACGCCTACCATCTACATCCCCAATCTTCCCCACCTCCATCATCAAATTCACACCAAGTTCTGCCTCTTAAATCTCCACAAACCATACTTGAACTTTCCCACTATCATCTCATCATCCCACCAGTAACAACACCACGTTGATCCTCCCCTCTCAGACCGCCGTTCATCTACAAAATCGCACCCCAAATTACACAACTCGCAGACCTCAAATTGGAAATCGAAATCAATTTCGATTGAAAAAAAGTTCCGCAATTTGTTTCCATTTTTTTTGGGAACCGATTTGTTTTGATATAAAAAAGGAAGCACGACGTTTTTTTTTTTTTTTGTTTAGGATTCGACTTCTTTTGTTGCTGAAGAAAAAGGAAAGGACGTGAGTCCCTTTATTGCTGCGGTTGCTTTGTAGAAAAGGAAAAAAATGAAAGCATGGTTTGTTGAGTTCGTCAATTTTTCTCAAGCCTTGTGTACGTGTCTTTTCTAAAAAAAGAACATGAAAAGAAAGAACTGTTATTGTGTGATTTGTTCTAGAAAGCGTGCTTTGTTGCATTTTTTGCTGAATGGGTAGGGCAGATTAATTTTATATGCATATAGACTTGGGACTTGTTGAGTCGTAACTGTCCTATTTACCGTTAGTTATCACTGTTCAATTGATTTTTTTTTTCTTTTTCTTTCTTCCCATTTTCTAATTCACAAGTTCTTTGATTGAAAAAAAAATGAAAAAAGGGTTTGAGGAAAACCATTTGTTTCATGCGTGAGTTTTGTTTTCTTTTGGAAGGAGTATTTTATTTAGTGCTTGAGTCTTATTGTTTTTTTTTTGTTAAGCTTAGTTTTTATTTATTTATTTTCTATCCAAGCTTAGTTTTTTTTTCCTTTTTTTCCGTTTGGTTTAGTTACTAGTCAGCTTTTAATTTTTTTCCTTTCTCTTTAATTTGTGTTATTTATTTTCTTCTCCAAAAAAAGGAAATCATAAATGAAGGGATGAATCAAAGGCAAAAGTGAAGAGCAACAAACAAAGAAATCAATGGACAAGCGATTGCAAATAGTTGAGTTTGAAGCGTAAGCACTACTCAAATTTTTTGGACTGACCGCCATACCCCATTGTTAAATTTTCTAACTTTACAGGTGCTCTACTGCAAAGATTTTTTTATAGAAATTGCTTGTAAAAATCTTCTGTAGGGCAGCGACTTGCTTGTACAATATTTTAATTTTCTACAATTTATTATTCTGTAATTGTTCTATGATTGGAATTTTTGAATCTGTTTAGTGAGGCATGAATTTACATACCTGAACTCATCACTCTCATAGATTTTCAATTATAAATTTTGATTTGATTTTTGAAATAATATAATTGAAAAGCGGTGCTTTGTGAAGTGATTGTCTCGTATAATTGGATCGCGGATATATAGTTGTTCAATTTATTGAACTATTAGCAAAAGAGGTTGCATACTACCCGTAAAACATTGGTCGTATCCCTTAGTATTTATACTATACGTGAATGGCCATAAGACCCTCTTCCCCCTTCTAATTGAGTCAGTTAATTAATAGAGCACAACTCCGAATTTTATACTATTTTGAAGGGGTGTTGTTATTAGCACTTCGACTATTGTTAAGGGGGGTCATTTTTTCAAAACACTCCACTCTTTGAAAAATTGTTAAGGGGCCACACAAACATATTATTTCATACTACTCAATATTCCCGGATTTCCCCTTCAAATTAGATTAAATAAAAACTTATTCGACAAGAAAAACCGAATTAAAATAAGCAATTCGTCACCACTGCACCGAATGCAGCACGTAATCAATATGTATTCGACCGTAATATGTCAAAAATTAATAATCATTTAAGTGCATTGCCTTCGTAATTATAAAATTTGGCTTATTAATGTCGACAAAAAAAAATAGTTCGATCCTATTCATCTGAAAACGCTTATCCATTAGGGTTTAAGAAAATCGATATATGTGAATTGAAAAAAAAAATACTATGGCCCTTGCAAGTATTTTGTTAAGGTAAAATTATCTTTATTTGTTAAGGGGCTAAATGGGTAATAATGTAAAATTACCTCTATTTGTTAAGGGGCTGCTTTCCTCATTGGTACTCCCCTTAACAATTTTAGAAAAAAATAAAAAATTGGTCCCCCCCTTAACAATATTTGGAGTGTCAATAACAATAACCTTTTGAAGTGAGAATGATTTTTGTTTTGTTGTGGCTTCATTAAAATGTTTGATTCAAAAAAATCCTTAAGAGAATTGTGTGATAATAACTTGCGTAGACATCCACTGGAAGAGTATGAGTATGAACTACAACTCATGAAACAAGATTTTCCGAAATTTCGTGAGCCCAATGTCGACAATTTTCAAAATTTTCCAAGTGACCAACATTTTCAGAATCATGGATTTGATCGAAATTGCGGTTTCTATTTAAATTTCAATAATTTCGATTATGGGCCGCATTCACATCAAAATAGTTTTGAATCCCAATATAGCCTTGATACACATCAATATGGGGTTGTAAACCAAATTTTCAAAGTTATAGCCCATATCAACATCTTGAAGATAACCAGAATTACAATTTTCCCTCGAATTTCAATAATTTCGGTTACGAACCTAATTTTCAAAACCAAAATGATTTCCAATATCATTGTCATTTTCCTAAAAATTCAGACAACCAACACAATGAAAATAATATTGATCGTGAAATTGATGTGGACTATAATTTTGGGAATCAAGAAATATAAAATGAGAGCTCTCAAATCAATAATACTGAAGAATATCATCTTAACATTCTTAGAGAGAGGGTAGAAAAGCAAGGTAGACAACTTGATGAAAACGATAGACAACTTGATGAACTTCTTTGTTTAATGACATCTTTTAAAGAACAACTCGAACAATAAATCAAATTCAAACATGCGATGAATCAGAAAATAGTCCATTCTTTACTGATAGTGAAAATTTTCAAACAACAACTTTGGAAATTGAGAATAACGATCTAAATGAAGTCGTTCACAATTCTGTAAATGATTTGGACTTCAACACTTTTCAGGAAAAAGATTTAAGCTCAGATTTTGATCTTTCTCTTTCGGGGTGCTAGCAACTTGAAATCTTAGAAATTGAACAAAATAGAAATGTTGAATTTTTCGAAAACTCTAAACTGGAGAAGGATTTTAATGAACATGAATTTTTTGGATTGTATGAAGATGAGCTGCTAAATGAGGATGAAATAGAATCAAGACACCAATCCAAGTTTGAAAATTTTGATTCTGAGGTTTTAAACGACAACTTGAAATTGTCAGTGTCGAAAACATGTTGTCCAGTAATGAAATTGAGAAATGTGATCATATAGTCTTGAACAACACTCAGAGTTCAAATTTCACTGAATTTATATACGATCACAAATTTTGAATAATTACACTGATAATTTGTTGAACACATAAATTATTTTTGGAATGTTAGCTTGGTTGAAAAACTTCATGTTAGGATGACACTGGACATTTATTTATTAGACTATAAATCTTGGTATAAAGATGAGATGGTTTTCAAAAACCTTTGCTTATTAAAAAATATGCCTAGGCATAGTGGGAATGAGATTCATCGGGCTAGAAACCAAGTGTGGGGGGAAAAGTTGGTGGCATTCTTTGCATCGCATGCATCGGAAATACAAATATCATTGTACATATGATCCATTCTTACAAATAATTAAATTGCATTTCATTTTACAAATCATTTTACATTTAATCCATCATTGGGTTATATCTTTCACATTTAGGAAATGTGTTTACAGTGTGGACACTGTTTAGTTCTAGTGTGGGAGGGAGTCTGCATTACATCCTTTTTATATTATTATTTTTTTCTCTTTTCTTTTTCATTTTCATGCATTTAGATAGAACCATCATACATTTTAGATCGTAGTAACATACCATAAATTATTATTTTTGAAAATGTCTCATTTTAGATTGATACAATAAAATAAATTAACAATTGTTAATCAGTTGATCGTAACTTTTTCTCTCAACTAAGATCGAATAAGAAATATAATGAAAAGTTGAATTTTGAGGTACAATAATGTAACTAGTATATAGAGAGATTCTTAGGTGATGGCCATTAAGTTTATTCTAAACTGTAGTCTTTGTTTAATGAGTGGAAGACTTAAAATACTTATATTGGCTTTTTGAGTCTTTAAAACTAAGTTGTGTTAAGCTGAATTCGCGTAATCTCTTATGTTCTTATATTTCGAATAATAATAATAGCAATCCAAGGGTATCCAACATTGCTTGTAAATATAGCGTTTTGTGTGCAAACC
The DNA here is from genome assembly GCA_030737875.1 of Allium sativum. Taxonomy (NCBI): domain Eukaryota; kingdom Viridiplantae; phylum Streptophyta; class Magnoliopsida; order Asparagales; family Amaryllidaceae; genus Allium; species Allium sativum. Next base: position 717,611,286 of record CM060912.1, on the reverse strand, counting down.
CGCCAAGCTCTATCTGACATGTTGTTAACAAAGTCAGCGTCCATATATCTTAGTCTTATTTTATGAGATTGGACACCTAAGGATTACTGACATGTTGTTGACAAAGTCAGCGCCGGTCTGCACAATCCGTCAAGCTCTTTCCCAACTCTCCATCAGTCTGAAAGGCAGTGCATTAATGGTGTACCTTAGTCTTTATGTTAGGTGTGTAATTAATTGTAAAGCTTCATTTTTATAGAGATAGAGAATAAGCGATGATGCCCAAACATTTCTTTACCTTATTGATTTGACTAGCCATAAACAAGGAAATTAGAATACCACTTTACAAATTGTGACAAACAAACTAAGAATTTATTTCATGGCTGCACTATGTTATCAACCGAATCAACTGGCCAAACTAGAGTTGAACATTGAAAACTTGAATTATATTGAAAATTTGTGACAAGTTAAGGTATGTAAAATAAAATCAACTGATTAGAAATTGTTAACTTAATTTGTTGTACCACTTTTCTGAAATAAGTCATGTTTTCATTTTTATTTTCATTTTGCATATGTCTGTTTCATTCATATAGTTGCATTAGAACCATAACGTATTGCATTTGGATTTTGTGGGTAGTATCCTGTGACGGCCCACCCCGCACCAGCCGGCATTTCCTCTGAAAGTGCGTTGTACACATGCCTGACTAGCACGAAACGGTCGCCAAAGAAAGGAAAGAAGAGAATGAACTAATCAAGAACCTATAGAATGTCTTACAGCGCATGGGATAAAATATAATAACAACATACTTGACATAAAACAGGCGAGACAGTGCATAAGCTGAAAACTAAAACTACACATCATAGCAGCGGAAAACCAAATACATCTTATGTTCCACATCACCATTATTACAACTTTTCAAACTGTCTCTAAGCAAAGCAAAGGAAAAGGTACACTACTAATGCCCAAAGTAGTGACCCGCAGCGACACAGGGAGAATATCATTATATATATATATATATCATACGTGGAAGCCTCCTGCTCGTCTCCGGTACAGCTACTCGTGCATCACCAACTAACCTGTCTCTAGTCTGCACGTGAGAGCACCCAGAGTAATAAGAAGAGACATAAAACTCTGGGTCATACAAAAAATCTGGTATGAGTGATAAGCAGCAAAACAGAACAATAACAGGTATACTAAACCATACCTAAATCTGGACCTGCAACCAAAGAGTTAGCACTACATATTGTACAATACTCTGAGATGCCACTAACACATGGTGCAAAGAATACGGGGGTGGGGGTGTGCATGTCATAGTGATGGCAAACAAATCAAGCATAGCAACCATCCTCACATCTCTCGCTCAATGCGTAAAGCATACGATGTCCACCACTCTCAACCACTAGACCCATCGAAGTAGTGACGGAGTTCGACTTGTACGACTACTGCTACCACCAAGCTTACCCTACGGAGCTATGGCTAAATATTTACAAATGACCCCGCTTCATTGATCTATAGCCCATTAGTCGTACCTAGACCACTGTGGTCCTGAATCCGTTCATGTACCCCCTACACATAGTGATCCAAAGTTATAGACATCGACAACCCCATAGCACGCGTCCCGCAGCAAAGTCCAACTCATGAAGTCGACTCGTTGGTTCCCATCTGGATCCTAAGTTCTACTACTCATTTGGACTGCCTTTGCATCTCGGGTTTTGGTCTTCATCTCCGGATCGGTTCGGTTCTTTACTTTACTTTACCTTGCCTCAGATCGTGCTCTTGGTTTGGTTTGTGGTCCACACCTCAAGTCTAAGCTCTTCGATTTGGCTTGTGGCCTTCATCACCTCGGATCGGGTCGAGTTCCTCAAGCTCCTTCATGGTGCATCGGTTCGGGTCTGGTATCATGGTTCGGATCGGCCATGGTCATCAAGCAGCCTCCCCTATTGGTTAGGTTCAGAGGTGACTATACGGGTCGGGTCGGATCACTGCACCTGTTCGTGGCTCCTTCACCCGTGGCGTGCTTTCTTAGGCGGTTCATGGAAGGGTGGAGTAGCTCTTGAGTGGCATCAGTTCGGATCAGAGCTCCTTCTCACCAGTAGGTTGGATCGTAGAGCTTCCAGGAGAGCGGGTCGGATCGTGCTTTCCTCCTCCGATCCGATCCGGTTCTGGCAATTTCCTGCAATTCTTTCCAGCGACTATTTTACGCCATACGACGGCGTTTTCGACCAATCTAACTATTCTAATCAATCACAAAGCATACCATACAGTCATAGCAACGTGTAGAAACGACCATAAACACCAAAACATCAATTTAATATGTTAAAACAGATCAAACATAGCCAAAACCTCATATTTCCCCTTAATCATGTTCAAGTATAGTTAATGATAGAATTAGCAAAACCTAACCAAATTAACCCAAGTTTCTAATAGAGGTCTAAAACATCATTTCAAATTTTATAAATATTTTTCCAGATTTTTAACATGTATAATTTCACTAATTATCACTAATTACCCCTTAATTAACCATAATTAGTGAGGAACTATGCAAATCACTCACCTTAGCTACAAAGAAATTACCAAATCTGAAATGATTCTATGTTTGGCGCTGTTCCCAAAGCTATACAGCAATTCTACCTCGATTCTTGTGCTAATCCTCTTTGATTTGATGTAGATTTGGCTTAATTAGCGATTAGGAGGTGATTTGGGGTGTTTTAGAAAGTGGAGACCATGGCTAAACTTGAAGGAACAAAAAGTGGCGGCTGGAAAATGATAGGAACTGAATTTCCTAACCCTGTCAGCCTCCCCATAATCATAATCCCGAAATTGGTTATGGGCCCACTCACTAATCACCCAAATTAGGCCCGGTTAAGCAGTTTTTCACCATCTGAAACTTGTTTCAGCCATATCTCCCAAACGGTTAGTCCGTTTGGCTATTGTGACCACTCTATGGAAAGGTAAACCATCATCCGGATCTAATGGAAGTGGTTTCAGGTCAAAACTCCTTTCCACTCAAAAGTTATGTCCAAAACAAGATCAGCTAGGGGCAAAATGGTCATTTAAAAATCGGCAAAAATCATGAACATGGGAAATAACCCCAATAGTCGTCTCCCAAAGTTACATGACCATACGACTTCGTATGTGAAAGAAATAAATATTCTACGATCCTTCGATGCGTAGAATGCGGGTCGTTACACTCTCCCCCCTTAAGAAATTTCGTCCCCGAAATTCCTTAACCCAAAACATACAAAGGATCCCGCATGCCTATTAATTATATACAACAATCAAACATGCAAAATAAATAAAACAAACCTATCCTAGCATGCGGAAAGATTAAATCAAAACTAAAATCTTACCAGGCGAAGAGTTCTGGATACGTCTTCCTAATGCTCTCCTCTGTCTCTCAAGTACAGTCATTCTCATCCTCGCCCCACTGAACTTTGACTAGATTCACCGCTTTCCTTTGAAGTTGCTTCGTATCAATCCCAACAATACGCGTAGGTTTGCGGTTCCTAACCGCCTCGGGTTCAACTTCGATATCATCCAACTGATCAGGTGAAATAGTCACATCTGGGTCGTGTATGAACTTCCTTAACTGGGAAACATGAAATACGTTATGAAATCCTACCATCTTTTCTGGTAATTCAACTTTATATGCCAAACTCCCAATTTGCTCAAGAACTGGGAATGGACCAACAAATCTTGGTGTCAACTTGCCTCTCCTGCCAAATCGTATCACACTCTTCAACGGGAAAATCTTGACAAACACCAAGTCGCCAATGAAGAACTTTAATTCACTTCTCCTCTTATCGGCATAACTCTTCTGCCTATCTTGGGCAGCCTTCATTCGTTGTCGGATAACCTTAATCTTAGCTGAAGTTTCTCTTATCACATCTGGTCCGAGCACAAACTTCTCACCAGTTTCTAACCAACATGATGGTGAGTTGCACGGTCTTCCGTACTGGATTGATAACTATTATTATATGCAAACTCTACTAGATGCAAATGGTCATCCCATGATCCACCAAAGTCTAATATGCAAGCTCTCAAGAGATCTTCTAATACTCGATTCACCCTCTCTGTCTGTCCGTCGGTTTGAGGATGATATGCGGTACTGAGATGTAATTCTGATCCTAACGCCTCTTGTAAGCTCTTCCAAAATCCACTAGTGAACAACGGATCTCAATCACTCACAATGCCTTTGGATATTCCATGAAATCTCACTACCCACTATACATATAGTTCAGCTAACTTGGCTGCCATCCTGTTTGACTTGACGGGTATAGACCTTGCACTCTTAGTCAATCGGTCCACAATCACTCAAATGCTATCACAGCCCGATCTAGTCCTTGGTAACCCATCAACGAAATCCATTGAGACTTTTTCCCATTTCCATTCTGGAATCTCTAATGGTTGCAACAACCCACTAGGCTTCTTTTGCTTAGCTTTAACTAGCTGGCAATTCATGCATTTGGATATAAACTTCCCAACGTCTCTTTTCATCCCTTCCCAGTAGTAGGTCTGCTTCATGTCTCGATACATCTTGGTACCACCGGGATGTATAGTCAGTTTTGAGTGATGACATTCTCTAAGCACTTCATCTCTCAAACCATTGACATTGGGTACAACTAGTCTTCCATCTTTTCTAAGCCATCCATCTCGATCAAGCCCATACTTGTTCATCCCTTCGTCGATTCCCATCTCTAACTTTGAGATGATTTCTAATAGGTAAGGATTGTTCCTCTGATTGGAACCAATCCGCTCAATCAAAGTGGGTCTGATCGTCAAACTTGCTAACATTTCTAGATCCAATTCGTACTTTGGTCTGAAATCATACCCAGCGATGTACTCCAGTTGCTTCCATTCTGGAAACATAGCCCCTAAACTGGCATGTCTTCTACTCAATGCATCAGCCACCGCATTGCCCTTTCCTGGTGTATATGCGATGTCGAAATCATAGGAAGCTAAGAAAACCATCTTTGTTGTCGTAGATTTAGATCCTTCTGGGAGAAGAGATACTTTAACGATTTATGATCGGTAAACAGCTCAAATCTTTCTCCCAAATGATAATGTCTCCATATCTTCAATGCGAACACGATCGCTGCTAATTCCAAGTCATGGGTAGGGTATCTTTTCTCGTGCGGTTTCAGTTGTCGACTTGCATAAGCTACAACCCTACCTCCCTGCATCAACACAACACCTAGTCCGGTACCACATGCATCCGTATATACCGTCATTTCTTCATTCCCCTTAGAAATGACTAACACTGGTGCACATGTCAACTTTTCTTTAGACTCTTGAATGCATTCTCGCACTTTTCGTCCCAGACGAAAGCTTGATTTTTCTTAGTCAACTGAGTCAACGGTTCTGCTATCTTGGAGAAGTCTTGGATAAACTTACGATAATATCTAGCTAATCCCAAGAAACTTCTTATGTCTGTTGCATTATTGGGCGTAGACTAATCTTGTACCGTAGCGACCTTAACAGGATCCACGGCAATACCATTCTCTGAATCAACATGGCCCAAGAATCTCACTTCCCTCCTCCAGAAGTGACAGTTAGAGAACTTTGCTTTCAACTGGTGTTTTCTCAACACCTCCATCATTATCTTCAAATGTTCCTTGTGTTCTTCCTCTGTCCTCGAATAAACAAGTATATCGTCCACGAATACAAGAACAAACTTATTCAACTGATCTCTGAATACCCTATTCATAAGATCCACAAAATATGCTGGCGCATTGGTCAACCCAAATAGCATGACCAACCACTCATAAATTCCAGACGGCGTCCAAAATGCCATTTTAGCTATACTCTCAGCTTCCACTCTAAGCTGATGAAAACCTGTCGCGAGATCCAACTGAGAGAATACTCTCGCCCCACTCAACTGATCAAACAAATCATCTATCCGCGGTAGAGGATACTTATTCTTCCTCGTTACCTTATTCAACTCGCGGTAGTCTACACACAATCAAAGGGAACCATCTTCCTTGGTAGCAAACACAAATGGTGCTCCCCACTCAGAAACACTTCTTCTGATAAATCCCTTCTTCAAAAGATCGCTTACTTGCACCCAGAGCTCTCGCTGCTCCCTTGGTGCCATACGACGAAGTGGCATAACTATAGGTCTGGCATCTTTCACTAAATCAATACGGAACTTAATCTCTCGGTGTGGTGGAAGCCCAGTCACTTCCTCGAAGACGTCCGGATACTGCCAACCACGGGCAAACCTGACAACTCATCATGCGGGATGTCGAGGGAATTTAGAAAACTAGTCATTACCCCATCACTGGGTAGACCACCATACACTAACCTCTGCCCATCATCCGCTCTAACTGTCACCAAATAGCCCTCACAGTCTACCACCACCCTGTATCTTTGGAGCCAATCGACTCACAAAATAATGCCAAACCCAGTAAAGCCCAAAATAAAGCAATCACAAATAAACATGCATCCATGACTCGATAAGACCACATTATAACAAATCATGCTTAGGCTAGTCGAACCACCAATTGGGTTCGTCACTACTAAAGGTCTATCGACTATCTCGGGTTCCAATCCCAACCTATCTACCAGGTCACTAGATATGAAAGAACTGGAAGCTCCGGTATCAAACAAAATTCTAACAGGAACATCATAAACAGAAAGCATACCTTGAATAACAACATTCTTTCCCTTCTCCGCCGCAGTTGGGGCATTCGACGAAGAAGGGATAACATTAAGGGCATATGCTTTCACCATCTGCTTTTCTTTAGGGGGTTGTGGACACTTGTCCTTGTGATGTCCCACTTGGCTACAGTTGAAGCACTTCTGTCTAGTGACTTTGCTCCACAATTACTAGCATAGTGGCCCTTCTTGCCACAACTAAAGCACTTAACATCTTTCTTCTTCTGGCCATCCTTATTCTGGTTCTGCTTCCTCTTATTCTGAGAACCACTCTTGCCTCCACCGCTTGCTTGCTGTTTTGACTCCTCTGCATATGCGACCTCCGTCTTCGACTTAGGGTAAAGACTTTCCGATCTTAAAGCTTTCCCCACAATCAATTCAAACGTCTCATCGATGTGGTTAATAAGCCTTTCCCCCAAGTATCCATCCAAGCCAGTTATGAACTTCTCGTTCTTCTTCTCGACAGTATCTATTAGGGATAACCCATATTTCGACAAAGTGTCGAATTCGGCAATATACTCTGGGATAGCTCTTCCATTCTGCTTGAGTTCCAAGAATTTCTTAAACATCACTAACTTCTGAGCAGCTGGAATGAACTTATCGCTAAAGCGAACCTTAAACTGATCCCATGTAATCTGATCTTCGGGAGTAGCTGCCTTTATAACATGCCACCAACTCATTGCTCGTCCTTGCAGCTGACAGGATGCTAGCCTTCTCTTCATCGCATCCTCGATACTCAAGTCTTCGAAGATACGCTCGCAGCTATCCAACCAGTCTTGAACATCCGTAGCTGACTCCGTTCCGTGGAACGGCTTCCCACCAAGACTAGTATAATCCTTGTTCAGCTTGGCGAAATCGGCCCTAGGCGCCTGCACCGCTGCACCACCACCATTAGCAGTATTAGAGACTGCCGTCTGAACATCTCTAAGCATCTCCCTCATGAGGTCAGTAAACATCGTCCTCATGTCAGCAGCATTCCCATTATTGGTTCCTCTACCGGCACTCCCTACGTATCGGCTCATCGTTCAATCTGCACAGAGAAAACGATTAACCATCTCCATAGTGGTGCCAGTGCAGTGCGAACTAATAGCATATACATATATATATATATATCTTTTAAAAACCAAAATAATCACAAATACGCGCTCTCATATACGTGTACTATCTCTCCCTGATAACTTCCCTAGGTTAACTATGCAACTAAAGCTCTGATACCAAGTGTGACAGCCTGCCCCGCACCAGCTAGCATTTCCTCTGAAAGTGCGTTGTACACATGCCCGACTAGCACGGAACGGTTGCCAAAGAAAGGAAAGAAGAGAATGAACTAATCAAGAACCTGTAGAATGTCTCACAGCGCATGGGATAAAATATAATAACAACATACTTGACATAAAACAGGCGAGACAGTGCATAAGCTGAAAACTAAAACTACACATCATAGCAGCGGAAAACCAAATACATCTTATGTTCCACATCACCATTATTACAACTTTTCAAACTGTCTCTAAGCAAAGCAAAGGAAAAGGTACACTACTAATGCCCAAAGTAGTGACCCGCAGCGACACAATGAGAATATCATTATATATATCATACGTGGAAGCCTCCTGCTCGTCTCCGGTAGAGCTACTCGTGCATCACCAACTAACCTGTCTCTAGTCTGCTCGTGAGAGCACCCAGAGGTATAAGAAGAGACATAAAACTCTGGGTCAGACAAAAATTCTGGTATGAGCGGTAAGCAGCAAAACAGAACAATAATAGGTATACTAAACCATACCTGAATCTGGACCTGCAACCAAAGAGTTAGCACTACATACTGCACAATACTCTGAGATGCCACTAACACATGGTGTAAAGAATACAGGGGTGGAGATGTGCATGTCATAGTGATGGCAAACAAATCAAGCATAATAACCATCCTCACATCTCTCGCTCAGTGCATAAAGCATATGATGTCCACCACTCTCAACCACTCGACCCATCGAAGTAGTGACGGAGTTCGACTTGTACAACTACTGCTACCACCAAGCTTACCCTATGGAGCCATGGCTAAATCTTTACAAATGACCCCGCTTCATTGGTCTATAGCCCATTAGTCGTACCTAGAGCACTGTGGTCCTGAATCCGTTCACGTACCCCCTACACATAGTGATCCAAAGTTATAGACATCGACAACCCCTTAGCACACATCCCACAGCAAAGTCCAACTCATGAAGTCGACTCGTTGGTTCCCATCTGGATCCTGAGGTCTACTACTCATTTGGATTGCCTTTGCATCTCGGGTTTTGGTCTTCATCTCCGTATTGGTTCGGTTCTTTACTTTAACTTGCCTCAGATCGTGCTCCTAGTTTGGTTTTTGGTCCACACCTTAAGTCCAAGCTCTTCAGTTCGGCTCTTGGCCTTCATCCCCTCGGATCGGGTCGAGTTCCTCAAGCTCTTCCATGGTGCATCGGTTCTGGTCGGGTATCGTGGTTCGGATTGGCCATGGTCATCAAGCAGCCTCCCTTACTGGTTCGGTTCGGAGGTGACTAAACGGGCCAGGTCGGATCACTGCACCTGTTCGTAGCTCCTTCACTCGTGGCGTGCTTTCCCCGGCGTTTCGTGGAAGGGTGGAGCAGCTCTTGAGTGGCATCGGTCCGGATCAGAGCTCCTTCTCACCAGCGGATCGGATCGTAGAGCTTCCAGGCAAGCGGGTCGGATCGTGCTTTCCTCCTCCGATCCGATCTGGTTCGGGAAATTTCCTGCACTTCTTTCCAGCGACTGTTTTACGCCATACGACGGCGTTTTCGATCAATTTAACTATTCTTATCAATCACAAAGCATACCATACAGTCATAGCAACATGTAGAAATGACCATAAACACCAAAACATCAATTTGATTGGTTAAAACAGATCAAACATAGCCAAAACCTCATATTTCCCCTTAATCATGTTCAAGTATAATTAATGATAGGATTAGCAAAACTTAACCAAATTAACCCATAATTCAACCCAACAAAAAGGGATTAGATTTCTAATAAAAATGGAAGTTCTTGGTAGGCAAGGCATTGAAATCACTTCTATTTTTTCTAGATTTTAATATTTCTATATCTTTTTTTAAGGATCGACGAATCAAATGATATTTCTGTTCCAATTTCTGTCGTTGGTGTCAATAAGAAATTGCCGGGCATTTCTAGATATATTACTCAAAAGAATCGACACAATACATCCAGTCGATTAGACTTGAGAAAGTTTTGTCGTTATTGTCGCAGATTTCTTTCGGAAGCAGATGATTATTCATCTGCTGAAATCGATTGGATTGAAATTCAATAAGATAAGAAAATATCAGAAATTTTATAAATTATAAAAATCCTTACTTCTTATATTCTAGAACTAATAAAATAAAATAAAAAACGTAAAATGAAAGTTCATTTTCTTCCCTAACGGAATATCCTCGAACCCGTAGCTTCCGCCTTGACAGGGCGGTGCTCTGTCTTAAAAAACCTCTTGCGGGAAGGCTAGCTAGAGATTTCTTGTAAAAATACTAGCTCCTGTCAGTTCAGTTCAAGTTAAACAAGATATTCCGTTAGGGAAGAAAATGAACTTTCATTTTACGTTTTTTTTATTTTATTAGTTCTAGAAAGTTTCTAACAGAGGTCTAAAACATCATTTCTAATTTTATAAATATTTTTCCAGATTTTTAACATGTATAATTTCACTAATTATCACTAATTACCCCTTAATTAACAACAATTAGTGAGGAACTATGCAAATCGCTCACCTTAGCCAAAAACAAATTAGCAAATCTGAAATGATTCTATTTTTGGCGCTGTTCTCAAAGCTATACAGCAGTTGTACCTCGATTCTTGTGCTAATCCTCTTTGATTTGATGTAGATTTGGCTTAATTAGCGATTAGGAGGTGATTTGGGGTGTTTTAGAAAGTGGAGGCCATGGCTAAACTTGAAGGAACAAAAAGTGGCGGCCGGAAAATGATAGGAGCTGAATTTCCTAACCCTATCAGCCTCCCCATAACCCTAATCCCGAAATGGGTTATGGGCCCACTCGCTATTCACCCAAATTAGGCCCGGTTAAGCAATTTTTCACCATCTAAAACTTGTTTCAGCCATATCTCCCAAACGGTGAGTCCATTTGGCTATTGTGACCAATCTACGGAAAGGTAAACCATCATCCGGATCTAATGGAAGTGGTTTCAGGTCAAAACTCCTTTCCAATCAAAAGTTATGGCCAAAACAAGATCGGCTAGGGGAAAAACGGTCATTTAAAAATTGGCAAAAATCATGAACATGGGAAATGATCCCAATAGTCGTTTCCCAAAGTTACATGACCATACGACTTCGTATGTGAAAGAAATAAATATTCTACGATCCTTCGATGCGTAGAATGCGGGTCGTTACATATCTGCTGATAACCCTCACGAGACACCACTCGTCCTACCAGAGACACCTAGGGGTTTAACGGCTTGTTACATACGCTCAATGCATTCGTGTTTCCTACGAAAGTGTGACCTATCCAGTTTATCTTTTCATTTTTTTATTTTTCTTTCTTTTTACTCGAGGATGAGTAAAAGATAAGTGTGGGGGTATTTGATTAGCACATAAATGTGTTTATTTTATGCTCTTATATCTTATCTTTTTTGAATAAATAAATACTACTTTGGGTATTTTTTTCATGTGTTTTCATAGGTTTAATAATTGTCTCCTTTATTTAATTAAAGACCGCTTATAAGAAAAAAAGCTACTTTCCCATGTCAACAAGTTTTCAGTCATAAAAGAAGCTGTAGCTCACTGGTAAAAGCAAATCAATCTACCATATATCACTAATCAAAAAGAGGAAACCTACATGGAATACCTGAAGTCTATCTTCAAATCTCTTTTATTTGTAAATATTTTATTTCAAGAGATTCAGTCTTATCCCAATTTTTCTGTATTCTTTTATTTTCATGGAAATTTGTGTTGTCTAGTCAATTAGATTTGCTAGAACACAATTGTCATTGCAACTATTCTCTTTATTGATTGACCGTTTGATTAGATTCAACGGTAATCCTAATTTAACATTTCTGTTTGTTTATTTCTATTCTGCAAATTTATTTTCAGCACTCTGTTTTGTTTTTAATCATTGAATTGATTATACATTCGATTAGATTCAAATCTATAGTTAATCCAATTGTAGTGTTACTTATTTTTATCGATAATCACAATTTTAGTTATTGGTTCAATTTGTTCTGAACTAAATTGTAATTTCAATTTTATCCTATCTCCAAGATTTGCCTAACTCGCCTAAGAAATATATAAATAATAAAATAAAAAATTCCTCCTTGAGTTCGACCTGCATATTACACGATTTGTGCGCTTGTAGTTATTATTACAAAATTCATGCTTTTTTGGTTCTTTGAAAGCGTTGATCAAATCACCTTCCTGCTCTCCTGCACATTCAACTACTGCTCCCACGTCACCACAATAACCATATGTCACCAACCTAAACACAACACGCTTTCTTCTTCCTACAAATATCCTAGACCATCCAGTCACCTATAACCAAAAACCATTTCTTTTCTGATCATTCAACAATACAATTACTTCTTCTAAGTGACAATAAAATCGTCCCTAAGTGTACAGTGCTACGACTACAAACATCCATAACAACATAATTCTTACTTAGATACTATTACTTAGTTACACAAACACTTAGATCTAAAGTGATTTATCTTGCTCCCAAGCGTCAAGGGCTAACATTAGCACAAAGAGCAAGTTCGGTGATATGCAGATGGTATATTTTAGTGCAGCACCTCTAAGATAAGCTCATTGAAACAAAACTGACTTTTTTGGTGTTTTCTTAGATCAGTGGTAGCGATAGGAATTAGAAGCAAAATGCTGATGTAATATTTTTTTTGATGAATACGAATGTATGAAACCGAGTCTAACCTATGTGTTGTCTCTAAATTGTTTTTTTATTATGAATGTACAGGAAACTGTCAAACCACTTGAGGTTCTTATTCAAGAGAATATACAAACTAAACAAGAAAACAACAATTTAACAAAACAAGTCATTAAGATAACGTTAGAAGCCAAGCTAATAACTATATTAAAATAAAGATGTCAATGACCTCTTCCTCAAGCAGTAAGACATCTAATTGGACTTGCTGCTAAAGATCTTGGATTTGATCCCTTCAAAATCAATATTCAATATGTGTGCAGGTGTGTGCGTAGAAAATTAGTTAGCTCATAATCAAAAAAATAATGACAATATGGCATATCATGCCAATGATGGTTGAATAAATTATAAATGCCACCTTTTTTGTTTTTCAATGTCTAGTTCGCTCTTCTTAGCATCACTTTGAATAGCCACTTGCTAAGCTTTTCTAGTTCGCTCTTCTTAGCATCACTTTGAATAGCCACTTGCTAAGCTTTTCGCATTTTACTTCATGTTCTTTGCCTTTAGAATCCAACTGCGACTTCAAATTCTCATTCTCCTCGAAAATCCAATGGGAATGGTCATGGGCTAGGCACATCCACAAAAATATAATTATACAACTTTCAGGAAAAACTAAACAGGTTAAGAAAAATCAACCAGTCGTATGACTAATTAGCATAAGACAACAAAAATAGAATTGTAAGGTGAAGAATAATGGGAGAAAGTACCATAGAGGATTCCATGGAGCGTTGAAGGGTAAGAGACCAAATTCAGATCAAAAAGAGTAGTTGTGAAGCCAAGCAACCTTATTCACGTATGATAGACAACAAACCTTCCCTTCTAGATCAGGGAGATCGACGCTAAGTTTATTGGCCTTCGCTGGCGAAATATCACATACGAAACTAATTCCATGGAGCTAAGATGTATGACGTTCGTACCCCAATAGATAACCAAATTCCTCTGAATGTAGAAGATTTTCCAAAGAATCGATAGGAATTAGGATTTTGGATGTCGGGGAGTTAGGTTAGGAAAATCGAGGTTTTGATTGGAAAGGGAAGTTCTCCAATTTTTTAGTTCATTTCACCGAATGAATATGAAGAAATAGAAACTATGTTACTGAAATGAATTAGACTGATCAGAGTAAATGTAGTCGCCTAAATTTTGACCTTCTGCTTAATATTTTTTAAGTAGCCATTCGTTGTCTGCCTTGCTAAACAATAGCATCATGTAAGCTTCAAACGCCACTATATTCTATAACTAATACTAGTTTTTCTTGCAGTGTCTTAGGGACATGTGTAAATTATAACTTAGGTTATAATAAACGATTAAGAAAATGAGATAACTTATGTAATGAGGTGAGTGGTACTTAATTATAAATTAAGTAATCAGTAAATGGGAAAACCGAAACCAGTTGTTTGTAATAAGTAGAGAAAAGGGGGAAATTTACGAAATGTAAGAAGTTGTACTTAATTATAAACTATGTAATCTGTAAACTTGAAAATCTGAAATCTGCTAATAAGAATAACATGTTAAGGCTTGTCCTAGGGACAAGAAGAAATTATAACATAGGTTATAATAAATGGAAAGGAGACTTATTAGTGAACCTTAGTTAAGAGAACTAAGTTAATAAGTAAACAACGATAAGTTGTAATCACAATGTAAGATGGAATTGTGATTAAATAAGAAAGAGTGAGGCAAACTTATGAAATGAGATAAGTTATATTTAATCATAAATAATGACTGACATGTTAAACAGAAAACATGTGAATCGAGATATACTTAATTACATATTAAGTAGAACATGTTATTGTGACTATAAAGTCAAACAAGAACATAAAGGGATTGTGGATTACAGACCTTGAATCACAGTATAGGAAATAACATGTTGTGGCCTTATTAATAAACTTAAAGGGGTTAAGTTATATGGCTGAAACTAATAAGCAAGAGGAACTTGGTAACTTGAATAAGAAGTCAATGTTAATAGGAATAACGAAGTTAAATGGAAATCTGATGAGGTAGAGCAAGCGCATAAATGAATGTTTAAACATAGGGTCTAATAACATAGTAAAATGAGGCGCTTGGACCAGTCTGAGGGTGAATAACCCAACAGGGTAGATCATCGTGGTGTCATGAGGCACGAGGGGAGCACATGTTCATCTAATTATTCTGTCGGCTCCGAAGGACCGGAAGGGGAAGCAAGCGGCTTCTTGAGATACATAAGGTGCTCCTGGTAGTCCTCTATGTGATGACAGATGTTTAGGTTGTGCTCGTAGAGGTTGGGTCTACGCGTTACTATCAGGTGAGTGGGCCTTGACTGCAAAAGTAACTTTGTAGTCAGAATGTTATGACGAGGTGACACTAGGGTGATTCGTCGATTGCCTCAACGGAAGGCGAGGTCGGGATCAACAAGGATAGTAGATCATTAGGTACCCGTCAGCAGCAGCCAGTGGGATGCGAAATGACTAGAGCTAAACCCAAGATGTCATTCACCTTTCACTATCGAGGTATGATGTTTGAGGGGAGACGCCAACTAGATGTTTAGATTGTTTGTTAGGGGAAATTCACTTAGCTCTTGTAGTCTTTACTAGTTGAGGGGAGGCCGAGGTGGGGCCATAGCCACCATGAAAAACAGACCTAAGGGATATCTGCATTTTGAGGCTCTTAAAGACGGGCCTGTACAGATATGGAGTAGCTCCCGACCGAGTTCCGTGTTTCTTGTATAGCCTTGCCATGGAACTTGGTACAGTGTACATGTGAGATTAAGGTATCGAGCTACGATTTACAATACGTACGTGGGAAAGTCTAGATACATGCATGTCTGCTCTGGGTGGTGTATCGTAGACTTGAGTCCATTACTCTGTGATGGAATCTGATTCAGTCGAAGGTGGAGCGTAGTAATGACAGATATATGCGGAATGTAACATTGTTATATAGAGATCAATATGTTACCCCGACATAGGATAAGTGACTATGTACATTTCTATGGCATTACGGTGGAGACCGTGCGAGTGGGGAACCCTGGGGTTTACCTTAATATTAGGGGTAGCTATATATATATATATATATATATATATATATACACACACACACACACTATATTAGGTTAATCCACTGGGAAGTAACTGGGTACGACGTATGTGTAAGCCTTGAGCGTTGTTAACCCAAATAACCTAATAAATAAGAAAATGTGATTGAACGGTATATGTAGGGTTGTCCAAAATGTATAGTTTAAATCCAGTCACCAGAACTTGTGTTCTGATCCCCTCCTCATAATATACTCGCAGGAAAGATTTGTGGCAGGTATATGATAGCTTTGGATACTGGCTAGGCAGTATTATTAATACGGTAAGGCAATACTTGATTATATTATACTTTATCCATTCCGCTGTGAGATATTTTATGAGATCTAGTATATTTTATATCTTTGTCTTTTTTGCAGGATACCAGAGAAACCAACACGGGTTTCGATGGATTAGAATTTTGAAAAAAAATCGGTTTGTCGGAATTCGGGTTGTTACATCTGGTATCAGAGTTTAGGTTTAGGATTCATGTATAGATAGTGAATGAACGTATTTGTATTTTTAAAATAAAATATTATATATATACCTAGATCCGTAGAGTAACCCACTAAATAGAAAGAGTATAATATAGTAAGAATTGGGATATCCGTTTTGTACACTAAAGGAATGAATATGGAAATTTGAGACCCTTAGGAAATTTGGGTGGGAAGTGTACAACATATTTTGAAATAGAGAAAGGAGGATCCCATATGTTAGTATTTTGGATTAGTGGGTTTGGCAGTAAAACCTTGTAAATTGGAAAAGGTTAAAAAGAGAAAAATGGATTAGAAATATATATAATATAGAGATTGACCTTGTGGGAGTGTCTATGAAATCCTAGAAAATTGGAAACCCGCTTTGAGTCTAACCCCATTGTTAACTTTTAAGAACTTGAAATTATAAAAGTTTTTGGAAGATGGTTTATGGTGTTTTCAAGTTTTAATACTAAAAGTTATAGTTTTAAAATATGTAAAGAAGTACATATTGAATTTTGATGTAAAATGGGGTATATTTTGGAAACAATAATTTATTGTGAAATTTTTATCTAAAGTAAAATTCTCTTAGAAAAAGGTGCACATTATAGAGGATGTATAGCTTGCTAGTTTTCTTGTTATATTGCATGAAAGGATTTAAAAGCACAACTTAGAAATTATTCCACTTTGTTAAAATCCTCAGTAAGGGAAGTTTTGAATTCTCTATTCTTTTGAAAATCATTTTTGATAAATTGTTTTAACAAGAGAATTTTGTTGGGCGGACAAAATGAGTTGTAGAAATTAAAAATAGATTAAATGTTTGCACCTTGTGGTAAGAAACTGAACTGACCTTATAGGCAAGAACAAGTTATAAACCTAGTTGAGAAATAGTTGTCCTTATCAGCCCAGTTTTTGTGATTTGAAAAAAAAAATTGATTTACATTTTTTTTTTATATAAAATGACATGTTTTATGGTTTGACAAAAGTAAGTTTTCAGGAGGAAAATAAAGTTTTGACACTTTTAAATTTTTGGAAGAAAATTTAAATGAAAAGGGCTAAACCGTGTTTTCAAAAGTATAGAGTAGGTAAGGATTACTGCCTCGGGAGGACGGGGAAAGTTTTGGGGCTGTGAAGTAAATAGTAAGAATTATCTTGCAATAATGGTAAGTTCCCATAAAATGCGTAAGCATTGAAAAGCCTAGGGTGTTGCTTGAAATAATTGTGGGTACACATCTAGGACTAGTGGTGACTACTAGATAGTAAAGGGCAAGTAAGTGTTTAGATCCTGTAGCTATTTTTTATGTTAGGGGTAAACCATGTTATTACATTTCTGTTAGGATCCGTTATTTTATTCTTGTTGGGTAGTTAGGGTAACACCTAAACCTGTCGAAGATCCTATGGTTTGGACTTTTCTGTTTGAAGGAGAAATAGTCCTGAGACTCTTGGCCCTTAGTACTAGCTGTGTAGAGTGTCTGTTTTCCTATTTTAGTTGAAAGATTAGAAGGCTTATTTGAAAATTGAACTTAGATCAAATGATTAAATAAAGCTAAGAAAAGAGAAATGGTACAACTAAAAAGGAAACAACAAATTCAGTAAAGCAACAAACATGGCCATTAAAGAAAAATGGAAAATTATGAGAAAAGATGAATAAGAGTAAAATTTTCCAAGATAAAATGAAAAAGAAAACCTGTAACAAGGAAAATTTTCTTATATGGGTTGTGCATGGATAGGAAAGTAGGGAATTTATATAGAATAGTTGCATAAAATCCAAGTACAGGTAGAAAAGGTACAAAAATGAAAATAACGGAAGATGTGAAGTTTTTAGTTTTCCACCTTTTTGTAACATAAGAAATCAATCTTAGAAAATTAGATTTTTCTGAAATTCGAAAAAATAAAGTTGGTTGGTAGGATTTTGGATGCAATAATTGGATGAACTGGCTCTTGCTCTGCAAGAATGATGGAAATTTGGATGAAAATATATTTTGATTTTCAAATTATTGCATTCAGGTAGAAATGCCATCATATTTAGGATGTGAGCATCATATTTTAAAATAATTTTTAAAAATTTTGCATACATATAAGAGGTACCACTTAGGCAAAAATGCATTATTATGTTGTATTACACTTTGCACAAGTACATAATGTTTATAAAAATTGGATGCACACATGATGGGTGTATATTATGCGAGGGGTTGATTGACTTTTACCCTGCCAAATTTCGGGGACGAAATTTCCTAAGGGTGGGAGAATGTAAAACCCCGTATTTTTAGTTAAAGATAATAAAATGGGGATAACTTAATTGAATATTCAGAATTAAGAAGAACCGACATCACTGTTGTGTTCACCTTGAAATTCTGGTTCAAATGGATCCCAAGTTTGCGTAAAACGGATAATGTATGAAGAAGTTATGAGCACCAGAAGTTTGTATACATATAAGGAGCTTATATGTATATATATATTAAATAAATTTATCCAGAAAATCAAATTTACGAAGAGGGAAGTGTGAGCGGGAAAGTAGACCGTTGGGGGTATTCAGTGAACATGGACTGTTTTCGGACGTTCTACGAATATGGATTATTTTCTGGACTATATTAATTGCTGAGCACCTATAAATAAGTTTGTAGAGCCTAGCCTAAATCTCATATTATTTGAGACAACGTTTAAGCTCTGCCATTCTTCCTCCTCAAATCTCTTCAGAAAAATGAGATAATTAGTTTAGGAAAATTCTAAATCAAGATCTAGAGGAAAAAATGAATATCAATAAGAAGGTGTTCAGAATCATATGCAAAGTAAGGTAAATTCTTAGATCTGGTCTATTCAATTTTCTTCCTCTTTCTTCCCTTTTTCTTTTAGTAAGAGTTGTGGATCCATGGTTGTTAGGTTCTAAATCCAGTTAGGGGAAACCATGGAATGCTAGATCTAGACCAGGTTCGGGAATTGGAAAGCAATTTGAGTGAGTGGATTTAAGTTATATCATTTTTTATAATGATATAATATCGTTTAACATTCCCCATTAACATGCAATGTAAATCTGATTGAATGATTAAAGTGATGAAATGCTACTTTGACATGTTGGGATATTAATATGTTAAAATATTAATATGTTAGAAATTCATATGTTGAAACGTTTAGTATGCTAAAATGTTCATATGTCGAAACATAAACAGGTTAATACATGTGTAGCGATTACTGTTGTTCTAATTACATGCTAACTTGTGACATTTATGTACTTGGACCCTTATTTGTGGAAATTGGAATAATTACATGTTAAATTAGAATAATTACATGATTTGACGACTTATTTTGAGATGAAATTAATTACATGTTAGGAGAACAGGCGACATAAAATGGGATTAATATGATGACCTGTAAAATATAGATTACAGTGAAAAATTAAAAGAATGGACATATCTAAGTTATATTGAAAATTTACAGTAAATAGAAAGCTGTAACTACACTTAAACATGAGGTTAGATTCAACTTATGGTAGAAGTCTGCCTGGAAATGCCCGGCAAATCCAGCGTCCACAGGTTTTTAATTTAATGTGAGAGGTCTAGTGCGTAAATAAACAAGTAACGGTGCTAAGACACGAGGTTAAGTCAACTTATGGAAGAAGTCTGCCCGGAACCGCCCGACAAATCCAGCATCCATAAGTGGTAGGCTTAATGTGAGCGGTCTAGTACATAAGCATATTGTAACACCCCACCTCCGCTAGGGTCACTCACAAAGGGAATGCACTAGTTTTGGTGGAGTATTATCTAGGTAAACATGCACAGAGATATCACAAGGCAGAACATAAATAAAGCAGCGCTAGAAATTAAAAACCAACTTTTTATTATTTCCAAGAAAAGAGTCAAAAGCTCATATATCCAAGATACAAATTATTCCATTACATCAAGTTCATAGTAAAGAAGCATGAACTTTAAAACAGAAGTAAATTATTCCCCATAAATAGCAGAAGCAGCCATAGCATAGCCCAAGACCAAACCATACATGAGCTGTCAGAAAGCAAGTTGAATCCCAGCTAAGAGCTAGTGTTTCCTCCCTGGGAACCTAGGGGGAAATGAAAGAAAAAGGGGCGAAAGAAAAAGGGTCAGTCATAAAGACTGGTAAGCCCTAGTGACTTTCAGTATGAAAACTAGTAAAGGTAACATGATATGTGAAAACTGGAATTAAACATAAGGATGATAACAGAACTAGTTGGATAATTAAGATAACAAGATAAGTCAAGTCTGGCATCGCATGTTCAAGGTTCGCTGCACCAACTGTACTAGTATTCTAACCCATATCAAGTATTAACCATGAAATGATCCCTTAGCCCAGTGTCATGAAGTGACCCATTACGGGGTGCTACGGTACGATCTACTAATCGATCGGCTCCCTACAAGTCCTAGCTCGTCATGTTTCTGTGTCATACGGCCCTATCCAGAAATGTAGTTACCTGTGTTAGGTCCAGCATAGGGTGTATCAAGTCCTATGGTGCCAACCACTGACACGAATCAAGCACGTACAGTGTAAATCTACGGGTCCCCAATGCTTACTTTTTCAACTCCGGACTACGTGCATGACCATAGCCCGCCTGAACATACAATGACGCACCTACTCAGCCGTCATTCTAGTCACTTACAATCAGCCCAGTAATCGTGCCCTACCCTGCCTAGTCCCAGGGTATCGTGATACATCTAAGTGGGTTACTGCTGAAAAGGACCGCGTAACTAGGGTTTCTAATGGGTCAAGTGTTGTCATTCAAATTCGTGACTTAACCCTATCAAGATCATGTATCAAATTGGTTAAGTGTGTTCAAGCAGTTCATGACTTAACCCTATCAAGTCATCGTGTCAAGTTGGTTAAGTATATTCAAGTGGTTCATGACTTAACTCTATCATGTGGCATTAATTCATTAGTGCACGCCAACCTCTCACATTAGACTAACTGTTGTGGTTACTGGATTTGTCGGGCAGTTCCGGGCAGATTTACACCACAACATAGTCTAACCTCGGGTTTTTACGTGCGATATGACCAACTACCCACATTGGATCCTATTGTTTGCAGCCACTGGATTTGCTGGGCAGTTCCGGGCAGATTTACACTGCAAACTCAACCCAACCTCGAGTTGGCCATTTTCAAGTTTATCTAACTGTCATGCCCACGTTCAAGTTTTCATGTTTAGATTCATGTCGAGTTTTCAAGTCATGTTTTATGTCAAATCGTGTCAAGTTCATGTCCATATTCAGGTTCAAGTCATAATAATGTTCATGTTCAAGTTTAAAGCTAATTCATATTTTACCTAATCTACCCAAATCGTATTCCATCGCACGAAGGTTCGAATCGATACAAATAAACCTAATTAGGGAGTGACATAAAAAGAAATGGGTATAAGGTGGTAAGAGTGATTACTAGCATAGCATGATATGACTTGAAATAAAACATTACTGGCATATGAAATATTGGCCTCAAACATAAAGATTCCAAATCTAGCAAGATAAGGTACTAGTCAAAATAACAGTTGTCACAAGGTGATGGTATAGTCATGGTAACGACTGTCATAAGGTGATAGTATAGTCATAGTAACGATTGTCATATCACGGTACGACTGTCATAAGGTGATAATCATAAACATGTGGCTAATAACAGATTCAACATGATAATAATCTCTTTTTGATTTACAACATGAATAGGCCCCAAATCGATGTCATAGTAATATTCAAGAGTCAAGATCCAAGATGAACAAGAATGAATGTAAACAGTCATCATACATAGGTCCAATTTCAATTTTACATCATATTCATAATACATTTACAGTTTAAATCTGAAAATAACTGGGGCTTACAGATCGTGGTTCGAGAATTAGAAAAAGAGAGTCGTTTGTTGCTTAGTCAAGTCCTAATAGAAGTCCCCTAATCAGCAATTCCTTTAACGCAGTCTCAACATAGTAGAAGCAGTCCCCCTCTCAAAATTTTCAACCAGAATCAGAGCAGCATAAGGTCAGAAAGAAATTTGGTGTAGAGAGACTGGTGTTAGGGGCTGTCTTTATAGGGTCAGGTCAATGAATGTGGACAGAAATGAGGCCAAATACATCAGAGTGAATCTAGCTTCAGAAATGGGCGCGGGCACCAGGTCGACACTATGGTCGACTTGGCCCTGGGTAGGTCGACTACATAGTCGACCCCCAGGTCGACCTGGTCCTGGGCGGGATTTTTCTTGCCCAGTCCATTTGGAGGTTTGAAATTCGAATTTTGAATTCGAATTGAGTCTGTTTTGAATTTGAAATTTTTTGAAAACTTCGAATGGTCATAACTTGGTCATACGGACTCCGATTTTCGAAAACTCGGACTCGTTTCCAAGCAGAATTTCGAGACGAACGCAATAGCGTAACCCGTTTCCCTTGATTCTTATTTTAAAAATTAATTCTGCCTTGATTTATGGTTATTACATGTTATAAAAACACGGGTTGTTACATTCTCCCCTCCTTAAAGGATTTCGTCCCCAAAATATCTAAGTTAGGGAGGATGTGTCCTACCATCCAATCAACCATCTACTCAAAGCATCATCCACAGGAAACCATTGTCCTTAAAAGACTTCTAGTGTTGTATGAACATATGCAGAAAGTGTGTGTATATGAACTTTATCTAATGCAAAAGATCAGGAGGTTACTGATTCAGTAAACCTCCTTAATGCAAAATATGTTAGTGTCATGAATCCAACATGTATGCAAATTCCTAGCATAGTTTATAATCTCTACATGAGTGCACAGCCATTTATCCATATGCAACATCCAAGTGATAGCATAACAAATTCCATCCATGTACAAGTATAAGCACCCATGCATATGCAACATGAAAATGTGACTGAGCCGATCTAGTGCCTAATGTGTGTCATGCATCCACTAGCAACCATTTGCAACCACTTACAACCATTTGCAACCATCAACCATAACATGTTTCAATCACATGTTTACATCCATACGGTTCTACCTAAGGTTCTCAAGATCGAGAAGATAACAAGACAAACATAGATATTAGAAGCATGATACGAAAAGGTTTTCAAGAGATCGAGAATGTACCCTAAAAAAGAAATGGGTAAAGCGCGCGTATCTTTTCTTCGGTTTCCCAAGTTGCGTCCTCTTGGGCTTCACTCCACTGCACTTTCACTAGCTTGACTTCTCGATTCCTTAGATTCTTAATCTCTGTTCCTAAGATACGAATTAGAACTCGCCTCAATGTTGCTTCTTTCTCCACTTCCACGTCTTCAAGGATGCTTGGCTCAACCACTTCGGCTGACTCATGCAAACACTTCCGGAGATGCGAGACATGAAAGACATTGTGTACTCCAGACAACTTCTCGGGTAAGTCTACCTTGTAGGACATCCGTCCAATCCTCTCAATGATGGGGAACGGTCCTACAAATCTTGGTGCTAGCTTTCCAACTGATCCAAAACGAACTACATTGCGTAATGGAGAAACCTTTATAAAGACCATATCTCCGACTTCGAACTCTAAGTCTGTTCTTCTCTGGTCCGCATAATATTTCTATCCATCTTGGGCCGTTTTCATCCGTCTTCATATCAACTCAATCTTCTCAGAAGTGTCCCTTATCATGTCGGGCCCAAGTATAAGTCTGTCTGTCGTCTCCTACCAACAAGTTGGCGACTTGCACGGCCTTCCATATAGGGCTTCGAACGGTGCCATTCCGATGCTAGCTTGGTAACTGTTATTATACGCAAACTCCACGAGAGGAAGATGGTCTTCCCAAGTACCACCAAAGTCAAGAATGCATAGCCTCAGGAGATATTCTAGTACCTTATTTACCCTTTCGGTTTGTCCATCCGTCTGTGGGTGATAGGCCGTGCTTAAGTTCAGTCGTGTTCCCATTGCTTCTTGCAGACTATTCCAAAACTGGCTAGTGAAAATCGGATCACGATCACTAACTATACTAGAAGGAACTCCATGCAATCGTACTATCTCTCAAAGGTAAATAGACGCTAGCCCTGATGCGGTCCTCTTGCTCTTCACCGTAATGAAGTGAGCACTTTTCGTGAGTCTATCAACTATGACCCATATGCTAGTATTTCCCTTCCTAGACCTAGGCAGTCCATCCACGAAATCCATCGAGATACTATCCCATTTCCATTGCGGAACCTCCAAAGGATGTAATAGCCCACCGGGCTTCTTCGACTCGGCCTTTACTTGTTGGCACACCATGAACTTTGAAACGAACTCTGCCACGTCATTTTTCATTCCATCCCAAAAGAAATGCGTTTCATATCCCTGTACATCTTATCCCCTCCGGGATGTATAGTCATCTTCGAGTGGTGCGCTTCTTCTAGAACTCTCCTTACTAAGTCTCCCACTTGTGGGACACATAACCTTCATCGCGCCTTAGCCATCCCTTGTCATCTATGGCATACCTACTGAGGCGACTTGACGTCTCACCTCTAATCAGCTTGTGCATGATTTCAACTAACTGTGGGTCTTCCTTCTATGAAGTCCCTACTTGATCTAGGAGTGTAGGTCTTAACTCAAGAGATGTAAACGTAGCAGTCAATGACTCAACAACAGGTGTAAAATCAAAGGTTGCTATAAACTCAAGGCTTTTCATTTCAACAAACAAGGGGCTCAAAGTCAGCCTTTTTCTACTTAGCGCGTCCGCCACCACATTACCCTTGCCAGGGGTATAAGCTATATTGAAGTCATATGATGCTAAGAACTCCATCCACCGCTGTTGTCTTAGATTCAAGTCTTTCTATGAGAAGAGGTACTTGAGCGATTTGTTGTCGGTATACAGCTCGAACTTCTCCCCTAGAAGATAATGGCGCCAAGCTTTAAGTGCAAAAACAATCGCGGCCAACTCCAAGTCATGTGTGGGATAGTTTTTCTTATGGACTTTAAGTTGTCTGCCCCCGTAGCATATTACTCTTCCTTCTTGCATTAGGACAACGCCTAACCCCGTGCCGCACACATCTGTGTACACGGTAAACATCTTACCTCCATCGGGTAATGCGAAGACTGGAGTTGTGGTGAGGGCTCTCTTAAGTCTCTGAAAAGCAGCATCACATTCTAGGTCCCATGCAAAAGGTAGGTTCTTCTTTATTAATTTAGTAAAAGGGGCTAAAATCTTAGCGAAGTCCCTAATGAACTTCCTGTAGTAGCCCGCCAAACGAGAAAGCTCCTCACCTCCGTTGCATTCTTAGGAATTTTCCAGTCCTGTACCGCAACTACCTTTGTGGGGTCCATGGCTATGCCTTGCTTAGAAACTACATGTCCAAGGAACCGAACTTCCTTCCTCCAAAAATGGCATTTGGAGAACTTAGCCTTTAACTGGTGTGCTCTAAGTGTTTCCATGACTTCCTTGAGATGCCTAGCATGCTCTTCTTCATCTTTTGAGAAGATCAAAATATCATCCACGAAAACTACCACAAACTTGTTAAGGAACTCCCGAAACACCCTGCTTATCAAATCTACAAAGTATGCGGGTGCATTCATTAACCCAAACGGAATAACGAGCCATTCGAAGAACCCATCCGGAGTTCTAAACGCAGTTTTGTCAATGCTATCCTCAGCCACTCTGAGCTGATGGAATCATGTGGCTAGATCGAGTTGAGAGAAAACAGATGCTCCCACAAGCTGGTCAAACAGATCGTCGATTCTTGGTAGTGGGTGCCTATTATTCTTTGTCAGCTTGTTTAACTCACGATAATCTACGCACAGACGAAGCGATCCATCCGCCTTAGTAGCGAATACTACCGGAGCACCCCATTCAGAAATGCTTCGTCTTATGAAATTTTTCTCAAGCAACTCGTTGATTTGTTTACTGAGCTCTCTTCTTTCTCAAGGGGCCATGTGCCTAACGGGCAATGAAACTGGCTTGGCATTATCAACAAGATAAATTTGGAAGTCTATCTCGCGTTTAGGAGGTAATCCCCTCACTTCATCAAAGACATCTGGATATTCTCGGACCACTCTTACAGATTGCAAATTATCGTCGGACGAGTCAAGGGATTCAAGATAACATAACATGACCAGACCCTTAGGGTTATAAGAAATTTCAAGGGTATTACCAAGGCGAGTCATGAGCCTCACTACCCTTCGTTCACAATCAAGAATGGCTCCATAATCGGACAACCAGTCCATACCTAGGATCAAACTGTATCCCATAAATCCGAGAACATAAGCATTACATGTGAATTCTACGCTTAAGATAGAGATCCCCAAATCCACACACATCATAGATAAATGGGTGGAGCCCACAATTGGATTTGAAACTATAACGGGATCCTCAACCAGACTAGTACTTAGGTGCAGATTTTCAACAATATCAGAAGAAATAAAAGTATGCGATGCGCCAGAGTCAAATAAAGTTCGAACAGGAAAGTCAGAAATGTAAACAAGGCTTTCTACGAAAATATTACTACCTCGATCAGGAGTTGGAGCGGTGTTGAGAGCATGCAACTGCCCTCCAGAAGGTCCTGCCCGCTGAGTCTGCCCTTGCCCCTGCCCTTGCTTCTTAGGGCAATCCTTGCTGATGTGTCCAGTATCTCCACAATGAAAGCATTCACCCAACTTCCTCTTCTTCCTCCTACAGCCTTTAGATAGATGTCCAGTAATACCACAGAATTTGCACTTCCTCGTCTCACGTGATTTGTTGTTGCTTCTGTTATTCTTATTATTCTTGTTGTTCCCCTTCTTGAAGTAAGCCTTCTTATTCTGAGTCTCATTAGGCTTAACCTCCTTCTTGCTATTCTTGTCTTCCTCATGGAGTAGAGCCATATCCACCAAGCTTTCAAAGGTCGCTCCCATGGGTATATGAGTTAGGGCCAAGCTGTGTAGTGGCTCGTTCAATCCTCGAGCAAAGCGTACAGCCTTTTTCTGGGTTGTGTTGACCTAATCCAAACCGAACCGAGCAAGCTGATTAAACTTATTCACGTACTCCATCACAGGCATATCCCCTTGCCTGAGTGCTAGGAACCTCTCCATCTGAAGGTTCTCCTCTACCGACGATAGGAATTTGAGCCCAAACCTTTCTCTAAAGTCTGCCCAAGTCTCAACTAGCCTGGTAGCGTTGGTGACTTCCCACCAAAATGCAGCTTCCTCTTTCAACAACCATGCTGCCAACTGAACTTTCCTATGGTCCTCCACATCAAAGATAATAAACAAGTCTTCAATCTCCTTTAGCTAGTTCCGTGCCTCAACAAAGGTTTCAGTTCCAACGAAGTTCTTGCCGCCCATCGCTTTAAAGTCTTTGCATATTTTGGCAAAGGCGGTACCAGGAGAAGGAGGAACCGCGACCACTAGGGGAGGAGGAGGAGGGATGTCTGTCGTGCCCGCGTCGTTGGCCCTAGCTTCTAAGTACCTTCGGAACCATCCAGGCACGGGTATTCCCTCAGGAAGGTTAAGATCGGCCATGTTGAAAAACGAAAAGAAAAGATTCAAACGAGGAAACAAAGGGAAGTGCTAATGGCTTCTTGGGGGGTAACCTTTTTAAACATAAAAATTTTCTTGAAAAATGCTTCTTTATAAATGGTTTTGAAAACAGTTTCAGAAGGTTTTTAAAACTTTTGCCCAGCCCGGTAACCTTCTGCTCTGATACCAAATTGTAACACCCCACCTCCGCTAGGGTCACTCACAAAGGGAATGCACTAGTTTTGGTGGAGTATTATCTAGGTAAACATGCACAGAGATATCACGAGGCAGAACATAAATAAAGCAACGGTAGAAATTAAAAACCAACTTTTTATTATTTCCAAGAAAAGAGTCAAAAGCTCATATATCCAAGATACAAATTATTCCATTACATCAAGTTCATAGTAAAGAAGCATGAACTTTAAAACAAAAGTAAATTATTCCCATAAATAGCAGAAGCAGCCATAGCATAGCCCAAGACCAAACCGTACATGAGCTGTCAAAAAGCAAGTTGAATCCCAGCTAAGAGCTAGTGTTTCCTCCCTGGGAACCGGGGGGAAACGAAAGAAAAAGGGGCGAAATAAAGAGGTTCAGTCATAAAGACCGGTAAGCCCTAGTGACTTTAAGTATGAAAACTAGTAAAGGTAATATGATATGTGAAAACTGGAATTAAACATAAGGATGATAACAGAACTAGTTGGATAATTAAGATAACAAGATAAGTCAAGTCTGGCATCGCATGTTCAAGGTTCGCTGCACCAACTGTACTAGTATTCTAACCCATATCAAGTATTAACCATGAAATGATCCCTTAGCCCAGTGTCATGAAGTGACCCATTACGGGGTGCTACGGTACGATCTACTAATCGATCGGCTCCCTACAAGTCCTAGCTCGTCATGTGTCTGTGTCATACGACCCTATCCAGAAATGTAGTTACCTGTGCTAGGTCCACCATAGGGTGTATCAAGTCCTATGGTGCCAACCACCGACACGAATCAAGCACGCACAGTGTAAATCTATGGGTGCCCAATGCCTGCTTTTTCAACTCCGGACTACGTGCACGACCATAGCCCGCCTGAACCGACAATGGCGCACCTACTCAGCTGTCGTTCTGGTCGCTTACAATCAGCCCAGTAATCGTGCCCCGCCCTGCCTAGTCCCAGGGTATCGTGATACATCTAAGTGGGTTACTGCTGAAAAGGACCGCGTAACTGTTTCTAATGGGTCAAGTGTTGTCATTCAAATTCGTGACTTAACCCTATTCAGATCATGTATCAAGTTGGTTAAGTGTGTTCAAGAAGTTCATGACTTAACCCTATCAAGTCATCGTGTCAAGTTGGTTAAGTATATTCAAGTGGTTCATGACTTAACCCTATCATGTGGCATTAATTCATTA
Organism: Allium sativum; assembly: GCA_030737875.1. NCBI lineage: Eukaryota > Viridiplantae > Streptophyta > Magnoliopsida > Asparagales > Amaryllidaceae > Allium > Allium sativum. The sequence continues at coordinate 717,582,415 of CM060912.1, read as the reverse complement.
GTGCACGCCAACCTCTCACATTAGACTAACTGTTGTGGTTACTGGATTTGCCGGGCGGTTCCGGGCATATTTACACCACAACATAGTCTAACCTCGGGTTTTTACGTGCGACAAGACCAACTACCCACATTGGATCCTATTGTTTGCAGCCACTGGATTTGTCGGGCGGTTCCGGGCAGATTTACACTGCAAACTCAACCCAACCTCGAGTTGGCCATTTTCAAGTTTATCTAACTGTCATGCCCACGTTCAAGTTTTCATGTTTAGATTCATGTCGAGTTTTCAAGTCATATTTTATGTCAAATCGTGTCAAGTTCATGTCCATATTCAGGTTCAAGTCATAATAATGTTCATGTTCAAGTTTAAAGCTAATTCATATTTTACCTAATCTACCCAAATCGTATTCCCATCGCACGAAGTTTCGAATCGATACAAATAAACCTAATTAGGGAGTGACATAAAAAGAAATGGGTAAAAGGGGGCCAGAGTGATTACTAGCATAGCATGATATGACTTGAAATAAAACATTACTGGCATATGAAATATTGGCCTCAAACATAAAGATTCCAAATCTAGCAAGATAAGGTACTAGTCAAAATAACAGTTGTCACAAGGTGATAGTATAGTCATGGTAACGACTGTCATAAGGTGATGGTATAGTCATAGTAACGATTGTCATAAGATGATAGTATAGTCACGGTACGACTGTCATAAGGTGATAATCATAAACATGTGGCTAATAACAAATTCAACATGGTAATAAGAGGGGTTTCTCTTTTTGATTTACAACATGAATTGGCCCCAAATCGATGTCATAGTAATATTCAAGAGTCAAGATCCAAGATGAACAAGAATGAATGTAAACAGTCATCATACATAGGTCCAATTTCAATTTTACATCATATTCATAATATATTTACAGTTTAAATCTGAAAATAACTGGGCTTACAGATCGTGGTTCGAGAATTAGAAAAAGAGAGCCGTTTGTTGCTTAGTCAAGTCGTAATAGAAGTCCCCTAATCAGCAATTCCTTTAACGCAGTCTCAACATAGAAGAAGCAGTCCCTCTCTCAAAATTTTCAACCAGAATCAGAGCAGCATAAGGTCAAAAAGAAATTTGGTGTAGAGAGACTGGTGTTAGGGACTGTATTTATAGGGTCAGGTCAACGAATGTGGACAGAAATGAGGCCAAATACATCAGAGTGAATCTAGCTTCAGAAACGGGCGCGGGCACCAGGTCGACCCCCAGGTCGACACTATGGTCGACCTGGCCCTAGGTAGGTCGACTACATAGTCGACCCCCAGGTCAACCTGATCCTGGGCGGGATTTTTCCCGCCCAGTCCATTTGGAGGTTTGAAATTCGAGTTTTGAATTCGAATTGAGTCTGTTTTGAATTTGAAAATTTCTGAAAACTTCGAATGGTCATAACTTGGTCATACGGACTCCGATTTTCGAAAACTCGGACTCGTTCCCAAGCAGAATTTCGAGACGAACGCAATGGAGCAACCCTTTTCCCTTGATTCTTATTTTAAAAATTAATTCTGCCTTGATTTATGGTTATTACACGTTATAAAAACACGGGTTGTTACACATATATTTAAATATATGAATATAAAAGGATAGAAACAAATGGCATTAATTGCAATTAATGGAAATGAATGGAATTGAATGGAAGTTACAACAGTAAAAGGATTGGAAAGAATGGGGAATGATAATAACCTATTATAAATAAAATACATTAATGAGAATGTTATATAATAGGTAGGCTTGTCCAAGGTACATGTGTAAATTATAACTTAGGTTATAATAAACGATTAAGAAAATGAGATAACTTATGTAATGAGGTGAGTGGTACTTAATTGTAAATTAAGTAATTAGTAAATGGGAAAACCGAAAACAGTTGTTTGTAATAAGTAGAGAAAACGGGGAAATTTACAAAATGTAAGAAATTGTACTTAATTATAAAATTAAGTAATCTATAAACTGGAAAATCTAAAATTTACTGATAAGAATAACATGTTAAGGCTTGTCCTAGGGACAAGAGGAAATTATAACATAGGTTATAATAAATGGAAAGGAGACTTATTAGTCAACCTTAGTTAAGATCTAAGTTAATAAGTAAACAAAGATAAGTTGTAATCACAATGTAAGATGGAATTATGATTAAATAGAAAGAGTGAGGCTAACTTATGAAATGAGATAAGTTATATTTAATCATAAATAATTACTGACATGTTAAATAGAAAACATGTGAATTGAGATATACTTAATTACATATTAAGTAGAACATGTTATTGTGACTATGAAATCAAACAAGAACATAAAGGGATTGTGGATTACAGACCTTGGATCACAATATAGGAAATAACATGTTGTGGGTTTATTAGTAAACTTAAATGGGTTAAATTATATGACTGAAACTAATAAGCAAGAGGAACTTGGTAACTTGAATAAGAAGTCAATGTGAATGGGAATAACCAAGTTAAATGGAAACATGATGAGGTAAAGCAAGCGCATAAAGGAATGTTTAGACATAGGGTCTAATAACATAGTAAAATGAGGCGCTTGGACCAGTCTGCACGTTTGAGGGTGAATAACCCAACGGGGTAGATAATCATGGTGTCATGAGGCACGAGGCGAGCACATGTTCATTTGATTATGCTGTCGGCTTTGAAGGATTGGAAGGGGAAGCATGCGGCTTCTTGAGGTATGTAAGGTGCTCCTGGTAGTCCTCTGTTGAAATGACCTAGACTTCCCCGATCCCTAAAGAGACGGAGGAGCTCGGATTGTTTTTTGAACACGACGCATCAAAACACAAACATGAGAACATTTCATTGCTATTACAACAATTTATATCAGAGTACAAGAATACATTAGAGTTCAGATAAATAATATACAGTGGAAAAATAAATATAAGAGATTTACAAATTACAAAACAACGGAAATATATATACGTAGATATAATGCATAGTGGAAAACATTAACTACCACAATTGAAAGAAATACACAGATACAAAGCATTCTGAATATAGCTGTAGCTGTAATCCAGGATTCTGCGAAAAGAAATATCTGCAAACCAAAACTACAAGCTGCCCATGTAGAAAATATGAGCACTCAGAGTTTAGGTAGAAACAATAAACGCTGAGTCAGCCATGAGACTGGTGTGAGAACTAAAACAGTTATTAGCTTTATCTTAAAATTGGGTAAATCAAGGACCACATCGTATAACACGGAACGGGTTTACTCCCAAGAATACCATAAACAAACAACGCAATGCTAGAAAGGAAAAATGAAGTCATTATGAGACTCAGGTCCTATCACACAATGCAACGCAAGTCGGAGGATAGAGCTTTACCTTATAATGGCCAAATATGCTTGGTATGTGAGATTTATCTTTTATTATTACTATAAGTGAAGAAATCAGCTTCATATATAAATGTATCAATCATAGACGACATAGTACCCCATCCTACTATGTCGCTATATAGGTTTACAACTAAAACTGAAAAGTATCATATTGGAAATTGGATTTCCATCATGAGTCAAGGCAAGGGATGGACTCCTTATCGATTCGAGTCGCCTCTAGCAAGGTGACTAAGGATCACACCTATGGGCAACCCTTGGATCTTGTAGTGCCGGTCCACACTTATTTTAGTGGATTGGTTATTCCTAAACACACGTTTCCCGATCCTATCGGACCTATCACTTGGCCAGTAGCGATCAGTATATCCGAGGCGCCTCGCAATCATCATCTACATAAGTAAAAATGTCTGGGCTCCATACCATGACACCCCTTCTAGCTAGAAAGAAACGTCATGCACTCGTTGCGTCCCTGATCCCGTTTTAGACTCATATCGAGGTGTAAGGCTCGCAAATTAAAGCTATACACAAAACTATGCTACTTAAAGTTGTGCTTTGATCATCATATACAAGACTCTGCTTATCAACAATAAGTCTTGATCATTTGCATCTTAGCATGCCACACTAACAATTCATGCCAAACAACTGATGTCTATCAATATATAACCTCTAAGCTTATACGTCTCAGAGAAGGGTGTTAAGCAAGAGAATAAATTCTCCGCCACCAAACAAATATATATTCAATAGAAATCAATTAACACAAAATGAAATCCAATGTCAGACACACATCCATTTACAAGTCCATTCCGGGTCTGAACAAAACCGATGGCACCTTATTCCTCATCCCATAAGTCTAATACAGGAGAGAGGTCCTCATATATCCGGTCGATCTCCACGTACATCTGGACGATCACCACTTATCACCTTGTCTTGGGTGTATGGCCCAATCAAGACATCAGTAATCATCCAAACGATGTGAAGATCTCCGATCTTCAACCACCGTCTTCATCATTGACTTTTATTCGCTATATCAGTTATTCAGAATGGGATAAACCCGGTCATGTCGAATAACTCGCGTATTTTATAATCAGTAATCAAGTGCTATAAAAACACATCATACACCTCATTCCAATTCAGAATATTCTTTTATTCAAATATCACCATCTTAGGGGAAAGGTTCCCATTAATTTTATCAAAGATAAGTTCTTTTAAACTTATTCTTTAATCTTTTTTGGATATCAATTTCAAAAGATTTTATTTTATCCTTTAAAAATTCTAAACCAAATTAAGGTTTATTAACTAGTCCCGTATTATCGAGCCTTACCGAAGTAATCGTTTATTATTTTGTTATCCCAATCCCAACCTATTCATCCCATGGAGCAAAACTGGTAGTACTCCATATCTAACACCCACGATGTTATTGGTAAATTTAATTACCATTTCACGTTCAAATCTAGTTAAAGATTTAACTATCGCCTGAAGTAAAACTGGTGGTACTTCATCTCGAAACATTTCTTGAATTTAGTAAATTTAATTACCATCTAACCTTCAATCTAATTAAATATTTATCAAAACTCTAATTTAGTTTTAATCTCAAAAATCATTACTTGATGATTATTCAACTTTAAGAAATTAATCTTGTCTTTAACTGGGTTAAAGAACCAATGTCATTTAAAACACAGTTTACGATAAACCCAAACCAACTTCCATCAAATATGGAATCTTCACGGAAAACAGATCAATATATAATTGATATAAGTTTCCATATCGGACTAGTAATATAAATGGAATAACAACAAAGCCTTTTAAATTCCATATATAGTAACGGTATTCCTTTATAGAAGCTCATCTCGATTGTTACCAAATCGAACTCCATTCAATTCCAATTCAATATATTAAATTGGAAAACTTTACTTGGAAAATTTTCCATTAAATCTCAATTAAAGGAATTATAAATTCCAAATCATATCTTCACTGTTAATTGGGTTTTAAGAACAAATGTTATTTTAAACATCGTTCATAATGAACCCAAAATCAACTACCATTTAATTCCAATATATATATATATATATATATATATATAAATTGGGAAACTTCATTAAATCTTGGTTAAAAGATTTATTCTCTTTTCAACTGGGTTAAGAACAGTGTTATTAAAGACACCATTTATGACAAACCCAAAATCCCATTTGATATTAAATACAAGGCTTTGAATAGAAATTAATAACGGCTTATATTCAATATCAAATTTTGAAACCAACGGATATCGTATTGGGAATAATGATATCTGTATCTTCCAAATTCCTCAACAATATCCGTATAATCACGGAATCCAATAACGGAATATTCCGAAGATTATTTCCATCCAACTCCATTTCAATTGATATGGAATTTCTGGTTATGTAAAACCCATTCGCAACTTCAATTTATTATTCTATAATCATTGGATTTTTATTCTAGTTATTAACTAGGTCATTTAGATAAAAATATCTTTTATCCTTTCAAACTCGGAATTTTTCATCCAAAATCTTTTCAAATCATTAGCTATAATTTTACATAATTTTTATGTATTTTTAATAATTTTATTAAGACCCTTACAGTCGGTTTCCAGTAACAGCTACCGAACTGCACCCATAGCGACCTTTTATGAAATTGATTTGGACATAATTTGAGATCCAACCATTCAAATTTGTATCTCCTATATTCACTAGAAAGATCTTTTCGATACGAACCCAACGGTTCTAGTTTTAGGAGTATCTGATGGTCGAATTTCCCGTTATCCCAATTCGAAGTTAATGGTTGAAATTCGCGAACAATTGCTGCGCGGATCGTTCTATTCAAACCATTTAAATATATATAATATATTTAGTCGATTTCAATTTAAAACATATTTTATAAATCATTTATAAATTCATTTTAAAACGATTTTAACTTCGTTTTCAATTTTAAATCAAAATTGAATGTTCTATATCATTATAATATTGAAACGATAATATTTTCAAAATATCAGATTTGGAAAGCAGATCTTTTCAATATTAATTATAAAATGAATAAAATCGACAGAAAATTGAGTTAAAGTGGCGTATATTTACTTAACTCGGCTTCATATTCATTTCAATATTTTCTTTCCATCCAAAATCAGACATCAAAATCATATTTTGATTCTTCATTGAATATTATTTTAAAAAATATTCGTTATTTCTGAATTGGAATCAGACTCAATCAATTACCATATAATTTTATTTATATGGATTCCATACATCGCATGCATTCAAAAATAATGATAAATAACTATTAAACATTCAATTCATATCCTGAGTGCAATGTACAACTGTATAATTGAATAACGCTGATAATAGTCTGTCAATCAATTGTTTGACATACAATTAAATCCAAGGGATATGTGAACTAATTATCAATCCCAGACCCATGTGGTGTTTTCAATCATCAATAAATAAATTTAAATTAATCACAGATTAATAAATTTAACCAATTCTGATTTGATTCGAATTATTTTTCTTTAATTAATAAATTTTCACTGTTTAAAGCATAAATGGATATTTTATAATTAGATTTCAACTACCAAAATAATATTAACATTATTTTTAATATGTTAAACATCACAATCACAACACAATACAATCAATTAAATCATCCATGATTTTCAAACAACAGCGAGGTGAGTTAAAAGGCACTATATAACATTTTATGATAACTAAAACTGATAAAAAACAATAATGGCAATCGCTACATTAGTTATAAAATAAATAACTGTACAAATATTTTAGTGAGAGAATTCTCACTTTGGTTTCCACTCCACCAGTCTTTAATGGAGGATTTTATTTTTAAACTAAATTGAACAGGCGTTTAATTTGAAAATGAGAAAAGTCGATGTGTACGACTTTAAGGATCTATATGGATATAGCGGAAATATACGTGATATATAGCTAAATAATATGTAATATTTAAGAAAATAAAATCTAAGTTACGGATATATATCACAATGAAAGTAAGTGCGGAAAGTAAACTAAAGTGGCACCAGGAATTTTTATACTGGTTCGTACTTCCCACCCTACATCCAGTCCCGAAGCTCCTCTTCGGAATTCGCTAACAACGCCCTCTCTTAACCCGGAGGAATAGGTCAATACACCCGAGCCCCAACAAGGATGCCTATCGCCTGAGCAACTACACAGGTCTTCAACAATTGCAAGTGTTTGACTTCTGATTTGTGTTCTTGAATCAACACGAATATCCAATAGTTTAAGTGCAACCTTCCTATAATCTAATCCTCGAGTTTATACTTTGAATGCGAAGATTTAAGGAAGAATATTGCTTGTTGAATCAAATGATATTAAATTGATTCACGGATTCAACAAGAATTTGAATTGGAGAGCTTTAATTGCAAAGAATGTAAATGGAGTGAAATAGAATGATGATCAGAAAAAACAGTAAAATTCGGATAGATTAGGTGTTTGTAAAACATGATTAAACTTGTTTATATAGTAGTATAAGAGTAGCAATCCTTCATGAATAGTTTCCATAAAAAGTTATGTCCATTTCCTTTGATTAATGAAGAGGAATCTCTTCATGAAGAATGGTGACTCTTCACAAAATAGTTTCTGGGTCGAATCAGTCGACTGATTAAAAATCATCAGTTGACTGGTAGAATTAAATCATATAAATAATTTTTATCAAAAACTAGCCGTTATATGTAGAAACAGCTTGAACAGTCGACTGGTAGGCCAATTTCTGCACATATATGGCTTTTTAAGGTTTTTAATCATATATATATATATATATATATATATATATATATAACTTGATTAGCACATTCGTGTATACTTGAGGATAGATTTTAACATAATTCTAACACGACTCAATGTACATATATATATATCCTTATCTTTATGATTTGATTCCCATAGCAGCTTTATTCATTGGCATCGATCAAAATCTCGTTATTCAACATTCTCCTCCTTTTTGATTGATGACTACACTTTGGATTTTCTCCGCCTGCACGTATAGCTCCCCCTGAATTTCTGGATAAATTTGTTTGTTCATAATTTTATAACCTTACCATTTGATTCCTGCATTCACAAATGTTAACACAATTTTCCAATAGTATGGAAAATATAAGAGTACAATAACATGGAAACATAAAAATGGTATATAACATAGACGGCATGAGAGATAATAATTTTCCTCCTTTGTCATCGATTAAAAAGATAGTAAGACATTTTATGGACATGATAACCAAATAACTTTTTAGAGATCTTTGAATGAGACAATTCCTAGTTCTCGTCAGAGTTTAATAAATGTATTTTCAATAATGATTTAGGGAAGATATCTACAAAAAGTCTATTATTAGTAATAACTAATAAAGATTTTTATGCATAGTTCATGGATTAAATTATATAAAAAATTAAAGTATACATTAACTAATTATATAAGCATGACTCATGAAATCATGACTTATAGTAATATTTTTATTTCTATTTTTAATCATATTACCATATGATAGTATAGAAATGAATAAAGATTACCAGATTCTCTAATCTAATTTTGAGCTCTGTTTCCAAAGATACTGAAATAACCTCTTTTTCATTGGGGAGTACCTGCAACAATATCATATATATATATATACACACACTTTGGTACCCACTTGCTTCATTAGGGTTCAGTGGTTAGTTGGAAGGTAACCATACCCAAGATGGTTTAATTGTACCTTTGAAAATAAAATCTTTATTATTAACTATCGAATCAAAATAATCATCGATATATTTTTCTCTGTTTTTCCAAGTTATAGGAACCCAAATACTTAAATAATTTCTATTAGCATTCCTTTTTGTACTTCTAGGTTTATTAGAAATATATGTAGTCATAGAAGTATTTGAAAAATTGAGCCTTGGATTTACTCGTGCTTTAGTACTAGCAGTGATATTTTTATTATACATAAAAGCATATCTAGCACTATTTCTATGATTAGTTTTATTATATCCTAAACCACTTTTTTCGTGTAAAGGTCTAGAACTACTATATTTAAGTCATTTTGACCTTTATAAAATTTCGCGAACTTGCTTGTGCAATTTTCAATTTTGATATCACAGTCGCAAGAGATATTTTCAGAAGAAATTTCGTTATTATTATTTTTTAACTAATCAATTTCCTTATTTAATTCAGAATTTTTCCTTTTTAAAGTACCATTCTCAGTTGCGGGACAACAAATTTAAGATTCTGAATTATCTAAAGAAGATTGTAATTTTTCAAATTTTTCTTTTGAATCAGACATTTCATTTTGAAAAATATTATTATTAACCTTTAAAAGCTCATATTCTTTAGATAATTCTAGATTCTTTCTAGTTAAAGCACAATTCTCTTTTTCAAGAGACGAATTAAAAGAATTAGAATTATTTAAATAATCATCTAATGAATTATTTCTAATTTGCAAAAGATCGATTTCTGTTAAAAGAACATTGTTTTATCTTCTAGTTGCTCATTTTCCTTTTGAAAGAAATCTTTTTGAGAAACAAGCTCTTCTAAGGTATTTTCAAAACATTTAGTTTTTTTCTAAAAATTCATTTTCCTCTTTTAATTTGCAATTTTCTTGCTCATAATTATTTAACTTGGCTAAAATAACTGTATTGAGTTTACCTAAAGTTCTAAAATCTTTCAATAATTTTTCATGGTCTAACAAAAGATCTTTAAATAATGAATCTACACATACCGATTGTGATCGGACTTTAGCCATGAAACATTTTCTCCCTTGTTCCATTGATTCTGCTTTATTGTTCTTCCATTTTCTAATGCCTTGATTATATCTCCTTTTTGCCATTTATTTTAGGATGTTTTTATGATCTCTAGAATACCAGGCATTAATACCAACTGAAAAGGAGAAAAGTCGATGTGTACAACTTTAAGGATCTATATGGATATAGCGGAAACATATGTGACATGCTAGCTAAATAATATGTAATAGTTAAGCAAATAAAAGTTAAGGTATGGAGATATATCACAATAAAAGTAAATGCGGAAAGTAAAGTAAAGTGACACCAGGAATTTTTATACTGGTTCGGACTTCCCGCCCTACGTCCAGTCCCGATGCTCTTCTTCAGAATTCACTAACGGCGCCCTCTCTTAACCCAAAGGAATATGTCAGTACACCCGAGCCCCAACAAGGATGTCTCTCGCCTGAGCAACTACACGGGTCTTCAACAATTACAAGTGTTTGACTTTTGATTTGTGTTCATAAATCAACAAGGATAGCCAATAGTTCAAGCGCAACCTTCATATAATCTGATCCTCGAGTTTATACTTTGAATGCGGAGATTTAAGGAAGAATATTGCTTGTTGAATCAAATGATATTAAATTGATTCACGGATTCAACAAGAATTTGAATTGGAGAGCTCTTAATTGCAAAGAATGTAAATGGAGAGAAATAGAATGATGATCAGAAAAATAAGAAAAATTCAGATAGATTAGGTGTTCGTAAAACATGATTAAACTTGTTTATATAGTAGTATAAGAGTAGCAATCCTTCATGAATAGTTTCCATAAAAAGTTATGTCCATTTCCTTTGATTAATGAAGAGGAATCTCTTCATGAAGGATGGCGACTCTTCACAAAATAGTTTCTGGTTCGAATCAGTCAACTGGTTAAAAATCATCATTTTGACTGGTAGAATTAAATCGTATAAATAATTTTGTCAAAAACTAGCCGTTATATGTAGAAACATCTTGACCAGTCGACTGGTCCATTTCTTACCAGTCGACTGGTAGGCCAGTTTCTACACATATATGGCTTTTTAAGGTTTTTAATTATATATATAACTTGATTAGCACATTCGTTTATACTTGAGGATATATTTTAACATAATTCTAACATGACTCAATGTACATATATATATATACATATAAAAAAACCTTATCTTTATGATTCGATTCCCATAGTAGCTTTATTCATTGGCATCGATCAAAATCTCATTATTCAACATAATTTAGTTTAAAATTTTAACTTGCTTCCTTTCCGTTCTGGTCAGTTCCATGTTGTAGAGTTTCTTGTCACGATCGCAACGCAACTGAAATCGTTGGATTTCAATCTCGTATGAAAATGATATGATATTTTATATATTAATTACAAAAATTAACAAAATAAATAAACTAACTATTTCTTAATTACTTTCTTAACCCTCATCTTCAACATCGAAACAATCCAAACTCGCCCTTATGGGAAAGCCCGGATTGAGTTGAGAACGAGACAAACCAGAACACAAACAGAAGAACATTTCGTTGCCATTACAACAATTTACATCAGAGTACAAGAATTTAACAGAGTATGAATAAACAGTATACATCAGAAAAATATCAGAGATTAAAATACATTACAAAGCAACGGAAAAATAATACATAACACAACTGAAAGAGATACACAGATACAGAGCTTTCCGAGTATAGCTCCAACTGTAAATCCAGGATCCTAGGAAAAGAAATAATCTGCAAAACCCAAACTACTAGCTGCCTGTGTGGTCTTCAACATCGTATAATTTTTGGAATGATAACTAATCACGCACCAAATCCTTTTCACCATCGTCGCTCATGTCAGGTGCCACCTTGCCGCCATCCAAGATCACCGCACCCTCGGCCTTCGCATGTGCCTCCCCCACGTCGAACAATTCGAAGTTCAAACCCCTCCCTTGGTCCGAAGACGATCTCGAACAGTACGGGTTTGAGCACCAATTGCTCACGTCTCTTAGCAATAAAATGAATCTCAGCCGTGGATGAGCTAGATCTTGATGAGAGGAGTAAACATGCAGTTGAATAATTCATGGATCGATGAATGAATTTGGTGGAAAATGAGGAGGAAGCTCATTGAATTTCTGTCGTCTGTTCGCATGAGAGAAGCCACAAACTCGGTTGACCAGGGAATTAGAAAACTAGGGTTTTGACCACTTAGATTAGTATTTAAAGGGTATGAAATAATATCATTTAATTCAATTTAACTTGTTTAATGCTCCAACCTCCAAACGAACCCCAACGACTGTCGCCCTTAACCAAATACCCCCATTCCGGACACAATGGGATATGTTCTGTAAGTCAATTCGACTGTTTCGATTAGTTTTTGTCAAAATTAAAATAACGTTACATACTGAATTTGAACGTACATTTTAATTTACCGGGGCCGCATACTGACTCTAAAAATTATGAATATTGAAATCTAGCAATGTTTTGATGAAACAGTCCTAACAAAATTATTTCGTCAAATTTGAGATCGTTTGAAAAATGGCCTTTTTAACTGGCTTATTAAATTCAAACTGAAATTGCAAATGCGTTTAAATTTACTACGCTCACATACTAAGTCCAAATGACTTGAAAATTTAAACCTAACAATAATTTGACATTCCGGATCCAACAAAAGTGGTTTCGTCGAAAACGGAGGTCATTTGCAAAATGGCTATTCTTAAGGGCTTATATATTATTAAAATATATATAAATTCTATAGCGACTATTCTGAATATTAATCCAGACATAACTTACTATTTATAAAGTGAAATCTCAGTTTCTTACATTCGTTTGAAAATTACCGTTCAGAATATTCCAATGTTTGTTGTTTTACCGAAATCTGATCTATATTGAATTCTGTACGTTCATTCGAAATTAAAAACCGAATTTTCAAACTACCGAGCCATTTTGAGTTCGTTTTAATTAAATTTAAAATTTATACTTTCAAACATCGATTTAAATAAATTTTAAATCGTTAATTCTCAAAATAAATCATTTTAAATTCTTAAAACCCATTAAATCAATGAAAAATAAAATTTTAAATTGGTTCCAAAATTCTGGATTATTACATCTGTGTTTTGGCAGATGTTTAGGCTGTGCTAGCAGAGGTTGGGTCTACGCGTTACTACTAGGAGGGTAGGCCTTGACTACAAAAGTAGCTTTGTAGTCAGAATGTTGTGACGAGGTGACACTAGGGTGATTCGGCTATCGCCTCAACGGGAGGCAAGGTCAGGACCAACAAGGATAGTAGAACATCGGGTACCCATCATCGGTAGCAAGTTGGATGCGAAAAGACTAGAGCTGAACCCAAGATGTCGTTCACCTTTCACTATTGAGGTACGGTGGTTGAGGAGAGACGCCAACTGGATGTTTAGATTGTTTGTTAGGCGTAAGTCGCTTAGCTCTTGTAGTCTTTACTAGTTGAGGGAGGGGCCGCGGTAGGGCCATAGCCACCATGAAAAACAGTCCCGAGAGATATCTGTATTTTGAGGCTCTCAATGGCGGGCCTGTACATATATGGAAAAGCTCTCGACTGAGTTCCCTGTTTCTTGTATAGCCCTGCCACAGAACTCGGTGCACATTAGAGGACATGTGAGGTTAAGGCATCGAGCTACGATTTACGATACGTACGTGGGAAAGTCTAGATACATGCATGCCTGCTCTGGGTGGTGTATCATAGACTTGAGGGCATTACTCTGTGATGGAATCTGATCCGATCGAACGTGATAGTGCATACGCTTACGTAGCGTAGTAATGGCAGATATATGCGGAACATAACATTGTTATATAGAGATCTGTACGTCACTCCGACGTAGGATGAGGGACTACGTACATTTCTGTGGCATTACGGTGGAGACCGTGCAAGTGGGGTACCATGGGGTGTACCTTAATATTGGGGATAGCTATATATATATACACACATTGTATTAGGTTAATCCACTGGGAAGTAATGGATACGACGTATGTGTAAGCCTCGAGTGCTGTTAACCCAAGTAGCCTAGTAAATAAGAAAATGTGATTGAACGATATATGTAGGGTTATCCAAATTGTATAGTTTAAATCCAGTCACCAGAACTTGTGTTCTGACCCCCTCCTCATAACATACTTGCATGTTAGATTTGTGGCAGAGATATGATAGATTTGAATACTGGCTAGGAAATATTATTAATATAGTAAGGCTATACTGGATTATATTATACTTTATCCATTCCGCTGTGAGATATTTTCTAAGCTCTGATATATTTTATATCTCTGTCTTTTCTATAGGATACCAAAGCAACCAACATGGGTTTCGATGGATTAAAATTTCGAAAAAAATTCGGTCTGTCGGAATTTGGGTGTTACACTTGACTAGTTAAAAAACTTTCTCCTAAATTGTTTCGTGTCATTCCCTACAACACAAAGTGGCCTGTGTGGTCTAGAAACTTCTGGCTAAACCTCTAAGTATTCCATCTGATCAGGAGATACTATCAAACTCGGGTCATGCATAAACTTTTGTTGATACGACACATGAAAAATATTGTGCATACCTATCATCTTCTCAGGGAGATCCAATCTATAAGTAAGTTTCCCAATATACTCAATAATCGAAAGCAGTCCAACAAATCTTGGGGCTAACTTGACTTTCCTTCCAAATCGAACAACATTCCTCAAAGGTGAAATCTTAACAAATACCAAGTCTCCTATCGAAAACTCTGAATCTGTTCTCCTCTTCTCGGCATAACTCTTCTGGCGATCTAGGGTTGCTTTCACTCGTCATCGAATGATTTCAACCTTATTCGTTGTTTCCCTTATTATTTCTGTTCCAAACACCAACCTTTCTCCATTTTCTAACCAACAAGAAGGTGAATTATATGGCCTACCGTACAACACCTCATACGGTGCTATACCAGCACTTGACTGATAACTGTGGTTATAGGTAAACTCAACCAAATGAAGACGGTGCTTCCAAGATTCTCCGAAATCCAATACACAAGCTCTTAGAAGATCTTCTAATAATCAGTTGACTCTTTTAGTTTGACCATCAGTTTGAAGATGATAAGCCATACTCATATGTAGCTCGGTTCCCAGTGCCTCTTGTAAATATTTCCAGAATCCACTAGTAAATATGGGATCTTGATCACTTACCATACTTTGACATTCCATGGACTCGAACTATCCATTTAATATATAACTTAGCCAACTTAGATGTCGGGCTGGTAGGTTTGGTAGGAATAAACCTTGCACTTTTGGTTAAGAGATTCATATAACCCCATTTACTATCATATCGCAATCTAGTCCTCAGCGTTCCATCGGTAAAATTCATCGATACTTTCGCCCACTTCCATGTAGGAACTTTCAATGGCTCCACTAGACTTCTTCTTCTCTACTTTAAACTACTGACAGTTCATACACTTTAAGATAAATCTCCCATCATCATCTTTCATACCTTTCCAGTAGTGAACTCTCTTTATATCTCGATACATTTTATTACAAACATGATGAATAGTCATTCCAAAGTGATGATATTCTCGTAGAACTTCATCTCTTAATCCGTTTATATCAGGAATGACCAATCTTCTATCCTTGCGAAGCTTACCACCCCGATCGACTTCGTAACTCTTCAGTTCCTTGAATTCAACTCTCATTTCCAATCTCTTAAGAATCTCAACAAGCTTAGCATCTCTTTTATGGCCTTCGCTAACCCTTTCGATGAGAGTAGGTCCAATCGACGAGCTCGTTAACATTTCAGGCTCTAACTCCCAATAAGGCCTGAAATCGAATCTAGCTAGATACTCATGGTGCTTCCATTCAGCAAAACATAGCTCCCAAACTTGCATGTGTTTTACTCAACACATCGACCACTATGTTTCCCTTTCCCAGAGTATAGGCTATACTAAAATCGTACGACGCTATAACTTCTAACCACTGTTGCTGCCAAAGATTCAAATCCTTTTGGGAGGAGAGATACTTTAATGACTTATGGTACGTAAATAACACGAATCTAACTCCTAACAAATAATGCCTCCATTTCTTTAGAGAAAAAACTATTGGTGCAAATTTCCAAGTCATAAGTTAGGTAATTTATTTCATGCGACTTTAGCTGTTGACTCACACAAGCTACAACTTTATCCTTCTACATTAGCATTATTCCTAGTCCAATACCACATGCGTCAATATACACAACCATATCATCATTTCCACTTGGACATAAGCACTCGTCAATCTCTCTTTCAAGACCATAAAAGTATGTTCGCGGTGTGAATCCCATGCATAGACCTGATTCTTCTTTGTCAATCTGGTCAGTGGTGAAACTTTCTTCGAAAAATTCTTGATAAATCATCGATCATATCCAACTAAACCAAAGAAACTCCTAACGTCTGTAGCATTCTTAGGTTGATCTCAATCCTGAATTGCTGAAATCTTGACGGGATCCACCGCTATTACTTGTCCCGATATGACGTGACCCAAGAATCTCACTTCCTCCTTCCATAGATGAAGCTTCAAAAACTTAGCTTTCAGCTGATGCTTTTGCAAGATTTCCAAAACAATTCTCAAATGCGTCTTTTATTCTTCCCCGGTCTTGAAGTAAAACAATATATCGCCCATGAATACAAGCAAATTATTCAATTGATCTCTGGAAAACTCGATTCATAAGAGCCACAAAATATGCTGGTGTATTAGTCAATCTAAACGGCATCACCAGCCACTCATAAAATCCAGATGGTTAAAAGAAGTCTTTAGCACATTATCCCTAGCTATTCTCAGTTGGTGAAAGCCAGTCACTAAATCCATTCAGGGAAAACCTTGTCTTTATGTAGCGGATCAAACAAGTCATTATTTCTCAAAAGTGAATGCATGTTCTCCTTGTTCACATTATTCAGCTCATGATAATCTACACAAAATCGCAATGATCCATCAGCCTTGATGCATACACAACTGGTGTACCCAACTAGGAAACGCTTCTCCGAATGAATCCTTTACTCAAAAAATCATTCATTCGCACCTCTAACTCTTCCTGTTCTCTAGGTGCTATCCACCTAAGAGGCATAACAATAGTCTGGCTCCATCCATTTGATCAATACAAAACTCAATTTCTCTTTGTGGCGATAGCCCCTTGACCTCATCAAAGACATCATAAAACTCTTGAAAGATCGATATCGATGACAATCCATCTTATGGAATCGCACATGAATATAAAAGGACGACTAGGACTTTTCCCTCTCGCAGACAGCGTATCACAAACGTTCGCCTTTCCATATTTTCGATTTTCATCTCGAGCCTCTCGCAATCTGTTACAGTCATGTACTTCTTGAGCCAGTCCATACCTAGAATAATCCCAAACCCAGTGAAGTTCAAAACAAATCAATCACACACACAAGAGAAATCATAACTCGATAAAACTAGACCCTGGTAAAGCATACAAAGCCTAGAAGGACCAAATACTGGGTTAGTCACAACTAATAGTCTATCAACAATCTGCATTTCTAAACCTAACTCACAAATAAGCTCATTACAGATAAAATAATGCGATGCTCCAAAATCAAATAAAACTCAAATTGAAACACCTTGGGAAGAAAGCATACCTTGCACAATGCCTTCCCCCTCTTTGCTACAGTCGAAGCTCTTGAAGAAGATGACACAACGTCTAATTCATACGCCTTTACAACTTGATTATCCCTTGGAGGTTCTGGGCAATTCTCTCTCAAATGCCTAGTCTTATCATAGTTGTAACATTTCCTTTCCGCCTTAGGAGCGTTGCAGTCCTTAGAATAATGGCCCTTCTCGTGACAATTAAGGCAGGTAACCTCACTTAGATTTCTTTCTTCCCTTGTTGATATAGCTTTCTCTTTCCATTCCACCTTTTCTTATTCTTGCCACCTTGTAGATGCTTCGACTCCTCTTTACATTCAATAACATCTCCACCTTTCTTTGGGAACAAACTCTCGTGCCTCAAAGCTTTCTCAACTAACTTCTCACGTGAATCCTCAATATGATCACCAGTTTTTTTCTAAGACACTCATCCAATCCCATAATAAAATTATACTTCTCTTGGTGTCGAGTCTCAATATAAAAACAATGACAAAGTGTCAAACTTCGCCACGTACTAAGCCATGGGTCTCCCACCTTGCTTTAGCTCAACAAACTTCTTGAAGAGAATTGACTTCTAGAGCGTAGGAAATAAACTTTTCTTCAAAGTTAATCTTAAACAGATTCCAAGTAATCTAATCCTCCGAAGTCTCAGCTAATGGATTTCCACTAATCCACAGCTCACCCTTGAAGCTGCCTCAATCTGAGTTTCCTTTCACTGCATCGTCGATTTCTAAGTCTCTGAAGATGCAAACACAAGTATCTAACCAATTATGCACTCCAATCGTCGGTTCTTTCCCACTAAATGGCTTGCCACCAAGAGAAGTGAAGTCCTTACCCAGCTTGGTGAAATCATAAATAATTGGTGCCTGCACAGGAGCACTGCCATCTATTGCTGCCTTTAGAGTGGGTATCCTTCTCATAATCGTTGTCACTATAGGCTCGAACATAGCAGGAAAATCATGTGTAGCAACAGAAGCTCCCAATTGACTGCCCTCACATACACCTCCAATAGTAGGCTCATCCCTCGTAGCATTCCTCGTATTTTGACGACTCACTTTAATCTAAAACAAGAATGATCAGTTCACATCAAAGAAAGACCGCAATGGTGCTTAAGTGCATATTAACCTACTATACTACATATCAAATAATATAGTTATCATCTAATATCACTACAAGCACGTCTCTAATATGCTATTATGCTCTCAAACTTTTGGTAAAATTGATTAATCATTGCTATGATACCAATTGTAAAGACCGCGTTATACCTCCTGCAAAACTATAGGGAAAAGTGCATTGCATGACGTGCCAGGTCGATATAGAACTATTATCAAGGAAAGTAAGTCAAAACATAACCTGTTATATAACTCACAGCACATGGATAGTATATAATAATGAAATATACAACAAGATACAGTAGTGAAGCATAGCAAGAAGGAAATCTCATCTCCATAAAAATTTCAGAAATATCAACAATAAAACATCTTGGTAACTGAATATCTGAATACATCATGTCTCGCTATATCCCTTACCAAAGCATATAAAAGCAAAACAACGGAAAATGTCCAAACAAATATATATCACTAAGAATAGTAATACGTCAGCCTTCTGCTTGTCATTGCACAACAACATCATCACCAAACCTATCACCTGCTATTAAGTATACCAATCATTATCGTCATTGAGCATCACAAGGTAATAAGAGGTGTAAAAGACCCGTATTTCTAGTCATTATTTTTGAATATTTAAAACCTATTTTAAATGTTGAATTGGAAATATAGAGGGATGCCAATACGGAGTTTACCGATTTAATAAACGAAATATGATTTACTTTCGAATATATCGAATTTTCATAATACGAGAACAAGAAATAATTGAATTCTAAGTTAAAATGAATAGAACTGATTCTAACAATTTTTAAAAATTCTATTTGAATTAGAACGATAATAATAATTTATTATCAATAGATTTGAGTGTCTAAATCAAATTATATTTTATCAAATTAATTTAGCGTATGAAAATAGTTAATTTTCAAACAATCTCGAATTTCAAGGAAACGAAATTTATAAAATCCATAATGGTTAATTATTGCTAGATTTTTTCATACCAATTGGAGTTATTATGTGAGCGTGTGCAATATAAACGTGAATCAATTAACAATTTTGTAATTAAAATATAACTTTTGCAGACATTCTCGATATTCGACGAAACAAGTTTCGTCGAGTCTTGAATGTTAAAATATAGCAAGGCGTCAATTTTCATCACGATCGGATATCGTATGTGATCGTACGAATTAAAAATGTGAAATGAAAGAAAAATAGTAAATATAATGTTATAAGATAAGGGTCATTTTCAGAAAATCTGCACTATCCTTAACCAAATCTTTATACGCCGTTTTCAAAACCGCGTAAAATCACTTCAAAACCTGGTCAAATCTTTGAAGATTGTTTTTACAAATCTCAGCAGATTCATTCAATATTTGTAGTTGAGCTGATAGAAAGCATGACTTCACTTTATAAATTTCATCTACCTTCATCTTTCTCAAACCGGTTCCCTCAACATTCAATTTCGTCCTTTCATCTATTTCATTCACAGTGAAACCTTAATGAAATCACATGATTTTAGACTATTAGGCTTCATATACGTGTATATTTTGAATCCGAGTACCCAGTTGAAGGCGCGATCAAATTTGGGTTTATTGTGCTTTGCTCCAGTGTGATTAGAGCTAGGGAATTGACGAGCTAATCTAAGCTAGGATGGAAGTAGAGTTCACTAGCGAACTCAGTGTAGCTAGTGGTCACCACGACAGCGACGAGGGGAGCTCCTACTGGTTGTGGTGAAAAGGGATTGTAAACATTAAAGGGGAAAAGCACTAGGTTGTGATTTATGTGTGGGATCGTATTTGTTGTTGTGGTGATTATTAGATAGAGGAGGAGACATTGAGTTGATTCTTTACTCTCGCAGTGGTGCTGGTGGCCGAGGTGATGAGGGGTAGGTAGTCAAAGTCACGACCAAGGGTGGAGTTATTCGAAAATACTGGAACAGATGGGGTATGTGAGAAAGAAAGGGTTAAAGATTAAAGAAAACGATAAGTAGGTCAGATTCAAACAAAATGGTTCACGTTGGATTCGTATTATCGTCAACTACGCAATAGAATTTGGATCAGAATAGATTAATTACAATTAAAATCAAGGTGAGTTAGTCTCCTTTAGAATTTATTATTTTTATAGCTAAAAATAAATTGTTGGTGTTTGGATGGATTGATAAAATTATTATCAATTACTTGCTATTATATATATGGTATATATAGGCTTGGTAGTTGGACATTCTCGCACACTTAAGCGGATGAGGCCCTATGTGCCACACATAATAGCGGATTACCCTTTATACCGCGATATCCAGTCTTTGTAACACCCCGTAATTTTAACAACACTAAAAGACGATAAATTAAAGAATAATTAATTTAATATTCAGAATTAAGTGAAATGGACTACTCCATTGTGTTTGTCTCGGAATTCTGGTCAAAATAGACACCCGGTTTGCGTAAAACGGACACCGTATAAAGAAGTTATTAAGGATTGAAGTTTGTATATGCACAAGAAGAATATATATATATATATATATATATATATCCAGAAATCAAAAATCAGTTCGAAATTCAAAATTTGGGGAGGCAGCAAAAATCCTGCTCAGGGGTGTCGACCCCTCAAGGGGGTGTTGACCTATGGGTCGACCCCCCTGCGGTAGATCTAGCAGATTAGGGTTTTGGGGTCAGCTATAAATATGGCATCGTTTCTCATATTTTTGCACCCAAAAAATAATGGAGAACTGGATGCTGCCTCTTCCCAGATTAAGTCAAGTCTTTTTCTTCTTCAATAGTCAACTAGAGTTTAGAGATCTATGATTCAACATCTGCAACCTTTCTTCCATTTTTCTAGATCTAGACACTGTGAGTCTATGTTAATTTTAGATCTAAACAATTAAAAAGTTAATCTTGACGTGACTATAACTTGGATCTATGCCTGTGACTACTTGAATCATATCAGATCTGTTATAACTTGTGTATCTATGATATTATGACCTGACTATGACTTAGATCTTAACCTTTATCATGTCGGACCTGCCATTTTTGTAGATCTAGTACATGGTTTAGATCACATTGTGCTTGTTACCATTATGTTTGTGGCTAAATCAGATATGTTACAAGTTGGATATTCATTGTTTAGATCTCATCATTCCCCTTTATGATGTCCCTATTATGTTAGAATCAGTTCTATTGTCACATGTTCATCAGATCTGTTCCTATATGCCTATCTTGTCATTATGCCATTATATGTTTATGCCTATTTCTGCCATTCTATGTTCACCTTGTTAGTATGATTATTTCTGTTCTCTTCCCTCTATCCTTTCGCTTTTTATTTTATACAGCCAGGCTACCTTTGAGCCTAGGCATGTCGCTGAAATATGCGAATGTGTTAATTTGGGAACGAGGGGAAACGATAAAATTGGGGCATAATTTGTAATTGGGATTCTAGCCATAACTTGGATGAAATATATGAACATGAATTGGGGGACATAAATCAACTTGTGATTAACAACCTTAGTTTGGTGTATATGGTTCATTATGAACGTAACTTGGAAAAGGGGCATGAAAACCTATAACGACATAGGAATATTTGGTTATAATTGAAATGCCTAGAAGTACAGTAATTAGAAACTGTAACCGCGCTTGGATACGAGGTTAGAATGCACTTGTGTTGGAAGTCTTCCCGGAACCGACCGACATATCCAGCAACCACAAGTGGTGAATCTAATGTGAGGGGTCTAAGTGCATAAAAACGAGACGTGCTAAGACACGAGGTTAAGTGCGACTTGCGGAAGAAGTCTGCCCGGAACCGACCGGCCTATCCAGCATCCACAAGTGATAGGCTTAATGTGGGAGGTCTAGCACATTATAACCATAAACGAATATGGTAATGAATTGGAATACTTAACCTAGTTGAATCCATAGGGATTAACATATAACTTGAGTAGGGGTTAAGTAAACTTGTTTGGAACAGTGGATGGGTTAAGTAAATCTTGGGTGGGTGGGTCATATTTATATAGATATAGGCCGACAAACTTAACCTATGGGGTTATGCAATCTTTTACTCTAGTATGGCATAACCTGTGGAAAACCTAGTGGGGATGCAAGCGTAGGGGGAAACTTGCATCAACTTGTGTATAGGACTCATTTCTATCAGTAACCCATATATAGGTATCAAATGAGTACTCCGAACTAGTTCGGAGTCGGGGCACGCTTGCTGGGCTGATTATAAGAGATCCAAACATGGGGGACAGTGTGGGAGGCGCATTCCGACGGGGTCATGTGCGTGCATGAGTCCGACAGAGGAGGTTTAGACGCTGTGACACTTGTAGATATGGTTGTGCACATCCTAAAAACGAAAGGTTGCCACTTTGGGGAGTGATACACGCTACTGTGGGGCCAACACAGGGTATCTACGGAGTAGGGAGACGATCGATTTGGGTAGTAATTAGGGTACACCTAGACTATGGTATGTTGGGGATCCCGTTAATACCCTTAAGGGTAACTCCGGTATGTTGGGCTACTTGTTGATTGTATGGGGTGAAGACCTCTCACTGAAAGTACACCTAAGTCTACCATCTTATACTTGTTGGGGATCATCTTGTTAATAAGACACTAGTATTGGTGCAGAGAAATCATTAGAGAAGCGTAGTATACTCCATCATGTTTGTCCTGTTTGCCTAGTCATACCTGCCTATTATGATGTTATCTCTCTTGTCCACTTTATATGCCTGCCATGATGCTTTTACTTATTTATATGCTAAAAGTAATTGGACTCGCCAGACTTTATGTCTGACCCATTTTGTTTTCTCTTCTTTCTCTTCCATTTCCCCTTACCCCATGGTTCTCAGAGTGGGAATACTTATGCTTGACCAGGATTCTGCTTTCATCCTCTTGGAGCTGCTTAGATGTATTGCTCGAGCTCCTATCCTTTCTACTATGGCTATGTTTTTATTTGGGGAATCATGCTTCTTTATTTATTGTACTCTGATATTTTAAGTACAGGACAAAAATGTTTAAGATGATGTACTGGGTTTATGTATTTTCAGACCCATGATGTTTTGAACCACGAAGTTATGCTTTATGATTAATAAAAAAAAAAAAAATCCGCCGCTATTTTATATCTGTTTTATAATGTTTCTGTTTACCTATAATGCTTCACAAAACTTAATGCATTCTCTTAATGAGTGACATTAACAGATGTGGGGTGTCACACTTGGTATCAGAGCTGAAGGTTACCCGATCGCATAAAGTTTTTGAAAATTATTTTCAAAAAAAAAAGGTTTTAAAAGAAAGCATTTTCAAAAAGAAAAATCTGTTTTGAAAAATATATTCCCCAAAGCCATATGTAATATCTTTCGGTCCTTTTGTCTGATTTCCTTTCCTTTTCTTTTCAGCATGTCTGGGGAATCTAATATTCCTAAGGGCATTACGATACCAGGCTAGTTCCATAGGTATCTAGAGTCTACGGCGCCTGCCAGTGGTCAAGCAGACGTTCCTCCCCTAGCTACACCCATCGTTCTTCCTCCTCCTTCTCAAGCAGGATCTATTTGGAATTGGCTCAAAGAGATGGAGGATCTATTTGGAATTTTTGAAGTGGACGATTATAGGAAGATTCAGTTAGCCGCTTGGCTACTGAAAGATGAAGCTTCGTTCTGGTGATAAGTGACGCAAGTAGGGCGTCCAGTGGAGACTTGGGATGATTTTCGGCAAAGGTTTGAAATGAAGTTTCTTTCTCAAGCGGAGAAAAGCATGCAACTGGAATGGTTCTTGGCGCTCAAGCAACCAACTAGCAAGATTTGGGTTGGAGCTAGTGGATACTCCACATAAGAAAGCTTTGCAGTTTGCTAGAGGACTGAATAAACCCCTTCATGGGTTAACTATGTCTCATATTCCAATGGGAGAAACTTTTGAAAGGCTCGTTGATATGGCCTTGATGCATGAGGAAGATAAAGCTGAAAAGAAGGGAGTTAAGGTTGAGGAAACACCAAACAAGAAAGTATGGCCCAAGAAGGGTCAACAACAACAACAACGAAATAAAGGTGGAAAGAATTACAAGGCTAAGGATAAGAGAAAGTGCCATAATTGCGAACATGAGGGTCATTTGATCAAGGACTGCAAAAGAAGGAAGATGCTTGTTTAAGTTGTGGAGAGGTCGGACAATTTTCTAAGGAGTGTCCAAAGAAGAAAGGACAAGGTCAACGGGCAGGAACTTCTGGAGGGCAAGTGCATGCTCTCGCGATAAGTGCTCCAGATCGAGGTAGGAAAGTTTCCGTGGAAGGTTTGATTTCTCTTTCCAATCACCATATTAGACTTTTTATTCTGGCGCTTCACATTCATTTGTATCTGATTTTGTAGTTAAGTCTCTACACCTTAATACTAGTATGGTAGTGGATCCCATCGTTGTCTCAAACCCTATTGGCGGTTCGGGTCATTTGTCCATGATTTGTCGGGGTTTGAGAATATAGGTGTTAGGCGTCGAGTTTGAGTGTGACGCATATGTACTCGGTTTTATGGGCTATGGTTTGATTCGAGGGATGGATTGGCTAGCCAGGTATGGTTCCATTTTAGATTGTGAGAGGAAGGTCGTTCGACTTTTGACTTGCCATGGGAGGACCCTTGAGATTTCTTGTGACCCTAAGGGATCTGTCATGCTTAGTTTTCCTAGAGTCTCTGGATGCATATATCGATGATCTACACTTTGTACCAGTAGTCCGTGAGTATTCCGATGTTTTTGAGGAGGTTCGGGGCTTACCTCTGAGGCGCGAGATCGACTTTTGTATATACTTGATAGACAATGCAAAGCCAGTTGCATTACTTGTGCGCCATATGGCTCCAAGAGAAAGGAGGGAGCTTAGTAAGCAAGTAGGGGAGCTACTTGAGAAAGGGTTTATTAGGCGAAGAATATCTGAATAGGGTGCTCCGGTGGTATTCGCAACTAAGGCGGATGGTTCGCTTCACTTGTGTGTGGATCATAGAGAGTTGAACAAACTCACAAAGAAGAATATGCACCCACTCCCGAGGATAGATGATACGTTTGACCAACTTGTTGGTGCATCAATATTTTCTCAGTTAGACTTGGCCATGGGGTTTCATTAGTTGAGGGTGGCTGAGGACAGTAGAGACAAGACCTCTTTTAGGACTCGAGATGGTTTCATTGAATGACTCGTTATGCCTTTTGGGTTGACGAATGCACCCGCCTATTTTGCTGGTCTTATTAGTAGGGTGTTTCGGGAGTTTCTAAATAAATTTGTCGTGGTCTTTGTTGATGATATCTTGATCTTCTCAAAGAGCGAGGAAGAGCATGCCCAACATTTAAGAGAGGTTTTGAAAACTCTATGTGTGCATCAGCTTAAGGCGAAATTCTCCAAATGTCATTTTTGGAGAAAAGAGGTGAGATTTCTAGGGCATGTGGTCTCTAAAGATGGGATAGTAGTAGATCCCGCAAGGGTAGTTACAGTTCAAGATTGGAAAATCCCAAAGAATGCAATGAAAGTGAGAAGCTTTCTTGGGTTTGCAGGCTATTATAGGAAATTCATTAAAGACTTCGCAAAGATATCAGCCCCGCTCATCAGGCTGACAAAGAAGAATCAGGCGTTTTCATGGGATATAGATTGTGATGTTGCTTTCTAGCGATTGAAGAGGGCTCTGACAACAGCCCCAATCTTGACCTTGCCCGACGGAAACAAAGTGTTCATAGTTTACACTGATGCGTGTGGTACTGGGCTTGGTACGGTTCTGATGCAAGAGGGAAGGGCAGTATGTTATGGGGGTAGACAGTTAAGGTTTCATGAGAATAACTACCCTACCCATGACTTAGAGCTAGATGCCATAGTATTCGCGCTTAAGATGTGGCGTCATTATTTGCTTGGAGAGAAGTTCGAGTTTTGCACCGATTATAAATCTCTCGAGTACCTGTTCTCGCATAAGGATCTTAATTTAAGGCAACAAAGGTGGATGGAGTTCCTAGCATCTTATGACTTGCTTATACCCCTGGCAAGGGTAATATGGTGGAAGATGCACTGAGTAGGCAAAGGATGGCCTTAAGTCCTCTGTTTGTGGAAAGGAAAAGCTTGGAGTTTATATCGGCTTTTAACTTTAGACCCTCCACAGAGTTTTTGTCTGGCCTATTTGCATCACTTGAAGTGCGACCTACTCTTATGGATCAGGTAGGAGCTTCGCAGCAAAAGAATCCACAGATTTTAGACATCTTAGACAGGCTCGGTAAAGGGGAGACTTCTAGTCACCTCAGTAGATATTCCATAGACGATAAAGGGAGGCTGCGACGAGATGGGAGGCTTTGTGTTCCCCAAATTGAGAGTCTTTTGAAGACAGTCCTAGAGGAAGCCCATCTGTGACGGCCCGCCCTGCACCAACCGACATTTACTCCAAAAGTGCGCTGTACACATGTCCAGTTAGCACGGAACGGGTCGCCAGAAGGAAAAGAAAGAAGGGGATGAACACACAAAGAACCTGTAAAATGTCTCATAGTGCATCGAACAAAATATAATAATAACATACTTGACATAAAACAGGAGAGACAGTGCATAAGCTGAAAATCAGAACTAAAACATCGTAGCAGCGGAAATTCAGAATACAGCTTATTACAACTTTCAAACTGTCTCAAAGCAAAAGCAAGATAAATGAGGTACACTACTAATGCCTAAGTAGCGACCATCAACGACACAGGGAGAATGTGTATATATATATCATACGTGGAAGCCTCCTGCCCGCCTCCGAATCAGCTACTCGCACATCACCAGCTAACCTGTCTCTAGTCTGCTCGTGTGAGCACCCAGAGTAATAAGAAGAGACATAAAACTCTGGGTCAGACATAAAGCCTGGTATGAGCGATAAGCATCTAAAGTGAACAATAACAGGTAGACTAAAACATACCTGAACCTGGACCTGCAACCAAAGAGTTAGCACTACATACTGTACAACACTCTAAGGTATCATATCAAACAGTGTAAAGATACGGAGGTGGGGGAGGTGTGCATGTCATAGGAATGGCAAACAATCAAACATGGCATCCATCCTCACATCTCTCACTCAGTGCGTAAAGCATACGATATTCACCACTTCGATCACCCAACATTCCTTGCTACGATCACTTTGCCCCATGAAGTCATAAATGGCTTCACTGCACTGATAACGTAGCCACAAATCCTTCGCTATGTCCACTTTGCCCCATGGAGTTATTCACCCCATCTGCGCTGGCTCATAGCCTTACCAATCCTTACTATGTCCACTTGCCCCCATGGAGTTATTCACCCCATCTGCGCTGGCTCATAGTCTTACTACGCATCACCTTGCCCTTCGGGTCGTAATGACCCTACTGCACTGATAACGTAGTCTTGCTACCATCACTTTGCCCCTCAGGTCATAATGACCCTACTGCACTGATAAGTAGCCCATCATTCCTTTTTAGTGGTGAATCGAAGTTATGAACGTCGACAACTCCTTAGCACACGTCCCGCAGTAAAGCCCAACCATGAAGTGGACTCATTGGTTCCCAACTGGTTCCGGGATCCTGAACTCTAACTTCCATTTGGACTACCTTTGCATCTCGGGTTATTGGTCATCACCATCGAATCGGATCGGATCGGCCTTCAACATCCTTCATCGGATCGGTTCGGAGTCCCGTTCCCCTCGTCACCACGGTTCGGGTCGAGTAACATCATCAGCTCGTGGTCATCCATATGGATCGGGTCGTGGTCACCCATTCGGATCGGATCGTAGTCACCCATTCGGGTCGGATCGGGGTTCCTCCTCCTCGTCAGTTCATGTTCCCCCACTGGTCGGGTCGGGTGCATCTTCCCATGTCGTCAGTTCGTGAGCTTCTGAAGTGGATCGAGTCGTGCTCCTCCCTTCGGATCGTGGCGCCTCATCAAGTTGGATCAGATCGTGGAGAGGATTCGCGATCGGGGTGGCCATACGGATCGTGGTCTTCGGATCGGATCGCCCCTATGCCCACCGATCCGGTCCGGTTCGGACAGATACCTGCAGTTCTCCCAGCGAGCAGTTTACGCCATTCGACGGCGTTTTTGACCATTCTAACTATTCTAATCAATCACAAAGCATACCATACAGTCATAGCAACATGCATAATCAACCACAAACATCATTCACATCAATATCATAGGTTAAAATGGATCAAACATACCCAAAATCCCATATTTCCCCTTAAGCATGTTTAGGTGAAACTAATGATAGGATTAGCAAAACTTAACCAAATTAACCCAAATTCATATCAGAGGTCTAAAACATCATTTAGGAATTTATGAACATTTTTCCTGAATTTTATCATGCTTAAATTCGCTAATTAGCACTAATCACCCCTAATTAGCCATAATTAGTGTAAAACTAAGCAAATCACTCACCTTAGCCACAAAATAAACTAAAATCTGAAATGATTCTCTGATTTGATGTGAATCTCAATACCAACAGCAGCTCCTATGTTGATTTGGTGAAGATCTTCCTTGATTAGGGGTTGCTAAGCCAAATCTTTGACCAAAAGATGATTTGGAGGTGATTTAGAGGTTAGAGGCCATTTTTAGGGATCCTTGGTGATAAGTGAAGGCTAGAAAACTGAAATGGAATGATTCTCCATCTCATTTCAGCCCTCCCATAACCCTAATCCCGAAATGGGTTATGGGCCTACTCACTAATCACCCGATTTGGCCCGGTTAAGCAGTTTTTCACCCTCCAAACCTTGTTTCAGCCATATCTCCCAAACGGTAAGTCCGTTTGGCTAATGTAACCACTCTACGGAAAGGTAAACCATCAAACGAATCAAATGGAAGTGGTTTCAGGTCAAAATTCCTTTCCAATCAAAAGTTATGGCCAAAACAGTACCAACTAGGGGCAAAATGGTCATTTAAAAATCGACAAAAATCGTAAGCATGGGAAATGACTCTAATAGATGTTTCCCAAAGTTACATGACCATACGACTTCACGTGAGAAAGAAATAAATATTCTACGATCCCATGACGTGTAGAATACGGGTCATTACACTCTCCCCCCCCCCCCCCCCCTTAAGAAATTTCGCCCCCGAAATTCCCTAATCCAAACACACATAAAAGTCCCGCATGCCTATCAATCATAAAACAACAATCAAACATGCAAACAAGCAAAGCAAGTCTATCCTAGCATGCGGAAAACTAAATTGCAAAGTAAATCTTACCAGGCAAAGAGCTCTGGATATGCCTTCCTAATGCTCTCCTCTGTCTCCCAAGTATAATCATTCTCGTTCTCGCCCCCACTGAACCTTGACTAGCTTCACCGCCTTCCTTCGAAGTTGCTTCGTATCGTGCCCCACAATACGAATCGGCTTGCGGTTCCCAACCGCCTCGGGTTCTACTTCGAAGTCCTCTAACTGATCAGGTGAAATAGTCACATCTGAGTCGTGAACGAACTTCCTTAGTTGGGAAACATGAAATACATTGTGAACTCCTGCCATCTTCTCTGGTAAGCCAACTCTATACGCCAAATTCCCGACTAGTTCAAGAACAGGGAATGGGCCAACAAATCTTGGTGTCAACTTGCCTCTCCTGCCAAATCGAATCACGCTCTTTAACGGAGAGATCTTGACAAACACCAAGTCACCAACGGAGAATTTCAAGTCTCTTCTCCTCTTATCGGCATAGCTTTTCTGCCTATCTTGAGCAGCTTTCATTCGTTGCTGAATGATCTTAATCTTATCTGAAGTTTCCCCCACCACATCTGGTCCAAGCACAAACTTCTCGCCAGTCTCTATCCAACATGATGGTGAGTTGCACGGTCTTCCGTACAAAGCTTCATATGGAGCCATACCGATACTGGATTGGTAGCTATTATTATATGCAAACTCTACTAGATGCAAATGGTCATCCCATGATCCACCAAAATCCAATATACAAGCTCTCAAGAGATCTTCCAATATACGATTCACCCTCTCCGTCTGACCGTCGGTATGAGGATGATATGCGGTACTGAGATGTAATCTTGACCCTAGAGCCTCTTGTAAGCTCTTCCAAAACCCACTAGTGAACAACGGGTCTCGGTCACTCACAATGCTTTTGGGTACTCCATGAAATCTCACTACCCACTTCATATACAATTCTGCCAACTTGGCTGCCGTTCTGGTCGATTTGACTGGTATAAATCTTGCGCTTTTAGTCAATCGATCCACAATTACCCAAATGCTATCATATCCCGATCTAGTCCTTGGTAAGCCATCGATGAAATCCATCGAGACTTGCTCCCATTTCCATTCGGGAGTTTCTAATGGTTGCAATAACCCACTAGGCTTCTTTTGCTCGGCTTTAACTAGCTGGCAATTCATGCATTTGGATATAAACTTCCAAACGTCTCTCTTCATCCCTTCCCAGTAGTAGGTCTGTCTCATGTCTCGATACATCTTATTACCACCGGGATGTATAGTCAGTTTCGAGTGATGACATTCTCTAAGCACTTCATCTCTCAAACCATTCACGTTGGGCACAACTAGTCTTCCATTCTTCCGAAGCCATCCATCTCGATCAAGCCCATACACATTCATCTCCTCATCGATACCCATCTTTAACTTGGAGATGATTTCCAATAGATTAGGATCGTCCCTCTGACTAGAACCAATCCGCTCTATCAAAGTGGGTCTGATCGTCAAACTAGCTAGCATGACTGGATCCAATTCGCACCTTGGTCTGAAATCAAACCCCGCGATATACTCCAGTTGCTTCCATTCATGAAACATTGCCCCTAAGCTGGCATGTCTCCTACTCAAGGTGAAACACCCCACCTCCGTTAGGGTCACTCTCAAAGGGAATGCCCTAATTTTGGTGGAGGTTTATAAGTATAAGTCACAGATATACAAGACAGATATAAGAACACATATTTGTAAACAGCGGAAAAACAACAACTTTTATTTCATAAAAGCAAATACGTGTTACATGTAACACCCCGCGAATTCTATAACTATGAAATTAACAAATTAAAGTATAATTAAATTGAAATCAAAGAACTAAGGGAAACGGGATACGCCATTGCATTCGTCTCGGAAAAATACGCGAAATAGAGTCCGAGTTTTCGAAAAACGGAGTCCGTATGAAGAAGATATGGCCTTCGGAAGTTTCTGAATTAAGTTTAAAATTCGAACAGAATAAAACAGCTCAGAAAAAAATTAATAATCGGGCCCAATTGGCCAGGGCGGGAAAATTCCCGCCTAAGACACCCAGGTCGACTGGGCTGTCGACCTGGTCTAACAAGGTCGACAGGGCTGTCGACAGGGCTGTCGACCTGGTCCAGAGCCAGGTCGAACCCAGCCCAACCTGGCTGGCCTATTCTATGTTGGTCGATTTTCTGTAGTCTGCTTTGTCATTAGGGCTAGGTGGCAGGCTCTAATTGGTCTCTCTTTCGAATGAATGGCTACGATCAATCCAAGCAACATCGATGGCCCTAATCAGTTCATAAACCCTATAAAAATGACCCTAGACTCAACCTAATCTATTCATTCAAAAATAAGAACAAAGCCACCATGTTGCTGAGGAACGACTAAGAGTAGCCACCAATTGGAGAGAGGATTAGGAGGCAAATTCTAAAGCATAAAGCGACTTAATCAAATCAAATCGCATCTCCAAATTCCTAAATTGGAGAATTCGCCACACAATTGTAAGTAGAGTATTATTTTGGTATGAACAAATAACTGTGTTGGTTTGTATACTTGATTGTGGCGATAAAATAATTCATATTTGTGCGTTACTATGATTCTTATCGATTTGGAATATTGTATACGTTTAGATATTCTCGAATTATGTTATTCATTATAAAAAACTACATATTTGCGGTAGTTTTATGCAAGTATACGTTTGGAATATTCGCAAATTATGTAATCCATGTTGAAGCTACATGTATGTAGTTGATTAATTGAAATTCATGCAAGTTTGGGGTTTTGCTACTATGCCATCATAATGTATATTTTTGTATATAAATCATTTTGTACGTAATTAGAACAAATTTGGGTTATCATAGTTCATATGAAACTATGTTGAAATTTTGGCACCATGATCTATGTATTAAGCCATGTTTTTGTTCTAGAAAACCTATTTGCAAACTTATGAATATGACTAGGCTATGATTGATATTTTGCATAATTGAAATCCATGTTAGGTCTATAATGTTAACAAGAATTATATGATGACATATGTGGTACATAGCTAGGTTAGATTCAAAATCCCTTTTGCAAGTTTGCATGACCAAAGTAAAAATCATGATTTCATGTTAGAAATATTTATGCCATGGTTATGATTAAGCTGAACTATACTTTTGTGTTAATAACAAAAGTAAGCACCTTTGTAAACATGTAGTAATCTTATGAACATGACTTGCTTATGTTTGACATTATGCCTGAATAAAAATATAGGTTTATGTTGTAGTTAAGCCTATGGGTCAATAGTGATATTCTTAACTTAACTACAAGTTTACATGGTTTGATTCATGTCACCTATGCTTTATGACCAAAGTATATGTTACCACTATGCAAGTACACCAGTTTCTATTTTGTAGTTCTAACGTCACATTGCAAGTTCATGCGTTCACATTCCCCTTTTTGTGTATGTAATCACGCTTTAAGCCTCCCCTTTTCGCATGGCTAGGTTGGGCTTAAAAGGGCTAAGCCCAACATATATATAATAAACGGACGTATTTAACGGGGGAAAATAACGTTGGGTTAAATTTATTAATAAATGAAAATATAAAGAAAAGGGGCCCAAATTCAAGTATGGGTTGGGCCCATGATTGGTGTAACCTTTACACCATTAACTTAATAATGGGCCGCAAATATTTACATATAAGAAAATAAAGAAGAAAGACAAAATATGTAAATGTAGAACATACGATGTGTTTAACCCGAGGTTGGATTGAGTTGTGATGTAAACCTGCCCGGAACCGCCCGGCTGTCCAGTAGTCACAACAATACCTATCCAATGTGGGAGGTTAAACATGGAGCCCAATAAGGACCCGAGGTTAGACTGAGTTGTGGCGTAAGACTGCCCGGAACCAACCGGCAACAGGCAGCCACAACAATACCTGTCTAATGTGAGAGGTCAGGGCCTTAATAAGACAATTAAGGCTGAGTCAGGATTGTTAGGATTAAGTGAACTAAAGACTTAATCAAAATGGAGCATGCTAAACTAAACGGACTGGTGGGGGTTAGGTTAGAAAACACTTAACCAACTTAGCATGTTGGCTAGAGATAGAAAACCTAGTAACGGGGGACCCTTTTCAGCAGTAACCCTAGAAGGTGTATCAGGATACCCTGAAACTAGGCAGGGTGGGGCACGATTACTGGGCTGATTGTAAGAGGTCAAATCGACGGCGGTGGTGTAGCAGTGTAGGTTCTAACGGGGTGCGGGCGTGCACACACACTCCGGCGCAGAAAAATAAGGCACTGGACACCAGTAGCATACCTGTGCACTCTAGGATTGTGTCGGGCCGCCACCATGGGACTTGATACACCCCATGGTGGGACCAGCATAGGTAACTACAACATCGGGGGCCGTAAGACACATGTAACTATGCGAGTAGGAGCCGATCATCATAGAATGGATCACATCACCCTGATTATGGGGTGCCAGTTGGGAACTAGTTTATATGGGTTCAGAGATTACCATGGGGTACGATAGTATATTCGACCCTAGACAACTTAACCAAGTTATAGTGCTTTCCCACTTCTTGTTTATACTTATCATACCCAGTTCTTTATTCATAGACAGAATAGTACTAGACTTACTCAGGCTTTATATCTGACTCTACTTTTCTTTCGTCTTCTTTTCTTTCGTCTTCTTTTCTTCCGTTCCCCCCCCCCCAGGTCCACAGGGAGGGAACACTGCAGCTTGACCAGCCTTAACATCCAGCTTGAAGAGGAGAAATGTATTGCTTGGACCTTTTCGTTTTGAACTATGGCTTTGGACAACCACTATGGGGCTTTTGCAGTTTATCTATGTTTTATTTATGCTTCTTTAAATAATGTAATCAAGACAGATTATGAAAGTGTTATGTTATGTTTTGGAAAGGATGTAAGACAATCATGGTGATGTGTTGTAACACGTATTTGATTTTATGAAATAAAAGTTGTTGTTTTTCCGCTGTTTACAAATATGTGTTCTTATATCTGTCTTGTATATCTGTGACTTATACTTATAAACCTCCACCAAAATTAGGGCATTCCCTTTGAGAGTGACCCTAACGGAGGTGGGGTGTTTCACTTGGTATCAGAGCATAGGTTTACCAGATAAGATAAAAGTTTTGAAAAATTATTTTCAAAAAGGAAATTTAAAGAAGCATTTTTAAAAGAAAAATATTATTTTATTTCAAAAAAAGGCAAAGTCCACTCCCCAAAGCCATAGTTACTATCTCTTATCCTTCGTTTTGAATCTATCCTTTTTGTTTCAGCATGTCCCGAGAACTTAACTTGCCGGAAGGGGTGCCAATACCTGGTTGGTTTAGACGGTTCTTAGAAGCAAGGGCCACTCAGCCAGGTCCTACCGTTCCTCCTCCCCCAGCTGCAGGAAATCATCCAGCTGCAGCAGCACCTTTTCCTCCACCTCCTCCACGGGGAAACACTTTTGCTAAGATATGTAAAGATTTTAAAGCTATGGGAGGAAAGGATTTCCATGGAACTGATTCCTTCGTGGCAGCTAGAAATTGGCTGAAAGAAACGGAGGACCTATTCATCATCTTTGAGGTAGAGGATAGACAAAAAGTACAATTGGCAGTGTGGCTATTGAAGGGCGAGGCTTCCTACTGGTGGGAAGTCACTAATGCTGAAAGACCAGTGGAGACATGGGAGGACTTTAGGGCAAGGTTTGAGACTAAATTTCTCTCAGATGCGGAAAGAAGTTTGCAGTTGGAAAAATTCTTATTTCTTAAGCAAGGGGACAAGACAGTCAGAGAGTATGTGAATCAGTTTGATGAGCTGGCTAGGTTTGGGCTTGACCTAGTCAACACCCCACACAAGAAGGCTCTCCGTTTCGTCAAAGGGTTGAATGAGCCATTACACAGTTTGGCCATGACCCATATACCCATGGGAGCCACGTATGAAAGATTGGTGCATATGGCATTGCTGAATGAAGAGGATAAGGGCAAGAAGGAGACAAAGGCAGAAAGCTCTCAAGGGAAGAAAGAGGGTTTGCAGCCTAAGAAGACAGACTTCAAGAAAGGCGGGAAAGGCAACAAAGAGAAGAGGAAGTGCAATTTCTGTGGCAAAGTGGGGCACTTAGTAAAGGACTGCCGGAAAAAGAAGGCCAAGGAGAATGGTGGGTGCTTTTCTTGCGGTGAGATAGGCCACAGGGCTAAGGACTGCCCAAAGAAACGAGGACAGGGGCAGAGGGCTGGATCCACCCCAGGGGCACAGGTTCATGTGCTGGAAGCGCCACCTCTGCAACAGCGAGGTATAAATACTTCTGTAGAAAGTGTAGTTTATCTTTGTGATCACCCCGTTCGCACTTTATTTGATTCTGGC
The DNA here is from genome assembly GCA_030737875.1 of Allium sativum. Lineage (NCBI taxonomy): Eukaryota > Viridiplantae > Streptophyta > Magnoliopsida > Asparagales > Amaryllidaceae > Allium > Allium sativum. The sequence goes on along the minus strand of CM060912.1, from coordinate 717,546,124 downwards.
GCATCACACTCCTTTATCTCGTCTGCTTTAGTAGAATCTCTGCACCTAAAAACTAGTATGGTAGAGGACCCCTTAATTGTTTCAAACCCAATTGGGGGCCCAGCTCATTTGTCTATGATCTGTGTGGGATTGAAAATTTCTATTCTAAGTGTAGAATTTCAATGTAGTGCCTTTGTTTTGGGCTTTTCGGGTTATGGTTTGATTTTGGGTATGGATTGGCTATCCAGTAATGGGGCCATCCTTGATTGTGAGAAAAGGGTTGTTAGGCTCCTAACCCAGCTCGGTAATACTTTGGAAATTTCTTGTAATCCCTCGTATGCGGTTATGCTTAGTTATCTTGAATCGCTAGATGCCTCTGTTAAAAATTTGCAATCAGTTAAAGTGGTCCGGGAATATCCGGATGTCTTCGAAGAGGTGAAGGGCTTGCCTCCGAAGCGGGAAATAGACTTCCGCATATATCTTGTAGATAATGCAAAGCCCGTTGCACTGCCCGTTAGACACATGGCTCCACGAGAAAGGAAAGAGCTCAGTAAACAGATTAAAGAGCTTCTAGAAAAGGGGTTCATTAGGAGGAGCATTTCAGAATGGGGCGCTCCAGTGGTGTTCGCTACAAAGGCGGATGGTTCACTCCGTCTATGTGTTGACTATAGGGAGCTCAACAAGCTAACGAAAAAGAATAAGCACCCTCTCCCTAGAATTGACGATTTGTTTGACCAGCTTGTAGGAGCGTCTGTTTTCTCCCAACTCGATTTAGCAACCGGTTTTCATCAGCTAAGGGTGGCTGAAGACAGCATCGATAAAACGACGTTCAGAACCCCAGACGGCTTCTTTGAATGGCTTGTCATGCCTTTCGGCTTGACAAATGCACCTGCTTACTTTGTGGACCTGATGAGTAGGGTATTTAGAGATTTCCTCAACAAATTCGTAGTGGTCTTCGTAGATGATATCCTTATCTTCTCAAAGAGTGAAGAGGAACATGCTCAACACTTAAGGGCAATCATGGAAACTTTGCGAGTCCATCAACTAAAAGCCAAATTCTCCAAATGCCACTTTTGGAGAGAAGAGGTGAGGTTCCTTGGGCACATAGTATCCAAGCAAGGGTTAGCAGTGGACCCTGCTAAGGTAGTGGCGGTACAGGATTGGAAGACACCAAGGAATGCAACTGAGGTCCGAAGCTTTCTAGGACTAGCAGGTTTCTATCGAAAGTTTATAAGGGATTTTGCGAAAATCTCAGCTCCACTCACGAAATTGACTAAGAAGAATCTAGTGTTCAATTGGGATTTGGATTGCGAATTTGCTTTCCAACGACTGAAAAGGGCTCTCACAACAGCCCCAGATTTGACGCTGCCAGATGGGAGCAAGATGTTCACTGTTTATACGGATGCATGTGGGACAGGGCTAGGCGCCGTCTTAATGCAAGAAGGAAGGGTAGTAGCTTATGGCGGGAGGCAGTTGAAAGTACACGAAAAGAACTACCCAACCCACGATCTTGAGTTAGCCGCCATCGTCTTTGCACTCAAGTCTTGGCGACACTATCTCCTAGGTGAGAAGTTCGAACTTTACACTGACCATAAATCGTTGAAATATCTTTTCTCGCAGAAGGATCTTAACTTGAGGCAACAAAGATGGATGGAGTTTCTTGCCTCGTACGATTTCGAAATCTCCTACACTCCGGGCAAAGGCAACGTAGTGGCAGACGCGTTGAGCCAAAAGAAATTGACCCTAAGCCCGTTGTTTGTTGAAAGACAAAGCCTAGAGTTTATAGCCAGCTTCGACTTTAGGCCTTCCTCCGATTTCGTACCAGGCTTGCTAGCATCTCTCGAAGTGCGCCCAACTTTAGTGGATTCAGTAGGGACAGCACAACGCGAAGACCCTCAGCTTGTGGAAACAATTGATAGGCTAATTAGGGGTGAGACTTCAAGTCACCTCAACAGATACTCCATCGACGATAAGGGTTTGCTAAGGCGAGACGGAAGACTATGCGTCCCACAGACGAAAGATTTAATAAAGAAGGTTCTCGAGGAAGCACACCACTCCAAGATGACGATACACCCAGGCGGAGATAAAATGTACAAAGACATAAAAAGGACTTTCTTCTGGAACGGCATGAAAAAGGACGTGGCAGAATTCGTTTCTAAGTGCATGGTGTGCCAGCAGGTTAAGGCGGAACAGAAAAAGCCCGGCGGACTGCTACATCCTCTGGAGGTCCCGCAGTGGAAGTGGGATAGCATCTCAATGGACTTCATCGATGGGCTGCCTCGGTCTAGGAGAGGCAACACTAGCATTTGGGTAATAGTGGATAGGCTTACTAAAAGCGCCCACTTTTTACCTGTCAAAAGTAAAAGAACTGCTTCATCCCTAGCATCACTTTACCTCAAGGAAATCGTTCGACTCCATGGAATACCATCTAGCATTGTTAGTGACCGAGACCCCATCTTCACCAGCGAGTTTTGGCGGAGTCTGCAAGAAGCAATAGGAACGCAGTTATGCTTGAGCACAGCCTATCATCCCCAAACCGACGGCCAAACAGAGAGAGTGAACAGAGTTTTGGAAGTCCTTTTAAGGCTATGCGTCCTCGACTTCGGAGGGACATGGGAAGACCACCTTCCTTTGGTGGAATTTGCCTACAACAACAGCTATCAAGCAACCATCGGAATGGCGCCCTTCGAAGCTTTATATGGAAGACCGTGTCGATCGCCCACTTGTTGGTGGGAGTCTACTGATAAGCTCATACTTGGACCAGATATGATCCGAGAGACTTCAGAGAAAGTAGACTTAATACGAAGAAGGATGAAGACGGCCCAAGACAGACAAAAGTCCTATGCCGACAAGAGAAGAACCGACCTTGAATTTGAGGTTGGAGACAGAGTTTTTCTCAAGGTATCACCACTAAGAAACGTTGTTCGTTTTGGAACCACAGGAAAACTGGCACCAAGGTTCGTAGGGCCATTCCCTATCATCGAGAAAATTGGGAAAATGGCTTATAGATTAGAGCTACCCGAGAAGTTGGCTGGAGTCCACAACGTTTTTCACGTTTCACATCTCTGAAAATGTCTACATGAGTCTGCTGAGGTGGTAGAGCCAAATATCCTCGAAGAGGCCGAAGTGGAACGCGAAGCAACCATAAGAAAAGTTCCAACCCGCATATTAGGAACGGAAGTGAAGAAGCTACGCAACCGCGAAGTCAAGCTCGTCAAAGTTCAGTGGAGCGACGCCGAGGGAGACGCGACTTGGGAAACTGAAGCTAGAATACGCACTGCCTACCCTTTTCTGTTCGAGGGTACATCCTTGATCTTTCCTTTTCCTTAAGTTGCGCTTTTATCTATCTTTTTAGGTATATTTCCTCGACCTTATCTTTTAGGTAGAAACCCTTTGGATGGAAACATGTAATTGAAACATGTTATGGATGATGGTTGCAAGTGGTTGCAAGTGATTGCTAGTGGTTGCTCGTGGTTGCATATACACACACAATCTAGGTTTTAGATCGGCTCAGTCACTTCATATTGCATATGCATATTTGTTCGCATTCGTATATGGTTGAACTCTAATGTGTTGTCATATGGATGTTGCATTTGTATTGAATGATTGTGCACTCATGTAGAATCATTAATAGGAAAATTTGCATACATAATGGATTCATGGCACTTACATAATTCGCATTAAGGAGGTCAACTGAATCAGTAGACCGCCTGATTTTGCATTAGATAGGTACATATACACACACTTCGCATATGATCATGAAGCATTAGAAGTCTCTTAAGGACAATGGATGCTCGTGTTTGATGGATGAGTAGATGGATGATTGGATGTTAGGATATACATTTTCCTAAACTTGAAGATTTCGGGGACGAAATCCTTTTAAGTGGGGGAGAATGTAACACCCCGCGAATTCTATAACTGTGAAATTAACAAATTAAAGTATAATTAAATTGAAATCAAAGAACTAAGGGAAACGGGATACGCCATTGCGTTCGTCTCGGAAAAATACGCGAAATGGAGTCCGAGTTTTCGAAAAACGGAGTCCGTATGAAGAAGATATGGCCTTCGGAAGTTTCTGAATTAAGTTTAAAATTCGAACAGAATAAAACAGCTCAGAAAAAAATTAATAATCGGGCCCAATTGGCCAGGGCGGGAAAATTCCCGCCTAAGACACCCAGGTCGACTGGGCTGTCGACCTGGTCTAACCAGGTCGACAGGGCTGTCGACAGGGCTGTCGACCTGGTCCAGAGCCAGGTCGAACCCAGCCCAACCTGGCTGGCCTATTCTATGTTGGTCGATTTTCTGCAGTCTGCTTTGTCATTAGGGCTAGGTGGCAGGCTCTAATTGGTCTCTCTTTCGAATGAATGGCTACGATCAATCCAAGCAACATCGATGGCCCTAATCAGTTCATAAACCCTATAAAAATGACCCTAGACTCAACCTAATCTATTCATTCAAAAATAAGAACAAAGCCACCATGTTGCTGAGGAATGACTAAGAGTAGCCACCAATTGGAGAGAGGATTAGGAGGCAAATTCTAAAGCATAAAGCGACTTAATCAAATCAAATCGCATCTCCAAATTCCTAAATTGGAGAATTTGCCACACAATTGTAAGTAGAGTATTATTTTGGTATGAACAAATAACTGTGTTGGTTTGTATACTTGATTGTGGCGATAAAATAATTCATATTTGTGCGTTACTATGATTCTTATCGATTTGGAATATTGTATACGTTTGGATATTCTCGAATTATGTTATTCATTATAAAAAACTACATATTTGCGGTAGTTTTATGCAAGTATACGTTTGGAATATTCGCAAATTATGTAATCCATGTTGAAGCTACATGTATGTAGTTGATTAATTGAAATTCATGCAAGTTTGGGGTTTTGCTACTATGCCATCATAATGTATATTTTTGTACATAAATCATTTTGTACGTAATTGGAACAAATTTGGGTTATCATAGTTCATATGAAACTATGTTGAAATTTTGGCACCATGATCTAGGTATTAAGCCATGTTTTTGTACTAGAAAACCTATTTGCAAACTTATGAATATGACTAGGCTATGATTGATATTTTGCATAATTGAAATCCATGTTAGGTCTATAATGTTAACAAGAATTATATGATGACATATGTGGTACATAGCTTGGTTAGATTCAAAATCCCTTTTGCAAGTTTGCATGACCAAAGTAAAAATCATGATTTCATGTTAGAAATATTTATGCCATGGTTATGATTAAGTTGAACTATACTTTTGTGTTAATAACAAAAGTAAGCACCTTTGTAAACATGTAGTAATCTTATGAACATGACTTGCTTATGTTTGACATTATGCCTGAATAAAAATATAGGTTTATATTGTAGTTAAGCCTATGGGTCAATAGTGATATTCTTAACTTAACTACAAGTTTACATGGTTTGATTCATGTCACCTATGCTTTATGACCAAAGTATATGTTACCACTATGCAAGTACACCAGTTTCTATTTTGTAGTTCTAACGTCACATTGCAAGTTCATGCGTTCACATTCCCCTTTTTGTGTATGTAATCACGCTTTAAGTCTCCCCTTTTCGCATGGCTAGGTTGGGCTTAAAAGGGCTAAGCCCAACATATATATAATAAACGGACGTATTTAACGGGGGAAAATAACGTTGGGTTAAATTTATTAATAAATGAAAATATAAAGAAAAGGGGTCCAAATTCAAGTATGGGTTGGGCCCATGATTGGTGTAACCTTTACACCATTAACTTAATAATGGGCCGCAAATATTTACATATAAGAAAATAAAGAAGAAAGACAAAATATGTAAATGTAGAACATACGATGTGTTTAACCCGAGGTTGGATTGAGTTGTGATGTAAACCTGCCCGGAACCGCCCGGCTGTCCAGTAGTCACAACAATACCTATCCAATGTGGGAGGTTAAACATGGAGCCCAATAAGGACCCGAGGTTAGACTGAGTTGTGGCGTAAGACTGCCCGGAACCAACCGGCAACAGGCAGCCACAACAATACCTGTCTAATGTGAGAGGTCAGGGCCTTAATAAGACAATTAAGGCTGAGTCAGGATTGTTAGGATTAAGTGAACTAAAGACTTAATCAAAATGGAGCATGCTAAACTAAACGGACTGGTGGGGGTTAGGTTAGAAAACACTTAACCAACTTAGCATGTTGGCTAGAGATAGAAAACCTAGTAACGGGGGACCCTTTTCAGCAGTAACCCTAGAAGGTGTATCAGGATACCCTGAAACTAGGCAGGGTGGGGCACGATTACTGGGCTGATTGTAAGAGGTCAAATCGACGGCGGTGGTGTAGCAGTGTAGGTTCTAACGGGGTGCGGGCGTGCACACACTCCGGCGCAGAAAAATAAGGCACTGGACACCAGTAGCATACCTGTGCACTCTAGGATTGTGTCGGGCCGCCACCATGGGACTTGATACACCCCATGGTGGGACCAGCATAGGTAACTACAACATCGGGGGCCGTAAGACACATGTAACTATGCGAGTAGGAGCCGATCATCATAGAATGGATCACATCACCCTGATTATGGGGTGCCAGTTGGGAACTAGTTTATATGGGTTCAGAGATTACCATGGGGTACGATAGTATATTCGACCCTAGACAACTTAACCAAGTTATAGTGCTTTCCCACTTCTTGTTTATACTTATCATACCCAGTTCTTTATTCATAGACAGAATAGTACTAGACTTACTCAGGCTTTATGTCTGACTCTACTTTTCTTTCGTCTTCTTTTCTTCCGTCCCCCCCCCCCCCCCCCCAGGTCCACAGGGAGGGAACACTGCAGCTTGATCAGCCTTAACATCCAGCTTGAAGAGGAGAAATGTATTGCTTGGACCTTTTCGTTTTGAACTATGGCTTTGGACAACCACTATGGGGCTTTTGCAGTTTATCTATGTTTTATTTATGCTTCTTTAAATAATGTAATCAAGACAGATTATGAAAGTGTTATGTTATGTTTTGGAAAGGATGTAAGACAATCATGGTGATGTGTTGTAACACGTATTTGCTTTTATGAAATAAAAGTTGTTGTTTTTCCGCTGTTTACAAATATGTGTTCTTATATCTTTCTTGTATATCTGTGACTTATACTTATAAACCTCCACCAAAATTAGGGCATTCCCTTTGAGAGTGACCCTAACGGAGGTGGGGTGTTTCACATCGGCTACCGCATTACCCTTCCCAGGTGTATATGCGATATCAAAATCATACGAAGCCAAGAACTCTAACCATCTCTGCTGACGGAGATTCAAATCTTTCTGAGAGAAGAGATACTTTAACGATTTATGATCGGTAAACAACTCAAATCTTTCTCCCAAGAGATAGTGTCTCCACATCTTTAGCGCAAATACGATCGCTGCTAATTCTAAATCATGGGTAGGATACTTCTTCTCATGCGGCTTTAGCTGTCGACTAGCATAAGCTACAACCCTACCTCCTTGCATCAATCCTGCACCCAGTCCGGTACCACAAGCATCCGTGTATACCGTCATCTCTTCATTCCCTTTAGGAATGACTAACACTGGCGCACGCGTCAACCTCTCCTTTAGACTTTTGAAGGCATCCTCACACTTTCCGTCCCAGACGAAGGACTGATTCTTCTTAGTCAACTGTGTCAACGGTGTTGCTATCTTGGAGAAGTCCTGGATAAACTTACGATAATATCCAGCTAATCCCAAGAAACTTCTTACATCTGTAGCATTCTTGGGTGTAGGCCAATCCTGTACCGTAGCCATCTTCGCAGGGTCCACGGCAATACCACTCTCTGAAACAACATGACCCAAGAATCTCACTTCCCTTCTCCAAAAATGACACTTAGAGAATTTCGCTTTCAATTGGTGTTTCCTCAACACCTCCATCACTATCCTCAAGTGTCCCTTGTGTTCCTCCTCTGTCCTTGAGTAAACAAGGATATCATCCACGAACACAAGAACAAACTTATTCAACTGATCTCTGAATACTCGATTCATAAGATCCACAAAATAGGCTGGTGCATTGGTCAACCCAAATGGCATGACCAACCACTCATAAAATCCAGACGGCGTCCTAAATGTCGTTTTCGGAACACTCTCATCCGCTACTCGAAGTTGATGAAATCCTGTCGTGAGGTCCAACTGGGAGAACACTCTAGCTCCTTCCAGCTGATCAAACAAATCATCTATCCGCGGTAGAGGATACTTATTCTTCCTCGTCACCTTATTCAACTCGCGATAGTCCACACACAAACGAAGGGAACCATCTGCCTTAGTGGCAAACACAACTGGTGCTTCCCACTCGGAGACACTCCTTCTAATAAATCCCTTCTTCAAAAGATTGCTGACTTGCACCCCGAGCTCTCGCTGCTCCCTTGGTGCCATACGACGAAGTGGCAACACTATAGGTCTGGCATCTTTCACTAAATCAATACGGAACTCAATCTCTCGGTGTGGTGGAAGCCCGGTCACCTCCTCGAAGACGTCCGGATACTGGCCAACCACGGGCACATCTGACAACTCATTCTGCGGGATGTCGAGGAAATTTACAAAACTAGCCATAACCCCATCACTAGGTAGACTACCAAACACTACCCTCCGCCCATCATCCGCCCTCACTGTCACCAAAAAGCCCTCACAGTCTACCACCACCCCGTATCTTTGGAGCCAATCGACTCCCAATATAATGCCATACCCAGTAAAGCCCAAAACAAAGCAATCACATACAAACATACATCCATGAATCGATAAGACCAAATTCCTGCAAATCATACTAAGGCTAGTCGAACCACCAATCGGGTTCGTCATAATCAATGGTCTATCGACTATCTCGGGTTCCAGTCCCAACCTATCTACCAGGTCACTAGATATGAAGGAACGGGAAGCCCCAGTATCAAACAAAACTCGAACTGGTATATCATAAATAGAAAGCATACCTTGAATAACAACATTCTTTCCTTTCTCCGCCGCAGTTGGGGCATTCGACGAAGAAGGAACAGCATCAATAGCATATGCTTTCACAATCTGCTTCTCCTTAAGAGGTTGCGGACACTTATCCTTCTGATGTCCCACTTGACCACAGTTGTAGCACTTCCTTTACGCTGGCTTGGCCTGACATTCTTTAGCATAATGGCCCTTCTTTCCACAGCTGAAGCACTCAACATCCTTCTTGCTCTTTTTCTGGCCACCTTTAGATTGGTCCTGCTTCCTCTTATTCTGAGAGTTATTCTTGCCTCCACCGCCTGCTTGCGGCTTTGGCCCTTCTGCCGATGCAGCCTCAGTCTTTGACTTAGGGTAAAGACTCTCCGATCTCAAAGCCTTCCCCACAATCGATTCAAAAGTCTCATCGATGTGGTTGATAAGCCTTTCCCCCAAGTATCCATCTAAACCAGTAATGAACTTCTCATTCTTCTTTTCAGGAGTATCAATGAGAGACAGTCCATACTTCGACAAGTGTCGAACTCAGCAATATAATCAGAAACTGCCCTTCCGTTCTGCTTGAGTTCCAAGAACCTCTTAAACAACACCGATTTCTGGGCAGTTGGGATAAACTTCTCGCTAAAGCGAGCCTTGAACTGATCCCAAGTAACCTGATCCTCTGGAGTAGCTGTTCTAATGGCATTCCACCAATTCATCGCTCGCCCTTATAACTGACGAGACGCTAGTCTTCTCTTCATTGCATCCTCGAGACCCAAGTCATCAAAGATACGGTCACAGCTATCCATCCAGTCCTGAACATCCGTGGCCGACTCCGTCCCGTGGAACGGCTTCCCACCAAGATTAGTGTAATCTTTGCACAACTTGGCGAGATCGACCCTAGGCGCCTGCACTATGGGGCCAACACCAACTCCGGGATTGGGAATTGCCCCTTGCACTTCTCTGAGCATGTCTCTCATGAGGTTAGTAAACATAGCCCTCATGTCAGCGGCATTCCCTTGGTTGGTCCCTCTACCAGCACCCCTCGTCTCTCTGCTCATCGTTAATCTGTAAAAAGGGAAACGATTAACGACCCCATAATGGTGCTGGTGCAGTGCGATTTCATCTTTATACTACCAATAGTATATACATACATAGTTTTTGAAAACCAAAGTAATCAAAAATACGCGCTCTCATATACGTATTAACTCTCCCTAGTGTCTTTCCCTAGGTTAACTACGCAATCTAGAGCTCTGATACCAAGTGTGACGGCCCGCCCCGCACCAACCGACATTTACTCCAAAAGTGCGTTGTACACATGTCTAGTTAGCACGGAACGGGTCGCCAGAAGGAAAAGAAAGAAGGGGATGAACACACAAAGAACCTGTAGAATGTCTCACATCGCATCGAACAAAATATAATAATAACATACTTGACATAAAACAGGAGAGACAGTGCATAAGCTGAAAATCAGAACTAAAACATCGTAGCAGCGGAAATTCAGAATACAGCTTATTACAACTTTCAAATTGTCTCAAAGCAAAAGCAAGATAAATGAGGTACACTACTAATGCCCAAGTAGCGACCATCAACGACACAGGGAGAATGTGTATATATATATATATCATACGTGGAAGCCTCCTGCCCGCCTCTGAATCAGCTACTCGCACATCACCAGCTAACCTGTCTCTAGTCTGCTCATGTGAGCACCTAGAGTAATAAGAAGAGACATAAAACTCTGGGTCAGACATAAAGCCTGGTATGAGCGATAAGCATCTAAAGTGAACAATAACAGGTAGACTAAAACATACCTGAACCTGGACCTGCAACCAAAGAGTTAGCACTACATACTGTACAACACTCTAAGGTATCTTATCAAACAGTGTAAAGATACGGAGGTGGGGGAGGTGTGCATGTCATAGGAATGGCAAACAATCAAACATGGCATCCATCCTCACATCTCTCACTCAGTGCGTAAAGCATACGATATTCACCACTTCGATCACCCAACATTCCTTGCTACGATCACTTTGCCCCATGAAGTCATAAATGGCTTCACTGCACTGATAACGTAGCCACAAATCCTTCGCTATGTCCACTTTGCCCCCATGGAGTTATTCACCCCATCTGCGCTGGCTCATAGCCTTACCAATCCTTACTATGTCCACTTGCCCCATGGAGTTATTCACCCCATCTGCGCTGGCTCATAGTCTTACTACGCATCACCTTGCCCCTCGGGTCGTAATGACCCTACTGCACTGATAACGTAGTCTTGCTACCATCACTTTGCCCCTCAGGTCATAATGACCCTACTGTACTGATAAGTAGCCCATCATTCCTTTTTAGTGGTGAATCGAAGTTATGAACGTCAACAACTCCTTAGCACACGTCCCGCAGCAAAGCCCAACCATGAAGTGGACTCATTGGTTCCCAACTGGTTCTGGGATCCTGAGCTCTAACTTCCATTTGGACTACCTTTGCATCTCGGGTTATTGGTCATCACCATCGAATCGGATCGGATCGGCCTTCAACATCCTTCATCGGATCGGTTCGGAGTCCCGTTCCCCTCGTCACCACGGTTCGGGTCGAGTAACATCATCAGCTCGTGGTCATCCATACGGATCGGGTCGTGGTCACCCATTCGGATCGGATCGGGGTTCCTCCTCCTCGTCAGTTCATGTTCCCCCACTGGTCGGGTCGGGTGCATCTTCCCATGTCGTCAGTTCGTGAGCTTCTAAAGTGGATCGAGTCATGCTCCTCCCTTCGGATCGTGGCGCCTCATCAAGTTGGATCGGATCGTGGAGAGGATTCGCGATCGGGGTGGCCATACGGATCGTGGTCTTCGGATCGGATCGCCCCTATGCCCACCGATCCGGTCTGGTTCGGACAGATACCTGCAGTTCTCCCAGCGAGCAGTTTACGCCATTCGACGGCGTTTTCGACCATTCTAACTATTCCAATCAATCACAAAGCATACCATACAGTCATTGCAACATGCATAATCAACCACAAACATCATTCACATCAATATCATAGGTTAAAATGGATCAAACATACCCAAAATCCCATATTTCCCCTTAAGCATGTTTAGGTGAAACTAATGATAGGATTAGCAAAACTTAACCAAATTAACCCAAATTCATATCAAAGGTCTAAAACATCATTTAGGAATTTATGAACATTTTTACCGAATTTTATCATGCTTAAATTCGCTAATTAGCACTAATCACCCCTAATTAGCCATAATTAGTGTAAAACTAAGCAAATCACTCACCTTAGCCACAAAATAAACTAAAATCTGAAATGATTCTCTGATTTGATGTGAATCTCAATGCCAACAGCAGCTCCTATGTTGATTTGTTGAAGATCTTCCTTGATTAGGGGTTGCTAAGCCAAATCCTTGACCAAAAGATGATTTGGAGGTGATTTAGAGGTTAGAGGCCATTTTTAGGGATCCTTGGTGATAAGTGGAGGCTAGAAAACTGAAATGGAATGATTCTCCATCTCATTTCAGCCCTCCCATAACCCTAATTCCGAAATGGGTTATGGGCCTACTCACTAATCACCCGATTTGGCCCGGTTAAGCAGTTTTTCACCCTCCAAACCTTGTTTCAGTCATATCTCCCAAACGGTAAGTCCGTTTGGCTAATGTAACCACTCTACGGAAAGGTAAACCATCAAACGAATCAAATGGAAGTGGTTTCAGGTCAAAATTCCTTTTCAATCAAAAGTTATGGCCAAAACAGTAACAACTTGGGGCAAAATGGTCATTTAAAAATCGACAAAAATTGTAAGCATGGGAAATGACTCTAATAGATGTTTCCCAAAGTTACATGACCATACGACTTCACGTGAGAAAGAAATAAATATTCTACGATCCCATGACGTGTAGAATACGGGTCATTACACCATCATTCTAAGATGACTATTCATCCAGGTGGCGATAAGATGTATTGAGATACGAAGAGGGTTTTATTTTGGGTTGGGATGAAGAAAGATGTGGCGGAATTTGTTTTTCAATGTTTTGTTTGCCAGCAAAAGAAGCCCGATGGTTTACTTCATCCTTTGGAGGTCCCGCAATAGAAGTAGGAGAGCGTCTCTGTGGATTTCATAGATGGTTTTCCTATATCAAAGAAAGGCAATACCAGTATTTGGGTTGTAGTAGACAGACTTACTAAGAGCGGTTATTTCATTCCAGATAAGAGTAAGTGGACGGCAGCATGATTGGCAACATTTTACGTTTGTGAGATAGTCCTTCTTTATGGAGTACATTCTAGCATCGTAAGTGATCGTGACCCATTTTCACCAGTGAATTTTGGAGGAGCTTGCAAGAAGCATTAGGTACACAATTGTGTTTGAGTACCGCTTATGACCCACAAACCGATGGACAGTCAGAAAGGGTGAATAGAGTTCTTGATGATCTTTTAAGGCTGTGTATCCTAAACTTCGGAGGGACTTGGGAAGAGCATCTTCCTTTAGTGGAGTTCGCCTACAACGACAGTTATCAAGCTTGTATTGGCATGGAACCCTTCGAAGCATTGTATGGACGACCATGTAGATCACCAACTTGTTGGTGGGAGTCTACAAAAAGACTTCTACTTGGACCATATATGGTTAGAGAGACGTTCGAAAAGATTGATTTTATTAGACGGCGAATGAAGACAGCGCTGGCTAGGAACAAGTCCTATGTAAATAAGAGAAGGACCAACATCAAGTTTGATGTAGGAGACATGGTTTTCATTAAAGTGTTACCTTTGAGGAATGTGGTTCGCTTTGGATCTATAGGGAAGTTGGCACCAAGATTCGTAGGACTATTTCGCATAACAGAAAGGATTGGCCAAATGGCCTATAGAGTAAAGCTACCAAAGAGATTGTTCTGTGTTCATGATGTTTTCCACTCATTTGCGGAAGTGCTTGCATGATGCCACGGAAGTAGTTGAGCTGGATATATTGGAGGAAGTAGAGGTGGAACGAGAGGCGATAGTCAGATGAGTTCCTACCCGTATCCTTGGATCAGAAGTTAAGAAGCTACGCAACCGAGAAGTCAAGTTGATGAAGGTTCAGTGGGGAAATAACCCAGAAGATGCAACTTAGGAGACTGAAGACATGGTTCGTGCTTCGTACCCTTTTCTTTTTGAGGGTATGTTCTTAACTTCCCTTCCAAAGCTTTTATTCATGCTTGTTTTTATCATTTAAGTATATTCTATCGATCAAATTCTTAGACCTTTAGATAGGAATCCCATGAATGTAAACATGTGTTTAAGACATGTTATGTTTGATGGATGCAAGTGGTTGCAAGTGTTTTCTAGTAGTTTCTCGTGGATGCATATACACACACAATAGGCACCAGATCGGCTCAATCACTCTTATACTGCATATGGATGTGTATGCATTTTTTTTATGGATTAAAATGGATGTATCATCATATAGATTTTGCATTTAGGCAGATGATTATGCACACATATAGAACTTACAAGTCATAATAGGATTATCTGCATACATGTTGGATTCATGACACTAACATACATTGCATTAAGGAGGTCGACTGAAATAGTAGACCGCCTGATCTTCGCATTATTATTGGGACATATACACACACCTTTGCATATGTTCATATAAGCACTAGAAATCCTTTAAGGACAATGGATGCCTGTGATTGGTGGATGAGTAGTTGGATGTGGATGTTAGGATAGACATTCTTCTTAACTTGGAGATTTCGGCGACGAAATCCTTTGAGTAGGGGAGAATGTAGCACCCCATAATTTTAACAACACAAAAAGACGATAAACTAAAGAATAATTAATTTAATATTCATAATTAAGTGAAATGGACTGCGACATTGTGTTTGTCTCGGAATTCTGGTCAAAATAGACACCTGCTTTTGCATAAAACAGGCACCGTATGAAAAAGTTATTAAGGTTTGAAGTTTGTGTACGCGCAATATATATATATATATATATATATATATATATATATCCAGAATTCAAAAATCAGTTTGAAATTCAAAATTTGGGGAGGCGGCAAAAATCCCGCTCAGGGGTGTCGACCCCTGGGTCGACCCCTCAAGGGGGGTGTCGATCTATGGGTCGACCCCATAAGGGAGGTCGACCCCCCTGCGGTAGATCTGGCAGATTAGGGTTTTGGGGTTGGCTATAAATATGGCCTCATTTCTCATATTTTTGCACACCAAAAATAATGGAGAACTAGATGCTGCCTTTGCCCAGATTAAATCAAGTCTTTTTCTTCTTCGGCAGTCAACTAGTGTTTAGAGATCTGTGATTCAACATCTGCAACCTTTCTTCTATTTTTCTAGATCCAAACACTGTCAGTCTATGTTAATTTTAGATCTAAATAATTAAAAAGTTAATCTTTACATGATTATAACTTGGATCTATGCCGGTGACTATTTGAACCATATCAGATCTGCTATAACTTGTGTATCTATGATATTCTGACATTACTATGACTTAGATCTTAACCTTTATCATGTAGGACCTGCCATTTTTGTATATCTAGTCCATGGTTTAGATTACATCGTGCTTGTTACCATTATGTTTGTGGCTAAATTAGATCTGTTACTAGTTGGAAATTCATTGTTTAGATCCCATCGTGCCTGTTTATCATGTCCCTATTATGTTAGAATCAGTTCTATTGTCAAATGTTCATCAGATATGTTCCTATATGTCTATCTTGTCACTATGTCATTATATGTTTATGCCTATTTCTTCCATTCTATGTTCACCTTATTAGTATGATTATTTCTGTCCTCTTCCCCCTATCCTTTCCCTTTTTATTTTATATAGCCAGGCTACCTTCGAGCCTAGGCATGCCGCTGAAATATGTGGATGCGTTAATTTGGGAATGAGGGGAAAATGATAAAATTGGGGCATAACTTGTAATTGAGATTTTAGGCATAACTTGGATGAAATATATGAACATGAATTTAGTGACATAAATCAACCTGTGAATAAAGACCTTAATTTGGGTATATGGTTCATTATGAATGTAACTTGGAAAAGGGGCATGAAAACCTATAACGACATAGGAATAATTGGTTAATAATTGAAATGCCTAGAATTACAGTAATTAGAAACTATAACCGCGCTTGGACACGAGGTTAGATTACACTTGTGGTGGAAGTCTGCCCGGAACCGACCGGCATATCCAGCAACCCCAAGTGGTGAATCTAATGTCAGGGGTCTAAGTGCATAAACACAAGATGTGCTAAACACGAGCTCAAGTCCGACTTATGGAAGAAGTCTGCCCGAAACCGACCGGCATATCCGGCATCCACAAGTGATAGGCTTAATGTGGGAGATCTAGCACATTATAACCATAAATGAATATGGTAATGAATTGGAATACTTAACCTAGTTGAATCCATAGGGATTAACAAATAACTTGAGTAGGGGTTACGTAAACTTGTTTGGAACAGTGGGTAGGTTAAGTAAATCTGAGGTGGGTAGGTAATATTTATATAGATATAAGGCCACAAACTTAACATGTAGGTTTATGCAATCTTTTACTCTAGTATGACATAACCTGTGGAAAACCTCATGGAGATGCAAGCGTAGGGGGAAGCTTGTATCAACTTGTGTATGGGACCCGTTTCAGTCGGTAACCCATATATAGGTATCAAACGAGTACTCCGAACTAGGTCGGAGTCGGGGCACACTTGCTGGGCTGATTATAAGAGATCCAAACATGGGGGATGGTGTGGGCGGCGCATTCTAACAGGGTCATGTGCGTGCATAGGTCCGGCAGAGGAGGTTTAGACGTTATGACACCTGTAGATATGGTTTGCACATCCTGAGAACGAAGGGTTGTCACTTTAAGGAGTGATACACCCTACTGTGGGGCCAGCACAAGGTATCTACGGAGTTGGGAGCCAATCGATTAGGGTAGTAATTAGGGTACATCTAGACTCCGGTACGTTGGGGAGCCTGTTAATACACCTAAGGGTAACTCCGGTATGTTGGGCTACTTGTTAATTTTATGGGCTGAAGACCTCTCACTGGAAGTACATCTAAGTCTACCATCTTATACTTGTTGGGGATCATCTTGTTAATAAGACACTAGTATTGGTGCAAAGAAATCATTAGAGAAGCGTAGTATACTCCATCATGTTTGTCCTGTTTGCCTTGTCCTACCTTCCTATAATGATGTTATCTCTCTTGTCCACTTTATATGCTTGCCATGATGCTTTTACTTATTTATATGCTAAAAGTAACTGGACTCGCCAGACTTTATGTCTGACCCATTTTGTTTCCTCTTCTTTCTCTTCCGTTCCACCCACCCCCAGGTTCTTAGGGTGTGAATACTCAAGCTTGACCAGGATTCTACTTTCATTTGCTTGAAGCTACTTAGATGTATGGCTCGAGCTTCTATCCTTTCTACTATGGCTATGTTTTTTTTTGGGTAATCGTGCTTCTTTATTTATTGTACTCTGATCTATTAAGTACAGGACATGAATGTTTAAGATGATGTACCGGTTTATGTATTTTCAGACTCATGATGTTTTAAACCACGAAGTTATGCTTTATGATTAATAAAAGTTTTTAATTCCGCTGCTATTTTATATATATCTTGTAATGTTTCTGTTTTTGTTTACCTATAACGCTTCACGAAACTTAATGAGTGACATTAACGGACGTGGGGTGTCACAATCTTGAAACCATGATTGGTATTATTTGTGTTGACTAACATCTGTGGATGCAGAAAAATAGGTTAGAGGGATCCAACTGTATTCCAAAAAAATTATATAGTTTTGATTCCACATATATAACGTGTTGAATATTTTGTGATAGCTTAGCGTGTAATTGGATGTTAAAAAGCTATGGCCCTAAATTTTGGTATTTAAATATCATAAAATATATTCGAATGAAAAATGGAATTTTGAAATATATAAAAAGATTTAAAAGGGAAATTTTATTTTTCCAAGTTGAAGTGGGATTTTAAACGGGCTTAGAAATATAAACTTGTTTAACGGACAAAATAAGTATTTTAATTTATAAACGATGTTTGTAAATAAAGTGAAATAATTATTGGATAATTTGGGCATATAAATTCCAATGTGAATTAAAAAAAAAAAGAATTTTGAATCGATCTGAAAGGAAATGATGAATTTTATTCCGAGGTTCAGAATATAAATTGAATAGAGATGAATCCAAAGGGATTTACAACTGAAAATCAACTATGTCAAATTTTACATAAAAAAATATTTTCAGAAAGGATGTTATTTATTTCATAAAAACTATAATTTAAAAACTGATTATTTTAAGAAGTTAGTCTTTCAATATTTAAAGTATGGAAATAAAATTCTAAGTTTTTATATATATAAGTTTAGTAATAATATTATCTTAAATTGGAATTTTCAAATGAGAAAGGTTTTAGGGAAATCAGATAAAATGTGTTTTAAATCTTATAAAAAAATATGGCAGTTGAAATACTTTTAAGAGAGTTATTGGATATTATAAATTGAATGGAAAGCTAATGAAACAAATTGTTTTATAAATCAAATTTGACATTATAAATAAATATATAGTAGAATTTTGACGAGTGGAATTATACTGTTTTTGAACCAATAATTTATAAATATATTTGAAATAAATATGAAACTATAAACCAAATTATAGGTGGTTTTGGGCCTTAAATGATTTTTGATTAAAGGAGAACTTATAATGGAAATTCATAAATAAAAGAATTTTTATAATTTTATAAAAATAAATGGGATTTGTTAACATTCTTAGAAATGTTAAAACAATTTTCTTTGCAAGAAAAGTATGTATTTTTAAGAAGAAAGAATCCATGAGAAATAAACTTATGAATTTAGGTCAACGAGCCAAAATGTGAATTTTGCTTATTAAAGCAACTTTATTAAATATAAAGTGGTTTATAAACAAGGGTTTATAAGTATGAAACCAAATTTATTTTTGATAATTTAATCTTGGAATGTTAGAAAGCATAACGGGTTTAAATGTGGATAATTAGCTAGTTATTATTTTTGAAATGATATTTCAAAGGGATGTTGAAATTTGTTTTTGTAAAGGGTTTTTGAAATGAACTCAGTATCAGAAATATAGATATCAACATTTTTTGTTGTAATAGACATTTTCCGAATAATAGAAAAGTATGGACTTTAACACTTTTGTTATAGTAAATGATTCTGAAAAAGAAGCGATTTAATTCGAATATGAGATTTAAATATATATGTTATATATGATGTTGATATTAGAGATGTCTAATCTTGTCCATCTGGTCATTAAGAATGTTGTTCAGTCAAGGTCTGAGAGGTAATTCTACCCGAACTCGATTGATTTCATTATTAACAAAGAAATAAAAGAGATTCGATATCGAAGCTCAATGTTAACTATAGCTAGCTAGATATGCAGTATTTTGGGTTATTGTAATGGTATTTACGCAACATTTGTTTTAACCCATGTAAGTGTAGTTTGGAAGTACAATAACGAATATTTTCTAAGTATAGAAAATGAATAGGTTAGTGAAAGAGATGAAGTAAACGGTAATGTTTACAAATAGTAATAACAGATATTTTCTAAATATAGAAAATAAAGGGTTTTGTGAAATATGGAAATGTTTTCCAAGTATCGTGAGAGGCCAAAAAGGTTTTGAAAAGTATCTCGATAAAGATATTGATAATGAAATTTGAGAAAAGAATTTAACTAATTAAAAATCAATTAAAAAGGGATATATGTTGCTTGGTTGAATATTGGAACAAAAATTTGGTTCTTTGATAGTTAAATAACCGACCATCGAAGTATTGACCAATTTAACATTATCATTGTCAGTACGAAGAGATCGTGATCAGATTTATGATTTGAAAACCACTTTGTATAGACGTAAGCATTGCGAATTAGATTATACTGAAGATAATCAAAGACGGAGTAAAGCGCATGGGCCATTTCTATTAACCGTAGGTAGAAATTGCCTAGGATGGATTGATAGAAAATAGTGTTTTCAGTTTGATTCGGTCCCAGAACGAATTTATGTAGTGGGAAACTCTAACAGTGTATTTCCAATAATCATGTATGTTGGTTTTTACAATTATACCGAGAATGGTGGCAGAGAAGGAAACTTCTTTAGCTTAATACCTAGAGTATATTTGTGCAAATCAATTAATGATTCGTCGATCTAACAATGTGGCATTCAAAGTTAAATGTGATGTCTCTAAAGGGTAATCGTGACCTCAAGCCTCATCAACTGGGAAATGACTGAAATCGGGAAGGCATCAGGGCTATGTGGATCATACCCATTATGATATATCATCACCTGATCTAGAGAAATCGATTGTCTCTTTTTGTATGCTTCGGAATGAATACCATTGGCGGGCAATAACCGTGGTTGAAACACCCCACCTCCGTTAGGGTCACTCTCAAAGGGAATGCCCTAATTTTGGTGGAGGTTTATAAGTATAAGTCACAGATATACAAGACAGATATAAGAACACATATTTGTAAACAGCGGAAAAACAAAAAACTTTATTTCATAAAGTCAAATACGTGTTACAACAACATCCTTTCCAAAAACATAACATAACACTTTCATAATCTGTCTTGATTACATCTTTTAAAGAAGCATAAATAAAACATGGATAAACTGCAAAGGCCCCATAGTGGATTGTCCAAAGCCATAGTTCAAAGTGAAAAGGTCCAAGCAATACATTTCTCTTCTTCAAGCTGGATGGTAAGGCTGATCAAGCTGCTGTGTTCCCTCCCTGTGGACCTGGGGGGGGGGGGAAACGGAAGAAAAGAAGACGAAAGAAAAGTAGAGTCAGACATAAAGCCTGAGTAAGTCTAGTACTATTTTGTCTATGAATGAAGAACTGGGTATGATAAGTATAAACAAGAAGTGGGCAAGCACTATAAACTTGGTTAAGTTGTCCAGGGTCGAATATACTATCGTACCCCACGTTAATCTCTGAACCCATATAAACTAGTTTCCAACTGGCACCCCCATAATCAGGGTGATGTGATCCATTCAATGATGATCGGCTCCTACTCGCATAGTTACATGTGTCTTACGGCCCCCGATGTTGTAGTTACCTATGCTGGTCCCACCATGGGGTGTATCAAGTCCCATGGCGGCGGCCCGACACAATCCTAGAGTGCACAGGTATGCTACTGGTGTCCAGTGCCTTATTTTTCTGCGCCGGAGTGTGTGCACGCCCGCACCCCGTTAGAACCTACACTGCTACACCACCGCCGTCGATTTGACCTCTTACAATCAGCCCAGTAATCGTGCCCCACCCTGCCTAGTTTCAGGGTATCCTGATACACCTTCTAGGGTTACTGCTGAAAAGGGTCCCCCGTTACTAGGTTTTCTATCTCTAGCCAACATGCTAAGTTGGTTAAGTGTTTTTCTAACCTAACCCCACCAGTCCGTTTAGTTTAGCATGTTCCATTTTGATTAAGTCTTTAGTTCACTTAATCCTAACAATCCTGACTCAGCCTTAATTGTCTTATTAAGGCCCTGACCTCTCACATTAGACAGGTATTGTTGTGGCTGCCTGTTGCCGGTTGGTTCCGGGCAGTCTTACGCCACAACTCAGTCTAACCTCGGGTCCTTATTGGGCTCCATGTTTAACCTCCCACATTGGATAGGTATTGTTGTGACTACTGGACAGCCGGGCGGTTCCGGGCAGGTTTACATCACAACTCAATCCAACCTCGGGTTAAACACATCGTATTTTCTACATTTACATATTTTGTCTTTCTTCTTTATTTTCTTATATGTAAATATTTGCGGCCAATTATTAAGTTAATGGTGTAAAGGTTACACCAATCATGGGCCCAACCCATGCTTGAATTTGGGCCCTTATATTTTATATTTTCATTCATTAGTGATTTTAACCCAACGTTATTTTCCCCCCATTTTACACGTCCGTTTATTATGTATATATTGGGCTTAGCCTTTTAAAGCCCAACTAGCCATGCGAAAAGGGGAGGCTTAAAGCGTGATTACATACACAAAGAAGGGAAGGTGAGCGCATGAACTTGCAATATGACGTTGGAAATACAAAATAGAAACTGGTGTACTTGCATATATACTTTGGTCATAAAGCATAGGTGACATGAATCAAAGCATGTGAACTTGTAGTTGAGATAAGAATCCAAATTGGGTATCATTATTGACACATAGTCATAACTACAACATGAACCTATACTTTTATCTCAGGCATAATGTCAAACATAAGCATGGCATAAATATTTCCAACATAAGCATGGCATAATGTCAAACATAAGCATGGCATAGGTATAGTTAAATTTATAACCATGGCATAAATATGAAATCATGATTTTTACTTTAGTCATGTAAACTTGCAAAAAGGGATTTTTGAATCTAACCTAGCTATGTACCACATATGTCATCGTATAATTCTTGTAAACAAGATAGACTTAATCATGGATTTCAATTATGCCAAATATCATTCATAGCCTAGCCATATTCATAAGTTTGCAAATAGGTTTTCTAGTACAAAAGCATGGCTTAATACATGATGCCCAATTTTCAACATAATTTCATATGGATTATGATAACCCAAACCTATTCCAATTACTTCATAAAAATGACGTTTGTATAAAAATACACATTATGATGGCATAGTAGCAAAGCCCCAAACTTGCATGAATTTAAATCAACTACATACATGTAGCTTCAACATGGATTACATAATTTGCGAAATATTCCAAACGTATACTTGCATAGAACTACCGCATGTAGTTCTTTATAATTGAATAACATAATTCAAGAATATCCAAACGTATACAATATTCCAACGCATAAATATGAATTACTTTATCGCCACAAATCAAGTATACATATCTACACAATCATTTGTTCATACCAAAGTAATACTCTACTTACAATCGTTGCGGCGAATTCTCTAATTTAGGAATTTAGAGATGCGACTCCTTTTGACGTAGGCATTGATTTGATTTGTTTAGGTTGCTTGAATTGCTTTAGGCTTTAGAATTTTCTTCCTAATCTTCTCTCCAATTTGGCGGCTACTCCTAGACGCTCCTCAGCAACATGGCGGCTTTGTTCTTATTTATGAATGAATAGATTAGGGTTAGTCTAGGGTTGTTTTTATAGAGGTTAGGAACTGATTAGGACCATTGATGTTGCTTGGATTGATCGTAGCCATTCATCCTAAGGAGAGACCAATGAGAGCCTGCCACCTAGCCCTAATGACAAAGCAGACCACAGAAAATCGACCAACATAGAATAGGCCAGCCGGGTTGGACTGGGTTCGACCTGGTCTGGACCAGGTCGACACCCCTGTCGACAGCCCTGTCGACAGGCCTGTCGACCTGGTTAGACCAGGTCGACAGCCCAGTCGACCTGGGTGCGTCAGGCGGGCCTGGCCCATTGGGCCCCACTTCGGAATTTTTAATTGTTTTATTCTGTTTGAATTTTAAATTTAATTCAAAAACTTCTGAAGGCCATATCTTCTTCTTACGGACTCCGTTTTTCGAAAACTCGGACTCTATTTCGCGTATTTTTCCGAGACGAACGCAATGGCGTATCCCGTTTCCCTTAGTTCTTTGATTTGAAATTAATTATACTTTAATTTGTGAATTTCACAGTTATAGAATTCGCGGGGTGTTACATTCTCCCCCACTTAAAAGGATTTCGTCCCCGAAATCTTCAAGTTAGGAGGAATGTATATCCTAACATCCAATCATCCATCTACTCATCCATCAAACACGAGCATCCATTGTCCTTAAGAGACTTCTAATGCTTCATGATTATATGCGAAGTGTGTGTGTACATGTACTTATCTAATGCAAAATCAGGCGGTCTACTGATTCAGTTGACCTCCTTAATGCGAATTATGTAAGTGCCATGAATCCATCATGTATGCAAATTTTCCTATTTTGATTCTACATGAGTGCACAATCATTCAATACAAATGCAGCATCCACATGACAACACATTAAAGTTCAACCACATATGAATGCAAACATATATGCATATGCAATATGAAGTGACTGAGCCGATCTAAGACCTAGATTGTGTGTGTGTATGCAACCACGAGCAACCACTAGCAATCACTTGCAACCACTTGCAACCATCATCCATAACATGTTTCAATTACATGTTTCCATCCAAAGGGTTTCGACCTAAAAGATAAGGTCGAGGAAATATACCTAAAAAGATAGATAAAAGCGCAACTTAAGGAAAAGGAAAGATCAAGGATGTACCCTCGAACAGAAAAGGGTAGGCAGTGCGTATTCTAGCTTCAGTTTCCCAAGTCGCGTCTCCCTCGGCGTCGCTCCACTGAACTTTGACGAGCTTGACTTCGCGGTTGCGTAGTTTCTTCACTTCCGTTCCCAAGATGCGGGTTGGAACTTTTCTTATGGTTGCTTCGCGTTCCACTTCGGCCTCTTCGAGAATATTTGGCTCTACCACCTCGGCTGACTCATGTAGACATTTTCGGAGATGTGAAACGTGAAAAACGTTGTGGACTCCAGCCAACTTCTCGGGTAGCTCTAATCTATAGGAAATTTTCCCAAGTGTTCCTATCTAAAGGTATAGTCGAAGTAAAACTTGTTGCCCATTAGGCAATGTCAAAACTGAAAACCTATGCCACATATATATTGATTAGGAGAAGAACTCTCTAAGCATCAGCCCCGAAGACCGAAATCAACATCAGACTGACACCCAAAGAGTTACTCAACCCAACCACCATATATGATTCTAGGCAACTAAGCATGATGGACTCCTTTTAGGTCATAAGGGAGTCCCTTCCTAAGACCAATCTGTATCCTATAAAACCCAAAAACTTTAGTCAAACCAATGAACACCCTCGAGCCCCAACATGTGTTACTAACAGATGAGTCATACTCCCCATGTGGTTTGCAACAGAAATTGGATTGAGAATGGGACCGAGAGGATATACACAAAAGATAGCATGCAAGTAAGCTCTACAGGAAGAGAGGGATCAAAGATATACTCTTAAGAAGAGATATTATGCACGAATCTAGTCTTCAATCTTCTAAGTCGCATTTCTTGAGCTTAACTCCATTATGCTTTGTCCATCTTTAACTTCACAATTTCGTAGCTTCTTAATTCTTGTTTCCAAAATATGAGTTGGAACCTATTTCTCGTTCCTCTTTCACTTATTCTCCTTCTAGTATACTTGGCTCAAGCCTAACTGCGTACTCATGGTTCCATGCAAGCTCTCCAAAATTCACTAGTGAATCTTGGATCTTGTTCACTTACTAGAAGGTATCCCACATAGATGAATTATCTCTTGAAAATAAACAATTGTCAACTTCGTGAGCGGAGCTGAGATTTTCGCAAAATCCCTTATGAATTTTCGATAGAAACCTGCTAGTCCTAGGAAGCTTCGGACCTCAGTCGCATTCCTTGGTGTCTTCCAATCCTGTACCGCCACTACCTTAGCAGGGTCCACTGCTAACCCTTGTTTGGATACTATGTGCCCAAGGAACCTCACCTCTTCTCTCCAAAAGTGGCATTTGGAGAATTTGGCTTTTAGTTGATGGACTCGCAAAGTTTCCATGATTGCCCTTAAGTGCTGAGCATGTTCCTCTTCACTCTTTGAGAAGATAAGGATATCATCTACGAAGACCACTACGAATTTGTTGAGGAAATCTCTAAATACCCTACTCATCAGGTCCACGAAGTAAGCAGGTGCATTTGTCAAGCCGAAAGGCATGACAAGCCATTCAAAGAAGCCGTCTGGGGTTCTGAACGCCGTTTTATCGATGCTATCTTCAGCCACCCTTAGCTGATGAAAACCGGTTGCTAAATCGAGTTGGGAGAAAACAGACGCTCCTATAAGCTGGTCAAATAAATCGTCAATTCTAGGGAGAGGGTGCCTATTCTTTTTCGTTAGCTTGTTGAGCTCCCTATAGTCAACACATAGACGGAGTGAACCATCCGCCTTTGTAGCGAACACCACTGGAGCGCCCCATTCTGAAATGCTCCTCCTAATGAACCCCTTTTCTAGAAGCTCTTTGATCTGTTTACTGAGTTCTTTCCTTTCTCGTGGAGCCATGTGTCTGACGGGCAACGCAACGGGCTTTGCATTATCTACAAGATATATGCGGAAGTCTATTTCCCGCTTCGGAGGCAAGCCCTTCACCTCTTCAAAGACATCCGGATATTCCCGGACCACTCTAACTGATTGCAAATTTTCAACAGAGGCATCTAGCGATTCAAGATAACTAAGCATAACCGCATACGAGGGAT
Source organism: Allium sativum (assembly GCA_030737875.1). Taxonomy (NCBI): domain Eukaryota; kingdom Viridiplantae; phylum Streptophyta; class Magnoliopsida; order Asparagales; family Amaryllidaceae; genus Allium; species Allium sativum. The sequence continues at coordinate 717,519,985 of CM060912.1, read as the reverse complement.
TACAAGAAATTTCCAAAGTATTACCGAGCTGGGTTAGGAGCCTAACAACCCTTTTCTCACAATCAAGGATGGCCCCATTACTGGATAGCCAATCCATACCCAAAATCAAACCATAACCCGAAAAGCCCAAAACAAAGGCACTACATTGAAATTCTACACTTAGAATAGAAATTTTCAATCCCACACAGATCATAGACAAATGAGCTGGGCCCCCAATTGGGTTTGAAACAATTAAGGGGTCCTCTACCATACTAGTTTTTAGGTGCAGAGATTCTACTAAAGCAGACGAGATAAAGGAGTGTGATGCGCCAGAATCAAATAAAGTGCGAACGGGGTGATCATAAAGATAAACTACACTTTCTACAGAAGTATTTATACCTCGCTGTTGCAGAGGTGGCGCTTCTAGCACATGAACCTGTGCCCCTGGGGTGGATCCAGCCCTCTGCCCCTGTCCTCGTTTCTTTAGGCAGTCCTTAGCCCTATGGCCTGTCTCACCGCAAGAAAAGCACCCACCATTCTCCTTGGCCTTCTTTTTCCGGCAGTCCTTTACTAAGTGCCCCACTTTGCCACAGAAACTGCACTTCCTCTTCTCTTTGTTGCCTTTCCCGCCCTTCTTAAAGTCTGTCTTCTTAGGCTGCAAACCTTCTTTCTTCCCTTGAGAGCTTTTTGCCTTCGTTTCCTTCTTGCCCTTATCCTCTTCATTCAGCAATGCCATTTGCACCAATCTTTCATACGTGGCTCCCATGGGTATATGGGTCATGGCCAAACTGTGTAATGGCTCATTCAACCCTTTGACGAAACGGAGAGCCTTCTTATGCGGGGTGTTGACTAGGTCAAGCCCAAACCTAGCCAGCTCATCGAACTGATTCACATATTCTCTGACTGTCTTGTCCCCTTGCTTAAGAAATAAGAATTTTTCCAACTGCAAACTCCTTTCCGCATCTGAGAGAAATTTAGTCTCAAACCTTGCCCTAAAGTCCTCCCATGTCTCCACTGGTCTTTTAGCATTAGTGACTTCCCACCAGTAGGAAGCCTCGCCCTTCAATAGCCACACTGCCAATTGTACTTTTTGCCTATCCTCTACCTCAAAGATGATGAATAGGTCCTCCGTTTCTTTCAGCCAATTTCTAGCTGCCACGAAGGACTCAGTTCCATGGAAATCCCTTCCTCCCATAGCTTTAAAATCTTTACATATCTTAGCGAATGTGTTTCCCCGTGGAGGAGGTGGAGGAAAAGGTGCTGCTGCAGCTGGATGATTTCCTTCAGCTGGGGAAGGAGGAACGGTAGGACCTGGCTGAGTGGCTCTTGCTTCTAAGAAGCGTCTAAACCAACCAGGTATTGGCACCCCTTCCGGCAAGTTAAGTTCTTGGGACATGCTGAAACAAAAAGGATAGATTCAAAACGAAGGATAAGAGATAGTACCTATGGCTTTGTGGGGACTTTGCCTTTTTAAAATAATATTTTCCTTTTAAAAATGCTTCTTTAAAATTCCTTTTTGAAAATAATTTTTCAAAACTTTTTATCTTATCTGGTAAACCTATGCTCTGATACCAAGTGAAACACCCCACCTCCGTTAGGGTCACTCTCAAAGGGAATGCCCTAATTTTGGTGGAGGTTTATAAGTATAAGTCACAGATATACAAGACAGATATAAGAACACATATTTGTAAACAGCGGAAAAACAACAAACTTTATTTCATAAAGTCAAATACGTGTTACAACAACATCCTTTCCAAAAACATAACATAACACTTTCATAATCTGTCTTGATTACATCTTTTAAAGAAGCATAAATAAAACATGGATAAACTGCAAAGGCCCCATAGTGGATTGTCCAAAGCCATAGTTCAAAGTGAAAAGGTCCAAGCAATACATTTCTCTTCTTCAAGCTGGATGGTAAGGCTGATCAAGCTGCTGTGTTCCCTCCCTGTGGACCTGGGGGGGAGGGGGGAAACGGAAGAAAAGAAGACGAAAGAAAAGTAGAGTCAGACATAAAGCCTGAGTAAGTCTAGTACTATTTTGTCTATGAATGAAGAACTGGGTATGATAAGTATAAACAAGAAGTGGGCAAGCACTATAAACTTGGTTAAGTTGTCCAGGGTCGAATATACTATCGTACCCCATGTTAATCTCTGAACCCATATAAACTAGTTTCCAACTGGCACCCCATAATCAGGGTGATGTGATCCATTCAATGATGATCGGCTCCTACTCGCATAGTTACATGTGTCTTACGGCCCCCGATGTTGTAGTTACCTATGCTGGTCCCACCATGGGGTGTATCAAGTCCCATGGCGGCGGCCCGACACAATCCTAGAGTGCACAGGTATGCTACTGGTGTCCAGTGCCTTATTTTTCTGCGCCGGAGTGTGTGCACGCCCGCACCCCATTAGAACCTACACTGCTACACCACCGCCGTCGATTTGACCTCTTACAATCAGCCCAGTAATCGTGCCCCACCCTGCCTAGTTTCAGGGTATCCTGATACACCTTCTAGGGTTACTGCTGAAAAGGGTCCCCCGTTACTAGGTTTTCTATCTCTAGCCAACATGCTAAGTTGGTTAAGTGTTTTTCTAACCTAACCCCACCAGTCCTTTTAGTTTAGCATGTTCCATTTTGATTAAGTCTTTAGTTCACTTAATCCTAACAATCCTGACTCAGCCTTAATTGTCTTATTAAGGCCCTGACCTCTCACATTAGACAGGTATTGTTGTGGCTGCCTGTTTCCGGTTGGTTCCGGGCAGTCTTACGCCACAACTCAGTCTAACCTCGGGTCCTTATTGGGCTCCATGTTTAACCTCCCACATTGGATAGGTATTGTTGTGACTACTGGACAGCCGGGCGGTTCCGGGCAGGTTTACATCACAACTCAATCCAACTTCGGGTTAAACACATCGTATTTTCTACATTTACATATTTTGTCTTTCTTCTTTATTTTCTTATATGTAAATATTTGCGGCCAATTATTAAGTTAATGGTGTAAAGGTTACACCAATCATGGGCCCAACCCATGCTTGAATTTGGGCCCTTATATTTTATATTTTCATTCATTAGTGATTTTAACCCAACGTTATTTTCCCCCCGTTTTACACGTCCGTTTATTATATATATATTGGGCTTAGCCTTTTAAAGCCCAACTTAGCCATGCGAAAAGGGGAGGCTTAAAGCGTGATTACATACACAAAGAAGGGAAGGTGAGCGCATGAACTTGCAATATGACGTTGGAAATACAAAATAGAAACTGGTGTACTTGCATATATACTTTGGTCATAAAGCATAGGTGACATGAATCAAAGCATGTGAACTTGTAGTTGAGATAAGAATCCAAATTGGGTATCATTATTGGCACATAGTCATAACTACAACATGAACCTATACTTTTATCTCAGGCATAATGTCAAACATAAGCATGGCATATATATTTCCAACATAAGCATGGCATAATGTCAAACATAAGCATGGCATAGGTATAGTTAAATTTATAACCATGGCATAAATATGAAATCATGATTTTTACTTTAGTCATGTAAACTTGCAAAAAGGGATTTTTGAATCTAACCTAGCTATGTACCACATATGTCATCGTATAATTCTTGTAAACAAGATAGACTTAATCATGGATTTCAATTATGCCAAATATCATTCATAGCCTAGCCATATTCATAAGTTTGCAAATAGGTTTTCTAGTACAAAAGCATGGCTTAATACATGATGCCCAATTTTCAACATAATTTCATATGGATTATGATAACCCAAACCTATTCCAATTACTTCATAAAAATGACGTTTGTATAAAAATACACATTATGATGGCATAGTAGCAAAGCCCCAAACTTGCATGAATTTAAATCAACTACATACATGTAGCTTCAACATGGATTACATAATTTGCGAAATATTCCAAACGTATACTTGCATAGAACTACCGCATGTAGTTCTTTATAATTGAATAACATAATTCAAGAATATCCAAACGTATACAATATTCCAACGCATAAATATGAATTACTTTATCGCCACAAATCAAGTATACATATCTACACAATCATTTGTTCATACCAAAGTAATACTCTACTTACAATCGTTGCGGCGAATTCTCTAATTTAGGAATTTAGAGATGCGACTCCTTTTGACGTAGGCGTTGATTTGATTTGTTTAGGTTGCTTGAATTGCTTTAGGCTTTAGAATTTTCTTCCTAATCTTCTCTCCAATTTGGCGGCTACTCCTAGACGCTCCTCAGCAACATGGCGGCTTTGTTCTTATTTATGAATGAATAGATTAGGGTTAGTCTGGGGTTGTTTTTAAAGAGGTTAGGAACTGATTAGGACCATTGATGTTGCTTGGATTGATCGTAGCCATTCATCCTAAGGAGAGACCAATGAGAGCCTGCCACCTAGCCCTAATGACAAAGCAGACCACAGAAAATCGACCAACATAGAATAGGCCAGCCGGGTTGGACTGGGTTCGACCTGGTCTGGACCAGGTCGACACCCCTGTCGACAGCCCTGTCGACAGGCCTATCGACCTGGTTAGACCAGGTCGACAGCCCAGTCGACCTGGGTGCGTCAGGCGGGCCTGGCCCATTGGGCCCCACTTCGGAATTTTTAATTGTTTTATTCTGTTTGAATTTTAAATTTAATTCAAAAACTTCCGAAGGCCATATCTTCTTCATACGGACTTCGTTTTTCGAAAACTCGGACTCTATTTCGCGTATTTTTCCGAGACGAATGCAATGGCGTATCCCATTTCTCTTAGTTCTTTGATTTGAAATTAATTATACTTTAATTTGTGAATTTCACAGTTATAGAATTCGCGGGGTGTTACAGTGGTGATGGTATATTCCGTACATCCAAGTTGAATGAGTGGCCATTTCTATGTCATCGGGTTGCAAGATGTACTTGTTGAACCCTAATGTTTTATCTCTAGAGGACACTGAAGGTGGTTCCATACCTAGTCATGTTGGAAATCCTAGCTCTAATAGCCATACATTTTTAGATGTAAACTAACTATTTTGAAACGTGAGACGCAAGCTTTTCAATTATATTCCTATTTTATTTGTGGATCAATAGACATTATTATAATATAACAGGATTTAATAATAAAATGATTTGATTATCGTAAGGTAAAAACACGTGTCATGTTTATGTGTGGTCGTGTCTTACGAGAGTTCCATTCTTTTAAATGATTTCTAAAATTAAACAAGTTGTTTGGAGTTTACTGACACCGGTCCCATGACTAATCCAGAGTTTATTTTGTTTTGTTTTCCCTAAAACTCTTGGGTTCCCAAATTTGTATGGGTAGTCAAGTAGTTCAGGTTCATACAGATGCACTTGGAGGATCTTGGAGCAGGAGGCTTCACCATTAGTTATCTATTATTTATTTCTCGTTGTGTTATATATGATGTACTATAATGATTGGTATGTATATACAATTAAAGTTTTGTATCTTAAAAGTTGTTATGTACTATATTTTATTCCACTGCGTGTAACGAACTGGGATTTTCGACTCCGAAAATCAACATAAAACCCATGTTAATTAATCAGGTATCGAACATTACAGATCATTAATAGAAAGAAGTTAGAAGGTGAGAATAGACAAGATAGAAAATTAGAATAGAAGAAGAAGAAGAACACAATCAGAGTAAACATGAATCTCACAGCGGAATAAATAAAATATATTACAACATCACTTTGAAATAAAATAGTGTATATACACAATAACATTACCAGAGTACAACACTTACACACAGTGGAAATAACAATAGCTATATATAATCCTGAAGCCTCCTGCATATAATTGCGTTTACAACAAGTTGAAATCTCATTGCACAATCAAATGGATATATTATTTCCATAAATTAGAATTATCAATGTAAAATAAATCTCAAAATTAGTTAATCCATTTCATATTGTTGATTCAATATAAATTTCAAATTCTATTATACATAGATTATCAAACATTGGCGTTATCATGCATAGCCATTGAGAATCAAAGTTCAGATTCTAAAAATTCATGACGTAAAACATAATTTTTTAGTCCCTATTATTTAAATTAAATCATTTTAAATATTCAAAATTCATTAAAATTTCTAAAATAAAAATTTTAAATTAGCCCCAAAATTCCGGGTTGTTACAGTCTCCCCCACTTAAAAACTTTTCGTCCTCGAAAAGGAACGAAGCTAAAAGCGTTTAATTAATTAACTCATCTTTCATACTTTTATTGATTTCAATAATTTTATTAGTTGATTAAATTTTCAAATATGTGTAACTTTTATGTATTCAAAAATCGTATTTTCTAAAATAGATTATATAAATAAACACAAATACGTTAATTATAAGCTTGGCACTCTCAACTCATTCTAGTGCATTACTAACCCTATCTCTAATGAGTTTTCTCATTCTAGGATACTGCCGATCCTATCTCTAATGAGTATTCTTATTGGATATTACTAATCCAATCTCTGATGAGTCTTTTGTTTAGTTCTAACGAGTTGTACCCCAAAGATTCGAGCTAACCAGAGCTCTGATACCAACTGTAACGACACGAGTTTTGCCCGACCTTAATCGACCGCTAGATCGACTAAGACCGTTCAAAATCCGCATACGTTAACTCTGGGAATACAACAACATCATAACAATAACAGCAAACTTTTATAAACATCATAATAATGTTACATCAGAGTACAGAATATCAGAGTATATTGAATAAAATTACAGCGGAAAATAAATTACAATAAATTTAATACGTTGCAGCGGAAACAATAAAATAGATACAGCGGAAGATAACTATGCTCTGGACACAGCTTTAAGCTTCAATCCAGCATCTTGCTCGAGATAAGAACCTATAGACAAACTACTCGACTGCCCGTGTGGAAAAGAGGGCACCCGAGTTTGTAAAGTGAAACAAACTACGAGTCAGTCATGGGACTGGTGTGAGAATCTTTAACAAATATACTAGTAGTAATAAAGCAAATCCAAGGACCACGCCGCTAATGCGGAACGGGTTTACTCCAATGGATTGCCGTGCATAACTTAAAATAAATCGTCAAACAACGCAATGCTTTTGGAAAAATGAAATCACCATAAGACTCAGGTCCCATCACACAATGCAACGCACACCAGAGGATAGAGTTTTACCTTATGGTGATTAAACATGCTTGGTACGATAAAAACGGATTTGATATTATTATTAGTGTGTATATGTTTTAAAAACAATTTCAATCATAATGTATCAATCCTAGGAAGAATAGTATCCCATACTACTATGCCTCCATACTAGTAATACAATCAAAATCGTATGAGGTCGTATTGGAAATTGGGTTTCCATCATGAGTCAAGGCTAGGGAGGAGCTCCTTACCGATTCGAGACACTCTAGCTAATGTCTCAGGATTCCTCGCAGTTAACCCTTGGATCCTGCAGGGCCTGTCCACACATACGATTTTGCGGATTGGCAATTCCTGAACACACGTTTCCCAGTCCTATAGGACCTATCATCCGAGGCACCTCATTCCATCATCCACATAAGTAAAATTCCGGGCCGTGTTAAAACCCAAACACCACTTCTAGCTAGAAAGAAACATGCTGCTCTCCCTGCGTTCCCTTCTCCCGTTTTAGACTCCGCCGGTGTGTGAGGCTCGCGAAGTCACGCTATACACAAAGTTATGCCTAAACAGGCTATGCTTTGATCATCCCACAAGGCCTGCTTTTCAACAAAGCCTTGATCATATGCATCTTAGCATGCCACATCGTCACTCCATATCACACTACCAATCCTTGGCCGAAATATATGAAAGGGTGTTAAGCAAGAGAATAAATTCTCCACCACCAAACATTCATACATTCGACAGAAAATCAATAAATACAATATAAAGTAGTACAATGTCAGACACACATTCCATTTATAAGCTTATGCTCTGGGTGTGACGGCCCGCCCCGCACCAGCCTGTATTTCCTCCGAAAGTGCGCTGTACACATGCCCGACTAGCACGGGACGGTCGCCAAAGAAAGGAAGGAAGGAAATAAACTAATCAAAGGACCTGTAGAATGTCTCACAGCGCATGGAATAAAATATAATAATAACATACTTGACATAAAACAGGTGAGACAGTGCATAAGCTGATAACTAAAATCAACATCAGAGCAGCGGAAATTCAAATACAGCTTATTACAACTTTCCAAATTTACTGTCTCCAAACAAAAGAAAGCTAAAGTAGAAGATACACCACCAATGCCCAAGCAGTGATCTTCAACAATACAGGGAGAATATTATGTATATATTTTACGTGGAAGCCTCCTGCTCGTCTCCGGATCATCTACCCGTGCATCACCAGCTAACCTGTCTCTAGTCTGCTCGTGTGAGCACCCAGAGTAATAAGAGGAGACATAAAACTCTGGGTCAGACATAAAGCCTGGTATGAGCGATAAGCATCTAAACAGAACAATAACAGGTATACTAAACCATACCTGAACCTGGACCTGCATCCAAAGAGTTAGTACCACATACCGTACAATGCTCTAAGGTGCCATAATAAATAGTATAAGAATACGGGGGTGGGGTGTGTATGTCATAATGATAGCAAACAAACCATCCATAGCAACCATCCTCACATCTCTCACTCAGTGCGTAAAGCATACGACAACTACCACTTTGGAACACTAGACAAACTGAGGTAATGACGAATCCCGACTTGTAGAAACCCCGCTGTGACCAAGCCAAACACTTGGAGTCATGACCAAACATTTCAATGACCCACTTCATTGGTCGTAGCCCTTGGTTCTACCGATGCCATAATGGCCCTGAATCCGCCTTCGTACCTCCTACCATAGTGGTCCAAAGCTATAGACGTCGATAACTCCTTGGCACTCGTCCCGCAGCAAAGCCCAATCATGAAGCGAACTCGTTGATTCCCATCTGGATCTTGAGCTCTAGCTTCTCATTTGGACTACCTTTGCATCTCGGTTTTTGGTCATCATCTTCATCCGGATCGGTCTTCATTTCTCCTCTTCACTTTGCTTCAGGCCGCCATCGTCAGCTTCTCAGTTCGGATCGTGGTCATCACCCTCGCTTGGGTCGGATCGCGACTCGCGGATCGTCCATGATGTCAACTCGTGCTCCTTCCACTGGATCGGGATCGAGTCACGCTCTTCAGATCGGATCGGATCGTGCATACCCATTGGGTTCGGGTCGTGCTACCTCGTCTGGATCGTCGCGCCTCACCTCGGATCGCACCTTCTGATCGGTTCGTGGTCCACCAAGCTGGAGCGATTCGGATCGGTGTACTTTAGTTTGGACACGGCGCTGAATCGGTTCGTGGCCTTCGAAGTGAAACGGATCGTGGCGTGAGCTTCCATCGGATCGTGCTCATAGGGGGCGATCCGATCCGGGTAAATTCCTGTGCTTCGTTCCAGCGACAGTCTTTCGCCATTCGACGGCGTTTTTGACCAAACTAACACTTCTAAACAATCACAAAACATCCCATACAGTCATAGCAACACATAGTATCGACCACGAACACCAAACAACAATTCTAATGAAGCAAAATGGATCAAAAGTGGCCAAAACTCCTTATTTCCCCTAAGCATGTTTAAGTAAAACTAACCATAAGGTTAACAAAACTTCATCAAATTAAACCAAATTTCTACCAGAAGCATAAAATATTATTTTCGAATTTCTAAATATTTTTCCAGAATTTATTAGTGTATAAATTCGCTAATCTTCACTAATTACCCTTAATTACCGTAATTAGTGCAAAAACTATGCAAATCACTCACCTTTGCCACAATAAAACTTCCAATTCTGAAGTGAACCTCTGATTTGCACGAATTCCAATATATAACAGCAACTCTACCTCAGTCCTTGTGCTAACCCTCCTTGATTTGATGCCTCTAAGCCTCAATCCTTGATTAGGAAGTGATTTTGGGAGTTTTAGAGAGATTTAGAGAGTGGAGGCCATGACTAGGTTAAGAGGAATGAAAGTGGCGGCTGGAAAATGTCTAAACAAATGTTTTCTAACCCTAATCAGCACCTATGTACCCCTAAACCCGAAATTCCCCTTGGGCCTAGCTGCTAATCACCCGTTTAAGCCCAATTAAGCTGTTTTTCACCATCTGAAACTTGTTTCAGCCATATCTCCCAAACGGTGCGTCCGTTTGGCTAATGTGACCACTCTACGGAAAGAGAAACCATCATCCGGAGCCAATGGAAGTAGTTTCAGGTCAAAATTCCTTTCCAGTCAAAAGTTATGGCCAAAACAGTGATAACTAGGGGTAAAATGGTCATTTAAAAATCGGGAAAAATCATGAACATGGGAAATGACCCCAATAGTCGTCCCCCAAAGTTACATGACCATACGACTTCGTATGTGAAAGAAATAAATATTCTACGATCCTATGATGCGTAGAATGCGGGTCGTTACACTCTCCCCCACTTAAGAAATTTCGCCCCCGAAATTCCTTAACCCAAAACATACAAAGGATCCCGCATGCCTAACAACCACATACAACATTCAATCATGCAAAACAAGCGAACAAGCCTATCCTAGCATGCGGAAAACTAAATCGAAGTCAAAATCTTACCAGGCAAAGAGTTCTGGGTGTGACTTCCTAATGTTATCCTTTGTCTCCCAAGTACAATCATTCTCGTTCTCGTTCCACTGTACCTTGACTAGCTTCACCGCCTTCCTTCGAAGTTGCTTCATGTCGTGCTTGACAATACGGACCGGCTTGCGGTTCCCAACCGCCTCGGGTTCTACTTCGAAGTCCTCCAACTGATCAGGTGAAATAGTCATATCTGAGTCGTGAACGAACTTCCTTAGTTGGGAAACATGAAATACGTTATGAACTCCCTTCATCTTCTCTGGTAAGTCAATTCTATATGCTAAATCCCCGACTAGTTCAAGAACAGGGAATGGGCCAACAAATCTTGGTGCCAACTTGCCTCTCCTGCCAAATCGTATTACGCTCTTCAACGGAGAAATCTTGACAAACACCAAGTCGCCAACGGAGAATTTTAAGTCTCTTCTCCTCTTATCAGCATAACTCTTCTGCCTATCTTGGGAAGCCTTCATTCGTTGTTGAATGATCTTAATCTTATCTGAAGTTTCCCTCACCACATCTGGTCCAAGCATAAACTTCTCGCCAGTCTCTATCCAACATGATGGTGAGTTGCACGGTCTTCCGTACAAAGCTTCAAACGGAGCCATACCGATACTGGATTGGTAGCTATTATTATATGCAAACTCTACTAGATGCAAATGGTCATCCCATGATCCACCAAAATCCAATATACATGCTCTCAAGAGATCTTCCAAAATACGGTTCACCCTCTCCGTTTGACCGTCGGTCTGAGGATGATATGCGGTACTGAGATGTAACTCTGACCCTAGAGCCTCTTGTAAGCTCTTCCAAAACCCACTAGTGAACAACGGGTCTCGGTCGCTCACAATGCTTTTAGGTACTCCATGAAATCTCACTACCCACTTCATATATAATTCTGCTAACTTAGCTGCCGTTCTGGTCGATTTGACCGGTATAAACCTTGCGCTTTTAGTCAATCGATCCACAATCACCCAAATGCTATCATGTCCCGATCTAGTCCTTGGTAAACCATCGATGAAATCCATCGAGACTTGCTCCCATTTCCATTTGGGAATTTCCAATGGTTGTAACAATCCACTAGGCTTCTTTTGCTCGGCTTTAACTAGCTGGCAATTCATGCATTTGGATATAAACTTCCCAACGTCTCTTTTCATTCCTTCCCAGTAGTAAGTCTGTTTCATGTCTCTATACATCTTATTACCACCGGGGTGTATAGTCAGCTTTGAGTGATGACATTCTCTAAGCACTTCATCCCTCAATCCATTGACATTGGGTACGACTAGTCTTCCATCCTTTCTAAGCCATCTATCTCGATCAAGCCCATACTTGTTCATCTCCTCATCGATACCCATCTCTAACTTGGAGATGATTTCCAATAGGTTAGGATCATCCCTCTGACTAGAGCCGATCCGCTCAATCAAAGTGGGTCTGATCGTCAAACTTGCTAACATTTCTGGATCCAATTCGCACTTTGGTCTGAAATCAAAACCCGCGATAAACTCTAGTTGCTTCCATTCAAGGAACATAGCCCCTAAGCTGGCATGTCTTCTACTCAATGCATCAGCCACCGCATTCCCATTTCCTGGTGTGTATGCGATGTCAAAATCATAGGAAGCTAAGAACTCTAACCATCTCTGCTGACGGAGATTCAGATCTTTCTGAGAGAAGAGATACTTTAACGACTTGTGATCTGTAAACAGCTCAAATCTTTCTCCCAAGAGATAGTGTCTCCACATCTTTAACGCGAACACGATCGCTGCCAATTCTAAATCATGGGTAGGGTATCTTCTCTCGTGCGGTTTCAATTGCCGACTTGCGTAAGCTATAACCCTACCGCCTTGCATCAATACAGCACCCAGTCCGGTACCACAGGCATCCGTGTATACCGTCATCTCTTCATTCCCTTTAGGAATGACTAACACTGGTGCGCTTGTCAACTTGTCCTTTAGACTCTTGAATGCATTCTCGCACCTTCCATCCCAGACAAAAGCTTGATTCTTTTTAGTTAACTGGGTCAATGGTGCTGCTATCTTGGAGAAACTTTGGATAAACTTACGATAGTATCCAGCTAATCCCAAGAAACTTCTTACCACTGTTGCATTCTTGGGCGTAGGCCAATCCTGTACCGTAGCCACCTTCGCCGGGTCCACGGCAATCCCATTTTCTGATACAACATGGCCCAAGAACCTCACTTCCCTCTTCCAGAAGTGACACTTAGAAAACTTTGCTTTCAATTGGTGTTTTCTCAACACCTCCATCACTATTCTTAAATGTCCCTTGTGTTCTTCCTCTGTCCTCGAGTAGACCAAAATATCATCAACGAACACAAGGACAAACTTATTCAACTGATCTCTGAATACCCTATTCATAAGATCCACAAAATATGTTGGGGCATTGGTCAGCCCGAATGGCATGACCAACCACTCATAAAACCCAGACGGCGTCCGAAATGCCGTTTTAGCTATACTCTCAGCTTCCACTCTAAGCTGATGAAAACCTGTCGCGAGATCCAACTGAGAAAATACTCTCGCGTCACTCAACTGATCAAACAAATCATCTATCCGCGGTAGAGGATACTTGTTCTTCCTCGTCACTTTATTCAACTCGCGGTAGTCTACACACAAACGAAGGGAACCATCCGCCTTGGTAGCAAACACAACTGGTGCTCCCCATTCAGAAACACTCCTTCTGATGAATCCCTTCTTCAAAAGATCGCTGACTTGCACCTCGAGCTCTCGCTGCTCTCTTGGTGCCATACGACGAAGTGGCATCACTATAGGCCTGGCATCTTTTACCAAATCAATACGGAACTCAATCTCTCGGTGTGGTGGAAGTCCGGTCACTTCTTCGGAAACATCCGGATACTGGCCAACCACGGGCAAACCTGACAACTCACTATGCGGAATGTCGAGGGAGTTTAGAAAACTAGCCAATACCCCCTCACTGGGTAGACCACCAAACACTATCCTCCGCCCATCATCCGCTCTAGCTGTCACCAAAAAGCCCTCACAGTCTACCACCACCCCGTATCTTCGGAGCCAATCTACTCCCAAAATAATGCCAAACCCAGTAAAGCCCAAAACAAAGCAATCACAAACAAACATGCATCCATGACTCGATAAGACCACATTACGACAAATCATACTAAGGCTAGTCGAACCACCAATCGGGTTCGTCACTACTAAAGGTCTATCGACAATCTCGGGCTCCAATCCCAACCTATCTACCAGGTCACTAGATATGAAAGAACTGGAAGCTCCGGTATCAAACAAAACTCTAACAGAGACATCATAAACAGAAAGCATACCTTGAATGACGACATTCTTTCCCTTCTCCGCCGCAGTTGGGGCATTCGACGAAGAAGGAATAGCATTAAGGGAATATGCTTTCACCATTTGCTTTTCCTTAGGAGGCTGTGGACACTTGTCCTTGTGATGTCCCATTTGGCCACAGTTGAAGCACTTCCTATCCGCTGGCTTGGCCCGACAATTACTAGCATAATGGCCCTTCTTACCACAGCTGAAGCACTCCACATCTTGCTTATTCTTTTTCTTCTGGCCATCCTTAGCTTGGTTCTGCTTTCTCTTATTCTGGGGACCACCCTTGCCTCCACCACTTGCTTGTGGCTTTGGCTCATCTGCGGATGCAACCTCAGTCTTCGGCTTAGGGTAGAGACTTTCTGACCTCAATGCTTTCCCTACAATCGACTCAAACGACTCATCGATGTGGTTAATAAGTCTTTCCCCCAAGTACTGGTCCAAACCGGTTATGAATTTCTCATTCTTTTTCTCGGCAGTATCAATAAGAGATAACCCATATTTTGACAAAGTGTCAAATTCGGCAATATATTCGGAGACAGCTCTGCCATTCTGGTTGAGCTCCAAGAATTTCTTAAACAGCACTGACTTCTGAGCAGCTGGAATAAACTTCTCGCTAAAGCGAGCTTTAAACTGCTCCCAAGTAATCTGATCTTCGGGAGTAGCTGCCTTTATAGCATTCCACCAATTCATTGCCCGCCCTTGCAGCTGACGGGACGCTAGCTTTCTCTTCATTGCATCCTCGATACCCAAATCCTCGAAGATACGTTCGCAACTATCCAACCAATCCTGAACATCTGTGGCCGTCTCCGTTCCATGGAACGGCTTTCCACCAAGGCTAGTATAATCCTTATTCAACTTGGCGAAGTCGACTCTTGGCGCCTGCACTATTGGACCACCATCATTTCCACCATTGGGAGCTGCCCTCTGTACATCTCTAAGCATCTCTCTCATGAGGTCTGTAAACATCGTCCTCATGTCAGCAGCACTCCCATTATTGGCTCCCCTACCAGCACCTCTAGTATATCGGCTCATCGTCAATCTGAAAAAGGGAAACGATTAACGATTCCATAGTGGTTCTAGTGCAGTACGACTTCATCCTTATAATAGTAATAGTATATATATATAGCTTTTAAAACCAAAGTAATCACAAATACGCTCTCTCGTATACGTATATTATTTCTCCCTAATAACTTCCCTAGGTTAACTACGCAACCTAGAGCTCTGATACCAAGTGTGACGGCCCGCCCCGCACCAGCCTGTATTTCCTCCGAAAGTGCGCTGTACACATGCCCGACTAGCACGGGACGGTCGCCAAAGAAAGGAAGGAAGGAAATAAACTAATCAAAGGACCTGTAGAATGTCTCACAGCGCATGGAATAAAATATAATAATAACATACTTGACATAAAACAGGTGAGACAGTGCATAAGCTGATAACTAAAATCAACATCAGAGCAGCGGAAATTCAAATACAGCTTATTACAACTTTCCAAATTTACTGTCTCCAAACAAAAGAAAGCTAAAGTAGAAGATACACCACCAATGCCCAAGCAGTGATCTTCAACAATACAGGGAGAATATTATGTATATATTTTACGTGGAAGCCTCCTGCTCGTCTCCGGATCATCTACCCGTGCATCACCAGCTAACCTGTCTCTAGTCTGCTCGTGTGAGCACCCAGAGTAATAAGAGGAGACATAAAACTCTGGGTCAGACATAAAGCCTGGTATGAGCGATAAGCATCTAAACAGAACAATAACAGGTATACTAAACCATACCTGAACCTGGACCTGCATCCAAAGAGTTAGTACCACATACCGTACAATGCTCTAAGGTGCCATAATAAATAGTATAAGAATACGGGGGTGGGGTGTGCATGTCATAATGATAGCAAACAAACCATCCATAGCAACCATCCTCACATCTCTCACTCAGTGCGTAAAGCATACGACAACTACCACTTTGGAACACTAGACAAACTGAGGTAATGACGAATCCCGGCTTGTAGAAACCCCGCTGTGACCAAGCCAAACACTTGGAGTCATGACCAAACATTTCAATGACCCACTTCATTGGTCGTAGCCCTTGGTTCTACCGATGCCATAATGGCCCTGAATCCGCCTTCGTACCTCCTACCATAGTGGTCCAAAGCTATAGACGTCGATAACTCCTTGGCACTCGTCCCGCAGCAAAGCCCAATCATGAAGCGAACTCGTTGATTCCCATCTGGATCTTGAGCTCTAGCTTCTCATTTGGACTACCTTTGCATCTCGGGTTTTGGTCATCATCTTCATCCGGATCGGTCTTCATTTCTCCTCTTCACTTTGCTTCAGGTCGCCATCGTCAGCTTCTCAGTTCAGATCGTGGTCATCACCCTCGCTTGGGTCGGATCGAGACTCGCGGATCGTCCATGATGTCAACTCGTGCTCCTTCCACTGGATCGGGATCGAGTCACGCTCTTCAGATCGGATCGGATCGTGCATACCCATTGGGTTCGGGTCGTGCTACCTCGTCTGGATCGTCGCGCCTCACCTCGGATCGCACCTTCTGATCGGTTCATGGTCCACCAAGCTGGAGCGATTCGGATCGGTGTACTTTAGTTTGGACACGGCGCTGAATCGGTTCGTGGCCTTCGAAGTGAAACGGATCGTGGCGTGAGCTTCCATCGGATCGTGCTCATAGGGGGCGATCCGATCCGGGTAAATTCCTGTGCTTCGTTCCAGCGACAGTCTTTCGCCATTCGACGGCGTTTTTGACCAAACTAACACTTCTAAACAATCACAAAACATCCCATACAGTCATAGCAACACATAGTATCGACCACGAACACCAAACAACAATTCTAATGAAGCAAAATGGATCAAAAGTGGCCAAAACTCCTTATTTTCCCCTAAGCATGTTTAAGTAAAACTAACCATAAGGTTAACAAAACTTCATCAAATTAAACCAAATTTCTACCAGAAGCATAAAATATTATTTTCGAATTTCTAAATATTTTTCCAGAATTTATTAGTGTATAAATTCGCTAATCTTCACTAATTACCCTTAATTACCGTAATTAGTGCAAAAACTATGCAAATCACTCACCTTTGCCACAATAAAACTTCCAAATCTGAAGTGAACCTCTGATTTGCACGAATTCCAATATATAACAGCAACTCTACCTCAGTCCTTGTGCTAACCCTCCTTGATTTGATGCCTCTAAGCCTCAATCCTTGATTAGGAAGTGATTTTGGGAGTTTTAGAGAGATTTAGAGAGTGGAGGCCATGACTAGGTTAAGAGGAATGAAAGTGGCGGCTGGAAAATGTCTAAACAAATGTTTTCTAACCCTAATCAGCACCTATATACCCCTAAACCCGAAATTCCCCTTGGGCCTAGCTGCTAATCACCCGTTTAAGCCCAATTAAGCTGTTTTTCACCATCTGAAACTTGTTTCAGCCATATCTCCCAAACGGTGAGTCCGTTTGGCTAATGTGACCACTCTACGGAAAGAGAAACCATCATCCGGAGCCAATGGATGTGGTTTCAGGTCAAAATTCCTTTCCAGTCAAAAGTTATGGCCAAAACAGTGATAACTAGGGGTAAAATGGTCATTTAAAAATCGGGAAAAATCATGAACATGGGAAATGACCCCAATAGTCGTCCCCCAAAGTTACATGACCATACGACTTCGTATGTGAAAGAAATAAATATTCTACGATCCTATGATGCGTAGAATGCGGGTCGTTACACTGGGTCTGAGCGAATCCAAATCCGTACAAATCAGCACTACGTTCGGATAACTACCATCTTAGCCCCGTCTTGGGAGCAAATCAATCAAGGGCCTCAACACTAGTTACCCATTCGATGTGAAGATCGTCGATCTTCAATCGCCGTCTTCAATCCTTCGAACATCGTATCATTATTTGGAATGAGAGTAAACTCGGACTTTCCAAATAATTCTCGCATATATAAATTTGGAAACCATTTCATATCGTTGTTAATAATTTATAACGATCTATCGCTATTTTACTTTACATACACATCCTAAACATAACAATGTATATTTTACTCTTCCATTTTTCAATTTACACCAAATGTATATTTGGTTTCATTATTTTTCTAATGAGAATCCATTCCTTAGAAATGTAAATTTCTAATCTTATTATTTACATTGAAAAATGTAAATTTCTATTCCTATTTTATCTACATTGAGAAATGTAAACTTATACTTCAATATATTATTATATTGAAAATGTAACCTTTATTTCATATTCTATTTACATTGGAAAATGTAAATTCCTAATCATTCTTTTATTTCCTTTGATTACATTGAAAAATGTAAATTCTTTTTATTTGCATATAAAAAATAATAATTTCTATTTCATCCTTATTTACATTGAAAAATGTAAGTTTCTATATTGCTCCAATTACATATAAAAATGTAACTTCCTATTTTCCTTTTATTTACATTAAGAAAAATGTACCTTTTTTTAATATTTACATTAAGAAAAATGTAAAACTTTTATAATCTTTATCTTATTTTATTAAAAATGTAACTTTCTTTTATAACAATCTTGGAGGTGAAAATATTCATTTCATTATTAACACATAACGATGTGAAAATAACGTCAATTTCTAAGTTATCCATTTATATTTTAATATGGGCCAGACCACTCACATTAGGCCTACAACTTGTGGATGCTGGATAGGCCGGTCGGTTCCGAGCAGACTTCTCCCACAAGTTGGGCTTAATCTCGTGTCTTGGTCCAATTTGTATTTTCACACTTGGACCTCTCACATTAGGCCTAACATTTGTGGCTGCTGGATATGCCGGTCGGTTCCGGGCAGACTTCCACCACAAATGTGACCTAACCTCGTGTCCAAGTACAATTTTAATTAATCATATAATTGTTCTACTAAAAATATTATTTTAAAATGTTTCTCATTTCAAAATATCTTGTTTTTGGAATATTCTATATTTCCAAAATAACTTGATTTCAAATATTATAACTTACCCTTTAATTACATATAAAAAATGTACATTTACTTACAATGCAAATTCCTACCTTTCATTTACATATAAAATGTAAATTTTTAATTTACAATGTAAGTCTCATTCTTTATTACATATGAAAATGTAATTCCTATTGTCTTTCTCTTTCCTACTGTTTTATATTACAATTAAAAATAATGTATTTTTTATTGTTTTTCGCTTTTTAATTGTCCACATTACCATAAAAATAATTTCTATTGTTTCCTCTTTTCTAATCATGTTTTCTATATTTATTCGTGACAAATAAATGAATGTTTCAACTCTTTTATTTAGACAAAAATGTGAATTTTATCCCAATTTTATTCTTTTGACAAAATGTTTATTTTTGTTCTACGTTTCTAATATTACATTAAAAAGTATAATTCTTTTTCTATGTTTAATTTACATCTAAAAAGAATAATTCCTATGTTAACATATTCTAGGCATGCTAATATAAATCATATTTTCTGTGTTAACCTTTTCTATACATTCTATAAATAATCATTTTCTATGTTAACATATTCAATGCATTCTAATATTATATAAATAATATTTTCTATGTTAACATTTATCATATAAAAGAGTATTCTACATGTAAACATTCCTAACTTTCCATATTAACATAAAAAAGATATTTTTTTTATGTTATATCAATTCAAACACTTCGACAAAACAAATCTTATTATGTCAGTTCTAGATAAAAGGAAATTTCATTCTAATAACATCTGTATGACAAAATGACAATTCCATTCTATGTATGACAAAAATGTTTATACCTGTTTTAATCCCTTTCAATGAACAAATAAGAGAATGATTTATTTATATACAAATTCCTATTTTAACTTAACAGATAAAAATGAAACTTTCTTTTATTTACAATCAAAAGTGAAACTTTCTACTCTTTGGTTACATTGAATAATAATATAGTTTTCTAGTGTCTACTCTTTTCTAATGTGACATTAAAATTGAGTTTTTAATGTAAATCATATTTCATAATGAAATATGATTCTTTTCCTTCTCTTTTATTTACTCTTAACATGTAAATAAAAATATACCTTCTTAATCTCATGTCTTATTTGCATTAAGAAATGCAATTAAAATGTACCTTTTACTACATGTTTTATTTGCGTTGAGGAACGCAAATAAAAATGTACTATTTCATTTACTAGTTTTATTTGCATCTAAAATTGCAACCAGAAATGTAACTTTTATTATTATATTATATTTGCATTGCTGACACAAATAAAAAGGGAATCTTTTTATTTCATGTTATAATTTACGTTGTAAACACAAATAAAAAGTGAACTTATTTTTCTAGGTATCCTAACATCATATAAAAGAATATTTTATATGGTAACACTTTTCTATGTATTCTAATCTGTTAAAACATGACAATTATAAATGACATGTTTATTTACATAACAAGATCTTAGCATAAATGCCATTTTTACCATGACCTTATTCTAACATGATATTTTTAACATAGCATGTTCTAATCAAAATGATAATTTTGATTTCATACAAGTCTAATTAAAACAGAATGACACCTATGTTATCATGCAAATCTACCTTAGCCAAAATGATGACTACAGTTTCACCCAAATCTAATTTAACACAAATGACAAATATATTCGTCAATTCTAATTAAACATGTGTGACATTTATTATTTATCCATTCTAATTAAACATAAAAGCGGTATGATCACACGACAATTCTAACGTAACATAAAAGTGTTATGATTATTATAATATAACATCCCTAAATAAAATGACATGTTTTAATTTAACTAAACATTTTTCTAGCAAAACGATGTTTATAATCTAAATAAACATCCTCTAATAAAATGATGTTTATGATCTAAATAATCATTTTCAAATAAAAATATTATTTTTATTCAACACAACATTTTCTAACAAGAATGTTATTTCTTTTTACAACATATCCTGACAAAATTTGATAATTTGATTCTAACAAAAGTATAAGTCGACAAATCATCATCAACACCATCAATTCAACCAACTGATTTTTCATGGCGCATATAATATCACAATCACAAACAAGATTAATCAAAATCAGTTCACATACATACATATATATATATATTAAATTAAACGAGAAATCTCACCTTGAAACTAATCCTTCTTCTATATTTGTCTATAACAATTCAAACCCATCAGCCCCATCTAGAATCGTCGTCCATCTCGCACGCCTCCTCCTTCTCAAAATCCGCACCCAACCGACCGTGTTTGAGCCGCAATTTCGACCATCTCAGGCGATGGTTTCCGATCATGGCCGTAGGTGTTGCCGAGATCGAAGAGTACTATCAATTTCGCTTTGTAATTCAATTTGTTTGAGGAGATTTTAGTGGATTTAGTTCGGAGCTTTGGGAGGAAAAAAAATTTGAGGAAGAAGAAAAAAAAAAGAGTTGCGTGGAATGACAATATAAAGAGACGAATCACCGTAAAAAAATCAAGTCATGGCTACCTTTTTAACGTTGATAATTTATCTCAATCCCCAAAATAATGAGCTGATGTGTCATAAGCTCTTTTATGAAGTTAAGTTTTATTGGGAATGATATAATCAAATTTTAACCATTATTAATGCTCCCCATATACTATCAATCAAATTTTAATTCAAACATTAACAGATTTAAATGAAATAAATGTTCATAAAATTATAATTTCAAAGGAGAGTTATGGTAGAATTAATGGTAATTTATAGGCAAGAAATTTCAATGGTTTAATTAATGAAGAAAACATTCCATCTTTTTTTTAGTATTCATCACTAATTAACATAAATAGATTAATTCTAATCCAAATTACGACTTATATAAATTATAGAAATAAAGTGCATATTTTGTAGATCTAGAATTCAACTTTCCACAATTTAAATTGAGCTATTATTTGTTTATTTATTTATTTGTTTATGCACAGGAAACATTAATATCATTGCCATCTTTAATACGCAGGTTTTGAACATTGCCATCTTTCATTTTACATATATATATATATCTGTGTGTGTGTGTGTGTGTGTGTGTGTGTATGTATATATCATGAAACGCTCAGCAGCATTAAGGGAAGAAAAATAATAATAATAATATATTATGACAAAAATTTCTTTTAACACGAACATACATGCATGCATAAATTTCTATTTACTTGTTGCCTCTCTATCCATTTGTTTGGTCTCACACCTATATACAAAATATGTTACATACGTGCATGGCAATATGACAATAAATTTTGTGTATTAATTGGAACTTATTTCCAATTTATCACCAATGAATTAAATAGCAACTGATTTTCTACACTAGTCAATTAATCTATTGCAATCCTTATTTTAAAATTAGTTAACATTCAATGTATTCATAATTAATGTTATCATTTGTCTTACAATTTATACAAACAAAATTTCCAAATATATATATTACAACACAATGTAAAATACACATTAATTCATATATATATATATATATATATATATATCCTATGCATTGATTATTCTGCTTCTCATTTAATTAAAATATATTTGTAAAAATTTACAAAATTTGTTAATAACAAAATGTCAGTTACTGTCCAATAGCTTAACCACTACTTTACGTAATAAAATTTGTTAACTCATTGAAATTAAATGTGAATTTCAAATCATTAGTATATACGTATATATTTCTCAATTTCATTGTTGGTTGTTGCTATAGTTTATTTATCTAGAATATATATGTTATTTGAAATCAAACATTCAACAGAAGTCAATAAATTTCATCAATAAAATCATATTTATTTTTAGTAACTATTTTAAATTCAATAATACAATTTATTTCTTCAATTATCTTTATTGCAAATTATTTCCTCTTTATTTCGATACATTAAAATTAAGTTTTGCAATTTATGACTAGTTACAACTTCTAGTTAAATATTATATGTTTATTGTTGTAAACAAATAAATAAATGGATTCAATACAAGTTAATTATACTAACTTAATAAGTTCCAATTGACCACGTAAAATCTTACATAATATTTGGTTCAATTCTTCTTTTTCTTTTCAAACAAATAACCAAATCATGACTGTCTTTACAATAAATGCATATAATTGCGTTTACAACAAGTTGAAATCTCATTGCACAATCAAATGGATATATTATTTCCATAAATTATAATTATCAATGTAAAATAAATCTCAAAATTAGTTAATCTATTTCATATTGTTGATTCAATATAAATTTCAAATTCTATTATATATTGATTATCAAACATTGTCATTATCATACATAACCATTGAGAATCAAAGTTCAGATTCTTAAAATTCATGACATAAAACATAAATTTTTAGACCCTATTATTTAAATTAAATCATTTTAAATATTCAAAATTCAATAAAATTTCTAAAATAAAAATTTTAAATTAGCCCCAAAATTCCGGGTTGTTACAGTCTCCCCTATTTAAAAACTTTTCGTCCTCGAAAAGGAACGAAGCTAAAAGCGTTTAATTAATTAACTCATCTTTCATTCTTTTATTGATTTCAATAATTTTATTAGTTGATTAACTTTTCAAATATATATAACTTTTATGTATTCAAAAATCGTATTTTCTAAAATAGATTATATAACTAATCACAAATACGTTAATTATAAGCTTGGCACTCTCAACTCATTCTAGTGCATTACTAACCCTATCTCTAATGAGTTTTCTTGTAACACCCCGTATGTTGAATAACTTGTTATAATATAAATCAGGGCAGAATTAAATTTTAAGATCTGAATTAGGGGAAACGGGTTGCGCCATTGCGTTCATCTCGGAAAAATACGCGAAATAGAGTCCGTGTTTTTGTAAATCGGAGTCCGTATGACCAAGTTATGGCCCATGTAAGTTTTTAGAAAATTCTAAGTTCAAAACAGATTTAAATTTCAGGTTCAAATTCGAAATTCAACACACAGGGGGAAGGCGGGAAAACTCCCGCGCAGGCCAAGTCGACAGGGGTGTCGACTGCCCAGTCGACACCGCCCCAACCCATGTCGACTGCCCAGTCGACACGGGTGTCGACCTGGGTACTCGACCAGGTTGGCCTGGGTGCAGTCTGAAGGGGTTTGGGCTGTGTTTTGGGGCTTGTGATGAAATCTGACAGCTCTAACCTAAATTAGGGTTAATCTAAGGGCCTAAACTACATCCTAAATCTATAAATACACCCTAAGACTACCCTAATCCATACTAAAAATAGATACAACGTCATCATGCCGTCAAAATGCAACTTAGAAGGAGCCTCCACAAATTAAAGAGGAAGATAACTTCTCAAATCAACTTCTAATCAACTCTAGCAACTTAATCTTCTTCATAGGAGTGCTAATCAACAAGTTGTGAGTTTCTATGCCTTTAGCAAGCAATTGCTAAACTAATTATGATAGGATATAATGAGGTTATGGTTATGTATGTGGATCAATGCAAGTTATGTTATCATATGCTATGTGTTCATGATGCTAGTTATGCAAGTTTTATGCTATATGTTCATGATGCTAGTTATGCAAGTTTTATGCTATGTGTTCATGATGCTAGTTATGCAAATCACTATGATAAACATTGATCCATTATGACACCATGTTATGCAAGTTTGGTGTTTGATTATATGCAAGTTCATATATGACATGTTATGCAAGTTTGGTGTTTGATTATATGCAAGTTCATATATGACATGTTATGCAAGTTTGGTGTTTGATCATATGCAAGTTCATATATGACATGTTATGCAAGTTTGGTGTTTGTATGATATGCATACATATGCAAGTTTACCCCTTTGTATGTCATGCATATATATGCATGTTTACCCCTTTTTATGATATGAGTAACATATGCAAGTTCATCCCTTTTTAGACCTATGACATGTATGCAAGTTTATCCATTTATGATAGGTCTATGACATGAACATCTATGCAAGTTACCCTCTTTATGACATATGTGATTCATGCAAGTTTGGGTTGATTATTTATGCTAGTTGGGTTTGATGCTATGGTCATATATGCAAGTTGACACCTTTAAAACCCATGTTGATGCTAATGTTATGCTAAGTTGAACCCATTGTATTTGTGATGATTCTTCCCTTTCAAGTATGTCATGTTAGCGTATTACGTGAGGAACGATGGGGTTAATATTCATGTTAACAAAATTGTGGTGAAATTGGTATGATGTTGCATACCATAAGTGGATGGACATAATTGGGTCAACTATGTACATCACTAAATTGGAATTAATTAGGGAAAATTAATTCAAAATATGGGGGTGATTAATTAGGTGTAATTAATCGACTAAGACACGAGGTTGGACCCTTTTGTAGCATAAGACTGCCCGGACCCGACCGGCAAATCCAGCGGCTACAAATGATTGGCCCAATGTGAGAGGTCTTAGGCATAAACTAAATACGTGACAAGTGTAAAGACACGAGGTTAGACTCTGTTATGGCGTAAGGCTGCCCGGACCCAACCGGCAAATCCAGCTGCCATAAAAGACAGTCTAATGTGAGAGGTCTTTACAAAGGTTACGGTCTTAATCAATTAAGAAACACTTAACCAGATAAGCATGTAGTGGGGCATGAGGGGTTAAGTGGGTGCCTTGGGTGGCATTTGGAAATCTAGTGGTTGCCTTGGGTGGCAATAGAAAATATGATTAGAATACTTAACCAAGTGGAAACATGTAATTAAACATGATTAAAGGGTTAAGTGGGATGCACTAGAAAAGGGACAAGCTTAGGTGGGTAGCTTGTGGGGGGCCATTTCAACCAGTAACCCAAAACGTATCTTTGTGAGCTCGACCCAAGTCGAGGACGGGACACGCATACTGGGTTTGACTATAAGAGGCCAAAACGGGTTAGCGGTGGCAACGCAAGTCCAACGGGTTTCATATGCGTGTGTGGACCCGGGCTGGTAGGTAAGACGTTGTTGCATCGTGTAGGTATAAGCCGTGCACCGTTGGTTGTATCGGGTTGCCACTTTGGGGAGTGATACACCCCACTATGGGGCCAGCACGGGTATCTACGTTAGGGAGCCGATCGCTTGGGGAGTAGTGGGTACACCTAGTGGAGATAGGGGCAGACGGCACCTATGTGGTCAGCTAGGGGTACACGAAACTACTAGTTAAATTTTCTAAGTCCTTGAGTGGAATCAACCTTTAAGTTAGGAATGACTGGTGTGGTGCAGTGTAGTAATTATCCTTGGGTGGGTAGATGCGTCTTTACCGTTATCTTGGTTCTTCCTATGTCTAGTTGGCTGCTTAGTGTAGTCATTTATCCCCAGTCATTACCGTACCAAGTTTATATCATACCCTAATTACTTTAATGATTGTATTGTTAAAGTTATAGGACTCGCTCAGACTTATGTCTGACCCCGTTGTTTTTATCTTCTTCCCCCCCTCAGGTCCTCAGGTTGGGCCTAGCACGAGTGGGCTTTGATCAGATTGCTTTATCTATCTTTTGGAGTTTGGACCGTTGATGTAAAGCTCAGCTTATCTTTTCTATTATGGCTATTAGTATGTAGTGGGATTATGTACTTATGTTTTTATCAAGATGGATATTTTGTACTTGACTCTTGTTGGTTTTTGATATGTAACCAAACATGTTTACCTTCTGCTGCAATGAAATGATGTTTTAAATTTCAAGTATTACTTATATCTGTCTTGTTGTAATTTTTTTGTTCTATATTCACTTAAAATACTCCACCGAAGTCAAGGCATTCCCTTAGTGAGTGACCTTAGCGGGTGTGGGGTGTTACACGTGGTATCAGAGCTGAAGGTTACCAGAACAGATAAAACTTTTAGAAAAACTATTTTTCTAAAAACATTTTCGAAGGGGTATTTTCAAAAACATGTCTTTTAAGAGAAAAGTTTTTGAAAGAAAAGCATAATCCCCAATAACCATATCTTTATCTTTCGAATTCTCCGTTTTGAATCTTTCCTTTTTCGTTTCAGCATGGCTGAAGATCTTAACTTTCCGGAGGGTGTGACGATACCAGTATGGTATAGGAGATTGATGGAGGCTAGGGCCGCCGCTGTAGGTCCAGCAAATGTTCCTCCACGACCAGTTGCACCCGATCTTCCTCCCCCCCCCCCCTCCTCCTCGCGCGGATACTTTTGCTAAGACTTGCAAGGAATTTAAGGCTATGGGAGGGAAACCTTTTCAAGGATCAGAAACTTTTGTGGAAGCTAGGGATTGGCTTAAGGAGACGGAAGAGTTGATAGACATCTTTGAGATGGAAGAAGGAAAGAAAGTCAAGTTCGCTGCTTGGTTAATGAAGGGAGAGGCCTCGTTCTGGTGGGAGGTCACTAATGGAGAGCGCCCTGTTGACTCTTGGGTGGATTTCAGACAAAGGTTTGTGGCAAAGTTTCTCTCAAGGGGGAAGAAAATCTGTATATGGAAAGGTTCTTGACTCTAAAGCAAGGAAATTTATCAGTGAAGGAATATGTCAACAAGTTTAATCAGTTGGCAAGGTTTGGTATAGACATGGGGAATACACCGGAGAAGAAGGCTTTGAGGTTCGTTAAAGGCTTGAATGAACCGATGCATGGATTGGCTGTGACTCACATCCCTATGGGGGCCACCTTTGAGTAGCTAGTAGACATGGCACTTATGCATGAGGAAGAGAAGGGTCCCAATGCTAATAAGGCACCCGAGAAGAAAGGAGATCAGAAGAGACCTCAACAGCAACAACAAAACAAGGGTGGGAAAGGCAACAGTGGCAAGGGAAAGAAGAAGTGCTTCAATTGCGGGACACCAGGCCACCTAAGCAAAGATTGTCGGAAGAAGAAGAAGACTGGCTGCTTCCACTGTGGCGAAGCAGGGCATCTAGTGAAGGACTGCCCTAAGAAGTGGCAGAGGACGGGATCTACCTCAGGAGGACAGGTGCAAGCTCTTATGGCACCAGGTCAGGCAAGGGGGCAAGTTCAGGCTCTCGCGGTTCCATCGATTCAGGAAAGAGGTAGAACTATTTCCGTTGAAAGTCTGGTTTTTCTGTTTGATCATCCTTTCCGTACTTTATTCGACTCTGGCGCATCGCATTCGTTTATCTCAACATCATTAGTTGAGTCACTGCACTTAGACACCAGTCTAGTTGATGATCCCTTGGTTGTTTCAAACCCAATTGGGGGCTCCACTTATTTGTCCATGATATGTTTGGGTTTGAATATTTCTATACTTAGCGTTGAGTTTAGATGTGATGCTTTTGTTTTGGGCTTCACGGGCTATGAGTTAATTTTGGGCATGGACTTGTTATCCAGTAATGGTGCCGTTCTTGATTGCGAAAGGAGAGTTGTTAGGCTCATGACCCGCTTGGGTAACACTCTCGAGATCTCTTGTAATCCCATGAATTCTGTTATGCTAAGCTATCTTGAATCGCTTGACGCTTCGATCAAGAGTTTGCGATCTGTTAGAGTGGTCCGGCAATACTCGGATGTGTTTGAGGAGGTGAAGGGTTTACCTCCGAAGCGGGAGATCGACTTCCGAATATATCTGGTGGACAATGCTAAACCAGTATCTTTGCCAGTACGCCACATGGCTCCTCGTGAGAGGAGGGAACTCCATAAGCAAGTAGGTGAGTTGCTTGAGAAGGGGTTCATGAGATGAAGTATATCAGAGTGGGGTGCTCTAGTGGTTTTTGCCACGAAGGCGGATGGGTCCCTCAGACTTTGTGTAGACTATAGAGAACTCAACAAACTTACAAAGAAGAATAGACACCCATTGCCGAGGATTGATGATCTCTTTGATCAGTTGATTGGCGCCTCAGTGTTTTCGCAGTTGGACTTAGCCACGGGGTTTCATCAGTTGAGAGTGGCTGAGGATAGTATAGAGAAGACTGCCTTTAGGACTCCGGATGGTTTCTATGAGTGGCTGGTGATGCCCTTTGGTTTGACGAACGCCCCCGCATACTTTGTTGATTTGATGAGTAGGGTGTTCAGGGAGTACCTTAATAAGTTCGTGGTGGTCTTTGTGGATGACATCTTGGTCTTTTCTAAGAGTGAAGAAGAGCATGCCCTACATCTTAGGGAAGTGTTGTAGACTCTTCGAGCGCATAGCCTTAAGGCTAAATTCTCTAAATGTCACTTTTGGAGGAAGGAAGTGCGGTTCTTAGGGCACGTGATCTCCAAAGAAGGGATAGCTGTGGATCCCGCGAAGGTAGTGTCCATCCAAGATTGGAAGGTTCCGAAGAATGCTACCGAGGTGAGGAGTTTCTTGGGGTTGGTTGGCTACTATAGGAAGTTTATCAAGGACTTCGCGAAGATATCAGCCCCATTAACTCGCTTGACAAAGAAGAATCTAGTCTTCACATGGGACGTAGATTGTGATGATGCGTTCCAACGGTTAAAGAGAGCTTTAACCACAGCTCCAGTCTTAGTGTTGCCAGATGGGAGTAAGCAATTTGTTGTTTATACCGATGCTTGTGGGACAGGACTAGGCGCAGTCTTAATGCAAGAGGGAAGGGTAATAGCCTATGGTGGAAGGAATTTGAGAGCGCATGAGAAAAATTACCCTACACATGATCTAGAGTTGGCCGCTATTGTTTTTGCGCTTAAGACTTGGCGCCATTATCTTCTTGGCGAGAGGTTCGAATTGTTCACTGACCACAAATCATTGAAGTACTTGTTTTCTCAAAAGGATTTGAACTTAAGGCAACAAAGGTGGATGGAGTTCTTAGCATCCTATGATTTTGAGATAGCATATACCCCTGGCAAGGGTAACGTGGTGGCAGACGCCTTAAGCAGAAAAAGGTTGTCCTTGAGTCCATTGTTCGTGGAACGACGAAGCTTGGAATTTATCTCGATGTTTGACTTCAGACCTTCCGTTGACTTTGTACCCGGTTGGCTAGCATCCTTAGAGGTCAGACCTACTCTTTTGGGATGGATTGGCGAGGCACAGCGGGACGACCCATAGTTGGTTGAGTTGGTAGAGAGGCTCATAAGGGGGGAGTCGTCCAGCCATTTGAGTAGGTACACCCTAGACGATAGGAGGTGGTTGCTTAGAGACGGTAGACTTTGTGTACCACAAGACGAGGGTTTGAGGAAGGCTATTCTTGATGATGCGCATCGTTCGAAGATGACCATTCATCCCGGTGGGGACAAGATGTACCAAGACATGAAGCGAGTTTTCTTTTGGGTCGGTATGAAGAAAGATGTGGCCGAGTATGTCGCTAGATGCTTGGTGTGCCAACAAGTGAAAGCAGAGCAAAAGAAACCCGGTGGGTTGCTTCACCCATTGGAAGTTCCGCAATGGAAGTGGGATAGCGTCTCGATGGATTTTATCAATGGGTTACCGAGATCGAGGAAGGGTAATACGGGAATTTGGGTTGTGGTAGACAGACTTACTAAGAGCGCCCATTTCATACCCGTGAAGAGTAAGAGGACTGCTCCATGGCTTGCTTCAGTTTACCTTCGAGAGATAGTTCGGATGCATGGTGTACCTTCTAGCATAGTGAGCGATCGAGATCCTATCTTCACTAGCGAGTTTTGGAAGAGTTTGCAAGAGGCAGTAGGGACTCAGTTGTGTTTGAGCACCGCATATCATCCTCAGACGGACGGCCAGACCGAGAGGGAGAATCGTGTTCTAGAAGACCTTTTGAGGCTATGTATCTTGGATTTTGGAGGTACATGGGAAGAGCATCTTCCATTGGTAGAGTTCGCGTATAATAACAGCTTTCAGTCTAGTATTGGCATGGCTCCTTTCGAAGCTCTTTATGGAAGGCCTTGTCGATCACCTACATGTTGGTGGGAGTCTACGGAAAAGATCTTGCTTGGGCCTGATATGGTTAGAGAGACTTCGGAAAAGATTGATTTGATTCGAAGAAGAATGAAAGCGGCGCAAGACAGACAGAAATCCTACGCGGATAAGAGGAGGACAGATCTTGAGTTCAATGTAGGGGACATGGTCTTTGTTAAAGTATCTCCATTACGGAATGTTGTTCGCTTTGGGTCCGTTGGGAAGTTAGCACCAAGGTTTGTAGGACCGTTTCCTATTAAGGAAAGGATTGGACGGATGGCATATAGAGTGGATTTGCCCGAGAGACTTAGTGGTGTACATGACGTATTCCATGTGTCACATTTGAGGAAGTGCCTACATGAGACCGCAGAGGTGGTAGAGCCGAGCTTGCTTAGAGAAGTGGAGGTAGAGCGTGATGCGACGATTCGACGAGCTACTACTCGCATCCTTGGGTCAGAGATTAGGATGTTGAGAAACAGAGAGGTTCTACTAGTCAAAGTACAATGAGGAGATGACGAGAGCAACGCTATTTGGGAGACAGAAGCGAAGATGCGTTCACTGTACCCATTCCTTTTTTAGGGTATGTCTTTTAATTTCTCCTTTATCGGTTGTCTAGTTCTTATTTTATCTTTAGTATGTCCTCTCATTAGTACCTTTGACCTTTAGATAGAGTAAACCTATGGTTGAAACATGTGTTTGAGACATGTTATGATTGATGGATGCGTGTGGATGCAAGTGTTTGCTAGTGGTTGCTCGTGGATGCATATACACACACTTTAGACACTAGATCGGCTCAGTCACTTCATATTGCATATTGCATATAATTGTGTGTAGGTAGTTATATTAATGGATGTATAATGGTTGTGTTATCATATGGATGATGCATTTTGGTGTATGGTTGTGCACACATGTAGAAATAGTATGTGTCGATAGGGTTCTTTCGCATACATATTGGATGCATGGCACTATCATGGTTTGCATTAAGGAGGTCAACTGAATCAGTAGACCGCCTGATTTTGCATTAGGCAGGGAACATATACACACACTTTTTTCATATGCTCATACGTCATTAGAAATTTTAAGGACAATGGATGCCAGTGTTTGATGGTTTAGTAGATGGTTGTTTGGTTGTTAGGATACGTTCTTCTTGACTTAGAGATTTCGGGGACGAAATCCTTTAAGTAGGGGAGAATGTAACACCCTGTATGTTGAATAACTTGTTATAATATAAATCAGGGCAGAATTAAATTTTAAGATCTGAATTAGGGGAAACGGTTTGCGCCATTGCGTTCATCTCGGAAAAATACGCAAAATAGAGTCTGAGTTTTTGTAAATCGGAGTCCGTATGACCCAGTTATGGCCCATGTAAGTTTTCAGAAAATTCTAAGTTCAAAACAGATTTAAATTTCAGGTTCAAATTCGAAATTCAACACACAGGGGGAAGGCGGGAAAACTCCCGCGCAGGCCAAGTCGACAA
Source organism: Allium sativum (assembly GCA_030737875.1). Lineage (NCBI taxonomy): Eukaryota > Viridiplantae > Streptophyta > Magnoliopsida > Asparagales > Amaryllidaceae > Allium > Allium sativum. The sequence continues at coordinate 717,487,852 of CM060912.1, read as the reverse complement.
GGGTGTCGACTGCCCAATCGACACCGCCCCAACCCATGTCGACTGCCCAGTCGACACGGGTGTCGACCTGGGTACTCGACCAGGTTGGCCTAGGTGCAGTCTGAAGGGGTTTGGGCTGTGTTTTGGGGCTTATGACGAAATCTGATGGCTCTAACCTAAATTAGGGTTAATCTAAGGGCCTAAATTACATCCTAAATCTATAAATACACCCTAAGACTACCATAATCCATACTAAAAATAGATACAACGTCATCATGCCGTCAAAATGCAACTTAGAAGGAGCCTCCACAAATTAAAGAGGAATATAGCTTCTCAAATCAACTTCTAATCAACTCTAGCAACTTAATCTTCTTCATAGGAGTGCTAATCAACAAGTTGTGAGTTTCTATGCCTTTAGCAAGCAATTGCTAAACTAATTATGATAGGATATAATGAGGTTATGGTTATGTATGTGGATCAATGCAAGTTATGTTATCATATGCTATGTGTTCATGATGCTAGTTATGCAAGTTTTATGCTACATGTTCATGATGCTAGTTATGCAAGTTTTATGCTATGTGTTCATGATGCTAGTTATGCAAATCACTATGACAAACATTGATCCATTATGACACCATGTTATGCAAGTTTGGTGCTTGATTATATGCAAGTTCATATATGACATGTTATGCAAGTTTGGTGTTTGATTATATGCAAGTTCATATATGACATGTTATGCAAGTTTGGTGTTTGATCATATGCAAGTTCATATATGACATGTTATGCAAGTTTGGTGTTTGTATGATATGCATACATATGCAAGTTTACCCCTTTGTATGTCATGCATATATATGCATGTTTACCCCTTTTTATGATATGAGTAACATATGCAAGTTCATCCCTTTTTAGACCTATGACATGTATGCAAGTTTATCCCTTTATGATAGGTCTATGACATGAACATCTATGCAAGTTACCCTCTTTATGACATATGTGATTCATGCAAGTTTGGGTTGATTATTTATGCTAGTTGGGTTTGATGCTAAGGTCATATATGCAAGTTGACACCTTTAAAACCCATGTTGATGCTAATGTTATGCTAAGTTGAACCCATTGTATTTGTGATGAATCTTCCCTTTCAAGTATGTCATGTTAGCGTATTACGTGGGGAACGATGGGGTTAATATTCATGTTAACAAAATTGTGGTGAAATTGGTATGATGTTGCATACCATAAGTGGATGGACATAATTGAGTCAATTATGTACATCACTAAATTGGAATTAATTAGGGAAAATTAATTCAAAATATGGGGGTGATTAATTAGGTGTAATTAATCGACTAAGACACGAGGTTGGACCCTTTTGTAGCATAAGACTGCCCGGACCCGACAGGCAAATCCAGCGGCTACAAATGATTGGCCCAATGTGAGAGGTCTTAGGCATAAACTAAATACGTGACAAGTGTAAAGACACGAGGTTAGACTCTGTTATGGCGTAAGGCTGCCCGGACCCGACCGGCAAATCCAGCTGCCATAAAAGACAGTCTAATGTGAGAGGTCTTTACAAAGGTTACGGTCTTAATCAATTAAGAAACACTTAACCAGATAAGCATGTAGTGGGGCATGAAGGGTTAAGTGGGTGCCTTGGGTGGCATGTGGAAATCTAGTGGTTGCCTTGGGTGGCAATTGAAAATACGATTAGAATACTTAACCAAGTGGAAACATGTAATTAAACATGATTAAAGGGTTAAGTGGGATGCACTAGAAAAGGGACAAGCCTAGGTGGGTAGCTTGTAGGGGCCCATTTCAACCAGTAACCCAAAACGTATCGTTGTGAGCTCGACCCAAGTCGAGGACGGTACACGCATACTGGGTTTGACTATAAGAGGCCAAAACGGGTTAGCGGTGGCAACGCAAGTCCAACGGGTTTCATATGCGTGTGTAGACCCGGGCTGGTAGGTAAGACGTTGTTGCATCGTGTAGGTATAAGCCGTGCACCGTTGGTTGTATCGGGTTGCCACTTTGGGGAGTGATACACCCCACTGTGGGGCCAGCACGAGTATCTACGTTAGGGAGCCGATCGCTTGGGAGTAGTGGGTACACCTAGTGGAGATAGGGGCAGACGACACCTATGTGTTCAGCTAGGGGTACACGAAACTACTAGTTAAATTTTCTAAGTCCTTGAGTGGGATCAACCTTTAAGTTAGGAATGACTGGTGTGGTGCAGTGTAGTAATTATCCTTGGGTGGGTAGATGCGTCTTTACCGTTATCTTGGTTCTTCCTATGTCTAGTTGGCTGCTTAGTGTAGTCATTTATCCCCAGTCATTACCGTACCAAGTTTATATCATACCCTAATTACTTTAATGATTGTATTGTTAAAGTTATAGGACTCGCTCAGACTTATGTCTGACCCCGTTGTTTTTATCTTCCCCCCCCCCCCTCAGGTCCTCAGATTGGGCCTAGCACGAGTGGGCTATGATCAGATTGCTTTATCTATCTTTTGGAGCTTGGACCGTTGATGTAAAGCTCAGCTTATCTTTTCTATTATGGCTATTAGTATGTAGTGGGATTATGTACTTATGTTTTTATCAAGATGGATATTTTGTACTTGACTCTTGTTGGTTTTTGATATGTAACCAAACATGTTTACCTTCTGCTGCAATGAAATGATGTTTTAAATTTCAAGTATTACTTATATCTGTCTTGTTGTAATTTTTCTGTTCTATATTCACTTAAAATACTCCACCGAAGTTAAGGCATTCCCTTAGTGAGTGACCTTAGCGGGTGTGGGGTGTTACATTTCTCATTCTAGGATACTGCCAATCCTATCTCTAATGAGTATTCTTATTGGATATTACTAATCCAATCTCTGATGAGTCTTTTGTTCAGTTCTAACGAGTTGTACCCCAAAGATTTGGCTAACCAGAGCTCTGATACCAACTGTAATGACACGAGTTTTTCCCGACCTTAATCGATCGCTAGATCGACTAAGACCGTTCAAAATCCGCATACGTTAACTCTGGGAATACAACAACATCAGAACAATAACAGCAGACTTTTATAAACATCATAATAATGTTACATCAGAGTACAGAATATCAGAGTATATTGAATAAAATTACAGCGGAAGATAAATTACAATAAATTTAATACGTTGCAGCAGAAACAATAAAATAGATACAGCGGAAGATAACTATGCTCTGGACACAGCTTTTAGCTTCAATCCAGCATCCTGCTCGAGATAAGAACCTGTAGACAAACTACTCGACTGCCCGTGTGGAAAAGAGGACACCCGAGTTTGCAAAGTGAAACAAACTACGAGTCAGTCATGGGACTGGTGTGAGAATCCTTAACAAATATACTAGTAGTAATAAAGCAAATCCAAGGACCACGCCGCTAACGCGGAACGGGTTTACTCCAATGGATTGCCGTGCATAACTTAAAATAAATCGTTAAACAACGCAATGCTTTTGGAAAAATGAAATCACCATAAGACTCAGGTCCCATCACACAATGCAACGCACACCAGAGGATAGAGTTTTACCTTATGGTGATTAAACATGCTTGGTACGATAAAAACGGATTTGATATTATTATTAGTGTGTATATGTTTTAAAAACAATTTCAATCATAATGTATCAATCCTAGGAAGAATAGTATCCCATACTACTATGCCTCCATACTAGTAATACAATCAAAACCGCATGAGGTCGTATTGGAAATTGGGTTTCCATCATGAGTCAAGGCTAGGGAGGAGCTCCTTACCGATTCGAGACACTCTAGCTAATGTCTCAGGATTCCCCGTAGTTAACCCTTGGATCCTGCAGGGCCGGTCCACACATACGATTTTGCGGATTGGCAATTCCTGAACACACGTTTCCCAGTCCTATAGGACCTATCATCCAAGGCACCTCATTTCATCATCCACATAAGTAAAATGTCGGGCCGTGTTAAAACCCAAACACCACTTCTAGAAAGAAACATGCTGCTCTCCCTGCGTTCCCTTCTCCCGTTTTAGACTCCGCCGGTGTGTGAGGCTCGCGAAGTCACGCTATACACAAAGCTATGCCTAAACAGGCTATGCTTTGATCATCCCACAAGGCCTGCTTTTCAACAAAGCCTTGATCATATGCATCTTAGCATGCCACATCGTCACTCCATATCACACTACCAATCCTTTGCCGAAATATATGAAAGGGTGTTAAGTAAGAGAATAAATTCTCCGCCACCAAACATTCATACATTCGACAGAAAATCAATAAATACAATATAAAGGAGTACAATGTCAGACACATTCCATTTATAAGCTTATGCTCTGGGTCTGAGCGAAAGCCAAATCCGTACAAATCAGCACTACGTCCGGATAACTACCATCTTAGCCCCGTCTTGGGAGCAAATCAATCAAGGGCCTCAACACTAGTTACCCATTTGATGTGAAGATCGTCGATCTTCAATCGCCGTCTTCAACTCTTCGAATGTCGTATCATTATTTGGAATGAGAGTAAACTCGGACTTTCCAAATAATTCTCGCATATATAAATTTGGAAACCATTTCATATCGTTGTTAATAATTTATAACGATCTATCGCTGTTTTTACTTTACATACACATCTAAACATAACAATGTATATTTTACTCTTCCATTTTTCAATTTACACCAAATGTATATTTGATTTCATTATTTTTCTAATGAAAATCCATTCCTTAGAAATGTAAATTTCTAATCTTATTATTTACATTGAAAAATGTAAATTTCTATTCCTATTTTATCTACATTGAGAAATGTAAACTTATACTTCAATATATTATTATATTGAAAATATAACCTTTATTTCATATTCTATTTACATTGGAAATTGTAAATTCCTAATCATTCTTTTATTTCCTTTGATTACATTGAAAAATGTAAATTCTTTTTACTTGCATATAAAAAAATATAATTTCTATTTCATCCTTATTTACATTGAAAAATGTAAGTTTCTATATTACTCCAATTACATATAAAAATGTAACTTCCTATTTTCCTTTTATTTACATTAAGAAAAATGTACCTTTTTTTTTAATATTTACATTAAGAAAAATGTAAAACTTTTATAATCCTTATCTTATTTTTTTAAAAATGTAACTTTCTTTTATAACAAACTTGGAGGTGAAAATATTCATTTCATTATTAACACATAACGGTGTGAAAATAACGTCAATTTCTAAGTTATCCATTTATATTTTAATATGGGCCAGACCACTCGCATTAGGCCTACAACTTGTGGATGCTGGATAGGCCGGTCGGTTCCGGGCAGACTTCTCCCACAAATTGGGCTTAACCTCGTGTCTTGGTCCAATTTGTATTTGCGCACTTGGACCTCTCACATTAGGCCTAACATTTGTGGCTGCTGGATATGCCGGTCGGTTCCGGGCAGACTTCCACCACAAATGTGACCTTACCACGTGTCCAAGTACAATTTTAATTAATCATATAATTGTTCTACTAAAAATATTATTTTAAAATGTTTCTCATTTCAAAATATCTTGTTTTTGGAATATTCTATATTTCCAAAATAACTTGATTTCAAATATTATAACTTACCCTTTAATTACATATAAAAAATGTACATTTACTTACAATGCAAATTCCTACCTTTCATTTACATATAAAATGTAAATTTTTAATTTACAATGTAAGTCTCATTCTTTATCACATATGAAAATGTAATTCCTATTGTCTTTCTCTTTCCTACCGTTTTATATTACAAGTAAAAAAAATGTAATTTTTATTGTTTTTCGCTTTTCTAATTGTCCACATTACCATAAAAATAATTTCTATTGTTTACTCTTTTCTAATCATGTTTTCTATATATATTCATGACAAATAAATGAATGTTGTTAGACCCAAAAGTGGTTCTAACACCCAAATTGATTAAAAGCAAAATGAAATGAGATAAAAATAAAGATGAACACACAAGATTTATAGTGGTTCGGCGAAGAAATGCCTACGTCCACTTATCTTTTACTATATTCAATGATTCAGTTGCAAATACAATGTAAGATTCACTTGATTCCACTCACAACTCACTTATATTCACTCAATTGACTAAAACAAATAATGAAAGATGATTTGGATTCTCCGGGAATATTGGAGTTCGGACTATGGAGGTGGTTGAATTCTTGAAGTGCCCGAAAAAGATCCTTTTCTTTGTCTCCAAACGGGGTATTTATAGGTGTGAATTTGCTCAAAACCCGATCCGGATCGGAGCCACGTGTCGTCCATCCCATTAGCCTCGGGTTCGGATGGATTACTGTGCTGACAACGCATCAAAATAGTGAACGTTATGGGCAGGAACTGGTCATAGCCGATCCGGATATCCAGGCGCTTATGCAGGGGGACAACATGGAAAATGGGTTCGGGTCGGAGGTATATGAATCAGGGGTTCGGATCGGGATATCCGATCCGACCCGAATTGACTTGGTGATAACTCTCTCTTCTTTTTATTCCGCTTTTCCTCCGAACCATCTCTGTAGCAGCTGGGTGGCCTTCCGATCCATCTTGAAGAAGATTGCCCTCCGACCCGAACACGCGCTCTCTGTTTTCAACAGCAATAGCTCGCCGCTCCGAACATGAGGCTTTATCCGATCCGAACCGATACGTTGCTTTAACCCAACCCGGATGATTGTATCAGTTCAATCGAAGCTGTAGCGTCTCCTCCGACCTGAGTAGTGATGGCCCCTCCGATCCGAACCGAAGTCTTCTAATTTGAAATGCTCTCCAATGCTTGATATCTTGACTTTGTGTTGCCTAGTTCGCAAAGTAGGCTAACACTTTGCCCCCTCAAAGGATGCTTCTGTTGGAAACGGAGCATGCTTTGACTGCCATAGCGCAAAAGCTTCATCCTTCCTTTTGAATTCACATGCTAAGTCGTCGTACTTCATCCTGTTCGGTTCGGATTCCGACCCGAACGGATTTCTGGCTTGGGTTCCGATCCGAACAGATCTCCTTCCTCCTGTACTCTGCGATGAACCAGTGGGCCAAGCTGTGTTACTGGGCTTTTCGAGCCGGTCCGATCGGGAATACGAATAGTCAGCTTGTTTTTTTATATAAATTCACTTCATCTCTCTTCTTTTCTTTCATTCACTGTTTTTGCTCATCCGAACCGATTCCACATCGAAGCCCTAGCCTTTCCAAGAAACTTCAAAATTTTCGCTTCCATCTTCGAATCAAATACATAGGTTGTCTTGTAATCATGAATCTTGTTGCCTAATCGCTTTTAATTTACATCCGCGGTTAGTTTGAACGATTCTAACATAATAATCGACTGGTTCCATCGCCGCAGTTCCCTTCATCCTCCGCCATCGTCGTTAATGGCATCGACGCCATTTCGAGGCGTTAGAGGAGGGTATTGAAACTTGTTATTGAATACTTAAGTGTCTAATCTCTCGATTTTAATTAAGGCTCGGGAATTTGAGTTGGGTTCGCTATTTAAGAGGAGGAAGAGGAAGAAAACTAAAGAAGATTGGTTCGGGTAGGGGAACAGTAGGAGAAAAAGGAAAAGAGAGAAATTCACAGAGCCGGATCGGGTCGGAGCAATAGGGCCAAGAAATGGGTCTTAACGTGTTTGACCGGGTCGGGTCGGATCTACGAATACAATGAAGGTCAAGACTTATGCGCTCGGATCGGACCCGGTTGAAAAACAAAAGAGAGAATAGGGGTCTGGTTATCCAAGTTAATCCGACCCGCTTCGGGTGTCAATCTCCGAACCGATCCGGATATATCTCTCTAATCATGGGCCTTTGCTTATCCGATCCGAACCTAGTGTCTGCATCCGAACCGAACACTACTCAATATAAAATACAAACTTTCGTCCAACCATTTAAAAGATATTACTTCCAACTTCACGAACAGTTAGGATAGTGCCTTGCGGACATAAGTGAACATTAAGAACTACTCTGACTATCACTTTCTCTTCAAAGTTTTGTCCTACATTGCTGTACTTTTACTTTGCATTTCTCACATTCGCTGCACACATTTTAGTTCACACACATACACAGGGGGGTACGGGCTAATTTACTCTAATCCGTGCTATTGCTTCTTCAATAGTTCTATGACAATGAAGCCCAGACGTTCTTCCAGACTAGCTGAGAGGAAAGAAGCCCCGGAAACTTCTAACAGAATCACTCTTGAGGATATATCTTCTTCTTCAGATCCAGAATGGGACAGCGAGGGTCCAGATTACGGGGTTGGACATCGGGAAAGCGACGAGGTGTCTTCAGAGAATGAAGTTTCTCTGGGTTTTGAGGAGGAAGGAGGGATTGGTGACGATCGAGCACCTGATGAATTTGAATCAGCCATTATATTGGAATCACCTTCGGACTCCGTTGAATCAACAATCGACAACGATCGACTTGTCCGAATTTGCTTAAAGTATGTAATAATGAAAAGGGACACTCTAGTGCCTTCACGCACTGACCGTCCCCACAACCCTCCAGAAGGATATATGACGGTCACTCGATTGATGTGCATGGTCGGTGCCATTCCTCCATTCTCTCCCTTCATTGTTGACTTTTTAAGACAAATGCGGATTGCCCCCATGCAATTGCACCCCAATTCATATGCCTATCTGCACACCTTGTACATGGCATATCGTGAAATCTTAGGCATAGAGCTCACATTCGATGACGTTCACTTCTTCTATAATTTCAAGCATCGGACTCGAGAGACTCCATCCTTCTGCTACTTTGAATCAGTCCCAAAAAGGAAGATAATCTCTGCACCATTTAGCAGTAAAGCTGGAGATTCCAGACTAGAATGGTTCTACGTGAAGCGACAGCCTGGATGCGCCAGGAGGTGGACAAAATCAAGTAAAGCACTAATTTTCTAAATCCGGGCTCTATACATTTGAATCATCACCTTGACTTGTTTTCCTTTTTGTTTGCAGTTGACAATCCCAAACAGATATCAGACCAGGTGTTCTTCGACCGGATGCACCGACTCCTCAATGGCGATCAGAAATTCTTGACTATCGACGAAACCCTTAAGGACGAATACCTTCACTTTCATGGGTTGTTGTCTGTTTTTCGTAGCATTGGTCATGGGACGGTTCCATACGCATACATTCCTCCCGTGGAGGTAGTCCCAGAGACAGGAGAAGGCTCAGGAATTCCTACAGCGCCTCTTCACACTTCACCTTCTCCATCTTCTACACAAGATGATGAATTGGCTAATCTGGCCGAAAAGCATCGTGAAGGATATATTGCCCCTGAGGAAACTACTTCTTTAGAAAAGTCAAAATCCTCCCAAGAGTCACCACTTCACGCTTCCGAGGGAGATGCCCCTAGTACTGATGAGCAAATATTTCAGGGTTTGGGGGATCTCCCCTTACCTGAGACTATATACACTTCAGAGGATTTCAGGAAGGATCCTTTAGTCTTCACCTCTTCTAAAGAGACCACTCCCGCTAAGGCCAAAGAGCCTGCCCGTACTAGTCTAGCTTCAGACTCGGGTTGGTTGGGGGGAAACACACCACTTAGGATGCACTTTATATAACGACATTAGCCTTCATTGCACCTCTTTCCTCGTGAATCCATTAATTCTAAATTTCGTTCGTTTTATCGTGCAGGTACAATGTCTCGATCCTACTACGATATAAGAAAGCTTCGTCGCAGCATGTCCAATCCTCCTCAGGATGTCGAGTATGATCGCCGGGATGATCGTGGTAGGGAGGAGAGAAGACCTTATGATCCCTATCGTTCTCGACCCTCACGTTCCCGCTCACCAATTCGACCGGAACAAGAGAAATATAAGGGCTATCCAAGCCGCAGGGAAGAGGACAGACCACCATCTAAAGACTCCACTTCTTCCCATGAAAAGCGCAGTAGAGAAAGAACTCCTCCAAAAGAAACTGGGTCTCGAAGTAAGCACAAGGTCCCTGCTACTAAACGACCTAGGACAGACAAAGAGACTACTGAATCCTCTTCTCATAGGGACACCGAATTATCGATCCCCGCTCCTCCCCCACCAGATGCGGCAACTGCGGAAAAGCGGGCATATTTGGGGAGCAATTTCCCGAGCACTACTTCGAGACTTTGACTTTTTTACCTGCCCTTGAACCTATTTCGTCTAATTGGGCAGATGAGGCCAAAGCAAAAATTGATGCGGTGCAAAAACAATATACTGAGATGTTTAAATATTCACGCAATCTTTCTAGAATCATCCGCACTCTAATCACAAATACCGATTCAATGCAAAAGACCGCGGAGGAGGATGCTAAGGCCTTAAAAGCTCTAGGAAAAGATTTGGAAGACACTCAAGCTCAGTTAGCGATCGCTCAAAGGGACGCTTCTAATTTCAAACAACAATTCGAGGACATGCAAAAGCGTTACCACGATTTGCTTGAATCTCACACTCAGGAGCGTTCTGAATTAAAAAAGCAAGCTGACGAGGCCAAATCAGATGCTGCTAAGACACGCCTTGCTTATGCTGAGCTTGAATGGAAAAATGCCGAGTTAGCAGAGAGGAGTGCTGAATTAGAAAAGAAGAATGCCGACTTGGCTTCAAAGCTGTTGGAGGCAGAGAATAGGGCTGCCTTGGCCGAGGGCAATGTAGAGTGTGCTATTAAATCTGCGGAGGAGGCCCGCAAGCAACTATCAGAGGCGGAGGTTGATATTCAGGGTTTCGGCGAGCTAATGATTGAATTCTTCGCACATATTATTCGTCGCCGAAACATTTCCTGGATCGAGGACTATCCATCCACTCTAGTTCAAGTATGGAATCAAATCGTCGAGTGGGAAAAAGAGGAACTTAAGGTCGATTCCCTCGATGAAGATAAACTGATGGAGAAATACTTGAGAGATGATGAACCGGAGCGCTTAGCTGAAGGGCGCCGCCTTATTGCTGAGGCCATGGAAGAAGAGAGACGGAAGTCTAAACAAAAAACCATTCTCGAAGCTGGTTCCTCTTCTTCTGCCCCTGCAACTCCCGAAGTAGAAGGGTATGATCCCGAAAATCCGGGAATTCCCCGAACAACTCTGCTATCTCCTATTCCTGAAATAGCCCCAGAGGTAGTAGTCACCCCCGCTGAGAAGTCTTCGGAAGGTATCCCTATCTTTTCACCTCAATTTGCCAAAGCTATATCTACCTTTCGCCACGTGATTGAACAATCGATGAGAGACCCATTGTTTTCGCCTGAGTTGATAACTTTTGCTTCTCATTCTGCAGGTGTTGAATCATCCGTAAAGACAGATGTAGCTCAAGGAGCTGCCACTGGGACAAAGCCCGCAGATAGGGCCAAAAAAGGGGAAGACAAGGCTGCTTCTATAGACTTGGGAGAAGGAAGTGAGCCAACTAAGGTCACCACTCCCCATGATGAAGAAATGATTGCAGCTTTAAAGGACGACGGCGGAGACGGGGGGCATGAAGAGGAACCAGAAGTTGCAATAACCGGGGAGTCAAAAAATGCTGATGACGTTACCTTGGCTGCAATGAAGGCTGATCAAGACAAGCGCTTACAATTAAAGGCCGAAGAACTAGACCCTGAGGTCCTCAAGCCCCTCGCAGTTGTGGATGCGGGATCAAGGTTAGTTGTTAAGCTCTCAACTAGATCTATTACAGAGGAACTTGCTAAAAAATCTTCTCTTGATTCCAGTGCCCCGCCCTCCGGGAAGAAGTCTAATGGCTCCAGTACCGCATCTTCAGGAAAAAAGAAGTCAAAACGAATCTTGACCGAAGCTGAGAAAGAAGCAAAGGATGCGGAGAAAGCCGCCAAGAAATCCAAGGCTCATTCCAAATCTAAATAGTGGATTGCCCTGTATCTTTTTAGCATTTTTGTGAACCAATAATTGCTGCTACAAAAGTAGCTCCTGCATTTTCTTTTTTAGCTATTTCCCTGTACAAATTCATTCATTTGTAAATAAAAATAATTCACTTTTTGCAATGTTTGTTTGTTAGTAGTTCTGCACTTATGTAAAAATGCATGTCTATAGTTGTGAAACGAAGTTGTGGAGGGGGGAAATATGCGTATACATACGTGTCCCCAGTCAATTCCCACAAACTATTTAATGCTTAGTCGAGCAATCTGAATGCTCCCGATTCTCTGACGGGATAGCACTTCCTGTGCCGTCGGTACCAGTCGCTTTCTCTGGCATTTCTTTTATACTCTTTCTCTTTCTTTTGAGAGAGAGTTCGAGCTCAGTCATCTATTTATTCCCCGGTCTTTCAACGGAGAAAGATTTCTTTCTCAGCGCTCAGTCGGAGACGCCTTTATACTCTCTTTCTCTCTGGAAAGTTAGAGTTAGGAGAAGAATTTCTTTTTCAGCGCCCAGTCGGAGACGCTTTTGTACTCTCTCTCTCTCTCTCTCTCTGGAGAGTTAGAGTTAGGAATGTCGTTTTCTCATTCTTTTATGTCTTATCGCACAAATAGTCGTTGTGCTTCTTTTTATGTCTAAAGTGTTTTCAACCTTTTTAGGTTGCGAGTTATCCCGTATCTTATAATCACAACAGAATAACTGATAAATGTATACATGTAATGCATAAAAGTAAATATCACACAGTATTTTTATAGTGGTTCGGCTAAGTCATAGCCTACATCCACTTTATAGTTCTTCATTCATATCGTCAGATTTTCCCAAGGTAAGTCGTGCCTTATTACAGAGTTCATAAGAAAAATAACACAAAGTACAGCGTTTTTAATCCAAATATCGCATTAAGTGCTGGGCATTCCATGCTCTGGGGACTTCTTCGCCATCCACGGTCGTTAACTTGAAGGTTCCTTTTTCAAGTTTCCGTTGAATGACAAAGGGTCCTTCCCATTTTGGACCAAGGTGAGGAAGGGATGGAAAGACTCTCTTTAGCACCAAATCTCCTGGTTCAAAAGTCCTGAGGCGAACTTTTTTGTCGTAATAGCGTGCCATCTGACGCCGATGTCTTGCTGCACGCAAATCTTCTTCGTCCCTTTTCTCTTCGACTTCATCAAGAGACTCAAGTAAAAGTGCCCGATTTGTCATCGGGTCATAATATGTCACCCTGTGGGAAGGAACTTCTAGTTCAACTGGAATTACAACTTTTGAGCCAAAGGAGAGAGAGAAAGGGGTATGGCCGGTGGCCGTTTTAAATGTTGTTCGATATGCCCACAAAGCTAGGGGCAATTCATCAACCCACTTTGCCTTTGCACGCTCTAGTCGCTTCTTGAGGATGGATTTTATTACTTTGTTTATTGCCTCTACTTGCCCATTCGACTGTGGATAGGCAACTGCAGTATATCGTTTGTCTATCTTATACTTCTGGCAGAAATTTCTGAATTCAGTATTATCAAATTGGGTCCCGTTGTCAGTTATAATCGTCCTTGGGATCCCGAACCGGCATATAATATTTCTGACCACAAAACTTATCACCTTTCTTGTTGTGATCTTGGTCAAGGGCTCAGCTTCCACCCACTTCGTAAAATAATCCACGGCTACTATTGCATACTTAGCTCCTCCTTTAGCAATTGGTAGAACTCCAATGATATCAATTCCCCATGTGGCAAATGGCCAAGGACTCACCATTGATTTAAGTTGGGTCGATGGTGCCCTGGGGATTTTAGCGAATCTCTGGCACTTATCGCAGCGTCGTGAATAATCAGCTGCATCTTTATTGATCGTAGGCCAGAAGTATCTGTACCGCAATATCTTCTTTGCTAAAGTTTGACCTCCTGTATGATCTCCACACTCACCTTCGTGTACTTCTCTTAGTACACGCTTGATGTCGTCGTGTGCTATACATCGTAACAGGGGCATAGAAAATCCTTGCCTATAGAGAGTATCATCTTGTATGACATATCTGGTAGCTTTGCGAACTACAGCTCTTTTCTCACTCTTCTTCGATGGGAGTGTCCCATTCTTAAGGAAATTCTTAATTGGAGTCATCCATGACTCCTTCTCTGGTTCCGCTTCAAAAGCGAATTCAATTTCCATCGACTCAAAGCTTGGCGACTCCAATGTTTCAATTGGAATTATTTCAGTCTCTTCTGGATTGTCGGAACTAGCCAGCTTTGCCAGTCTATCCGCTTTCTGGTTTTCAACTCTGGGAATGTGTGTTATGTTGTACCGCTCTAAGCTATTCAATAGCTCTTTCACTTTCTTGAGGTAGGCGATAAGCCGAGGTCCTCGAGCCACAAATTCCTCTCGCACTTGGCAAACAACAATTTTAGAATCACAGAATATGTCTAACATTTTTACTCCGAGGTCTTTAGCAAGCTTCAGCCCGGCAATCAGGGCTTCATATTCAGAGTCATTGTTAGTCGCCGAAAATTCTAATCGCAAGGCGTAATATAACGACCGCCCTTCGGGAGTAACTAAGACGATTCCAGCTCCGGACCTTCGGTCGTTCTTGGCTCCATCTGTATATAGTTTCCACGGATTTATTTTTAGCTCATCCTCGGACTTAACCACTCTGTCATTGATTACTTCCTCCTCTGGAATGGTGAATTCCGCAATAAAGTCTGCTAGAGCTTGCCCCCTGATTGATTTTCGTGGTTGAAAATTCAAATCAAACTGACTTAGTTCTATGTTCCATTTGATCAACCTTCCCGATGCTTCGGGCCTCTGCAACACCTGCCTTAAGGGCTGGTCGGTGTATATGGTTATTGGATGGGCTTGGAAATAGTGACGAAGTTTTCGAGATGCGATCAGGAGACTGTAAGCAAGCTTCTCAATTTTTGGGTAGTTACGCTCTGCCGCTGCTAATTTCTTGCTTACATAATACACTGGCCTTTGTACTTTGTCTTCTTCTCGAACCAGGGCTGTGCTGACAGCGTGAGCCGAGACTGCCAAGTAAACAAACAATTCTTCGTGATCTACGGGCTTTGATAAAATCGGCGGTTTCTCTAGCAGTTCCAACAGATTTCGAAAGGCCTCAACACAACCCGGAGTCCACTCGAAGTTCTTCTTTCCCCTTTTAATCAAATCAAAAAACGGAACACATTTATCTGTGGCTTTGGAGATGAATCTACTTAGCGCCGCTACTTTCCCTGCAAGACTTTGGACGTCTTTAATTCTCCTCGGTTCTTCGATATTTCTAATCGCTGCTATCTGGCTAGGGTTGATTTCAATTCCTCGGGAACTCACAATGAAGCCAAGGAACTTTCCCGATGCCACTCCAAATGAGCATTTCAGAGGATTCAATTTCATCCGGTACTTTCGCAGGATACCAAACATTTCCGCCAAGTCTTGCGTATGGCTGGAGGACTGCTTTGATTTGACAAGCATATCATCCACATAAACTTCCATAGTTTTTCCTATTTGATTATAAAACATTCTGTTTACCAAGCGCTGATAAGTAGCTCCAGCGTTTTTTAATCCGAATGGCATTACAACATAACAATATAACCCCAAATTCGTAATGAAGCTCGTATGTTCTTGATCTGGTACGTGCATAGGAATTTGGTTGTATCCAGAATATGCGTCCATGAAAGAGAGAAGTTCATGACCTGCTATCGAGTCTACAAGCTGGTCAATCCTGGGAAGTGGGAAACTATCTTTCGGGCAAGCTTTATTTAAATCTGAAAAGTCAATGCACGTCCGCCACTTTCCGTTTGGCTTCTTTACTAAGACGGGATTCGATATCCAGTCGGGATAAGTCGAATCTCGAATAAATCCATTCTACTTCAACTTCTCTACTTCCTCTTTGAGAGCAGCCGACCTCTCTGGGCCCAGCATGCGTCTCTTTTGCTTCACAGGCGGATGCTTCGGATTTACATACAATTTGTGACTTATAATGGATGGCGATATCCCACACATGTCAGCATGGGTCCAGGCGAACACGTCTAAGTTTGCCTTCAAGAAGTCCGTTAGTTCTTTAGCTCGACGTGGATCCAATTGAGAACCAATCTTCAAAAATTTTGTCGGATCAGCTTTATCAATGGGAATTTCCACTGTCGCTTCATTAGGAGTTGCATTCCTAGCCTCTGGTTCCTCGTCTTTTCTGGGATCTAGGTCTTCAGGCGTTCCTTTGGGCAACTCCCTCGGGGTCAATCTCTCTAATTGCTATGCCGAGTCCCCCTTTGAGGGAGACGAGGCATCCTTACTCTCAACGTTAAGTCCTTTCATCAACATCTTTAACTCGGCCACATAGTAGGCCCGTCCGGAAACCTGATCCCCTCTCATTACTCCAGTTCCGGCTTCGGTTGGGAACTTAAGTAACAAGCACCAAGGGGCGATACAAACTCTAAATTCAGCGAGGGCAGGCCTCCCCAAAAATGCATTATAAGGCGAATCTACGTCCAATACTACGAACTGAAGCATTTGCACTCTTCTACGTTCTCCTTGCCCCAGGGTCACGGGCAACTCTATGTATCCCATGGGAGCTGTCGACGCCCCGTTGAAGCCTCTGATCCATCCTTCACAAGGCTTCAGATCTTCAGACTCAAGCTTCATCTGATCAAATGACTTCTTGAACAAAATATTAACGGAACTTCCATTGTCTACTAATACCTTATGGACCAAGGCCGGCCCAATGGTGGTAGTAATAACCAACGGATCATTGGTGGGTGATTGTATCCCAGTATTGTCTCGGCTGCGAAATACCACGTCGTCAAACATGGTCTTCTGTTGTTTTATGGGGGTGACATCTTCCAAATCATCACCTTCATTCACGTCTAGATGCTTGGCAGCATTCACATATTGATCCATTGATCTGAAACTTCGGATTGCTGGGTGAGGTCCGCCTACTATGGAATTGATAACAATTCCTTTACCTTTCTGCTGCGCTGTAGGCTTGGGAGCAGGTAGAATCTGTTTTGGAGCCTGCTTTCCTTGCCCCTGTCTCTCGGGGCAACCTTGTACTCATCCAACTTCCCTTCACGCAACAGTTTCTCAATCACATCCCTCAAATGCCGGCATTCAATAGTTGAATGACCGTGAGTTCCATGAAACAAACAAAACTTCCCTGTCGCCATTTCTTTCTCGGTCGAATCACGAGGTGGCGGTCTTTTGTATTGTAACACATTGTACGTGTCCAGGTAAATATTTTCCAGGGTGTCGTTCAATGGTGTATAATTCTCGTAGTTCTGGAATCGGGGTCTTTTGTTAGGGTCACTTCCCCTATTTCTGTTTCTTCTGTTACCGTTTGGATTACGGTTATTGTTGTTGTTACCCCCGCTTCCAGCATTGCTGTTTCCACCCTTGTTTCCTACATTTACTTCAACCTTGCCAGAACTTTCCCCAGACTGCTTCACGGCGATATTACTCTGCACATTCTCCTTTGAAGCCGTCTCAGACTTTCTCTTTCGGTTTTCCCTGGCCTCCTCTCGTCTTAGATAAATATCGGCTTTTTCGTAGAATATCTCCCTTGTGGAGGGTTTTTTCCCAGAAAGGTAGTCTCCAAACTCAGATTCAGGATCGACTCCTTCCTTCAATGCCATCAGAATAGTGGGCTCGTGCGGGTCACTGACCTCAGTTACAGCTTGGTTAAAACGATCAAGATATGCCCTCAAAGATTCTCCTGGTGCCTGCTTGATTCTCGATAATTCAATAACACTTTTGGACTTTCGGGCATGGAGTCGGAACTGGTTCATGAAACGCTCGCTTAATTCCTTGTAATTCGAAATCGAACGAGGAGGAAGTCGGGTAAACCAGAACAGCGCCACATCTTCTAAGTAGATTGGGAATGCTTTGCACTTCACTTCATCAGGGGCAGCAGCAGCATTCATGAGCCACGAGTATCGCATTAAATGCTGTCCCGGATCAGTCCTTCCGTTGTATTTGTCCATCTGTGGCAAGTTAAAGCGTCGGGGAAATTGGAAGTCGAGGATATCATCGGTGAAGGGAGTATGGCTTCGTTCGATGCCAAAATCCTCATTTGTATAGTTCCGACTCTCGGACATAATCTGGTGAACCATTGCCTGCACATCAGCATTAGTTAGGGGCCGCTCAGGTTCCCTGGCCCTAGTATCCGAGTTCCTTCTGGGCTCTTGTTCAGGAGATGCCCTTCTTCTTCGAGCTGCCTCTGCTCGATTCCGTTCCCTGCGCTCCCGGTCGATCTCGGGAGGAGGGGACTGGAGTCTTTGCCCTCGAGTGGGGTCATTGTTTCCTAACGCTCGTGCAATATCCTCACGAGATCCCAAAGATCCAAATGTTAGCTGCTCCACGTTCTGAGGTTGTTCGAGCGGCCTTCGTTCACGGGGCCGTTCTTCCTCGGAAGATAAAGATTGATCCACTGGTGTGTGACGAACCGGTGATGGAGTTCTCTGTCGACGGAGTTCATTAATTTCCCGACTCATGAGCCTCATATTTTCCTGCATCATGAGATTAGTTCGCTCGTGAACCTTCATAGCCTCCCTTGTGCTCTCAAGCATGTCAAGCAAGCGCGAGAAATATCCTTGAGTGATGGGCGCAGATGGATTGACCTGATCACCAACCCTGGTGGCTGGAATTGGAGCATTCGTAGGGACTCGAGTAGAGGTTCCAGCTTCACCAAGCATCGGGTCGGATCGGAGGTATGAGGTCCGGTCGGTTCGGAGTTGGGGAGCCTGGTCGGATCGGTAGGTGGCAAGCAGCTCGGGTCGGTTCAGATTGGGGGAATGCACTGCTTCAGAATCTCCTACCCGGATCGGATCGGAGCTCTCCCCCTGCTGGCGGCTCGGATTTCCTGCATTGGTTCTTCCTGCTGCTGAACTCTGCCCCCGAGACCTTGTTACAACAGCATTTTGCTGATCTTCGCCTGCTCCATTTCCTCGAACAGACTGAACTTCCTTGCCTTTTCCTTTGGCCATGAGTCTTTGACAATCACTTCAACAAATATAAGAAAGCGGAGAAACTTAAGGATTCACTTCTTTGAACTCAACGGTCCAAAAAGTAGAAAGAGATCCCGGAAAATAAAGAATTTAGATGAGGATTCTCAGTGAAAGCACCAAAATGTTAGACCCAAAAGTGGTTCTAACACCCAAATTGATTAAAAACAAAATGAAATGAGATAAAAATAAAGATGAACACACAGGATTTATAGTGGTTCGGCGAAGAAATGCCTACGTCCACTTATCTTTTACTATATTCAATGATTCAGTTGCAAATACAATGTAAGATTCACTTGATTCCACTCACAACTCACTTATATTCACTCAATTGGCTAAAACAAATAATGAAAGATGATTTGGATTCTCCGGGAGTATTGGAGTTCGGACTATGGAGGTGGTTGAATTCTTGAAGTGCCCGAAAAAGATCCTTTTCTTTGTCTCCAGACGGGGTATTTATAGGTGTGAATTTGCTCAAAACCCGATCCGGATCGGAGCCACGTGTCGTCCATCCCATTAGCCTCGGGTTCGGATGGATTACTGTGCTGACAACGCATCAAAATAGTGAACGTTATGGGCAGGAACTGGTCATAGCCGATCCGGATATCCAGGCGCTTATGCAGGGGGACAGCATGGAAAATGGGTTCGGGTCGGAGGTATATGAATCAGGGGTTCGGATCGGGATATCCGATCCGACCCGAATTGACTTGGTGACAACTCTCTCTTCTTTTTATTCCGCTTTTCCTCCGAACCATCTCTGTAGCAGCTGGGTGGCCTTCCGATCCATCTTGAAGAAGATTGCCCTCCGACCCGAACACGCGCTCTCTGTTTTCAACAGCAATAGCTCGCCGCTCCGAACAGGAGGCTTTATCCGATCTGAACCGATACGTTGCTTTAACCCGACCCGGATGATTGTATCTGCTCAATCGAAGTTGTAGCGTCTCCTCCGACCTGAGTAGTGATGGCCCCTCCGATCCGAACCGAAGTCTTCTAATTTGAAATGCTCTCCAATGCTTGATATCTTGACTTTGTGTTGCCTAGTTCGCAAAGTAGGCTAACAAATGTTTCAACTCTTTTATTTAGACAAAAATGTGAATTTTAACCCAATTTTATTCTTTTGACAAAATGTTTATTTTTGTTCTACGTTTCTAATATTACATTAAAAAGTATAATTCTATTTCTATGTTTAATTTACATCTAAAAAGAATAATTCCTTTGTTAACATATTCTAAGCATGCTAATATAAATAATATTTTCTATGTTAACATTTTCTATACATTCTATAAATAATCTTTTTCTATGTTAACATATTCAATGCATTCTAATATTATATAAATAATATTTTCTATGTTAACATTTATCATATAAAAGATTATTCTACATGTAAACATTCCTAACATTCCATATTAACATAAAAAGGATATTTTTTAGGTTAAATCAATTCTAACACTTCGACAAAACAATTCTTATTATGTCAGTTCTAGATAAAAGGAAATTTCATTCTAATAACATCTGTATGACAAAATGCCAATTCCATTCTATGTATGAAAAAAATGTTTATACCTATTTTAATCCCTTTCAATGAACAAATAAGTGAATGATTTATTTATATACAAATTCCTATTTTAACTTAACAGATAAAAATGAAACTTTCTTTTATTTACAATCAAAAGTGAAACTTTCTACTCTTTGGTTACATTGAATAATAATATAGTTTTCTAGTGTCTACTCTTTTCTAATGTGACATTAAAATTGAGTTTTTAATGTAAATCATATTTCATAATGAAATATGATTCTTTTCCTACTCTTTTATTTACTCTTAACATGTAAATAAAAATATACCTTCTTAATCTCATGTCTTATTTGCATTAAGAAATGCAATTAAAATGTACCTTTTACTACATGTTTTATTTGCGTTTAGGAACGCAAATAAAATTGTACTATTTCATTTACTAGTTTTATTTGCATCTAAAATTGCAACCAGAAATGTAACTTTTATTATTATATTATATTTGCATTGCTGACACAAATAAAAAGGGAATCTTTTTATTTCATGTTATAATTTACGTTGTGAACACAAATAAAAAGTGAACTTATTTTTCTAGGTACCCTAACATTATATAAAAGAATATTTTATATGGTAACACTTTTCTATGTATTCTAATCTGTTAAAACATGACAATTATAAATGACATGTTTATTTACATAACAAGATCTTAGCATAAATGCCATTTTTACCATGATCTTATTCTAACATGATATTTTTAACATAGCATGTTCTAATCAAAATGATAATTTTGATTTCATACAAGTCTAATTAAAACAGAATGACACCTATGTTATCATGCAAATCTACCTAAGCCAAAATGATGACTACAGTTTCACCCAAATCTAATTTAACACAAATGACAAATATATTCATCAATTCTAATTAAACATGTGTGACATTTATTATTTATCCATTCAAATTAAACATAAAAGCGGTATGATCACACGACAATTCTAACATAACATAAAAGTGTTACGATTATTATAATATAACATCCCTAAATAAAATGACATGTTTTAATTTAACTAAACATTTTTCTAGCAAAATGATGTTTATAATCTAAATAAACATCCTCTAATAAAATGATGTTTATGATCTAAATAACCATTTTCAAATAAAAATATTATTTTTATTCAACACAACATTTTCTGACAAGAATGTTATTTCTTTTTACAACATATCCTGACAAAATTTGATAATTTGATTCTAACAAAAGTATAAGTCGACAAATCATCATCAACACCATCAATTCAACCAACTGATTTTTCACGGCGCATATAATATCATAATCACAAACAAGATCAATCAAAATCAGTTCACATACATATATATATATATATATATATATTTTTATTTTAAATTAAACGAGAAATCTCACCTTGAAACTAATCCTTCTTCTATATTTGTCTATAACCGTTCAAACCCATCAGCCCCATCTAGAATCGTCGTCCATCTCGCACGCCTCCTCCTTGTCAAAATCCGCACCCAACCGACCGTGTTTGAGCCGCAATTTCGACCATCTCAGGCGATGGTTTCCGATCATGGCCGTAGGTGTTGCCGAGCTCGAAGAGTACTATCAATTTTGCTTTGTAATTCAATTTGTTTGAGGAGATTTTAGTGGATTTAGTTCGGAGCTTTAGGAGGAAAAAAAATTTGAGGAAGAAGAGTAAAAAAGAGTTGCGTGGAATGACAATATAAAGAGACGAATCACCGTAAAAAAATCAAGTCATGGCTATCTTTTTAACGTTGATAATTTATCTCAATCCCCAAAATAATGAGCTGATGTGTCATAAGCTCTTTTATGAAGTTAAGTTTTATTAGGAATGATATAATCAAATTTTAACCGTTATTAATGCTCCACATATACTATCAATCAAATTTTAATTCAAACATTAACAGATTTAAATGAAATAAATGTTCATAAAATTATAATTTCAAAGGAGAGTTATGGTAGAATTAATGGTAATTTATAGGCAAGAAATTTCAATGGTTTAATTAATGAAGAAAACATTCCATCTTATTTTTAGTATTCATCACTAATTAACATAAATAGATTAATTCTAATCCAAATTATGATTTATATAAATTATAGAAATAAAGTGCATATTTTGTAGATCTAGAATTCAACTTTCCAAAATTTAAATTGAGCTATTATTTGTTTATTTATTTATTTGTTTATGCACAGGAAACATTAATATCATTGCCATCTTTAATACACAGGTTTTGAACATTGCCATCTTTCATTTTACATATATATATATCTGTGTGTGTGTGTGTGTGTGTGTGTATCATGAAATGCTCAGCAGCGTTAAGGGAAAAAAAATATTAATAATAATATATTATGAAAAAATTTCTTTTAACACGAACATACATACATGCATAAATTTCTATTTACCTGTTGCCTCTCTATCCATTTGTTTGGTCTCACACCTATATACAAAATATGTTACATACGTGCATGGCAATATGACAATAAATTTTGTGTATTAATTGCAACTTATTTCCAATTTATCACCAATGAATTATATAGCAACTAATTTTCTACACTAGTCAATTAATCTATTGCAATCCTTATTTTAAAATTAGTTAACATTCAATGTATTCATAATTAATGTTATCATTTGTCTTACAATTTATACAAACAAAATTTTCAAATATATATATTACAACACAATGTAAAATACACATTAATTCATATATATATATATCCTATGCACTGATTATTCTACTTCTCATTTAATTAAAATATATTTGTAAAAATTTACAAAATTTGTTAATAACAAAATGTCAGTTACTGTCCAATAGCTTAACCACTACTTTACGTAATAAAATTTGTTAACTCATTGAAATTAAATGTGAATTTCAACTCATTAGTATATACGTATATATTTCTCAATTTTATTGTTGGTTGTTGCTATAGTTTATTTATCTAGAATATATATGTTATTTGAAATCAAACATTCAACAGAAGTCAAAAATTTCATTAATAAAATCATATTTATTTTTAGTAACTATTTTAAATTCAATAATACAATTTATTTCTTCAATTATCTTTATTGCAAATTATTTCCTCTTTATTTCAATACATTAAAATTAAGTTTTGCAATTTATGACTAGTTACATCTTCTAGTTAAATATTATATGTTTATTGTTGTAAACAAATAAATAAATGGATTCAATACAAGTTAATTATACTAACTTAATAAGTTCAAATTGACCACGTAAAATCTTACATAATATTTGGTTCAATTCTTCTTTTTCTTTTCAAACAAATAACCAAATCATGACTGTCTTTACAGTAAATGCATATAATTGCGTTTACAACAAGTTGAAATCTCATTGCACAATCAAATGGATATATTATTTCCATAAATTAGAATTATCAATGTAAAATAAATCTCAAAATTAGTTAATCCATTTCATATTGTTGATTCAATATAAATTTCAAATTCTATTATACATAGATTATCAAACATTGTCATTATCATGCATAGCCATTGCGAATCAAAGTTCAGATTCTAAAAATTCATGACATAAAACATAATTTTTTTGTCCCTGTTATTTAAATTAAATCATTTTAAATATTCAAAATTCATTAAAATTTCTAAAATAAAAATTTTAAATTAGCCCCAAAATTACGGGTGTTACATATATTCTATTTATCCATTGATAAACATTTCATTTGATTTATAAAATATTATTTATAAATTTAACTTCCCAATCTATCGGTCAGAATAGATTCTATTTAAAAACTTTGTTATAAATCCATAACACGTTATACCCGTGTGCAAAGCATGAGTTTAAATCTTTCAAATGAATTTTTTTCCTTTTATATAGTTCTAGTCACATTTCAAGTAGTTTCTTTTGAAATCTATTTATTTACAAAATAAATCCCCTTTTTGATAATTCTATTTATTCTATAAAATATTTTCTATTTATAATATCTATTGATTTTATAAGTAATTCCTTTGATGATCTAACTATTCCCTTTTTATTTATTTTACACAAATTTCCTCTTCTTTTCTAATTATTTCCAAACAAATATCCCCTTTCAATTCTATTTGTAAATAGTTTAAAAATATTTCCTTTTTTCAATTTTATCTATTTGATTAACCGAAGGCACTATTCTGTAACAGGATAGTCCTTGCATAACTCCGTCTTCAATATTTGATCGCGACGTTAACGTCCATACAGAGTGGTTTTCAGATAATGCATCTGATCCCGATCTCTATATATTGACGACGATAAAATGGTCAAAACTTCGATAGTCGGTGATTTAACTATCAAAGAAAAACAGGTGTGCAACCAACGATATTATTTCCAGATGGAAATTCTATCGATCAATCATCAATCCACATTTATCTCTTTTAATTAAATTAATCATGTATTTATTCATTTCCCATTCCTATATACTCACTATTTCTTATTTTCTAAATTCAGGAAATATACGTCATCAATTATTGGAAAACATTTCCATCCCTGTTTCACATATTACTGTCATTCCAGTATTCTTTCTCATCAACATTTCATTTTCTATAATTAGAAAATATTTCTGATTATATTTGGAAAAAATTTCCAAAATTTATTCAATTGATTTAAAACAGATGTTAAATAAAACATCACTAAGCCGATTTAAACCATTACACTCATCAACTAAATTCACTTAATCAATCTCCACTATTGAACCTTACCCATCCCTTAGTTAAAAACGAAGTCAATCAAGTTGGGGTATAATTACCTCTCAGACCTTAACTGAACAACATTTCTAACCTCGAAATAGACAAAGTTCACCTTTCAAACCTTTAACAACTTCCTTACATACTCAGATTCTATTTATGAATCTACTTCTTTTACCAAATCATTTGATTATAACAATGGTGTTATAATCCCACGCTTTCGAAATAAAATAACTAAAATAAAATTCTTATTCCTTATTTTGAATAAATAATAAATAACTAATTGAATAATAATATACATCTTAATTTAAAGACAGAAAGTAAATAGTACTTTTCCTAATTCGATATAATCGAATTCAACGTATAATTCCCTTTTTCGAATAACTATATTCGATAATCCCTCTTCGAATGATTTACATTCGATTGACTCTCTTCGAATGTTTTACATTCGATTATTCTCCTTTAATTCTATTCGAATAAACTATTTCGAATAACTCTTTGGATTAACTCATTTGGATTAACTCGATTTGATTAACTCATTTGATTAACTTACTTGATTAACTCAACTTATCTAACTCAACTTATCTAACTCAACTTATTTAACTCTTATCTAATAACTAATATTCAATTAATTTATATTCGAATAACTATGTCTATTTAACTTTATTTCGAATGGCTAATATTCGATTTAACTCCATTTGTTTGACTCTAGATCGCAACGATCACAATGGTTACGCCTGATTCCCTCAGGAAACATCCGACCGCCGTAGGCTATCTGCAGCCCTACGAAATACGCTAGCAGTCGTACGAAATGGAGACTCATCCTAAATAACTATGTTTGACTAACTCTATCTCAAATAACTATATTCGATCAACTCTAATTGAATAACAAATATTCCATTAATTCTAATTCGATTAACTATGTTCAGTTAACTCTAATTCGATTAATTCTAACTCTAATCGATTAACTCTAACTGATTAACTCTGACTGATTAACTCTAATTGATTAACTCTCAATTGACTAACTCTTCGTCTATATCCAGTTTCAAATATCGATGTTGAAATCGACTTTTACTTCTCTATGTAAGTCCTGGCTTATATATTCTATTTATCCAATGATAAACATTTCATTTGAGTTATAAAATATTATTTATAAATTTAACTTCTCAATCTATCTGTCAGAATAGATTCTATTTAAAAACTTTGCTATAAATCCATAACATGTTATACCCGTGTGCGAAGCACGGGTTTAAATCTTTCAAATGTAAAATCTTCCTTTTATACAGTTCTAGTCGCCTTTCAAGTAGTTTCTTTTAAAATCTATTTATCTACAAAATAAATCCCCTTTTTGATAATTCTATTTATTCTATAAAATATTTTCTATTTATAAAATCTATTGATTTTATAAGTAATTCCTTTAATGATCTAACTATTCCCTTTCTATTTATTTTACACAAATTTCCTCTTCTTTTCTAATTATTTCCAAACAAATATCCCCTTTCAATTCTATGTGTAAATAGTTTACAAATATTTCCTTTTTTCAATTTTATCTATTTGATTAACAAATAAATATTCCTTTTTAATCTATTTATTTTATAAATAAATATTTTCTTTTTATAAAATCTTTTGATTTTATAAATATTTTCTTTTTCAATATAACATTGCAAATTTCCTTTTTAACATTCCAGCATTCTTTATGGTATTTAACGTACCATACAACAATGATCAGTATCATTCAAACATACAAAATCAACAACAGATTTCATATCACAGCATATAACACAATATATGAAAAACAGTAAAATAAATGTTGAGGAACCCAGTGGGTCCCTCCGACCTGATGTTAATCAACATAAACAACATGAGTATGAAATATTCTGATAAATAGAATCAATATTCGATTAACGATTTATACCTATATCGTTATCTATATTTTTAATCAACTGGCTAGCAGTTCAACCAAACAGCCAACACACAGCAAACAACCATTATTTATGAATTCTAAAAATATTTTATAAAAGTATAAACTGAGCAAAGTTAGTGAGATTACTCCCATTGGACGGTTATCGTTAAATAACGATAATTGGTCATTGATTTGATTCAGGCGTTAAATTCCACCATAAATCCAAATGAGTCCCAATTCACTCCCGGTCAGTTCCATGGTGTAGCTACCGTCCATCCGATCCCAGCGTGACTGACCATTCGAAATTCTGATATCGTATGACAAAGATATTTAATTTACAAGCTAACATACAAAATTTAAATTTAACTAATTATAAGGTTATTGGGCTTTACCCCTCCTTTTACTCAATGGCCCATTCAAAATCTGGCCTGCCCCCTACTTCTTCCCCGACAACGTTTCTCTGTATCGTCTAGTAGGCAAACCCGCACCCATTTCAAATTACAACTTCCATCACCGCCCATCCTCTCCTCCACTATAAATCACAAAAAAAATACCGAAATTCCTCTCGTTCAAACCTCAACAACACCACACCACTATGGATCAACTCGGCCTCCTCGATGTCAGTGCGTCGTTCGCTCGACACTTCTACAGTACGCCAACTTGCGACGTCAAACCCCTCGAGACTCACCCAGAAATTGTATACACGCTCTATTTGACCCGCCCACCCTCAATACGACCTCAAAAACTCTCATCGACGCTTGTTTTAGCCGATAATCCTAACCCTAGCTTCACAGCGTATTTTTCCAGTGAGGAAAAGGAAGTTCGATCACTTCAAAAGTCATACGAAAATGAAGAGAAAACCATACGGATCCGAAATATATTTATCTCGTGAATTATAGGATTTAATTTGATTTTTTTGAAAATTTCCTGAAGCTTTACCTTTCACGTTTGAGGTAAAGAACAGTGGCAGCTGAGATGTTTGACTCCTGACGAGATGAATTTAGGGTTAAGGAAAGTAAAGGTGTTTATATAGGATAGAAAATATATATTTTTTATTCGATTTGTTTATTTAATTTTAATGAATTGTTGTCTTCATTCCGCGTTTAAAAATCCCTGTGATTACATACAATACCCAAAAATCACGGAAATGAACACGTAGCTACAGTTTGACATCACGGACCGAACGAAACTGGTTTCGTCGAATTCCGACTCCGTATGCTCACACAGCGTATTTTTAACCATCGAAATACTGACTTTTTTTCACTTTAAAAATTCGTACGGCCAATACTGACTTCAAAAATCACGGAAAGTGAAATCTAGCAATAATTTAATATTGGGGATCCAACAAAATTAGTTTTGTCAAATTCTGAGGTCATTTGAAAAACTGTCTATTTTTAAAGCTCTAAATAACCCATTTAAATATATAAATTTATTCAAAAACATTTAAAATTTAATATTAAATAATAAATATTATTTTATATATTCACAACAGAATATCATACTGCTACACTAGGATTTATAACTCGATATTTCAAATCCAGTGTTACATTGATATTCGATTTATATTTAAAAATCCATTTAAAATATAAATAAATCGATAAAATATAAAGGAATTCCATAACGACTTTTCTAAAATTTGATTTGGACATAAATCAAAATCTACACGACGAAATCTCGATTTTTCTCTTCCATCAGAAAAATATACTTCACCAGCTCCTAAAGTTTCTTGTTTCACAGAAATCCGATTTAAAACGAATCCTGTACATTCAGTTGAAGTTTAAATCGCCAAATAGCGAACTGCAGCGCCATTTCATGCTCGATTTTAATTATATTATAATTATACGTTCAAACTGCCGTTTAAATAATATATTTGTTATTCTAATTCAATTCTAAACTGAATTAAATATCACAGATGATCCAATTCACACTATTTTGTGGTTCCACTATTTTTGTCTATTTTAGAAATTAAATATATTATTATATTATTTATTTTAATTAAACATTCAATATTATTCTGGTCATTTTAAATAACCAAACGATTATTTAAATAATTATATAAATTAATTATAACGCTGAAAAATGCGGGTCGTTACATTCTTCCCCCCCCCCCTTAAAATAATTTCGTCCTCGAAATTGCTAAGGTAGAGAACAAATCCTATTGACTAGTACAAATTTATTTGTTTACTCTTTTAACTTCAGCTTTAACTGAAATAATTGATTTCAATTAAAATATTAATTAATTATTATCACCGAAAATTTTCTAAAAGCCTGAAAAATTTTTAACACCCAAAATTTTCGAAAAATTTCGCCAGCACCTCCTTTGTACCGGTCAATAGTTCAAACCCCAACTCACCTCTCTAGGCCCTTTTCTTTCAAAATAAAATCAAAAAGCCAAGCGGCTTGCCGATTCGGCACATAAAACCTCATATAGAAACTTAAACATGTACCTTTTGTCAGGCATATCACTAAATCCTTTTATTCTGCTGCCAATTCAGCATATACCAATGTCATCACAATCAATCTCCAATCATCTGTTCTCAAATCCAATCGTCCTATTTCAAACCAAATCTCATTCTCAATCTCAAATTTCGTTACCAATTTCAATTCTTTTTTACCTATCCAATATACTTAAACAAATTCATAATTTACAAATCCAACTTTATTCGATATCGTTCTATTTCAATTCAATTTCCCCTTACTGGTTTTTATTCCATTCCAGTTTGCATTCACCAATTTCTACTTGATTTCCATTTTTGGTTTTAATTCAATTTCAATTTTCATTCGCCAATTTTCTTTAAATTTGTTTTAAATTCATACTATTTTCCTGGGAATTTTTAAATAGTTTAGTTTTTCTAAAATAAATTATTCCCCTTTTAGGATTCAAAACAACTTCTTTTTCCCAAAAAAATTCGAAAACAAAATCTTTGGTAGTAAACCGTCACTTACAACTCGAAAATGAACACTGATGATGTGGCCAACATCATCAGAGTTACTTCCCAGCTATCGAAGTGAGTCCAATACTATATAACTTTAAAAACCATATCTAAACACCTCCATTTTGAAATATATTTCAAATAACCTTCCAATGTTTGTAAACCAAAATTTAAAATTTCCCAGGATCTTAAAATTTTCTTATACTTAACACAAATCCACTTACAGACACTTCTCCCAGTTTTCAGAATTTTAATTCCAATCCTAATTTAATTCAGATTTAATTCATCTGATTTCATATTTTACGAACTCAAATTGGTTATTTATATAACCATTTCAATTTTAATCAACCAACACATCCAACATATGATAATAATTCCAAGATATACCTTTCTTTTATATCAAAATATATTTTGGGTAAAATTATTTCATTTACCCTCTTTCAAAATATACTGTGTCGGTTTATCGTATTCAAGTGTTTAGAAATCCTTATCGATACAGTGGATCAAACTGATCGACCAGAATTCACAAACTACTCAACCAATAAATCTCCACAATATAAATTTTTTTTTATAAAATCTACAAATATGTTCACTCGTATATATACACTCAACTCAATCTAGGGTATTACTAACCCCATCTCTACTGAGTCACGCCACAGAGCCAAGGTAATCACTTAACCTTCAACTTTGATACCACTATAACGAACTGGGATTTTCTACTCCGAAAATCAACATAAAACCCATGTTAATTATTCAGGTATCGAACATTCCAGATCATTAATAGAAAGAAGTTAGAGGGTGAGAATAAACAAGATAGAAAATTAGAATAGAAGAAGAAGAAGAAGAACACAATCAGAGTAAACACGAATCTCAGAGCGGAACGAATAAAATATATTATAACATCACTTTGAAATAAAACAGTGTATATACACAATAACATTATCAGAGTACAGCACTTACACACAGCGGAAATAACAATAGCTATATATAATCCTGAAGCCTCCTGCTTCAAGCTCCTCCAAGTATATCTGTAAAGACCTGAACTACTTGCCTGCCCGTACAAATTTGGGCACCCAAGAGTTTAGGGAAAACAAAACAAAATAAACTCTGGGCCAGTCATGGGACTGGAGTGAGTAAACTCAAATCATTTGGTTTAACTTTTCAAAATCCTTTTCAAAAGAAAGATAATCGTAAGACCTATCCACACACAAACACGGACGGTTTTTACCTTACGATAACTCAAAACAGTTTTGGAAATCGATATTTCTCTGATATTATAATAATGTCTAATCACAAGTAATTAGAATCTAGCAGAACGCTTGAATCTCACGTTCCGCATATATAGTATACAAACAAAACCGCGAGCGCTTATTGGAGATTGGGTTCCAACTATGAAAAGGTATGGGACCAACTGCCGATAGTGTATCTCTAGAGACGAATACACTGGGTTCAACAAGAACGTCTTGCAACCCGGCCCACACATGACCGACCACTCATCTCGCTTGAGTGTATCGAATGTATATCACCAACGGTTAGGAGCTACCCACCGTCTCCCCGAAAAGGGACAACATCGAAATAGACAATAGAATGAAATGGATTTTCTCTAAATAGGTGATATACCCACTTAGCCATGTTGCCTGCCTGATTTCTGTCACTTCCCGGTTGATGAGGCTTGAGGTCAAAACGTATCTTTTGGAATAGCTGACAACAATTCACTTTGAATGCCACATCTTCATACCCATCAAATCACAAATTGATTTCCCCAAAAATACCATGAGTATAAGCTAAGAGAAACGAATTCCTCTGCCACCAAACGTAAGTACGTTTGAAGAGATCAACTTATGCGATCCGTGATATACTTCGTCAGACATTCGTCCATTTACGTTGCCCTGGGACTGGACAAACCGAAGGCACTATTCTGTAACAGGATAGTCCTTGCATAACTCCGTCTTCAATATTTGATCGCGACGTTAACGTCCATACAGAGTGGTTTTCAGATAATGCATCTGATCCCGATCTCTATATATTGACGACGATAAAATGGTCAAAACTTCGATAGTCGGTGATTTAACTATCAAAGAAAAACAGGTGTGCAACCAACGATATTATTTCCAGATGGAAATTCTATCGATCAATCATCAATCCACATTTATCTCTTTTAATTAAATTAATCATGTATTTATTCATTTCCCATTCCTATATACTCACTATTTCTTATTTTCTAAATTCAGGAAATATACGTCATCAATTATTGGAAAACATTTCCATCCCTGTTTCACATATTACTGTCATTCCAGTATTCTTTCTCATCAACATTTCATTTTCTATAATTAGAAAATATTTCTGATTATATTTGGAAAAAATTTCCAAAATTTATTCAATTGATTTAAAACAGATGTTAAATAAAACATCACTAAGCCGATTTAAACCATTACACTCATCAACTAAATTCACTTAATCAATCTCCACTATTGAACCTTACCCATCCCTTAGTTAAAAACAAAGTCAATCAAGTTGGGGTATAATTACCTCTCAGACCTTAACTGAACAACATTTCTAACCTCGAAATAGACAAAGTTCACCTTTCAAACCTTTAACAACTTCCTTACATACTCAGATTCTATTTATGAATCTACTTCTTTTACCAAATCATTTGATTATAACAATGGTGTTATAATCCCATGCTTTCGAAATAAAATAACTAAAATAAAATTCTTATTCCTTATTTTGAATAAATAACAAATAACTAATTGAATAATAATATACATCTTAATTTAAAGACAGAAAGTAAATAGTACTTTTCCTAATGCGATATAATCGAATTCAACGTATAATTTCCTTTTTCGAATAACTATATTCGATAATCCCTCTTCGAATGATTTACATTCGATTGACTATCTTCGAATGTTTTACATTCGATTATTCTCCTTTAATTCTATTCGAATAAACTATTTCGAATAACTCATTTGGATTAACTCATTTGGATTAACTCGATTTGATTAACTCATTTGATTAACTTACTTGATTAACTCAACTTATCTAACTCAACTTATTTAACTCTTATCTAATAACTAATATTCAATTAATTTATATTCGAATAACTATGTCTATTTAACTTTATTTCGAATGGCTAATATTCGATTTAACTCCATTTGTTTGACTCTAGATCGCAGCGATCACAATGGTTACGCCTGATTCCCTCAGGAAACATCCGACCGTCGTAGGCTATCTGCAGCCCTACGAAATACGCTAGCAGTCGTACGAAATGGAGACTCATCCTAAATAACTATGTTTGACTAACTCTATCTCAAATAACTATATTCGATCAACTCTAATTGAATAACAAATATTCCATTAATTCTAATTCGATTAACTATGTTCAGTTAACTCTAATTCGATTAATTCTAACTCTAATCGATTAACTCTAACTGATTAACTCTGACTGATTAACTCTCAATTGACTAACTCTTCGTCTATATCCAGTTTCAAATATCGATGTTGAAATCGACTTTTACTTCTCTATGTAAGTCCTGACTTATATATTCTATTTATCCAATGATAAACATTTCATTTGAGTTATAAAATATTATATATAAATTTAACTTCTCAATCTATCTGTCAGAATAGATTCTATTTAAAAACTTTGCTATAAATCCACAACATGTTATACCCGTGTGTGAAGCACGGGTTTAAATCTTTCAAATGTAAAATCTTCCTTTTATACAGTTCTAGTCGCCTTTCAAGTAGTTTCTTTTAAAATCTATTTATCTACAAAATAAATCCCCTTTTTGATAATTCTATTTATTCTATAAAATATTTTCTATTTATAAAATCTATTGATTTTATAAGTAATTCCTTTAATGATCTAACTATTCCCTTTCTATTTATTTTACACAAATTTCCTCTTCTTTTCTAATTATTTCCAAACAAATATCCCCTTTCAATTCTATTTGTAAATAGTTTACAAATATTTCCTTTTTTCAATTTTATCTATTTGATTAACAAATAAATATTCCTTTTTAATCTATTTATTTTATAAATAAATATTTTCTTTTTATAAAATCTTTTGATTTTATAAATATTTTCTTTTTCAATATAACATTGCAAATTTCCTTTTTAACATTCCAGCATTCTTTATGGTATTTAACGTACCATACAACAATGATCAGTATCATTCAAACATACAAAATCAACAACAGATTTCATATCACATCATATAACACAATATATGAAAAACAGTAAAATAAATGTTGAGGAACCCAGTTGGGTCCCTCCGACCTGTTTCCCTGCATCCACAGATGTTAATCAACATAAGCAACATGAGTATGAAATATTCTGATAAACAAAATCAATATACGATTAATGATTTATACCTATATCGTTATATATATTTTTAATAAACTGACTAGCAGTTCAGCCAAACAGCCAACACACAGCAAACAACCATTATTTATGAATTCTAAAAATGTTTTATAAAAGTATAAACTGAGCAGAGTTAGAATACTCACATTGGACAATTATCGTTAAATAACGATAATTGGTCATTGATTTGATTCAGGCATTAAATTCCACCATAAATCCAAACGAGTCCCAATTCACTCACGGTCAGTTCCATGGTGTAGCCACCGTCCATACGATCCCAGTATGACTGACCGTTCGAAATTCTGATATCGTATGACAAAGATATGTAATTTACAAGCTAACATACAAAATTTAAATTTAACTAATTATAAGGTTATTGGGCTTTACCCCTCCTTTTACTCAACGGCCCATTCAAAATCTGGCCTGCCCCCTACTTCTTCTTCTTCCCCAACAACGTTTCTCTGTATCCTCTAATAGGCAAACCCGCACCCATTTCAACTTACAACTTCCATCACTGCCCATCCTCTCCTCCACTATAAATCACAAAAAAAATATCGAAATTCCTCTTGTTCAAACCTCAACAACACCACACCACTATGGATCAACTCGGCCTCCTCGATGTCAGTGCGTCGTTCGCTCGACACTTCTACAGTATGCCAACTTGCGACGTCAAACCCCTCGAGACTCACCCAGAAATTGTATACACACTCTATTTGACCCGCCCGCCCTCAATACGATCTCAAAAACTCTCATCGACGCTTGTGTTAGCCAATAATCCTAACCCTAGCTTCACAGTGTATTTTCCTGTGAAGAAAAGGAAGTTCGAACACTTCAAAAGTCATACGAAAATGAAGAGCAAACCATACGGATCCGGAATATATTTATCTCGTGAATTATAGGATTTAATTTGATTTTTTGGAAAATTTCCTGAAGCTTTACCTTTCACGTTTGAGGTAAAGAACAGTGGCGGCTGAGATGTTTTACCCCTGACGAGATGAATGTAAGGTTAAGGAAAGTTAAGGTGTTTATATAGGATAGAAATAATATTTTTTTATTCGATTTGTTTATTTAATTTTAGTGAATCGTTATCTTCATTCTGCATTTAAAAATCCCTGTGATTACATACAATACCCAAAAATCATGGAAATGGACACGCAGCTACAGTTTGACATCACGGACCCAAAGAAAGTGGTTTCATCGAATTCCGACTCCGTATGCTCACATAGCGTATTTTTAACCGTTGAAATACTGACTGTTTTTCACTTTAACGTACGGCCACATACTGACTTCAAAAATCACGGAAATTGAAATCTAGCAATAATTTAATATTGTGGATCCAACAAAATTAGTTTCTTCGAATTCTGAGATCATTTGAAAAACTGGCTATTTTTAAAGCTCTAAATAACCCATTTAAATATATAAATATATTTAAAAACATTTAAAATTAATATTAAATAATAAATATTATTGTATATATTCACAACAGAATATCATACTGCTAAACTGGGATTTATAACTCGATATTTCAAATCCAGTGTTACATTGATATTCGATTTATATTTAAAAATCCTTTTAAAATATAAATAAATCGATAAAATATAAAGGAATTCCATAGCGACTTTTCTAAAATTTTATTTGGACATAAATCAAAATCTACACGACGAAATCTCGATTTTTCTCTTCCATCAGAAAAATATACTTAACCAGCTCCTAGCGTTTCTTTTTTCATAGAAATCCGATTTAAAACGAATCTTGTACATTCAGTTGAAGTTCAAATCGCCAAATAGCAAACTGCAGCGCCATTTCGAGCTCAATTTTAATTATATTATAGTTATACGTTCAAACTGCCGTTTAAATAATATATTCATTATTCTAATTCAACTATAAACTGAATTAAATATCAAAGATGATCCAATTCACACTATTTTGTGAATTCCACTATTTCTGACTATTTCAGAAATTAAATATATTATTATATTATTTATTTTAATTAAACATTCAATATTATTATGGTCATTTTAAATAACCAAACGATTATTTAAATAATTAAATAAATTAATTATAACGCTGAAAAATGCGGGTCGTTACACTGCGATTATGCAATTCTGTGTATTGTTTTTATCTTCTTTTATCTTATTTTCTTCTGTAACCCTAAAGATTCATATTTTCATGCAATTTAGGTTTGACTTGTGAAATATTTAGTTGACTCAAAAGGTACGAATTAGCGGGACTTTACATTTGGTATCAGATCATAGGTTAAGTGAAGGCATTGATGGGGTTTACTCATTAAAGATAGGGTGAGTAGTACCCCATAATGAGTTTGGATGTGTGTGTGTGTGTACATATATGAGCACGTATTTGTTAAATGATATAAAAATTATTTTATATTGTGTTGGATTGTCTGTTGAGTGGCTTATGAATTCTGGTTGAATCATGGGATGCCACGATGTCGATAAGAATTCCTACAGACTTAAACGAGGAAATTAACGTAATATTTTTTTTAAAGTGGGTAAATGGAATAATTTTGCCCAAAAATTTATTTTGATATAAAAGGAATAATTTTTTGAAAATATTATAGTGTATGGATGTGTTGGTTCGTATGAATGTAATTTAATAAAATTATAAAAAATGGAATGTTATATATAATCAAATATAATTTGTATAAGAATAATATATATACAAATGAGATGAACTAAAATTTGATTCAAGCCAGAATTTGGAATTTAAATCTGAGGAAATGAGAAAATATTTTCTAAAGTAATTTAATTTTATAGCGTTATTTTGAAAGGATTTTTTAATAAAAATTGTTTTGAAAGGATTTTGAAAATGATAAAGCACTGAACTAACTTCAGTCGCTAGAAAATAATTTCGATGATGATCATGACATCATCAATATTCATATTCGAGTTTCTAAGTGACAGATTGCTACCATAGTAAAATTTCTAATGAAAATTTGTTTCAAAAACCAGTTGTTTAATTCAAATGTTTTGAATTTGCAACTAAATATATATATATATATATATATAAATATATATATTTTCAAAAAAATAAAAATATGTACATGATTTCTAAAGAATTTGAAATAAAGACTAGGTAATTGAATTATGGAATTTAAATTTAACTTGTGTAAGTTAAATGGTTTGAAATGGTAAGAGTGAATCTAATGGATTAAAATTTAACTTAAGCAAAGTTAAATAAAATTGAATTGGATTAAAATATCAAGTGGAATTAAATATAGAAAATTGATTTGTAAATGAATTTATAACTTAGTTATGATTTTGGATGGAGTACTCGATGATTTTGGATAATTGAAATTCTCAAGTTAAATTTGAAAATCTAGCTTAATTTTATTATAGGAGGATGAAATTGAAATTTATTAATTAAACAAAGTCTAAACGTATTAACTAAATTTAATTAAACGAGCTAGCCGAGTCGCGATAGTTCGTAATTTTATGATTTAAAGTTCAGTTGGGTATATAGGATTTAATATAAGTCGGAATCCTTTGAAATGTGAATCTTCTAAATCTATTGGATTATAGTTTCCTAATGGAAGAGAAAAATCGAGATTTCATCTAGTAGATTTTGAGTTATATCAAAATTAAATTTCCAGAAAAATTATGGTATGGTAGTTTATAAACTATAATGATTTATTTAATAAAATGGAAGGATGTCAAGCGAATAAAATTTGGATTTCCATTAATAAAATCCAGACTTGAATTACTAAATGAATATGAACTCATGTGAACCAAATCAATTGAATTTTGGAATAAAAATCAAATTTTGAGGTATGAAATAAAGATAACTAATTGGAAAAAAGTAAATAGTTAATGGAATATTCGGATAGTACTTAACTTGGTTAAGTAAATTCGATTTGTGAATTTAAATTTGAACTTAAATATAAGACCTGGGTTATAAATAGACTTCAAATTGTTTATATGCAAGTGAAATGTGTTTGCGCATGATTGATTCAAAATAAGATGAATTAGGCCGATGAACTAATTAGAGAATTAATTAGTGAACTGAATGTGGGTAAATTAAAAAGGATTGGATTGATTTGAAATCTATGGGAAATGCATACGTCTATGTTGAATAGGTATGGAAGGGAAGCAAATGGAAGAAATAAAATTGAATGCTCGACAAAAAAGGTACATGTTTACATTTTAATTCGGTTTGATGATTTTATGAGCCTATTTGGCAAGCCACTTCGCTTTTTGATTTTCTTTTTGAATGGAAAAGGCCTAAAGAGGCATTATGTAGTTGTATTGATTAAGCCGCGCAAAGGTGACGCTGGTGAAATTTTTTGAAAGTTTAAAAAGTTAGATTTTTTTCAAAAAAATTGATAACAAAAAAACCGATTTTGAAAAATAAAAGACAATTTTAACTAAAAGTTAATTCAATGGCGACCTTCAGATCTATCATAGGGAATTCAAAAAATGCATTCTCTTCTCTGGTGTCTTCTCTTGCAAATCGTATTTCGAATAAGGACAACGTTGCTAAAGACAAGGCTCCAGATACATCGTACAAGGACATTCTTTTACATCTAGTTGTAAAGCGAGATGTATTTTATAATAGATCTAAAAACACGAATCCCCAACCGGCACCTCGTAAAACTAACCATTATAATGCTAATCTTAGTAAAATCAAATCGAATAATGGTTGCATCAGATGCGGATCGACAGATCACTGGGCACGATCATGTCGTAACCCAATTTTATATCTTAAATGCAACAAATCTGGTCATAAGGGTATTAATTGTAAATCCTTTCATAATCCTCCTAAAAAAATGGTGAAACCCAAAATCGCATCTCAGATCTTGGCAAAAAAATTCTAGATGAATTTAACTGGGCACGTTCATTGATTCTCATCTCGATCGAGCACGGACCCTTCGCAAAAAATGGGAGATAATTTTGTTCTTAGATTCCCACTTTCGCTGTTAACTGAGAACTTTTACTGTGCCATTATTACAACAAAAGGAACATTTAATCTGAAGCAGTGGAGTGCACAAGCTGGCAGTATTTCCAAAAAGAAGGAGAGTGTTTGGGTCTCGTTGAGGAATGTGCCTCTTGTTTGCCATAAATTGGACGTTTGTGCAGCATTGGCGGAGGTGGGGTTCGTCAACAAGTTGCAATTTACGGCACTGCATGCAACTGATTATACTTTCTTAAGAGCACAATTGCTGATTGAGGAGTCGGCTGTGATTCCCCCATCGATAATCATGCCTATTGAAGGGTTCAATCATGAAGTGCAAATCATAAGTGTGAGGGAGACTTGTCTACTAGCACTAATGTACAGGGTTTTAAGAAGCGTGTATTTGCAAAGGGAAGTGATGGTAGACTTAAAATTTTGACCAACAAAGAAATGAATGATCGAGATAAAGGGCAGAAGGAGGTGGGAAATGATGGTGTAGCTGATAATCCGATAGTTGTTTCGTCGGATGATGTGAATATGGATGAAGATGGGAATGGTAATGGGAATTTTGTTGTTAGCTATGATGATGGCACTCAATGGAAGTTGATTCCAAAGGAAATATTGTCGGGGTTGGTAATGCTCCTAATAACTTGGCTGATGGGGTTGGTTTGGAAAATTTCGGGAATATGGAAAGAGCAACTCTATTGATGGCAATGGCTTAAAGCATGATCATGATAACTCTTCACAAGACTTGAATCAAATGGGTAAAAAGGCTCTGGCGTTGACTGCTTCTGGGGAATGCTCAACATCTAAAAAGGCAAAGGAAAAAAAGCTCTGAACTCTGGCGTGGTTATGCTTAGAAGAAGTGCAAGAGGTATGTCGTATCCTCACGAAGGTAGCGTCTTTATCCTTGTCTTACTTAACAATTTATCTACTGATCAATTGTATGACCTTGCTCGTAGTTCTGGTTTTATGTTAAATGCTAATGTAATTAGTGATATTAAAATTATAGAACTAGAGAGGGATAATGTTTCCCCATGACTGTTGTCACATGGAATGCAAGGGGCCTAGGAACTTTTGATAAGTGTCTTAGGGTAAAAAATCATCTCAAATCTATTAAGCTTGATGTTGTTTTGTTACAAGAAACTAAACTTGAAACACCAGAAAATAAAGTTTTTAGATGCCTAGGTTGGGGTGTGATTGATGAATGGTGCTTTATTCCTGCTGTGGGGAGTAAGGGTGGTTTGTTCATGGGTTGGAATAGTAACCTTTAGAGTTTGAAACAAGAGATTAAGCAAAGTCATTGCCTTCATTTTGCGCTGGAATGTCGCAAGTCCAAGGTTCTTTATTTCATTTCTAATGTATATGGTCCAAACACTAAATTAGAAAGGAAGGTTCTTTGGAAAGAAGGGATTGAGTTTCACAATTTGATGTATGGTCCTTAAGTAATTGGAGGAGATTTTAATACAACCAGATTTTCCTTTGAGAGAAGTAATAGAAAGGACAATTATGTGCGGGACATGGATGACTTTAGTGAATTTGTGAATGAATGTAATTTAATCGACTTACCACTTTCAAATAGATGTTTTTCTTGGAGTGATAGTGGACACCCCCCTCCCAAATTTGGTTAAACTTGATTTCTTTTTCGTTAACCCTAGCTTTGAAGATTTGCATCCTCTCACCTTTCAAAAAGGGATGTCCTCGATTATCTCTGACCACTATCCCATTGTTTTGGAATCTTGAGAATTGTTAAGAAGAAAGTTTTTTTTTCATATTCAAAAAGATGTGGTGCATACAAGATAACTTTGATGACATGTTAAGTAGGAAATAGTCAAGCTTTGGGAATAGTGGTGATGCAGCTGGCATAATTTACAGGAAGTTCAAGTTGTTACGATTTTTTTTGACAAAATGGAACAAAGAAGTGTTTGGTAATGTTAGTATCTAAAAAGGAAAGCTTCAAAAGGATATCCTAGAGCTCAATATTTTGGAGGAGAGAAGGAGTTTAAATGAGGATGAGAAGGATTTGTTGTCTAGAAAGGAGAAGGAACTAAATAAAGTTATGAACCAGGAGGAGATTTATTAGATGCAAAGATCAAGATCCCAATGGCTTAAGGAGGGAGACAGAAATACTAGCTATTTTCATCGTGTTGCAAATGGAAGAAGAAGAACTAATATGATTGGCAGCATCTGGAAAGATGGTAAGGAAATTTGTGACCAACAGAAGTTAAATGATACTTTTACCGACTTCTATAAAGGTTCCTTTATGGTGAAAGAATTGAGTGTCAAATCTCAGTTAATTGGAAAAAGCTTTATCCCACTGAATCAAGATTGGCAGAAATAGATTCTGGTTATTCTGAGGAGGAAATTATAGCTGCTCTTAATGAAATGCCTGGTGATAAGGCACCGGAAAAAGTCGGTGTGTACGACTTATGCAGGATCTATAATATGGCTATGCGGAATATGATAACAAACTTTAAATGCAGTAAAGTAAAGTAAAGTAGAGTAACGACACCAGGATTTTTATACTGGTTCGGACCTCCAGTCCTACGTCCAGTCCCGAAGCTTCTCTTCGGCTTTTCACTAAACAACACCCTCGCTTCACCCGGAGGAACAGGTTCACAACTACTTGATTTACGGGCTACAAGTTTACCCACTTGATTTCACGGGCTACAAGCTTACCCACTTGATTTACGGGCCACAAGCTTACCCACTTGATTTCACGGGCTACAAGCTTACCCACACAGAACAATTACAAGAGTTTGACTTCTGATTATGTTCTTCTTTCAACACTGATTTGCCAACAATTGAGTACACCCTTCCTATAATCTTATCCTCAAATATATATTGATGTTTGCAAAGATTTGGAAGTGGATTATCGAGTTGAATCACAAGTATGTTAAATATGCTTGGAGATTCAAACGATAATTAAATGCTTTTGAGTGCTTTTAGAATGCTAAGAATAATACAATATAGACAAGAGAATGGAGAGAAATTTCGGTGATTTGAATGAATGAAAATCGATGTATTTATAATAATCGAGAAGATGTAATTGTTGGTGAAAAGTTGCTCTCAAAAGAAGTGATTATTCTTGAGAAGAAATGGATGTAACTCTTCAAGAAAGGAGATGACTTTTCACAAAATTTCAAAAAGCTGTTGACCTATAAAAATTTATAGGTCGACATGTTTTTAGCCGTTGTAATTTAAAAACCTGTTGACCTATAAAAAAATATAGGTCGACCTCTTTTCGACCGTTATATTTTGAAAACCTGTTGACCTATAAAAAAAGTGTAGGTCGACATGTTTTTGATGATATGCATAAAAAAGGTCTTATAAGTAATTTTTGAAAGCCAAAAAGAAGTATGATTATTTGAGGATAGATTTTAACATTTATGACTCTAAATAATCAACTTCTAACCTATGAAGGCATCTCGTCTTCTTTTTGTCGATGTAGAAGCTTCTTCTTGTCATAAATCAAAATAATCCATGAAGCTTTGACTCAACATTCTCCCCCTTTTTGATTGATGACAACTTGGATTAATCCGTTATCTCTCCTTGTATATATGCTCCCCCTGTATATAAGCTCCCCCTGAATTATATATAATCTGCACAACAGTCGTTAGTAATATTTTCTCCCCCTTTGTCATCGACAAAAAGGGTGTCCAGAAGAACTGCATAAGGCTAGCATTATAATAAGTAAATTGTTCTTCATATTACAAACCAGAACAAACACACCAGAAGTACTAGATACTGGCATAATTACATACATCAGTCATAATTAAGTTTTTGAAGATAAAGAGATAAAAACGTAAAGACTATTGTGATGGCCAGTCCGAATCACTATCTTCTTCTTCGTCTTTGTTTCCTTCCTCCTCTTGTTCCTCATTGTTTCCGTCATCATCGTCCTTCTCAACATCGTCATGAGCTCCTTCTTCAATATGCGACATTCCACGACCACGATTATGTTGGGCACTTGCTCCAGAACTAGTAACTTCTTCCGACGAGGACCATGTAAAAGTAGGAGGCATAGGACGTTTTCCGGGATCTTGTGCAAGTGTTGCTGAAAATGAGGCACAGGAGATTGCTTCCCAAATTGTTCCGAAGAAAGACTTTAATTTATTGAACCGCTTATCAAGTTTAGTGTCCAAGCGGTCAAGCTTATTATCGGTTCGTTTCAGTCTTGCTTCGAGTAAAAATTGATTACGTGCAATTTGTTCAAGAGTTTCTTTAGTTGAAGAAGTAGGTGGTGGAATTGTTACGTCTTCAGGCCTTTGCCTAGGGATTTGTGAAGAAGAAGTCTCCGGAGGACCTAGTTCGACATATTGCTCAAAAGGAATAATGGTAAAACACGGATCGGGTAGCTTCATCCTCTTTTTGGACGCTTTATCAATACATTTTGGTATTGAAATTTTGGACGCGGGGGATCTTATTCCACAGTCCATGAGGCAACGCATAATATACTCGTTATAAAACAGATGTGGCCTAGAGCGTTTGTTTACCATTGAAATTTCGTCAAAAATCATCTCAATCCAATTTACCTTGATATTCCCAAAGATAGCGTACAATGCCTTAAAATTTTCACTGTAAACAACATCAAAATTTCCAGTTCTTGGAAGTAGAGAATGCGTGATACAAAGATGAAGAATTCTAGCCGAGGGTCTCAAATTGACTCCTTTGGTACTTGACTTATGGTCTTCAATGAATAAGTGACTATGTTTATCACGAATATGAATAGGGCAGAAATCAGTAGAGAATTGTATACCATCATTGTGAGATCGTAGAATTTCTGCAATTCTATCTTTAGAAGAAAAAAATGTGTTGTCCACATATTACTGACCATAAGCAATCTTCTGAGTTGTGGGGTTTAAATTTCTCTAAGTTGAGATTAGCGTAGAATAGCTTTATCAAAATGTGACTAATCTCAACATTGTTGTGTTCAAAAGAAAGAAGAGATTCAATGCCTGCTCGGTTTGATATCTCTCGAACTTCGTAGTAGACAAAATCAGAGAAATTGATGAAAGATCCATGGTGAATTGTATAGTCTTTCATTTTGTTCCACCTTTTCACCGCTAGTGGATCCATAAGCCATTGTTTGATTTGAGAATCAATGGGTTGGATTGGTGTTTGAGAGGATGAAGTTTTTGATTTCTTTTGCTTAGGAGCCATTTTAGAGTTTAGAGAAATTGAAATTCCTTTTGAGGGTAGGATTGAGAGAATTAGGAGTAAGAATAAATAAGATTTTAATGAAAGGTTGTGAGGATTTAAAAAGTGAATCGACGTGTCTAACGCAAAGGGAAACAACAATTCCCGATACCGGTCGACAGGAAAGTTTGGGGCGGTCGACAGGAATTAGTTCTGGAAGAATATATACAACCATTTGTATGTTGACCGGTCGACAGGTAGTATATGGGGCGGTGGACAGGTAAAGGTTCTGGAAAATTATAAACATATAATTTTATCATGACCGGTCGACAGGGAGTTTATGGGCGGTCGACAGGTAAGAGTTCTGGAAAATTATAAACATATAATTTTATCGTGACCGGTCGACAGGGAGTATATGGG
This sequence comes from Allium sativum, assembly GCA_030737875.1. NCBI lineage: Eukaryota > Viridiplantae > Streptophyta > Magnoliopsida > Asparagales > Amaryllidaceae > Allium > Allium sativum. Next base: position 717,443,230 of record CM060912.1, on the reverse strand, counting down.
GCGGTCGACAGGTTAATTCTCTGGTTGAAAAATAAAAACAAAAGGGCTGTACCGGTCGACAGCATAGAACTGGGCGGTCGACAGGTGCTGAATACTTTTGTTTTTCTGGTGTGTTGAGATGAAATGAACACTATATATAAAAAATATTTTATTCAAAACAATATGAATTCAAAAACAGATACTTTAAATACAAATTTATTTTCAGAAGATTTAAAAAAATTATCTTCTTGGTTCCCAAGGATTCTTTGGTTCCCAAGGATTGTATTTTCCACTTACTCCTTCATTGTTGTTGTAATTCCTATCCCATTAGTTTGGAGTTCGCGAAGATGATGGTATAGGTATTGGCTCATGTACGTTATGCTTGTCAGAGCTGCAGAAAAGAGAGGCTAGTCGTTCGAGATACGTCAAACGAGAAGTCGTCAATTTTTGCTCATAGAACATTTGCTGCTGATAATAATGCATTTCGTCGATCTTTTCTTTTGTTCGTGGAGAGCAAAACAAAACTTTCTTGCTTTTCTTAGAAGTTGGTGTGGTTCCTGGTGTTCGAGAAGGTGGATGAAATCCAGGTGGATGTTCTGGTGTTTTCGGGGAGTTGTATTCCGTTGGTTCGGAACTCGTGATTGAAATATGGGAGTTTTCAGCACATTTTTCACAAATGTGTGCCATGAATTTAAAAGGTTAAAGGAGATTTTGAGAGAGTGATTGTCTGAGAGCACTCAAAAATGCAAACGTATATATAGAGAAAGAGTTTTCTATTTTTAGAAAAAGAAAAGATGGTTTGTATTTTTAACCGTAGAAAAATTCTCTTTTCTATATAGTAAAAAGAAAAGGAATTGGTTTCCGAAAAAAAATGTGAACTCTTGTTATAAATTAAAAATATTAGCCTTCGAGTTCTCTTCTTGAAACCAAGCCTAGCTCTCTACGTAACTTGACACAACTTGATTCTAGTAGAGGCTTTGTAAATATATCAGCTAGTTGATTGTCTGTGCTTACATATTCTAATTTTATATTTCCTTTCTCAATATTATCTCTAAGAAAATGATGTCGGATGTCAATATGTTTAGTTCTTGAGTGGTTAACCGGATTTTTGGATAAGTTTATCGCACTTGTGTTATCACAATATATAATAGAATTTGACAAGTTCATATTGAAGTCTTTAAGTGTTTGTTGCATATATATAACTTGTGTACATGATAAAGCTGCTGAGATATACTCTGCCTCACATGTCGAGAGTGAAACACAATTTTGTTTCTTACTAAACCAAGATACAAGTGATTTTCCAATGAAATGGCACGTACCACTTGTACTCTTTCTATCCGTTCGTGATCCTCCGAAATCAGCATCACTATATGATACTAATTCGAATGCACGGTCCTTAGGATAGAAAAGACCGAAATCTTTGGTGTTATTAAGATACCGAATAATTCGTTTTACTGCTCGTAGATGCGATTCCTTAGGATTAGCTTGAAAACGTGCACACAAACAAACACTCATCATAATGTCAGGACGACTAGCTGTTAAATATAGGAGAGAACCTATCATACTACGATACGTCTTTTGGTCTATACTCTTTCCACTTTCATCTTTTTTGAGATGACTAGTTGTACTAATCGGAGTTGGTTTTCCGGAAGTATTTTCAAGACCAAATCTTTTAATAAGATTTTCACAATATTTTTCTTGATTTATAAAAATACCATTCGAAAGTTGTTTAATTTGAAGACCAAGAAAGTATGATAACTCTCCCATATGTGACATTTCAAATTCTTTGGTCATGATATTTGCAAACTCTTTACAAAGTTTCTCATTTGTTGATCCAAAGATTATGTCGTCCACATATATTTGAATAACAAGTATATCTTTGTGCGAATGTTTAATAAATAATGTTTGATCAACCTTTCCTATTTGAAATCCAGAATCAATTAGATAACTTCGTAGTCGTTCATACCAAGCACGTGGTGCTTGTTTTAGACCGTACAAAGCCTTCTTAAGCTTGAACACATGATCCGGATGTTTTTCATGTTTAAATAAAGGTGGTTGTTCAACATATACTTTTTCTTTTATAAATCCGTTTAAAAATGCACTCTTGACATCCATCTGATATAATTTAAAGTTATGGTGACAAGCAAATGATAGAAGAATTCTAATTGCTTCTAGTCTAGCGACAGGTGCAAAAGTTTCTTCATAATCGATACCCTCTTCTTGATTATATCCTTGTGCTACTAACCGTGCTTTGTTTCGAATTATGTTTCCTTGTTCATCAGCCTTGTTTTTGTAAACCCATTTAGTTCCTATAACCGATTGATCGGTTGGCCTTGGAACAAGTTCCCATACATTATTGCGTTCAAACTGATTTAGTTCTTCTTGCATCGCAAAAATCCAATATTCATCGGTAGCAGCTTCTTTAGGATTCTTAGGTTCGATATTAGAAATAAATGCAACATGTCCCATTTGGTTAAGTTGACTTCTAGTTCTTATTTGAGATGATACTTCTCCAATTATATTTTGAACTGGATGATCTCTTAGAATTCTTGGAGGAGATCCAAATCTTGGTGGAGAAGGTATTACGTCAATTTGAGGGTTATCATCAACTATTTCTGAGTCAGAGTCATTATTTGTGATGATAGGATTATTAGTAACTATGGTTTCTTCGTCATCTGATATTATATGAGATGGTTTAAAGAATTCATCAAAGGAAACGTGAAGTGATTCTTCAATAGATTTGGTTCTCTTATTGAATATACGATAGGCCTTGCTTCTTTCCGAATATCCGACAAATATACCTTCATCGGATTTTGGATCAAATTTTCCAAGATGGTCTTTCGTATTTAAAATAAAGCACTTAGAACCAAAAACTTTGAAATATGAGATATTTGGTTTTCTTTGATTAAATAACTCATATGATGTATTTTTAGTCAGAGGTCGAATAGATACACGATTCAAAACATAACATGCAGTTGCAACAGCTTCTGCCCAGAAATGTTTTGGTAGAGTGGATCCATTTAATAATGTTCTTGCACATTCTTGTAGTGTCCGAATTTTCCGTTCTACAACTCCATTTTGTTGTGGAGTTCGAGGAAACGAAAAATTATGATTGATACCTTTCTTTGTACAAAAATGTTCAAATTCATTATTTTCGAACTCTCCGCCATGATCACTTCTAATATTTTTAACCTTAAGTACTTTTAATTTTTGAATTCTTTTGACGAAGGATTTGAAATGATGAAAAGTGTCACTTTTATTTTTTAAGAAAATAACCCATGTATAACGAGAATAATCATCAACAATTACAAACACATATTTATTATGATTTATTGACTGAACCTGTGTTGGTCCAAATAAATCCATATGTAATAATTCAAGTGGTTGTAATGTTGATATGATTTTCTTGGATTTGAAGGAAGATTTAGTCAATTTTCCTAATTGACATGCATCACAAATATTATTAACCGAAAAGCTCATTTTGGGGAGACCTTTAACAAGATCATTTTTGGCTAGCTTGTCAATAGTTTTGAAGTTTATGTGACAGAAACGTTTGTGCCATAGCCATGGATCATTATCATTTGCTACAAGACACATATCTGAATTATGATTGATATTCATATTCAGAATATAAATGTTTCTATCTCTATTTCCTTCAAAAGCTATATTTCGATCTTTATCTAGTATACTACATTTATTATCTGAAAAGGAAATAGTAAAACCTTTGTCGCACAATTGACTAATACTTAATAAATTAAGTTTCAAATTCTTAACTAGCATGACATTTGTGATAAGAGGTAAGTTAGATGTACCATAATTGCTCACATCGCCTTTGCCGATGATATAGCCTTTTGAATTATCTCCAAAAGTGACTGAGCCACCATCCGAATAAGTAATATTTGTTAATAAGCTCTTGTCTCCAGTCATATGCTTTGAGCAACCACTGTCCAATATCCACTTTCCTCTTTTCTTAAGTGGGACCTACAAAAAATAAAATTAAGTCCATGGTACCCACTTTTTATAGGGTCCTAAGAGTTAGGTCTTAGGAGTCCAAACCCATATGGGTCCGGTATCCCCTTTATACAAATAATTTGGATTATAATGCACAGTATTCAAAAAAATTTGAATGTACTTGTTCCTAATCAAATTATTATTTGTTTTAGGAACCCATATTTTTATAGATTTGACATTCTTCTTTTGAGATTTCACAATCGGTTTTGGTTTGGAATATAATAAACTAAGATTTTTCTTAGCTTCAGTTTCTTGAACTTTCTTATTTTTTTCTTTTTCTTTTACCAAGATGTTTCTTGATAACTTGTTTCTTATATCCCAATCCTTGCTTGTTTGTAGCTGATTGTGAACTCTCAATAATTTTTGTCAAATTTTCTCGTCCTTTGTTAAAGTTAGAAACATTTTTAGAAATGTCATCTAACTTTGTTTGTAAACTAGCTTTTTCAAGGTCTAGAGATTTTACTTTAGCTTTAAGCTCATAATTCTCAGCAGTAAGAGTGTCATTTTTCTCTTTTTGAATTTCAATTTCTTGACTTAGAAGAGATAGTTGAGAATTATTATTAGATGATGATTCTTGAGCCTTTTCAAGTTCCTCCTCTAATATGTTTTTTTCATCTCTTAACATATCTCGTTCTAATTCTGATCTATTCAATATTGCCTTGACTTCTTTTAATTGATGTTTTGCATCTTTAAATTTAATCATTAATTTATCATAAATATCAAGCATATCCTCAAGGGTAGGAATTTGTACCTCATCCTCTGTTGCCATAAAACATACATTTGCTTGTTCATTATCTGAGTCGCTTTCACTTTCGGATGAAGATGAATCTGAATCATCCCAAGTTACTGAGAATGCCCGTTTCTTTGACTTGTCCGTTTTGTGTTTGAACTTGTCATTTTCTGTCTTCTTCTTTTGTTCTGGACAATCATTTTGCATATGTCCTTTCTTATGACAGTTAAAGCATTCTACATTCGATGATGATGGTCTGTTTGATCCGAACTTTTTCTTGTTGTATCGACTAGCTCTTCGTTGCTTTAAGAATTTTTTGAATCCTTTTGCAATGAATGTTAGATCCTCATCTTCATAATCTGAGATATCTTCATCTGCATGAAAAGCTACATTTTTCTTTTCTTCTTTTTGTTCTTTTCGAGCCTGTAAGTTAGCTTCATAGGACATAAGATTTCCTATCAATTCATCTGGCTTCATGGTGGAAAGATCATTAGCTTCTTCTATGGCTAATACTTTTCCTTCCCATTCATTAGTCAGTGAATGTAGGACTGTTGAAACTACATCGAAGTCGGAATATTTTTGTCCTAACCCGGTAAGAGCATGATAAATAGTTTGAAACCTTGAATACATCTCATTGATTGTTTCATTTGGCTTCATTTTGAAATTTTGAAATTGACTTTTCAACAAAGCTATTTTTGCTTGTTTAACCTTGTTAGTACCTTCATGAGTGGTCTTTAGTGTTTGCCAAATTTGATAGGCAGTGGTACAGATACTAACACGGTTATACTCATTTTGGTGTAATGCACAAAACAACATATTCATTGCTTTTGCATTTACAGTAGCTGCTGTTTTCTCAGCAGGAGTCCATTCTGCATACTCAGTAGTTGGATTTATTATCTCTTTCTGAGTAGCATTCCAAGCATCATAGCTAGTTGATTGCATATAAAAAGTCATACGTGTTGCCCAATAACTATAGTTTATGCCATTAAAGAAAGGAGGTCTTTGTGTCGATTGACCTTCTGTGTAAGTGGTGTTACTTGTACTTGCGTTATTTGCCATATTACTAAAATATATCAAATAACTGTGTTACGGTTATATGATGACCCTGCTCTGATACCAATTGAAAAGGTCGGTGTGTACGACTTATGCAGGATCTATAATATGGCTATGCGGAATATGATAACAAACTTTAAATGCAGTAAAGTAAAGTAAAGTAGAGTAACGACACCAGGATTTTTATACTGGTTCGGACCTCCAGTCCTACGTCCAGTCCCGAAGCTTCTCTTCGGCTTTTCACTAAACAACACCCTCGCTTCACTCGGAGGAACAGGTTCACAACTACTTGATTTACGGGCTATAAGTTTACCCACTTGATTTCACGGGCTACAAGCTTACCCACTTGATTTACGGGCCACAAGCTTACCCACTTGATTTCACGGGCTACAAGCTTACCCACACAGAACAATTACAAGAGTTTGACTTCTGATTGTGTTCTACTTTCAACACTGATTTGCCAACAATTGAGTACACCCTTCCTATAATCTTATCCTCAAATATATATTGATGTTTGCAAAGATTTGGAAGTGGATTATCGAGTTGAATCACAAGTATGTTAAATATGCTTGGAGATTCAAACGATAATTAAATGCTTTTGAGTGCTTTTAGAATGCTAAGAATAATACAATATAGACAAGAGAATGGAGAGAAATTTCGGTGATTTGAATGAATGAAAATCGATGTATTTATAATAATCGAGAAGATGTAATTGTTGGTGAAAAGTTGCTCTCAAAAGAAGTGATTATTCTTGAGAAGAAATGGATGTAACTCTTCAAGAAAGGAGATGACTTTTCACAAAATTTCAAAAAGCTGTTGACCTATAAAAATTTATAGGTCGACATGTTTTTAGCCGTTGTAATTTAAAAACCTGTTGACCTATAAAAAAATATAGGTCGACCTCTTTTCGACCGTTATATTTTGAAAACCTGTTGACCTATAAAAAAGTGTAGGTCGACATGTTTTTGATGATATGCATAAAAAAAGGTCTTATAAGTAATTTTTGAAAGCCAAAAAGAAGTATGATTATTTGAGGATAGATTTTAACATTTATGACTCTAAATAATCAACTTCTAACCTATGAAGGCATCTCGTCTTCTTTTTGTCGATGTAGAAGCTTCTTCTTGTCATAAATCAAAATAATCCATGAAGCTTTGACTCAACAGCACCTGGTCCTAATGGTTTTCCCAATTTCTTCCTCAAGAAATACTGGAATATAATGAAGGATTATGTATTATGTTTGTTCAAAGAATTTTACGATGGTTCAATTAGGCTGGAAAAGTTAAGCTATGCAAATGTAGTTTCAATACCAAAGAAGGAAGGTAATGTATCGGCGGCAGATTTCAGACTCATCAGCCTTTTGAACAGTACTTTCAAACTGATTACGAAAGTTTTAGCTAATAGATTGAAGTGGAAGATGGATGAGTTAATTGACAAATCTAAACGGCTTTCATCAAAGGAAGATTCATTTTGGATGGGGATGTGTTGGTACAGGAAGTCATCTCGCATTGTGATCGATTTGATATCTGTGTGCCATTATCAAATTGGATTTTGCTAAAGCATTTGACATTGTTGGTTGGATTTTCATGATGGATGTTTTGAAGGCACGAGGGCTCCCCCATAGGTGGATTAACTAGATTGACATGATTCTATCATCAAGCAGATCTAATATTTGCGTCAATGGAGTTGCTGGCAGCACTATCACATCTAGAAGGGGTTTAAGGCAGGGGGATCCCTTATCTCCTCTCTTATTCGATTTGGCGGCGGATGTGTTATCTCAAATTCTCAAAGTTAGTTGTAGCAATGGCATTATTAAAAGCTTTGGAAGTGAACACGTGGTTGGGGGTATCAATTCTTTACAATATGCTGATGATACTGTAATTTTTAATAACCCTGAATGTAAATATATTGTTCACTTAAATTTTTGTTGTATTCTTTTGAGAGTTTGTCAGGCTTGAAAATTAACATTGTAACGACCCAGAAAATCTGAACCAATTAAAAAATTTTAAATTGGCTAAAATAATGGATTTTAAATATTTAAAATAAATATTTTAAATAATAGCAATGAAAAGTGAGTTTGAATCGACGATTGAAAATGAATATAATTAATTCTAATTATTAACAAGGCCTGAAAAGGCGCTGTAGTTTCAAAAATTGAATTCAAACTTTGTAGGACTGTACCGGGTGCAACAAAACGGATTTTAGTGAAACCAAAAATATTTAAATCTGTTAGTGAATACCTTTCTAACAAATCTGAAAAATCGAATTTTCATAGCGGAAAGCAAAAGTTATGGCCAAATGAATTTTTAGAAAGGTCGCTATGGAATTTATATAGCCCGGAAAATTGGCCATTTTGCATACGACCTCGGAATTCGATGAAACCACTTTTGTTGGATCCGGGATGTGAATTTATTGCTAGGTTTCAAATTTCATAAATTTTGAAGCTAGTATGTGAGCGTGGCAAAGGAAAACGTGTTTTGGTCAAATACAGTTAAATTGGATCGACTAGAAATGGGCCTTTTTGCAAACGGTCTCAGAATTCGACGAAACTAGTTTTGTTGGGACCGTATCGTCAAAACATAGCCAGATTTATTTTTCTGGAATTTTTTGAATCAGTTTGTGGCCCTGGCAAATTGAAATGTACGTTCAAATCAAATATTGAATGTCATATATTTTAAATTGAATGGAAACTGACTAAAACAATCGAATGGGCCTACGAAACATATCCCATTGTGTTCAGAATGGGGGTAAAATGCTAGGGACGACAGTCGTTGGGTTTGGATTGGTGTTCGTGTGTGACAAGGGGTATTTTCGTATTTTTAAAAATATATAAATAATCAAAAAAATCTGATTGGCCAATAAAAACCTTTCTCTCTCCCTGTAACAGCCGATCGACGGCGAAAACCACTCTCGCCGTTCCCATCCACTTTCCGACCAAACCAGGCAAAATTAGCCCCTCCTCCAGTTGAATATTTTGAAGAGCTGGAGAAGATCTTCAAATCTATATAGAGCTTGGATTTTTTCGTTGAGTATCGGGGGAGATCTCGGGCTCGAAAGTCGAGCCGTTCAAACCGCCGCCGCCCCCTCCTCCTACCGTCGAACTGGCCAACTCCCCCCGGCTCCTGAGCGCCTCTCCTCCCCCTTCGACACTGCGTAGCCCGATCGTTCTATCGATTCAAGGATTTCACGAAATCGCGTGACCTAGTTTTGAACATTTCAGAAAGGTATACGGCTATATATATATATATATTTTCAACAGTTTTAACACCTTTAAACCGTTGCAAACTTTGAAAAATCATATCTTTTTCGTTTCTTGACGAAATTCGATGAAACAGGAAACATCGTGACCGTGTGGACGTCTTTTACATTTTAGAAGAGACCGCATATTTTTCTGAGCCTTCTGCAATTTTTGGTGGAGTGGAACCCAATGTGAGATTTCTAATTTATAAACGATATGGAAAACGACGATGTATAAATTATATAGTCGATGTATGAGTTATATAAGCGTTGTACACCTCTTGTATAAGTGTTGTATAAGTTGTACGTTCGATGTATAAGTTATATATGCGTTGTAAAAATTAAATATGTGTTGAAATAGAAGTGAATTGCTATATATATATATATATATACGCCCCTCGTCCACAAACCATGGACGATATTTATTGGTTGTGATTGGTGTGAAAATTGATTGATAGCGAATGGTTGATTGGGATTGTTTGCGGTTGATATTGATTGATTGTGGTTGAAAAATACCCATTTGTGGTTGAGAAATATTTGGTTGAAACCACATAGGATTAGTTTGTGGAAATGAAATAAATATATACATGCTGCCTGCGTGCGAACTAGATGCATGATCCCAATTGTCAAAAACCGCGAGGTTTTAAGGTAGAGCGAGGAGCCGTACTAGGGACGGTCCCGGTTTTAACTACCCTGCCGTTATGCTGCCGAAATTTTGAATAATATTCATGTGTTTGAATCATTTTCATTTGCTGAAACTATATTTATTCGTTGAATAGAAAACCTTCATGTGTTGAATCGATATTCATTCGTTGAATAGAAATTCATGTGTTGAATGGTGTTCGTGTTTTAAATATAAAAATCACATTTTTATCTATATATATAAACTATAGAAAACCTTCATGTGTTGAATCGATATTCATTTGTTGAATAGGAACTCATGTGTTGAATGGTGTTCGTGTTTTAAATATAAAAATCACATTTTTATCTATATATATAAACTATATTTATTCGTTGAATAGAAAACCTTCATGTGTTGAATCGATATTCATTCGTTGATTAGAAATTCATGTGTTGAATGGTGTTCGCGTTTTAAATATAAAAATCACATTTTTATCTATATATAGAAAACCTTCATGTGTTGAATCGATATTCATTCGTTGAATAGAAATTCATGTGTTGAATGGTATTCATATTTTGAAATAAATTGTTTTATAATAAAAATCACCTTTTTATCACCTATATAAACTATATAAAATAATAGTGTTTTGAAATGAATTGTTTTTACAATAAAAATCACATTTTTATTAAATACATGAATTGCTAAATATAGTGAAGTGTTGAAATAGAAGACAGTTAGATAAAAATATCATTTTTTATCAAATGTATGAAAAGAATATAGCTTTGAAATCAAAGAATCGATATATATATAAATAGAATTAAAATATATCGAATAACTACGCTACAGTTCGTATTTTGAAACCGTGATTTCAAACGATTATACCAGGAGATTCGACCATCGGATTTTCCTGAAATCGCAACCGTTGGGTTCGCCTTGGAAATATCTTTCCAACGGCACCAACTTTGTAAAAATCCAACGATTGGATTGTCTGGAATGTTTAATTCAAATCTGAAGAAAAATAGCGCCAGAAACGATTATATTTATATATATATATATATATATATATATATATATAATTATATTTAATCGAATAACGACGCTGCAGTTCGTATTTTGAAATTGAAACTTCAAACAATGATACCGGGAGATCCGACCGTCGGAATTTCCCGAAACTGGAACCGTTGGATTCGTTTTGAAAAGATCTTTCTAATGATGTAAATTTTGTGAAGATCCAACGGTTAGATTTTCAGATATGTGTAAATCAAATTTGAAGAAAAGCAGTGCCACAGTCGCGCTATGGCCCGAAGCGTCGTTTTGAATATATTGGCTATTTTAAAATAAATAAAAATAGTGATAATTCGTTATAAAATATTATAAACGATATGGATGTGATTTAGAAATTAACTGAAGGTTGGCTAAGTCGAATGGTTTCCTGGGTGTTGATCTGATGTTGGTTTCGGCCTTCGGGGTTAATATTTGGGAAATCGTTCTCTTACTGATTGACGGTTAGTGACTGATGAATTGAAATGATGCATGTGTATGTTAGTGTTGCACTTGTTTATTATATACGCGAGTTGCTCAGAAAGACCGGGTTTATCCCATTCTGAATAACTGTATCGACGATAAGAAATCGAAGATGAAGACGGTGGTCGAAGACCGGAGATCTTCACCTCGTTTAGATGGTAACCGAGGTCCTAATTGGGAGGCATCCCGAAATATGGATAATGAGTGGTGATCGTCCAGACGTACGTGGTGATCGATGGGATTGCGAGGTATTTAGTGCCTCCGGTTTTGTTCAGACCCAGAACGGACTTGTAAATGGACTGTGTGTCTGACATTGAATTTCATTCCGTGTTGATTGATCTCTGTTAAATATACATCTGTTTGGCGGCGGAGAATTTATTCTTTTGCTTAACGCCCATCTCTGAAACGCACGAGCTCGGAGGTTGTATATCGATGGACATCAGTCGCATGGCATGAATTGCTAGTGTGGCATGCCCAAGAGGCAAATGATCAGGGCTTCTGTTGAAAAGCAAAGTCTTGTGGTGATGATCAAAGCACCGCCTGTGTGGCGTAGCTTTGTGTATAACGTGAAATCGTGAGCCTCACACCCGGTATGAACCAGAAACGGGAGAAAGGACCTCTAGGAGGACATGCGTTTCTTTCTAGTTAAAAGTGGCGTCAGTGGTTTTACACGCCCTGATGAGTTTGACTTATGTGGTTCTTGCTGTTGCGAGGCGCCTCGGTTAGATCGGACGATTCGGGTCCGATGGAGTCATTCGTTGGCTCGTTTACGCCCCATAGGGCGGGGAAACGCATTGTTCAGGAATTTTAATCCACATCGGTGGACCGGCCCTGACGATCCAAGGGTCACTCGAGCTCTGATCCTGAGGGGCAGGCTAGAGCGTCTCGAATTCGGTAAGGACTATCTTTTGCCTTGGTTCATGACGGAAATCCAATTTCCAAATACGACATCGTGCGGTTTTGAGTGTATATATATATATATATAGCGACATGATATATGGTACCCATGCTGTCTATGATTGATAGTTATGATTTGAAATTGTATTTGAAACATGTAAACACTTGTAATAATATCAATTGCTTTGTTTTATTCGTATCAACCATATTTTGGCCATTATAAGGTAAAACTCTATCCTCCGGTTTGTGTTGCATTGTGTGATGGGAACTGAGTCTTATAATGGCTTCATTTTTATAAAAAGCATCGCGATGTTTAAAAGAATGATTTGTTTTAAAGCACTGACAATCCAATGGAGTAAACCCGTTCCACGAAAGTGGCGTGGTCCTGTGATTAGCTATATTTGAAATGTGTTGAGTAGATTTCTCATACCAGTCCCATGACTGACTCGTAGTTTGTTTCACTTTCAAACTTGGGTGCCCCTTTTTCTACACGGGCAACCTTGTATTCAGGTTTAGCTGGTTCTTTCTGGATAGCTGGAGCTGAAGATGGATTCTATCATTTATCTCTTTTTATGCTGTTCAGCTCCTATTGTACATTATGTTTGTTTTCCGCTGTAGACATATATGTATAGTTGAACTGTATTTGTACTAAGTATGATCCTGTATACTGTGTAACTCTGATGATTACTTTTATCCAGTATATTCTATTGTTCATTATCTGGTGTATTTATTTATTTCTGTTCTGCTATTATCTGTTTATGTGTTATATTCCAAGGATTACCCTTGCCACCGTCAGTACGGGGTTTGGGGTCGTCTCATTTGGTATCAAAGCTTTGGTTAAGCCACTATAAGAAAAATCGCAATTAGCTGCGGCAAAATCCACTTCTAATCCGTCGCTAAACAGGCATTAGCGACGGATTTCGAACAAAATGATTTGGCCGGTAAAAACCTTGACGGTATTTGTGTCAGATTTTGCGACGGAATATAGCATGAGTTTTCCGACAGTTTTCCATCATTTTACTATTTTTATAATTAAAATATAATTTTATTTTATAATTTTATTTTAATTTATTTACCGACTATTTACCGACGGATAAGTAATTTATAATAAATTATTATTTATAAAAGGCGTTGGTAAACCCTTACTAATTGCCAAGGGATTGGCGACGGAAAATAAATTGAAGTAAACTGAACCTCACTTTTTTTATTGGTAATCCGCTGCTATTCCCCTTTTGATTTGCCTATACACACACACACACTAACACACTCATAATTTATGTTCCATTCAATACACAATCCTAATGTAAATACAACATAATTAATATCGACATACACATCTTATAATCAATGTATTATATTAATCACGCGTCTCATAATAAACATTCAACATTACATTTTTTTAAATAGAACATTTTCTAATCTTATTCTAGTCCGTTAATTTACATATGTTATAACAAGAAAATCAACATCATCAATTCATCAGAACAAATCTACTACTTCACTATTCACAACCTTCCTTCACCTCAAACTCATTCCTTATAATCCCTGCCATTTCTTTTCGACCGTCCACGTATATACTTCACCTTTTTTTTCAAGGATATACCCCACTCAACATAAATTAACATCTGTTGTTTCTTTAAGAGATTGTTGCAAATCATCCAAGAGCTGATGAGGATCAGGAACTGAAAGCTTGTCCATTGCCAAAACGATCTTTATTTTGTTCATGTAACTCTGAAAATGAAGTGTAACTACCTGTGCATAATTCCCAAATCAATGATTTTTTTTTTATTGCAGACTGAATATACATCGTACAAAATAATAAAAACATTGCAAACCCAAAACAAATTGTCATTCATCAAAAAGGTTTAGATAAATATGCATATGGAATAACAAAAGGTGAAACTAAACCCAAGTAGCAGTTATTGCATCAAGATAGTCCACTATTTGAGTTAGTTCACAAACCACACAAAACAACCTCTACTCCATTGTTATTCCAACAAAAGAAACATAAATAAACAAAGCAGATACGCACCTCATGGAACTGAAATTAATTAGACTGGAAGACCATCCCAAGCTTTACAACAACTTCCCTGGGTATATTCATAATTTTGAATACTTAAATAAAGTAATAGCATTATTTTAGCAATGATTTAGAAACTTCCCTGAGTATTAATTAGACTAGAAGGCCATCCCAAGCTCTCCTAAAATAAAGTAACAACAAAATAGAAAATAAAACAAGAGAGAGCAGGTAGTGCAAGTATACTTAAATAAGTATTGCAAAAGGGTAACATTTGTAAACTACTCAACAGATGGTTTTAAGCGATGTAAACAACAGGTTGCCAGAATAACCTAAGCTTTTTTTTTAAACCAAGACGTAACAAAAAACCAAACTCCAGCGAATACTAGCGCAGCCACAACAATTAAATCACTTTAAAACACAAGTCCTAAGACACTCAATTATAGCACAAGCCAATAATCCAATGAAAGCATATTACAGCCCAACTAAACACACTACTGTCAAATTACAAAGCTTACCAGAAAAACAACCACAAACTCAGAAGCTTGTCGAAGAAGCTCCAATTCAAACCAATGAAAAAGATACGGTCAGCCTATGCTGAGAGGCCAAACGTTGCAGTTATTGTGAGTGCTGTCGGAAGACAAAGCGGGGTCATGAGGCACACTGCATGTTAAAGGCGAGTTAGGTTGTGGGAGTTCAGAAATAAGCGGAAGAAGAAAAAAGTTTCACAGGTGTAGATCTCAGCGAGAAAGAGCAGATCTGGAAGTGGATTGAAAAGAGGGGTCGATGTTTTTAATCCCCATGATGGCGAAAGCTGAGTGAAGGTAGTAAATCGAAAAGCCGAGGATGGGTGGATGAGACACGAAAACGAAGTGAAAACGCGATTTTAGAGGGATGGAGGATGGAAATTGGAAGAAAGTGGTATGGACCCAATCGCCATTAACGGCAATAAAAGCTCCGATGTTTTTCTTGTCTTTTGGTAAATTATTTTGGGGCTTGTTAAGATTTAAGATATTGGAGCCAAAATTTTAACAGTTGGGGCCAAAATTTCAACGAGTGGAGCCAAAACCTTTTTACATTTGGATTTAAGATATTGGAGCCAAAACTTGTATATGTCTGGAGCCAAAATTTCAACACATCTCTAATATAATGGTGTACATTTTCATTTGTAATACTGATGACCTAAGCCAAAATTAATTCACAAAAGTACCTCTTTTACATTCAAATTGTAATTAATTAATAGAAAAATTATTAAATATTAATTACTAATTAATTGTAGTTATTAATCAATTATTAATAACTATTATATACTTATATGACCAAGTAAGGAATTATCTTATATACCAAGTAAATTAATCTATTAAATATTAAAAGCAAAATGAAAAAAATTACTTAATAGCACCAAAAAGATTATCTTTTTCAGCATTTATTTGATGTATGAAATAAATGCTTTTTCAAAATAATGTTTCAAAAAGAAAACATTCAATTTGTTTATAAATTATTTATTTCTAATTTATTTGAATATTAAAGATGCCTTTCATAATACAGTTTGCAGTCATAAATTACTTGAATAAAATATTTAGAGCAATCGACGACAACTTTTGTC
The DNA here is from genome assembly GCA_030737875.1 of Allium sativum. Taxonomy (NCBI): domain Eukaryota; kingdom Viridiplantae; phylum Streptophyta; class Magnoliopsida; order Asparagales; family Amaryllidaceae; genus Allium; species Allium sativum. The sequence goes on along the minus strand of CM060912.1, from coordinate 717,427,554 downwards.
TTACTCCCATTACTTCTCTCAATTCCCTTTATTACTTGAGGAAAATTAACAAATTTATTACTAACTAAATTCCAACAATCATTCTGCACTTATTTATATGAGTATATCTTCTTTACTTATCCTATTAGTCATTTTTACATTTTTCGCTTATATCACCTAGATCTTCAAATTAGTTTCACTTCCCTCATTGTAACTGCTAAAAAGTTTAGAAAAAAAACTTTCTAAATTTATTATGTATAACATAGAAGAGTGAAATAAGGGAAAGTTGAAAACATTTAATCCATAAATTTCAAATTTCAGAAGCTAACAAATGTATACTTTTATAGCCATTAATTTACAATTAATGTCATTTATTGTTTGTTTTATGAAGAATTTACCCTTTTTTCTTAAAATTACATTACATTTCCAACTTTTCTAATACAAATGATGGTAAATTTCCAAAGTTTTCCAAAAAATATTTATGTTTCTAAAAATTCCATTTCAAATCGGAAAATTTCATAATTTAAAATTATCCATCAAAATGTGCACACTTTTTATTTCAGAATTCCACTTTAACAAAATAATTGGTTGTATGTTTCAAGAACTATTAGAATCGTTTTCCATGGTTTCCCATTAAAGATTTTTTTTGCTAATTTAAAAAAAGTCTTTCAAACATTCCTGCTTTAACAGATTGTCTTTTTGGCAGGAATTAATGTCCATTCTTCGATTGAAGTTTGTCGCTTTTTTGAAATTCCTACTTCTGTATTTTAATTGCTCCATTTCATAACATCTTTATTTGTTGCTTCCATGAATGCATTTTGTTTGTTTTTAAATAATGCTTAACCATATGGATTTTTTTTCTCATTTAAGTCCAATATTTGCTTCTTCCCAAAACATGTCTCAATTGCCTCATTAATATGTTCCCTTTCTTTTTCCTCAATTATAAGCCATTTATTTTCATTCAAATTTTAAGTTACATTATTTCTTTTTATGCAAGTTTATTCCATTTTTAATATATTAACTTCCACATCTAATTAAAACCTTGCACATTTATTTACTTACCAAATTTTTTTGAAGGACAAAATATAAACACATTCAAATTGCAAAAAATTTTAAAGGACAAAATAAATTGCACAATGTATTTTATTAATTACTATTACCTCTTATTTATATTATATAGTAATTAATAATTAATTAACATTAATTTTCAAAAAAAAAACAGCATTAACTATTGAATTTTATTTACTTCTAATAGTTATTATTTATTATTAATTACTAATGTATTATTAACATTAATTATTTAAAATTTAAATTTACTAATTAATTACTAAGTAATAACACAAATTTAAAACATTTAGTAAATAAAAAATATAAAAGTTTGTTTCAAATCTCTTGGAAAACTGCAGGAAAATAGCTTCAAAATTATGTCGACGGTAATCCGACTCTATTAGCAACGAAATTTAGCGTCAAATATTATACGACGGTAAAGAGCTGTAATTTCCATTGATTTAGCGACGGAATTAGTATTCGACGGTAATAATTTATAATAAGATGACATATAAAATCCAAAATATTTTCTCTTACAAAGCCCACGGAAATCCACCGCTAATTAGCGACGGAATTTTCCGCTGCTAAAAATTTGTCGCTAATCTCGGTTTTTCTTGTAGTGAGCTTAGTTCTGGAATGTGACATATTAACGAACTCGTCAGAAATAGAACCAGTAATGTTCTAGGATGGGTAACTCTATACAGATAGGATCAGCAATATCCTAGTATGAGTAAAGCAGAATGAAATTACACCTCGATAGACACATTTACATTTGAAGTATGTGTTTCTATATTTTAAATTTTCTTTTCTGTGACCTGACACTTGATCTGCTAATTGCAGAAGTACTAGAAAAATGAGTGTCAGAAACAGGAGAAATGCAGAACCCGATCTAGAGGCTCTATTAAAGAGATATCCAAATCTGAACGGAGCACAGTTCTCGGGCAATGAATCTATTATTCAGAATCAAGCTTGGATGAGTTCTGTCGAAAGAATTTTTGAGCGTATCCAGCTGAGAGATGACCAGAAACGGTTAGTAGCATCTTGGGCGCTCAAAGAAGAAGCTTTAATCTGGTGGGAAACAATCATCAAAGATAATCCAGAAGGTGATATCACCTGGGACAGATTCAAAGTGATTTTCCTAGAAAGATTTACTCCTCCTGAAGCGACGGAGCGATTATGTGATGAATTTTCTTATCTAATACAAGGTGATATGACCATCCCAGAATATCATAAGAAATTCAACGAACTTGCTCACTTTGCTCCTCATCTGATTCAAGATCCAAAGAGGAAGAATCTGAGATTTATTCATGGCTTGCAAAGGAGATATAAGAATAGTGTAATGAGGAATGTAAAACTTCCTTTCTCTGAAATGATTTATATGGCCTATCAGTACGAAGATCTCCATAAGAAAGGAATGTTACGCAACGAAGAAGAAGTCATTTCTAGTAACAAAGAAGAGTCGGAAACTGATATTCCTGAAGTTAGTACGAGGTCAGAGGTCAGTAAGAAGCCCAGTGCCAAGAGGAAAAGGGCTGAACCTGGGAACCAACCTGTAACGACCGCCACGTGCTCGAGTTGCAATAGACAAGGTCATTTGGCGATAAGTTGCAAATCTTGGAACCAACAAAGAAAGAATAAGTTCAAACCCAAGAAGGGATTTTAGGAGAATAGAAAGTGCAGTCAATGCCATCAAGCTGGTCATCTTTCCAAGGCCTGCCCGCTATCTCAGAAATCTGAAGCAGTACATGTAAATGAAGTAGCAGAAGTGCCTGGATCTTCGTCTGCTCAGGAAAGGGCTGATGTTTTAGAAGGCACGCTTACTGCCAAAAACATTCCAGTCAAAGTACTGTTTGACACAGGCGCGTCACGAAGCTTCATTGCAAAGATGCAGCTAAGAAACTGGATTTGAATTTGAAAAGGCTCAAGGAACCAATGACTGTCCAGAATCCGGTTGGGGGTTCCATTGATCTCAGTTGGGTTTGTGGAGTGCCGGTTTCTTTCTCTCGTTATCGGTTTCCTACCATCGCGGTCGTTATGAATTTTAAAGAGTTTGATCTTATCTTGGGGTTAGACTGGTTGACCAAATATGAAGCTGAAGTTAAATGCGCCGACAGAGTCGTAAAGGCGAAGATTAAATCAGGTGATTATATAACCATTCCCTGTGAAGGTCAGAATGCTAATAGAAAAGACTTCTGGGCAGCTTTGAATGTTTCTACAGCCCAAATAGAAAATGTCCCTGAAATCACAGAGAATATTCCCGACCTAGTGAAAGATATTCCTGTCGTCAAGAACTATGCGGATGTGTTCGAGGAAGTTGTTCGCTTACCTCCGCAGAGAGAAATAGATTTCAAGATCGCTTTGATTCCCAATGCAAGGCCGGTAGTTCACGCTATTCGAAGAATGTCCTTGAAAGAGAAAGAAGAACTTGACAATCAAACACGACAGCTAATATGGAAGGGTCTGATCAGGCCTAGTTTCTCTGATTGGGGTGCAGCAGGGGTGTTTGTCCCAAAATCTGACGGTACTCTACGTCTATGTGTGGATTATCGTGATCTGAACAAGCAGACGATAAAAAACAAATATCCATTGCCGTGGATCGACGATTTATTGGATCGTCTAAATGGAGCACAAGTATTCTCAAGGATGGACCTAGCTACAGGCTTCCATCAACTTCGAATTGCCGAAGAGTGTGTTCCAATGACAGCATTCAGAGGTCCAGACTTATTCTACGAGTGGTTAGTAATGTCGTTCGGCTTATGTAACGCTCCAGCTTACTTCGTCGATTTGATGAATAGAGTGTTCAGAGGAGTCCTGAATAAATTTGTTCTGGTTTTTATTGACGATATTCTAATCTTCTCTAAATCAAAGGTCGAAAATGAAAAGCATCTGAAAAAGGTTCTAGAAATCCTCAGAAGGAATGTATTGAAAGCCAAACTATCCAAATGTATATTCTGGCAGGATGAAGTAAAATTTCTGGGCCACGTCGTATCGAAAGAAGGAATTGCTGTGGATCCAAGCAAAATCACAGCTATTCAGAATTGGAAACAGCCCGGTACCCCCACTGAAGTCCGCAGTTTTATCGGATTGGCTAGCTATTACCGGAAGTTCGTTAAAAACTTTTCGAAGATATCTGTTCATTTAACGAAGCTTACGAAGAAGCACTCTAAATTCAAATGGACTCCAGAAAGTGAGGAGGCTTTTGAAGAGCTAAAGTTAAGACTAATGACAACTCCAGTGTTAACCATCATCGATGGCAATCAGGATTTAAAAGTCTGGACCGATGCTTCTAGGGAAGGCCTTGGCGCAGTGTTAATGCAAAGGGGTCAAGTGATTGCTTGTGCTAGCCGTCAGCTGAAGCCGCACGAGAAAAACTACGTAACTCATGATCTTGAGTTATTAGCTATAGTGTTCGCTTTGAAAATCTGGAGACACTATCTTCTGGGTGAGAAATTTGAACTGTTTACAGATCACCAGTCGTTAAAGTATCTGTTCACCCAGAAAGACCTGAATCTGAGACAGCAATGTTGGCTAGAGTTCCTTGCAGCATATGACTTTGAAATCCTATACACTCCAGGGAAAGCCAATGTCGTGGCCGATGCATTAAGCCGAAAGAATGAAATGATCGCCAGTTTTATTATCACGACTTCACTGATCGATAAAATATCTGCTCTTCAAAAGGATGATCACTTCATTCAGAAGATCAGAGAGATAATTCATAAAGGCAAACCCTCGAGTTTTCAGTTTGATAATGAGGGGATTCTAAGGCTAAAGGGTCGAATCTGTGATCCTAACATTGCTGAGCTCCGAAAGGAAGTTCTGGATGAATGCCACAAGTCAAAACTTAGTATCCATCCGGGAGTAAGCAAAATGTATAATGACATCAAACGCACTTTCTGGTGGAAGTCGATGAAAAGGGACATTTCCTTATATGTTAGCCGATGCCCTACTTGCCAGCTAGTCAAAAGCGACCAACAGAAACTTGCTGGACTGTTACAACCGCTAGACGTTCCTGGTTAGAAGTGGGAACATATTTCTATGGATTTCATTGATGGTCTGCCCAGAACCAGAAAAGGGAATGACAGTATTTGGGTGATCGTAGATCGCTTCATGAAGACCGCCCATTTCATACCTGTCAGATCAAACAGAACTGCTCAGAGTCTGGCGCAGATATACTTCAAGGAAATAGTTAGACTACATGGAGTGTCGCTCAGTATAGTCAGTGATAGAGACATAATATTCACTAGCAAATTCTGGGAGGCGTTTCAAGTCGAGCTGGGAACGAAGTTGAACTTGAGCACCGCTTATCATCCTCAGACAGATGGTCAGACTGAGAGGGTGAATCGTATTTTAGAAGATCTATTGCGGGCTTGTGTTATAGATTTCGGTGGATCATGGGAAGACCATCTACATTTGGCTGAATTCTCATATAACAACAGCTACCAGGCGAGTCTGACAATGTCGCCATTCGAAGCATTGTATGGTAGACCGTGCCGATCTCCTGCTTGTTGGGTCGAACCCGGTAATAGACTTGTGTTGGGTCCTGATATGATCCGAGAAGCCGCCGACAAAGTCGATTTTATTAAGAAGCGATTACTCGCCGCTCAAAGCCGACAAAAGAGCTATGCCGATAGGAGAAGAAGAGATATATCCTTTGTTGTTGGCGACTATGTATATCTGAAAGTATCACCGATGAGAGGAGTAATCCGGTTCGGTAAAACGGGGAAATTGGCGCCCAAATTCATTGGTCTGTTTCCTATTCTGGAACGGATCAGAACTCTCGCTTATAAGGTTAAATTGCCTGATTAATTGCCTGGAGTCCATGATGTATTTCATATATCTCAACTTCGAAAGCACGTTCATGATCCAGACTTGATCGTGGAAGAAGCAGCTCAACAGGATATTGAAATTACCCCTAAATTAGCTGTGAGACGAGAGCTGCTAAAGATCATCGGCAAAGAGACCAAAGAACTGAGGAACAAGAAGGTTCACTTAGTCAAAGTGCAATGGAGTGGAGATCCGCGAGATTGTACTTGGGAAACTGAGGAGAGCATTCAGAAAGCCTATCCCAGATGCCGAGCAGATATCTCTGATTGACTCCGGTGCAAGGTACATTTACCATACTTTGCATTACCAATTAGTTCACTACTCAGTTGTTATTTTCTTTCCATGGATGTGCACTTTTAATTCTATCGTCTGAATGATTTTAAAAGAATATTGAAATTGATCTGTATGATTTTTTTAAAAAAAAAAAGCTAAAAACAATTGGATTGATTGTTTGTGTTGTATGATAGTAAATTTGATTAATTGAATTATTGAAACAATAGTTAATTTAATCAACAATAGAATAATGGTAGAATTTATTCATTTAAATCACACATTGAACTGTTTAAAAATAGATAGAAATATATATACTTGTGCATTATATATGTTTGAACAGGTAAATGGATTAGCTGTTGAGTAAAGATTTTATTTGCGTGCCCGACAAATAGGTAAACCTTAATGAGTTGGATGCGAAATATTATTATATCAACTCCTGTGAATGCCATTGGATGCGGAGTGCTGGTTTTTCTGTGTGAAATAATAAACGTCGCCATAGGATAGTAACAATTAATTTTGAACTACATTACATGGCATACTTCTGAAGGTAGGCATACTTCATCATATACCACATAAGCATTTGGAGCTTGTGTGACGAGGGGGAAGATTTACCATACGAGCGAGAGGCTTGTATGGCGATGACTATATTTTACAGGTTGAAGTGATGACTGATATGGACTATTTAAATTGTAACGATTAAATTGCCAGATTAATAAAAACCCCACACGGGTCCGGAGTTGACAATAATCACGTCTCTCTAGTTATTAGATACGACACATGGACTATTTATTTCCCACACGGGATGAGGTGACGAGGATTTATCCTCTGGAGCATTTAAAATACACACTCCCTCAGGCTTTGACAGGGTGACGAGAATTTATTCTCTGGAGTTATTATCAATACACGCTCCCCTGTAAACACCAGAATATATCACTATAAATATGTGTATGCTTATTAGGATTTATTGGGTACCTAATACGGCCTAATAAATTTCCAAACCCCTCCCCGTACAAAGGAGGTTATGGCAAAAAAATTCGAAAATTCCGGGTGTTAGCCAAATTTTTGAAGAATTTGAAAATTCTCAGAAACTGAAAAGTTTGAGAATCGAAGCCAGATCGAACGTAGAGTTGATTAATCAAACCACTTTCGACTTTGTTCCTTTTCGGGGACGAAAAGTTTTAAGTGGGGGAGATTGTAACGACCCAGAAAATCTGAACCAATTTAAATTTTTTAAATTGGCTAAAATAATGGATTTTAAATATTTAAAATAAATATTTTAAATAATAGCAATGAAAAGTGAGTTTGAATCGACGATTGAAAATGAATATAATTAATTCTAATTATTAACAAGGCCTGAAAAGGCGCTGCAGATTCAAAAATTGAATTCAAACTTTGTCGGACTGTACTAGGTGCGAAACAAAACTAATTTTAGTGAAACCAAAAATATTTAAATCTGCTAGTGAATACCTTTCTAACGAATCTGAAAAATCGAATTTTCATAGCGGAAAGCAAAAGTTATGGCCAAATGAATTTTCAAAAAGGTCGCTATGGAATTTATATAGCCCGGGAAATTGGCCATTTTGCATACGACCTCGGAATTCGACGAAACCACTTTTTTTGGATCCGGGATGTGAAGTTATTGCTAGGTTTCAAATTTCATAATTTTTGAAGCTAGTATGTGAGCGTGGCAAAGGAAAACGTGTTTTAGTCAAATACAGTTAAATTGGATCGACCAGAAATGGGCCTTCTTGCAAACGGTCTCAGAATTCGACAAAACTAGTTTTGTTGGGACCGTATCGTCAAAACATAGCCAGATTTATTTTTCTGGAATTTTTTGAATCAGTTTGTGGCCCTGGCAAATTGAAATGTACGTTCAAATCAAATATTGAATGTCATATATTTTAAATTGAATGGAAACTGACTGAAACAATCGAATGGGCCTATGAACCATATCCCATTGTGTTCAGAATGGGGGTAAAACGCTAGGGACGACAGTCGTTGGGTTTGGATTGGTGTTCGTGTGTGACAAAGGGTATTTTCGGATTTTTAAAAATATATTAATAAACAAAAAAGATCTGATTAGCCAATAAAAACCTTTCTCTCTCCCCGTAACAGCCGATTGACGGCGAAAACCACTCTCGCCGTTCCCATCCACTTTCCGACCAAACCAGGCAAAATTAGCCCCTCCTCCAGTTGAATATTTTGAAGAGCTAGAGAAGATCTTCAAATCCATATAGAGCTTGGATTTTTTCGTTGAGTATCGGGGGAGATCTCGGGCTCGAAAGTCGAGCCGTTCAAACCGCGCCGCCCCCTCCTCCTGCCGTCGAACTGGCCAACTCCCCCCGGTGCCTGAGCGCATCTCCTCCCCCTTCGACACTGCGTAGCCCGATCGTTCTATCGATTCACGGATTTCACGAAATCGCGTGACCTAGTTTTGAACATTTCAGAAAGGTATACGGCTATATATATTTTCAACAGTTTTAACACCTTTAAACCGTTGCAAACTTTGAAAAATCATATCTTTTTCGTTTCTTGACGAAATTCGATGAAACAGGAAACATCGTGACCATGTGGACGTCTTCTACATTTTAGAAGAGACCGCATATTTTTTTGAGCCTTCTGCTATTTTTGGTGGAGTGGAACCCAATGTGAGATTTCTAATTTATAAACGATATGGAAAACGACGATGTATAAATTATATAGTCGATGTATGAGTTATATAAGCGTTGTACACCTCTTGTATAAGCGTTGTATAAGTTGTACGTTCGATGTATAAGTTATATATGCGTTGTAAAAATTAAATATGTGTTGAAATAGATGTGAATTGCTATACATATATATATATATATACACACACGCCCCTCATCCACAAACCATGGACGATATTTATTGGTTGTGATTGGTGTGAAAATTGATTGATAGCGAATGGTTGATTGGGATTGTTTGCGGTTGATATTGATTGATTGTGGTTGAAAAATACCCATTTGTGGTTGAGAAATATTTGGTTGAAACCACATAGGATTAGTTTGTGGAAATGAAATAAATATATACAGGCCGCCTACGTGCGAACTAGATGCATGATCCCTATTGTCAAAAACCGCGAGGTTTTAAGGTAGAGCGAGGAGCCGTACTAGGGACGGTCCCGGTTTTAACTACCTTGCCGTTATGCTGCCGAAATTTTGAATAATATTCATGTGTTTGAATCATTTTCATTTGCTGAAACTATATTTATTCGTTGAATAGAAAACCTTCATGTGTTGAATCGATATTCATTCGTTGAATAGAAATTCATGTGTTGAATGGTGTTCGTGTTTTAAATATAAAAATCACATTTTTATCTATATATATAAACTATAGAAAACCTTCATGTGTTGAATCGATATTCATTCGTTGAATAGAAATTCATGTGTTGAATGGTGTTCGTGTTTTAAATATAAAAATCACATTTATATATATATATATATATATAAACTATATTTATTCGTTGAATAGAAAACCTTCATGTGTTGAATCGATATTCATTCGTTGATTAGAAATTCATGTGTTGAATGGTGTTCGTGTTTTAAATATAAAAATCACATTTTTTATCTATATATAGAAAACCTTCATGTGTTGAATCGATATTCATTTATTCAATATAAATTCATGTGTTGAATGGTATTCATATTTTGAAATAAATTGTTTTATAATAAAAATCACCTTTTTATCACCTATATAAACTATATAAAATAATAGTGTTTTGAAATGAATTGTTTTTACAATAAAAATCACATTTTTATTAAATACATGAATTGCTAAATATAGTGAAGTGTTGAAATAGAAGACAGTTAGATAAAAATATCATTTTTTATCAAATGTATGAAAAGAATATAGCTTTGAAATCGAAGAATCGATATGTATATATATATATATAGAATTAAAATATATCGAATAACGATGCTGCAGTTCGTATTTTGAAACCGTGATTTCAAACGATTATACCGAGAGATCCGACCATCGGATTTTCCTGAAATCGCAACCGTTGGGTTCGCCTTGGAAATATCTTTCCAACGGCACCAACTTTGTAAAAATCCGACGGTTGGATTGTCTGGAATGTTTAATTCAAATCTGAAGAAAAACAGCGCCAGAAATGATTATATATATATAAATATAATTATATTTAATCGAATAACGACGCTGCAGTTCGTATTTTGAAATCGAAACTTCAAACGATGATACCGGGAGATCCGACCGTCTAAATTTCCCGAAACTGGAACCGTTGGATTCGTTTTGAAAAGATCTTTCTAATGATGTAAATTTTGTGAAGATCCAACGGTTAGATTTTCAGATATGTGTAAATCAAATCTGAAGAAAAACAGCGCCACGGTCGCGCTATGGCCCGAAGCGTCGTTTTGAATATATTGGCTATTTTAAAATAAATAAAAATAGCGATAAATCATTATAAAATATTATAAACGATATGGATGTGATTTAGAAATTAACTGAAGGTTGGCTAAGTCGAATGGTTTCCTGGGTGTTGATCTGATGTTGGTTTCGGCCTTCGGGGTTAATATTTGGGAAATCATTCTCTTACTGATTGACGGTTAGTGACTGAAGAATTGAAATGATGTGTGTGTATGTTAGTGTTGCACTTGTTTATTATATACGTGAGTTGCTCAGAAAGACCGGGTTTATCCCATTCCGAATAACTGAATCGACAATAAGAAATCGAAGATGAAGACGGTGGTCAAAGACCGGAGATCTTCACCTCATTTGGATGGTAATCGAGGTCCTGATTGGGAGGCATCCCGAAATATGGATAATGAGTGGTGATCGTCCAGACATGCGAGGTATTTAGTGCCTCCGGTTTCGTTCAGACCCAGAACGGATTGTAAATGGACTGTGTGTCTAACATTGGATTTCATTCTGTGTTGATTGATCTCTGTTAAATATACATCTGTTTGGCGGCGGAGAATTTATTCTTTTGTTTAACGCCCTTCTCTGAAACGCACGAGCTCAGAGGTTGTATATCGATGGACATCAGTCGCATGGCATGAATTGCTAGTGTGGCATGCCCAAGAGGCAAATGATCAGGGCTTCTGTTGAAAAGCAAAGTCTTGTGGTGATGATCAAAGCACCGCCTGTGTGGCGTAGCTTTGTGTATAACGTGAAATCGCGAGCCTCACACCCGGTATGAAACAGAAACGGGAGAAAGGACCTCAGGGAGGACATGCGTTTCTTTCTAGTTAGAAGTGGCGTCAGTGGTTTTACATGCCCTGACGAGTTTGACTTATGTGGTTGTTGCTGTTGCGAGGTGCCTCGGTTAGATCGGACGATCCGGGTCCGATGGAGTCATTTGTTGGCTCGTTTACGCCCCATAGGGCGGGGAAACGCATTATTCAGGAATTTTAATCCACATCGGTGGACCGGCCCTGACGATCCAAGGGTCACTCGAGCTCTGATCCTGAGGGGCGGGCTAGAGCGTCTCAAATTCGGTAAGGACTATCTTTTGCCTTGGTTCATGGCGGAAATCCAATTTCCAAATATGACATCGTGCGATTTTGATTGTATATATATATGGCGACATGATATATGGTACCCATGCTGTCTATGATTGATAGTTATGATTCGAAATTGTTTTTGAAACATGTAAACACTAGTAATAATATCAATTGCTTTGTTTTATTCGTATCAACCATATTTTGGCCATTATAAGGTAAAACTCTATCCTCCGGTTTGTGTTGCATTGTGTGATGGGAACTGAGTCTTATAATGGCTTCATTTTTATAAAAAGCATCGCGATGTTTAAAAGAATGATTTGTTTTAAAGCACTGGCAATCCAATGGAGTAAACCCGTTCCACGAAAGTGGCGTGGTCCTGTGATTAGCCATATTTGAAATGTGTTGAGTAGATTTTTCATACCAGTCCCATGACTGACTCGTAGTTTGTTTCACTTTCAAACTCGGGTGCCCCTTTTTCTACACGGGCAGCCTTGTATTCAGGTTTAGCTGGTTCTTTCTGGATAGTTGGAGCTGAAGATGGATTCTATCATTTATCTCTTTTTATGATGTTCAGCTCCTATTGTACATTATGTTTGTTTTCCGCTGTAGACATATATGTATAGTTGAACTGTATTTGTACTAAGTATGATCCTGTATACTGTGTAAATCTGATGATTACTTTTATCCAGTATATTCTATTGTTCATTATCTGGTGTATTTATTTATTTCTGTTCTGCTATTATCTGTTTATGTGTTATATTCCAAGGATTACCCTTGCCACCGTCAGTACGGGGTTTGGGGTCGTCTCAAACTTCCACAAAAGTAGTGTGTACACTCTTGGTTTTAGTGAAGACTTACGCAGAAATTACGCTGAGCTTCTCAATTGCAATGAGGACAAGTTCTCGCTTAAGTTTCTGGGCATGTGCATTCGACAAAGAAGTTGATGAAGAAGGATTGGAAACACCTCATTGAAAAAGTGGATGTCAGACTTGCTATATGGAAAGGAAACTCACTTTTAAGAGCTAGAAGACTGGTGATGGTGAATTCGGTTCTCTCTTCTCTGCCTCCTTACTGGCTTTCATTCTTCAAATGTCCTAGTTCGGTAATTGATAAAATAGATACACTTCGAAGAAATTTCTTTTGGACTGGGGACAAGGAGACCAGTAAACTTAGTTGCCTTGTAAGTTGGAATCATGTTTGTAAATCTAAAGATCAGGGAGGATTGGGTGTACTTAACTTGAAAAACATGAACTCTTCGCTACTTTGCAAATGGTTGTGGGTTATGATAAGTGGCAGACTAATTTTTTTGGAAGGAATGGATCATCAACACATGTTATGATGGTAGATTTGATTGGAATCGTGATGCATCCCATTGCTCTGCTTCTTAGCGAGGAGTTATGAGCAATTCACATTGGATCAAGATTGGCACACAAGTTGTTCTAAGAAGTGGTGTTCATTTTGGTATGATTGCTAGCTGCTTCCTGTACCTTTGAAGGACGAATTTGAGGACTTGTTTGGGATTGCATGTAGCAGATTTTCCACTATTGGAGAATTGTACAATCTGGAGGCTACCAGATTTAAATGGAGACTATCATTTTGCAGAATTGTTACCGGAAATGGTCTACATCAGTTGTGATAGTTGTTCAAGATACTAGAAGATGTTCACTTGAATGATGAAAACAATGAGTTTGTTTGGAGATTGGAAGGAGAGAAGAACGGTTTTCGTGTTGGAGGCTTGTATAAGACAATGAACTTCGCTGGCAGACAATGGTTGTGTTTTGATTACATATGGAGCTTTATGACAGTCCCTGTTAAAGTTAAAATTCATATGTAGATTGTAACGCATAGGAGGTTGAACACTACATGCAGCTTGCATCGGAAAGGTTTATCTATAAGTGGTGGCTGTGTTTTATGTGGTGAAGACGAGGAAGATTACATTCATTTGTTTTGGCATTGTGACTTTGCTTTCTACGTGTGGATAAAATGCATGGTATAGCTCAATTTGGATCTGGAATGGGGGGTGCTCATCAAGGATCAGTTCAATTTTTGGCAATACAATTTTCCTTCTTTGGATAACATGCCTAATCTTCACTTATTTGTTTTGTTAAACTTTGCTTATACTTGGATGTTATGGCATGAACGTAACTGTACAAAATACAAATCACTGTGAGGAACGGCTAACAACACCAATTTCATCACTCAAAAGTACGTTTTCATGTGGGTAGGTAAAGAAAGCTAGAAATTTGTTGATACAATTACTGCCATCGTTCACGATAGAGTTCGCAGGTGGTCTGGTGATTAGCTTGCTTGATGTTGTGTTGAAGGGATGAGCAGTGCTGCCATACCTATTATATTTTGCTACGATGTTGTATTATGTCTATGCTATGTATTTTTGGGCGCACCGATGTGCTTTTTATGCTGTTGGTTTTTGTCGGTTAACGTATATATGATGTACATATACATATGATGTAATTATGGACTTGTATGATGATATATACGAAGGCGTGAATCGGATGATTCACTGCCTATTGCTTCAAAAAAAAAATTATTTGGCGATTGCATATGGAATTTGAAACCAAGTTGGTTATTGAAAATTTAAAGTAAAATAATGGAGTTAATGAATTGATTTGCAATCAATTAAAATTAGCTAAAAATATAATTGACTATTTTATTAACCGAGTAACTTCAAACTTGCATAGAAATTGTCGTTTGTCGTAAACCGAAAATGAATAAATTAATTTAGAATCAATTTGAATGAATGTGAATGTATGTTTGTGGTATATGGATTGAATATAAAAATATTGGTTCTAAATCATTATAATTAAATGAATGTGAGTATATAGGGTATGTAATATGAAAAAATGACATATATACTAAATTTGAACTTGTATTAGCATGTGCAACCTAAATATACATGATATGATATGTTGATGATGAATCCACGTATAACTACTTAAATGAATAAAAGTTATTGAAATTTCATATTATGAGACTTATGTGTTTAAATTAAGTAAGTACACATACCAAAGGATTGTTTATCTTGATTTTGGTTGCGAAAATTGCTTAAAAATTAAGAGAACTTGCTTGTTAATACTTTTATAAGGCACACCCACGCAAATATACAAAAATAAGATATATGAATTGCTTTCCGACCATGTAGGTCGATGTATACATTTTTATTTCTTTTTTCATATTGCCAAAGCTCCTCCATACAAGGGAGGCTCTATCAAAAATTTAGCGAGTTAGAAAAAATTTCAAATTTTTTTTCTAATTTTTGTAAGCTTAAGAGGATGATTTCTAAATTGGATACAATTTGAAGGATTTTGAATATGATTTAATTTCAAATATATCGAATTATCATAATACGAGAACAAGAAATAATTGAATTCTAGGTTAAAATGAATCGAAACGATTCTAATGATTTATATAAGTTCTATTTGAATTAGAACGATAATAATAATTTATTATCAATATATTTGAGTGTTTAAATCAATTTATATTTTATCGATTTAATTTAGCAAATGAAAGTAGCCAATTTTCAAATGACCTCGGATTTCAAGGAGACCAATTTTATATAACCCACAATGAGTAATTATTGTTAGATTTCAAGTTTCATGTCAATATGAGTTGTTATGTGAGCGTGCGCAATATAAACGTGTATCGATTAAAGGTTTTGAAATTAAAATAGAATTTTCACAAATAGTCTCGGAATTCGACGAAACTAGTTTCATCAAGTCTGGAATGTTAATCTATAGCAGGGCATCAATTTCATCACGATCAGATTTCGTATGTGATCGTACGAATTAAAAACGTGAAATGAAAGAAAAATAGTAGATATTAATATTATAAGATAAGCGTCGTTTTCAGAAAATCTGCACTGCATATTTTTATCCTTACCCAAATCCTTATCCGTCATTTTCAAAACCACGCAAAATCTCTTTAAAACATGGTGAAATCTTTGAAGATTTTTTTTTTAATCTCGGCAGATTCGTTCAAAATGTGTGGCTGAGCTAATAGAAAGCGAGACTTTACTTTATAAATTTCAGTTGCTTTCATCTTTCTTAAACTAGTTCCCTCATCATTCAATTCCGTCCCTCCTTTTATTTCATTCACAGTGAAATCCGCCTCTTCAAAAAAAATCAAAACAAATTGAAACCTCAATGAAATCATACGATTTCAAATTGTTTGCCCTCATATATGTGTATACTTTGAATTCGAGTACCTAGTTAAAGGCTCGGTCAAATTTGGGTTTGTTGTACTTTGCTCCAATGCGATTAGGGCTAGGGCATGGATGAGCTAAGCTGAGCTAGGATGGAAGTGGAGTTCACTGGTGAACTCAGGGTAGCGAGGCGGTCAGCTCGACATCGACGATGGGAGCTTCGACAGGTTGTGGTGCAAAGTGAACATAAACATCGAGGGGAAAAGCACCAGGTCGTGAATTATGTGTAGGATCAGACTTGTTGTTATAGCGATTATTAGATAGAGGAGGAGATTCTAAGTTGATTCATGGAGGTCGTAGTGGTGTTAATGGCCGAGGTGATGCAGGGCAAGCACTCAAAGTCACAACCAAGGGTGATGCTGACAGACGGGGTATGGGAGGAAGAAAGGGTTAGTGATAAAAGAAAAGGATATGTAGGTCAGATTCGAACAAAATGGTTAATGTTGAATTCGTATTATTGTCAACTATGCATTGGAATTTGGATTGGAATATATTACGATTAAAATCAAGGTGAGTAAATCTCCTTTAGAATTTATTACTTTTATAGTTAAAAATAAATTGTTGGGTGTCTGGATGGATTAATAAAATCATTATCAATTTTTTGCTATTATATATATAGTATATATAGGCGGGTAGTTGGATATTCCCGCATATTTTAGCGGATAAGACCCTATGCACCCCGCGTAATAGTGTATGGCCCTTTATACTGCGATATCCTTTCAGTGAAAGGGACTGGTAATATTTGTGTTAACTAACATCCTTGGATGCAGGGAAATAGGTTGGAGGGATCCAAATGGATTCCTCAAATTTTATATAGTTTTGATTTCATATATATATAATTTGTTGAATATTTTGTGATAGCTTAGTGTGTGATTGGATGTTAAAAAGCTCTGGCCCTAAATTTTGGTATTTAAATACCATAAAATATATTCGAATGGAAAAAGGAATTTTGAGATATATAAAAAATTCAAAAGGAAAATTTATTTTTCCAAGTAGAAGTGGAATTTCAAATGGGCCTAGAAATATATAAACTTAGTTAATGGACAAAACATGGAATTTAATTTATAAACGATGTTTATAAATAAAGTGAAATAATTATTATTGGATAATTTGGGCATATAAATTCCAACGTGAACAAAAAAATAAATTTGAGTCGATTCTAAAGGAAATGCGAATTTTATTCCGAGCTTTGGAATATAAATTGAATAAAGACGAATTTAAGGGATTTATAACTAAAAATCGACCATATCAAATTTTATTAAAGAAAATCAAAAAGGTTTTTAATTATTTAATAAAAAATATATTTTAAAAATTGATTATTTTAAGAAATTAAATTTTCAGTATTTAATGTATGAAGATAAAATTGTAATTTATATATATAAGTTTTGTAATAATATAATATTATCTTAAATTGGAATTTTCAAATGTAAAAGTTTTTGTAGAAATCAAATAGAAGGTCTTTTAGATTTTATAAAAAAATTTATGACATTTAAAATACTTGTAAGAGAGTTATTGTGTATTATAAGTAGAATGGAAGGGTAATGAAGAAAATTGTTTTATAAATGAAGTTTACAATTTTAACTAAACATACTATGGAAATTTGATGAGTGGAATTGTATTTGTTTATAAACCAGTATTTTATAAATAGATTTGAAATCAATATGAAGTTATAAACCAAATTATAGGTAATTTGAGCTGTAAATGAGTTTTGATAAAAGGTGAATTTATAATGGAATTTCATAAGTAAAAGAATTTTTACAAGTTTTATAAGAATAAATGGGAATTGGTAACATTCTTAGAAATGTAAAAATGGTTTGCTTTGTGGATTTTTAAGCAAAGAGAATTCATGAGAAATATACCTATGAATTTTGGTCAACAAGACACAATGGGAATTTTGCTTACTAAAGGAATTTTATAATGGAATTTTGTTAAATATAAAGTGGTTTATAAACAAGGTTTTATATTTGGGAAATCAAATTTATTTTTGATAATTTGATCTTGCAATGTTAGAAAGCAAAACGGATTCAAAAGTGGATAATTGGCTAGTTATTATTTTTGAAACGACATTTCAAAAGGAAGTTGAAATTTGTTTATGCAAAGGGTTTTTGAAATAAACTCAGTATCAAAAACATAGATTTCAACATTTATTGTTGTAATAGACGTTTTTCGAATAATAGAAAAGTATGGACGATAACACTTTTGTTATAGTAAATGATTTTGAAAAGGAAATAGTTCAAATTGAATAGGAGATTCAAATATATATGCTATATATGATGTTGATATTAGTGATATGTAATCTTGTCCATTTTGACCTTAAGAATTTTATTCGGTCAAAGTTTGAGAGGTAATTATACCTCAACTCAATTGATTTCATTGTTAATGAAGAAATAGAGGAGATTCGATATCGAAGATCAATGTTAATTATGGCTAGTTAAATATGTAGTATTTTGGGCTGTCGTAATGATGTTTACGCAACATTTTTTTTAACCTAAGTAAGTGTGGTTTGGAAGTATAATAACAAATATTTTCTAAGTATAGAAAATGAATGGGTTAGTGAAAGAGATTAAGTACATGGAAATATTTTCCAATGGTAATAACAAATATTTTCTAAATGTAGAAAATAATGGGATTTGTGAAATATGGAAATGTTTTCCAAGTATCGTGGGAGGCCAAAGACGTTTTGAAAAATATCTCGGTAAAAATATTAATAATGAAAAGAAAAGGGTTTAATTAATTAAATATCAATTAAAAAAGGAATATATGTTGCTTGATTGAATATTGGAATGAAAGATTGGTTCTTTGATAGTTAAATGACCGACCATCGAACTATTGGCCAATTTAATATTATCGTTGTCAGTACAGAGAAACTGGAATTAGATTTATTATCTGAAAACCACTCCATATAGACATAAGCATCGTTAATTTGATTATTGAAGATAATCGAAGACGGAGCAAAGTGCAAGGGTTATTTCTGTTTATCCTAGATAGAAATTGCCTAAGATGGATTAATAGGAAATAGTGTCTTCGATTTCGTTTAGTCAAAGAACGAACTTGTATGGTCGAATGTCTGATAGCTTATTTCCAATAATCACGTACGTTGATTTTACAAATACACAGAGAATAATGGCGGAGAAAGCAACTTCTTTAGCTTAACACCCAGAGTATGTTTATGCAAATCATTTAGTGATATGAGGATCAGACAATGAGGCATTCAAAATTGAATGTGATGTCTCAAAAAATAATCGTGACCTCAAGCCTCATAAATCGGAAAATGACTGAAATCGAGCAAGCAGCAGGGCTTTGTGGGTCATACCCATTAGGGTATACCATCACCTGATCTAGAGAAATTGATTGTCCCTTTTTGTATGCTTCAGAATGAATACAGTTGGACGACCAACAACCGTGGTGATGGTATATTTAGTACAGTCAAGTTGAATGAGTGGTCGGTTCTGTGTGGCTGGGTTGCAAGTTGTTCTTGTTGAACCTCAGTATTTTATCTCTAGAAGACATTGATCGGAAGGTGGTTTCATACCTAGTCATGTTATAAATCCAAACTTCAATATGATTCATATGTTTCTAGATGTAAACTAACTATTTAGAAATGTAAGATGCAAGTTTTTCGGCTATGTTCCTATTTTTTTGTGGATTGATAGACATTATTATAATACCAATGGATTTTGTAATAAAAGTGATTTGGTTATCATAAGGTAAAAACATGTGCCATGTTTATGTGTGGTCGTGTCATACGAGAGTTCCATTCTTTTAAATGATTTCTATAGTTAAACAAGTTGTTTGGAGTTTACTCACACCAGTCTCATGACTGACTCAGAGTTTATTTTGTTTTTTTTCCCTAAAACCTCTTGGGTCCCCAAATTTGTACGGACACTCAAGTAGTTCAGGTTCTTATGGATGTATTTGAAGAAGTTTAGAGTAGGAGGCTTCACCGTTAGTTTACTATTATTTATTTTCCCTTGTGTTATATATGATGTACTATGATGATTGGTATGTATATACAGTTACAGTTTTGTATCTTAAAAGTTGTTATATATTATATTTTATTCCACTCGATTATGTGATTCTGTGTATTGTTTTTTTCTTCTTCTATCTTATTTTCTTCTTTCACCCTAAAGATTCGTATTTTCTTGCAATTTAGGTTGGACTTATGAAATATTTAGTTGACTCAAAGTGTATGGATTAGCCTAAGACTTTGACCCATCCAATACATTCCAAATTTTGTACATGATCTGCCTAAGACTCCAAAATTGCACATAATAAGTTTTGGCTCCCCATGATCAGTCAAGATGAATCCGTACAGGTCCATAGGCTATGAACCAGTGCCGGTCCATATACTTAGTGTATTTTCTAACGAAAATTTCTAAGCATCATACTGATGTCCTCCAAAGCTCCTCCACCCAGTTATGTCTAGATACGATCATCTAAACCCCTGAATTGCTCTGTTCTTCGATTCTAAATCCTATGACACACAATTCAAAACAAATAAATCACGCATACCATGCAATTTAATCAATCAAACAGCAACTCATCCAATTTCAAACATGAACAATCATATGAATACATTCAAACATGATCCATATCAAAATAATCACAAATCTAGCATAATTTGATATAAAACACATGTAAAACATAATGGATATAGCGAATTTCACAATGTATGACCAAATTAGGTTATGCTAGGGCTACTATATCTGAATTAAACATGTATGATCCGGTTTTAGATTGAAATTAGCATATAAGGTGTTTAATTAACCTAATTAACGCATAATTTGTAGTAAGCATGTAAGAGATCTCAATCACTCACCAAAACCTAAATCCAAGGCGATATATATGAAACCAAATCTGTACAAAAAAGAGATAGTGAAGAAAACACTTGAATTTGATGCAAAATAGCGAGATCCAATCTTTCTTGATGTAGATCTTGCCTCTTAATGCAATATAAAATGATTAGTGAAAAAGAATTAAAGTTTAGAAGAATTAGGTTGAACCGGAGATTCAGAGACGCTCAACCTAATGTTTGGAATGAGGAGAAATACCCTAATTCTCTCCTCAAACCCCCTATTTATAATGTCAAATCATTAGATTAACGGGCTTATTAATCATCCCATTAGCTGGTGGTTAACCTGGCCAGCACAAACAAAAACTTAGAGCAACGATTTTTCCTAAATCATTGAGCCAGATCTTCAATGCGACCACTCTATAGAATAATTAACCACCATCCCAATCTAATGAGACCAATTACAACACCTGATTAAATCCCAAACAAAAGTTATAGCTAAAAGAGTAAGTCACAGGGGAAAAATGGTCACAAAAAGATTGGTAAAAAATCATGGGTATGTCTCACGTTCCTATGAACAACATATTAAAATTCGAGAATGATACGACCAACAAAGAATTAAATAAAATTATTTTATGGTCCTCCCTATGTAAAATACGTGTCGTTATATCGATGGTGAGCCATTACAGTACATGGCCATTTTGATTCAAATTGAGCTAGGGTAGCCCCCACGTGCTTACGATCTTCCTGATTACATATAGGGTTTGAACTTCGATCACATAGGCCCACGTTCTTCTTCTAGTAAAGTGCTTGTACTGCCTGCTTCATTTAGCTTACGCTATTTCAATACACCCAACCTCTAGTGTTTGACCTTCCTTCTCATTCATTTAGGGCATATGACATGCAGGGTCAGATCCTTGAGTAATCCCTGAAGTTTCCTGCATATGACGGTGTATTGGGTATGCCATCTGCTAGATTGTATCAGCCTCATCAGGTCCGTATGACTTTTAAATTTCATATTATTATTATATATTATATTCTCCATAAAGTATAATAGTTCTTGTGTACATCTCAGATTTCTCAATACATGTATTATGCATGTGAGCATGTAATGCTTCAATATACCTAGATTATGCAGCAGACTTATTAGACTGCATACCAGCGGCAACAAAATCAGTATGATGAGCATAAACATGCATTACAAACTCAGATTCAGTAGGAGAAAGCAAAATAGCTTCGTGATGATGATGACAATGACTCACTGGATAGTGATAGTAGTTCACATCATATTGTCTGGTTTATTTCATACAGTTTATTCGGTTCATCTTATGATGGTGTGGTAGATTTGTAATTTGTGTTTGTTTATTCTCCTCGTATGTGCATGTTTTCATGTACCATGTTATGTATGTGCACTATGTTATGTTGGTAGATTTGTGCATGTTTTGTTGTTTTTGATTGTATGAGTATGTATTTGTGTATGTAATTCATACAGTGTCACTTTATAGCTTTTGAATGACTGATAAAACTCTTTATATGGCTACAGTGACTTATCAATGATGGGTTGTCCTCTATTTTGTAAAGTTTCAAGAAAATATTATGGCAATATAAATCAATATCGCAAGGTTTTAATGAATTAATTAAATAAAATTATAGTCGTAATTGAATTAAATCGAGTCAGTTGCGAAGCCGTATTTTGTAATTTTCTTATTTGAAATGCAATCAATATGTAGGATCCAATTTATGTCGGAATTATATGAAACAAGGAGCTTCCGGATTTATTTGAATATAGTTTTTGATTAAAAGTGAAAAATCGTGATTTCATTTTGAATATTTTTTGTTAAGTCAAAATCAAATTTTCAAAAAAAATCGTGGTTCGGTAGTTTGTAAAAAAATTATTATAGCGAATGACATATCTAAAAATATGAAATATGAAGTTGTCCTGCTAATAACACATGGCTATAATGACCAACCAGTGATGGGTCGTCCTCTTTTTGTAAAGTTGCATGCAAATACTATGGCAAGATAAATCACTACTCACAATGTTTGAACGAATTAATTAAATTAAATCGATCCCGTCGCATAGTGGTAGTTCGTAATTTTCTTATTTGAAGTTCAAATCAATTTGTATTAAGTTAGAATTCTATGATACAAGAATCTTTCGGATCTATTTTATATAGGATTTAAATGAAAGTGAAATATCGTGATTTCATCATATAGATTTTGAGTTATGTCAAAATCAAATTTTCAAAAAAAAATGTGTGGTAGGTTAAAAACAAAACTATCTAATAATATGAAATATGAAGTTGCAGAAATACAAAATACATGATTATGTCATGATTCAGCTATTCAGTAGTACAATATTGAAGTACTAAACAAACTACATAGGTGAAAAACACATAAGGTCGCGAGGTGACAATTATTAATGCTTTCTCGGAGCTTAGATGCGTGGGCCAACTATATCGACGTTCATATGCGTATGACTAACGAATTCCATTCCGCATTATGATAGGTATTGCGAATCAAAAGAAGAATGAGTTGCTTGGAAAATATCTTCTTTTTAAATCTGCTCGATAATGTCGCGATAACGATTAGAAGTTATCATAAATAGCCCATAAATATTTTTAACTTTGAAATAAGACCGCCTCATTGCGTAGTCCAAATGATTATTGTAACCTTCAGTTTCCATGTTCCAAAACATTTCATGGCTTACAAGCATATATGTTTGTAGCATAATTTCGTGCCTGCGATCAAGATGTACACTTTCACAGTGTAAGAAGACCAGATAATGGTGAACATTTTACTTTAGAAATTTATTTTCAAATTAATGAAGACTGAAGATAATATTTCATAGTTGAATGAGTCCTTTCAAACAATATATGGATGGAGTCAAACATGTTATATTGTCATGTCGACTTCAATCACTATAGCCACGCGAGATTGTCTCCCACTGTTGCGTATATTGTTGATGTTGACAACTTGACATATTACATGGATTTAAGGCATGAGGTTTAGGTAAAACTTGTGAATGATCTAGACAACTCAGATCATCCTCTATTTTATAAAGTTTCAGTATAGCCATTTATACAGTGTGCCTTATGTACCGTCAAATGAGAATCTTTATTAGTGCGCAATTCTAGTGTGTAGTTATTGCAACATCTTTAGTAGTGCGCAGTGTGTATTATCATTTCAATCAGTACAATTGTCTGCTCAGTACGTATAGAAATACAAATTTGCTTTCGTAGACTTTACATATATAAATATGAACTATATTTTCTTTCTTGCTGATAATTATTTACTCAACAAACTCCTTCTTCCTTACGCCTTTGCATATTCACAGCAGTGTCGTCATGACCTTCATCCATTAGTTCTGACAATTGGTCAGTCCACAAACCATTAGATAATCCACGAGCCAATGAAGATTACCAAGGTAACACTACGAGGACGTCCGTTGTGAGTTCGTAGATCTTAACCAACTAAGACTTTTGGAGCCTGTTGAACCTCCATACGAAAAAGAGCTTGACTAGGTTTTAGTTGCTCAACCTCCATTTTAATAAGTGACAGAAAATTTTCAGTTTTCAACCTCTATATGAACAAGAGGTACACCAAGCTTCAGCAGTTCAACCTCCATATGATCAAAAGGCTAATTTGTACCAAGTTTGTTGCCACTGCGAATATACGATGGAGGTAGTCATAAGGGAAGATAGAGAAAACATTGGTCGTAGAATCGAGCTATGTCCATTTTGGTCGAATGATTGCAACTATTCAGAATGGGTGGACGATCGTTTATGTGGAAGGGGCATCACCTATGCAAATGAGTTAAAACAGAAGATAAGACGTCTCAGAAATGCTTTAGAAGCACTACAGATTCAGCGTAACGTGTAGTTTATTTATGTTGTATGTTTAATGGTTCTTATCAGTTTACTAAATTTGCAATTCTAAAATATTAATCCATTTATCATTTTATCCAAATAATTTATTCTTTAAGCAATGTAGGTAGAATTAAAAAAGAATATTGCGAACAAACAGTAACAACAGTGACTTTCTTTGCAAACAATCAGTGACCAAGAAAAGTAAACTCTGCAACGTAACCACAATGACTGACAGTAATCAGACATTACAGTCACGTTCTTTTCAGACAATCAGTGACCGACTTTGATTAGGCATTGTACCTATTGATCAATGATTGAGGAAAAAATTGTGCAACGTGGCTACAGTGATTGATTGTGACCAGATACCATAGCCACGTTATATACATACAATCATTGAAAATCATGCAACGTGCAGAGTTGGCATAACACTATGGATGTGGATGTGAAATTACACTTTGAATTCAAATGGGCTCTCCTTCTTAGGTAATAGTTGAAATTACTTAATGCTAATTTCCAACTTGTCATAAACGTACGTTGTTCTCTAAAAGCAAGGATGTGATTACAACCATGCAAAGATTTTTATAAAATATAGAGATGTGATCGATAAGACATATCTAATACATTTCCAAGCTTATACTGAAGATATTATATTTTTTGATGATAGCGGTGATGAGTTTGATGAAATGATGGAAAATCATTTTTGTCGTTAAAGGGAGCTAATAGCTTTGATTGTGCTATAAATTGGTCAATCCAATAGACAACATGGTGGATCAGTTGTCGGTCATCGTACAAAAACCATAGACATTTTTGGTACAATGAGAGACTTATGGAAGACTATTTTGTTCTTAATCCTACACACTCATATAGGGATTTCACAAAAAGATATTATATCCACCGGCCATTGTTTTTTAGAATCCTACATTATATCAAGCAATATGATAAATATTTTGTCTTCAAACCCAATGCATTTCGAACTCAGGGAATGACTGGTATTCAAAAAATGACCATTGCACTAAGAACGCTTGCATATGCTGGATCGGTAGACGCTCTCGATGAGAACTTGCATTTGGGGGAAAGCAAGGTACTAGAGTGTTTGAAGTATTTCTATCAAGCTATCGTGGACATTTACGGTGATCAATACTTACGCAAACCAAATAGGTCTGACATGGCAAGATTAATGAATATGCATGCTAGTAGTGGATATCCCGGAATGTTGGGTAGTATAGACTGTATGCATTAGGGGTGGAAGAATTATTCGATGGCATATTCTGGAGCTTATCGGGTAAGTCTCGTGGGTCTGCTATTATCCTAGAAGCCGTAGCATAATATGACTTATGGATATGACATGCTTTTTTGGAATGTCGGGTTCTAACAATGACCTTAACATAGTAGAACGTTCTAAGTTGTTTAATGATTTAGCAAATTGAAGATCTACTCTGTGTACGTTCACCCTGGATGGTAACATGTATGATCATGGATATTATCTTGGCGATGTATATAACCTAAATGGAGTACCATTGTGAAGACAATTTCCAACCCACAAAACAATAAATAATCAAAGTTTGTGCAATGAAAAAATGCCGGAGAAAAGACATTAAAAAATCATTTGGGGTTCTACAATCAAGATTTTCCATAGCCAGCATTCCATGTAGGCTTTAGTCACCAGAAAAAATGAAAAAATTAACGTACACTTGTGTTATTTTACATAATATGCTTTTTGAATATAAAGGAGACATGAAAGAAGATAACATTTACGAGGGTTCTTGAACATAACAAGATGTTTGGCGTAACGATACGATTGGAAGCGCACTAGAACTCGAGTTTATGTACAGAGCCAAATGTCATACCGTAATGTACAACTCCATCGAAGACTCAGAGATAATCTAATAGATCATCTTTGGAACTTTTCTGACATTTAGTGAAATTATATTGTTGTTGTTAACTTTGTTATTGTTAAGTATGGAGTTGTTACCTATTATATTTCCGTTTAAATGACGTAGTATTATTGTAGTCTTTTGTCAATGTTATGCAATTTCACTGGTTTCAGTTATACAATCACTAGCTATAGTTAATTCAAAGATACAATTGTTTTAGAAATACAGAAAATTTCATAATACAATACAACTACTAGAAATTCAAAATTATAATTGCTCTAGAAATACAAAAAAGTTCATAATACAATACAGCTACTAGTAATTCAAAGATACAATGGTTCTGGAAATACATAAATGATTAGTGTCCCTCTTTACATCTACGTCTCAGAATCTCTACCCCTCTAAGCTCTGTATACTCTCATTGTTCATCAGACATGTACAATGTATCCATGAACATAACCACGTTTTATCTCTTTTCGATTTCTAGTGAGAAGTTGATCCGTTCTTCACAATCTTTCTTGATGTTGAATTGTTCGATCTTCATTGCACGGTATACCTATATTTGTATCAAAGTATAAGTTTTTTAATATCTGCATGATCCACTCTAGCAACCTGCTTCTTTTTTGCTGCTTTGGTTCCCTGTGGCCTAACAAGATGATCTTCGGCAAGATTAGGGTTTAGACCCTCATCTGAAACCAAGACGTAGCTTCCGAACAATTCTCTAAGACTAGAGCTTTCTCTAACTTTAGCAGCTTTACCATGACTGTTGTTCGGTTGAACGTCTTGGACTGTTTTTTGAAATGATGATTTTCATTTAACATGCTCAACCAGCAAGTCATAAACATGGATGAATTGATAAGAATATGATACTGTTTTATTATCCAATTTTTAAATTTGTTTTAACAACTTGATTGCTACCATTCTCTAGAAAAATAATTAATGATAATTTAATTAGAAAAACATGAAAATAAATAAAAATATTTGCGTATTTAATAAATCTTACAAAATGCGCCTCATTTTTAAATCCCCCTAGGGTTCATCTGCTTTAACTTGAAAATTTTAGAATTGAATGTTTGCATTTGACGATTGATTTTTCCATGAAGACCTTTGATTGGAAGCATGTTTTTTTTTTTTTTTTTTTTACGATTGATGTTCTTGCGATTGTAGCAATTAGTACCTCTTCCCCATAAAGTCTCGCCACTTTGATTCGGTACATCGATTAGGATCGGTTGAGAATGAACACCAAACGTAGCAAAGATCATAGTCATCTACCTTAATCCAACTTTTGTTAGTAAATGTTCCGCTGTCAGAGTCGAAACGTTTTGTAAAGCAAATCCTTCAAAACTGCACCTTGCAGCATCAACGTCGAATTCGGAATACATTACTGAGGTGAGGTAATTGGGAACATAAATTTTGGAACTGGAAAAGAAAGGTGGTTGTGTGTATGTATGTGTGTGTGTGTCTATATATATAGACACACACACACACACGAGTGGAAACCCGTGCGATGCACGGAAGCATAGACTTTCGAGTGTTGTAATTTGCATTTATGAATAAGCGGTGAGAACATATCGTATAATAGGAAAAATATATAATGTAAGTGATATATGTATGTGTTAGGATTCTACTGTAGAAACTAAATTTTATAGCAAGAAGTAAATGATGCATGTATAGCGAGTAGGTACAGCTTGCACGTAGTATAAACAATGTCAAATTTTATGTATCTCTATTGGGTCGATGAAAAGATATATGTACGAAATAATGAATTAAACAACTATATATGTGTTAATCTGCATTGGTTGAACACAATAATGATAGAAACATGAGTACGGTCAACTGTCTCAACATAAAATCTATGTTGCATAGGCACTCAATCCAAATAATTAGACTTGTTTTTCATAGAAGTTCTGCTGCCATAGAATGTGTTATGAATATATCTATTTCATTATTGTTATTTTTCAAACTTGTTAAATTATGGGTTTCAATTAATTCTTTTTTTGGTTAACATCTTTTCAATATGAACACATGTAAACATTTAATATTCATTGATATTACAATAATTGGTGATAATTTTATAGGATGCTATTTGCACAAAATTTACTTCTCTACATTTGGTCCACCAAGATTTAAGTAGTATGTAATGTAAATTTAGTGTGTTGCTCTTTTGTAATATGTAACTGGATCTTCTTGCCTTAAATTACAATTGTCTATTGAATCAAAAATTGTAATACCATTTACTGTTCTGCTAAAAAAAAGCATTAACCAAAAATGAATTTGAAGTTGATTTGCAGGTAGCCAGTTACCCATGGGATTGAAATTGTTTCATACTAACTTAATGCTAAATTAACAAATCTTTTTATAGAAAACAATCCATAATTATGCCTAATTTTCACATTAGTTTCTTAAATGTGAATGCAATTACTTTACTATTGATCATTTAAAACTCCAAGAAATAACAAATATCATATGGAAATAAAATAAAGTTAAGGAGATTTAACATCAGGGAATGATGTGGTTAAGGAAATGTAATACAGTATTAGTAACATATAATTTAGTTGCATTTGGCTATAACAAAAGACAGTATTCTTTTATATAAATAATTGTAAAAGCAGTAAAAGTTACCTTCGATGGTACTCTTGCCAAAAAATTAATATATTCATGAATAATGTAATTTCATAATCGTTTTCAAAATGCTAACTAATGTACATTTTTATGAACTGAAGCTCTAAAAATATATTGATTATTGCAAGGATAAAAGGAAATGGTATGTTACCATAGAACAATGATATGTTAAGGAAACATGGTGAAATTAAGGGAAGCCAATCTTAAGAAATAATTTATTTAAGGAAATCTAACGCAAGGATATGTGATATAATATTCAAGATATAGTATACTATAATTTGCATTATGATAGTAGGAAGATGCAAGATTTTGAGTACAGGGAAGAATAATCAACTATTAATGTTATAAACCTTTTGTGCGGAAAATTACTATAGTTTGGCATTACCTGATTGAAGATAGAAAATTGAGTAATATAACTAAAATGATGCCGACAAATCACTATGGTAGCCGAATGAATTAAAAAATTCAATGGATACAGAGAAATATGCTAAATTTTCCATTGTCAGCTAGATTTGCTGAAACTTCAATAGTTATCTATCCTACACAACAAAAAAGAGCATAAAAACAGTGTTTATATGTATATTAGTTGTCTATTGCGTTTCTTACTTAAGCATATGGAAAATATGCAGCGTTTCTTTATATCATTCACTAAACATCAACTAAGTAAAATAATTTGGAAAACATTAACTTGAGGCAAGGAAAATATGATAAAGGATATCAAACTTTACTTTTTTTAACTCAAAGATGATTTGTATAATGAAGGATCAGCAATGCCAACTGTTAAAGATCTATGTGACCAAATTCAATTGTATATAATTGTTTCAATCACTAAATTCTAATATGGCCCATAAGATTCAAATCAAAATCAATAAAGAAAACTCACTGGTTATGCAGAAAAGATGCTTAGTTTGTCATGGTAAACCAATTTTCTTAAAACTTTGTCTATACTGCACCATAAAAAGATCATAAAATAAAAATTAAAACCCAACCCATATGATACACACAGCAAGCTTTCAGAATTAATCAAAACATTGGAATGATAAAGAGAATTTTACTCATATTAGAATGATGAAGAGAATTAATCACTAAATTAATCTGTATACGTGTATAGAAGGCATATAGGTTAGTACTCATATCAATACAACTTATTTGTCGTCGGACATTCAGACATAAACAATAGTAAAGATAATTTTACTCGTTCAATATCTGTTACATTTGGGCAGTCTCATTATTTCAATATCTAATTTGTTTATTCATTTTTTGCGATTCAAGAAAGTCTAATCCTGTTGAAGTGTAGAATAATAAGATGTTTATCATGTATTAAAAAATTGAGCTATGACAAAATATTTAAAATTACATGATATTAAGTATGTATTATTATGCATATAATAGATGTTTGGATATAATTGTTATGGATAACACTATTGTGTCAACTAATATACGAATTTGTTTACTGGTACCCACGTTTCTTCATAAATGGAATTTTGAATAATACCCATTTTTATAGAATAGTTTGGAAAGACTTTGAATGGAAATGTGACATGAAAAGGCATATTTATGTTGTAGATAAGCTGTAATATAACTACTGAATTAATTTTTTAATTGCAGGTAATATGTATTTTACCATGAATGTTTACATGATACATTTCTTTTAGTGTATGTGCTGCAAGCAGAAGTATACTTATTGAAATCATGCATATTTGATGTTTAATATTTAATTTTTCATGTTTTTTTTTTAACGTAAGGGTAGTTCAATATTAATAAGCAATGAGTTCACATAGTTTCTTTTTTTTATACCTTATAATAACGGATGCACTCTATAAATATGGAATTAACATTATGCCTTATTTGTTAACATTTTAGTCAAAAAGAGAAAAAAAGGTTAGATGAGAGCTGATTTTAGTGGGTCAAAAAGCCATGTCATATTATAATTTATGGTGTTATAGTTTTGCCGAATCATGCAATTATTTTACGTTAAAGTCAAATACAAATTACTGGCAACAATTTGTCACCATAAATACGAGTGTCCATAAGATTGCTTAATATAAAAATAGTGGGTAAGCAAATATGTCAACCAATATTTAATTTATTTCCTGGTATCCAAATCTCTTCCCATAGTGAAACAAATCACATATGAACAACAACAATTAAAGAACTTGGAAAATATAGTATGCTGAGGAGATGAGCAATGTATTAGAGAAACAATAA
Source organism: Allium sativum (assembly GCA_030737875.1). Classification (NCBI taxonomy): domain Eukaryota; kingdom Viridiplantae; phylum Streptophyta; class Magnoliopsida; order Asparagales; family Amaryllidaceae; genus Allium; species Allium sativum. Next base: position 717,396,367 of record CM060912.1, on the reverse strand, counting down.
AAAAAATCAAATTTTAGATTGCAGTCAAATAAAATGTAATCATGTCTACGATTGAGTAAATAGGCAGTTTCAACAATGGAAAGAAACCAAAACATGTAATTTTTTGTGTACAAAATATATGTTAACGTTGAATTTTTGTTTGTTCATTCCTTTTAACTACACAGTACAAAATTCCACAAATTCAAATAAATAAATAAAAGCTGAATTCGAGATAAAAATTACAAGAGAATGAACTGTGAAAGTGAATGTAACGAACCCAAATATCCAAAGCAATTGTCAGTTTATGTACATCAATCAAGGGTAATATATGTAAAAATGATTTGCATTTGCCAAGATCCAAAAAATAATAAATATAACAGATTTTTTTAGAGAATACGTGCTCAATCGTATTTCAGTCTAACAACTGATGCAAGGTATGACGATGGTAAAGATATGGTTCTTGTAACTACTGAAAGAAATCAATAAATCCCAATTTCCTAATTTCCAATGAATTAAACGATATCAATTTGCAGCTAATAAATGTTAAGAAAAATTAAATTACCAAACATATCAACAGGATATATTCAAATAAGCCGTAAACAATTTGAATTACCAAACATATCAACAGAATATATTCAAATAAGCCGTAAACGATATCAATTCGCAGCTAAAAAATGACATTAACCCATATTCATGTAGCAAACATACAATTTTGGAAACAATATAATCTCCATCCGCCCAAAGATTTCCGTAAATGATGAGATTATTAAATATTTTTGTTGCATGTCGTCGCGCATCGTGTACAGAGGACATAATCATCGTGTAAGATAAATGAATTGGTAAGCGGAAAAATGTTGAGCGGGAAGATTAGAATGCGTGAATTGGGTGGAGATGGGATTAAATGAGAAGAGAAAAGTTACTGATACGCGTGATAACTAAATATAAGGCAAATGCGGATGAGGTGGCAATCAAAATACCAGGGGATATGTTTAAATTAGGACGGTGGATTTGTTTTTGCGGGATTAAATCTGAACCACTCTTTATCATGTTGTTTGTCCAAAGGGAGAATTTTATTATATAGATAAGGAGCATTCCAGGGCACCCCTGTTAGCACTCATATCCGTCCGTGAGTTACGGCGATTCAAATCGAACGAGAATTTGTAGATGTTCAATCCACATATATTTAAGTACCTATCCAAAATTTGAGCTCGTTCCAACATCCGTAAGATTAAGCTAGTGGAAGGAGAGAGAAGTAGTGGAAGGAGACAGAAACAGAATGTGTGGTAGGAATCAGGAGGCATTTAGGGGTGCTGCACTGACACACACTCTATTTGAACACAAAATTAAGCAAAATAAATCTCAACCATAAGATTTTCTTTTGAATTTCACCTTTTATATAAAAAACAAATCCAATGATCTACAGTACACTTGATTTTACGTCCCAACAGCGTTCTGCTACACCACAGAGTACGCACAAGTTCGGTTTCTCCATTCACGCGCTCATTCTCTCCCTCCCTTTAAATCGAAACTTATGATCGATATTGAAATACAAAAGAGATGCTGCAAACATGAATGTTGTAGGACGCGCTTCTCTATATGAACATGCACACTACATATTAATTAAAACAGTTTGATCCTCTGACATATCAAATGCTTAATATTTATCTCTGAGACAAGCATATTCATTTGCTAAATGTAGACCATACAGAATCACTATAGTTTTTATTCCAGAATTACCTTGTAATTTTCTGATACAAGCAAAGGCATGATGTCATAACTTAGACAATAACTTAAAGGCACACACCACACACTGCTTATTTTCCAAAATTTAAAAGCTTTACAAAAAAAGGGTAGTACTAAGTTCTAACACGGGCCAATTTATAAATAAACTGTATATATATCAGAAGTTGTTCTGCTTCTAATGTCCAAAGGCAGATCTTGAGGCAGCAGTCTTCTTCCTAAGCCTTTCTGCAATCAGAAAAGCCAGCTCAAGCGACTGGGATGCATTCAACCTTGGATCACAGTGTGTGTGGTAGCGACTGTTCAAGTCATCAAAAGTGACCGTTTTGGTCCCTCCAACGCACTCCGTCACATTTTGACCTGTCATCTCTAGGTGGACGCCACCTGGGTGGCTGCCTTCCTCCTCATGCACATCGAAGAATGCCCTCAATTCAGCCTGTTCAATATTGCACGTAGAGATGAGATGATATGATGGTACATGCTAAATTATTTTAATGAATGAGATATGGAATTACCCGAATAGCATCAAAAGGTCGAGTTTTGAGGCCACACGGTGCCTTGATGGTGTTACCATGCATAGGATCGCTAACCCATGTAACAATCTGGCCTGCTCCACGTACCGCTCTTATCAGATGAGGTAGCTTCACTCTCATATTATCTGCCCCCATCCTTGTAATTATTGTTATTCTCCCAGGCTTATTATGTGGGTTCAAAATCTCTATCAATTTTGTCAGTTCACTTGGGTCCATCTTATCACTTACCTGTAACAGATAACTAGTTAAGTACTGATTAGTTCATGTAGACGTATATGCAAGAACGATTGTACCGGAACCCATGATTCGGTTGAAATAGGAATATGAGAATACCTTGATGCCTAAGGGGTTAGCTATACCACGAGCAAATTCAACATGGGCACCATCGAGCTGCCGAGTTCTTTCACCAATCCAAACCATATGAGCTGAGCAATCATAGTACAGGCCTGTTGTTGAATCCTCACGAGTTAGGGCTTGCTCATAAGGAAGAAGTAAACACTCGTGAGATGTCCAGAAATTCGTCGTTGTCATGATTGGGTGATCGACTGAGAGTCCAGTTGCAGCCATGAAACCTAGAGTGTCGTCAATACGGCGAGCCAGCTCTTGGTACCTATTTCAAACAGGGAGACCATATATTCAATCTTTGCGCAATGCCCAATAATGATAAAAAGTTGTTTGAAGCAAATCATCTAAATATGAAGAAAATACCTATGGCTGCTTTTTTCAAACAGTAAAATATAAAAATATTGATAACTTACCGAAAAAATTGAATTTGATTACCACATAACTTGTGGTCTTGGACAACGCACATGAAACCAAGGTATTAGGTTCGGCCAAAAGCACGAATTTCCAGCCATCTTCAGTTCCTCACTCAGTTCTGCCCGAAGGCGGGAAGGGATTAGGTCACGTTTGGGGTAAGGGCATGGATGGGCTGAACTATAATGGGCATGGGGATTCTAGTTTACCCCTTTATATGTTTAAATGAAAATGGTAGTTGATAATGAGCTTGGTACTTTATATTAGGGATAACCTATTTTTAATTTAGGTTTATTTAGCAAAACTAAATGTTCATCCATGTTTATTTAATAGTGTTGTATATTACATTATTTGCAATTTTCATCATTACTTTTTCATTAAACTATAGAAACCTGGTATCATGACCAAAACCAAAACTGACCAAAACTAATAAAATTTCAAATGATCGAAAACGAGTTCTCAAACCTGGCTTCGAACTTAAACTCTTAGATGGATACAGAACTTCACCTTAATTTATTTCATCTTGTGTGGATGAAAACGGAAGGAGGGGGGCAGGGAGGTTATGCTCGAAGGATATTTTGATACCCCTGAAGATTATAGTACAACATAACCCAAAACCATGAAAACAGGAGAAAATTACCGCCAGTGTCGGACCTACAATTTTGCTTGCCCTAGACAATATTTATTTAAAAAGTGAAGTAAAAATGGTGCAGAGAGAAAAATTAGCCAGTGAGAGTTAAACCCAGGCTGCTTGTGTTCTGAATGCAGGCTTAACAAGTCTACCACAGTACCAATTTTTGTTATTTGTTGCCCTTCCATATATGTAACTCAATATTTTTAAAAGCACATCAAACATTCCTGTTGCCCTCCCCCGCCATCTCCGGCGGCGTTTCCCTAGGCAAAGATCACCCTTGCCTATGCTTTGGGCTGGGCCTGATGACCGCACTGCATGATTCAGTTTTCAGCGCCCTTTTTTTTTTTTGGTTACTGATCATATTCCACTTCATTCTTGTTAGTACCATGGATGGTAATTTTGATGATAACAACCTCAAATAATGAATATTTTATATTTAACATATACTAATTATTATTCATATATACACATTGTATAGTTCAGAATAGATATTGCAGGATGCTATGCAGGTAATTGATAATCAAGACTGTTAAATCAGATTGCACTTATCTGATCTCCATTCAATTTCTATAAAATAATTTTCAAATATTTTTGTTTTCAAAAATCTATTTTTCAACATGATTTTAAACCAATTTAACTTTTTAAATTCTATTTACAAAAAGTTTGCAAATATCCTTTGTTTTCAAAATAGTCATTTCAAAGATTTTTCAAAAAGAATTTTTTTATAGTAGCTTTATTTTAAAATATTTTACACTTATTATTAGATTTTAATGTTTATACTTCACTTTACTATTATTATACTTTAACTTTATGTTTTGGTTTCACTACTTATACTTTTAAAGTAATTTTGATTTTATACTTACTTTAATAAGTATGCTTTGATTTTTAATTCGATACTTTTATTGTTTGATTTTATAAATAAATATATTTTGATATTATAATTTAGATTTAGATTTTATTTGAGATTTTAATTTTAAACTACACTTTTGGTTTTGTTTATTAAACTCAACAATTATGATTCAAAACTATTATAGTTGAATATTTAGATTTGGTTTTTTAATGGCCTTGCCAAAAAAAATTATATCTTTAATTTCATATAGGTTTCATATACTTTTTACTTAAATTCTTTTAAAATATTTTAAATAAATTTTCTAAGGATTTACAAATTTTGAATTATACGTTTATTACGATTAAATAAATTTACAAGGTTTCAAAACATCATATATATATATATATATATATATATATATAAAAGTTTATATTTTCAAAACAAACTAGTTTTAAATTTTAACTAAAACATGTCGACATAAGATTACCATACATGTCGCGACATATAACAGAAAATTTTCAAAATTTAAATTTAAAAGGATTTGTCTTTTTGTGATAAGTTATTTCTAACAGTCGTATCTCTTCACAACTATGAATATTCTTCTTCCAGAAACAAAAAAATAACTGTATTTCTTCACTTTCTTTGCTCCTATCTTGAAAATTTTAAACTTTGCAACCATATTTTGCCGATTTATCAATTGAATCAAGTTATTTCTTATTTGATTTGATTCTACATCAAACTCTCTTCATCACTTCCAAGATTAAAATACAAACCAGAGTTACAGGAGCAATTGTAATCAAGATTGAAAGATCCAAGTCTGCATTCATCGACAAACGACTCAAAATTCAATACGGATGTGACTATGTGGCTCTAAACCTAGTTGGATTATGATTGTACTCGTATAAAGCAATAAAGAGTGACTTTTTTGTCCGCAAAACAAGTTAAATGAGGATATGTGACGCGCAAATCAGATTCGCCTGTAGAGGTCTGAGTTCTGGAGGGTGTCCCATTGTGGCCTTAAATCAGAAAGTGTAATTGTTGATATTAATAAAGACCATACGCAGTGCAGAATTTGATGTAATGTAACTCCGAACCAGTATAAATTTTTTTGAATCATTCCTTCACTGTTGTTTACTTTCACTGCATTTTCACTTGCTTATTTGATTCTATGATCATTTTGTACATATATTCACAATCATAATCGAAAAGATTTTTAAAAGATTCACAAATTTAATAAATCAATATTCACCCTTCACCTCTAGTGTTAATCTAAAATTAAGATACTTAATCCGCATCACTTTCAATTTTGCCCTCTTTTCGTTATTTAAAATTTAATATCAAATTATGAAGTCACCAGAATTTGTATTGCTCTCCAATCAAATCAACCGCACTTCATCCATGATTGTTATAGTTTTTTTTTTTTTTTTTTTTTTTCAAAGGACAACCCCCAAAAATGGTTGTATATTTTGTTTTTTTAATTAAAAAAGGGCCCTAGTTTTCTAATAGCTATGCAGTTGAAGCCTATCAAAAATCCCCGTTATAGCGCAAAGCACTCTTCAACCGCTACGTTTTCCAACTTAGTCCCGATGAATGGTAAATCCGCTTTAACCTCCGCTATGTTCTGCTACGGCCGCTAAATCAAGACTTTTTAGCATCCGCTTTAGCAACATTAATATGAAAATGTTGATTTGACTTATTTTTCTTCAAACCAAATCAACAAAGTTAAGGCTCAATTTTAAAGCATAAGCACTCGATATAAGTTAAAAACATATTGTAGTCACCAAACATGCACTGCGTAAATAATGTATTCTTTAATTTTGTTATATATGATTAAACAATATTTCTTTTTTCTACATCGTGTGAGCATGAAAATAAGTTAACTTTAAACAGTTGATTTTGTACATAGCAATTAGCAAATATTTTCGCACCTTTGTTATTTTTTGTTGTCCCCTCGCTTTAGCCTCACTATACATTTTTGTACCTCCACCGCTAAGCGTTTTACCTGCACGGGCTAATAGTACTATAAAGCAGATTGAATTGAAATGAAAAAAAGAAAACCTCCATTTATAGCTCAATATTTTTTATTGAACTCATCTTCATAATAATGCTAGTGATTTTGTACGTATCATGTGTCATATGTGAAATGTTCGTTATTAACTATTAGCATGTTTAATTGATTATTGTGATGTGTACAATTATCGTTGCAACATCAAATTCATTGTAGCTCAATATGACCGCATTATATAAATATAAAACCACATACTGTTCTACTTATCATTGGTAAATTTGTCAATGAAACACAATGCTTATTTCGACCGTTATCATCCTCGGTTCATTATAAGCGCATGACAATTCCATGGAATGATTATGAGCATTATATATACCAAGGTTTGATAACTCCGTTTAGGTTCCGGTCATTTGACAATTTTGAAGTTTCGACCAATTTCTAATATTTCTGAAGTTCCAATTTCGGTAATTTTCTAACTTTTGTAAGCCGTCGGAGAATGGCTTTCTTCTCCTTTTTGGTATGACATTTTTTGTTCTAAAAAAAAATCATGCATTATGATATGTTGTAAACAAAATGCAAAACAAAGTCTTTATGTATAATAAAATTAGCATTGTTATTTACTTTTGTTTGATTTGTCATAATCATAGGTGTGAAAGGCACGTCATGGCATGCGGCGCGGCGCATTGCGGCGTTTGCGCCATTTTTGCTTGTGCGGCGCATATGAAAAGGCTCCCCAACTGGCGTGCGGCGCATAAATGACGCACGGTGCAAAATGGCGTGCCTTTTCTTTATTTAATGATTTTTTGTTTTTTGGCATTTCAAACTGTTATAACTACTACTACAAATACTCTTACCATCACTACAACCACCATCACTGCTACTATTACTATTATTATTTTAATAACATGAAATGTGAATAATTTCGTTAATGTTTTTACTTCAGTTATATGGAAACATAATTACATCATTATTATTTCCTATTCGATTATCATCAGCGAGTTAATAACTTTACAATTATGTAAGTGGTTGACTTTAGCATGCCAGCATTTAGAACTGATATATGTTTTATTATCCAACTTAGTTTAGATTTCTTTTAATATTGTCAGAAATACATAATGTAACGTATAAAAGATCATAAAATATTGCCTAGCATAGATGTAAAAGAAATGAATAGGACTGAGAACCCATGAATGATAAATCAAAAGAAGCATCTTTGGAGGAAGAGAAATCATTCTCAGAAAATAAACATTCAAGCAGCTCTAAAACATACCCTTGGATATTTTTTTTTTGCATATATATATATATATGAATATGTCCAATATCTTTGTACGATTTGTCTGTAACATAAAAATATTTCATGATTTGGCATTTGTTAAATACAATCGAGAATTAAAAAGGTATAATATTAGTGACACCGTTGATCCAATATCTTTGAATGATATTGATAATTGTAATGGATGGTTTACTGAAAATATGGATGATGCATCCGATGCTGAAGATGAGCTTGTATTTGACGATGATGACGACCTGACTTAGGGTGTTGCTCCTAGAGCAGCGAGAGTTGAGAGATTCAGATTTCTAGTTTATCATTAATGTGTATTATTATTTTTGATTTGAAAATTATTGTGCTTGAAATTTTATGCTTTTAAGTTTTTTTGTTTTTGTTAAAATCCATAAAAATCTTTGTTGCATATGTTTTAGCAAAAAATATTGATTTTTTGTTAAAATTTTAAACTAATTAAAAAAAATTAAACATGCGCAGTAAATTAAAAAGGCGTTCGCCATTTGCCGCACCATGCGCTAAGGCTCCAAAGAGGGTTTGCGTCTTTTTGCGCCGTGCGCCATTGATAACATTGGCCATAATATATGTGGAAGTTTGGACCTAAAGTTAAACACTCAATTTCAATTCAATATTACTTAAACAAGTAACTAAATCACACACAATCATTTAGCTGGCTTTCCTGATTAGGCCAACCCAAACCGGTCCAAAGTATCCGGAGACCTTGATTACTTCCATGCTGGCCTCATTTTGTTCCATAATATCATCGTTTTAGTCGTTGCTTCCATTTTATCTTCTAAAATTTCATTCGTCGCTTACTGTCAAAAAAACCAACACTTCTAAATTGCTCAATTTCAAATTTTGTTTGAAACTTCATATTTGGTTAAAGGTAGAGCGGCTATTAGGATTTAATCAATTTCAATCAAGCAAGGTAAGTTTCGATTTCACTTTTTTGTTTTAGTTTTTAAGATCCGATTACTTTTCATTCATAGGTTTCTCGTTTCTACCCCTTTTCTTTTTAGAAATACTACAAATATCCAAAAATAGGGGGTTTTTTTTAACCAACGTTGGCTGAAACAGAAACTTTGACTAAATTCCGACACTACTCTAGCCGGTACAGAGCCGAAACCACTGAAATTCTAGTGTGCCGACTGATACGTCAGATATATATCCCTACTTGTAAATATTAACACTCATAAAAGTTATTAAACTTTAGTTGTTTAATGGAAAACAAAAAAGAACAATTTTTAAGAAAACGGAAGTTGGAGCTTTTTCAAATTTTAAATGTCAACATAATTAATTATGATTGTTTTTCCCCCAAAAAAGGAGAGCTATGCAATGAATTATCACATTGTTGTTGTTTTTTCAAAAATAATCATAATAGACATTATTGAATTTCCGAACCAATTTGGCGGATTGATTTGGATTAGAGCTGTTATGGTAATGGTTATCGTTACCATTTAGCAAATATCGTTATCGCACCATTTTTACTGGTAAGCTGGAATTGCTTACCGTTACCGATCGACTGATATATTAATAATCTGGTAACCGCTACACTAGTAATGTAAATTACCATTTGTTCACCAATGTTTGTACCTTGACATATTTTTTTACGCAATGCATCTTTATTATACTGCATATGCAGTGTTAGCTAATAAAACACGTAACGAGAAATAAAAAAAGCGTATTTTGAATTATTTCATCAGACTATTCAACTAAATTTAATCATTTATTTGGTTTTAAATGCATGTAATGGAGCATATCAAATGAATAAACATATGTTTTAAATTGGCTGATAAAATTATCGTTACCGCTAGTATTGAGGAAACGTCATTGATAATTTACCGTAGAAATGGTAAATTTAGCTTTATTATACATATTTAACTAATATACCGATTTCAATGAAAAATGGTTAACGGTCGACTGATAATGGTATGATAATACTGTTACCATAACAGTCCTAGTTTGAATTGGTTAAAGAAAAAACATCAAATAATAACTTACATTATTTTCTAATGTTTGTAATTGAGATCGATTCCACTAGAATCAATCAAAAATCATTTTAAAATCTATATAAAAAAATGAAGACATATTGAATAGCAAGGAAAAAAAATACATATCATTGTAGAGCTAAAAAGACCGTATGAATTCTTCGAAAGATTGGGATATGCACATATTCACACACTCATATGTGTGTGCATAGGTATCAACTATCAAGTGCTCAAATTCATTTATATAGTTTTATGCATAAATAATAACGAATCATTAAGAGCGAACTCTATAAATGTAAGTTTATTTTGTACATATTTCAATTTTTGATCAATTGTTAATTTTTTGTATTGATCAAAAGTTAATAACAAAACAATAATAATTTACATCTTAATATTTACCCCAAAATCTTACACAGTTACACCTTAACGTTTTGAGGCTTATGCCTCGACCCTCGAGCAAAATAGTGTCTCATGTACATTTTTGGATTTCAAACTTTCATATGTACGTACGTACATACAAACAATATTCATATGTATATGTGTGCATATGTGTACGTATATGTGTACATAGATATAGCAACGATGGTGTTTAATTTTTAAATAGTGATCTTACCACTAGAGTTAGTGGTCCTTAACTATGATCATAGGTATCTTAGTTCAGAGTTATGGTTAAAGCGTTCATTGTATTATAGTTCACTAAACAATAAAGAATGTGTCCAAGGGCCAAACATACAAAAGTGTCCAAACTGATAGTCAAGCAACCATTTCGATGTCTAGGAGCAATTGTATCATAAGTTAATGTATCAAGATGGCTGCTTTTTTCAAATCGTAAGTGAAGTAAACATATCGATGGACGTATTTTGTATCTTCTTGTTTTAGGACACCCTTAAAATTAATATCCAGCTTCACCCTTGCTCCCACCTGTTTAATTACATTACTAACCATAGCAAAAGTGCAACTAAAATGCAATGATCCATTTTTATGGGGTACATGCATAGTGTGACTTCTCACTCAAATCAAGGTCAATCCTCAGAGCGTCTAGCTACAAAGCAAGGGCGCGACATCCCCTAGCCGTACTAGTATACTACGCGTTGAATACGTAAGGGTGCAGGGGGTGAGCGGGGGGCAGCGAGATTCGTACGGGGTGTGTCACGTGGCGTGTCACCGTATTTCAGCGATGGGACAGAAAGGGGGTGCGGGATCTTCGTTGTATTTCACCATATTTCAAGCCTCACAGAGCAAAGTCAACAACGAAAAATCAGAGAAAAGGAATTGCGCGATCAGCAGAAGAAGAAGAGAGCGAAATCAAAAAAGGATGCAGAATTGATTAACTTACCGTAATCGATCAGAATTATTTCCATTCGAGTGTTGTTCCCAGAGCGAAGTCGGCAATGTCAGCAAGCCTCGCAGAGGAGATCAACCAAATTCAAGAGCATATCAGAGCATCGACATCGCCAAGATCTTTAATTTCAACGCATGTGATTTTTTTCCCTTTTCCGCCTTTTGATTTTTCATTTTGCTCTTCTTTTTTTCGTTCCAACGGGTTACTTTGTTTGGGAATGTATTAAGGGAGGCTTTTAACCTACAGTTTAAGCAATTCGCATGGGTTTTGCGTTGATTTAAGTTGAGAATGTATTTTTGCCGTTTTCCATAATCCACGTTGCAGATGGCTTTAAGCTAGGATTAATTGGACTTAACATGTCATCTAACGTAAGTGGGCAAACATTGTAGCTTACTACTAAAATAAACGACATATGACATATATATATATATATAATATTTTAATATTTGTCGTATCCCTCCGCACCCGAATCCTCATATTTTTGAATTTGTCGAATTCCCGTATCCCCGTACCGTGCACCCGCACCAATGCTTCGTAGGCATCTAGTAAGTTCAGCTAACATTCTATTTTTATTTTATTTTTTACACTTTCAAGTGTTTCCTAATTCTTGCTTGTGCATTTTTAGAAGCTATAGAAATAGAGTATGCATAACAGTAAAAATGAAATAATAAGAGAACATGCATTTCTATTATTATGATTATTAAAATAACATCATGCAGAATTATCACAAACAATTATTATTCTTCGATGAACAAGTGCCAAAACTAATCTACTTACAACAATTTGAACCATTTATATTATCTATAAATAATAGTACAAAATAATTTTAGGAACAAATTTATCTAGAGGCAAAATAAATTCACCCAAATTCATCAATAAAAAACAAAATGAATTATCAACAGAAACTAAATGATTTATCTACAGAGACCAAAATTACCGACAAATGCTTATATCCAATTATTACCTATAGACAACAATCTATTAAATAATAGAATAGCAAAATCTTTTAAAGCTTTTTCCTTCATTCTAAAAGTTCTCTTTTCTCCTCGATTCTCTTTGGATATTTTATTTTTAAATTAGTTTATCACTTTACACTTATTTACTATTTCTCTCGCATTATTTTACTTCTTTTGCCATATAAATCTTGATACGGACATTTTAAAACACGATTATTTATTAATGGATAGCTCGTGACATTTTATATTCGAGTTCACATATTTAAATTAATTACAAAACCCAAAATTTAAGTAATTTAAATACGTTTAATTAACCAATTTTCTTTCAAATACTAAAGATGACAAAATTATGTTTTTTGGCTCCACATAATTACACTTCAAATTTTTGTAATCATTTAAGTCTCTCTCAATTCTTTTCTAATATTATACATTTAGTACTAAATTTTACAATTAAAGTTGTTGGTTTTTGAAATTGAAATGCTCTAACTTTTTCCTCTCAAAATTCATTTATCAGAGATGTTCAAAGCCAGTATTCATGAAATTTTTGAGGTGTAAATTATGGTGAATAGAATTAGAAATTAAGATGATATAACTTTGGTCTCGATATATGGAAATAATTCTTTATTTATATTTGTGCTCATAATGAAAATGGGCCCAGGGCCCAATGCCCAATGCATTGGTGGTTTAAACCCATCTATATCAAACTTGTATAGTAATTAAAATTTAGGACTTTAAGGGTAAATAGTAAGCCAAAACTTTTTTTGTTTCCACTCCAACGCGATTGCCAAAAAAAGTATGTTGTTCATTCAGGACCCACATAATGTTCAGAATTATCCATACAAAAGCTGTCATCGGATCATGTGGGTGAATTCAGTGATGCACGCCCTCTGTTCTTAGTAATTATATATCAAAATGCTCATATTTTTTTACAAATAATAATTGTTAAAAGTCTTTCATGTCGGTTAAGAAGTGGTTATGTATAGTATATCTTTATCCGAGTACGTGCATGCAAGCAAATTAATTTTATATTTTAGATACTATGGATGAAAATTTGCATAGATAACAATTCAATTTTAGTAACAAGAAGCTTACGTAACATTTGTTGTGCATTTTAGTATATCGGTTCTAACTATCTAAGCTGGTGGAGAATCAATGTATGCTTATTTTTTCAGAATTTAAGGCACCAAAATTTTCAGAATTTAAGGCACCAAGACCATTATATTTGGTGCCAAAATTTAATGCCTGCATTTTATATATTGGAAATTTGGATCTGCCTTCAAACTAAATTCCAGAAAAATCCTTCTCAAAATCAAATTTCACGAAATAGCCCAAATGCAAATATTTGCAATTTAATATGCACATTTTCACTGAAAACAACCGACAGAGGTTTTCCATAAAATCTATTTTTAACAGGGGCCAGATGTAGATTTTGAAACTTCAAATGAGTGTTCAAGAAAACCACTCTTTTATATAATATAACTTATCTCTTTATTAAGAAATTGACCTTATGTGCGACTCAAAATATATAGTATGAATAGACTAGTAGTATATACCTGTTACCCTGCTCACTGTTTTCTACAAAGTCAAGATTCCACTGAGACACCCTCTGCATGGTAGCATAACCTCCGGTTGAAAATGCACGAAGGAGATTAAGAGTAGACACAGACTGAGTATATGCACGGATCATACGCTGAGGATCCGGAATTCTGGATTTCTCATTAAACTCATCCCCATTGATGTTATCCCCTCTATAACTCGGTAGCTTCACACCATCTTTTTCCTCAAATGAAGCAGATCTTGGCTTTGCAAACTGACCCGCCATCCTGCCCACCTGTTAATGGATGAAAAGATTAAAGTTCTATACTCATATCTACAACTGGAAAAGATACTGAAGCAAATTTTTGCGTTCAACTGTCTTCACATTCATCATGGCTATGCCCAAGCTATATTAATGATTCTAACATTCATAAAAAATGTTAACATACTAATTTTAATATAGTAAATTTAAAAACAAAAAAGAACATCTCATGAGCGATCGGATGTGGACTCCACATGTAAGCTGTTAGAAGTTGTCATTGAATAAGTCTTGCTAAATAGGTCGACAAGTGCTGCAGTATACATGTTGCATACAAGTCTTATGTTTAGTTAGTTATTAGATCCTACTTTTATATTCTCCATGTAGACGTATCTGCCTACATGTTTAGGCCACCTGTTCAATGAATAAAGTAAATTAGTTTGCTTTATTTCATTATCCAGTTTTATTCTACACTAATTCCAACAAGTAGTATCGGAGCGAAGAGTTTGATCTTGGGTGGTATCTTCCGACGGTAGTAGCCACGATAAAAGGTTACTGACAGTCGGGCATCCTTAAACATTCATTTTTAATTTTTTTCTGGATTATTTAAAAAATAAATCTGGAGAAGTGTTCGGCATCGCTTGGCAATGAAATCCTAGTTCTCAAAGCTTCGGTCAACTTCTAGAATTGAAGGTTGTGGGATATGGCCGCTGTTCTAGTCAGATGAGGTGTTGTGATGTCTGCCAATCCGCATACAGGACGGAGATGGGCGAGGCATCACATGCAGTGAGGCGTATCTGGACCTGGGCTGTGGAGCCGGATCTGGAGTGGTCAAGGTCATTTGTGATAAGGGGTGGATCTCAGGTCATCGGATGTTGAAGCGTCGGTGTTAGTGATCTAGTGGCCCTTGAAGGGAGACGGTAATGGAGTGTTGCATGGATTTATATAAGCAACATGGAAGAACTAGCAGTCGAAGCAGCAATGTAGAGCAATTGAAGAGTGTATATTTTAGTGGTTGGCTTTGAACAATTCAAAGGATTAAAGCTTTAAGCAACTTCCTTCTCCCAATGGAGCAAGATGAAGATGTTACAGGTGTTATTGCTCAAATCATGATGAAATTTCAGCTGTGCTTGCTGCATCTATTAAGTCAAGTACCATGCCAGACGGAATTTCACCTGAAGAAGCATCATGCGTTAATTCATGCTTCACATATGATTTCAACTGAGGCAGCTTGACCGCTGCTCTTCTTGAGTCACTTGATCCACCAAATAATGTAAGCGAAGATGACGGAGAATATAATTCCAACATAGTTAAAGAAGAAAATGAAGAAGAAACCAAGGTAGAGGTATATGAAGTTGATCATGAAATATATGTAGACGTTGGTGATGAGAAAAATGAAATCTTTCTGAAGTTTCAGCAAGAAACTGAATGGTGAGATGTTATATTTATAGTATGGGATCTAGAGATTGATGATGGATTAGAGAATGAAGAAAAATATTTCATCAATCAGTTAAACTAGGCACTTCGGATGAAAAACTATCAAGGAGTAGGCTAGATTGACACAAAGAGGTGGACAATTTGGCTGCAAACATGGGGAATTCATCAAACCCTCTGTTGACTAAATCATTGGCTGCTAGAGCCAGAGTGATGGGAAATATTGTGAGGTGCTTCTACTTTAGTGAAGCTTTGCAAGTGCACTTGTTAGTGCTGCAAAGTTTTTCTTTCGTCTGCAGGCAGTTACCAAAGTCAAAGCTTGAATGTTATTATGTTTGGAATACTTGACTTGAGCAGCGTTCTTAATAAGAGATGTAAAAGAGAAAAAGAAAAACAGATGTTGCACCTGACGTAAAAGTGCACATTATGTGATAATCTAGATGGTTGTGTATTAAGATGTGTATGCACCATTAACTAAAGCTTAGAGAGATCCAGCCGCGTTGCTTTAGAATCATCAACTGAGGAGTAGCAAATAGGGAAAAAGGAATTGGTAAGTAAAGCAAGAGGTGAGAAAAGAAGAAGGTACATCAAAGCTAAAAAATTATGCTACAATGGTGTGTATTGATGGTGGTGCGAGAAGACGACGATGTTTATGACTTATGGTAGAGATAATATGGGCGATATGCATAGTATGGAAATTGTTTAGTACCCACGAGTGAAATAGGTGTGCCCTACCAAAGTGAAGCAGATGTGGTTTCATGTCGTCCAATCAGTAAGAAGGAAGAGCCACAGTTCTCACTTGTTGAACAGTCAAGCATGTGCAGTCTTATGCTTAGATATAAGACCCTGCTTTTATGTTCTCCATAAAGAAGTATATGCCTATGTATTTAGGCTATTTATTCAATTGAAAAGGTAAGTTAGTTTGCTTTGCTTCCCTTATCGAGTTTTATGCTTATATTATTTTCCAACATAAGCTGTTCTACTGTCAATACGGTTACTAACTCAGTTAGTAAGTGCTGTCATTTGCTTTTACAACATAATATGAACATCATTTCCAAAGCAGCAATGCTAATTCAACCGGCAGTAATCCCGGTGAAAAGCTCCGATGCAGAAACAAAAACTGGGACCCCCCTTATTTTCCTCCGAAATTTCAGCTGCCATTCTGTAATCTCCACCGTATATCCCAATCCCTCACCTCCCGTGAATTTCAAGAATCGGTCGTTGTAGCAGTATCCTTTCCAAAAACAAGTTGTCAATATACTACTGTACTGAAAAATTAAGAGTTCCTCCGTTTAAACACGGTGAGTATAAGCATCATATTTTCTTTCTAACTAACTAGGAAGCAATCACATCAAGATACAATCATCTATAGATCAGAAGGGACAACAATGGGAGGTTGTCATGCAACATTACAGGAGAAAAACTAAAATAATAAAGAGAACTGACTGCTTAAAGCCCTGAAATTCCATAGACAAACCTTGATAACAGGCACTTGTCCACCAAACATCATAACAACAGCCATCTGAATCAAAACCCGGAACGTGTCCCGAATATTATTGGCAGAAAACTCCTTGAAGCTCTCGGCGCAATCACCGCCCTGCAGCAAAAACGCGTTTCCCATCGCCGCATCGCCCAATTTCTCCTCCAACTTTCTGGCCTCACCAGCGAAGACGATTGGCGGGAAAGATTCGATGATCTTCAGCACGGTTTCCAGTTCATCTTTGTTAGGGTACGCTGGCTGTTGTTGCGCAGTTTTGAAAGTCCAGCTCGACGGGGCCCAATCTGATGATTTGGTAGCGGTGGACGAAGAGGACGAAGGTGTGGCGGAGACGGAGAAGGGTAGTTTGGGAAGAGGAGAAAGAGAGATAAGAGATTGATGGGTTTTGGGAGGAGAGAGAAAAGTTTTGGAAGGCATGGGGAAAGATAGGGAAGCCATTGCTGGCTGCATTCGAGTTTGCTCTCCCTTCACGAATATTTCCTTTTTCTGTACGCCTGTGCAGGAAAATGAGCTTTGTAAATTTTAGCGCTGACAGTAAAAGATGATCACATCCATTACCAAAGGCCGATCTATAGATTTGGAATCCATGGACTAACGATCAAACACAAGAGCATCAATAGATTCATGATTCAAGAGACACATTAGAAAAAAAAAAAAAAAAAAAAAAAAAAAAAAAAAACACAGTAACGATAGTTTAACTAGCATGTGTTTAAACTATAATCAATGTTTTTTTTTTTTTTTTTTTATGTATGTGTCTCTTGAATCTATTGTTCGTATTGTGTTTGATCGAAACCAATTTTTTTTAATGTCGATGAGACTGAGTCATCTCTTTGGGATTGTACACATTCTTATGGCATATTGCCGAGAGTTTAGTCTTTACTTTTCGTACATTGAGTGATCTTCATATCACTTTGATGTATTATTTATACTGTATTGAGATATATCATTGTATATGTATGCATGTCTCTATATACATGATATGTGTCTGTTATTGTTCTGTGATGAGATATTCATTTAGTTATAGTGTTCTGTTCTGATAGATCCATAGTTATCTATAGCTTTGTCTCAAGAATTTATTGAATACGTCTATCCACTTGAAGAAAAAAATATAAAATTTGTCGGCGTGTTCAGTAGATAGTTGTGACAAGGTTATAGTTAGTCGCTCCTAACCAGTCCTATTCTCCGCATTAGCAGATGGAATAACCACGTAATTCTCTTTATTAATGTGGGTATCGGGGGTGGGGTGTTACAGTTTTACTAAATCGTTTAATTCTCATTTTCATATGTCGAAATTCAGAAGAATAGACTAAAATATATTTTAAATAATTTTATATAGAAAATAGGACTTTTAAAAGATTTTTAATCAAATTATTTAGTATTCTAAAGTATTATATTAATAGATAATCTATTAAAATAGGGGGTTTTCTTTATAAAGCTTATATATGTTTCTTAAAATCATTTAAAAGTCCTATTTTCTATATAAAATTATTTAAAATATATTTTAGTCTATTCTTCTGAATTTCGACATATGAGAATGAGAATTAAACGATTTAGTACCAAACTGTAGCGCCCCATAAGTACATAATCTTTAAATAAGAGATATACACTTATAATTATGCCTCGTCTCATCGGCATATACTCAATCCCAACACAATTCAATATATTATAAAACTTATGTAATAGAAATTTCTTAATTATTATACCTCATCGTAAAAGAATTACCATAATCTATACCTCATTTCATCGGTATAATCATAAAAATGTCACAAATCTATATCAATTCAAAACCGAGCAATCTTGTATACTAATCCATCTATTAAATAACGGTACAAAAGAGAAATTTGACCTCCCTTCGTTCTTCTTAATTCTCTTCAGTTTCACATATTTTATTTTTAAAATCCTAATATATGTCATGTTACAACTAGTATTACCGTACAACGGTGGGGAAACCGACCATTAAAATATTTAATATGGAATATAAAATTATTAGCTAAAACATGTTTTAAAAGTAATTGAAAAAATGTAAATTCAATTACGCAACATTGTACATGTAAACCAACTTAAGACTAAGAATATTGTTGACATGCTTTTTGGTCAAAGCCGGCACACGTGATATCATTGATTAACAATACACTCAAATATTGGGAACATCGTCAAAAGACAAGAAGCGATTTGGCTGAAGTCGCATCACAATCATAAAGTGGTCAGGCACTCCTAACAGATGACCTCTTTTGGGCCCGAAAACATCAACTACAGAGCTTTGCACTGTAACTCTTGTAGCCCTCTGAATTAGCTTCAAGTAGAGCTTTCTTTTAGCTAAAACGGACTTACGGTTTGGAAGTTACGCCCGTTTCCGTGAACGCGCGCAGAACTGGAATAACTTGAACTTTGGAATTGACTTGACCTAACCGGAACGGATCGGATCAGAGGAGAACCGACCGGTATGAGATATCGCATAAACATGGCATCTTGATCACCCCACATCGGTTCGGATCGGAGAGGATACCCGATCCAACCCACCTTGCACCAGGAGCTCAGGATTGCACCATGTCTTCGATTGGAAGGCTCCGGTTCGGATCGGAGAAGGTCGAACCGAGCCGCCTGGAGGCTGCTCCTGCACACACATCAACTTTGACCTATTCTCTCAGCTTGTTTTGCTTCTACAAACATGGATCGAACTACACCTGTTTTCCCATGAATTACAGGAGACTTCCTCCACTTACTACGTCTTGGCAACGTATTGGATTCATGACACATGTCATTCATCCGCGAGACTCTCTACATCTATAAATACACGGGTTCAGGGACTTCTGGGGGAGCTTGGGCCATTCTAACTCCCGTCCTCCATTGAAAACAACACAAGGACATTGTTCTTCTCCTACATCAATCAAACACGAGGATTTCGTGTATAAAACCCCCTTCTTCATGAAAAATACAAGGATGTTGTATATAAATGAATCCTACGGACTGTAGGAAGGCATTGTGCTTGTAATTTCTTAGGATATAAGAAACTATAAAGTGGACGTAGGCTTGGTTTGAGCCGAACCACTATAAAAACCTCGTGTATTCCACGTTTTTACTGCTTTATCTGCATTCTGTAATCTGAGACTTGTGATTGTGAGGACTTCACACTGAATTTGGGTGTTAGTACCAAAATTTGGTCTAACATTTTGGCACGCCAGGTAGAGGGCACACAATATTGCTTCTTCTAGCTTTGAAGGAAACAGATAGCTTGGCCATTGGATCAATGGTGAAAAGAAAGAAGGACGGAACCTTCTCCCGAACTGAGGGTGCTGATGCTGAAGGCTCTAGAAACGAGAACAACCACGAGGCTTCCTCGCATGGAAATCTATCGGCATACTTAACTCGAGATGAGATGGATGGAGTTCTCGCTGAATTAAGAGACCAAATGGCAAGGCAAGATGATCTCATTCGGAAACAACAAGAAATGATGGACAAATTCTTTGCTTGGATGGAAGGAAGGCCGAGCAACAACACACAACCCGCTGAAAATGACGTTGCGTGGATCAGAACTACATTATAATTTGCCCCAGCAGGAGCAACAGATCGGATCGGTTCGGTACATCCGATCCGAACCGTGGTAGGCTCAAATCTGAATGAGCTCGGGGGCACTCTCCCTCAGCAACATGTGGCTCCGACACTCAACGTTTCGGATGGAAATGTGGCTAGGAACACAAGCCAACCTCGGTCAACATCTGCTCCTGTTCGAATAAGCTCCAGAGAACTGGATCTGAACCGACTCCAAGAAGGGACGCATCAAGCCAATGATCACGGTCCTGTCCGGATCGGGCGATACGAACCGGTTTGGTTTGGTTCCTCCGATCCGCAACCCAGGGGCATTTTTGATCCGCCCCATCCAGCTCGCCATGAACCCAACCGTTCTCCTACTTTCAACGCTGAGGGCACCAGCTCTGATCTTGGCAATTTGCAACAACTTTTCGAAGGCGACCGACTCGCTAATTTGATTGAACACCTCTCGAGAGGCCGCATTTACCAGAGTGATGTGGATGACGTCAATCACACTCCGTTCACACAAGAAATCAGAAATTCCTACAATCCCCAGAATTTCAAACTTCCAGTTCTGAAACCGTACAACGGCAGGACTGATCCTACCGTGCATCTGATGTGATACAAAAGGCATATGGAGGTTCAATCGGCATTGGAGAACGTTATGGCAAAATGTTATCCTCTTTTTCTGACTGATATAGCTGCTATGTGGATCCGGCAGCTGGAATCTGAATCGATCAACAACTGGAACATATTGGTCGATCGCTTTATTGAACAGTTTCGAGTCCACATCGCTCGACCTAAGAATGTCATGTCTCTCACTACAATCAAACAGAGGCCTAGAGAAACTTTGTGATCATTTTTGGAAAGATTCAATGTTGCAGAATCATCTGTTGATCGACCTGAACCATCGATGGTACTGATGGCAGCAGTATCCGGCATCTTGGACAACTCTGAATTCAAAGTATTCTTGCATTGAAACCCACCGCGAAACCTCGACGAATTCTACCTTGAAGCAGATAGATTTCCGCGTGAAGAAGATGCAACTTCCGAGAAAAGCGTTCTCGAGGTTAACATGCTTAAAGACGAAGAACTGTCTTATTCTGGAAAAGGCAAGGGAAAAGCTGCTGTCAAGAATGACTGCAACACTCATTCCCGGAGAGGTCCCAGATATGAAAAGTACACTGAACTCAGTTCAACTCTAACTGACATTTACATGGACATAAACGACGCTATCTCCTACCCAAAGCCACCCAGGAGGGAGCCATCACAAAGAGAACGTGATTTTGGAAAGCATTGCATATTCCATGATATGGATGGTCATGACACGAATGACTGCAGACATCTTCGTGATCTGATTGAGGAACAGGTTAGATGCGGAGAGCTAAAAAACCAACAGCGCCTGCATCCGCGCTGCCACTACCTGTTCCTCGGAGAGGGAATGACCTTGGATCGAGTTCTCGTGGGCTCATCATCAATTGATCTAGATTGGATTGCTTTGCATTTCCTGCATTTCTTAGGATTTTTAAGATATGTTTTTACTTTCTTTAGGTTTTCCGATTGGCTAAATCGGAGTACACACGTATGGGGTTAGGATTTAACTCCAAAGCGTGCTCTGGACTCGATGACAAACCAATCAGGATTTGGTTTTGTACTTTGAATTGAATAAAGAAGGACTTTCCGAGCATGGATTATGTTTGGCAAATTTAGATATCTTTTTAGGCTATGGCAGGATTATCAATTTCAATTAAAGTATGGCTTATACTTATCTCAAAACCCTAGGTATGGATTGTGCCTAGCGACAGACTGTCTTGTCAGGCTTTGGTAAGTATAGCTCTATCTCGGTATGAGTATGGATTGTACTCCACTGAATTTCTAAGTATGGATTATACTCAGGAACGACGAATGGTCTCGTTAAGACTTTGCAATGGAACTCAATAAAACTCGAGTATGCTTTATGCTCAGTTTGAACTTCCTGGTATGGCTTATTCCTGGAAGGTTAGGTCTCTCGCCAGGTTTTGGCAGGATGATTCGAATGTCCCTCGAGAATGGTTTATGCTCAATCGGACGCCCAATCACGGTTTATGCTCGAAAAAGTAATCAGTTTTATCAGGTTTTGACACACCTATTTGCTTTGTCTTCTTTGCAGGTATGGTTTATACTTGCAGCTCGTAGGCCCGGCATGGCCTTGGATCTCTTGGATTATCCAGAACACATCTTCCTTCAATCAGCAATTTGGGGGGGGGGGGCAAAATGTTGACACGCTTTTTGGTCAAAGCCGTCACACGTGATATCATTGATTAATAATATGTTCATGTATTGGGAACATCGTCAGAAGACAAGAAGCGATTTGGTTGAAGTTGCATCACAATCATAAAGTGGTCAGGAACTCCTAACAGATGACCTCTTTTGGGTCCGAAAACATTAAATACAGAGCTTTGCTATATAATCTTTGCAGCTCTCTAAATTAACTTCAAGTAGAGCTTTTGTTTGGCTAAAAAGGACTTACGGTTTGGAAGTTACGCCCGTTTCCGTGAACATGCGTAGAACCGGAATAACTTGGACTTTGGAATTAACTTGACCTAACCGGAACGGATCGGACTAACCGGGTCGGATCGGAGGAGAACCGACCGGTACGAGATATCGCATAAACATGGCATCTTGATCACCCTACATCGGATCGAAGAGGATACCTGATCCAACCCGCCTTGCACCAGGAGCTCAGGATTGCACCATGTCTTCGATTGGAAGGCTTCAGTTTGGATTGGACAAGGCCGAGCCGACCCGCCTGGAGGCTGCTCCTGCACACACATCGGCTTTGACCTATTCTCTCGGCTTGTTTTGCTCCTACAAACATGGACCGAACTACACCTGTTTTTCCACGAATTACAGGAGACTTCCTCCACTTACCCACTACGTCTTAGCAACGTATTGGATTCGTGACACATGTCATTCATCCGGGAGACTCTATACTTCTATAAATACACGGATTCAGGGACTTCCGGGGGACTCCCGGCCTCCATTGAAAACAACATAAGAACATTGTTCTTCTCCTACATCAATCAAAAACGAGGATTTCATGTATAAAACC
This sequence comes from Allium sativum, assembly GCA_030737875.1. NCBI lineage: Eukaryota > Viridiplantae > Streptophyta > Magnoliopsida > Asparagales > Amaryllidaceae > Allium > Allium sativum. Next base: position 717,372,974 of record CM060912.1, on the reverse strand, counting down.
CCCTTCTTCATGAAATATACAAGGATGTTGTATGTAAATGAATCCTACGGATTGTAGGAAGGCATTGTACTTGTAATTTCTTAGGATATAAGAAACTATAAAGTGGACGTAGGCTTGGTTTGAGCCGAACCACTATAAAAACCTTGTATGTTCCCTGTTTTTACTACTTTATCTACATTCTGTAATCTGAGACTTGTGATTATGAGGACTTCACACTGAATTTGGGTGTTAGTACCAAAATTTGGTCTAACAAATATGTTGTCAATGTATTGATTTGAATCAGTCACAAACACATATATACATGTAATATATTATGAGTGGACATGACTACTTATAACAGGTAAAGCAACTGACCAATTTTTGATTCATGTTTACAAACAACAAAATCCACTTTTGTTCATTTTCTCTTCACCTACATAGCACATTTATTTCATGTATATATAAGAATTGCGAAGGTCCATCTGTGAATAGATTGAATTTGCATGATTTTAATATCCAGAGTAAGCCAGTACAACATTAGAACAGAAGATTGCATTCCTCGTCATCATGGCAGTTCAAATATGTTGATTCATCCACATCTCCTTTGATCGTCGGTGCTTTCGGTCACCTACAACATTTGACATAGAGTAAATGAATACATATCGGCTATCATGTGCAACCATAAGTTAACATAGGTGGAAATAGTTCATCATTATTTTAGAAAAATCTAAGTTAAAGACTAGGTTTGTAACGGCCCAAGAGCCCAGAAAAATCGACACAAAAACACCATGCCGACTATTCAAGTCTCGAAAATACCGGATCGTTAATAGGAAGAAGTTAAAGGGTGGGATAAGAAATAAATAAATATTAGAGTAGAAGAAATAAGAAGAATAACCAACACAGGATCAGAGTCTCACATCGCAGCGGAACAAAATATATAATATAGAAATAAATCTTTATTGAGAGCTTGAAATAAAACTTACAGTGATTAGAGTACATTAACACATCTGGACAGTTATAATACTATGTCCTCATATACAACACACATCAGAATATAATATTAGAAATCATGCGTTTGGACTTCTCCAACTCGTCTCTGGACTTCACAGCATCCAATAACCTGAACCTGTAAAACTCGGTCTGACCCGAGCAATTCAAACGCCAGGATCAGTCTGGTGAACCAACGTGAGAAAACTCGCTAAGTTTAGCGATATCATCCAACTTGATTTTAAAAGTCAAAATCTTTTCGAAATAAAATAATAGTAAGACCAAATCCACACATAAATACATACGGTTTTTGCCTTACGATAACCCAAAACATTTTTGAAATCATATCTATTTTGATATTATAATAATGTCTAATAAAAGTAAATAGCAATCCAGCGGAACGCTTGCATCTCACGTTCTGCATACACAGTATACAATCAAAACTGCGGGCTCTTACTAGAGAATAGATTTCCTGACTAGGTATGGGAGCACCTTTCGACAATGCACCTCTGGAGATGAATACATTGGGGTTCAACAAGAACATTGTGACACCCTATGTCCGTTAATGTCACTCTTTAACGGAATGCATTAAGTTCCGGGAAGCATTATAGGTAAACAAAAATAGAACATCACAAGACATATATAAAATAGCAGCGGAAATTCAAAACTTTATTTTTCTAATAGAAAACATCGTGGTCTCAAAACCCAGTTACAATATCAGACTAAAATACTGGAATAATATACATCAAATAAAAGCATATGTCTTGCACTAAAAACCATCAGAGTACAGAAGTAAAAAGCCATAGTCCCCATAAGTAGCCATAAATAAGTAAACAAAAAGTCAAAGCGTTACATCAAAGCAAAATCCAAATCCAAGAAGAAACAGAAGAGAGAGTCCTAATCAAGCCTGAGCGTTCCTACCTTGAGAGCCTGGGGGGGAAGAAAGAGAGAGAGAAAAGGAAACAAAACGGGTCAGACATAAAGTTTGGCGAGTCTAGTTACTTTTAGCATATAAATAAGTAAAAGCATCATGACAGAAATAATTGGATGAGAGATAACAATATTATATAACAGGTATGAGGTGGATGGATAGGATAAACAGAATAAAGTATGCGTCTCAGTTACTTTCTCTGCACCTATACTAGTATACCGCATCAAGTGTTTTCCAATTACTTAACAGAAACAGAATGATCCCAATAGAAATAAAAATGGTAGACTTAGGTGTACTTCTAGTAATGGGTCTTACTCCAAATAGAATAACAGGTACCTAACTAGAAATAACGGGTGTTACCCAAACAGAAATAACAGGCATCTAAACAGGACTTGATGTACCCTAATTACTACCCTCGGCGATCGGCTCCCTACCACGTAAATACCTTGTGTCGGCCTCACAATAGGGTGTATTACTTCCTAAAGTGACAACCATCAGAAGGACACAGACCTATTTACAGGTGTTATAGCGACTTATTGGAGAATGGATTTCCTGGCAAGGTATGGGACCACCTTCCCGACAATGTACCCCTGGAGATGAATACATTGGGGGTTCAACAAGAACATCTTGCAACCCAGGCTAAACATGACCGGCCCCTCACTTCTCTTAAGAGTACCAAATGTATCATTATCACGGTTGGGGGCTAGCCAACCAAACTGATAGCGTATGTACAAAAATAAAAAGGGAAAACCGTAGGCCTTTGATTTCTCCAGATCCGGTAATGATATACCTTTTGATGGGTGCAACCCACATAGCCATGCGACCTGTAACGACCCAGAAATTTCGATGTTTAAAATATATAATTAATTAAGTTATAATCAGTGTCTATATTTGAAATTTTACTTAGAATTTATAAATCTAGTTTATTTCAAATTGATTTCGAATCAATCCGGGTAGGTATCGGTTCAATTTCGATATTTGAATCACAATGGTTTAGAAAAATTAAATGTTAATAACATCTTCAACTAATTAAATTTAAATTTTTTTAATATTGGAAGTGTCTCAACGCCGTTTTATTTCTTTTCTGGCGCGTTATTATTCAGCGTTTTCTATTCGATTTATTTAAATCAAATTTTTCATCGTTCGGAAATTTCAAGTTCCTGGCGTATAACGCATAAATACCGATTACGTAATATTTTCCGTTATTGCATAATTAGTTTAAAAATAGTTTAAATCGTCCGTGTTTGTAATGCTCGTGCGTTCATTCATTTATTTGGGCGTTATTCTAGAACGATCCCTTTTCTTCTTGTCCAAAAAAAACTATCACACCATTTGCATTTGCTACTTTTCTGAATTGGTTACAAAAAAGGGAATTTTTTATAAACAAACAAATTTGACTCACCCAATTTTCATGCCTTCTAGAACGGTTAAAGAAAAATGAGTATGTAAGGCAACAAAGAGATAAAGTTTGGCAGCGTGCTCCGTCCGTGACACTTTTCCTTTTAAAACAAACACCTCACCCCATTCTTCACGCAAACTCTCTGAGATTTTATTTATCGTTTTATCCACCTTCTCTCTTCTATTTATCTCAGCGTCTCCCTTTACAAAAACCAAACCGCTTTCCTCAAAAAAATTCTTACATGTTTCCTTATTTTCGCCGCTCCTTATCTCTTCACCGTCCATTTCTTTTTGGTTTATTTGAGTCCTACCACAAATTGTTTTCCCAAATCAAACTTTCCTCCCAGAAATTTTTACCCAAAAATCAATTTTAGTTTGCCGATCCTCTTTGAATCTTCCACCGGAAATCGCACCGAAGACCGTCACCAGCACTCGACGTCAAGCCTCTATCGTCCTTTGTTTCCTCCAGCGCCAGTCAGCTTTCCATCGTGAGTCGAGCACTGCGTCGCACTGAAGCTACTCCATTCACCGTCGTAGAAACTCAACTGTTAATGGACACCTGCACCTCGCTGCAACCAGAAGCTCGCGTGAAAATAACGAAGGAAGCAGCACCGTCATCTTCACTTGCTGCGCCAGTCATGGCCGAGTTCCGGTCTTCGTCGACAAATCGTAAGTTTTGCTTATGGTTAAACTAAATTTTAAGTCTTCAACTTCGGCTTACTTGGTGTATGATTAGTATGGGTTGTTTTACTATTTTCCTTTTGTCGGTTGCCAAGTTTGATTTCAGTTTTTGCTTTCCGAAATTTTGAACATACGTTTGCATCATATTTCAATTTTGGGTTGAACTTTGAATGCTTGAATATTCACGCATTGGTTGGGTATTTTATTAAGTTTGGAACCTTTTTAGTTCTACTTACATACCATTACCTTCCACCCTAGATTTAAAACATGTTAGGCCTGCCTCAGCGAGGTGAATCTAATATGAGTTGAGTCCTATTTAGGAAAACATTTTACCCTGAAACCCACTTCTCTGTAGACCGAGGTATGTGAGACATATATTTTTGTATGTATCGCACAACTCAGACCCTTGAGGAGTATGCCTCACGTCAGAAATCTTTTGTGTTGCTTTACCAAAAAATAAAAAAATAAAATAAAAATAATATATATGTAAATTATGTTGGAACCAGTTTTCAGTTGTTGATTAGATTATGTTGTCCTTATATATACTTGGTTGTACAAGTTATATAATGCATGTACCTATTTAAAAAAAACCAACTGGTTGCATACACGTTGAAACCGGATACACTTATGCTGTATTAATATGAGTTTCTTTAGTGTGTCTCCTCATATTTATAGAGTACATTATGTTTGGAAAAAAAATGTGAACCAATATTTTGTTGCATGCACAAAGAATTTTGAAGTATTAGTTTTTGTCTTAAACAGCCCATATGTATCACTGCATGGTAAAAACAAACCGCACCATGTTTTCATGACTTGCTATCAATGTCTGCATTTATACATGTTCTGATCTTTTATATAAGTTTCGGCTGTGCGTATGGTTAGTTTGACATTTGGGTACATGCATGCTGTCCTATTTAATTATCACATATGTTGTTGTATTACCCATATACGCGCATGGGATATAGATAGCTAACCTACCCTTTTATTTTGCTAAAAACTATTCTTACCTTGGATAGAAAAATCTGATTTCTTTTGTGCCAATTATAACATGTTCCCTTCCCAGTTGAGAATTGAAACCAATACCATTTATGAGTGCTACACCAGATTCATTATTCATTCCAAATTGATTTACCTTGGCATATTCATTTTACAGGACCAGTCATACGATTTGGGTTTCTCCACGCTAAGTTTCCACATGCATAGACTATGTCGGTATAGTTGAGTATGACCTTCCCTGTTATGTAGATAGGTTAGCCTGTTTAAAAGTATGAAAAAAGTTGGCATGTCTAGAATTTAGTGCTAGCAAACATGGATTGTGTAAATGAGTTTAGACATAGTTGATTCACTGTATACATAAACTAGACGCATGGATACATAGGTTAGTGGCAAGGAACAATTATTTTGGCCAACTATTATTTATAGCAATTATTCGGTAATTTATGGGTCATTGGTTTAGCATGAATTTTGATATGATCACCACCTAGCTGTTGTAGCACCTTTCTTGTATGTGCTTGCTATTCATCTGTTCCATGATCACACATCACGCATGGTGCCACTCACGTGAGCCGTTTTGCTTGTAGTATCCCATGTTGTTTCTTTATGTTGACATATATTTTGGCAAGTGTATCTTTATATATACTAAGTTCATTGCTTCACGCATGTTCTATAATCCATTTGGTATGTTAGTTGGCGTTGTCATGGTAATATACTTGAATCATTTTAAATTTGTTAGGATTAAAAAAATTATATTTACGTATTATTTGAAGTGTACTGACTTGAGATAAGTTTAATCCTAACTCGGGTGTTTTGTGTATTTTGCATGGAATGCTCGGGTCAGGTCCTAAGTGTTTTCCAGATTTAAAGATTTCAGCTCGCAAACTGGAGAGGAACGTGAAGACGCACATACACGCGCAAGGCTCGACTAAACAGTAAAGCTTTATTTTTAAAATCTATGTATACACTATATATTTCTTCCGATGTATAGTAGACATTTGTACAACTCTGATATTATTTATGTAAAAATTTATTCCACTATAATTATTCTACGTCGTGATATTGTGTGATTTATTCGGTTAAACCCGTTAAGCTAGATAACTATCTGTCTTTGTGAATGGTTCACGTTGGTTTAAATACTGACTTGAAACGGTAAAAAAGGCAGGTCGTTACAGTTGGTATCAAAGCTAGCTTTGACAAAGTTTAGCTTATTGGGTTTAAAAACTCATTAGAGATAGGGCAGCAATGCCTTAGAATGAGTGGAATCGTCACTAGAATCACCATAGAGAGAGCGTATTTTGAAAATATAGATTATTTTGAAATTATATAAATCAATTAACATGATTGTTTTTAAATTTAAATCATTTTCGAGATCCCTACTCCTTGAATCCGTTCATTTGACAGCTTTCTCCGATAATTGGGATAATGTAATTATATAACGAGTGAAACATATCTTAGCATGAATTTTTGTACTTAAACTCAATGATTAAATTATGTAGGAAAATCCTATTTATCCACCTTGTATATTCGAATGGCAAAGACCGAGGGGCAGAAGGCAGCACGTCGTGAACGAAGAATGCTTTCCCGTAAGGAAAGGGAAGAGGCCATCATAGAGCATGAAAGGTTAATTAAAGAAAACAAGGGCTCGGTCCCTACGATGGTGTCATTTGTTACAAATGCCATGAGAAAGGACATTATGCAGCCATGTGTAGGGGGAAACGAAAGAGAAGGGACGTTGTAACGACCCGCATTCTACGCATCGCAGGATCGTAGAATATTTCTTTCACATACGAAGTCGTATGGTCATGTAACTTTGGGAGACGACTATTGGAGTCATTTCCCATGTTCATGATTTTTGCCGATTTTTAAATGACCATTTTACCCCTAGCCGATATTGTTTTGGCCATAACTTTTGATTGGAAAGGAGTTTTGACCTGAAACTACTTCCATTGGCTTCGGATGATGGTTTACAATTCCGTAGAGTGGTCACATTAGCCAAACAGACTTACCGTTTGCGAGATATGGTTGAAACAAGTTTCAGATGGTGAAAAACAGCTTAATTGGGCTTAACCGGGTAATTAACAGCTAGGCCCAATGGGGAATTTCGGGATTAGGGTTATGAGGAGGCTGAAATCAGTTAGAGAACGAGCTTATTTTCATTTTTCAGCCGCCACTTTCATTCTTGAACCCTAACAATGGCCGCCAACATCTAGAAACATCCCCAAATCACTTTCTAATCAAGGATTAAGCTTAGCAACATCAAATCAAGGAAAAATAGCACCAAATCAATATTAGAGCTACTATTAGACATCAGTATTCACCCAAATCAGCGAGGTTTCAGTTCTGAAAATTTTATTTGTGGCCAAGGTGAGTGATTTGCATAGTTTTACACTAATTACGGTTAATTAAGGGTAATTAGTGAAGATTAGCGAATTTATACACTAATAAATTCTGGAAAAATATTTATAAATTCTAAAATAATGTTTTAGACCTCTGTTAGAAATTTGGCTTGATTTGATTAAGTTTTACTAATCATACCATTAGTTTTGCCTAAACATGCTTAAAGAAAAATATGGGCTTTTAGGTATATTTGATCCGTTTTGACATGTTAATTCATTGTTTTGGTGTTTGTGGTTAGTTTGCCATGTTGCTATGACTGTATGGTATGATTTGTGATTGATTAGAACTGATAGATTGGTCGAAAACGCCGTCGAATGGCGTAGAACACTCGCTGGAAAAGTTGCAGGGAATTGGTGCAGGTTTTCGGATCGGATCGGCTGGAGGGGCTCGGATCGGATGGTGGAATGGGCAGGGAAGTCGAACCGGATCGGAACTTTGCACTAAAGGAGACTTGGCGAGAAGGAAGGCCATTTGCTTAGAGTTGGAGTTGGGTAGGGGATCGGATCGGGAAGACCAAGAGGGGAACGGATCGGAAAGACCAAAGGGGGACCGGATCGGACTTATGAAGGGAAGGGGGATCAGATCGGGACATTTAGGAGGGAGCAACTACCGAACCGAACCAGGAGGCAATCACCGAACCGCACCCAGGCAGCGGGCATCCGAACCGAACCGAGCTAGAAGGGGAACATCCTAACCGAAGCGCACCCAGGAGCATACTAAGAAGTATTGGACCGAATCGAACCGACGAGGACACCCGAACCGAACCGATGTGGCATGAAGGACCCCATACACCGAACCGAACCGAATGACCAATTGTTTCTACTATCACGCGACGACTCTTCTGAAGACCAACTCCAATTCGATCAAAACCCGAGATGCAAAGGAAGTCCAAATGAGGAGCTTTGACTCAGGATCCAGTTGGGAACCAACGAGTGGGCTTCATGATTGGGCTTTGCTGCGGGACGTGTGCCAAGGGGCTGTCGATGTCTATGACTTTGGATCACTATGTATGGGAGGTACGTGGATGGATTCAGGGCCACAGTGGCCTAGGTACGACTAAAGGGCTACAGACCAATGAAGTGGGGTCATTTGTAAAGATTTGGTCATGACTCCATGTGGTAAGCTTGGTAGTAGCAGTAGTTGTACAAGTCGAACTCCGTCACTACTTCGAGGGATCTAGTGATTGACAGTGGTGGACATTGTATGCTTTACGCATTGAGGGAGAGTCGTGAGGATGGTTGCTATGCTTGATTTATTTGCCATCATTATGACATGCACACTCCCACCCCCGTATTCTTTACACCATTTGCTATGGCACCTTAGAGTATTGTACGGTATGTAGTGCTAACTCTTTGGTTGCAGGTCCACGTTCAGGTATGGTTTAGTATACCTGTTATTGTTCTGTTTAGCTGCTTATCGCTCATACCAGACTTTTTGTCTGACCCAGAGTTTTATGTCTCTTCTTATTACTCTGGGTGCTCTCACGAGCAGACTAGAGACAGGTTAGCTGGTGATGCACGGGTAGGTGTATCGGAGACGAGCAGGAGGCTTCCACGTATGATACATATAGATATTCTCCCTGTGTTGTTGAAGATCACTGCTTGGGCATTAGTAGTGCATCTTAAACTTTAGCTTTCCTTTGCTATAGAGACAGTTTTAAAGTTGTAATAATGATGTTGGATAATAATCTGTATTTGGATTTCCGCTGCTATGTTGGTTTAGTTTTCATCTTATTTATTGTCTCGCCTGTTTTATGTCAAAGTCATGTTATTATTATACTTTGTTCCATGCGCTGTGAGACATTCTACAGGTTCCTTGTTAGTTTATTCCCTTCTTTCCTTTCTTTGACGACCGTTCCGTGCTAGTCGGGCATGTGTACAACGCACCTTTGGAGGAAATGCAGGCTGGTGCGGGGCGGGGCGTCACATTTGGTATCGGAGCGAGGTTGCGTAGTTAACTTAGGGAAGTCATCAGGGAGAGATAGTATACGTATATGAGAGCGCGTATTTGTGATTATTTTGGTTTTCAAAAGCTATATATATATACTATTAGTATAGCTAAGGATGAAGTCGCACTGCACTAACACCACAAAGAGGATGGTTAATCGTTTTCTCTTTACAGATTGAACAATGAGCCGATACGCAAGAGGTGCCGGTAGGGGAGCCAATAATGGGAATGTTGCTGACATGAGGATGATGTTTACTGACCTCATGAGGGAAATGCTTAGGGATGTGCAAAGGGCAGCTCCCAATGGTGGTAATGGTGGTGGTCCAATAGTGCAGGCGCCTAGGGCCGATTTCGCCAAGATGAACAAGGATTATACTAGTCTTGGTGGGAAGCCGTTCCACGGAACGGAATCGGCCACGGATGTTCAGGATTGGCTGGATAGCTGCGAACGTATCTTCGAAGACTTGGGTATCGAGGATGCGATGAAGAGAAGGCTAGCATCCCGTCAACTGCAAGGACGGGCAATGAATTGGTGGAATGCTATAAAGGCAACTACTCCTGAGGATCAGATTACTTGGGATCAGTTTAAGGTTTGCTTTAGCGAGAAGTTCATCCCAGCTGCCCAGAAGTCAGTGTTGTTTAAGAGATTCTTGGAACTAAAGCAGAATGGCAGAGCTGTCTCGGAGTATATTGCCGAATTCGACACTTTTTCGAAGTATTGATTATCTCTTATTGGTACTACTGAGAAGAAGAACGAGAAGTTCATAACTGGTTTGGATCAGTACTTGGGGGAAAGGCTTATTAACCACATCGATGAGACGTTTGAATCGATTATGGGGAAAGCATTGAGGTCAGAGAGCCTTTACCCTAATCCGAGGACTGAGGTTGCATCTGCAGAGGAGCCAAAACCACACGCAAGTGGTGGAGGTAAGAGTGGTTCTCAGAATAAGAGGAAGCAGAACCAGACTAAGGTTGGCCAGAAGAAAAAGAATAAGCAAGATGTTGAGTGCTTCAGCTGTGGTAAGAAGGGCCATTATGCTAGTAATTGTCGGGCCAAGCCTGCGAATAGGAAGTGCTTCAACTGTGGCCAAGTGGGACATCACAAGGACAAGTGTCCGCAACCCCCTAAAGAAAAGCAGATGGTGAAAGCATATGCTCTTAATGCTGTTCCTTCTTCGTCGAATGCCCCAACTGCGGCGGAGAAGGGAAAGAATGTTGTTATTCAAGGTATGCTTTCTGTTTATAATGTTCCTGTTAGAGTTTTGCTTGATACCGGAGCTTCCAGTTCTTTCATATCTAGTGACCTGGTAGATAGGTTGGGATTGGAGCCCGAGATTGTCGATAGACCTTTAGTAGTGACGAACCCGATTGGTGGTTCGACTAGCCTTAGCATGATTTGTCGTAATGTAGTCTTTTCGAGTCATGGATGCATGTTTGTTTATGATTGCTTTGTTTTGGGCTTTACTGGGTTTGGCATTATTTTGGGAGTAGATTGGCTCCAAAGATACGGGGTGGTGGTAGACCGTGAGGGCTTTTTGGTGATAGCTAGAGTGGATGATGGGCAGAGGGTAGTGTTTGGTGGTCTACCTAGTGATGGGGTAATGGCTAGTTTTTTAAATTCCCTCAACATCCCGCAAGGTGAGTTGTCAGGTTTGCCCGTGGTTGGCCAGTATCCGGACGTCTTCGAAGAAGTGACCGGGCTTCCACCACACTGAGAGATTGAGTTCCGTATCGATTTGATGAAAGATGCCAGACCTATAGTGATGCCACTTCGTCGCATGGCACCAAGGCAGCAGCGAGAGCTCGGGGTGCAAGTCAGCGATCTTTTGAAGAAGGGATTTATTAGAAGGAGTGTTTCTGAATGGGGAGCACCCGTTGTGTTTGCTACCAAGGCGGATGGTTCCCTTCGTTTGTGTGTAGACTACCGCGAGTTGAATAAAGTGACGAGGAAGAATAAGTATCCTCTACCGCGGATAGATGATTTGTTTGATCAGTTAAGTGGCGCGAGAGTATTCTCCCAGTTGGATCTCGCGACAGGTTTTCATCAGCTTAGAGTGGAAGCTGAGAGTATAGCTAAAACGGGATTTCGAATGCCATCTGGATTTTATGAGTGGTTGGTCATGCCATTCGGGCTGACCAATGCCCCAGCATATTTTGTGGATCTTATGAATAGGGTATTCAGAGATCAGCTGAATAAGTTTGTCCTTGTGTTCGTGTATGATATTTTGGTCTACTCGAGGATAGAGGAGGAACACAAGGAACATTTGGGGATAGTGATGGAGGTGTTGAGAAAACACCAATTGAAAGCAAAGTTTTCGAAGTGTCACTTCTGGAGGAGGGAAGTGAGGCTCTTGGGCCATGTTGTTTCAGAAAATGGTATCGCCGTGGATCCGACTAAAGTGGCTACGGTGCAAGATTGGCCTACGCCCAAGAATGCAACAGACATAAGAAGTTTCTTGGGGTTAGCTGGATATTATCGTAAGTTTATCCAAGGCTTCTCCAAGATAGCAGCACCGTTGACTCAGTTGACCAAGAAGAATCAAGCTTTTGTCTGGGACGAAAGGTGCGAGCATGCATTCAAGAGTCTAAAGGACAAGTTGACATGTGCAGCAGTGTTAGTCATTCCTAAGGGGAATGAAGAGATGATGGTATATACGGATGCATGTGGCACAGGGCTAGGTGCTGTATTGATGCAAGGAGGTAGAGTTGAAGCTTATGCAAGTCGACAATTGAAACCGCATGAGAGAAGATACCCTACCCATGATTTGGAATTGGCAGCAATCGTGTTTGTATTGAAGATGTGGAGACATTATCTCTTGGGAGAAAGATTCGAGTTGTTCACTGATCATAAGTCACTAAAGTATCTTTTCTCTCAGAAGGATCTAAATCTCCGTCAGCAAAGATGGTTAGAGTTCTTAGCTTCCTATGATTTTGAGATCGCATATACACCCGGAAAGGGCAATGCGGTAGCCGATGCCTTGAGTAGAAGACATGCCAGTTTAGGGGCTATGTTTCTAGAATGGGAGTAACTGGAGTACATCGTGGGGTATGATTTCAGACCAAAGTGCGAATTGGATCCAGAAATGTTAGCAAGTTTGACGATCAGACCCACTTTGATTGAGCGGATTGGTTCCAGTCAGAGAAACGATCCTAACCTATTAGAAATCATCTCAAAGTTAGAGATGGGAATCGACGGAGAGATGAACAAGTATGGGCTTGATCGAGACGGATGGCTTAGAAAGAATGGAAGACTTGTTGTACCCAATGTCAATGGATTGAAAGATGAAGTGCTTGGAGAATGTCATCACTCAAAACTGACTATACATCCCGGTGGTAACAAGATGTACCGAGACATGAAGCAGACCTACTACTGGGAAGGGATGAAAAGAGACGTTGGGAAGTTTATATCCAAATGCATCAATTGCCAGCTAGTTAAGGCCGAACAAAAGAAGCCTAGTGGTTTATTGCAACCATTAGAAATTCCAGAATGGAAATGGGAACAAGTCTCAATGAATTTCATTGATGGGTTACCAAGAACTAGGTCAGGCCATGATAGCATTTGGGTGATTGTGGACCGATTGACCAAGAGTGCAAGATTTATACCCGTCAAGTCAGATAGGACGGCAGCTAAGTTAGCGGAACTGTATATAAAGTGGGTAGTAAGATTTCATGGAATACCCAAAGGCATTGTGAGTGACCGAGATCCGTTGTTCACTAGTGGATTTTGGAAGAGCTTACAAGAGGCGTTAGGAACGGAATTACATCTCAGTACCGCGTATCGTCCTCAAACCGACGGTCAGACAGAGAGGGTGAATCGTGTATTAGAGGATCTCTTAAGAGCTTGTGTACTGGATTTTGGTGGATCATGGGATGACCATTTGCATCTAGTAGAGTTTGCATATAACAATAGCTATCAATCCAGTATCGGTATGGCTCCATTTGAAGCTTTGTACGGAAGACCATGCAACTCACCGTCATGTTGGTTAGAAACCGGTGAGAAGTATGTGCTTGGACCAGAAATAATAAGAGAAACCTCAGACAAGATTAAGACCGTCCGATAACGAATGAAGGTTGCCCAAGATAGGCAGAAGAGTTATGCCAATAAAAGGAGAAGAGATTTAAAATTCTCCATTGGCGACTTGGTGTTTGTCAAGATTTCTCCGTTGAAGAGCGTGATACGATTTGGCAGGAGAGGCAAGTTGGCACCAAGATTTGTTGGCCCATTCCCAGTTCTCGAACAAGTTGGGAATTTGGCGTATAGAGTTGACTTACCAGAGAAGATGGCGGGAGTTCACAACGTATTTCATGTTTCCCAGCTAAGGAAGTTCGTCCACGGCCCAGATGTGACAATTTCACCTGATCAGTTGGATGATGTCGAAGTTGAACCCGAGGCGGTTGGGAACCGCAGGCCTTTGCGTATTGCTGGGATCGATACGAAGCAACTTCGAAGGAAGGGGGTGAAATTAGTCAAAGTTCAGTGGGGGCGAGAACGAGAATGACTGTACTTGGGAGACAGAGGAGAGCATTAGGAAGACGTATCCAGAACTCTTTGTCTGGTAAGGTTTTCTTTACGATTTAGTCTTTCCGCATGCTAGGATAGGTTTGTTTGTTTGTTTTGCATGTTTGATTGTTGTATATGGCTGATAGGCATGCGGGACCCTTTGTGTGATTTGGTTAAGGAATTTCGGGGGCGAAATTTCTTAAGGGGGGGAGAATGTAACGACCCGCATTCTACGCATCGCAGGATCGTAGAATATTTATTTCTTTCACATACGAAGTCGTATGGTCATGTAACTTTGGGAGACGATTATTGGAGTCATTTCCCATGTTCATGATTTTTGCCGATTATTAAATGACCATTTTACCCCTAGCCAATACTGTTTTGGCCATAACTTTTGATTGGAAAGGAGTTTTGACCTGAAACCACTTCCATTGGCTCCGGATGATAGTTTACAATTCCGTAGAGTGGTCACATTAGCCAAACGGACTTACTGTTTGGGAGATATGGCTGAAACAAGTTTCAGATGGTGAAAAACAGCTTAATTGGGCTTAACCGGGTAATTAACAGCTAGGCCCAATGGGGAATTTCGGGATTAGGGTTATGAGGAGGCTGAAATTAGTTAGAGAACGATCTTATTTTTATTTTTCAGCCGCCACTTTCATTCTTGAACCCTAACAATGGCCGCCAACATCTAGAAGTATCCCCAAATCACTTTCTAATCAAGGATTAAGCTTAGCAACATCAAATCAAGGAGAAATAGCACCAAATCAGTATTAGAGCTACTATTAGACATCAGTATTCACCCAAATCAGCGAGGTTTCAGTTCTGAAAATTTTATTTGTGGCCAAGGTGAGTGATTTGCATAGTTTTACACTAATTACGGTTAATTAAGGGTAATTAGTGAAGATTAGCGAATTTATACACTAATAAATTCTGGCAAAATATTTATAAATTCTAAAATAATGTTTTAGACCTCTGTTAGAAATTTGGCTTGATTTGATTAAGTTTTACTAATCATACCATTAGTTTTGCCTAAACATGCTTAAGGGAAAATATGGGTTTTTGGGTATATTTGATCCGTTTTGACATGTTAATTCATTGTTTTGGTGTTTGTGGTTAGTTTGCTATGTTGCTATGACTGTATGGTATGATTTGTGATTGATTAGAACAGATAGAATGGTCGAAAACGTCGTCGAATGGCGTAGAACACTCGCTGGAAAAGTTGAAGGGAATTAGTGCAGGTTTTCGGATCGGATCGGCTGGAGGGGCTCGGATCGGATGGTGGACTGGGCTGGGAAGTCGAACTAGATCGGAACTTTGCACTAAAGGAGACTTTGCGAGAAGGAAGGCCATTTGCTTAGAGTTGGAGTTGGGTAGGGGATCGGATCGGGAAGACCAAGAGGGGAACGGATCGGAAGGACCAAAGGGGGACCGGATCGGACTTATGAAGGGAAGGGGGATCAGATCGGGACATTTAGGAGGGAGCAACCACCGAACCGAACCAGGAGGTAATCACCGAACGGCACCCAGGCAGAGGGCATCTGAACCGAACTGAGCTAGAAGGGGAACATCCTAACCGAAGCGCACCCAGGAGCATACTAAGAAGTATTGGACCGAACCGAACCGACGAGGACACCTGAACCGAACCGATGTGGCATGAAGGACCCCATACACCAAACCGAACCGAATGACCAATTGTTTCTACTATCACGCGACGACTCTTCTGAAGACCAACTCCAATTCGATCAAAACCCGAGATGCAAAGGAAGTCCAAATGAGGAGCTTTGACTCAGGATCCAGTTGGGAACCAACGAGTGGGCTTCATGATTGGGCTTTGCTGCGGGACGTATGCCAAGGGGCTGTCGATGTCTATGACTTTGGATCACTATGTATGGGAGGTACGTGGACGGATTCAGGGCCACAGTGGCCTAGGTACAACTAAAGGGCTATAAACCAATGAAGTGGGGTCATTTGTAAAGATTTGGTCATGACTCCATGCGGTAAGCTTGGTAGTAGCAGTAGTTGTACAAGTTGAACTCCGTCACTACTTCGATGGGTCTAGTGATTGACAGTGGTGGACATCGTATGCTTTACGCACCGAGGGAGAGACGTGAGGATGGTTGTTATGCTTGATTTGTTTGCCATCATTATGACATGCACACCCCCACCCCCGTATTCTTTACACCATTTGCTATGGCACCTTAGAGTATTGTACGGTATGTAGTGCTAACTCTTTGGTTGCAGGTCCAGGTTCAGGTATGGTTTAGTATACCTGTTATTGTTCTGTTTAGCTGCATATCGCTCATACCAGACTTTTTGTCTG
This sequence comes from Allium sativum, assembly GCA_030737875.1. Lineage (NCBI taxonomy): Eukaryota > Viridiplantae > Streptophyta > Magnoliopsida > Asparagales > Amaryllidaceae > Allium > Allium sativum. The sequence goes on along the minus strand of CM060912.1, from coordinate 717,356,834 downwards.
ACCCAGAGTTTTATGTCTCTTCTTATTTCTTTGGGTGTTCTCACGAGCAGACTAGAGACAGGTTAGCTGGTGATGCACGGGTAGCTGTATCGGAGACGAGCAGGAGGCTTCCACGTATGATACATATAGATATTCTCCCTGTGTTGTTGAAGATCGCTGCTTGGGCATTAGTAGTGCATCTTAAACTTTAGCTTTCCTTTGCTTTAGAGACAGTTTTAAAGTTGTAATAATGATGTTGGATAATAAGCTGTATTTGGATTTCCGCTGCTATGTTGGTTTAGTTTTCAGCTTATTTACTGTCTCGCCTGTTTTATGTCAAAGTTATGTTATTATTATACTTTGTTCCATGCGCTGTGAGACATTCTACAGGTTCCTTGTTAGTTCATTCCCTTCTTTCCTTTCTTTGACGACCGTTCCGTGCTAGTCGGGCATGTGTACAACGCACCTTTGGAGGAAATGCAGGTTGGTGCGGGGTGGGGCGTCACAGACATAGAGGTTGGGGGTGCTCGCTTTGAGATTATATGTTTTAAATGCCGGAAAGAAGGACATTTTCTTAGTCGTTGTCCTGAAGTGAAGCAAAAGAAACACGTTCCCCCTATGTCGACGGTCGAGTGATGGTTTTCTTCCATTATAAGTTGAGATGGCATATTGCTAGAAATTGCCCTAATAGAGAAAAAGAAAAATCGGTGACACATCCTACTCGAGAGATAAGCCCAGAAATGATTATGGAGGATGAGGAAGCTATTCGAGAAGTGAACTCCATATAGACTTAAATACCTTATTTTCTAAATTACTAGATTGTTGCTAACAAGAAGTTCTATTTGAGGCTTGTTTTTAATTATGTAGATTCTAAAACTTATTATGCATGAAATTTTTGATTTTATAATATCCAGCATTGGATAAACGATTTTCTATGTTCTGGTTTAGTAAACGAATCACTGGAAAAAAATGAAACTTGAGTATGTGATGATCTCCGAAAGGATTCGTAATGCAATTGTGACTATGAAATTTTAGTTCATAAATGTTGAAAATAATTTAAAAGGTTTAGGTGAAATACTCAAACAACTTAAATGATATTCAACTTGAAAAAAATTCGAGTGAAACCATATGTGATTTTAAAACCGAACCGATATTGAAATTGATAAATGGTAAGAACCTCTGAATTTCATAAGTGTCGAGATATAGAAGCATTCGAATTTATTTATAAAATGACTTATATAAGAATGAGGCTAATTCAAACTTATTGAAATGAAAGTTAATCGATCTGAAGAGAGCAGTGGTTATAGGTTACGCAACCTCTAACCATCTTATATATAACCTCTAACCATCTTATATATAATGGAAAAAATCGAGTGTAGTCTAATTGAACAATTAGTTAAACTTGAAATTTACTAAATTGAGTTTTAAGTTAAATTGAGTTTAACTTCGATATCGAAATCAACGTTTAGATGAGCTTGGAAATTTCGAATGGATTGATTCGGATTGGACTATTTCTTGAGATTAGTTTTATTTATTTTCAACTAATATATATGATTTACCACTATTTTATTTAGACTATATTTATCTATCTTATTTAAACTATTTTATACGATAATTTTTATGTTTAATTCAAATCCATTTTATATCAAGCTTATTATTTATTTGAACTATTATATACAAAGCTTATCCAAATTATTTAAACCTATTTTGCCAAACTTATTTAAACAATTTTACATGGAAACTTATCTAATTTATCTAAACCTATTTTACCAAAGCCCATTTGCTTTATTCAAATCCATTTTGTAGCGAGCTTACTATTTTACTTAAACTATTTTGTTTATAAATTAACTATTTTAGTGAAAGAAAAAAAGGATATATTTCTGATCCTAGCAATTTAAGTCCAAAATGACTAAATGTAAAGACCCAATTGAATGACGATATGGAGTATGTGTAATCCAAATCGAATGTGAAGCTTTGATAATGAATTGATTTATGAATATGAATTTGAATTTGCAATGATATTAAATATCTAAATTGATTGAGAAATAAAAACTAAATTGGTATTGAAATGAAAATTTTGAGACTCTTCAATTTTTGGATATTTGATATGGAAGTTTTTGAAACTTATATATATGAAAGATTTATATAAGAAGGATGAGTAATGCAAGAACTAGTGATTTGGATGGTAACTGATATGAGACGAAATCTTGTATAATGGAATTTATATAAGAATGATATGTTTGAAAACTTGATTTGGAAAGTAAGTCTTATGTAGAGTAAATTTTATATAAGCACGATACGTGCGGAGTGAAATGAAATACTATGTATACTATTATATGTTTTCAAATTAAAGATATGGAAAGCACCTTTCATCGAAAATCGCGATTCCTACTCGGTAGGTTTGCGTTGGAGCTCCACCTGATGGGAGTGCCCATCGGAAATAGGGGTCCTACTCAGTAGGGACACGTACGAAATCCCACTCGATGTGGTATTTTTATTTCTATATTCACTTGATATTTTCATAACGTAATTCGAGGGGTGAGATGCCTACGGTTATAAGTGATTCCACTAGGATAGTGGCACCGTTGAGTAACCGCGGTCTATGCAACAACCATGGCATAATTCGAGGGGTGTGATGCCTATAATTACAAGTGATTCCACTGGGATAGTGGCGTAACCACTGCGTAACTGCGATCCATAGGGGAATGTGTTTTCCATATCTATTTCAAAAGTTTTAAGTATTTTCACTAGAAGTTGAAATATGTATGTTAAGTACTTGAAGATTTTTAGTCATGCGTCTGATCAACGTAAGCCTAAATTCTGTAAGAACAAAAACAATCTTGTTAAGATTTCAAGTCATAAAAGTATTTTGACTTCAAATATGAAATTAATATCATGAAATTTTAATATTATATCACATCAACGTAATCAACTAAGAAAGAGGTTTTGAATTTTTTGCAGGTTCACAACTTTGAAATATATTAAAATACTAATTTTCATCTTGGAAAAGAAACGAACTAATGGAATAAACACATAGTTAAATGTAAATCATTCTATTCGCATAACAATTCTGATCCAGTTTGAATATACGATTTTGAATCTAAATAGAATTGTTTGCTTGATTCTCGATGACGAACACTGATAAGAGTTTTCGATATGAATCTAAGATTTTCTATCATAGTTTATTGCTATGCAAGGAGAATAGAAGTTTCTAATCAAGAAGTCAATTCAGAAGTCCACACTAGAGTGATCGGGTTAACTATACAAATTAGAAGTAAAATTTTATGTTTGAACAAGCAATCAAAGCAGATATGTGTATGAATGGTATATCATTTAATTACTAGTTCGTTATTTCGTTCCTTTTAAGGGACAAAAAGTTTTAAGTGAGGGAGATGGTAACGACTCGGAAATTTCGATGTTTAAAATATATAATTAATTAAGTATTTAATGTTTATAATCAATGTCTATATTTGAAATTTTACTTAGAATTTATAAATATAGTTTATTTCAAATTGATTTTGAATCAATCCGGGTAGGTATCAGTTCAATTTCGATATTTGAATCACAATGGTTTAGAAAAATTAAACGCTAATAACATCTTCAACTAATTAAATTTAAATTTGTTTAATATTGGAAGTGTCTCAACGCCGTTTTATTTCTTTTCTGGCGCGTTACTATTCAACGTTTCTGTTCAATTTATTTAAATCAAAATTTTCATCGTTTGGAAATTTCAAGTTCCCGTCATATAATGCGTAAATACCGATTACGTAATATTTTCCGTTATTGCATAATTAGTTTAAAATAGTTTAAATCGTCCATGTTTGTAACACTCGTGCGTTTATTCATTTATTTGGGCGTTATTCTAGAGCGATCCCTTTTCTTCTTGTCCAAGAAAAACTATCACACCGTTTGCATTTGCTACTTTTCTGAAAGGGTTACAAAAAATGCAATTTTGACAAACAAACAAATTTGACTCACCCAATTTGCATGCCTTCTAGAACGTCTAAAGAAAAATGTGTATGTAAGGAAACAAAGAGATAAAGTTTGGCAGTGTGCTCCGTCCGTGACACTTTCCCTTTTAAAACAAACACCTCACCCCATTCTTTACGCAAACACTTTGATATTTTATTTGTCGTTTTATCCACCTTCTCTCTTCTCTTTATCTCAGCGTCTCCCTTCACAAAAATCAAACCACTTTCCTCAAAAAATTCTTACACGTTTCCTTATTTTCGCCGCTCCTTATCTCTTCACCGTCCATTTCTTTTTGGTTTATTTGAGTCCTACCACAAATTGTTTTCCCAAATCAAACTTTCCTCCGATAAATTTTTACCCCAAAAATCAATTTTAGTTTGTCGATCCTCTTTGAATCTTCCACCGGAAATCGCACCGAAGACCGTCACCAACATTCGACGCCGAGCCTCTATCGTCCTCCGTCTCCTCCAGCGCCAGTCAGCCTTCTATCGTGAGTCGAGCACCGCGTCGCACAGAAGCCGCTCTGTTCACCATCGCAGAAACTTAACCGCTAATGGCCACCTACACCTCGCTGTAACTAGAAGCTCGCGTGGAAATAACAAAGGAAGCAGCGCCGTCATCTTCACTTGCTGCGCCAGTCATGGCCCAGTTCCGATCTCCGTCAACAAATCGTAAGTTTTGCTTACGATTAAACTAAATTTCAAGTCTTCAACTTCGGCTTACTCGGTGTATGATTAGTATGGGTTGTTTTGCTATTTTTCTTTTGTCGGTTGCCAAGTTTGATTTCAGTTTATGCTTTCCGGAGTTTTGAACATATGTTTGCATCATATTTCAATTTTGGGTTGAACTTTGAATGCTTGAATATTCACGCATTGGTTGGGTATTTTATAAGGTTGGAACCTTTTCAGTTCTACTTACATGCCATTACCTTCCACCCTAGATTTAAAACATGCTACGCCTGTCTCAATGAGGTGAATCTAATATGAGTTGAGATCTATTTAGGAAAACATTTTACCCTGAAACCCACTTCTTTGCAGACTGAGGTATGTGAGGCATATATTTTTGTATGTATCGCACAACTCAGACCATTGAGGAGTATGCCCCACATTAGAAATATTTTGTGATGCTTTAGTAAATATATATATATATAGGTGTGTGTGTGTATGTAAATTATGTTGGAACCAATTTTCAGTTGTTGATTAGATTATGTTGTCCTGATATATACTTGGGTGTATAAGTTATATAATTGTAACGTCCCGGAAAATCTGAACCAATTTAAATTTTTTAAATTGGCTAAAATAGTGGATTTTAAATATTTTAAATAAATATTTTAAATAATAGAAATGAAAAGTGAGTTTGAATCGACGTTTGAAAACGAACATAATTAATTCTAATTATAAACAGGGCCTGAAAAGGCGCTGCAGTTTCAAAAATTGAATTCAAAATTTGTCGGACTGTACCGGGTGCAAAACAAAACGGATTTGAGTGAAACCAAAAATATTTAAATATGTTAGTGAATACCTTTCTAACGAATCTGAAAAATCGAAGTTTCATAGCGGGAAGCAAAAGTAATGGCCAAATGAATTTTCAGAAAGGTCGCTATGGAATTTATATAGCCCGTGAAATTGGCCATTTTGCAAATGACCTCGGAATTCGACGACACCACTTTTGTTGGATCCGGGATGAGAAGTTATTGCTAGGTTTCAAATTTCATAATATTTGAAGCTAGTATGTGAGCGTGGCAAAGGAAAACGTGTTTTGGTCAATTACAGTTAAATTGGATCGACTAGAAATGGGCCTTTTTGCAAACGGTCTCAGAATTTGAAGAAACTAGTTTTGTTGGAACTGCATCGTCAAAACATAGCTAGATTTATTTTTCTGGAATTTTTCGAATTAGTTTGTGGCCCTGGCAAATTGAAATGTACGTTCAAATCGAATATTGAATGTTATATATTTTAATTTGAATGGAAACTGACTGAAGCAGTCGAATGGCCCTTCGAAACATATCCCATTGTGTTCGGAATGGGGGTAAAACGCTAGGGATGACAGTCGTTGGGTTTGGATTGGGGTTCGTGTGTGAAAGGGGTATTTTAGAGAATTTAAAAATTATAAAATAAAATAAAAACCCTGATTGGCCCATTCCCCATTCTCTCTCCCCGCTCCCTCTCTCCTCTCGACGGAAATCGTGCTCCTCCATTCCCGACCACTTTCCCACCGCCTCCATCCACGTCAGCCTCCGCCGCCACCAGGATTTGAGAGCCCTCCTCCTCCCCTTCAAATCCGACCAACCCCTGCCCTCTCTCTCCTCGCCAGTGTCGCGAACGACGCCCAGAAAGTCGTCAACTTGAGAGCGCCGCCGCCGCTTCCACAGGCCATCGATCAGGCCAAAACCCCCGGCGCCACGAAGCCCTTTCCACCCTCTTCGACGTCACACAACCTGATCGGGACGAAGTGCTACGGATTTCATGAATTTTTAAAACCTAGTTTTGAGCAATTTTGAAAGGTACGGCAGTGTAAATTTTGAAATGATTTTGACGCTTTTAAGTGTTGCAAAACTTTGAAAAATCATATCTTTTTCGTGTATTGACGAAATTCGATGAAACAGGAAACACCGGGACCGTGAGGACGTCTTCTACATTTTAGAAGAGACCGCATATTTTTCTGAGCCTTCTGCTATTTTTGGTGGAGTGGAACCCAATGTGAGATTTCTAATTTATAAACGATACGGAAAACGACGATGTATAAATTATATAGTCGATGTATGAGTTATATAAGTGTTGTACACCTCTTGTATAAGCGTTGTATAAATTGTACGTTCGATGTATAAGTTGTATATGCGTTGTAAAAATTATATATGTGTTGACATAGAAGTGAAATGCTATATATATATATATATATATATATATATATATATATATATATACGCCCCTCGTCCACAAACCTTGGACGATCTTTATTGGTTGTGATTGGTGTGAAAATTGATTGATAACGAATGGTTGATTGGAATTGTTTGTGGTTGATATTGATTGATTGTGGTTGAAAAATACCCGTTTGTGGTTGAGAAATATTTGGTTGAAACCACATAGGATTAGTTTGTGGAAATGAAATAAATATACATGCCGCTTGCGTGCGAACTAGATGCGTAATTCCCCATTGTCAAAAGCTGCGAGGCTTTAAGGTAGAGCGAGGAGCCGTACAAGGTACGATCCCGGTTTTAACTACCCTACCGTTATGCTGCCGAAATTTTGAATAATATTCATGTGTTAGAATTATTTTCATTTGTTGAAACTATATTTATTTGTTGAATAGAAAACCTTCATGTGTTGAATTAAAATTCATTCGTTGAATAGAATTCATGTGTTGAATGGCATTCGTGTTTTTAAATATAAAAATCACCTTTTTATCTATATATAAAAACTATAGAAAACCTTCATGTGTTGAATCGATATTCATTCGTTGAATCGAGATTCATGTGTTGAATGGTGTTCGTGTTTTAAATATAAAAATCACCTTTTTATCTATATATATAAACTATAGAAAACCTTCATGTGTTGAATCGATATTCATTCGTTGAATTGAGATTCATGTGTTGAATGGTGTTCGTGTTTTAAATATAAAAATCACCTTTTTATCGATATATATAAACTATAGAAAACCTTCATGTGTTGAATCGAAATTCATTCGTTGAACTGAAATTCATGTGTTGAATGGTATTCATATTTTGAAAGAAAGTGTTTTATAATAAAAATCCAATTTTTATCATCGATATGAACTATATAAAATAATCTTGTTTTGAAACAAATTGTCTTATAATAAAAATCCTATTTTTATCACCTATATGAAATATATAAAATAATCGAGTTTTGAAATAAATTGTTTTACATTAAAAATCACATTTTTATTATATACATGAATTGTTAAAAATAGTGAAGTATTGAAATATAAGACAGTTAGATAAAAATATCATTTTTATCAAATGTATGAAATTCATATGGTTTTGAAATCGATGAATCGATATATATAGAATTGAAATATATCGAAAAACGAAGCTGCAGTTCGTATTTTGAAACCGTGATTTCAAACGATTAGTACGGGAGATCCGACCATCGGATTTTCCTGAAATCGCAACCATTGGGTTCGCTTTGGAAATATCTTTCCAACGGCACCAACTTTGTAAAAATCCAACGGTTGGATTGTCTGGAATGTTTAATTCAAATTTGAAGAAAAACAGCGCCAGAATCGATTATATATATATATATATATATATATATATAATTATATTTAATCGAATAACGACGCTGCAGTTCGTATTTTGAAATCGAAACTTCAAACGATTATACCGGGAGATCCGACCGTCGGATTTTCCCGAAACTGGAACCGTTGGATTTGTTTTGAAAAGATCTTTCTAATGATGTAAATTTTGTGAAGATCCAACGATTAGATTTTCAGATATGTGTAAATCAAATCTAAAGAAAAACAGCGCCACGGCCGCGTTATGGCCTGAAGCGTCATTTTGAATAAATTGGCTATTTTAAAATAAATAAAAATAGCGATAAATTGTTATAAAATATTATAAACGATATGGATGTGAAATATAGAAACTAACTGAAGGTTGGCCAAGTCGAATGGTTTCTTGGGTATTGATCTGATGTTGGTTTCGGCCTTCGGGGTTAATATTTGGGAAATCGTTCTCTTACTGATTGACGGTTAGTGACTAATGAATTGAAATGATATATATATGTGTATTTGTGTTGCACTTGTTGATCATATATTAGAGTTGCTCAGAAATACCGGGTTTATCCCATTCTGAATAACTGAATCGACGACAAGAAATCGAAGATGAAGACGGTGGTCGAAGACCGGAGATCTTCACCTCGTTTGGATGGTAACCGAGGTCCTGATTGGGAGGCATCCCGAAATATGGATAATGAGTGGTGATCGTCCAGACGTACGTGGTGATCGATGGGTTTACGAGGTATATAGTGCCTCGGGTTTCGTTCAGACCCAGAACGGACTTGCAAATGGACAGTGTGTCTGACATTGGAATTTATTCTGTGTGATTGATAGCCATCAGTTGCACGGTGTGAATTGCCTGTGTGGCATGCTAAGATGCAGTGATCAGGGCTTCTGTTGAAAAGAAAAGTCTTGTGGTGATGATCAAAGCACCGCCTGTGTGGCGTAGCTTTGTGTATAACGTGAATTCGCGAGCCTCACACCCCGGTATGAACCAGAAACGGGAGAGGACCTCAGGGAGGGCCTGCGTTTCTTTCTAGTTAGAAGTGGCGTCAGTGGTTTTACATGCCCTGACGAGTTTGACTTATGTGGTTGTTACTGTTGCGAGGCGCCTCGGTTAGATCGGACGATCCGGGTCCGATGGAGCCATTCGTTGGCTCATTTACGCCCCAAAGGGCGGGGAAACGCAGTGTTTAGGAATTTTAATCCACATCGGTGGACCGGCCCTGACGATCCAAGGGTCGATGCGCTCTGACCCTGAGGCTCGGGCTAGAGAGTCTCGAAGTCGGTAAGGACTATCTTTTGCCTTGGTTCATGATGGAAATCCAATTTCCAACTACGTGACTGTGCGGTTTTGATTGTGTATATATATATATATATGGCGACATGATATATGGTACCCATGCCGTCTATGATTGATAGTTATGATTGAAATTGTTTTTGAAACATATAAACACTAGTAATAATATCAAATGCTTTTGTTTTATTCGTATCAAGCATATTTTGGCCATTATTAGGTAAAACTCTATCCTCCGGTTTACGTTGCATTGTGTGATGGGAACTGAGTCTTATAATGGCTTCATTTTTATAAAAAGCATTGCGATGTTTAAAAGAATGATTTGTTTTAAAGCACTGACAATCCAATGGAGTAAACCCGTTCCACGAAAGTGGCGTGGTCCTATGATTGGCCATATTTTAGATGTGTTGAGTAGATTTCTCATACCATTCCCATGACTGACTCGTAGTTTGTTTCACTTTCAAACTCGGGTGCCCCTTTTTCTACATGGGCAGCCTTGTATTCAGGTTTTAGCTGGCTTTTCTGGATAGCTGGAGCTGAAGATGGATTCTATCATTTATCTCTTTTTATGCTGTTCAGCTCCTATTGTACATATTTTGTTTGTTTCCGCTGTAGACATTTATGTATAGCTGAACTGTTTTTGTACTAAGTAAGATCCTGTATACTGTGTAACTCTGATGATTACGTTTATCCAGTATATTCTATTGTTCATTATCTGGTGTATTTATTTAATTCTGTTCTGCTATTATCTGTTTATGTGTTATATTCCAAAGATTACCCTTGCCACCGTCTGTACGGGAAATGGGATCGTCACAACGTGGTATCAGAGCTTTGGTTAAGCTTAGTTATGGAATATAACATATTAACGAACTCGTCAGAAATAGAACTAGTAGTGTTCTAGGACGAGTAACTCAATACAGATAGGATCAGTAATATCCTAGTATGAGTAAAGCAGAACGAAATACACCCCACTAGACACATTTACATTTGAAGTATATGTTTCTATGTTTTAAATTATCTTTTCTGTGACCTGACACTTGATCTGCCATTTGCAGAAGTACTATAAAAATGAGTGTCAGAAACAGAAGAAATGCAGAACCCGATCTAGAGGCTCTATTAAAGAGATATCGAAATCTGAACGGAGCACAATTCTCGGGCAATGAATCTATTATTCAAACTCAAGCTTGGGTGAGCTCTGCAGAAAGAATATTTGAGCGTATCCAGTTGAGAGATGATCAGAAAAGATTAGTAGCCTCTTGGGCGCTCAAAGATGAAGCTTTAATCTGGTGGGAAACAATCATCAAAGATAATCCAGAAGGTGATATCACCTGGGACAGATTCAAAGGGATTTTCCTAGAAAGATTTACTCCTCCTGAAGCGACCGAGCGATTATGTGATGAATTTTCTTATCTGATACAAGGTGATATGACCATCCCAGAATATCATAAGAAATTCAACGAACTTGCTCACTTTGCTCCTCATCTGATTCAAGATCCAAAGAGGAAGAATCTGAGATTTATTCATGGTCAACAGAGAAAATATCAGAATAGTGTGATGAGGAATGTGAAGCTTCCTTTTTCAGAAATGATTTATATGGCTTATCAGTATGAAGATCTCCATAAGAAAGGTATGTTGCATGACGAAGAGGTAGTCAGTTCTAGTAACAAAGAAGAGTCGGAAACTGATATTCCTGAAGCCAGTACGAGGTCTGAGGTCAGTGAGAAGCCCAGTGCCAAGAGAAAAAGGGCTAAATCTGGGAAAGAACTAGTAACAACTGCTTTTTGCTCTAACTGCAATAAGAAAGGACATTTGTCGATGAGTTGCAGATCTTTAAAGAAACGATTACTCGCCGCTCAAAGCCAACAAAAGAGCTATGCCGATAGGAGAAGAAGAGATATATCGTTTGCCGTTGGCGACTATGTATATTTGAAAGTATCGCTGATGAGAGGAGTTATCCGGTTCGGTAAAACAGGGAAATTGGCACCCAAATTCATTGGTCCGTTTCCTATTCTTGAACGGATCGGAACTCTCGCTTATAAGGTTAAATTGCCAGATTGGTTGCCTGGAGTACATGATGTATTTCACATATCTCAACTTCGAAAGCACGTTCATGATCCAGACTTGATTGTGGAAGAAGCAGCTCAGCAGGATATCAAAATTACTCCAGAACTAACTGTGAGAAGAGAGTCGCTAAAGATTATCGGCAAAGAAACCAAAGAGCTGAGGAACAAGAAGGTTCACTTAGTCAAAGTGCAATGGAGTGGAGATCCGCGAGATTGTACTTGGGAAACTGAGGAGAACATTCAGAAAGCCTATCCTAGATGCCGAGTGGATATCTCAGATTGACTCCGGTGCAAGGTACATTTACCGTACTTTGCATTACCAATTAGTTCTCTACTCTGTTGTTATTTTCTTTTCATGGATGTGCACTTTTAATTCTATAGTCTGAATGATTTTAAAAAGAGTATAGAAATTGATTAGTATATTTTTGAAAAGTTAAAAACAATTTGATTGTTGTTTGTGTTGTGTGATAATAGATTTGATTAATTAAAATTATTAAAACGATAGTTAATTTAATCAATAATAGAATGAATGGTAGAATTTATTCGATTATATCACACATTTAACTGATTGGAAAATAGATAGAAATATATACATGTGCATTATATATGTTTGAATAGGTAAATGGATAGCTGTTGAGTAAAGAATTTATTTGCTTGCCCGACAAATAGGTAAACCCTAATGAGTTGGATGCGAAATATTATTATATCAACTCCTGTGAATGCCATTGGATGCGGAGTGCTGGTTATTCTGTGTGTAAAAATAAATGTCGCCATAGGATAGTAATAATTAATTTTGAACTACATTACATGGCATACTTCTAAAGATAGGCATACTTCATCATATACCACATAAGCATTTGGAGCTTGTGTGACGAGGTGGAAGATTTACCATACGAGCGAGAGGCTTGTATGGCGATGACTATATTTTACAGGTTGAACTGATGACTGATATGGACTATTTAAATTGTAACGATAAAATTGCCAGATTAATAAAAAAAAACCACACGGGTCTGGAGTTGACAATAATCACGTCTCTCTAGTTATTAGATACGGCACATGGACTATTTATTTCCCACACGGGACGAGGTGACGAGGATTTATCCTCTGGAGCAATTAAAAATACACACTCCCTTAGGCTTTGACAGGGTGACGAGAATTTATTCTCTGGAGTTATTATCTATACACGCTCCCCTGTAAACACAAGAATATATCACTATAAATATGTGTATGCTTATTAGGATTTATTGGGTACCTAATACGGCCCAATAAATTTCCAAATCTCTCCCCGTACAAAGGAGGTTATGGCGAAATTTTTCGAAAATTGCGGGTGTTAGCCAAATTTTTGAAGAATTTGAAAATTCTCAGAAACAGAAAAGTTGGAGAATGGAAGCTAGATTGAACGTAGATTAGATTAATCAAACCACTTTCGACTTTGTTCCGTTTCGGGGACGAAAAGTTTTAAGTGGGGGAGATTGTAACGACCCGGAAAATCTGAACCAATTTAAAATTTTTAAATTGGCTAAAATAGTGGATTTTAAATATTTAAAATAAATATTTTAAATAATAGCAATGAAAAGTGAGTTTGAATCGACGTTTGAAAACGAATATAATTAATTCTAATTATAAACAGGGCCTGAAAAGGCGCTGCAGTTTCAAAAATTGAATTCAAACTTTGTCGGACTGTCCCGGGTGCAAAACAAAACGGATTTGAGTGAAACCAAAAATATTTAAATCTGTTAGTGAATACCTTTCTAACGAATCTGAAAAATCGAGGTTTCATAGCGGGAAGCAAAAGTTATGGCCAAATGAATTTTCAGAAAGGTCGCTATGGAATTTATATAGCCCGTGAAATTGGCCATTTTGCAAATGACCTCAGAATTCGACGAAACCAATTTTGTTGGATCTGGGATGAGAAGTTATTGCTAGATTTCAAATTTCATAATTTTTGAAGCTAGTATGTGAGCGTGGCAAAGGAAAACGTGTTTTGGTCAATTATAGTTAAATTGGATCGACCAGAAATGGGCCTTTTTGCAAACGGTCTCAGAATTCGACGAAACTAGTTTTGTTGGGACCGCATCGTCAAAACATAGCCAGATTTATTTTTCGAATTAGTTTGTGGCCCTGGCAAATTGAAATGTACGTTCAAATCGAATATTGAATGTTATATATTTTAATTTGAATGGAAACTGACTGAAACAGTTGGATGGGCCTTCGAAACATATCCCATTGTGTTCGGAATAGGGGTAAAACGTTAGGGACGATAGTCGTTGGGTTTGGATTGGGGTTCGTGTGTGAAAGGGGTATTTTAGAGAATTTAAAAATTATAAAATAAAATAAAAAAACCCTGATTGGCCCATTCCCCATTCTCTCTCCCCGCTCCCTCTCTCCTCTTGACGGAAATCATGCTCCTCCGTTCCCGACCACTTTCCCACCGCCTCCTTCCACGTCAGCCTCCGCCGCCACCAGGATTCGAGAGCCCTCCTCCTCCCCTTCAAATCCGATCAACCCCTGCCCTCTCTCTCCTCGCCAGTGTCGCGAACGACGCCCAGGAAGTCGACAACTTGAGAGCGCCGCCGCCGCTTCCACAGGCCATCGATCAGGCCAAAACCCCCGGCGCCGCGAAGCCCTTTCCACCCTCTTCGACGTCACACAACCTGATCGGGACGAAGTGCTACGGATTTCATGAATTTTTAAAACCTAGTTTTGAGCAATTTTTAAAGGTACGGCTTTGTAAAATTTGAAATGATTTTGACGCTTTAAAGTGTTGCAAAACTTTGAAAATCATATTTTTTTTTTGTGTATCGACGAAATTCGATGAAACAGGAAACACCGAGACCGTGAGGACATCTTCTACATTTTAGAAGAGACCGCATATTTTTCTGAGCCTTCTGCTATTTTTGGTGGAGTGGAACCCAATGTGAGATTTCTAATTTATAAACAATATGGAAAACGACGATGTATAAATTATATAGTCGATGTATGAGTTATATAAGCGTTGTACACCTCTTGTATAAGCATTGTATAAGTTGTACGTTCGATGTATAAGTTGTATATGCGTTGTAAAAATTATATATGTGTTGAAATAGAAGTGAAGTGCTATATATATATATATATATATATATATATATACGCCCCTCGTCCACAAACCATGGACGATATTTATTGGTTGTGATTGGTGTGAAAATTGATTGATAACGAATGGTTGATTGGAATTGTTTGTGGTTGATATTGATTGATTGTGGTTGAAAAATACCCGTTTGTGGTTGAGAAATATTTGGTTGAAACCACATAGGATTAGTTTGTGGAAATGAAATAAATATACATGCCGCCTACGTGCGAACTAGATGCATGATTCCCCATTGTCAAAAGCTGCGAGGCTTTAAGGTAGAGCGAGGAGCCGTACTAGGGACGGTCCCGGTTTTAACTACCCTGCCGTTATGCTGCCGAAATTTTGAATAATATTCATGTATTAGAATTATTTTCATTTGTTGAAACTATATTTATTCGTTGAACAGAAAACCTTCATGTGTTGAATTAAAATTCATTCGTTGAATAGAATTCATGTGTTGAATGGCATTCATGTTTTTAAATATAAAAATCACCTTTTTATCTATATATATATAAACTATAGAAAACCTTCATGTGTTGAATCGATATTCATTCGTTGAATTGAGATTCATGTGTTGAATGGTGTTCGTGTTTTAAATATGAAAATCACCTTTTTATCTATATATATAAACTATAGAAAACCTTCATGTGTTGAATCGATATTCATTCGTTGAATTGAGATTCATGTGTTGAATGGTTTTCGTGTTTTAAATATAAAAATCACCTTTTTATCGATATATATAAACTATAGAAAACCTTCATGTGTTGAATCGAAATTCATTCGTTGAATTGAAATTCATGTGTTGAATGGTATTCATATTTTGAAAGAAAGTGTTTTATAATAAAAATCCAATTTTTATCATCGATATGAACTATATAAAATAATCTTGTTTTGAAATAAATTGTTTTATAATAAAAATCCTATTTTTATCACCTATATGAAATATATAAAATAGCCGAGTTTTGAAATAAATTGTTTTACATTAAAAATCACATTTTTATTATATACATGAATTGTTAAAAATAGTGAAGTGTTGAAATAGAAGACAGTTAGATAAAAATATCATTTTTATCAAATGTATGAAATTCATATGGTTTTGAAATCGATGAATCGATATATATATATATTTAAATAGAATTGAAATATATCGAAAAACGAAGCTGTAGTTCGTATTTTGAAACCGTGATTTCAAACGATTAGTACGGGAGATCCGACCATCGGATTTTCCTGAAATCGCAACCGTTGGGTTCGCTTTGGAAATATCTTTCCAACGGCACCAACTTTGTAAAAATCCAATGATTGGATTGTCTGGAATGTTTAATTCAAATTTGAAGAAAAACAGCGCCAGAATCGATTATATATATATATATATATAAATATAATTATATTTAATCGAATAACAACGCTGCAGTTCGTATTTTGAAATCGAAACTTCAAACGATTATACCGGGAGATACGACCGTCGGATTTTCCCGAAACTGGAACCGTTGGATTTGTTTTGAAAAGATCTTTCTAATGATGTAAATTTTGTGAAGATCCAACGGTTAGATTTTTAGATATGTGTAAATCAAATCTGAAGAAAAACAGCGCCACTGCCGCGTTATGGCCCGAAGCGTCGTTTTGAATAAATTGGCTATTTTAAAATAAATAAAAATAGCGATAAATCGTTATAAAATATTATAAACGATATGGATGTGAAATATAGAAACTAGCTGAAGGTTGGCTAAGTCGAATGGTTTCTTGGGTATTGATCTGATGTTGGTTTCGGCCTTCGGGGTTAATATTTGGGAAATCGTTCTCTTACTGATTGACGGTTAGTGACTAATGAATTGAAATGATACGTATGTGTATTTGTGTTGCACTTGTTTATCATATACGAGAGTTGCTCAGAAAGACCGGGTTTATCCCATTCTGAATAACTGAATCGACGATAAGAAATCGAAGATGAAGACGGTGGTCGAAGACCGGAGATCTTCACCTCGTTTGGATGGTAACCGACGTCCTGATTGGGAGGCATCCCGAAATATGGATAATGAGTGGTGATCATCCAGACGTACGTGGTGATCGATGGGTTTGCGAGGTATATAGTGCCTCCGGTTTCGTTCAAACCCAGAACGGACTTGCAAATGGACAGTGTGTCTGACATTGGAATTTATTCTATGTGATTGATAGCCATCAGTTGCACGGTGTGAATTGCCTGTGTGGCATGCTAAGATGCAGTGATCAGGGCTTCTGTTGAAAAGCAAAGTCTTGTGGTGATGATCAAAGCACCGCCTGTGTGGCGTAGCTTTGTGTATAACGTGAATTCGCGAGCCTCACACCCCGGTATGAACCAGAAACGGGAGAGGACCCCAGGGAGGGCCTGTGTTTCTTTCTAGTTAGAAGTGGCGTCAGTGGTTTTACATGCCCTGACGAGTTTGACTTATGTGGTTGTTACTGTTGCGAGGCGCCTCGGTTAGATCGGACGATCCGGGTCCGATGGAGCCATTCGTTGGCTCATTTACGCCACAAAGGGCGGGGAAACACAGTGTTTAGGAATTTTAATCCACATCGGTGGACCGGCCCTGACGATTCAAGGGTCGATGCGCTCTGACCCTGAGGCTCGAGCTAGAGAGTCTCGAAGTCGGTAAGGACTATCTTTTGCCTTGGTTCATGATGGAAATCCAATTTCCAACTACGTGACTATGCGGTTTTGATTGTGTGTGTATATATATATATATATATATATATATATGGCGACATGATATATGGTACCATGCCGTCTATGATTGATAGTTATGATTGAAATTGTTTTTGAAACATATAAACACTAGTAATAATATCAAATGCTTTTGTTTTATTCGTATCAAGCATATTTTGGCCATTATAAGGTCAAACTCTATCCTCCGGTTTGCGTTGCATTGTGTGATGGGAACTGAGTCTTATAATGGCTTCATTTTTATAAAAAGCATTGCGATGTTTAAAAGAATGATTTGTTTTAAAGCACTGGCAATCCAATGGAGTAAACCTGTTCCACGAAAGTGGCGTGGTCCTGTGATTGGCCATATTTTAGATGTGTTGAGTAGATTTCTCATACCAGTCCCATGACTGACTCATAGTTTGTTTCATTTTCAAACTCGGGTGCCCCTTTTTCTACACGGACAACCTTGTATTCAGGTTTTAGCTGGCTTTTCTGGATAGCCGGAGCTGAAGATGGATTCTATCATTTATCTCTTTTTATGCTGTTCAGCTCCTATTGTACATATTTTGTTTGTTTCCGCTGTAGACATTTATGTATAGCTGAATTGTATTTGTACTAAGTAAGATCCTGTATACTGTGTAACTCTGATGATTACATTTATCCAGTATATTCTATTGTTCATTATCTGGTGTATTTATTTATTTCTGCTCTGCTATTATCTGTTTATGTGTTATATTCCAAAGATTACCCTTGCCACCGTCTGTACCGGAAATGGGGTCGTCACAATAATGCATGTACATATTAAAAAAACCCAACGGGTTGCATACACGTTGAAACCAGATACACTTATGCTGTATTACTATGAGTTTCTTTAGTGTGTCTACTCATATTTATAAAGTACATTATGTTTGAAAAAAAAATATGAACCAATATTTTGTTGCATGCACAAAGAATTTTGAAGTATTAGTTTTTGTCTTAAACAGCCCATATGTATCACTGCATGGTAAAAACAAACCGCACCATGTTTTCATGACTTGCTATCAATGTCTGCATTTATACATGTTCCGATCTTCTATATAAGTTTCGGCTCTGTGTATGGTTAGTTTGACATTTGGGTACATGCATGTTGTCTTATTTAATTATCACATATGTTGTTGTATTACCCATACATACGCATGGGATATAGATAGCTAACCTACCCTTTTATTTTGCTAAAAACTATTCTTACCTTGGATAGAAAAATCTGATTTCTTTTGTGCCAATTATAACATGTTACCTTCCCGGTTGAGTATTGAAACTAATACCATTTGTAGTGCTACACCAAATTCATTATTCATTCCATATTGATTTACCTTGGCATATTCATTTTATGGTTTATCAGACCAGTCATGCGATTTGGGTTTCTCCATGCTAAGTTTCCACATGCATGGACTGTGTGCGGTATAGTTGAGTATGACCTTCCCTGTTATATAGATAGGTTACCCTATTTGAAAGTCTGAAAAAACTTGGCATGTCTAGAATTTAGTTCAAGCAAACCTATATTGTGTGAATGAGTTTAGACATGGTTGGTTCACTGTATACATAAACTAGACGCATGGATACATAGGTTAGTGATAGGGAATAATTATTTTGGCCAAATATTATTTATTGCAATTATTCGGTAATTTATAGGGTCATTGGTTTAGCATGAATTTTGATATTATCACCACCTAGCTGCTGTAGCGCCTTCCTTGTATGTGCTTACTATTCATCTGTTCCATGATCACACATCACGCATGGTAACGCTCACATGAGCCATTTTGCTTGTTGTATCCCATGTTGTTGTTTTATGTTGACATATATTTCAGCGTGTGTATTTTTATATATACTAAGTTCATTGCTTCACGCATGTTCTATAATCCATTTGGTATGTTAGTTGGCACCGTCATGGTAATATACTTGAATCATTTAAAGTTTGTTAGGATCAAACAAATTATATTTACGTATTATTTGAAGTGTACTGACTTGAGATAAGATTAATTATGACTTGGGTGTTTTGTGTATTTTGCATGGAACGCTCGAGTCTGGTCCTAAGTGTTCAAGATTTAAAGATTTCAGTTCGCAAACTGGAGAGGAACGTGAAGACGCACATTCGCGCGCAAGGCTCTACCAAACAGTAAAGCTTTATTTTAAAATCTATGTATACACTATATATTTCATCCGTTGTATAGTAGACATTTGTACAACTCTGATATTATTTATGTAAAAAATTATTCCGCTGTAATTATACTACATCGTGATTTTGTGTGATTTATTCGGTTAAACCCGTTAAGCTAAATAACTATCTATCATTGTGAACTGTTCGCATTGGTTTAAATACCGACTTGAAACAGTCAAAAAGGCAAGTCATTACACGACCTTCCCGATTTCAAAATCTTATTAAAGCTAAACAAATATTTGTTAAACTATTTCATTAAATTAATTCAAAACAAATTAATTTAATAATCAATCCCAGTTAAAACGGTTGATTTAGTCAACACGATTAATTCGTTAACCAAATTCAATTAGTCCTTCCTTTAATTTAATTAATAATATAATTAATTTAAATAATTCCATTCAATTGTTTCTTAACGAAAACAATTATACAACTCTTAGCTGTTGGGTTAAGTTGTAACACCCCGTATGTTGAATAACTTACTATAATATAAAACAAGGCAGAATTAAATTTTAAGATCTGAATCAGGGGAAACAGGCTATGCCATTGCGTTCGTCTTGGAAAAATACGCGAAATAGAGTCCGAGTTTTCGAAAATCGGAGTCCGTATGACCCAGTTAAGGCCCGAAGAAGTTTCAGAAAATTTAAAACAGATTTTAAATAGTAAAATTTCAAATTTCAGAAGTGGCGGGAAAATTCCCGCCAGACCCAGGGAGTCGACCTGGAGGTCGACTGGGGAGTCGACCTGCCCACCAGGTCGACTAGGGTGTCGACCCTAGTGTCGACCTGGGGGTCGACCTCCCTGGTCGAGCCCAGGTGACCTGGGTGCACCAGTTTGGCTTTTGGGCTGTGTCTGGTGGCTTGTGACGAGATCTGACGGCTCTAACCTAATCTAGAGTCAATCTAAGGGCCTAAACTACATCCTAATTCTATAAATACACCCTAAGACTACCCTAATTCATACTAAAATTGGAGACAACGTCGTTATGCCGTCAAAATGCAACTAGGAGGAGCCACCAACAAATTAAAGAGGAGGAAAGCTTCTCAAATCAACTTCTAATCAACTCTAGCAACTTAATCTTCTTCATTGAAGTGCTAATCAAAAAGTTGTGAGTTTTCTATAGCCTTAATGACCAATTGTTGAAATAATTATGATAGGATATAATGAGGTTATGGCTATGAATGTGGATCAATGCAAGATTGTGTTATCATATGCTATGTGTTTGAGATGTTATGCAAGTTATGCAAGTCATATGCTACATGTTCGTGATGTTATGCAAGTTATGCAAGTTATATGCTACATGATCATGATGTTATGCAAGTTATGCAAGTTATGTGTTATGTGTTCATGATGTTATGCAAGTCATATGCTATGTGATCATGATGTTATGCAAGTTATGCAAGTCATGTGCTATGTGATCATGATGTTATGCAAGTTATGCAAGTCATATGCTACATGTTCGTGATGTTATGCAAGTTATGCAAGTTATATGCTACATGATCATGATGTTATGCAAGTTATGCAAGTGTTAGGCTATGTGTTCATGATGCTAGTTATGCAAATTGCTATGATAAACATTGATCCATTATGACACCATGATTATGCAAGCTCATATATGATATGTTATACAAGTTTGGTGTATGATTATATGCAAGTTCATATATGATATGTTATGCAAGTTTGGTGTATGATTATATGCAAGTCCATATATGATATGTTATGCAAGCTTGGTGTATGATTATATGCAAGTTCATATATGATATGTTATGCAAGTTTGGTGTTTGATTATATGCATGTTCATATATGACATGTTATGCAAGTATTGGTGTTTGATGATATGCAAGTAACATGTGCAAGTTTACACCTTAGTATGATATGCATACATATGCAAGTTAACCCCTTTGTATGTCATACATACATATGCAAGTTTACCCCTTTGTATGACATAAATAACTTATGCAAGTTAACCTCTTTATGCCATATGTGATTCATGCAAGTTTGGGTTGATTATTTATGCTAGTTGGGTTGATGCTATATGCATGTTGACACCTTTAAACCCATGTTGATGCTAATGTTATGCAAGTTGAACCCATTGTATTTGTGATGAATCTTCCCTTTTATGTCATGTTAGCGAATTACGTGGGGAACGAGGGGGTTAATATACATGTTAATGAAATGGTGTGAAATTGGTATGATTATGCATACCATAATGTGGATGGACATAATTGAGTCAATTATGTACATCGTTAAAATTGAAATTAATTAGGGAAAATTAATTCGAAATATGGGGGTGATTAATTAGGTGTAATTAATCGACTAAGACACAAGGTTGGACCCTTTTGTAGCATAAGACTGCCCGGAACCGACCGGCAAATCCAGCGGCTACAAATGATTGGCCCAATGTGAGAGGTCTTAGGCACAAACTTAATACGTGACAAGGGTAAAGACACGAGGTTAGACTCGGTTATGGCGTAAGGCTGCCCGGACCCGACCGGCAAATCCAGCTGCCATAAAAGATAGTCTAATGTGAGAGGTCTTTACAACGGTTACATTCTTAATCAATTAAGAAACACTTAACCATATTAGCATGTAGAGGGACATGAGGGGTTAAGTGGGTGCCTTGGGTGGCATGTGGAAAAATCTAGTGGTTGCCTTGGGTGGCAATAGAAATTACGATTATAATACTTAACCAAAGTGGAACATGTAATTAAACATGATTAAAGGGTTAAGTAAGTGCCTTGGGTGGCATGGGGAAAATCTAGTGGTTGCCTTGGGTGGCAATGGAAGATAAGATTAAAATACTTAACCAAAGTGGAACATGTAATTAAACATGATTAAAGGGTTAAGTAAGTGCCTTGGGTGGCATGTGGAAATCAAGTAAGTGCCTTGGGTGGCATGGGGGAAATCTAGTGGGTGCCTTGAGTGGCAATTGAAATATGAGTAGATGACTTAACCAAACTTTAAACATGTAAGTGGACATGATTATTAAAAAGGGTTAAGTGGGATGCACTAGAAAAAAATGACAAGCTTAGGTGGGTAGCTTGTGGGGGCCCATTTCAACCAGTAACCCATATGTATCTTAGTGGGCTCGACCCATGTCGAGGACGGGACACGCGTACTGGGCTTGACTATAAGAGGCCAAAAACGGGTTAGCGGTGGCAACGCAAGTCCAACGGGTTTCATATGCGTGTGTGGACCCGGTCTGGTAGGTAAGACGTTGTTGCACCGTGTAGGTATAAGCCGTGCACCATTGATTGTATCGGGTTGCCACTTTGGGGAGTGATACACCCCACTGTGGGGCCAGCACGGGTATCTACGTTAGGGAGCCGATCGAATGGGAGTAGTGGGTACACCTAGTGGAGATAGGGGCATACGGCACCTATGTAGTCAGCTAGGGGTACACGAAACTACTATTAAAATTACTAAGTTGTGGGTACACCTAGTGGAGATAGGGGCAGACGTCACCTATGTAGTCAGCTAGGGGTACATGAAACTATTATTAAAATTACTAAGTACACTTAGTGGGATCAACCTTTAAGTAGGAATTATTCTTGGGTGGGTAGATCTGGTGTGGTGCAGTGTAGGAATTACTCTTGGGTGGGTAGATCTGGTGTGGTGCAGAGTAGTATTTATCCTTGGGTGGATAGGCGCGTCTTTACCGTTATCTTAGTTCATCCTAAGTCTAGTTGGCTGCTTAGTGTAGTCATTTATCCCCAGTCGTACCGTACCAGGTTTATATCATACCCTAATTACTTTAATGATTGTATTGTTAAAGTTATAGGGCTCACTCAGACTTATGTCTGACCCCGTTGTTTTTATCCTTTTCCCCAACCCTCAGGTTCTCAGAGTGGGCCTAGCAGTAGTGGGCTTTGATCAGATTGCTTTATCTATCTTTTGGAGCTTGGACCGTGATGTACAGCCCAGCTTATCTTTCCTATTATGGCTATTAGTTATTAGTGGGATTATGTACTTTTGTTTTATCAAGATGGATATTATGTACTTGACTCTTGTTTATGGTTTAGTGATGTAACCATACATGTTTTACTTTCCGCTGAAATGAAATGATGTTTTTTTAAATTCTCAAGTATTACTTATATCTGTCTTGTTGTAATTCTTCTGTTCTATATTCACTTAAGATACTCCACCGAAGTTAAGGCATTCCCTTAGTGAGTGACCTTAACGGGTGTGGGGTGTTACACGTGGTATTAGAGCTTAAGGTTACCGGAACAGATAAAAATTTTAGAAAACTATTTTTCTAAAAATATTTTTGGAAGAAGTATTTTCAAAAACATGTCTTTGAAGAGAAAAGTTTTTGAAAGAAAAGAACATAATCCCCAAGAGCCATATATCCTTCCTTTGATTCTCCATTTTGAATCTCTTCCTCTTTCTCTTTTTGAATTTCCCCTCCGCGTATAGATGTCTTTTTAAGATAAATAAGGACTTCCGTATGAAGGACGGAAGAACTACTTCAAGGGACTAAGACGTTTGCCGGGCTAAGAAGTTAGTCCAAGGAGGTGGAGGGCTTATGGGTACCTTTAAGATGGACGAGAGAGGAAGGTTCAAATAGCTGTTAGGTAAATAAAGGACGAAACCTTATCGTGGTAAGAAGGCCACGAAAGGAGAATGTGAAGGGGAAGGCTAGTTGTCTTGGAGAAATAGGACACCTTATTAGTGTTGTCCAAAGAGGTAAGGACGATGTACAGGATCTTCTGGAGGGTAGATGTATTCCCTCACGACGGGTATACCTGATGGGGGTAGGACTGTCTAAGTTGAAATTTGGTTCTCTCGATCATCCTGTTCGAACTTTATTCGACTCTGGCGCATCACATTCGCTTATCTCATCATCATTAGTTGAGTCACTGCACCTAGACACCAGTTTAGTAGATGATCCCTTGGTTGCTTCAAACCCAATTGGGGGCTCCACTTATTTGTCCATGATATGTTTGGGTTTGAAGATCCTCATACTTAGCGTTGAGTTTAGGTGTGATGCCTTTGTTTTGGGCTTCACGAGCTATGGGTTGATTTTGGGCATGGACTGGTTATCCAGTAATGGTGCCGTTCTTGACTGTGAAAGGAGAGTTGTTAGGATTATGACCCACTGGGTAACACTCTCGAGATCTTTTGAAATCCCATGGATTCTATTACGCTAAGTTATCTTGAATCGCTTGACGCTTCGGTCGAGAGTTTGCGATCTGTTAGAGTGGTCCGGGAATACTCGGATGTGTTTGAGGAGGTGAAGGGCTTACCTCCGAAGCGGGAGATAGACTTCCGAATATATCTGGTAGACAATGCTAAACCAGTATCTTTACCAGTGTGCCACATGGCTCCTCATGAGAGGAGGGAACTCCATAAGCAAGTAGGGGAGTTGCTTGAGAAGGGGTTCATAAGACGAAGTATATCGGAGTGGGGTGCTCCAGTAGTTTTTGCCACGAAGGCGGATGGGTCCCTCAGACTTTGTGTAGACTATAGAGAACTCAACAAGCTCACAAAGAAGAATTGACACCCATTGCCGAGGATTGAGGATCTCATTGATCAGATTGGTTGGCGCCTTAGTGTTTTCGCAGTTGGACTTGGCCACGGGGTTTCATCAATTGGGAGTGGCTGAGGATAGTATAGAGAAGACCGCCTTTAGGACTCCGGATGGTTTCTATGAGTGGCCGGTGATGCCATTTGGTTTGACGAACGCCCCTGCATACTTTGTTGATTGGATGAGTAGGGTGTTCAGGGAGTACCTAAATAACTTCGTAGTGGTCTTTGTGGATGACATCTTGGTCTTTTCTAAGAGCGAAATAAATTTTCGTATGTGCTTAATAGGTTAAGCAAAGCCATTTATTTGATCAACGGTGGTTTTGGAGTGAGACTGGCAAGGATATCCAGAGTTGGACAAGAGCTTAATTATTTAGCCGTTTTTTTACTAGTATCATCTCACGTAGGTCGTCTGAATTCGAAGGAGGTATCCCTTGGGTGTTTGTCTGATATTGGTTTAGGCCTTTGGGGCTTGCACTTGGGGGATGTCGAGCTCGACTAGGATGGTCTGCATGAGAGATGGATAGTTGTGACGATTTTACATGGGAGAATATCCTGGTTTTCTCTAGAAGTGGAGAAAAGCGTGTCCTACATCTCAGGGAAGTGTTGGAGATTCTTCGAGCGCATAGTCTTGAGACAGCAAAGGTGGATGGAGTTCTTGGCATCCTATGATTTCGAGATAGCGTATACCCCTGGCAAGGGTAACGTGGTGGCAGACGCCTTAAGCAGAAAAGGTTGTCCTTGAGTCCATTGTTCGTGGAACGACGAAGCTTGGAATTTATCTCGATATTTGATTTCAGACCTTCCGTTGACTTTATACCCGGTCTGCTAGTATCCTTGGAGGTCAGACCTACTCTTTTGGGATGGATTGGTGAGGCACCGCGGGACGACCCACAGTTGGTTGAGTTGGTAGGGAGGCTCATAAGGGGGGAGTAGTCCAGCCATTTGAGTAGGTATACCCTAGACGTTAAGGGGTGCTTGCGTAGGGACGGTAGACTTGGTGTACCGCAAGACGAGGGTTTGAGGAAGGCTATTCTTGATGATGCACACCGTTCTAGGATGACCATTCATCCCGGTGGGGACAAGATGTACCAAGACATGAAGCGAGTTTTTCTTTGGGCCGGTATGAAGAAAGATGTGGCCGAGTATGTCGCTAGATGCTTGGTGTGCCAACAGGTGAAAGACGGAGCAAAAGAAACCCGGTGGGTTGCTTCACCCATTGGAAGTTCTGCAATGGAAGTGGGATGGCGTCTCGATGGATTTTTATTGATAGGTTACCTAGGTCGAAGAAGGGTAATACGGGAATTTGGGTTGTGGTAGACAGACTTACTAAGAGTGCCCATTTCATACCCGTGAAGAGCAAGAGGACTGCTCCATGGCTAGCTTCGGTTTATCTTCGAAAGATAATTCAGTTGCATAGGGAACATGACGTATTCCATGTGTCACATTTGAGGAAGTGCCTACATGAGACCGCAGAGGTGGTAGAGCCGAGCTTGCTTAGAGAAGTAGAGGTAGAGCGTGATGCGACTGTTCGATGAGCTCCTACCCGCATCCTTGGGTCAGAGATTAGGAAGTTGAGAAACAGAGAGGTTTGACTAGTCAAAGTGAAAAGGGGAGAAGATGAGAGCAATGCTACTTGGGAGACAGAAGCGAAGATGCGTTCATTGTACCCATTCCTTTTTGGAGGGTATGTCTTTTAACTTCTCCTTTATCGTTTGTCTAGTACTTATCTTATTTTTAGTATGTCCTCTCATTAGTACCTTTGACCTTTAGATAGGATAAACCTATGGTTGAAACATGTGTTTGAGACATGTTATGATTGATGGATGTGAGTGGATGCAAGTGGTTGCTAGTGGTTGCTCGTGGATGCATATACACACACTCTAGGCACTAGATCGGCTCAATCACTTCATATTGCATATTGCATAAAATTGTGTGTAGGTAGCTATATTAATGGATGTATAATGGTTGTGCTATTATATGGATGATGCATTTTGGTGAATGATTGTGCACTCATGTAGAAATAGTATGTGTCGATAAGGTTCTTTCGCATACATATTGGATGCATGGCACTATCATGGTTTGCATTAAGGAGGTCAACTGAATCGGTAGACCGCCTAATTTTGCATTAGACAGGGAATATATACACACACTCTTTGCATATGTTCATACAACATTAGAAACTCTAAGGACAATGGATGCCAATGTTTGATGGTTTGAGTAGATGGTTGTTTGGATGGTAGGATACGTTCTTCTTGACTTAGAGATTTCGGGGACGAAATCCTTTAAGTAGGGGAGAATGTAACACCCCTTATGTTGAATAACTTACTATAATATAAAACAGGGCAGAATTAAATTTTAAAATCTGAATCAGGGGAAACGGCTATGCCACTGCGTTCGTCTCGGAAAAATACGCGAAATAGAGTCCGAGTTTTCGAAAATCGGAGTCCGTATGACCCAGTTAAGGCCCGAAGAAGTTTCAGAAAATTTAAAACATATTTTAAATAGTAAAATTTCAAATATCAGAAGTGGCGGGAAAATTCCCGCCAGACCCAGGGAGTCGACCTGGGGGTCGACTGGGGAGTCGACCTGCCCACCAGGTTGACTAGGGTGTCGACCCTAGTGTCGACCTGGGGTCGACCTCCCTGGTCGAGCCCAGGTGACCTGGGTGCACCAGTTTGGCTTTTGGGCTGTGTCTGGTGGCTTGTGACGAGATCTGACGGCTCTAACCTAATCTAGGGTTAATCTAAGGGCCTAAACTACATCCTAATTCTATAAATACACCCTAAGACTACCCTAATTCATACTAAAATTGGAGACAACGTCGTTATGCCGTCAAAATACAACTAGGAGGAGCCACCAACAAATTAAAGAGGAGGAAAGCTTCTCAAATCAACTTCTAATCAACTCTAGCAACTTAATCTTCTTCATTGAAGTGCTAATCAACAAGTTGTGAGTTTTCTATAGCCTTAATGACCAATTGTTGAAATAATTATGATAGGATATAATGAGGTTATGGCTATGAATGTGGATCAATGCAAGATTGTGTTATCATATGCTATGTGTTTGAGATGTTATGCAAGTTATGCAAGTCATATGCTACATGTTCGTGATGTTATGCAAGTTATGCAAGTTATATGCTACATGATCATGATGTTATGCAAGTTATGCAAGTTATGTGTTATGTGTTCATGATGTTATGCAAGTCATATGCTATGTGATCATGATGTTATGCAAGTTATGCAAGTCATATGCTATGTGATCATGATGTTATGCAAGTCATATGCTACATGTTCGTGATGTTATGCAAGTTATGCAAGTTATGCAAGTTATATGCTACATGATCATGATGTTATGCAAGTTATGCAAGTGTTAGGCTATGTGTTCATGATGCTAGTTATGCAAATTGCTATGATAAACATTGATCCATTATGACACCATGATTATGCAAGCTCATATATGATATGTTATACAAGTTTGGTGTATGATTATATGCAAGTTCATATATGATATGTTATGCAAGTTTGGTGTATGATTATATGCAAGTCCATATATGATATGTTATGCAAGCTTGGTGTATGATTATATGCAAGTTCATATATGATATGTTATGCAAGTTTGGTGTTTGATTATATGCATGTTCATATATGACATGTTATGCAAGTATTGGTGTTTGATGATATGCAAGTAACATGTGCAAGTTTACACCTTAGTATGATATGCATACATATGCAAGTTAACCCCTTTGTATGTCATACATACATATGCAAGTTTACCCCTTTGTATGACATAAATAACTTATGCAAGTTAACCTCTTTATGACATATGTGATTCATGCAAGTTTGGGTTGATTATTTATGCTAGTTGGGTTGATGCTATATGCATGTTGACACCTTTAAACCCATGTTGATGCTAATGTTATGCAAGTTGAACCCATTGTATTTGTGATGAATCTTCCCTTTTATGTCATGTTAGCGAATTACGTGGGGAACGAGGGGGTTAATATACATGTTAATGAAATGGTGTGAAATTGGTATGATTATGCATACCATAATGTGGATGGACATAATTGAGTCAATTATGTACATCGTTAAAATTGGAATTAATTAGGGAAAATTAATTCAAAATATGGGGGTGATTAATTAGGTGTAATTAATCGACTAAGACACGAGGTTGGACCCTTTTGTAGCATAAGACTGCCTGGAACCGACCGGCAAATCCAGCGGCTACAAATGATTGGCCCAATGTGAGAGGTCTTAGGAACAAACTTAATACGTGACAAGGGTAAAGACACCAGGTTAGACTCGGTTATGGCGTAAGGCTGCCCGGACCCGACCGGCAAATCCAGCTGCCATAAAAGATAGTCTAATGTGAGAGGTCTTTACAACGGTTACGTTCTTAATCAATTAAGAAACACTTAACCATATTAGCATGTAGAGGGACATGAGGGGTTAAGTGGGTGCCTTGGGTGGCATGTGGTAAAATCTAGTGGTTGCCTTGGGTGGCAATAGAAATTACGATTAGAATACTTAACCAAAGTGGAACATGTAATTAAACATGATTAAAGGGTTAAGTAAGTGCCTTGGGTGGCATGGGGAAAATCTAGTGGTTGCCTTGGGTGGCAAAGGAAGATAAGATTAAAATACTTAACCAAAGTAGAACATGTAATTAAACATGATTAAAGGGTTAAGTAAGTGCCTTGGGTGGCATGTGGAAATCAAGTAAGTGCCTTGGGTGGCATGGGGGAAATCTAGTGGGTGCCTTGAGTGGAAATTGAAATATGAGTAGATGACTTAACCAAACTTTAAACATGTAAGTGGACATGATTATTAAAAAGGGTTAAGTGGGATGCACTAGAAAAAATTTACAAGCTTAGGTGGGTAGCTTGTGGGGGCCCATTTCAACCAGTAACCCATATGTATCTTAGTGGGCTCGACCCATGTCGAGGACGGGACACGCGTACTGGGCTTGACTATAAGAGGCCAAAAACGGGTTAGCGGTGTCAACGCAAGTCCAACGGGTTTCATATGCGTGTGTGGACCCGGGCTGGTAGGTAAGACGTTGTTTCACCGTGTAGGTATAAGCCGTGCACCATTGATTGTATCTGGTTGCCACTTTGGGGAGTGATACACCCCACTGTGGGACCAGCACGGGTATCTACGTTAAGGAGCCGATCGAATGGGAGTAGTGGGTACACCAAGTGGAGATAGGGGCAGACGGCACCTATGTAGTCAGCTAGGGGTACACGAAACTACTATTAAAATTACTAAGTTGTGGGTACACCTAGTGGAGATAGGGGCAGACGGCACCTATGTAGTCAGCTAGGGGTACACGAAACTATTATTAAAATTACTAAGTACACTTAGTGGATCAACCTTTAAGTAGGAATTACTCTTGGGTGGGTAGATCTGGTGTGGTGCAGTGTAGGAATTACTCTTGGGTGGGTAGATCTAGTGTGGTGCAGAGTAGTATTTATCCTTGGGTGGATAGGCGCGTCTTTACCGTTATCTTAGTTCATCCTAAGTCTAGTTGGCTGCTTAGTGTAGTCATTTATCCCCAGTCGTACCGTACCAGGTTTATATCATACCCTAATTACTTTAATGATTGTATTGTTAAAGTTATAGGGCTCACTCAGACTTATGTCTGACCCCGTTGTTTTTATCTTTTTCCCCAACCCTCAGGTTCTCAGAGTGGGCCTAGCAGTAGTGGGCTTTGATCAGATTGCTTTATCTATCTTTCGGAGCTTGGACCGTGATGTACAGCCCAGCTTATCTTTCCTATTATGGCTATTAGTTATTAGTGGGATTATGTACTTTTGTTTTATCAAGATGGATATTATGTACTTGACTCTTGTTTATGGTTTAGTGATGTAACCATACATGTTTTACTTTCCGCTGAAATGAAATGATGTTTTTTTTAAATTCTCAAGTATTACTTATATCTGTCTTGTTGTAATTATTCTGTTCTATATTCACTTAAGATACTCCACCGAAGTTAAGGCATTCCCTTAGTGAGTGACCTTAACGGGTGTGGGGTGTTACATAAGTTCTGCCCATTTGCTTATAAATCTGATTATCATCAAAATTTGTTTTATAAATCATTTAATAATTGTCTATAAACTTAATTAATAAATAATAACTATTTATTTTCCTTATAATAACTTTTATTTCAAATACAGATTTAAAAATCTATCTTCAGTTATAAATTAAATTTTATAACTTCATTTCGTCGATTCACCTGACGGTAAGTCGATATTTGGAAAACCGATTGATTTATAGGCCATATACTGCCAATTACTCAACCAATGTTACCCATTGGTTTAAACAAAACAATTGTTGAATTTCAGGTCAACGGTTAACAATTTTAATCAATCATCCAATCAAAACAGTTTATATAATGATGGTATGAAAATAAATAACATTAAATATATTTGAGGAATCCCGGTGGATCCCTCCAACTTGTTCTTCTCTTCATCAAAAAAGGTTATCTCACATAAATTCATTCAATTCAATTTAACTGATTAATTCTTTGACAGTAGATAACGGCTATTTAACACCAACCAATTAACAAAACAATTTAACACATTTATTTTATAAACGTGACCAACAAGGTAAGTTACCTTCATTGGATCTAATTGTTAAAATAACGATTTGGTTTTCCACTAAAATTAAACAATCGTGTAATTTCATTGGTTTAAGCCATATATA
The DNA here is from genome assembly GCA_030737875.1 of Allium sativum. Lineage (NCBI taxonomy): Eukaryota > Viridiplantae > Streptophyta > Magnoliopsida > Asparagales > Amaryllidaceae > Allium > Allium sativum. The sequence goes on along the minus strand of CM060912.1, from coordinate 717,325,074 downwards.
AAGATATAATTAACAAACAATTAGTCATTAGCCGCCATAGCACAAAATTTTAATACCCAACTTATATATAATATAAGTTGGAGGAAAAACCGAGTGAGTTTAACTCATCTTGAGTTAATGTCGTTGTTTAAACGATTGGTTTTAATTAAATCAAACGAGTGTTTAATTTAATTAAAATCTCGGTTGATTCCAATTTTGTCCAAAATAGTCCCAGAATGTAGATTTTATTTATACGGTTCCATTGCTTCTTGTCTGGTACAATTCTGATATTATTTGCATGAGATATAAATACTAGAAGTTCATGATTTGATTATAAAAATAATAATTTCTTAATTATAATTCAATATTTTAATTACTTTGATAAGAATTATGTAGCCCGGTTCACGGCTTCACCTTTTTATTTTCTGTCCTCTCGCATGCCCCAAATCCCTTCCGCACCTAAAAACAGATTATAATATTTATTTAAAACAACCGTATTATTTAATCATTAAATTGTTAACGAAATTATGTGATTAAAATTAACCCGTCAACTAAGTTTCTCTGTATGGTTCCCTTTTTGACTGCCCATCTCGTTTGTCCCAGTACTCTGCCTTTTATACGCAATACCTGTCACGAATTTAATTACCATACATCATTTAATAATTTATAATATGATTAATTAAATTAATCCTAACTTAATAATAATTCTAATTACTTTTTTTACATAGAAATTTGGCCGAACTGTTTTGAACCCAGGCCTTTGTTGGTTTTCTTCCTCGCCAATATCTGCTCTAACCTATGTCTTTGTTTCAAAGCCTCTCTCACGTGGCCAAGCAACTGCACGTTGCCTCCTTTTATGTTTGCATCTTCGTTCAACATTGTTTCAGGAACCACAATACACGCTGCCAACCGATCCACGCTCGTTGCGCTTCAGTGCCTCCACTAGTTGTTGATTTGACACCGTTAGTGAGCTCGCTGTGGCCTACTTCTCCCTCGCCCCCAGCATCACCAAGTAAGACATCCCCAAACTCCCTCGAATTAACCTCGACCGCAGCACGTTCGAATGAGATTTCTGGCACCGCCAATGATCTAAAAATGATCACAACCGTTGAACCCCGAGATCTCCTTGCGCTGAACAAGTATGTAGTTGGAAGTTTACTGATTTGGTTAGTTGATCGAAAGAAAAAATGAGAAGAAGACCGCGAGAATTCTTCCGTTCATTTTTTTATGACGGCGGCTCAGTATTTGGTTGACTGCGAGTGCAAAAATTGACCAATGTTTTGGGTTACGTTGTGTTATTATATAGTGATGGACATAATTTATTAATACTTTAATTCCATGAAACTTAAGTATGAAGTATCACTCAAAACACCTACATAAGACCTCTGTTTTTTACAAACAAATATAATCCTATCATAAAAAATATTCCGGGCCCGATGGGACAGGTTTCGTCGAATTCCGACGTTGCTTGTGGAAAGTCCTTTATAATTATCGATGAAAAATCAAGTGTTTAAAATTCCTATAATTACAAAAAAAAAATTTGAAACCTTGACATTCTACTAGACCTTTTCCTAAAGGATCCAATGAAATTTGTTTCGTTAAAATCGGAGTTCATTTAGCTAGTTGTTTATTCTTCCAAAGTTACCCCTGTCTAAATTAACCAAAATAATATAAACGATAAAGGCGTCTATCGTTGCCACGATCAAACGGTAAGTCTGAGTGGCACGAAAATTGAAATCTTATGATAATTAATTAATATGGATCCAATGGCGCCTGTTTCGTCACATTCCGGGACTGTTTCCCGTACGCTATTTTTATACGCACCACATTGTTATTTTGGACACCAAATTACATGGTCTTCAAAAATAACAAACTATATACCTATCCTGGCTCTAAACGTTTATATGAATCCAATGGAATTAGTTTTGTGGATTAATTCGATCGTCTTCTCAAATTATACACAAATACCCTTCAATTAATTTAATTCAATTACACGCTATAGAAAATGACTGGGCGTTTATGGCTGCATTCATCACATACCACATCGGTTTGCCACGCAATTCATAACGTACAATAATTTAACGTTATGGTTCTAATGAAACTAATTTCATCGAAAACGGGGACCATTTGCAAAATCGCTATTTTAAAGGCCTATAATAATATTAATAAAATATTACTAAATTCCAGCATAATCAAATAAAATAATAATAAATTATTATTATCATAAATACCCAACTGGAAATATTATATAACTTCAAATATAATTTATACTACTCAATATCATAAATTTCGAGTTAAACGATGTCCAAATTATATTAAAACCCTTTTAAATGTATTAAATAAACATTATAATTTAATAATAATTACCATAGCAACTATTTTAAATTTTGAATTAGACATAACTAACAATCTATAATACGAAATCTGAATTTTTCTCTTCTATATGAATTATAATCAACAAGATTCCAACGTTTCTTGTTTCACAAAAATCCGACTTATATCAGATCCTGTACATTCAATTAAAGTTCAAAACTCAATATTACGAACTACCGCATCATTTCGAGCTCGATTTATATTATATATTAATTTAACGTTCAAACTTCGTTTTAAATAAACGAATTAAATATTAAAATTCATTAATATTCCATATATAGTATTTAAAATAATAAAATAATTTAAATATCAACTATCTAAAATATGGGACATTACAGTGTCCTTGACCCTTACCTAGTGCAGGTTCCTTTCCTTTAATACCAGAATGGGTTACTGACTAATATGGGTCCCACACAACAGATGACACAAGCCCCCCATTAGGCTTGTATCCCCAACCAACTAGGATTTCCACAGGTTAAGTTTATCGTATAACCCCTCATAGATTTAATACATTTACTTAACCCTACAGATTCAACAAGTTTACTTAGCCCCAACCACAGATTTAACAAGTCACAAGCAACCAGGTTTATATGTATATAATCCCCATAGATTAAACAGGTTAAGTATTTCAGGTTAACAAATATGCATAAACCCCCAACATGTTTTATAGGTTACTTACAGTTTCATTAACCTATACCGCTTAATCTTTAAATTAAGCCTACAAATTTATATGCCCTAAACCATAAGTCATAATTCACAGTCCAAGATATTCCCCAAGTTTAAGTCAAACTTTGCAGTATAGTTTATGCCCCCCAAATCCTAGTCATGTTTCAAGTTATACCCCCAAATTACCATTCCCAATTCAACCCAATTTCGTTCGTACACAAATTTCAGCGATATCGACCTATACTCGAAGGTAGCCTAGGCTATAAAAATAAAAAGGGAATGAGAGAGGAAGAAGAACGGAATAGTCGTATAAAACAAAATAAGCATGTATTGACAGAAATGGCCATAAGATAATAGAAATAGGCATACCAGAAATAGACATATCAGAACTGAATAGCAGATCAGGTATACATGTAATAGTAGGGCTGATTTGGGATGAATTAGATTCTTAACAGGAATAGGTTTTAGATCTAGATTTAAGAACATGTCAGGATTACTTGTTAAATGTCTATATCTAAAAAGCAACATAAACTCACAAAGACTGGATCTAAAGAACAGAGAACAATTAGGCTGAAGCTGCAGTAGAGATTTTCGTATGTGTATAGGCTGTTGTTAAAGAAAATAGGCTAATTCAATCCAAGCTGGGGCAGCATCTCCTTGTCTCCATTGTTTTAGGTGAATAAAAGAATAGAAACGGGGTCCTATATATAGCCTACTTCCAATGAATATCGCTCAGAAACAAGTCCAGGTTCAAGAAATGAACCTGGATGGATCTGGCATGGGTCGACCCTAGGGTCGACACCCCTAGGGCGTGGGTCGTTCCCTAACGGGTCCAAATCCCCCGTCCCTTTACCACTTTGATTTTTGAATATTTTTGAATTTCTATACCGATTTGTTTATATGTATTTCCCTTATATGTATACAAACTTCAAACCTTAATATCTTCTTCATACGATGTCCGTTTTACACAAACTCGGAGTCTATCTAAATAGGAATTCCATGGTGAATGCAATGGTACAGTTACTTAATTCCCAATATTTAATTAAGTATTCTTTAGTTTATCGTTGTAATGTTTTTTAAAATTATGGGATGTTACATTCTCCCTTTAAAGGATTTCATCCCCGAAATCTCTAAGTTAAGAAGAATGTTTATCCTAACAACCACAACCACCTACTCATCCATTAATCACAGGTATCCATTGTCCTTAAATGAATTCTAATGCTTGTATGAACATATGCAAAGGTGTGTGTGTATGTCCCTTCCTAGTGCGAAAAATTAGGCGATCCACTTATTCAGTCGACCTTCTTAATGCAATGTATGTTAGTGCCATAAACCCAACATGTATGCAAATATTCCTAGTATATCATGTAAACTCTATATGTGTGCACAACCATCCATCCAAATGCAACGCCCATATGATGATACAATCATTTCTATCCCTAAAATTTAAGATGCACACACATCCATATGCAATATGTAAGTGATTGAGCCGATCTAGTACCTAATGTGTGTGTATATGCATCCACAAGAAGCCACTAGCAAACATTTGCATCCACTTGCTTCCATCAAGCATAACATGTTTCTAAAACATGTTTACATCCATTGGTTTTCTACCTAAAGGTCGAAGAATCGATCGATAGGATATACCCAATTGACAGAAACAAGTATGAATAAAAGCTTGGGAAAAGAAGTTAAGAACATACCCTTGAAAAGAAAAGGGTACAAAGCGCGAATATTGTCTTCGGTCTCCCAAGTTGCATCTTCGTGGTCTTCTCGCCATTGAACTTTCATCAACTTGACCTCTCTGTTGCGAAGCTTCTTAACCTCTGGTCCAAGTATACGGGTAGGAACTCCTCTAACCATCGCCTCCTGTTTTACCTATACTTCCTTAAGCATGCTCGGCTCAACAATCTCTGTTGTATCGTGCAGACACTTCCGCAAATGAGAAACGTGGAAACCATCATGAACACCTGCCAATCTCTCTGGTAGCCTTACTTCATGGGCTATCTGACTTATCTTCTCCATTATGAGAAATGGCGCTATGAACCTTGGCGCCAATTTTCCTATAGATCCAAAGAGAACCACATTCCTCAGAGGTGATACTTTGATGAAAACCATGTCTCCCACCTCAAAGTCAATATTCGTCCTTCTATTATCTGCGTAGGAATTCTTCCTGCCATGAGCTGTCTTCATGCGTCTTCGGATAAGATCAATCTTTTCTGAAGTTTCTCTAATCATCTTAGGTCCAAGTAGAAGCCTATTTGTGGACTCCCACCAACAAGCCGGTGATCCATAAGGTCGCCCATATAATGCCTCGAAGGGTGCCATACCTATACTAGCCTGATAACTGTTGCTGTAGGCGAACTCAACCAACTGGAGATGCTCTTTCCAAGTCCCTCCGAAGTCTAGGATACACAGCCTCAAAAGATCCTCAAGAACTCTATTCACCCTCTTAGTCTGCCCATCGGTATGAGGGTGATACGCGGTGCTCAAACATAACTGTGTACCTAAAGCCTCTTGCAGGCTCTTCCAGAATTCACTAGTGAAGATGGGGTCGCGATCACTCACAATACTAGAAGGCACTCCGTATATATGGACTATCTCAGAGATATGTTGATGCCAACCATGCTGTCGTTCTCTTACTCTTAACAGGAATGGAATGAGCGCTCTTAGTAAGCCTGTCTACTATAACCCGAATACTGGTGTTGCCTTTCCTCGATATAGGCAAACCATTGATGAAATCTATAGAGTCACTCTCTTACTTCCACTGTGGGACCTATAGAAGATGAAGCAAACTGCTAGGCCTCCTCTGCTCAGCTTTAACTTGTTGGCAAACTAAACATCGAGAGACAAACTCCGCTACATCTTTCTTCATCTCAGCCCAAAAGAAACCCTTTTTATATCTCTATACATCTTATCACCGCCTGGATGGATAGTCATTCTAGAATGATGGGCTTCCTCAAGGACTGTCTTCAACAGACTCTCAACTCGGGGAACACAAAATCTTCCATCCCATTGCAACCGCCCTCTATCATCCATGGAATATCTACTAAGGTGACTAGAAGTCTCCCCTCTACTGAGTCTATCGAAGATGTTTGCTATCTGTGGGTCCTCTCGCTACGAAGATCCTATCTGATCCATAAGAGTAGGTCGCACCTCTAAGGATGCCAACAAACCAAGTGTAAGATCCGTAGATGGCCTAAAATTAAAGGTCGATATGTACTTCAAGCTCCGCCTCTCTACGAACAGAGGACTCAAAGTCATCCTCTGTCTACTCAACACGTCCGCTGCCACATTACCCTTGCCAAGGGTAAGCAATCTCAAAATCATAGGACGCTAGGAACTTCATCCATCTATGTTGTCTCAAATTGAGATCCCTTTGCGAGAATAAATACTTGAGTGACTTATGGTCCGTGTATAACACGAACCCCTCTCTCTCTCTCCAAGCAGATAATGCTGCCAAGTCTTAAGCGTGAATACTATAACAACCAACTCTAAATCATGGGTAGGGAAGTTCTTCTCATGAACTCCCAAACGTCTACTACCATAGCATACTACCCTTCCCTCTTGCATCAGGACGACACTAAATCCTTTGCCACATGCATCAATGTATACTATGAACACTTTGTTCCCATTAGGCAAAGTCAAGACTTGGGTTGTTGTCAGAGCCCTCTTCAATCGCTGATAAGCATCCTCACAGTCAATATCCCAAGAAAAGGTCAGATTCTTCTTCGTCGGTCTGGTGAGTGGGGCTGATATCTTTGCGAAGTCCTTGATAAGATTCCTATAATAGCCCGCTAAACCAAGAAAACTCCTCACTTCCGCTGCATTCTTTAGAACCTTCCAATCTTGAACTGCAACTACTTTCGTGGGATCCTTTGCTATCCCATCCTTGGAGACCACGTGCCCTAGAAATCTTACTTCTTTTCTCCAAAAGTGGCATTTGGAGAATTTCACCTTAAGTTGATGTGCTCAGAGAGTCTTCAAAACCTCCCCTAAATGTAGCGCATGCTCTTCCTCGTTCTTCGAGAAGATCAGAATGTCATCCACAAAGACCACAACAAACTTATTCAGAAACTCCCGGAACACCCTAATCATTAGATCCACAAAATACGCGGGTGCATTCGTCAAACCAAAAGGCATGACTAGCCACTCATAGAAACCATTTAGAGTTCTGAAAGTGGTCTTGTCTGTACTTTCCTCGGCCACCCTTAACTGATGAAACCCCTTAGCCAAGTCTAACTGAGAGAAAACAGATGCACCAACAAGCTGGTTAAATAGATCATCAATCCTCAGAAGTGGGTGCCTATTTTTCTTAGTGAGCTTATTCAGCTCCCTGTAATCCACACATAAGCGAAGCAAGCCATCCGCCTTAGTTGCAAAGACAACTGGAGCACCCCATTCTGATATGCTTCGCCTAATAAAACCCTTCTCAAGTAGCTCCCCTACTTGCTTGCTAAGCTCCCTCCTTTTCCTAGGAGCCATGTGGCGCACAGGCAATGCGACTGGCTTAGCATTATCCACCAACTATATCCGGAAACCAGTCTCGTGCCTCGGAGGTAATCCCCTAACCTCCTCAAAAACATTCGGATACTCACAGACAACATGTACAGATCGCAAATCATCGACAAAAGCATCAAGCGATTCTAGGAAACTAAGCTTAACAGACCCCTTTAGGTCACAAGAAATCTCAAGAGTCCTCCCTCGGCAAGCTAAAAGCCTAACGACCCTCCTCGTACAGTACAGAATGGCATCGTATACGGCTAGCCAATCCATCCCTAGAATCAGACCATAGCCCATAAAACCAAGCACAAATGCGTCGCACTCAAATTCGACGCCCAACACAGATATCCTCAAACCCCAACAAATCATAGATAGATGAGTTATGCCCCCAATGGGATTTGAGGCAATAACGGGATCAGAAACAATACTAGTACTAAGGTGCGGAGGCTCAACCACAAAATCAGATATAAAAGAGTGAGGAGCCCCAGAATCAAAAAGAGTCCTAACAGGAAGATGGGAAAGAGAAATCAAAACTTCCATAGAAACTTTCCTACCTCTGTCCGGTACAATTGCCTCGAGAGCATGCACCTGCCCTCCAGTAGATCCTTCCCTTTGGCCCTGTTCTTGCTTCTTCGGGCACTCCTTAGAATAGTGTCCAGTTTCACCACAGCTATTACAAGCATTCTTCCTTTTTCTGCAATCTTTGACCAAATGAACCAAGCTCCCACAACCATGACATTTCTTCTTGCCTTGAGCTTTGTCGTTCTTTTAGCCTTTCTTCTGTTGTTCTTTCTTGGGCCACACTTTCTAGTTTTGTGTCTCATCAGTCTTAACTTCCTTTTTCTTCTCTTTTCCATCTTCGTGCATCAATGCCATATCAACCAGTCTCTCAAAAGTATCCCCCATCGGAATGTGAGATAATGCCAATGCTTGAAGGGGTTGATTCAATCCTCTTGCAAATCTTAAAGCTTTCTTGTGCGGGGTATTCACAAGCTTTAGACCAAACCTTGCCAATTGGTTGAACTTATTGACATACTCTTTGACAGACATGCTTCGTTGCTTAAGTGCCAAAAATTTCTCCATCTGCATATTCTCATCTGCCTGAGAAAGAAAACTCATCTCGAACCTCTGTCGGAAATCATCCCAAGTCTCAGCTGGACACTCTTCTTGCGTCACTTCCCACCAAAATGAAACTTAAGCTGCCATGCAGCCAATTGAATCTTCCTAGGGTCGTCAACCTCGAAAATCCCAAACAAATCCTCCGTATCTTTAAGCCAATTCCATGCTTCCACAAGGTTCTCAGTTCCTCGGAATGGATTTCCTCCCATAGTATAGAAATCCTTGCATATCTTAGCGAAATTATCTGCTTGTGGAGGAGGAGGAACAGTGGTTGCAGCTGGGGGAGGAGTGTCTGCTTGGCCTCCGGCAGGTGCCGTAACCTCAAGATATCTACATAACCAGGTCGGTATCTGAACGCCCTCGAGAATATTCAGTTCCCAAGACATGCTGAAAAGAAAAGGAACTACTACAAAAGTGGGCATATTCGAAAAGCGTTGCAAAAGCTATGCTTTTTTTTATCTTCTGCAACAGTACTCATATGTTGTTGCATTAGACATGAATGCACTGTTGCGGTGGGAATTCTAGTGTTCTGACATGCAACACCAGTAAAAAGCATAGCTTTACATATATACAATCCAGCCCATCGATCCGCGTTATCAGCAATAACAAAGTCTCAGCCGTAGATGCATAATTAATCCAATGGTTTAAACGAATCCATGTTCCTATCTAAACATTACCCCCATCAACCAATCAATGATAGCCAGCTGATTACATTCTTCTGCTATGTGAAATTTTGGCGGGGCGTTTCCCCCTTCACAAAATACCATGTAAAAATAATTCGTTCTTCTTCTCTAACATTTCCTTCTCTTCAATTTCCCCAACAATTTTTGCTGTTGATCAAAATTTAAACCTAAATTCACGTTTCCAATCACCCATGTATTTCCTCCGGCAACCATCAGCCAAAATAATCCGGCCAATTTCTCTCATTTGCACTACGCTCCCCTTTTTCTATTTTTCGTATTATTAATAAAATTAATTACCCAAATCCTTTTTATTTCCCTATAATTCTGGTTTTGTTGACTTCAATTGATTCGTTTTATTAGCCGATTGATTTTCTCTATTACATCCCGCTCAGTCCTTAAACCCTAATCAATATTTTCTTGTAAAGTTATATGAAAAGAGTTGGCTGCTTTGATTCAAGATTCTCCTTTGTCGAAGAAGAAAGATTCTCCTCCGTCGATCCAACAGCTGATGAATGGGTAATTCACTTTTCAGATTCATTATACTGATTCAATTTGATCAGCTTTGGCTGCTATGATAAAATTAGGGGTTTACAGATTCTTTTTCATTCTTAGAGGATTATTTAAATCGAATGGTTATGAATTTAGTACATTTATGTTAGGTTAAAAGGTTATGCATAGATTATGGTCTTATAATTCCATGGCTTATAATTCCATATAACTATTATGTTATTAGGTCTGGTGCTAAGTGTATTGATAATGACATATCTTTGTCTACAGTTTGCTATCTCAACCGAGAGTATACATGCGTATTTGACATGTTGATGTTGTGCTTTGATTGTGCTGAAGTGTACCCTCACAATTTTCTTTCATCCTGTAGCCATGCTGGTTTCGTTGTAGAGGGTAATTCAATATTTATATCCTTGATCAAAGACTATAAAATAGAACCACAGATGTACCATTATTCTTGCTTGATCGATCTTTTAAATTGATCAAGAAATCTGAAGTGCATGTCATGTTATCTAGTATAAATGCATCAGTTGGAAAATGGGAAGAAGCATCCATTTAGTTTGAGTTAAAAAATGAGTAAAACTGGTGTTACTAAAAAACTTGGATTAGTTGGATAGAGTTGAAAAATGATGTGTAACTTAATGTAGCGGCAATTCATAATAACATGATGATCTAAGGTAATTTGCTAGTACATCACAAATAATATGCGGATGATATAACCCCTGTCAAAATTGGAAACTATGATTAAGGGGTTTTCGGTATTCCTTGAACGTTCATTTCAATATACTTCATAAGAGGGTGTTTGAACATGACAAACTTTAAGTGCTACTGCTGAACTTGTCGATTCATAAGAGAGTATTTGTGATGTATGTGCATGTTTGGAGAATCATGAGTTTGATCCGGATATACTTCTGTGGACTGCACAGATTTTTAGGACAACTTTGAGAAACTTTTTGTTAATATGTGCATGGATGTGATATGCTAATCAGTATTTGTTTGTATTATCAAAAATTTCTCTTATGTAATTAAACAATGAAAATCTTATTTTAGTGCGATGTTAATTTAGCGATATGTAAGTTAATGGATATGTAAGTAGTCCGATCATGAATTATGTAACCTTGATGCAAGTCTTTATAATTATAACACTGATATGTAAGACATCACCTTTACATATTTATACATTCATGAGTGGAGAAAAATATACTTGATGAGATTGGAAATGTTGGCAATCTATGACTTTGAACTGATTAGAAGCTGTGGAAACAACACCGGAGCCTGATAATAGTGTTTGGTTTACAAGATACATTTTTTTCTGAGTACATTCCATGTTGCAAACATTGCAATTCCAGGTTCAATGAGCCGTGACTTCAATAGGTGTTCTATACTTAGCGTGTTTAGTCGTAAAAAAATTCAAATTTGAACTGAATAACTTATATAAGTTTGGTAAGTAAACAGTTTGTAATATTTCACAGTTTTATATTTAGCGTGTTTAGTTGGAAAGTTGTTTTCAGAGATTTCTTAAAATTCTCTACTTAAATTATTACATGTTTTGAATGTTTGGTTAAGCTCCACAATTCACTTCTTTAATGCATAAGAATTTCTCTATTTATTTTCTGTTGGCAATACATATTAGAAGGCAAATTTCCCTTTATCCTTTAATGCATATTTGGTTTGTTAATCTGTCATTAAACTCCTATTTGTCATTAAACTCATATTTGGTTTCTTTATTCTATGTTTTCTTAATCTATCATTAAACTCCTATTTGTCATTAAACTGTCATTAAACTCATATTTGGTTTTTTTATTTTGCATGGACAAACAGCAGCTGCTTCCTAATATACATGAAAGGCGATAGCATTGAGGGTATTTATGATATACTTAAGGAATGTGCAGTTATAAGCAAGTCAGCTGGTGGCACTGGTGTATCCATTCATATTAATGATACTATTTCCCTACCTTCACTTTCCTAATTTATGCACTCGCTTACTTCTTAATCGTTGTCCTACTTACTAAATCCACGTAAGTTCTTTCATTTACCCACTGGTTTCTCTTCTCCGCCCACTGCTTATGTGATGTATAGCTGTTAATTATTTGCCTAACTGATTTATCTCCCCTTCTTCCACAACTCCGTTCGCCAAATTACTTACTCGGCATGTTAAATTACTTTGATCTTAATGTTCTTTTTTTTCCCTATAATTGTAGTTTCTTTTTCTTTTTAACCATTTAATTTTTATCGCAGTCGCCGATGAAATGGATAGTACTGACGATTTGCCCAAAGAATTTCGAATGGTAACTTTATTGCTTTAATTTTTTATTTATTTAAATCACTCCAATTTCATCAAAGCCAATGTGCTGTGTAGAGACATAGTTGATTTCATAAGTAAATGAAATAGATTTCAATTGTTAAAGAGATGTCTGCCTTCTCCAAATTATAAGTCCATTACAGTCACATGAATCGTACATGCCACGTGCATGGACTGCCTTTTGTGCTACTGTTAAAAGATTTAAAGTTTCTTTCCAATAGTCTATGCCTCTCCATAGAGTCTTAGCTTCTAGTTGAGAAAACTGAGTAGGAGCATGATAAAATTAGAGGAGGAATCAAGACCTTTAGGTGAGTATGGATGTAACATGCCACCTGAAGAACCTGATGCACCACGACCTATGTCAGCTTCATCTAAAATATATATGCACACATGAGATTCTTTGGGGCAATGCTTAAGAAGCTGCCAAGCAACAGATAAACTAGCAAATCCTTCCCCAAGAATCGCATATTTTACTTTTACTGCAGAAGAAGATGAATAAGACTTTTGGGCAGCGCAAACAAATTTCTTATCACGAGAATTAAGGTTTGGAAATGGGTTGATAGGAGGGACGCGGAGCGACGATGCCATCGCCATGGTGCAAAATGTGTCTCCTTTTATTGCTTTATTTGGCTGGAGTCAAAGAACTATATCCAGTTGCTGACCATGGAATTTGGATCTACCAAAGCGAAACTGCAGATTGTTTTATAGGTACTACCCTTTCTACCCCATGCAATTTTGATCATCTTTATTTACGATATCTGATACGCAAGTCAGTTATGTGCAGTTATATTCGTGGTACAAATGGAACCTCTAATGGTATTGTTCCAATGTTAAGGGTGTTTAATGACACTGCTAGGTACATTGACCAAAGTGGCGGTAAGAGAAAAGGTAATTCTAAGCGTTGCCTTTAATATGTGCTTCTAGGTATCTGATTTTCTTCTTTCATATTAAGCTGCCTGTGCTACATATAGTTGCATTTGCTGTTTATTTGGAGCCATGGCATGCTGATGTATTTGAATTTCTTGAGCTCAAAAAAAATCATAGAAAGGTATGAGTTGTTGTGTCCACTTATGACCTGGCTTTGAATATATTTTACATATTATGCACCTGAATTGAGATTCATTTGAAACTATTTGGTTCAAATAGTCATTAATATGTCGAAAGGAGGCCATTACCGTTTATTAACTATCATAATTTTCAAAGTGAGATAATATCTGAAGGTCTAGTATAGTAGTGTGCTATTAGAGCTTCACACAACCAAGCTGAAACCTAAATTAGCATATGCATTCGCTATTTAAAATGCATTACATGCAAGGCCGAAGGGTTCAACAAATTTTTCTTTTAGTGCCCTACTCCTTTATCATTCATACTATATTTTTTTTTGTTCAGGGCTCAATTGAAAAAAATTCAAAGGAGATTATAGATTTTGAATTCAATTGATTTCATTTATTTTGTATTGACTTTGTTAAAGTGATCACATTGCAGATGTGGACACATATGGTCAAAATGCACTACTGAATTGGTCAGGAATGGAGGAAAATGTCCATTGTGCCGTGCACCTATTCTTGAAGTAGTTCGAGCTAACTCTATACAATGAAGAAAACAGACGTGTAACGTAGCTGATTTTTGAGTTTTGATATTTGGATACTGCATGAATCATTGCTTTTTCTTTTCGTATGTTGTGGTGGTTCTTTTTATGTTTACTTGGAACATATGTTTTGGATGAGTTTCTTCTATGTACAAAACTTGTATTGCAATATTTTTAATTAAAGAGTTGTATTTGCTTTCTTTCAATGTAGCATTTGTCTTCTTTTACTGTTGCTTTTACTTCTTTTTTTCTAATGTTGCATTTCAAGATAATAGTGTTGCATTACATAATACAGCGGTGTTGCATTAAATATAATGTTATTAATTTCACATGGCAAGTGGGTCCCACAGTTGACATGACATGTGACACGTGGGCAGCTGATGTGGCATGTGACACGTGGGCAGCTGACATGGAGAGATGACGTGGCATGTGACACGTTGGCAACTGACGTGGAAAGTTCATGTGGGCCCTACTACCATGACCTAGAAGCCAGGCTCTAGCTTCTGCTTGAGGCACCGCTGTATGTTGTTGCATTACTTGCATATGCTGTTGCAATAGGGTAATGATGCAACACTTTCTTTCCATGGCAGTAGATGGGCAAAAACGTTGCATTAGAGAGCTAATGCAATGGCCGCGGTTGCCACACCCCTCTGGTGTTGTCTATTTGAAAAAATGGCCTACGACAATGCTTTTTTGATCTACGGCTACATAAAACTAATGTCGAAAATTCCCCATTTTTGTAGTAGTGAGGGATTCAAACAGAGAATCGAAAGATATTTTATATGGCTAGGGGGAATACGTTATTCAAAACAGTTTTTTCTTTGAAAATACTTTCTTTTTGAAACATTTTGAAAACAATTTTTGAAACCTTTTTCCCGATCTTGTAAACTTCGACTCTGATACCAAATGTGACACCCCACATTTGTTAATGTCACTCTTTAATGGAATGCATTAAGTTCCCTGAAGAGTTATACAAAAACAAAACATCATAAGATAGATATAAAATAGCAGCGGAAATTTAAAACTTTATTTTTCCAACAGAAAACATTGTGGTCTCAAAATCCAGTATCAATATCAGACTAAAATACTGGAATAAAATACATCAAATGAAAGCATCTGTCTTGCACTAAAAACCATCAGAGTACAGAAGTAAAAAGCCATAGTCCCCATAAGTAGCCATAAACAAGTAGACAAAAAGTCAAAGCAGTATATCGAAGAAAAATCCAAATCCAAGCAGAAACACAAAGGAGAGTCCTAATCAAGCCTGAGTGATCCCACCCTGAGAACCTAGGGGGAAAGGAAGAGAGAGAAAACAAAACAAAACGGGTTAGACATAAAGTATGGCAAGTCCAGTTACTTTTAGCATGTGAATAAGTAAAAGCATCATGACAGAAATAAACTGGATGAGAGATAACAGTATTATATAACAGGTATGGACTGGATAAACAGAATAAAGTATGCTTCTCAATTACTTTCTCTGCACCTATACTACTATACCGCATTAAGAGTTTTCCAATTACTTAACAAATACAGAATGATCCCAACGGAAACATAAATGGTAGACTTAGGTGTACTTCTAGTAACAGGTCTTACCCCAAACAAAAATAACATGTACATAACCAGAAATCTATGCAGTTTATGCCCCACTATTACCCCGTTATAACCCCGCTATATCCCATAGCGTATTGTTGCTTCTACGCTTTTCCCAAATAGTCTTCGATATAGCCTTCCCGCTTAAAGCCCCGCTATATTCCGCTATATCCCATAGCGTATTGTTGCTTCTACGCTTTTCCCAAATAGTCTTCGATATAGCCTTCCCGCTTAAAGCCCCGCTATATTCCGCTATTTCAGATATATCCCGTTATTTCTGCTATATTACGTTTTTCCTGCTATACCTTTAATGAAAGAAATAAAATAAAAAATGACATTTATATATTAATTTTTTTAATGAATTATGTTTTAAAATTGATATTTTTAACATGCTTTTTGTATGAACAAGTATACTTTAATACTCTATTAAATTTAATTAAGTTAAATAGACGTCTACATTTATTTATAGATATCTGCATATGGTTTTATTTAAAATTAAGAATGTACTAATTATAGTTAAATTGAATGTAAGTTTCTATTTAATTATAGTTTATATATTCCATAAAAATATCAAGAATGAGTTATATATGATATTTTAGAGTCATCCGCTATATCCTGCTATTTCCTCGCTATATCCCCGCTCTGACTTTATGGACCTCCACCGCATTGGATCCGTTAAGCACTTTAACTACACAACCAGAAATAACGGGTGTTACCCCCAAATAGAAATAACAGACACTTAAACAGGACTAGATGTACCCTAATTACTATGCCCGGCGATCAGCTCCCTTCCACGTAAATACCCTGTGTCGGCCCCACAATAGGGTGTATTACTTCCTAAAGTGGCAACCATCAGAAGGACACAGACCTATTTAAAGGTGTTATAGCGGCTTATTTTCCCAAGAAAGTCGGACCCATGAACGCACATGACTCCGTTGGAACACGCCATCAGAACACTTCTCCCCAAATGAACCTTTTATAATTAGCTTAGTAAGTGTGCCCCTGACCCTACCTAGTGCGGGCTCCCTTCCTTTAATACCAGAATGGGTTAGTGACTAATATGGGTCCCACACAATAGATGACACAAGCCACCCCTTAGGATTGTATCACCAACCAACTAGGATTTCCACAGGTTAAGTTTAACAGGTTCATATAACCCCCCACAGATTTAATACATTTACTTAACCCCACAGATTGAACATGTTTACTTAACCCCAACCACATATTTAATAAATCACAAGCAACCAGGTTTATATGTATATAATTCCCATAGATTTAACATGTTAAGTATTTTAGGTTGATAGGCATGTATGAACCACCAACATGTTTCATAGGTTACTTACAGTTTCGTTAACCTATTCCGCTTAATCTTTAAATTAAGCCTACAAATTTATATGCCCCAAACCAAAAGTCATAATTCATAGTCCAAGATATGCCCCAAGTTTACATCAAACTTTACAGTATAGTTTATGCCCGCAAATCCCAGTAATGGTTCAAGTTATGCCCCCAAATTACGATTCCCAATCATTCCCAATTCAACCCAATTTCATTCGTGTATATATTTCAGTGACATCGGCCTAGGCTCGAAGGTAGCATAGGCTATGAAAATAAAAAGGGAATGAGAGAGGAAGAAGAACAAAATAGGCGTATAAAACAAAATAAGAATATAGTGATAGAAATGGGCATGAGATAACAGAAATAGGCATATCAGAAATAGGCATATAAGAATTGAATAGCAGATCAGGTATACATGTAATAGCAGGACTGATTAGAAATGAAACAGATTCTTGACAGGCATAGGTTTTAGATCCAGATTTATAAACATGTGAGAATTACTTGTTAAATGTTTATATCTAAAAGCAACATAAAATCACAGAGACTGGATCTAAAGAACAGAGACCAATTAAGCTAAAGCTGCAGTAAAGATTCTCGTATGCGTATAGGCTGTTGTTGAAGAAAATAGGCTAATTCAATCCAAGTTAGGGCAACATCTCCTTGTCTCCATTGTTTTAGGTGAATAACACAATAGAAATAAGGTCCTATATATAGCCTGCTGCCAACGAATCTAGCTTAGAAACAAGTCTAGGTTCAAGAAATGAACTTGGATGGATCTGAGGTGGGTCGACCCCAAACGGTTCCAAATCCTGTGTCCCTTTCCCGCTTTGATTTTTGAATATTTTTGAATTTCTAGACTGATTTGTCTATATATATTTCCCTTATATGTGTACAAACTTCAAACCTTAACATCTTCTTCATACCATGCCCGTTTTACGCAAACTTGTAGTCTATCTGTACCATAATTCCAAGACGAACGCAATGTTACAGTTCGTTTTACTTAATTCCCAATATTTAATTAAGTATTATTTGTTTATCTTTGTAATGTTCTTTAAAATTATGGGTGTTACAAACATCTTGCAACCCGCCTAAACACGACCGGCCCCTCACTTCGCTTGAGTGTACCGAAAATATCATTACCATGTTTGGGGGCCAGCCAACCGAACCGATAGCATACATACAAAAATAAAAGGGATAACTGAAGACATTTGATTTCTACAGATCAGTAATGATATACCCTTCTAATGGGTACGAATCACATAGCCATGCAACCTACCCGATTTTATGCCATTCCCCGGTTGATGAGGCTTGAGGTTAAGCTTATCCTTCAGAACAACACATCTCCATTCACTTTGAAAGTCACATTGTCAAATCCGTCGGATATCACTGATTGATGTCCACAAAATACCTTAGGTGTTAAGCTAAAGAAGTTCCCTTCTTTGCCACCAAACTGGGTATGTTGGAAGAAATCAATGTACGTAATCCTTTTGGGAATACTCTATCAAAAATCTGTTCATACAAGTCATCTAGGAACATGATGACCGAAGACACCCTCCTACCACATTCTAGGAGTCACCCTATAGATCCGTAGCGAGTAGTCCTTGTAATCCGTAGATTCCAACCACGACAAAATCACGGTTTATCTCTGGGCGCTAATCAGAGATTATAAGCAATTCTTCCGTTTTGTGAAGATCCACGGTCTTCAACGTACCATTTTCAATTAGCATATTCCACATATTTGCTGGTTGATGATGGTTTTCAAATATAAATTCGATCTCGGTCTTTACATACCAACAACCATAAAAGCCAGATCTGATAGTCAGTTATTTAACTATAAAATAAACAACCATAAAAATAAAACGAGTTCATTGGTTCAGTGCTCAGCATCGCTTGGCCTTCTTAATTAAAACTAATTTACTTCTTAATCTTCCAATATTTTTTAAAACACGGTATTTACTTCTTATTTTAGTATACTAGTGTTCTCAAAACCATTTCATTATAATACTTAGAAAAATTATATCTTATAACCATATTCAATATCCATTTAACTCTCTTTTCAAAAAATTTGCTAAATCATTCTTCATAATCTATAATTGGAAAATCAATTCAACTTGTCCCTCGTAAAACAACATTACAAAATCCCTTCTGTTTCGTTACTCGAAAATAATAACCACTTCTTATTCTTATAGAACAAACATATTTCAAAACTCAATTTTACATTATGTTATAACTCGAAAATATCATTATATTTTCATGCAAACCCCTTTTGTTTCCCTTTTCATTGGAACCTCATTATATATCTTCAAATCTTTTTAGTTTCCTTTTACTTTGGAGCCCTTAATATATTTATTCTTCAGATTTTCCCCAATTATGTTGCATTATTCTTTCTCTAAAGGAAAAATAAATTATTACTAACCTTTTTACCATTACAAACTAATATCATCCTCGGATAATCATGAAGTCGTTCAAATTGGGGTATTTTAATTACCTCTCAGACCTGATCAACAACGTTCTTATCTCAAAATAGATATGAGTTGTAATTCAAAAACCAGTATTCCACCAAAACAAATTCTATTTAATTATTTTATTAAAAATATGATTTTATAAAACCTTCCTACTTTTGAAAAACTCCCTCTCGAATATAATCGTTATTTCTTAATTCATTGATTAAGTAGTGGATTACTAAAACATTACCTTTTTCGTCTACTTCTTTAAACATTTGTTTTATAACACGGATTTTTGTTCCAAAATCCTATTGCTCGCTCCTTTACCAAATTCACTTTTAACGATCCCTTTTCCTAATCCATTCAACCATTTCCCACTTTGAAAATATTATTTCGATTCCATTCATTTCTCTTAATCCCATTGTTGAGTAACGTTAATTTAAAATTAACGCTTTAACCCCTCATCTCTTTTTATACATCTTATTTATAACCTCAGGTTTAATATCAACCCTTTTTATCTTGATTCAAATGTTTAGTAAACATTTTTTCATTCCGTCGTATTCCCTTAAAATCTTTTTTTATATAATTTAGTTCCAAAACCTCGGGTTAAGATGATACCCGTTCACAACCTCTTTACAAAAATTCAACTAGATTCCATTTCAACTTCGATTACTTAAAGTAATCAATTGAATTATTATTTGTTATAATAATTAACTACATCATTAAGTTGGAAGGAATATTAAATTTCTTTTTAACAACTTATTAACATCTGAATTTTCTTTATAAAATCATTGAATAATTACTTACACACTTAAATAATAAATAATATATATTTATTTTCTTTATATAAACTATTATTCAAAATGATTGACTTCAAAATACATCTTCAGTTATAATAATAAATTTTATAACTTCATCCTTTTCGACCCACCTGACGACAATTAATATTTATAAAATGATTGATTTATAGGCCATATGCTGCCAATTACTCAACCAATACAACCCATTGGTTGATATCAAGACAATCGTGGAATTCTGATTCAACAGTCAATGATCAACTCAATCATCCAATTATATGGGTTAAACAGTTTATATAATTGTAATATGAAAATAAAAAATAAATTTAAGGAATCCAATTGGATTCTTCCAACCTATTTTACCCTGCATCCAAATAGGTTAACTCAAATAATCCATTCAACACAATAATATGAACAATCAAATCAACTGATAACGGTCAACTAATAAAAACCATACATGCATTCAATTAAATTTAATATGTTTATATTATCATAAATGTAACCAACAAGGTAAGTTACCTCGTTTGGAATAATCGTTAAAAATAACAATTGGTTTTGATTAAATTAAATGAGTGTTCAATTTAAATCAGTTATATAAAATATTCACTATATATTCAAACAACCATCAAATTGTCCAACAATTAGCAAACATATCACACAAACAATAAACTCGACTTATATAAAATATAGGTGGGATAACTGGGTGAGTTGAACTCACCTTGGGTTTACATTCGTCGTAAAAACAATTTGTTTTTAATTAAATTAAACGCATGTTTAATTTAATTAAAACTTCCAGCTGTACCCAATTCTGATTAAACCCATTTCATAATGTTACGCCCCTTGATACGGTCCCAACGTTGTTTGGTTTGTTCTCATCTGTTAATACAGGAACACGTTACAAATTTTATATGGTCGTGCTTTTAATTTAAACTAATTAAATTCCTATTTTTTTCTATTATATATATATTATATAACTAGGCCACATCAGTGTATGGTAGGCAGCTTTAATACATGGATTAGGCACAGATATATATACTTCTTCTTGGCCGCGTCCATATTTCATATATAGGACACGTTATATCAGGGATGGGCAAAATAATGATCTACTAAATAGTCACGTATATATATGTCACAAATTAGGCATATTCTGAAGTTGTATATACACTCTTCCAAGCAACATAAAATAGCAGACCCCATTTTCTATTTTCGTTTAACAAATGATTAGGCCCGACTTAATATGGTTTAGGATCAAAAGAAGAGCACCCAGCATGTTAGATAAATGTTCCAAGCCACACGTTATACTCACCATTTCCTTAATGCTTCTTATGTTTACTAATTTGGATTAGGCAAACTTAAGTATGATTGGCACTATATAATAATATATCTCACCGCTATGTATACTATGCATCTTCCTTCTTCACTATTTCGAGACCCGCGAGCTCCTCTTCAAGCTCCATGCAACCGCCCCTTACCATCACCATCACACACGCCTTCTCTACCACCTTCTACCTATAGTACTACCCGCGCCACCAACATGCTCCCCCTCCGACCATCCCCTCCTTTCCGTTCAATCCAACTCAGAGAACCCGCACCACAACAATAAGCCTCTTCCTCCTAGTATCTCTTCCCACCTGCTACTCTTTGCTGCTTGACCCAGCACCTGCATTACCTGACCTAGCACCTGCGCTACCTGACGGCAACCCCACCATAGCCATCACTTCGTGACCACACACCCAACTCCTCCATTAACAGTAAAATACTCCATTATTTATAACCATACTAAACCCCGTCTCTGGTTTACCATTGCATCACCGACTCCCCATCAGTCAGCTTCGCACAGACCCTCCCCTCGAATCTTCATGTTGACAGCTCGGCTCAGAATGAATGAGGGGGTTCAACTATATTTGTCAAAGGAGGCTTAGAGTTTATGAGATTATATATGATTTTGTTTTTGGTTTTATGTTTAAGGGAAAACTTGTGATATGGAAAGCAACAAGGACAGTAGTGGGGAACTATTTCATGGATATGACGAGTGGGTCGTTGATGTTTGTGTTGTGGATGAAGATGATGGAAGCAGAAGTTGAAGTGGGAAGCGGGGCGTATATAGATCACTAGTGCCATGTTGAACCCAGAAGTGGTGAACGTGGGAAGAGGGGGATCCATTGGAAGAGAAGCAGTTTTGTTTGGCCATATATATGAAGGTGAAGATGGGATGGTGTGAAAACCCGTAACTTCCCCGTGAAGGAAAGAGCGGATAGTTCGAGAACAAACCACAATAGAACGCAGACGGAAGAACATTTCATTGTATATTACAACAATGCATCAGAATACAGGAATATATAGAGTATAAATGAATATTACACAGAAATATCAGAGATTTAAATTACATTTAAATATATAGCAGCGGAAAATAATACAATACACAACTAGAAGAGATATACGGATACAAAGCTTTCCGGATATCATTCCAGCTGTAAACCAGGATCCTGTGAATATAAATCTGCAAAACCAAAACTACTAGCTACCCGTGTCAAAATAAGGGCACCCAGAGTTTAGGTTAAAACAATAAACTCCAGGTCAGTCATGGGACTGGTGTGAGAACTCAAATAGTTATTGATCTTTATTTTAAAGTTTGGTATATCAAGGGACCACGCCGTATAACACGGAACGAGTTTTCTCCCAAGAATACCAGTGCATAAAACAACAGCGCAATGCTAAATAAAGAAAAATGAAGCTATTATAAGACCCACGTCCCATTACACAATGCAACGCAAGCCGGAGGATAGAGTTTTTACCTTATAATAGCCAAGAATGCTTAGTACGTTTAAAACAAATCATTTGATACTACCATAAGTGTATAGCGTATAAAACAACTTCAAATCATAAGTATCAATCATAGACGGCATAGCATCCCATGCTACTATGTCGCCATACTAGGCTTTACAATTAAAACCGCACATGTCACGTATTGGAAATTGGATTTCCATCTGTGAACCGAGGCAAAAGATAGTCCTCAACCGATTCGAGACGCTCTAGCCCGTGTCTCAGGCAAGTACTCAGTCAAGCCTTTGGATCGTCAGGGCCGGTCCACCGATGTGGATTAAAATTCCTGAACACTGCGTTTCCCCGCCCTTTGGGGCGTAAATGAGCCAATGAATGGCTCCATCGGACCCGGATCGTCCGATCTAACCGAGGCGCCTCGCAACAGCAACAACCACATAGGTGAAAAGTATATAAATGTCAGGGCTGGTAGGTCACTGACACCACCCTAGCTAGAAAGAAACGCATGCCCTCCTTGAGGTCCTTCTCCCGTTTTTGGTTCACAACCGGAGTGTGAGGCTTGTGAATTCACGTTACACAAAGCTGTGCCACACAGGCTGTGCTTTGATCATCACCACAAGACTTTGCTTTTCAACAGAAGCCTTGATCATTTGCATCTTAGCATGCCACATAGGCAAACCACTCTATGCAACCGATATCAGTCACACAGAATGAAATCCAATGTCAGACACACAGTCCATTTACAAGTCCGTTTTGGGTCTGAACGAAACCGGAGGCACCTAGTACCCCGCATATCCACCGATCTCCAAGTACGTCTGGACGATCACCAACTGTCTCCATCTTCTTGGGTGTACAGCCCAATCAAGATCGTCAGTAATCACCCAAACGACGTGAAGACTTCCGGTCTTTGACCACCGTCTTCATCTCCGACTTATCGTCGTATCAGTTATTCAGAATGGGATAAACCCGGTCTTTTCGAATAACTCGCGTATATTTTAAATAAGTGTTACACAAACACAACATACGCCTCATTCCAATTCATCAGTCACTAACCGTAAATTAATCAAGAGAATAATTCCCCAAATATTAACCCCGAAGGCCGAAACTAACATCAGATCAATATCCAGAAAACCATTCTGCTTGGCTAACCGACAGTTAGTTTCTAAATTTCACATTCATAGGGAAAGGTTCCCATTAATTTTATCCAAGATAAATTCCTTGAATTTATTCTCTAATCTCCTTTTGAATTTCGATTCAACTAGTCGAGATTAACGAACCTTACCGAAGTAATCATTGGTTTTAATTTCCCAATCCCAACCTATTCATCCCATGAAGTAAAACGGGTCTTACTTCATATCTAACACCACAGTGTTATCGGTAAATTCAATTACCATTTCACGTTCAAATCTAATTAAAGATTTAACTAACGCCTGGAGCAAAACTGGTGATACTCCATTCTCGATCATTTCAATCTAACTAAAGATTCATTAAATCTCCACTTAGTTTTAATCTGTGACTGGGTTAAAGAATCAGTGTCATTTTAAAATACGGTTCACGATAAACCCAAAATCACATTCATTAATTATCGGGTTAAAGAACAAGTGTTATTTAAAACACTGTTCACGATAAACCCAAAAATCAATATCAATCCAATTAAATATCATTTAATTGGTACACTTCATCAAATCTAAATAAAAAGATTTAATCTTTTCTCAACTGGGTTCAAGAACAGTGTTAATGAAGACACCATTCACGACAAACCCAAATCACATTTGACATTAAATACAAGGCTCTGAATAGAAAATATATCGGCTTATATTCAATATCAAATTCTACGACCAATAAATATCGTATTGGAAATAACGATATATATATCTATATCTTTCAAATTTCCATAACAACATCTGTATAATCATGAAATCCAACGTCGAAATATTCCGAAGACAATTTCGATTCAAATCCATTCCAATGCAATCATTGGAAATTCTAGTTATTTTCAAAACCATTTCAAATTCAATTTATTTATTTAAAAATAAATAGAATTATAATTCTAGTTCAAAACTAGTTCATTTCGATAAAAATCTATTTTTATCTTTTCAAAGATGGAGTTTTTCATCCCAAATCTTCACAAATCATTTCTTATGATTTTACACAAATTATTACTATTTTTAATAATTCTTTTTCAAATATTTCTATTTTAAAACTGGAATGAGGCCCAATCAATTACCATATAATGTTAATTATATGGATTTTCTACAACACATGTATATATCAACAACGATGAATAATCAACCATCATCCAAAGTGCATTCTACACTGTATAAGCATCAAATATAAATATTCAACGCTTATAACAGCCTGTCAATCAATCGATCGACATACAACTAAACAATCGGGATTAGTGTACGTCAAATATCATCCCAATACCCGTGCGGGGTTTCAAGCAATCAAACACAGATTTTTATTTGTGCAGTTGGGCGATGTGTAAAATTTATCGTCCCAATCAATGTCCTTCAAATAGGTGTACATAAACAAACCGTCCGGTTTGTAAATGAATATTTATTTATTCACATTCACGTTAAAAATTATATTTTTAACGATCAAACTATTTTATTCAACCTATGAATATTCTATTCGGTTCATTTATTAAATAAAATGCTATCTTTATTTTTCTAACTTATTTTTAGGAAATTTCGGCGGCATAACGGCACGATACTAGAAACGGGACAAGGCCTAGCCTTATCCCCGGTCTAGTGAAGGTCCACGCCATTCACACATCAATCAAATCAATTTCATTTCACCAAACAATTCAATTCAAACCAAATAATCTAACCAACTACACAACCAAACAATTAAACAAACAAGCCATCCATGGTCTGTGGATGACGGGTGTCGGGTGCTGCTAAGCACCGTCTGCATCCTAGTATATATATAACTAGAAAAAGAAATTGAAGAGTGAGAAGTTCTCACAGAATTGCTAATCCGACGCCACGACTCTTCTTGGGTAGAAATCTTCGCCGTTCTCTTCTTCCATCACTTTCGTTGATCGTATTCTCTACATATGTAAAAATCACATTTTTACTTCGCTATTCAATATAGAAAAATCGAATTTTTACTATGCTATTCAATATATAAAAATCGCATTTTTTTCTATCTCTACTATATATAAAAATGGTATTTTTATTCTTTCTATAATATAAAAATCTTTTCATAGTTAAAAATAAATCCAACCTTTATCGTTTTAAAAATAATGATATTTCAGGTTAAAAATTCTATATATTTTAGTTTAAAAATTCTATAAGGAGAGAAGGAAGAAAAAGGAAGAGAAAATGAAAATAGAACCAATATTAAATACTTACAGCGAAAGGCCAAGGGGGGATTCGTCTGTCTGGCGGCAGGAAGGGGGGGGGGGGGTATCGCGAGGCTGCAGGGGGGTATCGCGAGGCTGCAGGAGGGGGGGGGGGTATCACGAGGCTGAAGGAGGGGGGGGTATCGCGAGGCTGCGGGGGGGGGGGGGGGTATCGCGAGGCTGCAGGAGGGGGGGTATCGCGAGGCTGCAGGAGGGGGGGGGGTGCGGCGTCGCGATGCCTGGCGGCTAGGGTTCCGCCCTCCTCTTTTTTTTTTAATCTGTTCGATGTGAACGAATGGGGGGGGGGGGGAGGGGCCAGAGAGGAAGTATGGAGAGGAGGAGAGAGGTTTTTTTTTTAATTTCAAAAAGTTGACTTTTCATACGACCTCTAAACGAGGCCCACCGCCTATCGTTTGTAGCGTTTTACCCCCATTTCGAACACAATGGGATATGTATCGTAAGCTGATTCGACCATTTCGATCAGTTTCCGTTAAAATCAACATATAACTCTATATATTGAATTTGAACGCGCATTTCAATTTACTGGGGTCACATACTAACTCCAAAAATTCCAGAAAAATATTTTCTAGCTTCGTATTGACGATACAGTCCTAACAAAACTAGTTTCGTCGAATTCTGAGACTGTTGGAAAAATGGTCATTTTCCAGTCGATTAAAATCAACTGAAACTGGTCAAACACGTTTTCTTTTGCCATGCTCACATATTGAATCGAAAAATTATAAAATTTGAAACCTAGCAATAACTTTACATCATGGATCCAACAAAAGTGGTTTCGTCGAAATCCGAGGTCGTTTGCAAAATGTCTATTTTTAAGGGCCTGAATTCCATAACGACTATTCAGTATTTTCAACTGGACGTATCTTTTGAATCCCGCTATGAAATTTCGATTTTTCAGATTCGTTGGAAATATATTATCAATTAGATCCTATTATTTTTGGTTTCACTAAAATCCAGGTTGTTTTGCACCCGGTACGTTCAATTAAAGTTTGAAATTGAATTATCGAACTACCGCGCCATTTTCAATTCCTATTTATAATTATATATAATTATTTATATTCTAACGACGACGTATATAATATATACATTCTAATTATATTCTAAATAAATTTCTCGTCGATATTATTTAAAATAATTCATTTTAAATAATCAAAATTCACTAAAATTGCCAAAATAAAAATTTTAAACTGGCCCAGATTTTCGGGTTGTTACAATCTCCCCCACTTAAACTTTTCATCCCCGAAAAGGAATAAAGTCGAAAGTGGTTTGATCAATCAACTCTACGTTCGATCTGGCTTCCATTCTCCAACTTTTCAGTTTCTGAGAATTTTCAAATTTTCAAAAATTTGGCTAACACCCTAAATTTTCGAAAAATTTCGCCATAACCTCTCCTGCACCGGGAGCCACGGGAAAATCCCGAAATTGCCATACAGGCCTTCTGATCTCAAAAAGAAAAAGCCAAGCGGCTAGCCAATAGGCTCATAAAATCATCATCACCCAAACAAAATAGTAAATTATGTAGTAAACATGTACCTATTTGTCGGGCAAACAAATTTTATTCTCTGCTCTAGCCTCCTTGCTATGACCTGTTCAATGTAAGTATATGTATATGCAAGCAAATGCGACCAAATTTCAATAATATTCACTATTTGATCAAATTGGCTATATGGTTAAAATTTCAACTAACAAACAATAATCAAACAACACAACCATCAATCAATTAGTTGATTAGCTTTTGAAATTCATAACTTTGATATATAGTCAAAAATCAGATTTTTGATGCCAAATCACAACTATAGGCCCTATCTAATTTTGGTTCTCACACCAGTCAATGGAAATATAGAAATCTCACTTTCGTTACTTGAAAATAAATACTGGTGGCAGTGCCCCATCACCAGAATTATCCCCGGGCAACTAGAGTATGATTCTATAACTATCCAATATATTAAAACTTCAAATACATGTTTGCAAGACATATATGCAGAATTTTTATATATTGGATTGTCCCGATCAATATAGAATAAATAATCAAATACGAATAGTTGATTTAAATTTTCAAAACAAAATTTGTTTTCACTTTAAAAATATACTCTTCACACTCGTTCTAGGATACTACTGATCCCATCTCTAACGAGTCATTCTAATTGGATATTACTGACCCAATATCTGATGAATTCTTTCGTATGGTTCTAATGTGCCTTGTTCTCTAGCTTTGTAAACCAAAGCTCTGATACCAACTGTGAAAAGCGTAACTTCCCCGTGAAGGAAAGAGCGGATAGTTCGAGAACAAACCACAACAGAACGCAGACGAAAGAACATTTCATTGTATATTACAACAATGCATCAGAATACAGGAATATACAGAGTATAAATGAATATTACACAGAAATATCAGAGATTTAAATTACATTTAAATATATAGCAGCGGAAAATAATACAATACACAACTAGAAGAGATATACGGATACAAAGCTTTCCGGATATCATTCCAGCTTTAAACCAAGATCCTATGAATATAAATCTGCAAAACCAAAACTACTAGCTGCATGTGTCAAAATAAGGGCACCCAGAGTTTAGGTTAAAACAATAAACTCCAGGTCAGTAATGGGACTGGTGTGAGAACTAAAACAGTTATTGATCTTTATTTTAAAGTTCGGTAAATCAAGGGACCACGCCGTATAACACGGAACGGGTTTCCTCCCAAGAATACCAGTGCATAAAACAACAGCGCAATGCTAAATAAAGAAAAATGAAGCTATTATAAGACCCAGGTCCCATCACACAATGCAACGCAAGCCGGAGGATAGGGTTTTTACCTTTTAATAGCCAAGAATGCTTAGTACGTTTAAAACAAATCATTTGATACTACCATAAGTGTATAGTGTATAAAACAACTTCAAATCATAAGTATCAATCATAGACGGCATAACATCCCATGCTACTATGTCGCCATACTAGGCTCTACAATTAAAACCGCACATGTCACGTATTGGAAGTTGGATTTCCATCTGTGAACCGAGGCAAAAGATAGTCCTCAACCGATTCGAGACGCTCTAGCCCGTGTCTCAGGCAAGTACTCAGTCAAGCCTTTGGATCGTCAGGGCCGGTCCACCGATGTGGATTAAAATTCCTGAACACTGCGTTTCCCCGCCCTTTGGGGCGTAAATGAGCCAACGAATGGCTCCATCGGACCCGGATCGTCCGATCTAACCGAGGTGCCTCGCAACAGCAACAACCACACATGTGAAAAGTATATAAATGTCAGGGCTGGTAGGTCACTGACACCACCCTAGCTAGAAAGAAACGCATGCCCTCCCTGAGGTCCCTCTCCCATTTTTGGTTCACAACCAGGGTGTGAGGCTCGTGAATTCACGTTACACAAAGCTTTGCCACACAGGCTGTGCCTTGATCATCACCACAAGACTTTGCTTTTCAACAGAAGCCTTGATCATTTGCATCTTAGCATGCCACACAGGCAAACCACTCTATGCAACCGATATCAGTCACACAGAATGAAATCCAATGTCAGACACACAGTCCATTTACAAGTCCGTTCTGGGTCTGAACGAAACCGGAGGCACCTAGTACCCCGCATATCCATCGATCTCTAAGTACGTCTGGACGATCACCAACTGTCTCCATCTTCTTGGGATTACAGCCCAATCAAGATCGTCAGTAATCACCCAAACGACGTGAAGACTTCCGGTCTTCGACCACCGTCTTCATCTTCGACTTATCGTCGTATCAGTTATTCAGAATGGGATAAACCCGGTCTTTCCGAATAACTCGCGTATATTTTTAGTAAGTGTTACACAAACACAACATACGCCTCATTCCAATTCATCAGTCACTAACCGTAAATTAATCAAGAGAATAATTCCCCAAATATTAACCCCGAAGGCCGAAACCAACATCAGATCAATATCCAGAAAACCATTCTGCTTGGCTAACCGACAGTTAGTTTCTAAATTTCACATTCATAGGGAAAGGTTCCCATTAATTTTATCCAAGATAAATTCCTTGAATTTATTCTCTAATCTCCTTTTGAATTTCGATTCAACTAGTTGAGATTAACGAACCTTACCGAAGTAATCATTGGTTTTAATTTCCCAATCCCAACCTATTCATCCCATGAAGTAAAATGGGTCTTACTTCATATCTAACACCACAGTGTTATCGGTAAATTCAATTACCATTTCACGTTCAAATCTAATTAAAGATTTAACTAACGCCTGGAGCAAAACTGGTGATACTCCATTCTCGATCATTTCTATTTTAAAACTGGAATGAGGCCCAATCAGTTACCATATAATGTTAATTATATGGATTTTCTACAACACCTGTATATATCAACAACGATGAATAATCAACCATCATCCAAAGTGCATTGTACACTGTATAAGCATCAAATATAAATATTCAACGCTTATAACAGCCTGTCAATCAATCGATCGACATACAACTAAACTATCGGGATTAGTGTACGTCAAATATCATCCTAATACCCGTGCAGGGTTTCAAGCAATCAAACACAGATTTTTATTTGTGCAGTTGGGCGATGTGTAAAATTTATCGTCCCAATCAGTGTCCTTCAAATAGGTGTACATAAACAAACCGTCCGGTTTGTAAATGAATATTTATTTATTCACATTCACGTTAAAAATTATATTTTTAACGATCAAACTATTTTATTCAACCTATGAATATTCTATTCGGTTCATTTATTAAATAAAATGTTATCTTTATTTTTCTAACTTATTTTTAGGAAATTTCGGCGGCATAACGGCACGATACTAGAAACGGGACAAGGCCTAGCCTTATCCCCGGTCTAGTGAAGGCCCACGCCATTTACACATCAATCAAATCAATTTCATTTCACCAAATAATTCAATTCAGACCAAATAATCTAACCAACTACACAAACAAGCCATCCATGGTCTGTGGATGACGGGTGTCGGGTGCTGCTAAGCACCGTCTGCATCCTAGTATATATATAACTAGAAAAAGAAATTGAAGAGTGAGAAGTTCTCACAGAATTGCTAATCCGACGCCACGACTCTTCTTGGGTAGAAATCTTCGCTGTTCTCTTCTTCTATCACTTTCGTTGACCGTATTCTCTACATATGTAAAAATCACATTTTTACTTCGCTATTCAATATAGAAAAATTGAATTTTTACTATGCTATTCAATATATAAAAATCGCATTTTTTTCTTTCTCTAATATATATAAAAATGGTATTTTTATTCTTTCTATAATATAAAAATCTTTTCATAGTTAAAAATAAATCCAACCTTTATCGTTTTAAAAATAATGATATTTCAGTTTAAAAATTCTATATATTTTAGTTTAAAAATTATATAAGGAGAGAAGGAAGAAAAAGGAAGAGAAAATGAAAATAGAACCAATATTAAATACTTACAGCGAAAGGCGAAGGGGGGGGTTCGTCTGTCTAGCGGCAGGAGGGGGGGTATCGCGAGGCTGAAGGGGGGGGGGTATCGCGAGGCTGCAGGAGGGGGGGTATCGCGAGGCTGTAGGGGGGGGTATCGCGAGGCTGCAGGAGGGGGGGGGGGGGTATCGCGAGGCTACAAGAGGGGGGGTATCACGAGGCTACGGGGGGGGGGGGGGAGTGCGGCGTCGCGATGCCTGGCAGCTAGGGTTCTGCCCTCCTCTATTTTTTTTATCTGTTCGATGTGAACGAATGAGGAGGGGGGGAGGGCCAGAGAGGAAGTATGGAGAGGAGGAGAGAGGTTATTTTATTTTAATTTCAAAAAGTTGACTTTTTCATACGACCTCTAAACGAGGCCCACTGCCTGTCGTTTGCAGCGTTTTACCCCCATTCCGAACACAATGGGATATGTATCGTAAGCTGATTCGACCATTTCGATCAGTTTCCGTTAAAATCAACATATAACTCTATATATTGAATTTGAACGCGCATTTCAATTTATTGGGGTCACATACTAACTCGAAAAATTCCAGAAAAATATTTTCTAGCTTTGTATTGATGATACGGTCCTAACAAAACTAGTTTCGTCGAATTTGGAGACTGTTGGAAAAATGGCCATTTTCCAGTCGATTAAAATCAATTGAAACTGGTCAAACACGTTTTCTTTTGCCATGCTCACATATTGAATCGAAAAATTATGAAATTTGAAACCTAGCAATAACTTTACATCACGGATCCAACAAAAGTGGTTTCGTCGAAATCCGAGGTCGTTTGCAAAATGTCTATTTTTAAGGGCCTGAATTCCATAGCGACTATTCAGAATTTTCAACTGGACGTATCTTTTGATTCCCGCTATGAAATTTCAATTTTTCAGATTCGTTGGAAAGATATTGTCAATTAGATCCTATTATTTTTGGATTCACTAAAATCCATATTGTTTTGCACCCGGTACGTTCAATTGAAGTTTGAAATCGAATTATCGAACTACCGCGCCATTTTCAATTCCTATTTATAATTATATATAATTATTTATATTCTAACGACGACGTATATAATATATACGTTCTAATTATATTCTAAATAAATTTCTCGTCGATATTATTTAAAATAATTCATTTTAAATAATCAAAATTCACTAAAATTGCCAAAATAAAAATTTTAAACTGGCTTAGATTTTCGGGTTGTTACAGATGGTGAAGTTTGGCAAGGTCCACATTGGAGAAGGGGGTTTGTCCGGAGTTTTCACCATTACTGGAACGATAAAGAAAATGGATGAAGCAGTACTATATTTATAGACGAGAACAACTCGGAGGCCAAGTTGTTTAACATAAGTTTGTAGAGATTTTAGGGTAGTTGTTGCTTTGGGTGTGTATTCTAAAAACGTGGCTCTCACGGTATAGATGGATTGGGTTCCAAGGAAAAGAATGGTTTGGCAGCCAAGTAAAAGAGAAAAGTGTGGCAGGAAAGTAAAAGGAAATGACGGTGGAATGTTTTTATTAATTTAAATATGTAAATTATTATACCCAATTATCACCTCATCGAAGTTTAATTCTATACGGCCACACACAAACTCCAAAAATAACGAAACTAGACACACTGTTATGTCTTGTCGTTCCGAATCCAATGGAATTAGTTTCATTGAGTTCTAACCCATTTGCACAATCGCGTTATTTTAATTTCAATTATACTCATCGGTTCACATTTAAAATATCGCACACTGTCAAAACAACTCTAATTGGCTCCAAACCAGAAATCTAGCGATAACTAGCTATACATATTCCAATAAAATTTATTTCGTCGAAAACGAATATTATTTGGAAAATAACTATTTCTAACTCATAAATTTTATCAATAAAATGATCTTAACTTCCAAAAGCATTAAATCAAATAATAATAAATTATTAATGTCGAACATATCCAAATGAAATAATATATCACTTCAAATTCAATCAATATAAATTATAACTCAACATTAACATATACGAGTTAAATGATATTTGAATATACATAAGTTCCTATTTAATACATTAAATAAACGTTATCGTTTATAAACGATTTCGTAGCGACTATTTGAAAATTTGATTAAGCCATAACTTACAATATATAAGATAATATCTTGATTTTTCTCGTTCATTGGAAAATTATAATCTAATATATTCCAATGTTTCTAATTTCACAAAATTCCGACTTATATCGGATCCTGTATATCCAACTGAAGTTCAAAACTCAATATTACGATACCGCACCATTACGAGCTCGTTTTAATTTTAATATAAATTAACGTTCAAACTTCATTTTTAATAAACGGATTTAATATTAAATCCAATAATATCCCAAATAAATTATTTAAAATAATAAATAATTTAAATATCTGGCCACTAGAAATACTGTAACACCCCGCCTCCGCCAGGGTGTCTCTTGCAAGCACTCTGACTTTGGAGGGGCGTTTGAATCAGGTAAACATGCATAATGATATATCAAGGCAGAACAAGAACATATGTATATATGTAAACAGAGTAAATAACATAGATAAAACAGCGGAAGATTTCAAACTATTTCAAAACAAGTCTGGTACAACATAATGTTAACTTTCCAAATACACAAGTCTAGATAAAAACAACATTACTGAAAAACTGAAATACATAAGTACTATCCCCAAAATAAGTGATAACCATAGCAAGCTTCATGTCAAGACCATACATGAGCTAAAATCCCACAAGCAAGTGATCAGGAATCCAAGCTAAGCTCCAATATTCCCTCCCTGAGAACCTTGGGGGGGGGGGGGGGGGAACGGAAGAAAAGAGGCGAAAGGAAAACAGGTCAGTCAAAAAGACTGAGTAAGCCCTACTACAATCAATGTAAACTGATAAAGTTAACTGGCATGAGAAGCAGGTATGATCATAAGGATAACAACATACTAGCATGATGATTAACCAACAAGGTAGATAAAGGTGTCATCGCATAATCATGTTTAAGGTTTTGCACCACAGGTGTACTAGCAAACTAACATGACTTGAATAAACAAGTATTGATCCCTTGGCCCAAGCTTTGGCCCAATAACATGAAGTGACCCCAATACGAGGTCCAATAACATGAAGTGACCCTAATACGCGGTCCAACCAAACGGTCTAGTCGATCGGCTCCCTATAAGCCTAACTCGTCACGTGTTGGTGTCCATATGGCCCAAACATAATTGTAGTCAGACTGTGCCGGGTCTCCCGTCGGGTGTATCAAGCCCTAGGGTGGCAACCCCTGGACACCATAAACATGCGTGCACAGTCTCGATCTACTGGTACCCGTGCATGTTTTCCCCGGCTTCGGACTATGTGCACGACCATAAGTCCGCCCGGAACTACACCGGCGTACCACTCTGCCGTCGTTTTTGGTCGCTTACCTCCAGTTCAGTAACCGTGCCCCTCACCCTAGCCTAGTCCCTAGGGCCATAATGATACAAACTTGGGATTACTGCTGGAGTGGACCCCCATTGCTAGGATTTTTCTAGTGGGTTAAGTACGGTTTAACCCTCTTGCTAATCATGGATTAACTTGGTTAAGTGTAACAATGAGTTCACGACTTAACCCTGATTAATCTACCAAGCCCAAATTGGTTAAGTATTAAGTGGACCATGACTTAACCCTAATCACGAGGCATTAATTAATTTAATGCGCCTTAACCTCTCACATTAGACCTTGTTGTGGTTACTAGTTAAGCCGGGCGGGTCCGGGTAGCTTTACACCACAACTTGGTCTAACCTCGGGTTCAAGGTACAACATGGCCAACTTCTCACATTGGGTCCTATTGTTTGTAGCAACTAGTTAAGCCGGTCGGTTCCGGGTAGGTTTACGCTACAAACTCAACCCAACCTCGAGTTGGTCACACTTATCTTTTCTAAGTGTCATGCCCATCATGTTTCCAAAACATGTTACAAATTTTCAAGCAATTGGGTAGACCTAACTTAATAGGTAAATTCCCAATGGGTAGACCTAACTTAATAGGTAAATTCCCAATCTTATGTTTTTATGTCTTTTAAGTTTACCCAACCCCAAACGCAATCCCATCGCTTACATATCGCAATAGCGCATAAAGGATAGAAAGAGGGAACTTGGCATAATCATGACATAAAGGTGTTGAAGCCACAAGTTTAACATGGTGGCATATGAAATGTACATATGTTCATATACTTGCATATTTCATTTTAGGCCTCAAAAGCATGCATAAAACCAAACTTAGCATATTGGTGATACATGGTGATAAATGACATGTAGAAATGGCCATAAGTTCGCATTTAGCCTCACGTGCAAGTTATCATAAGAGATATGATAACCTACATGTTGCCAAAATGCAACCTTTAGCATAAAGCTTGAAGCTTTAGGCTCATAAACCCAAGATAAGCTTGCATAACATGATAACATGAACAAAAGGATCAACCCAAACTTGCATAACATAACTTGCATATCATATGACAAACTTGCATATCAAACTTGCATAACATAACATGATAAACTTGCATATCATAACATGGCATACTTGCATAACATAACATGATAAACTTGCATATCATAACATGGCAAACTTGCATATCATAACATGGCATACTTGCATAACAAAACTTGCATATCATAACATCTCAAACTTGCATAACATGACATAGTAAACTTGCATATGATGGCAAACTTGCATATCATACATTTAACTTTAGAGTTTAAGTATGAAAGTAGAATAGGGCTTACAATGCTTAAGAAGTCACAAAAATATGACAAAGCCCTTATGAAATCAATTAAACCCAAAATGCAAGCTCTAATAGAAAATCCCTTGAGCCAAAATGATCAAAACCCTTGCTTTATGATGCAAATATAGAAACTTGACTTGAATGCAAGCTAATGATGCTCATACAAGCTTGAAAACACTTGTATGCATGGAAAATCTCTCATAGAAATTTATTTAGAATTTTATGAAGAGAGTGGAGGCCATGAGAGGTAAAATTTTGCCATAGTTTAGTTGTAGGATTGATTAATGATGATTTAGGGATAGGTTAGGGGCTTATTTATAGAGATTAGGACTAGTTTCAACCTTAGGATTAAACCCTAGTTCCAATCTCGGCCCTTAAAACCGAATCTGGCCCCCAAACTCACCACAAACCCAAAATGGTGCACCAGGCAGAACTGCCCGGCTGGACCAAGTCGACAGCCAAGTCGACAGGGCTGTCGACTTGGGTCCAACCAAGTCGACTCCCAAGTCGATAGGGCTGTCGACTTGGGTGCTCTGGCGGGAATTTTCCCGCCTGGCCCAATCTTACCCTAATCTCCAATTTCAAACTTGAATTTGAAATCTGTTTTTGCTTTGGAATTTTCTGAAAACTTCGTTGGGCCTTAATCGGGTCATACGGACTCCGATTTTCGAAAACTCAGACTCTATTTCGCGTATTTTTCCGAGATGAACGCAATGGCAAAGCCCGTTTCCCTTGATTCATATTTTAGAATTAAATTCTGCCTCGATTTATGTTATAACTGGTTATTGAAAATACGGGTTGTTACATTCTCCCCTCCTTAAAGGATTTCGTCCCCGAAATCTTCAAGTTAGGAAGAACGTATCCTACCATCCAATCATCCATCTACTCAAAACATCATCCACGAGCAATCATTGTCCTTACAAGATTCTAAATGTTGTATGAACATATGCAAAGGTGTGTGTATATGTACTTATCTAATGCAATTATCATCAATGCAAATTATGTTAGTGAAATGAATCCATATGTATGCAATTCCTAACATAATGTATAATATCTATATGTGTGCACATAACATACATCCATA
Organism: Allium sativum; assembly: GCA_030737875.1. NCBI lineage: Eukaryota > Viridiplantae > Streptophyta > Magnoliopsida > Asparagales > Amaryllidaceae > Allium > Allium sativum. The sequence continues at coordinate 717,287,779 of CM060912.1, read as the reverse complement.
TGCAACATCCATGTGATAACACCAAAATTTTCATCCATGAATAAGCGTAAACACTCATGCATACGCAATATGAGGAGTGTGTGAGCCGATCTAGTGCCTAACGTGTATAATGCATCCACGAGTAACCACTTGCAAACACTTGCAACCACTTGCAACCATCAAGCATAACATGTTTCAAACACATGTTTCATCCAAAGGGTTTCTACCTAAGGTTCTCATGACAAGATTAACACGATAAACTAGATAGCAAAAGAAAGATATGCTACAAAGAGATCGGGAGGATAAGCAGGATATACTCCTTTCGGATTACAAGAAATCCCTTTCTAACCCAACCCATATTCTATAAAAGCCCAAAAGGTTTAGTCAACCTAACGGACTCCTTCAAACCCTAACATGTATTACTAGCCAATAAGTCATACCTCCCGACAAAAATAGGACCGAGAATGGGATCGAGAGGATATACGTGAAAGATAACATGCGAGTAAGTTCCACAGGAAAACAAGGATCAAGGATATACTCTTAGAAAGAGATATGATGCGCGTATCTAGCCTTCAATCTTCTAAGTCACGTTTCCTTGAGCTTAACTCCACTGTGCTTTGACCGTCTTTTACCTCATGATTTCTTAGCTTCTTAACTCTTATTTCCAAATATGAGTTGGAACCCATTTCATTGTCGCCTCTCGTCCTCCTTTTTCACTTACTCTTCTATCATTCTTGGCTTAAACATAACTATGACCTCATGGTTTCATGCAAGCTCTCCAAAATTCACTAGTGAATCCTGGATCTCGTTTACTTACCATAAAGTATTCCACGCAGCAGAACTTTTCTTAAAAATACCAATCCACGTTGCCAATTGCTCTTACTAATGTGATTTTCTATAACTCATGCTTGAACGAAATGAACCATCCGCCTGCGAATGATAGGCCGTACTTAGATTCAGTTACTTTCCCATGACTTCCCGTAGACTATCCCAAAACTGGCTAGTGAAGATTGAGTCATGGTTACTAACTATACTTTAAGGAACCTTGTGCAACCGCTTTATTTCTTGAAAGTAAACTGTCGCTAGCTATGATGCAGTCCTTTCGCTCTTTACCGGAGTGAAATGAGCACTCTTCGTGAGTCTACCTACTATGACCCACATGCTCGTATTCTCTTTCCTTGACCTAGGCAGTCCATCCACGAAATCCTTCGTGACGTTTTACTACTTCCATTGCGGGGACCTCCAATGGATATAATAGCCCACCGGGCTTCTATGACTCGGCCTTAATCTGTTGGCACAACATGCACCTTGGGACAAATTCGGCCACCTCCTCGGGTGATGTGCATCTTCAAGAACCTTCTTTCTCTCATCGCGTCTTAGCCATCCCTTGTCATCTATAGCGAGGTGACTTACCATCTCGCCTCGAATCAACTTGTCCATGATCTCGACTAACTATGGGTCTTCTTTCTGTGAAGTCTCTACTTGATCCAGAAGGGTAGGTCTAAGCTCAAGGGACGCTAACTAACTAATTAAACTGAGAGAACTTCTTACTTCAGTTGCATTCCTTGGAGTCTTCCAATCCTGAACTGCAACTACCTTAGCGGGATCCACCGCTAAGCCTTGCTTAGATACTACATGCCCAAGGAATCTAACTTCCCTTCTCCAAAAGTGACATTTGGAGAACTTGGCCTTCAACTGATGTGCTCTAAGCGTATCCATTACCTCCACGAGATGCCTTGCGTGCTCTTCCTCATCCTTAGAGAAGATCAGAATATCATCTATGAAGACCACGACAAACTTGTTCAAGAACTCCCTGAACACCCTACTCATCAAGTCCACGAAGTAGGCGGGTGCATTAGTTAAACCGAATGGTATGACCAGCCATTCTAAGAATCCATATGGAGTTCTGAACGCAGTTTCGCCTATACTATCCTCAGCTATTCTGAGCTGATGGAACAGATGTTCCTACAAGCTGATCAAACAAATCATCGATCCTTGGCAATGGTTGTCTATTTTCCTTGTTTAACTCACGATAATCAACACAAAGTCGAAGAGAACCATCTGCCTTGGTAGTAAATACTACAGGCGCTCCCTATTCAGATATACTTCATCTAATGAAGTTCTTCTCAAGCAACTCCTTGACTTGCTTTCTTAACTCTCATCTTGCGGGGCCATGTGCCTAACCGGCCACGAAACTATCTTGGCATTGTCAACCAGATAAATGCGGAAATCTATCTCTCATTTAGGGGTAACCCCCTTCACTTCACCCAAGATATCAGGATATTCTCGGACCACCCTCACCGATTACAAACTATCGATAGACGAGTTGAGGGATTCAAGACAACACAACATGACGGGACTCATAGGGTTACTAGAAATTTTTAGGGTATTACCGAGGCGAGTCATGAGCCTCTCAACCCTATGCTCAAAAATCAAGAATGGCTCCAAAACTGGACAACCAATCCATACCCAAAATCAACCCATACCCCATGAAACCGAGAATATAAACATCACGCGAGAATTCAAATCCACCTAGATAATAGACAAATGGGCGGAACCCCCAATTGGATTTGAAACACACACGGGATCATTAACTAGACTAGTACTTAGGTGCAAACTATCAACTAAACCAGATGAAATAAAGCTATGCGATGCACCAGAATCAAACAAGGTACGAACTGAAAAATCAGAAATATATACAAGGCTCTCAACAGAAATACTACCTCGATCGGGAACTGGAGCGACATTGAGAGCATGAACTTGCCCTCCTGAAGGTCCAGCACGCTGAGTCTGACCCTGGCCTTGCCCTTGCTTCCTCGGGCAATCCTTACTGAAATGTCCAGTCTCACCGCAGAAAAAGCATTCCCCATTCTTCCTTTTCCTCTTCTTACAATCCTTAATAAGATGCCCAACTGAACCACAATAATAGCACTTCCCCTTTTTGTTATTGCCCTTGTTGTTGTTCCCCTTGTTGCCTTGACTCTTGTTCTTGTTCTTATTGCCTTGACTGCTCTGACCACTTGGATTACCCTGATTTCCTTTCCACTGGGAATCAGTCTTCTTGGCTTAAGTATCATTCATCTTGATCTCTTTCTTGTCACTCCTATTCTTTTCATTGAGTAGGGCCATATTCACCAAACTCTCGAAAGTTGCTCCCAAGGGTATATGAGTCATGGCTAAACCATGTAATGGCTCATTTAATCCTAGAGCAAAGTATAGGGCCTTCTTCTGAGCTGTATTAACCAAGTCTAAACCGACCCGAACCAGTTGATTAAATTTATCTATGTATTCCCTAATAGTCATGTCCCCTTGCTTCAGTGATAGGAACCTTAGTCCAAACTTTCCCCGAAAGTCATCCCAAGTCTCAATTGGCCTAGTAGCGGTGGTGACCACCCACCAACATGCAGCTTCTTCCTTTAGCAACCATACTGCCAATAAAACCTTCCTACAGTCATCTATATCAAAGAAGGCAAAAAGATCTTCGGTTTCTTTCAACCAATTCCTTGCCTCTACAAAAGTCTCAGTTCCAAAGAAATTCTTGCCACCCATCGCCTTAAAGTCTTTGCAAATCTCCGCGAAATCCTCTTGTGGATGCTGAGGGGGAGGAGGAAGAGGAACCTCAGCGACAGGAGGAGGAGGAACATTAACTACTGAAGGAGGAGGAACATCTGCGGGGCCGGCTTCGGTCGCCCTAGCCTCCAAAAGTCTCTTATACCAAACAGGTACGTGCACTCCCTTCGGAATAGTAAAGTTATCGGCCATATTGAAAACGAAGAAAAAGATAGATTCAGAATGGAGAAAAACGAAGGAATTTTGCTAATGGCTTTTTGGGGAATAGCCTTTAAAATAAACTAGACTTTTCTTTGGAAAATACTTTATACTTGGTTTTGAAAATAGTTTTCCAAAAGTTTTCTAAAAACCTTTTTGTTCCTTCTCGTAAACCATATGCTCTGATACCAAATGTAACACCCCGCCTCCGCCAGGGTGGCTCTTGCAAGCACTCTGACTTTGGAGGGGCGTTTGAATCAGGTAAACATGCATAATGATATATCAAGGCAGAACAAGAACATATGTATATATGTAAACAGAGTAAATAACATAGATAAAACAGCGGAAGATTTCAAACTATTTCAAAACAAGTCTGGTACAACATAATGTTAACTTTCCAAATACACAAGTCTAGATAAAAACAACATTACTGAAAAACTGAAATACATAAGTACTATCCCCAAAATAAGTGATAACCATAGCTAGCTTCATGTCAAGACCGTACATGAGCTAAAATCCCACAAGCAAGTGATCAGGAATCCAAGCTAAGCTCCAATATTCCCTCCCTAAGAACCTGGGGGGGGGGGGAAACGGAAGAAAAGAGGCGAAAGGAAAACATGTCAGTCAAAAAGACTGAGTAAGCCCTACTACAATCAATGTAAACTGATAAAGTTAACTGGCATGAGAAGCAGGTATGATCATAAGGATAACAACATACTAGCATAATGATTAACCAACAAAGTAGATAAAGGTGTCATCGCATAATCATGTTTAAGGTTTTGCACCACAGGTGTACTAGCAAACTAACATGACTTGAACAAACAAGTATTGATCCCTTGGCCCAAGCTTTGGCCCAATAACATGAAGTGACCCCAATACGAGGTCCAATAACATGAAGTGACCCTAATACGCGGTCCAACCAAACGGTCTAGTCGATCGGCTCCCTATAAGCCTAACTCGTCACGTGTTGGTGTCCATACGGCCCAAACATAATTGTAGTCAGACTGTGCCGGGTCTCCCGTCGGGTGTATCAAGCACTAGGGTGGCAACCCCTGGACACCATAAACATGCGTGCACAGTCTCGATCTACTGGTACCCGTGCATGTTTTCCCCGGCTTCGGACTATGTGCACGACCATAAGTCCGCCCGGAACTACACCGGCGTACCACTCTGCCGTCGTTTTTGGTCACTTACCTCCAGTTCAGTAACCGTGCCCCTCACCCTAGCCTAGTCCCTAGGGCCATAATGATACAAACTTGGGATTACAGCTGGAGTGGACCCCATTGCTAGGATTTTTCTAGTGGGTTAAGTACGGTTTAACCCTCTTGCTAATCATGGATTAACTTGGTTAAGTGTAACAATGAGTTCACAACTTAACCCTGATTAATCTACCAAGCCCAAATTGGTGAAGTATTAAGTGGACCATGACTTAACCCTAATCACGAGGCATTAATTAATTTAATGCGCCTTAACCTCTCACATTAGACCTTGTTGTGGTTACTAGTTAAGCCGGGCGGGTCCGGGTAGCTTTACACCATAACTTGGTCTAACCTCGGGTTCAAGGTACAACATGGCCAACTTCTCACATTGGGTCCTATTGTTTGTAGCAACTAGTTAAGCCGGTCGGTTCCGGGTAGGTTTACGCTACAAACTCAACCCAACCTCGAGTTGGTCACACTTATCTTTTCTAAGTGTCATGTCCATCATGTTTCCAAAACATGTTACAAATTTTCAAGCAATTGGGTAGACCTAACTTAATAGGTAAATTCCCAATGGGTAGACCTAACTTAATAGGTAAATTCCCAATCTTATGTTTTTATGTCTTTTAAGTTTACCCAACCCCAAACGCAATCCCATCGCTTACATATCGCAATAGCGCATAAAGGATAGAAAGAGGGAACTTGGCATAATCATGACATAAAGGTGTTGAAACCACAAGTTTAACATGGTGGCATATGAAATGTACATATGTTCATATACTTGCATATTTCATTTTAGGCCTCAAAAGCATGCATAAAACCAAACTTAGCATATTGGTGATACATGGTGATAAATGACATGTAGAAATGGCCATAAGTTCGCATTTAGCCTCACATGCAAGTTATCATAAGAGATATGATAACCTACATGTTGCCAAAATGCAACCTTTAGCATAAAGCTTGAAGCTTTAGGCTCATAAACCCAAGTTAAGCTTGCATAACATGATAACATGAACAAAAGGATCAACCCAAACTTGCATAACATAACTTGCATATCATATGACAAACTTGCATATCAAACTTGCATAACATAACATGATAAACTTGCATATCATAACATGGCATACTTGCATAACATAACATGATAAACTTGCATATCATAACATGGCAAACTTGCATATCATAACATGGCATACTTGCATAACAAAACTTGCATATCATAACATCTCAAACTTGCATAACATGACATAGTAAACTTGCATATCATGGCAAACTTGCATATCATACATTTAACTTTAGAGTTTAAGTATGAAAGTAGAATAGGGCTTACAATGCTTAAGAAGTCACAAAAATATGACAAAGCCCTTATGAAATCAATTAAACCCAAAATGCAAGCTCTAATAGAAAATCCCTTGAGCCAAAATGATCAAAACCCTTTCTTTATGATGCAAATATAGAAACTTGACTTGAATGCAAGCTAATGATGCTCATACAAGCTTGAAAACACTTGTATGCATGGAAAATCTCTCATAGAAATTTATTTAGAATTTTATGAAGAGAGTGGAGGCCATGAGAGGTAAAATTTTGCCATAGTTTAGTTGTAGGATTGATTAATGATGATTTAGGGATAGGTTAGGGGCTTATTTATAGAGATTAGGACTAGTTTCAACCTTAGGATTAAACCCTAGTTCCAATCTCGGCCCTTAAAACCGAATCTGGCCCCCAAACTCAACACAAACCCAAAATGGTGCACCAGGCAGAACTGCCCGGCTGGACCAAGTCGACAGGGCTGTCGACTTGGGTCCAACCAAGTCGACTCCCAAGTCGACAGGGCTGTCGACTTGGGTGCTCTGGCGGGAATTTTCCCGCCTGGCCCAATCTTACCCTAATCTCCAATTTCAAACTTGAATTTGAAATCTGTTTTTGCTTTGGAATTTTCTGAAAACTTCGTTGGGCCTTAATCGGGTCATACGGACTCCGATTTTCGAAAACTCGGACTCTATTTCGCGTATTTTTCCGAGACGAACGCAATGGCAAAGCCCGTTTCCCTTGATTCATATTTTAGAATTAAATTCTGCCTCGATTTATGTTATAACTGGTTATTGAAAATACGGGTTGTTACAAATACGGGACGTTACATTCTTCCCCCTTAAAAGAATTTCGACCCCGAAATTACTAAGGTAGGAAAAATGCTACAAACCCATTAAATTTCAAAATCCAATTTATTTTAAATCGAAAATCAATTCAATATTGTAAATAATAAATATCAAAAATTTTCTAACACTTCAAATTCCCAGAAAAATTTGGCAGAGTCTCCCTAACACAAAGTGACATCTGCGATATCACATGAATAAATATTATATATACATCGACCCACACGGTCGGAAAACAAAATTGAGAACCAAAAAATTATATTTTTGCGTAGGCGTACCTTTTACGATCATTATTAAGCATACTTTCTCAAATTACATGCAATACACGCAACCAAACTCAATCCTCTTGGTCTTCTGGCACCTGTACTCAACTCAATTTAACATGTAAATGACCAATACATGAAATTATAAATAATATTTTTTCTATTAACTAGAATAGCTAAACAAATTCCCACAATCAAACATATATCATCATTTATTTGCAATTACAGGTAATATTATTCCGTTTCAATTAATATGCGATTTTGTTCCAATTTATTTTGCTAGAATTTGTCTTCTTGGTGTATAATTCATTCATCTCCATTAAATTGTTGATTATTTTATTCAAACAATCTATCCAACGATCAATAACCAATACACAACCAACTCAGTCAATATATTCAATTTAATATTCTTTGGTTTAACATATTTGAACATCAATCGATTAATGGCCGATTGATTTCAATTTGATTATTATCCAATCAATTTCCAAATCCCAAATCGATTTTATTTACTTTTAATATCGTTCTTAATTTAATTTCACTTAACCAGTTAAGTTCCAATTAATCTAATTTGAATCTTATTCAAACCAATCAAACATGTCAATATCTCAATAATTTAATAAAATTATCTCCTTATTATACAAAAATATAATTTAGGTAAAATTATTTCATTTACCCTCTTTACAAAACAATATCGTGTTAGTTGTTAGTTCAAAATCAAACTGATCAAATACACCATACAAAACGTTTTTATATAAAATTTACAAATACACTCACATATATATACACTCAACTCAATCTAGGGTGTTGTTAACCTAGATTATTCGATAGAGATAGGGTCAGTCAACAGAGCCAAGATTATCACCAAACCTTATGATATGATACCACTGTAACGACCTAAGAGATTTTTGATCTCGAAAATCGACACAAGAACACCATGTCGACTATTCAAGCCTCGAAAATACCAGATTGTTAATAGAAAGAAGTTAGAGGGTGGGACAAGAAAGAAATAAATATTAGAGCAGAAGAAATAAGAAGAATAACCAACACAAGATCAGAGTCTCACATCGCAGCAGAACAAGATATATAATTTAGAAATAAATCTTTATTGAGAGCTTGAAATAAAACTTATAATGATCAGAGTACATTAACACATCTGGACAGTTATAATAATATGTCCACAAATACAAAACACAATAGAATATAATACTAGATATCATGCGTTTGGACTTCTCCAACTCGTCTCTGCACTTCACAGCATCCAATAACCAGAACCTGTAAAACTTGGTCTGACCTGAGCATTTCAAAGGCCAGGATCAGTCTGGTGAACCAGCGTAACAAAACTCACTAAGTTTAGCGATATCATCCAACATGATTTTTGAAGTCAAAATCTTTTCAAAAGAAAAGGATAATCGTAAGACCAAATCCACACAAAAATACGGACGGTTTTTACCTTACGATAACCCAAAACATTTTTGAAATCATATCTATTCTGGTATTATAATAATGTCTAACATAAGTAAATAGCAATCTCGCGAACGCTTTCATCTCACGCTGCACATACATAGTATACAATCAAAAATGCAGGTTCTTATTGGAGAATGGATTTCCTAGCAAGGTATGGGACCACCTTCTGATAGTGTACCTTTGGAGATGAATACATTGGAGTTCAACAAGAACATCTTACAACCCGGTTAAACATGACCGACCCCTCACTTCGCTTGAGAGTACCGAATATATTATTACCACGGTTAGGGGACAGCCAACCGAACCGATAGCATGCATACAAAATTAAAACGGACAACCAAAGACGTTTGATTTCTCCAAATTAGGTAATGATATACCTTTTTAATGGGTGCGACCCACATAGCCATGCGACCTACTGATTTTATGTCATTCCCCAGACCAGATAATAAGGCTTGAGGTTAAGCTTATCCTTCAGAATAACACATCTCCATCCACTTCGAATGTCACATTGTCAAATCCACCATATATCCCTAATTGACGTCCACAAAAATACCCTGGGTGTTAAGCTAAAGAAGTTTCCTTCTTTGCCACCAAACTGGGTATGTTTAAAGAAATCAATGTACGTGATCCTTTTGGAAATACTCTATCAGCCATCCGTCCATACAAGTCATCCAGGAACAAGATGAACCGAAGACACCCTTCTACCACATCCTAGGAATTATTTTATAGATCTGTATCAAGTAGTCCTTGCAATCCGTATATTCCAACCATAACAGAATCATAGTTTATCTCTGGGCACTAATCAGAGATTATAAACAATTCTTCCGTTTTATGAAGATCCACGGTCTTCAATGCTCCATCTTCAATTAGCATCCTCCATGTATTTGCTGGTTCAGAATGGTTTTCAAATATAAATTCGATATTGGTCTTTCCATACTAACAACCGTATAGGCCAGATTTGATAGTCGGTGATTTAACTATCAAATAAACAACCATAAAAATAAAATGAGTTCATTATTTCAGTACTCAGCATCACTTGGCCTTTTTAATTAAAACTATTTTACTTCTTTATCTACCGATATTTTTTAAAACATAGTATTTACTTCTTATTTTAGTGTATTAATGTTCTCAAAACCATTTCATTATAATACTTAGAAAAATTATATCTTATAACCATATTTAATATCCATTTAACTCTCTTTCAAAATCATTTGCTATATCATTCTTCATAATCTATAATTGGAAAATCAACTCAACTTGTCCCTCGTAAAACAACGTTACGAAATCCCTTTTGTTTCATTACTTGAAAATAATAATCACTTCTTATTCTTATATAATAAACATATTTCAAAACTCAACTTTACATTACGTTTTAACTCGAAAATATCGTTATATTTTCACGCAAACCCCTTTTGTTTCCCTTTTCTTTAGAACCTCATTATATATTCTCAAATCTTTTTAGTTTCCTTTACTTCGGAACCCTCAATATATTTATTCTTCAAATTTTCCCCAATAATGTTGCATTATTATTTCTCTAATGGAAAAATAAATTATTACTAACCTTTTTACCATTACAAACTAATATCATCCTCAGATAATCCTGAAGTCATTCAAGTTGGGATATTTTAATTACCCCTCAGATCTTGATCAACAACGTTCTAAACTAAAGATAAATATGAGTTGTAATTCAAAAACCAATATTCCACCAAAACAAATCCCATTTAACTATTTTATTAAAAATATGATTTTATAGAACCTTCCTACTTTTGAAAAACTCCCTCTTGAATATAATCATTATTTATTAATTCGTTGATTAGGTAATGGATTACTAAAACATTACCTTTTTATTCTACTTCTTTAAACATTTGTTTTATAACACAGATTTTAGCTCCAAAATCCTATTACTCACTCCTTTACCATACTCACTTTTAATAATCCCTTTTTCTAACCCATTCAACCATTTCCCGCTTTGACAATATTATTTCGATTCCATTCATTTCTCTTAATCCCATTGTTGAGTAATGTTAATTTAAAATTAACGCTTTCACCCCTCATCTCTTTTTATACATCTTATTTATAATCTCAGGTTTAATATCAACCCTTTTTATCTTGATTCAAATGTTTAGCAAACATTTTTTCAATCCACTGTATTCCTATAATTCTTCTAAACAATTTAGTTTCAAAAACTCGGGTTAAGATGGTACCCGTTCACAACCTCTTTACAAAAATTCAACTAGATTCCATCTCAATTTCGATTACTTAAAATGAATTTCATTTGTAAAGTAATCACTTGAATTATTATTTGTTATAATAATTTACTTCATCATTAAACTAGAAAGAATATTAAATTTCTTTTTAACATCTGAATTTTCTTTATAAAACCATTGAACAATTACTTATACATTTAAATAATAAATAATATATATTTATTTTCATTTTATAAACTTTTTCTCAAAATAATAGACTTCAAAATCCATCTTCAGTTATAAAAATAAATTTTATAACTTCATTTTTGTCGACCCACCTGACGAAAATCAATATTTATAAAATGATTGATTTATAGGCCATATGCTTCCAATTACTCAACCAATACAGCCCATTGGTTGATAACAAAACAATCGTGGAATTTTGATTCAACAATCAGTGATCAAGTCAATCATCCAATTATATAGGTTAAACAGTTCATATAATTGTAATATGAAAATAAACAATAAATTTGAGGAATCTAGTTGGATTCTTCTAACTTGTTTTACCCTACATCCAAATAGGTTAACTCAAATAATCCATTCAATACAATAATATGAACAATCAATTCAACTGATAATGATCAATTAATAACAACCTTATAGGCATCCAATTAAATTTAATACGTTTATATTATCATAAACATAACCAACAAGGTAAGTTACCTCATTTGGAATAATCGTTAAAAATAATGATTGGTTTTGATTAAATTAATCTAACATTTAATTTAAATCAGTTATATAAAATATTCAGTATATATTCAAACAATCATCAAATTGTCCAACAATTAGCAAATATATCACACAAACAATAAACCCGACTTATACAAAATATAGGTGGGATAACTGAGTGAGTTGAACTCACCTTGGGTTTCCATTCCTTGTAAAAACAATTTGTTTTTAATTAAATTAAGCGAATGTTTAATTTAATTAAAACTTCCAGCTATATCCAATTTTGATTAAACCCGTTTCATAATGTTACGCCCCTTGATACGGTCCCAACATTGTTTGGTTTGTTCCCATCTGTTAATACAGGAACACGTTAAAAATTTTATATGGTCATAGTTTAGTTTTAAACTAATTAAATCTTTAATTAAGTTCCTAATCTTTACGGTTGTGTGTGTGTGTGTTATATATATATATAACTAGGCCACATCAGTGTATGGTTAGGCAGCTTTAATACAAGGATTAGGCACAAATATATATACTTCTTCTTGGTCGCATCCATACTTCATACATAGGGCACGTTAAATACAGGGATGGGTAAAATAATGATCTACTAAACAGTCTCGTGTGTATATATATATATATATATATATAAGTCATAAATTAGGCATATTCTGAAACCGTATGTACTCTCTTCCAAGCAACATAAAATAGCAGACCCCATTTTCTATTTTTGTTTAACAAACGATTAGGCTCAACTTAATATGGTTTAAGATCAAAAGAAGAGTACCCAGCATGTTAGATAAATGTTCTAGGCCATACGTTATACTCACCATTTCCTTAATTCTTTTTATGTTAACTAATTTAGATTAGGCAAACTTAAGTATGATTAGGCACTGTATCATAATATATCTTACCGCTATGTATATTGTGCATTTACCTTCTTCACCGTTTTGAGACCCGTGAGCTCCTCCTCAAGCTCCATGCAACCGCCCCTTACCCACACTGTCACACGCGCCTTCTCTGCCACCTTCTACCTGCAGTCTACCCGCGCCACCAACATGCTCCCCCTCTGTAACATCCCAGGGATTTCAACGATTAAGATAAGGAATTAATTAGAGATTTAATTATTTATAATCAATTTTTATTTTGATACGAGGGTTAAAGATTAAAAATCAAATATATTGCCTTGTGTATATGAATTGAAATCAATATTTAATTCAGAACGCTTGGTTGAGAATCAAATATTTATTATTAAATATTTGAATTAAATTTGGTTGGATACTTGAATTAGATTGGAGATTCGATTGGAGAATTTAAATGGTTGAATTAAAAATAATAAGATAAACGTTAAATTAATTGGAGTATTTTATTAGATTTATGGAAATCGGCTTCGATTTGTGTGTATTTGTGTATATAAAAGAATTCATATTTAATGTTTCAAATTTGGAATTAAACGAAGTTATTTGGGGGACAAACGGAATTAAATTAGTGCACCAATATAAAAATAGAAATAATGTTGTATACAAAGGAAGTAGGATTATGACCAGATTAATTTTATTGAATTCAGAATACGAAGACAAAAATGTACGTATAATTTTTGTTGCGTTTGGAAGTGTTGGCGGTACGAATTTTCAGCGTTCAACGATAATTCGCGGTAAAGGTTAAATTTAACTGCGTTACCACCTATCTCAAATATTACCTTCCTCAGATATATCTTCGCCGAGCCCATAACCTACTTTTAAAAACACCACGCTATCCTATACCTACTGAAAAGTACTTCGTTCTTATCCCTATCCATTGGCTTCTTTGGGAAGCTTGTTTCTACCCTTTATATTTCCACTGCCTTCTCCTATTTTTCTCCGCAAAAAAGGGAATCCCCAAATCAATGGAAATTGGCCACCATTCTATAACACCCCGTATTTTTTGTGAACGTATAAGTAACAAATTAAAATATATTTAATTTTTAGGAGAAGAATTAAGGGAAATGGGTTGCGCCATTGCGTTCGTCTCGAAATTCTGCTTGAGATACAGTCCGAGATTGGGTAAAACGGATACTGTATGAAGAAGATATGGACGAACGATAGGCAGAAAAACCGGAAACAGGTCAGAATACACTGGCACACTTGTGAAGTGTGCCAGTACAAAAATACACTGGCGCACCTGCCAAGTGCGCCCATACTGATCCAGCACAGAACTCTGGAGTGTTTTGTGATGACGTGTCTTCTTCTGAGTGGCTGGATGACCTGTCTTCGAGCTGGGTGGTTCTGATAACTTCTGGACTGATCTGAAGGCTCTAAATCACCCTATTCTCCTATAAAAACACACCCAAACCTCACTTTCTCTCCACACAATTTCATTCCGCTTATACTCTGCCTATATAATAAATAAATAAAATAATGGCGTAGCTACTCTGCTGGGATCAAAACTAGAACTAGCGCATCTTCTTCCAAATCTGAATAAGATTAAAAGAGAACTACTGCAACTCTTCTTCTGTAATCCAATCAAGGCAAGTGCAGTTATTTTCCGATACGAATTTTAATCATGATCTTGACATAATTATAAAACTGAATCTAAGTTTATGCCCTTTTTCTATTTATCAGATCTGTTCCTCTGTTTTATCATTTGGTTTGTTCTGTATTTCTTCCTCCTTTCTTTCTTTTTGTTTGATAACCAGACTACCACGAGCCTGAGCCAGATCTCATAAGAGATGAATGCATAAATGCTAAATTTGGGAAGAATATTGAATGAGGCATATTTGGGCATAATTGATTTGTAAGTAATTTGAGGATACAACGCATGTTGTAATTCTGGACATAAATTTGAGGCATATTGTATAAGACGATCTATGACTTGGAAGGAGAGGATTATTGTGACTTAGAACATAAAGAACATAGATTGAACTTAGAACATAAATCTGAGACATATAATTGGGCATGTTGTATTTAAAACATAAGGTGTATTTAACATAGGTCTTGAGTTTTGAGGCATAAAGATATGACTTAGGATTTGAGGCGTAAAGTTTAACTGTGAACATGTAACTGATTTGGATGCATAGTACAAGTTGTAATTCAAGATCTAGTTCTGGACATACTATATATATTATAGTCTGAAATTTAAAAAAGAAAAGAAAATTAATTTGCATTCAACTTAGGTGTAAAGATCCATATTAAGATCGGGTAATTATTAAGTGTGAATACACCTAAGTAAGGTTTTTTTTTGGATATGTGACATGCATTGTAATCAATGGCTATATTTAGCATAATTTATATGTAAGGTTTTTGGAGAAATTCTGAACTATGCAAGTTTAACTAAAAAAATTGGGACATATGTTATATGGTGGATTATGACCATAATTTGGGCATATAAGTTTAGGCTTACCTTATGAATTAGGCAAGATATGTGAATAGGACTTTAAGGAATGTTTAAATCGGCTAAAACTGTTATCTGCTTATTATGTTAAATTTGCCTAATCTGCTAAACCTGTTACCTGTTTAATCTGTTGAATTGCCTAAACTGTTACATATGTTGAATCGCCTAATCTGCTAATTTTGCCTAATCTGCCAAATTTGTTGAGTTGCCTAATCTGCTAAATCTGTTGAACCGCCTGAGCTGCTAAATCTGTTAAATCTGTTGAAAAGCTGAATTGTTGTAATTTGTGTAAAACATGTTAATTTGTTTAATCTGCTGCGACTTGAAAAGAAGTCAAATTTGTTAAATTGACAGAATTAGTCCGATATTTGTATAATTTGTAATAGAATAAACTGGTTAAAATAAAAATGCTGAGACACGAAGTTAGACTCATATTTGCGGTAGAAGCCTACCCGGACCCAACCGGCTTAACCAGCAACCGCAAACTGCTAGTCTAATGTGAGAGGTCGTAGGCATAACTAAAATATGCTTAGACACGAGGTTAGGTCTGGCTTGTGGCAGAAGTCTGCCTGGAACCGCCCGACTTATCCAGCGGCCACAAGCTACCGACCTAATGTGAGAGGTCTGCGCATTAATATTTAATTAATGCAAATCTGAGATAAATATGATATCTAAAACGTGTTGGGTAGATAAGGCTAAACCAACTGGACTAATGAATTAATAAACCTGTTTCGTGAATCTGTAGGCCCAATACAAAGTTAGACAATCTGTAAGTCTGTTAAAACTATACATTTGATCCATTAGTCTGAAAACCTGTTGATTTGATTTTCTGGTCTGTGAACTAGTTGATTATGAACTCTGTAGGCCTAAAACTTGTAAACAAGTTAATCTGAAATCTGTTAGTCTGGGGACACAAGGTTAGGAGGGAAAATACTTGTGTCATCTATTTTTTGGGACCCATATTAGTAAGTAACCCTTTCTGGTATCAAAACCATGACCCAACAGTAGGTAGGGTCCTGGCACGCTTACTAAACTAATTATAAGTGGTTCGTTCTGATAATGGCGAGAGGGTGTTGATGGTGCGTTCCAACCTGGTCATGTGCATGCATGGATCCCGGTCTGCCTCTGAGGATGTAGGACGCTGTGACATCTGTAAATAGGTCTGTGTCATTTAAAGGTTGCCACTTTAGGGAGTGATACACCCTTCTGTGGGGCTGGCACAGGGTATTTATGTATTAGGGAGCCGATCGCTTGGGGTAGATTTAGGGTACACTTAGTTCTGTCTGTTTCCGTTGGGGTACCGTCTGTTTCTGTTAGGTGGTAACAGCTGTCTGTTTCGGCGTGTCTGTTGGGGTGGTAAAGGCCCATTTACTAGTGTACACCTAATTCTAACATTTTGTTTCTGTAGGAATTATTATGTTTCCGTCTCTGATTCCGTTTATGTACCGTCTGTCTGTTGGGGTGGTAAAGGCCCATTACTGGCATTCTGTTCCTGTATAGATTATTCTGTTCCGTTTCTGTTTCAGTTTGGACATTAGGGTAACGCCTAATCCTAGTATTAGTGCAGAGAAGTAAAATATAAGTAAGAAGCATAACTTGGGCTATATCATTCTGTTTCTTCTGTTTAGCTTAAGTATACCAGTTACTCCTGTTGCTGTTGTCTCTTATCCAGCTTTATTTTCATGTCATGATATTATTATCTGTTTATATGCTGAAAGTCACTGGAATTGCTAGACTTTATGTCTGACCTTGCTTGTTTTCGCCCCTTTTCTTTCGTTCCTCCCCCCTAGGTTTTTAGGGTGGAAGTATAGGAGCTTGATTCGGATTTTCTCTGCTTGAAGTACCGCTTGGCCTTGGCTCTATCTTTCCATGGCAGTTTATGTTGGGGATTATGATTTTAAAAACTATGCATTCTTGTAACAACCTGAAAAATCTGGGCCAGTTTAAAATTTTTATTTTGGCAATTTTAGCGAATTTTGATTATTTAAAATGAATTATTTTAAATAATATCGACGTGAAATTTATTTTGAATAGAATTAGAACGTATATATTATATACGTCATCGTTAGAATATATAATAGTTATATATAAATATAAAAGGAATTGAAAATGGCGCGGTAGTTCGAAAATTCGATTTCTAATTTCAAATGAATATACAGAATTCAATATAAGTCAGAATTGAACGAAACAAGAAATATTTGAATCTGTATAACTATATCTTTGTAACGAAGTTAACAAACTGAGATTTCATCTTAGAAATGATAAGATATGTCCAGTTTAAAATTAGAAATAGTCGCTGTGGAATTTATATATATTTTTATATATATAAGGCCCTTAAAAATAGCAATTTTGCAAACGACCTCGGATTTCGACGAAACCAGTTTTGTTGGGTCCGTGGTGTTAAGTTATTGCTAGATTCCAAATTTCATAATTTTTCGAATCAATATGTGAGCGTGGCAAAGGAAAACGCGTTTGACCAGTTTCAGTTGATTTTAATCGACTGGAGAATGGCCATTTTTCTAACGATCTCAGAATTCGACGAAACTAGTTTTGTTAGGACCGTATCGTCAATACGAAGCTAGAAAATATTTTTCTGGAATTTTTCTAGTTAGTATGTGGCCGCGGTAATTTGAAATGTACGTTTAAAATTCAATATAATGATTTAAATGTAAATTCAACGGAAACTGATTGTAACGATCAAATCAGCTTGCGATACATAGCCCATTGTGTTCAGAATGGGGGTGAAACGCTATGGACGACAGGCGGTGGGCCTCGTTTCGAGATCGTATATAAAGGTCAACTTTTTTTCGAATTAAATAATTAAAATAAAATAAAAAAATAATATCCTCACCCCTTTAATAACTCTGGCCCCCCCTTTACTTTTCAAACAGACAATTCAGAAAAAAAACGAAATAAAAGAAAAAAAAACTCGACGCGCCCTCGCTCCCCAGGGCGGCGCCGCCCACCGCCTGCTCCGCCTGCCCCCTCGCGCCGCCCAAGCAAGCGCCGCCACCTCCTTCTCCCGCTCAGGCGAGAGCGAACAACCCTAGCCCCCCGTCCTCTGATTAAGCCACAAGACCCGAAACCCCAAGCCCTGGGACTCGACGCAACCGCCAGACCCCCCAGGCCCACCTGCGCACCTCCGACGTCGAGCACCTCGTCTGGCGAACCCCCCCCCCCCCTGCTCGAAGACCGCCTGCGACACCCCCCCTGTAAGTTAATTCTGATTTTTCTTATTTATTTATTTTAAAACTGATTTTTTTTATTATTTTATTTTTAGAAAAACTGTAAAGATTTATTTTTAAAAACCGATAATTGTTTGATTTTAAAACCGATAATTGTTTGATTTTAAAAACTGAAAACATATTTATTTTAAACATAAAACTTGTTTATTTTAATTTAAAAAGCTATGATTTTTATATGTAGAGAATAAAAAGATTAGATTTTTATTTTATATATGAAGCGACAGAGAAGATTGAACTTTTCATATGAAGTGATATAGAGATAAAAATTCGATTTTTAAATATATGAAGTAATAAAAATATGATTTTTATATTTTTAAAGAATTAAAAATATGATCTTTATATTTTTAAAATATTAAAAATATAGTCTTTACTATATAGATGATGTCAAAATCTAATCTTTGCCTAGTAGGAACTATAAAAATCAAATCTTTATTTTTGAAAAAGGTAAAATCTTTATAGTTAAAAAGGCGAGATTTTTATATATTGAATAAAGATAGAAAAATGGAATTTTTATATATTGAATAACGATAGAAAAATGGAATTTTTATATATTGAACTTCGATAGAAAAATGGAATTTTTATATATTGAACTTCGAAATAAAAATAGGTTTTTATATATTGAACTTCGTATTGAACTTCGATAGAAAAATATGATTTTTATATATGGAATAGCGAAGTAAAAATTCGATTTTTACATATGTAGTGGCTACGGGCAACGAAGAGGACAAAAAGGCGAAACGACGAAGACTTCTGCAAAAGAAGAGTCAAGATGATTGGATAGCTAATTGTGAGAATTTCTCACCTTTCAATTTCTTTTCTAGTTATATATATATACTAGGATGCAGACGGTGTTTAGTAGCACCCGACACAATCGTCCACAGACCATGGACTTGTTTGTTTGGCTGTTTGGTTATTGATTGCGATATTGGTTTGAATGTGGTTTGTGGTGTGAAAAATCGAATCGATAAATTGGTTAGGATTAGACGTGCGCCGTTATAAGGCGAAGGAGTAAGGCTAGGTTAGACTCTTACTCCAAATTTTGTGGTTTGCATAATGAAATTGATTTGATTGATGTGTGAATGGCGTGGGCCTTCACTAGTCCGGGGATAAGGCTAGGCCTCATCCCGTTTCTAGTATCGTGCCGTTATGCCGCCGAAATTTTCTAAAATATGTTAGAAAAATAAAAATATAATTTTATTTAAAGAATGAACTGGATAGAAATTCATATGTTGGAATAAAATGTTTTATCGTTAAAAATATAATTTTTAACGTGAATGTGAATAAATAAATATTCATTTACAAACCAGACGGTTTGTTTATGTACACCTATTTGAAGGACATTGATTGGGATGATAAATTTTACACATCGTCCAGCTGCACAACTAAATCTGTGTTTGATTGTTTGAAACCCCACACGGGTGTTAGGATGAAATTTGAAGTTCACTCATCCTGATTGATTGAATATGTCGATCGATCGATTGGCAGGCTGTTATAAGCGTTAGATATCTATATTTGATGCTTATACAGTGTAGTGCACTTTGGTTGATGGTTGATTATTTTCAATGCTATTATACATGTGTTGTATGAAAATCCACATAATTAACTTTATATGGTAATTGATTGGGCCTCATTCCAATTTAGAAAATAAAGAATATTATAAAATAAAAGTTCATGTGTTGACAGTACTCATTCATTGAGATTGGTCATGTGTTGAACGAAATATTTTAGTAATAAAATTTACATCTTTATCAATATAAAATAAAAGTTCATGTGTTGACTGTACTCATTCATTGAGATTGGTCATGTGTTGAACGAAATATTTTAGTAATAAAATTTACATCTTTATCAATATAAAATAAAGGTTCATGTGTTGACAGTACTCATTCATTGAGATTGGTCATGTGTTGAACGAAATATTTTGATAATAACAACTATTTTGAAAAGGAAATATTTGAAATGGAATATTTGAAAATAGAAATTTATGAAGCCGTGTTGATTAAATGGACGCCATTTTGACGTGAACGATATTTATATCGATTTTATTCGTTTTAAAATGAATATTGAAAAGTGATTTCGAAATCGAATATTTTGAAATGAATTAAATTGAAAACGATTTCGAAATGAATTGAATTGAAAACGATTTCGAAATGAATTGAATTGAAAACGATTTCGAAATGAATTGAATTGAAAACGATTTCGAAATGAATTGAATTGAAAACGATTTCGAAATGAATTGAATTGAAAACGATTTCGAAATGAATTGAATTGAAAACGAATTCAAATTGAATTGAAAGCGAAGTGAAATGAATTCAAATTGAATTGAAATTTGAATTGAATAGAAATCGATTTTAAAACGAATTTATAAAGAAGAATTCAATTTTGATTTGAATTGAAATGGAAGTTGAAAATGTTTTTGAAACGAATTCAAAACTATTTATATAATTCGTTTTTAAATAGAAATCGACGAAATATATATTATATATATTATATATATAATATAATGGCCTGAATAGAACGCGCCGCGCCGCGGCAGTTCGTGAATTTCGACCATTTATTTCAAACGGACATTACGGGAGATCCGACCGTCGGATTCTCCTAAAACCGGAACCGTTGGGTTCGTATCGAAAAGAGCTTTCTAACGAATGTGATAAATTAGAAATCTAACGGTTGGATTTGGAGATACGTCCAAATCAAATTCGAAAAAGGTCGCTATAAGTGTAGTTCGATGGCCATTGTTGGAAATCGACTGTACGGGCCTTGATAAAATTATTAAAAATAGTAATAATTTGTGTAAAATCATAAGAAATGATTTGTGAAGATTTGGGATGAAAAACTCCATATTTGAAAAGATAAAAATAGATTTTTATCGAAATGAACTAGTTTTGAACTAGAATTTTAATTCTATTTATTTTTAAATAAATAAATTGAATCTGAAATGGTTTTGAAGTTAACCAAAATTTCCAATGGTTGCATTGGAATGGATTTGAATCGAAATTGTCTTCGGAATATTTCGATGTTGAATTTCGTGATTATACAAATGTTGTTATGGAAATTTGAAAGATATATATATATATATATATCGTTATTTCCAATGCGATATTTGTTAGTCGTAGAATTTGATATTGAATATAAGCCGGGATATTTTCTATCCAGAGCCTTGTATTGAATATCGAATGTGATTTGGGTTTGTCGTGAATGGTGTCTTCACTAACACTGTTCTTGAACCCAGTGGAGGAAAGATTAAATCTTTTTATTTAGATTTAATGAAGTGTACCAATTAAATAATATTTAATTGGAATCGAATTGATATTGATTTTTGGGTTTATCGTGGACAGTGTTTTAAATAACACTTGTTCTTTAACCCGATAATTAATGAATGTGATTTTGGGTTTATCGTGAACCGTGTTTTTAAATGATACTGATTCTTTAACCCAGTTAACGATTAAAACTAAGTGGGGTTTTAATGAATCTTTAATTAGATTGAAATGATCGAAAATGGAGTATCACCAGTTTTGCTCCAGGCGATAGTTAAATCTTTAATTAGATTTGAACGTGAAATGGTAATTGAATTTACCGATAACACTGTGGTGTTAGATATGAAGTATTACCAGTTTTACTTCATGGGATGAATAGGTTGGGATGGGGAAATTAAAATAAATGATTACTTCGGTAAGGTTCGCTAATCCCGACTAGTTTGAATTGAGATTCAAAGATAGAATAAAGAATAAATTCAAGGAATTTATCTTGGATAAAATTTATGGGAACCTTTCCCTATGAATGTGAAATTTAGAAACTAACTGTCGGTTAGCCAAGCAGAATGGTTTTCTGGATATTGATCTGATGTTGGTTTCGGCCTTCGGGGTTAATATTTGGGAAATTATTCTCTTGATTGATTTACGGTTAGTGACTAATGAATTGGAATGAGGCGTATGTTGTGTTTGTGTAACACTTTTATAATATATACGCGAGTTATTCGGAAAGACCGGGTTTATCCCATTCTGAATAACTGATACGACGATAAGTCGAAGATGAAGACGATGGTCGAAGACCGGAGGTCTTCACGTCGTTTGGGTGATAACTGATGATCTTGATTGGGCTGTACACCCAAGAAGATGGAAACAGTTGGTGATCGTCCAGACGTACTTGGAGATCGATGGATATGCGGGGTACTAGGTGCTCCTGGTTTCGTTCAGACCCAGAACGGACTTGTAAATAGACTGTGTGTCTGACATCGGATTTCATTCTGTGTGACTGATATCGGTTGCATAGGATGGTTTGCCTGTGTGGCATGCTAAGATGCAATGATCAAGGCTTCTGTTGAAAAGCAAAGTCTTGTGGTGATGATCAAAGCACGGCCTTTGTGGCGTAGCTTTGTGTAACGTTTACCTCGCGTGTTTCACACCCGGTATGAATCAAAAACGGGAGACGGACCTCAGGGAGGACTTGCGTTTCTTTCTAGCTAGAAGTGGCGTCAGTGGTTTTACACGCCCTGACGAGTTTGACTTATGTGGTTGTTGCGGTTGCGAGGCGCCTCGGTTATATCGGTTTCGGCCGATGCATTCTGGTCGGCTGACGGACCAGACTTACACCCCATAGGGTGGGGAGACGTAGTGTTCAGGCATTTTAATCCACATCGGTGGACCGGCCCTGTCGCTCCAAGGCTTGACTGAGTACTTGCCTGAGACATGGGCTAGATTGTCTCGAATCGGTTGAGGACTATCTTTTGCCTCGGTTCATAGATGGAAATCCAACTTCCAAATACGTGACATTTGCGGTTTTAATTGTAGAACTAGTATGGCGACATGATATATGGTACCCATGCCGTCTATGATTGATACTTATGATTTGAAGTTGTTTTATACACTATGCACTTATAGTAGTATCAAATGATTTGTTTTAAACGTATCAAGCATTCTTTGGCTGTTATAAGGGAAAACCCTATCCCCCGGCTTGCGTTGCATTGTGTGATAGGACCTGGGTCTTATAACAGCTTCATTTTTCTTTATTTAGCATTGCGCTGTTTGCTTTATGCACTGGTATTCTTGGGAGGAAACCCGTTCCGTGTTATACGGCGTGGTCCCTTGATTTACCTAATGATTTAAAATAAAGATTAATAACTGTTTTAGTTCTCACACCAGTCACATGACTGACCTGGAGTTTATTGTTTTAACCTAAACTCTGGGTGCCCTTATTTTGACACGGGCAGCTAGTAGTTTTGGTTTTGCAGATTTATATTCACAGGATCCTGGTTTACAGCTGGAATGATATCCGAAAAGCTTTGTATCCGTATATCTCTTCTAGTCGTGCATTGTATTATTTTCCGCTGCTATGTATTTAAATGTAATTTAAATCTCTGATATTTCTGTGTAATATTCTTTTATACTCTGTATATTCTTGTAATCTGATGCACTGTTGTTATATATAGTGAAATGTTCTTCTGTATGCGTTATGCTGTGGTTTGTTCTCGAACTATCCGACGCTTTCCTTTACGAGGAAGTTGCGGGTTTTCACAGTTGGTATCAGAGCTTTGGTTTACAAAGCTCAGAGAACAAGACACATTAGAACCCTACGAAAGAATTCATCAGATATTGGATTAGTAATATCCAATTAGAATGACTCGTTAGAAATAGGATCAGTAGTATCCTAGAACGAGTGTGAAGAGTATATTTTTAAAATGAAAACAAACTTTTGTTTTGAAAATTTTAAATCAATTATTCGTATTTGATTATCTATTTATATTGATGTGGACAATCCAGTATATATAGATTTTGCGTATACGTCTGATCGTTGTGTATTCGAAATTTTAATATATTGGATAGATATAGCATCACACTCTAGTCGCCCGAAGATGGTACTGATGATTATCATGACATCATCAGTATTTATGTTCGTGTTTCGAAGGTGTGATTTTCTATATATTTCCATTAGGCTGGTGTGAGAACCCAAAACTTATATATAGCTAGAACACATTGTTGTGAATTGGCATCAAAAACAAGATTTTCAGTATATATATCAAAATTATGAATTTGAAACTCTAATTCACTAATTGATTGATGTTTGCGTTGCTTGTTTAGTTGTTTGATAAATTTTGAACCATTACGCCTAATTATATCAAATATTGAATTGTATTGGAATTTGGTCGCATCTGCTTGCATACATATACTATCATTGAACAGGTCATAGCAAGGAGGCTAGAGCAGAGAATAAAATTTGTTTGCCCGACAAATAGGTACATGTTTACTACATAATTTACTGTTTTGTTTGGGTGATGATGATTTTATGAGCCTATTGGCTAGCCGCTTGGCTTTTTCTTTTTCTTTTTGAGATCTGAAGGACCGGGGAAGCTATTTGAAATTCCCCGATGCTCCCGTTGCAGGGGAGGTTATGGCGAAATTTTTCGAAAATTTAGGGTGTTAGCCAAATTTTTGAAATTTTGAAAATTCTCAGAAACTAAAGAGTTGGAGAATGGAAGCCAGATCGAGCGTAGAGTTGATTAATCAAACCACTTTCGACTTTGTTCCTTTTCGGGGACGAAAAGTTTTAAGTGGGGGAGATTGTAACAACCCGAAAAATCTGGGCCAGTTTAAAATTTTTATTTTGGCAATTTTAGCGAATTTTGATTATTTAAAATGAATTATTTTAAATAATATCGACGTGAAATTTATTTTGAATAGAATTAGAACGTATATATTATATACGTCGTCGTTAGAATATATAATAGTTATATATAAATATAAAAGGAATTGAAAATGGCGCGGTAGTTCGAAAATTCGATTTCTAATTTCAAATGAATATACAGAATTCAATATAAGTCAGAATTGAACGAAAAAAGAAATATTTGAATCTGTATAACTATATCTTTGTAACGAAGTTAACAAACTGAGATTTCATCTTAGAAATGATAAGATATGTCCAGTTTAAAATTAGAAATAGTCGCTGTGGAATTTATATATATTTTTATATATATAAGGCCCTTAAAAATAGCAATTTTGCAAACGACCTCGGATTTCGACGAAACCAGTTTTGTTGGGTCCGTGGTGTTAAGTTATTGCTAGATTCCAAATTTCATAATTTTTCGAATCAATATGTGAGCGTGGCAAAGGAAAACGCGTTTGACCAGTTTCAGTTGATTTTAATCGACTGGAGAATGGCCATTTTTCTAACGATCTCAGAATTCGACGAAACTAGTTTTGTTAGGACCGTATCGTCAATACGAAGCTAGAAAATATTTTTCTGGAATTTTTCTAGTTAGTATGTGGCCCCGGTAATTTGAAATGTACGTTTAAAATTCAATATAATGATTTAAATGTAAATTCAACGGAAACTGATTGTAACGATCAAATCAGCTTGCGATACATAGCCCATTGTGTTCAGAATGGGGGTGAAACGCTATGGACGACAGGCGGTGGGCCTCGTTTCGAGATCGTATATAAAGGTCAACTTTTTTTCGAATTAAATAATTAAAATAAAATAAAAAAATAATATCCTCACCCCTTTAATAACTCTGCCCCCCCTTTACTTTTCAAACAGACAATTCAGAAAAAAAACGAAATAAAAGAAAAAAAACTCGACGCGCCCTCGCTCCCCAGGGCGGCGCCGCCCACCGCCTGCTCCGCCTGCCCCCTCGCGCCGCCCAAGCAAGCGCCGCCACCTCCTTCTCCCGCTCAGGCGAGAGCGAACAACCCTAGCCCCCCGTCCTCCGATTAAGCCACAAGACCCGAAACCCCAAGCCCTGGGACTCGATGCAACCGCCAGACCCCCCAGGCCCACCTGCGCACCTCCGACGTCGAGCACCTCGTCTGGCGAACCCCCCCCCTGCTCGAAGACCGCCTGCGACACCCCCCCTGTAAGTTAATTCTGATTTTTCTTATTTATTTGTTTTAAAACTGATTTTTTTTATTATTTTATTTTTAGAAAAACTGTAAAGATTTATTTTTAAAAACCGATAATTGTTTGATTTTAAAACCGATAATTGTTTGATTTTAAAAACTGAAAACATATTTATTTTAAACATAAAACTTGTTTATTTTAATTTAAAAAGCTATGATTTTTATATGTAGAGAATAAAAAGATTAGATTTTTATTTTATATATGAAGCGACAGAGAAGATTGAACTTTTCATATGAAGTGATATAGAGATAAAAATTCGATTTTTAAATATATGAAGTAATAAAAATATGATTTTTATATTTTTAAAGAATTAAAAATATGATCTTTATATTTTTAAAATATTAAAAATATAGTCTTTACTATATAGATGATGTCAAAATCTAATCTTTGCCTAGTAGGAACTATAAAAATCAAATCTTTATTTTTGAAAAAGGTAAAATCTTTATAGTTAAAAAGGCGAGATTTTTATATATTGAATAAAGATAGAAAAATGGAATTTTTATATATTGAATAACGATAGAAAAATGGAATTTTTATATATTGAACTTCGATAGAAAAATGGAATTTTTATATATTGAACTTCGAAATAAAAATAGGTTTTTATATATTGAACTTCGTATTGAACTTCGATAGAAAAATATGATTTTTATATATGGAATAGCGAAGTAAAAATTCGATTTTTACATATGTAGTGGCTACGGGCAACGAAGAGGACAAAAAGGCGAAACGACGAAGACTTCTGCAAAAGAAGAGTCAAGATGATTGGATAGCTAATTGTGAGAATTTCTCACCTTTCAATTTCTTTTCTAGTTATATATATATATACTAGGATGCAGACGGTGTTTAGTAGCACCCGACACAATCGTCCACAGACCATGGACTTGTTTGTTTGGCTGTTTGGTTATTGATTGCGATATTGGTTTGAATGTGGTTTGTGGTGTGAAAAATCGAATCGATAAATTGGTTAGGATTAGACGTGCGCCGTTATAAGGCGAAGGAGTAAGGCTAGGTTAGACTCTTACTCCAAATTTTGTGGTTTGCATAATGAAATTGATTTGATTGATGTGTGAATGGCGTGGGCCTTCACTAGTCCGGGGATAAGGCTAGGCCTCGTCCCGTTTCTAGTATCGTGCCGTTATGCCGCCGAAATTTTCTAAAATATGTTAGAAAAATAAAAATATCATTTTATTTAAAGAATGAACTGGATAGAAATTCATATGTTGGAATAAAATGTTTTATCGTTAAAAATATAATTTTTAACGTGAATGTGAATAAATAAATATTCATTTACAAACCAGACGGTTTGTTTATGTACACCTATTTGAAGGACATTGATTGGGACGATAAATTTTACACATCGCCCAGCTGCACAACTAAATCTGTGTTTGATTGTTTGAAACCCCACACGGGTGTTAGGATGAAATTTGAAGTTCACTCATCCTGATTGATTGAATATGTCGATCGATCGATTGACAGGCTGTTATAAGCGTTAGATATCTATATTTGATGCTTATACAGTGTAGTGCACTTTGGTTGATGGTTGATTATTTTCAATGCTATTATACATGTGTTGTATGAAAATCCACATAATTAACTTTATATGGTAATTGATTGGGCCTCATTCCAATTTAGAAAATAAAGAATATTATAAAATAAAAGTTCATGTGTTGACAGTACTCATTCATTGAGATTGGTCATGTGTTGAACGAAATATTTTAGTAATAAAATTTACATCTTTATCAATATAAAATAAAAGTTCATGTGTTGACAGTACTCATTCATTGAGATTGGTCATGTGTTGAACGAAATATTTTAGTAATAAAATTTACATCTTTATCAATATAAAATAAAGGTTCATGTGTTGACAGTACTCATTCATTGAGATTGGTCATTTGTTGAACGAAATATTTTGATAATAACAACTATTTTGAAAAGGAAATATTTGAAATGGAATATTTGAAAATAGAAATTTATGAAGCCGTGTTGATTAAATGGACGCCATTTTGACGTGAACGATATTTATATCGATTTTATTCGTTTTAAAATGAATATTGAAAAGTGATTTCGAAATCGAATATTTTGAAATGAATTAAATTGAAAACGATTTCGAAATGAATTGAATTGAAAACGATTTCGAAATG
Source organism: Allium sativum (assembly GCA_030737875.1). Classification (NCBI taxonomy): domain Eukaryota; kingdom Viridiplantae; phylum Streptophyta; class Magnoliopsida; order Asparagales; family Amaryllidaceae; genus Allium; species Allium sativum. The sequence continues at coordinate 717,259,396 of CM060912.1, read as the reverse complement.
AATTGAATTGAAAACGATTTCGAAATGAATTGAATTGAAAACGATTTCGAAATGAATTGAATTGAAAACGATTTCGAAATGAATTGAATTGAAAACGATTTCGAAATGAATTGAATTGAAAACGAATTCAAATTGAATTGAAAGCGAAGTGAAATGAATTCAAATTGAATTGAAATTTGAATTGAATAGAAATCGATTTTAAAACGAATTTATAAAGAAGAATTCAATTTTGATTTGAATTGAAATGGAAGTTGAAAATGTTTTTGAAACGAATTCAAAACTATTTATATAATTCGTTTTTAAATAGAAATCGACGAAATATATATTATATATATTATATATATAATATAATGGCCTGAATAGAACGCGCCGCGCCGCGGCAGTTCGTGAATTTCGACCATTTATTTCAAACGGACATTACGGGAGATCCGACCGTCGGATTCTCCTAAAACCGGAACCGTTGGGTTCGTATCGAAAAGAGCTTTCTAACGAATGTGATAAATTAGAAATCTAACGGTTGGATTTGGAGATACGTCCAAATCAAATTCGAAAAAGGTCGCTATAAGTGTAGTTCGATGGCCATTGTTGGAAATCGACTGTACGGGCCTTGATAAAATTATTAAAAATAGTAATAATTTGTGTAAAATCATAAGAAATGATTTGTGAAGATTTGGGATGAAAAACTCCATATTTGAAAAGATAAAAATAGATTTTTATCGAAATGAACTAGTTTTGAACTAGAATTTTAATTCTATTTATTTTTAAATAAATAAATTGAATCTGAAATGGTTTTGAAGTTAACCAAAATTTCCAATGGTTGCATTGGAATGGATTTGAATCGAAATTGTCTTCGGAATATTTCGATGTTGAATTTCGTGATTATACAAATGTTGTTATGGAAATTTGAAAGATATATATATATATATATCGTTATTTCCAATGCGATATTTGTTAGTCGTAGAATTTGATATTGAATATAAGCCGGGATATTTTCTATCCAGAGCCTTGTATTGAATATCGAATGTGATTTGGGTTTGTCGTGAATGGTGTCTTCACTAACACTGTTCTTGAACCCAGTGGAGGAAAGATTAAATCTTTTTATTTAGATTTAATGAAGTGTACCAATTAAATAATATTTAATTGGAATCGAATTGATATTGATTTTTGGGTTTATCGTGGACAGTGTTTTAAATAACACTTGTTCTTTAACCCGATAATTAATGAATGTGATTTTGGGTTTATCGTGAACCGTGTTTTTAAATGACACTGATTCTTTAACCCAGTTAACGATTAAAACTAAGTGGGGTTTTAATGAATCTTTAATTAGATTGAAATGATCGAAAATGGAGTATCACCAGTTTTGCTCCAGGCGATAGTTAAATCTTTAATTAGATTTGAACGTGAAATGGTAATTGAATTTACCGATAACACTGTGGTGTTAGATATGAAGTATTACCAGTTTTACTTCATGGGATGAATAGGTTGGGATGGGGAAATTAAAATAAATGATTACTTCGGTAAGGTTCGCTAATCCCGACTAGTTTGAATTGAGATTCAAAGATAGAATAAAGAATAAATTCAAGGAATTTATCTTGGATAAAATTTATGGGAACCTTTCCCTATGAATGTGAAATTTAGAAACTAACTGTCGGTTAGCCAAGCAGAATGGTTTTCTGGATATTGATCTGATGTTGGTTTCGGCCTTCGGGGTTAATATTTGGGAAATTATTCTCTTGATTGATTTACGGTTAGTGACTAATGAATTGGAATGAGGCGTATGTTGTGTTTGTGTAACACTTTTATAATATATACGCGAGTTATTCGGAAAGACCGGGTTTATCCCATTCTGAATAACTGATACGACGATAAGTCGAAGATGAAGACGATGGTCGAAGACCGGAGGTCTTCACGTCGTTTGGGTGATAACTGATGATCTTGATTGGGCTGTACACCCAAGAAGATGGAAACAGTTGGTGATCGTCCAGACGTACTTGGAGATCGATGGATATGCGGGGTACTAGGTGCTCCCGGTTTCGTTCAGACCCAGAACGGACTTGTAAATAGACTGTGTGTCTGACATCGGATTTCATTCTGTGTGACTGATATCGGTTGCATAGGATGGTTTGCCTGTGTGGCATGCTAAGATGCAATGATCAAGGCTTCTGTTGAAAAGCAAAGTCTTGTGGTGATGATCAAAGCACGGCCTTTGTGGCGTAGCTTTGTGTAACGTTTACCTCGCGTGTTTCACACCCGGTATGAATCAAAAACGGGAGACGGACCTCAGGGAGGACTTGCGTTTCTTTCTAGCTAGAAGTGGCGTCAGTGGTTTTACACGCCCTGACGAGTTTGACTTATGTGGTTGTTGCGGTTGCGAGGCGCCTCGGTTATATCGGTTTCGGCCGATGCATTCTGGTCGGCTGACGGACCAGACTTACACCCCATAGGGTGGGGAGACGTAGTGTTCAGGCATTTTAATCCACATCGGTGGACCGGCCCTGTCGCTCCAAGGCTTGACTGAGTACTTGCCTGAGACATGGGCTAGATTGTCTCGAATCGGTTGAGGACTATCTTTTGCCTCGGTTCATAGATGGAAATCCAACTTCCAAATACGTGACATTTGCGGTTTTAATTGTAGAACTAGTATGGCGACATGATATATGGTACCCATGCCGTCTATGATTGATACTTATGATTTGAAGTTGTTTTATACACTATGCACTTATAGTAGTATCAAATGATTTGTTTTAAACGTATCAAGCATTCTTTGGCTGTTATAAGGGAAAACCCTATCCCCCGGCTTGCGTTGCATTGTGTGATAGGACCTGGGTCTTATAACAGCTTCATTTTTCTTTATTTAGCATTGCGCTGTTTGCTTTATGCACTGGTATTCTTGGGAGGAAACCCGTTCCGTGTTATACGGCGTGGTCCCTTGATTTACCTAATGATTTAAAATAAAGATTAATAACTGTTTTAGTTCTCACACCAGTCACATGACTGACCTGGAGTTTATTGTTTTAACCTAAACTCTGGGTGCCCTTATTTTGACATGGGCAGCTAGTAGTTTTGGTTTTGCAGATTTATATTCACAGGATCCTGGTTTACAGCTGGAATGATATCCGGAAAGCTTTGTATCCGTATATCTCTTCTAGTCGTGCATTGTATTATTTTCCGCTGCTATGTATTTAAATGTAATTTAAATCTCTGATATTTCTGTGTAATATTCTTTTATACTCTGTATATTCTTGTAATCTGATGCACTGTTGTTATATATAGTGAAATGTTCTTCTGTATGCGTTATGCTGTGGTTTGTTCTCGAACTATCCGACGCTTTCCTTTACGGGGAAGTTGCGGGTTTTCACAATTCTGAAGGCTTTTGCACAAGGCTGATATTTTATACTTGAATTCTGATATTGTGATTTGAAAAGATGTAACCAAACTTACTTCGGTTTCTGTTGTAATAAAGTTATTAATTTTTCAAGTACTGTTTTATCTGTCTTGTAAATTTCTGTTCTGTCTACTAAAACGCTCCATCAAAGTTAAGGCATTCCCTTTGTGAGTGACCTTAACGGAGGTGGGGTGTTACACTTGGTATCAGAGTTGAAGGTTACCAGATTTGATAAAAAGTTTTTGAAAACTATTTTCAAAAAGGTTTTAAAAGAAAGTATTTTCAAAAAGGAAAGCCTGTTTTGATAAACATTCCCTGAAAGCCATATGTAGTATCCTTCGGTCCTTTGTCTAAAATATCTTCCTTTGATAGGATAGGCGAATGCTCTCGCAGCTGATGGATAGGATAGGGATAGGAAAATTTATGTAGAAGGTTTAATTTCCTTATCTGGTTATGAAGTTAAGACTCTTTTTGATTCTGTAATTGAGACTCTGCACTTTAATACTAGCCTTGTTTCTGATCCTGTAGTTGTTTCAAACCCCTTTGGTGGTTCGGCTCATTTATTGGTGATTTGTAAGGGGTTGAAATTATCTGTGCTAGGCGTCAAAAATTTGAATGTGACATTTGTGTGCTCAAGTTTATGGGCTATGGGTTGTTTCTAAATGGACCAGCTTTCTTTGTAGAGGGTCGTTCTAGATTTTGAGAGGAGGGTCGTTAAGTTCCTAACTTGTCATGGGAAGACCCCCAAAGTTTCTTGTGACCCGCAAGGGTCTGTTATGCTTAGCTTTCTGAGAATCATTCTGTAATCTGATCTGTACCAGTAGTCTGTAGGTTTCTGAAAAGGATAGGATTTTTTACTCAAAATGTGAAATAGGTTTCCAGTTGGGCATTTGTTTAATGGGAGTGATTCTCTAAGTATTAATCTGATGTTGATTTCGGTCTTCGGGGTTGATACTTAGAAGTTATTATCTTAAACCGATGTCTAATGGGAACCTAGCTTTAGTTTTATACTTGCTTCTATCACTCGACTTTATCCTTCGACCTTTAGGTAGAAACTAAAGGGTGTAAACATGTGTTTGAGACATGTTATGTTTGATGGTTGCAAGTGGTTGCTAGTGATTGCTCGTGGATGCATATACACACACTAGGCACTAGATCGGCTCAAAAACACTCTCGTACTGCATATGGATGTGTGTGCATTTTTTTATGGATGCAAAATGGGTGACTCAGCACATGGATGTTGCATATGAATGAGCGGTTGTGCACTCATATAGAAATGAAGTGTATCAAATAGGATTTCTTGCATACATAATTGGACTCATGGCACCAACATGGTTCGCATTGAGGAGGTCAACTGAATTAGTAGATCGCCTGATCTTTGCATTAGATAAGAGACATATACACACACTTTTGCATATGTTCATACAACATTAGAAGTTTTCTAAGGACAATGGATGCTTGTGGATGATGGTTGAGTAGATGGATGATTGGATGGTAGGACACATTCTTCTTAACTTGAAGATTTCGGGGACGAAATCCTTTAAGGAGGGGAGAATGTAACACCCCATATTTTTTGTGAACGTATAAGTAACATATTAAAATATAATTAATTTTTAGGAGAAGAATTAAGGGAAATGGGTTACGCCATTGCGTTCGTCTCGAAATTCTGCTTGAGATAGAGTCCGAGTTTGCGTAAAACGGATACCGTATAAAGAAGATATGGACGAACGAACTTAGGCAGAAAAACCGGAAATAGGCCAGAATACACTGGCGCACTTGTGAAGTGCGCCAGTACAAAAATACACTGGCGCACCTGCCAAGTGCGTCCATACCGATCCAGAACAGAATTCTGGAGTGTTTTGTGATGACGTGTCTTCTTCTGAGTGGCTGGATGACCTGTCTTCGAGCTGGGTGGTTCTGATAACTTCTGGACTGATCTGAAGGCTCTAAATCACCCTATTCTCCTATAAAAACACCCCCCAAACCTCACTTTCTCTCTACACAATTTCATTCTGCCTATACTCTGCCTCTATAATAAATAAATAAAATAATGGCGTAGCTACTCTGCTGGGATCAAAACTAGAACTAGTGCGTCTTCTTCCAAATCTGAATAAGATTAAAAGAGAACTACTGCAACTCTTCTTCTGTAATCCAATCAAGGCAAGTGCAGTTATTTTCCGATATGAATTTTAATCATGATCTTGACATAATTATAAAACTGAATCTGAGATTATGCCCTTTTTCTATTTATCAGATCTGTTCCTCTGTTTTATTATTCTGTTTGTTCTGTATTTCTTCCTCCTTTCTTTCTTTTTGTTTGATAGCCAGGCTACCACGAGCCTGAGCCAGATCTCATAAGAGATGAACGCATAAATGCTAAATTTGGGAAGAATATTGAATGAGGCATATTTGGGCATAATTGATTTGTAACTAATTTGAGGATACAATGTATGTTGTAATTCTAGACATAAATTTAAGGCATATTGTATAAGACGATCTATGACTTGGAAGGAGAGGATTATTGTGACTTAGAACATAAAGAACATAGGTTGAACTTAGAACATAAATCTGAGACATATAATTGGGCATGTTGTATTTAAAACATAAGGTGTATTTAACATAGGTCTTGAGTTTTGAGGCATAAAGAATATTGGACATATGACTTGGGATTTTTGGCGTAAAGTTTAACTGTGAACATGTAACTGATTTGGATGCATAGTACAAGTTGTAATTCAAGATCTAGATCTGGACATACTATATATATTATAGTCTGAAATTTAAAAAAAAAGAGAATTAATTTGCATTTAACTTAGGTGTAAAGATCCATATTAAGATTGGGTAATTATTAAGTGTGAATACACCTATGTAAGTTTTTTTTTTTGGATATGTGACATGCATTGTAATCAATGGCTATATTTAGCATAATTTATATGTAAGGTTTTGGAGAATATTCTGAACTATGCAAGTTTAACTAAAAAATTGGGACATATGTTATATGGTGGATTATGACCATAATTTGGGCATATAAGTTTAGGCTGACCTTATGAATTAGCAAGATATGTGAATAGGACTTTAAGGAATGTTTAAATTGGCCAAAACTGTTATCTGCTTATTATGTTAAATTTGCCTAATCTGCTAAACCTGTTACCTGTTTAATCTGTTGAATTGCCTAAACTGTTACATATGTTGAATCGCCTAATCTGCTAATTTTGCCTAATCTGCCAAATCTGTTGAGTTGCCTAATCTGCTAAATCTGTTGAACCGCCTGAGCTGCTAAATCTGTTAAATCTGTTGAAAAGCTGAATTGTTGTAATTTGTGTAAAACATGTTAATTTGTTTAATCTGCTGCGACTTGAAATGAAGTCAAATCTGTTAAATTGACAGAATTAGTCCGATATTTGTATAATTTGTAATAGAATAAACTGGTTAAAATAAAAATGCTGAGACATGAGGTTAGACTCATGTTTGTGGTAGAAGCCTGCGCGGACCCAACCGGCTTAACCAACAACCGCAAACTGCTAGTCTAATGTGAGAGGTCGTAGGCATAACTAAAATATGCTTAGACACGAGTTTAGGTCTGGCTTGTGGCAGAAGTCTGCCTGGAACCGCCCGACTTATCCAGCGGCCACAAGCTACCGACCTAATGTGAGAGGTCTGCGCATTAATATTTAATTAATGAAAATCTGAGATAAATATGATATCTAAAATGTGTTGGGTAGATAAGGCTAAACCAACTGGACTAATGAATTAATAAACCTATTTCGTGAATCTGTAGGCCTAATACAAAGTTAGACAATCTGTAAGTCTGTTAAAACTATACATCTGATCCGTTAGTCTGAAAACCTATTGACTTGATTTTCTGGTCTGTGAACTAGTTGATTCTGAACTCTATAGGCCTAAAACTTGTGAACAAGTTAATCTGAAATCTGTTAGTTTGGGGACACAAGGTTAGGAGGGAAAATACTTGTGTCAACTGTTGTTTGGGACACATTTTAGTCAGTAACCCTTTCTGGTATCAAAACCATGACCCAACAGTAGGTAGGGTCCGGGCACGCTTACTAAACTAATTATAAGTGGTTCATTCTGATAATGGCGAGGGGTGTTGATGGTGCGTTCCAACCGGGTCATGTGCGTGCATGGATCCCGGTCTGCCTCTGAGGATGTAAGACGCCGTGACATATGTAAATAGGTCTGTGTCATTTAAAGGTTTCCACTTTGGGGAGTGATACACCCTTCTGTGTGGCTGGCACAGGGTATTTATGTATTAGGGAGCCGATCGTTTGGGGTAGATTTAGGGTATACTTAGTTCTGTCTGTTTCCGTTGGGGTACCGTCTGTTTCTGTTAGGTGGTAACAGCTGTCTGTTTCTGCGTGGTGCCGTCTGTTGGGGGTGGTAAAGGCCCATTTACTAGTGTATGCCTAATTCTAACATTCTGTTTCTGTAGGAATTATTCTGTTTCCGTCTCTGATTCCGTTTATGTACCATCTGTCTGTTGGGGTGGTAAAGGCCCATTACTGGCATTCTGTTCCTGTATAGATTATTCTGTTCCGTTTCTGTTTCAGTTTGGACATTAGGGTAACGCCTAATCCTGTTATACTAGTATTAGTGCTGAGAAGTAAAATATAAGTAAGAAGCATAACTTGGGCTATATCATTCTGTTTCTTTTGTTTAGCTTAAGTATACCAGTTACTCCTGTTGCTATTGTCTCTTATCCAGCTTTATTTTCATGTCATGATATTATTATCTGTTCATATGCTGAAAGTCACTGGACTTACCAGACTTTATGTCTGACCTTGCTTGCTTTCGCCCCTTTTCTTTCGTCCCCCCCAAAGGTTTTTAGGGTGGAAGTATAGGAGCTTGATTCAGATTTTCTCTGCTTGAAGTACCGCTTGGCCTTGGCTCTATCTTTCCATGGCAGTTTATGTTGGGGATTATGATTTTAAAAACTATGCATTCTGAAGGCTTTTGCACAAGGCAGATATTTTATACTTGAATTCTGATATTGTGATTTGAAAAGATGTAACCAAACTTACTTCGGTTTCTATTGTAATAAAGTTATTAATTTTTCAAGTACTGTTTTATCTGTCTTGTAAATTTCTGTTCTATCTACTAAAACGCTCCATCAAAGTTAAGGCATTCCCTTTGTGAGTGACCTTAACGGAGGTGGGGTGTTACACATTCGGTGTTCCCCGAATTTTTCCATGTCCTCCCAAAGTCGCCAGCGAGCCTAACCCTTCACCGCAAATCCATCTGGCTCCTCCTCGATTAGCCAATCAGTCCTCCTGATATCGCAGCGCCACCTGAACAACCACGAAACCGACACCAACCCGTGTCAAAGCCTTTAAGTTACCATCTTTCAATTGAGGCGACTCCACCACAACAAGAGCATCATGCCCGAAACCATCTCCAACATTCATTGTCCCTGCACTTTCCACTTGGCTGCTCAAAATTTCTTCAGCTGACTTATTGTGAGTATTCTCACTCATGATTAAATCTTATTTCAAGTAATTTAATTTCGATTTACACTAGTGTATAGTACTAGTAGCGATTTTTGGGTTTGTTGTTGGATGGAATACTCTACCGTTTGGTTGGACTATGATTCTTAGAAACCCTTAAATTTATTCACTTGACCCTTGCGTGATTTATGGAATAGCTTAAATTCATAAATCAAATTTGTATTTCTAGAAACAAAAATATTGGTGATTTCTGAAACATGTAAGAACATGCATTCCATCTCCATGATAACTGCTTCATTTTTCATAAAGACGGAAAGTATGTTTATTGAGCAATTTTAGAATGGTGGAAGTAGTAATGGTGTTTTTTTTCTGGTTTAGTATTGACAGTAGAGGATTATGCGGTGCCTTCTAGTATACTATTATTTATACTATTATTATTAAGATTTTATGAGTATGAAAAACTGTTTTGTCCAGCTAGTGTTCCACGTAGTACTAGTTGTTCATGTATTTGTTAAGTGAGGATCTTTGGTATTTTGCTAATCATATTTTTAACAGTAAGGATCTTTGGTGTTTTTCCAATCATATTTTTAATAGCGAGGATTTTTGGTATTTTTGCCAATCATATTTTAACAGTAAGGATTTTGGTATTTCTGACTTAGTTCATATTAGTATAGGGGGTGTTGATAAATTCCCTTTGGTAAATGATCAGCTTTAAAATTTTGGTGCATCTGTTAATAAGATTTGTTGCAAATTATGTGAACATCTATTATAATAAGATAATAAATACCTACCGTCTAGGTTGAATGTTCAGGTAGATGGATAGTAACTTTTTGTGGTACTTTCTCATACTTTCTGATATTAACTATTTTAGCTGATAGCTTTGTCATTTGTATCCAATATTTTTGGACTTACCCACTGTATGAGGCAGGTAACGCTTGTTCCTGCTGGATGGCTTCCAACCTTACATTTTTACGGTGCTTAATGTACTTACATAAAATTTGGGTCATCGGAGAAACACATGTTGAACACTCTGTCTCATAGTAGATTAAATGCATAAAGATATATTCACTACTGGTTGGTTAAACATTATCCACATATGTTGTTATAGCTAGATTTAAATCAGAGAAACAAACTTGGAACCTCTCCGCGTCTCATAGTAGGAATATATATACTTTTCCTTTTTCAAACCGATTCAGGAACATTATGTGTTAAATGTCAAACTATAAAATATCAGTTTATATTTGCACCAAATCCTGTTAATCTAAACTTCTGAAAGGTCAAGAAATATTTGAATGCATTAAGCACGTTGGAGTTATCTTCAATTAAGCCAATGAACCAATTCCAAAGTTGCAGCAGTAGTGTATATTGGGTTATACATGTTTATGTATTTTGCAGAATCTTATACTATGTTTATATATATATAGTCTGCTTAATTGTTATCCTTGCTCGTTTTGACCCTAAGTGGGGCTTTATACAGCCCCGTCTCCGGCTCCTGACACTAATGTTTGGTCTGATACTACCTTTATTATTTTCTGAAAAGCATGTTGCACCCCATTTAGTCTATTCAATATAGATTGGCGCTTGAATCTATCTAGTCTGATCGGCATGGTTTGGCAGTTTGATCCCATTTGCATTAAGTTACCTATAACTATGATGTGGTTTAGATTATATATGTACTACCTTAAACCTGAACCATTAGTGCTATATATTAATTTGAGTTACAGGATATACATATGGTTCTTACTTTAAACCTGAACCATTTGTGCCAATTATGTTAGTAACAGTAAACATGAACATTAGTATTTTGTATTTTGTGCCAATTATGTTAGTGAAAGTGAACATCTAGTATATCTTGCCATATATGATAGTGACAGTGGACATTTAGTATATTTTGTCGTAAAGATTAACTATTAGTTCTATTTGTTGTTCCATTTTATTTGCAATACCATTGAGATCGAACAATCCATCCCTTTTCGTTTGTCATTAAATTTTGTCCCTTTTGTCCTTGAATTATCATAATGATGATAACCCGGCTATTGCATTATCCAGTTAACTTTGTATGACATTTTGCATCATTGTTGTCCATTTGTATTTGGCCACTACTTTGGTAATCTCAGCTGACACTTGTTAATTTTATTCTGGTTCCTAGGATGTCGAAGCAATGCACACATGCACTTGTACATGTGTCTATATGCAAGCTCTTGAAATTATCTATGTCATTATTTATATTCGGTTAGGGATGTTGAGGCGATGTACACGCGTATATTATATACACGTGTACACTCGAAAACGCCCGATACCATTCGCCCTAGTAATAGCTTCAGTAATATGAATAGATACCACACTTGGTCTAGACACATTGATATGAACAGGTACCACCACTGTTTATTATATGAATGACAACGATATTGGAATTAATTGTTTTATTTTAGTTTTTATTGAAATTATTTTACTTGAACTATGATTTAATTCTAACTCGAGTATTTTGTGTTTTACATGAAATGCTCGGGTCAGACCCAAGCCGTGCAGATTTCAGCTCACAATTTGAAGATTTGCGAGGCTGGGGATTCTAGGAGACGCGCACTCTGAAGATTTTTAATACAGTAAAGATTTCTCTTGTATTTTAAAATGTTCTTTTAAAATTCCGTTGTATAGGAAAGTCTTTGTATCAAAGTTTTTTGATTAATATATATAAAGGTTATTTTATTGTTTAAATACTGTGCTATTTATTTCTGTGAGTTGATTCGAATTTAAACACTGTAAGCTAAATAACGATCTGTCGATTTGAACATTTTAAGTTGGTTTAATTGCCGATTTGATGAGGTTGAAAAGGCGGGACATTACACCCTCCGACCATCCACTCCTTTCCGTTCAACCTGACTCAGAGAACCTGCAACAGTAAGCTTCTTCCTTCCAGTATCTCTTCCCACCTGCTCTTGTTTGCCGCCTGACCCAGCACCTATGCCACTTGACGGCGACCCCACCATCGCCACAAACCCATCACCTCATGACCACACACCCAACTCATATTGAACTGCTCCACTATTTAAAACCATACTCAACCCCCTCTCTGATTTACCCACTACATCACCTCCTTCCCATCAGTCAGCTTCGCACAGACCCTCCCCTCGAATCTTCGGGTTGACAACTCGGCTCAAAATGGACGAAGGGGTTCGACTGTATTTGTTAAAGGAGTCTTAGAGTTTAAGAGATTATATATGATTTTGTTTTTGGATTTATGTTTAAGGGAAAACTTGCGATATGGAAAGCAATAAGGACAGTAGTGAGGAAGTATTTCATGGATATGATGAGTGGGTTGGCGATGTTTGTATTGTGGATGAAGATGATGGGAGTAGAAGTTGATGTGGGAAGTGGGGCGTATACATATCACTGGTGCCATGTTGAACCCAGAAATGGTGGACGTGGGAAGAGGGGGATCCTTTGGGAGATAAGAGGTTTTGTTTGGCCATATATAAAGGTGGAGACGGGATAGTGAAGTTTGGTAAGGTCCGAATTGGAAAAGGGGGCTTGTTGGGAGTTTTCATTATAGCTGGAATGACAAAGAAAATGGATGAAGTAGCACTGTAGTTATAGACGAGAACGAATTGGAGGCCAAGTTGTTTAGCGTAGATTTGTAGAGATTTTAGGGTAGTTGTTGCTTTGATTGTGCATTCCAAAAACGTGGCTCTCACGGTATTAATGGATTGGGTTCCAAGGAAAATAATGGTTTGGCAGCCAAGTAAAAGAGAAAAGTGTGGCAGGCATGTAAAAGGAAATGATGGTGGAAAGTCTTAATTAATTTAACTATGTAAATTATTATACCCAATTATCACCGCATTGAAGTTTAATTCAATATGGCCCCACGCGAACTCCAAAAATTACAAAACTAGACACACTATTATGTCTTGTCGTTCCAGATCCAATGGAATTAATTTCATTGAATTCCAACTCCGTTTGCACAATCGCGTTATTTTAATTTCAATTATACTCATCGGTTCACATTTAAAATATCGCACACTATCAAAACAACACTAATTGGCTCCAAACTAGAAATTTAGCAATAACTAGCTATATGTATTCCAATAAAATTTATTTTGTCGAAAATGAAGATTGTTTGGAAAATAACCATTTCTAACGCTTAAATTTTATCGATAAAATAACATTAACTTCCAAAAGCATTAAATCAAATAATAATAAATTATTATTGTCGAACATATCCAAATGATATAATATATCACTTCAAATTCAATCAATATAAATTATAACTCAACATTAACATATACGATGTAACACCCCACCTCCGTTAAGGTCACTCGCCAAGGGAATGCCTTAACTTCGGTGGAGCGTTTTAGGTAAAAGATGCAGATAAATTACAAGATAGACAAATAAAGCAGTGGAAAATAAAGTCATTTTATAAATAATGTGGTTCAGTCAAGCTTTTACAACAATTGTCTCAATCATACTTAAAAGTAATACATAGAACTTCTATCTTGATTTAAAAACTTCCAAGTATAAAAGAAGCATAAAAAAATAACAATGATATTCCCCAATAAAGCATGAATCAGCCATAGCAGTGGAAGAGACAGTCCAAAGCAATACATCGACTATCTCCGTGCTTGGAAAGAAAACTGAGCTAAGTGGTAACATTTCATCCCTGTGAACCTGGGGGGGGGGGGGGACGGAAGAAAAGAGGCGAAACAAAATAGGTCAGACATAAGTCTAGTAAGTCCAGCGACTTTCAGCATGTAAATATACTTTATATTGATTCAAGCATGTTTATTTAATGGTTAAGTTTGTCCATTCATGTTAACTTTACCCACCCACTCATCATGCCATGTTGGTTAAGTGTTTCTTATTAACTTAACCCTACTCAATCATCATGTTATATTGGTTAAGTGTTTCCCATTAACTTAACACCATTAGTTCATCAAGTTACATTAGTTAAGTGTATCTTATTAACTTAACCCCATGCGTTCATCATGCTGTATTGGTTAAGCGTCATCAATCAATTCAAGTTAACTTAACCCACCCACTTGTTGTGTTACATTGGTTAAGTGTTGTCTTCTTGTGTTAACTTAACCCTACCCATTCATCATGTCATATTGGTTAAGTGTTTCTTATTAACTTAACCCTACTCGTTCATCATGTCATATTGGTTAACTTAACCCTGCTTACTTGTCTAATTAACATGTTATAACGGTTAAGTGTTCTAAATTTACTTAACCCCACTTTCTTGTCTAATTAACATGTTATAACGGTTAAGTGTTCTAAATTTACTTAACACCATCTTCTTGTCTAATTAACATGCTATAACGGTTAAGTGTTGCCTTAGTTAACTTAACCCTACCATTCTTAACATGTCTTGTTCATTAGCATTAATTGATTTATTAATGCACCAACCTCTCACATTAGATCTATGTTATTTCGGTTATTGGATGTGCCGGGCGGTTCCGGGCAGTTTTACACCACAACTCAATCTAACCTCGGGTTTTTCTTAGGCATGATGCACTAACCTCTCACATTAGATAGGTGTTGTTGCGGTTATTGGATGTGCCGGGCGGTTCCGGGCAGTTTTACACCGCAACTCAATCTAACCTCGGGTTAGGCATGTTTATCTTTTAGCATATTTACCATACATGTCCAATCTAGATTTTATATGCTAATTATCCTAACTAGTCATGTTCTGATTCTCAAGTTATACCTTAGCAAAGCTAATTTCAAGTTAATCCCCACAAATTCAAATTCAAGTTATTACTCAAAATAGGTTACGCCTAATTTTTCCTAAATTTGCAATAATAGTCATGCCCCAAAAATCACAATATAGCACACGCCCTAAGGTTTAGTCAGATTGCACCGTATAAAATATTCTCCCAAAAACCCCCAATCATGATTCACAGTATAAACTATACCAAATTATAGCCTTTAATTACAGTGCATGCCAATTACCCAAAATCCCAATTTAGGCATGTTCACATTTAACTGTTATCCCTATCTTACTATAGGTTTTTCATGCCTAAGCCATATATCACTATACACAATGATTTCCTTCTTCCAAGTCATAAACTATCATATATATATATATATGTGTGTGTGTGTGCCCCAATTTTTGGTCTTAAACCACAACATGTACTATGCCTTATATGTTTACAATTCAATTTACGCCCCAAATCCCAAGTCATATATCCAATATACTTTAAGCCTCAAATCTCAAGTCATATGTTCGATACACTTTATGTTTTAAAATACAACATGTGTTATGTCCTCAAATCAGTTATGCCCAATTATACATAATTTAATACTTTTCCAAATTTTAGCGCTGGTCATGTCCAAATCATATACTATGCCCAATTTTGCGCTGGTCATGTCCAAATCATATACTATGTCTAATTTTTGCGCTGGTCATGTCCAAATAATATATTATGTCCAATTTTTTCCAACGTACGTTCATCTCTTATGAGATTCTGCCCAGGCTCGTAGTAGCCTGGCTATAAAACAAAAAGGGAAGAAGGAAAGAAGAGACAAATAATGGACATAATAATATAAATAAGATAGATCTAATGGATATAGAAAGACAGATAGAAATAGGCATAATCTCAGATTCAGATTTATTACAATGTCAGAATCACAATTAACTTTTATTTCTGAAAGTAACATGAACTTACAAATTTCAGAATGGTCTTGAATTCTGGGATCTGATTTCTGAATTTGATTAGCTACTCTTTTGATGTAGACTTTGATTGTTTACTTGAAAACTCTAATTTGATTGATTAAGGTGGAGGCTAGGTCACTTCAGGTTTTAGTAGCATATAAACGCTTATGAATTCATGTGGAGAAAACAATAGGTTTAAGGGTCTTTTTATATGTGTTTAGGGAGATTTAGAGCCTTCAGATCAGTCTAGAAGTCATCAGAATCGTTCATAGCAGAAAAATACATCACACAGCGAATCAGGGAGCGACACATCAGCCAAAACACGTCGTCCAGATCTGGAAAAGGGTCGACACCCTATAGGGGGGTCGACACCAATGTTGACTCCCCTATATGGGGGTCGACTCCTATGTCGACTCCCCTTAAGGGGGGGTCGACATCTATGTCGACTCCTCCTGGGGGGGTCGACACCTGTTGAGTGGGAATTTTCCCACCCACTTCCCTTTGGCTGTTTTCAAATTTTAGACCTATTTTGACTTCTGGAATTATTTTATATGTATATATATACTTCCTTGGTCGTATACAAAATTAATTATTTCATACGATGTTCGATTTACGCAAACACGGACTCTTTCTCAAGCAGAATTCCGAGACGAACGCAATGGCGCACCCCGTTTCCCTTAATTCTTTTTTTAAAGATTAATTATTCTTTAATTCGTTACTTTAATATCCATAGGAAATACAGGGTGTTACATACGAGTTAAACAATATTCGAATATACATAAATTCTTGTTTAATACATTAAATAAAAGTTATCGTTTATAAACGATTTCATAGCGACTATTTGAAAATTTGATTTAGACATAACTTATAATATATAAGATAAAATCTCGATTTTTCTCTTTCATTGGAAGATTATAATCTAGTATATTCCAACATTTCTAATTTCACAGAATTCCGACTTATATCGGATCCTGTATATCCAATTGAAGTTCAAAACTCAATATTACGAACTACCGCGCCATTACAAGATCGATTTGATTTTATTATAAATTAACGTTCTAACTTCATTTTTAATAAACGAATTTAATATTAAATCCAATAATTTCCCAAATAAAATATTTAAAATAATAAAGAATTTAAATGTCTGGCTATTGAAAATACGGGACGTTACAAGGCTCGTGGTATAATGTACATGGTTTGTAGTGATTATTACTCTAATTAATTGTGTATGCGCATTTATAGAATACGCAAATAAAAATATATTGTATATACACTTTTCATGGATGCGTATGTAAATTTTTGTTCATGTGCATTTACAAAATTTGTATACATAACGACTTGGAAACAAAATAAACTTATTTTCATACTAAGTTTCTAGAGATGCTTATTTTTCACATAAGCTTTTACCTGGAAACCCATTACAAAATTTTATCATATTTTATTTTGGATCCAAACAACCAACCCACATATGGGAGCAACTACTAAGACAAAAAAAAAAAAAATTACCTATCGGACTATTGATTTTGTTTTTACATAGAAAATAGAAAACGATACAAGATCTACTAATTGAAATCACTTTTGTGACAACTTGTCATCGATTTTTGTTCAAATAGAATTTCTTATTAAGCATGACATGCATCAAAATATGCTTATATAAATTAGTACATCCATACACACATTGTTGTGCTCAAATTTTGTTTCTAAAACGTTATAACTTATATCATTCTTCTTATAATAATGATTATATAAATATATCATTCTTCTTATTAAGAATGACTCTTGGATGTGTGTATGGATGTATTAATAATGACTATATCATTCCTCTTATAATAATGACTATATAACTTATATCGCTTTCTCAGTATAAGTTGTGCTTTGTTATAATCACAGAATGATTATCCATCAACTCAAGCTCTAGAGTTACCAAACTACAAGCCCAGAAATCTGCAAGAAAACTCCAAGCTCTAAGCTACTGTTACCAAATATGCAGTAAGATACAAATATATTATAATAACAAGTACATATATATCAGTTTAAATTTGTACCACATCCTGTTAATCTAAACTTCTGAAAGGTCAAGAAATATCTGAACGCATTAAGCACGTTGGAGTTATCTTCGGTTAAGCTAGTGAACCAATTCCAAAGTTGCAGTAGGGTATATTTTGGGTTATACATGTTTATGTATTTTGCAGAACCTTAAACCATGTGTGTGTGTGTGTGTATATATATGGGTCTTCTCAGTTGTTATCCTTGCGCATTTTGACCCTAAGTGGGGCTTTATACAGCCCCGTCTCCGGCTCCTGACACTATTGTTTGGCCTGATACTACTTTTATTATTTTCTAAAAAGCATGTTGCACCCCATCTGGTCTGTTCAATATAGATTGGCGCTTGAATCTATCTAGTCTGATTAGCATGGTTTGGCACTTTGATCCCATTTGCATTTAGTTACTTGTAACTATGATGTGGTTTAGATTATACATGTACTACCTTAAAACCTGAACCATTAGTGCTATATATTAATTTGAGTTACCAGATGTACATATGATTCTTACTTCAAACCTGAACCATTTGTTCCAATTATGTTTGTAACAGTAAACTTGAACATTAGTATTTTGTGTCAATTATGTTGGTGACAATGAACATCTAGTATATCTTGCCATATATGATAGTGACAGTGGACATTTTGTATATTTTGTCATAAAGCTTAATTGTAAGTTCTATTTGCTGCTCCATTTTATTTGCAATACCATTGAGATCGAACAATCCAGCCCTTTTCGTCAGTCATTAAATTTTATCCCTTTTGTCCTTGAATTATCATAATGATAACCTGGCTGTTGCGTTATCCAGTTAACTGTGTGTACGACATTTTGCATCATTGCTATACATTAGTATTCGGCCACTACTTCGGTGATCTCAGATGATACTTGTTAATTTTATTCTGGTTCCTAGGATGCTGAGGCAGTGCACATATGTACTTGTACATGTGTGTATATGCAAGATCTTGAAATCACCTATGTCATTATTTATATTCGGTTAGGGTCGTTGAGGCGATGTACACGTGTACACTTGAAAACGCCCAATACCAGTCGACGTTGATAATAGCTTCACTGATATAAATAGATAACACACTTGGTCTAGATGCATTGATATGAACAGATACCACCACTGTTTATTATATAAATGACAACGATGTTGGAATTAATTGTTATATTTCAGTTTTTATTGAAATTATTTTACTTGAACTATGATTTAATCCTGACTCGAGTATTTTGTGTTTTACATGAAATGCTTGGGTCAGACTCGAGCAGTGCAGATTTCAGCTCACAATTCGAAGATTTGCGAGGTTGGGGATTCCAAGTCATGCGCACTCTAAAGATTTTTAATGCAGTAAAGATTTCTCTTGTATTTTAAACTGTTCTTTTAAAATTCCGCTGTACAGGAAATTCTTTGTATAAAAGTTTTTTGATTAATATATATAAAAGTTATTTCATTGTTCAAATACTATGTTATTTATTTCTGTGTCTTGATTCGGATTTAAACTCTGTAAGCTAAATAACGATCTGTCGATTTGAACGTTTTAAGTTGGTTTAATTGCCGGTTTGATTTGAATCTCGAATCCATCATCAAATGGTATTTAAAAAAAGTATGAGAGAATCGACAAATATATTTCTCTAATCGTGTAATTAGAAATCAAAGACGTTTGAAATTTGTTGAAATGAGAATTCAGATGGGAATTTGAATGAAATTGGGAAATTTGGTATCGTTTCAAAAATGAAACAAAGGGTTTTATTTTGATATTCGGAATAGAAATAAATGAAAATAAAATCGAAAAAGAGATATAGTTGGAATACGTGTGTGTTAAATTTGATTCAGAACATGACAAGGTAAATTATATTTGGTTTCAAACCAATGATGTATGATCAGATATATGAATTCGATAGTAAGTGTAAACTTGTTAGTTAATTAACAAGTAGTGAATTGTGAACATGAATTATAAATGAAGCGATATATGAATGAAAAGTGTGAAGAGATTTGAATCGATATTTGAATGGAATCAAAATTAGTTTGACGTGACGAGTTCATATTTCAATAAAAGGAGTGATTATTACTTTTTAGAAGCATATAACATGTGGAAGCAAATATGTTGCAGACGAAATTGGAAATGGTGGAGATGGGTTAACCAGTACGGAGAGATTATTTTGAAGTTTAGAACACAAATCAAATGAGACTTTTTCCGAAGTTCGGAATATATTATCGGAAAAAAAGATTTTGAAAGGCAGTAATTTTTTTATTAATACTTCAACAAATACAAAAGCTGTACAAGCAACTGAAACATATACATGAACACATATCTATACAAATGGCAATCAACCTTGAGAAAAAAACACTAAGATATGAACAAGAAAAATAGAAAAAAACTCAAGCTGTACATCATGAAACACAATCCCTGCAAGAATCTGAAGCAATCAACATGTACACACCATCCAAGAGCAAATGACTACAGCCAACAAGGAATTACTCAGAATTCAATTTCCTGCATATAGCACCATGTATCAATGCAAAAATACCATCATCACTTAGAAAATCCTCCTATTCCTCGCACACCAAATCTCATAAACAAATATTTTCAACACCTTCAATAACAGTAAACCATCACTCGACTTCCATCTCGTAGCCTTGAACAAGCTAAACCACTCATCTCTACTACACTGAACAGGATTATGGAACTTGAAAGCAACCAAAATTCTCCTCCACAGACCAAAGTACAATTGCATTAAAAAAAGAGATGAGTATTACACTCAGATTCTCATTACAGAAACAGCAAGTATCATCTGGAATAATCCCAATTTTAAAAAGCTCATTTTTGGTGCTAATGGCATTAGACATGACCTTCCATAAAAGAAAATTATGCTTAGCATTACTCATTAGATTCTATATCCTCTTGTGCCATGGAAAAATGCATTTCTCACCATTTAATAAATCATATACCAGACTAATTGAATGCTTTTTGCCCATCCAAGTTATAACATCAATACCAGGTTTAAATGATGAAACAATCTCAAACCAGAGTCTCCTTAAAACTGATGAACTATTATGCGGCAAAATCACTTCATCATTATGAATATAATCATCAACCTTGGCTGTTTTAGAGATACCACTATTTCTTCTCAAATTGTATTCAACAATATCACTTAAAATCAAACCATTAGCTGCCCAAGGTGAATTCCCGAAAGATAAAAATGGAGTTAAAGAAGCATTACATTTAACAAAAGGAAGAAATGACCTTCTAAGCTTAAGAATTTGCCTCCAGCTACAGTTATTAGAAATAGACATGGTCCAAAAATACTTCTTTCCAATAAGATTACTCTTAACAAACATAGACCAAAGACTTTTATCATCTGAATATAGCTTTTCAATATATACTGAAATTGCAGCTTTATTCCATTATGACAAGTTCAAAATACCAACTCCACCATGTTTCTTGTCTTCAGTCAATTTAGAGAAGGCAATAGGAATGATCTTCTTTGCAAAAGGATCTCCATGCCACAAGAATTTGTTAATAGAACTAATCACCATGTTTATAAGCTTCACAGGAAGAATGTAATGCCTTGTATAATATGTAGTCATTGAAGTAATAACTGATTGAATAATAGTTAATCTGCCAGCTTGAGATAGCTTGCAGGAAGGTCACTGCCTCATTTTATCAATTATCTTCTCATATAAAGGCATACATTGTTCTTTAGTTATTCTACCAGTAAAAGGTGGAAAACCCAAATACAAAGATTTATCTGGTAATACCTTCAACCCAGAAATAGCTATCAATTCCTCCTTATTATTCTGAGATAAAGCACCAATTTTGATATGAGACTTTGACAAGTTTATTTGAAGGCCAGTAATATCATAAAAAACTTGTAGAATAGAAAGAATGCATTGAATATTCTGAATTGTTGGCTTGGTGAAAATGATAAGGTCATCAGCAAAAAGTAGATGGGTAATGAGGTTTTTTTACAATGAGGATGAATATCAAGTTTACCCAAATTAACTTGATTAACAATCAAAGAATTAAGGAGCTCCATGACAATAATGAACAATTGAGAGGAAATAGGATCACCTTGTCTTACTCCTCATTTTCCTTTGAAATATCCATGAAGCATCCCATTCCTAGAGATAGAAAACATTGGTGTGGAGATACAGGTAAAGATCCATGCTAAAAAAGGTTTAGGGAAGTTCATCGTAGACATAATGGCAAAAATAGATGACCATAGAACACTATCAAAAGCCTTCTTGATATTCGATTTCAACATACAACGAGGGGAAATGTTTTTCCTACCATAACCATGCAGCAATTCTTGTGTGATAATAATATTATCACTGATTGATCTTCCAGGGACAAAAGCAGATTGGTTATTTGAAATAATGAATAGATTCTGCAATCTGTTAGCCAAGACTTTAGCAATAATCTTATAAAAAACACTACAACAGGGTATAGGTCTGAAATCAGAAATTGAGGAAGGATTAATGACTTTTGGAACCAAAACAATAAAGATGGCAGTTAGAGTAGGAGGTAGTACATTGTTAAGGAAGAAGAACTGAATAGCTTTGATAATATCATCACTAATAACAGTCCAACATTTTTGTAGAAAAAAAGCATTAAAACCATTCGGTCCACCAGAACTGGTTGAATCCATTGCAAACACTGCTGACTTAATTTCATCACAAGTGATAAAACTAATAAGGTCAAGGAATTGCTTATCAGGTAGAAGGGGGAGTTCAATATAATAGAGAGGATCAACTGTACTAGGAGGAATAGAATCAGGTGATAATATAGAACTGAAATAATCTACAAAACCTTATCAGTATTAGACCGAGAGTCAAGGATATTACCATCAGCATCCTTTATCATGTAGATAGACTCTCTGATTCCATTAGCCTTTAAGGATTCATGGAAAATTTTTGTATTCCTGTCAGCTTGCAATTTCTTCTTAGATCTAGAACATTGTCTTGCAGAATGAAATTCTATATAAAGCAATGACTTAAGCTTACTCTGCAAGTCTCTTTCCAGTAATAAAAGCTGCGGATCAAGAGGACGAGACTCCATATGCTTTCGCACTTTTATAAGTTCAGACCTTACCAAATAAGATTGCTTGATAGTATCTCCAAAGTTATGACTTGACCAAGCCTTGAGATGAAATTTCAGTAACCTTAATTTGAACGAAAGTTTGTCCACTGGATTCCCACTACAGTAATGATTCCATACCTGCAATAAAAGATTTGAAAAATCTTTATGTGAACACCAAAAATTAAAAAATTAAAAAGAAGACTTCCCTTTTGCAATGGCATCTGACCTTCCCCAATATAAAAGTAATGAATAATGATCAGAAGTTGTGGAAGGAAGGACATGAAAAAAGGAGTTTGACCAGGCAGAAATAAAAGCAGAATTAACAAAAATGTGATCAAGCTTGCACAAAGTAGGAGGACCCGTATGACTTTTATTGGACCAAGTGTAAGAAGAACCAAAGCTATATAAAGGAAAAAGATTTGAGGAAATGATGGCTTGATTAAGTGGGGTAATGTCATTAACAGAGAGAGCACACCCACCTAACTTATGAACAGAGGAGAACATATAGTTAAAATCACTACCTAAGATCCAAGGATCAGTAGAAGTATGAATATGACTGATATTATTAACGAAACCATTCCTTAGAGATAAGGCATTACGAGCATAAACAGAGGTGAGAAAGAAAGAGGAGTTTGTAGGTAAGAAGACACATTTGTTATGGATGAATTGATCAGAAGAAGATAACTTAGTAAGATTAAAGAGAGATGGATTCCAAATGGTGAGCAAGCGACCAAAAGAAGCCACATCAAGATTATTATCATGATTCCAATAAGGAGAAATAAAAGAAATAGCAGAGGCAGTTGAATTGATATCAAGTTTGGTTTCAGATAGGCATAGAAGTTGAATGCCATGACTTTTGAGGAAAAATTTGATCTCACTTTGCTTTGAGGGTAAATTCATCCCTCTAATGTTCCAAAATGATATGTTATGATTCATAAATTGATATTTGAAAGATCTGCACAAGGTCCAGGATTACTCCTAGTAAATCTTTTCGTCTGATTCTGTTGATTACTTAAAGGGAGCACATCATCCTGATTATAAGTAATTCCTTCATCAATATCAACATCATCTGCAGAGGTAACTTTCTTCTTCCCACCCTTCTTAGACTTAGAAACAGTTTTAGAAACTGATTTAGATGTTGACTTAAGAGCAACATCAATATAATCACTGACTTTAGCCTTGGGAGATGGATTATGAGGATCATCTGGCAAAGAAGAAGAGTGACTGCCAATTAGAGGAGGAGGAAGAGTGATACCAGTAGGAGGTGATAAGTGAGAATATGGTGATGAGGAAGTATTATTTAGATTGCAACTGAATTTGGATTGAAGATGAACATTGAAATTGAGAGGAGATTCGCCAGAAGAAATATTACAAGTAGATGAGAAAGAAATAGGACATGATTGAGAAAAATTAGAGGAATAGAGCTTGGTAAGATCACCAGTGTCACTTGTGGATAAAGATGGCATGGTAGAATTTTCAGTTAAAATTGAGAAGGGGTTGTGAATATGAAACTCATTTTGATTCTCAATCTGAACATTATCAATCATCTTTTCTTTTCCTTTATAAACAACAACACCCTTTTCATCATTAACATCCTTCTTTTTGTGCACAAAGAAAACACCATTCTCATTCACTTCCATCACATTTTGAAACCTAACACCACGTCTAACATAATCAATATCCATAGATTCCTCATTGTTTTGTTCATCTTGCAATTCACCATTGCCAACTATTTCAACAACTTCTTCCATTGCTTTATTAACCTCTTTCTCAACATCAGTACCAAACTTTCCTTCTTTAACTTTCCAAACCTTTTTCTTATTATTATTAACCTTTGTCCAACCTTTATTTTCATAATTATGATCTAAATTTGAAGAAACTTTCCTACTAACATGAGCAACTTCCACATGATTAATTTTATTCCCTTCATCAACTTGACAAACATTAGCCTTTTTATTTGAATTATGAACATCACACTGGCTAGTAGAATGCCCAAACACCTTACAATAAGTGCAAATGGCAGGCTTCCAGTCATAAGATACAAGTATAGGTGGACAATTATTTCCTAATTCACCCAACTCGATGCACTGAGGTAATTCAGTTTCTGCATCAACCTCAACAAGAACCTTAGCATACTTGATTCTATGCATTCTCTCTGTGTTCAAATCAAAACAGATAAGCATGCCAACTTGACATGCAAGCCAATTGATACCCGTAAGAGTCCAAAGCAAAAGAGGAATGCGATACAAGTAAATCCAAATAGGTAGTCCGTTTTAGAGGAGGTAGCAAGATTCTTGGAAGAATTCAAATAGTTTGAATTGTCCAAAATAGGAAGAACTAGATTAGGTTTAGAAGAAGAAGGAACAGAAATATTAGAGGTAGCAAGATTCCTAGAGGAGATCAAAGAGTTCGAATTATTCACTTTAGGGAGAACAGTATCAGGTTTAGATGAGGAAGGATTAGATCCATTAGAGACACCTTACAAATCAGATGAAATATTTGCAATAGAATCAAAGATCACCCCTGAATTCAAGATGTTTGATGTAATTCCTGAACCAGAGATAGTAGCAGCAAAGATACGATTACTATCAACAAGAACAAAATAATTCTCTGAAACATCTTCAATAACTCCAAAAAGAACAGATTTCAAGATGTCATTCACAATTTCCAAAACTATCAAAGAAGATGACAAATTAAATTTAGAACCTATCACAGCAAGAGGATCAGGGGGGAAGGAGGAGGAGGAAGGGAAGGGAAGGAAGACAAATCAAGAAGGGAGGAAGACGAAGCAAGATCAGGGAAAGCAGTCGCCATTAGCAGGGGAACTTGGTATGTTCAATTCTTTCAATATTTCCAAACATATCGAAATCGTTTTATGTTGAATTTTAATACAAATCAAATAAGACTTTTTCCGAAGTTCGGAATATATTATCGGAAAAAAATATTATTCGAAAGAAAGTTATTTATGTTGAATTTTAGATACTATTTAATTTCTGTTTTAATTAAAATTTAAAATATTAATAGATTGTTTATTTTGACTAAAGAATAAAGTATATTTTTAAAAGTTAAAATCTTGAAGTTGTGGGTTATTGTAAAAGGAAATAATTCTTGAATTCGAAAGTTACGAGAATGAATGTTTTGTTCGAAATTGTGAACTTATCTATTTCAAAGTTAATGATGTTGTTCAGTTAAGGTCTGAGAAGTAATTATACCCCAACTTGATTGACTTCATTGTTGACTAAGAAATGGTTAAGGTTCGATAGTAAGAGTTGGTTAAGTAAGTTAATGGGTGTTAACAGTTAAGTGGGAATAACGATGTTTTATTTAACATCTGTTTAAATCTAAATAACAAATTTAGAGATGTTCCCCATGATGAATAAAATATATTTCCTATGGAAAATAAAGATTTGCGAATATATGGAAATGTTTTCCAATAAGAATTATAGGGAATCGATACGATAATTGGAAATGTTTTGATAAATCAAAGTGGCGAGGACTGAAGAATGAAAAGCCACCCGACGTGAACAAAGAGCGGCAAAAGAGAAACAGATTTGTAAATTGAATTCGAGAATTGTGTAAGCAGTGATTAGATAAGAGATTAAGAAATGAATTTAAGGAATTTATAAACTGACTGAAGATTAGTTAAGTTGAATAATTTCCTGAGTGTTGATCTGATGTTGGTTTCGGCCTTCGGGGTTAATACTTAGGAGGTTGTTCGCTTACTAATTTACGTTCGAAGGATGTGAATATGAAAGGAAATAGAGTGTAAATGAAAAATTTGTTATAAGGATGAAGAAAAGAATCCTGGAATTTTGGAAGTGTAAAGATTTGAATTAAGTGATGAATTGAATAATTGGAAAATTTAAATAACTGTAAATTTGGAAGAAAATTTGGTTTGTAACCAATAGATTCGTAAATCTGAGTTTGAGAAGATATTCAATATCTCAGTTGAGTAAGAGATCAAAAACAAAAATTTAAAATTTAAATGGAAATTTGAGGACATTCGATTTTAGACATTGGATACAGTAGTTTTGGAACTTGTATGAGGGATATATAAGAATATGATGAAGTTGAAAATACTGGAGTGGAAGGTGATTGATTTGAGATAAAATTATATATAACATAATTTGTATAATAATGAAGGATTGAAAAATATGATTTGGAAAACGTGTTAGAGGAAATTTTATAATGAGATATGCGGAAGGTAACAGGGGTACTATATGTATATAATATTATATGTTTCAAAGCACAATAAGGAAAGTACCTTCCTTTTTCTTTGAATCTCGAGCTTAGTGAGATGTGTTGCTGGTGGTAGTAGGTTGTCCAGACATAAAACTCGAGTTATCTGAAAGAACACGATCGTGTAGCATAATTCGCAGGGCTGTAGATGGCCTACAGCGGACGGATGCTTCTTGGGGAAACCAAACGTAATCATTGTGTCTACTACAATCTACAATCGTGATAATAGCGCAATCCGCAGAGCTGTAAAAGCTTACGGGTATGGATGTTTCCTGAGGGAATCAGGTGTAACCATTGTGTACTTGCGGTCCCTATCGAATATCTACAAGTGAAAGAGATGTAACCACTAGAGTTACTAAAGGTTGAATGGAGCCATGCGACGTTGAGATATCTTAGTGATGTGGAGCCACCGGTTTGATGCAGCACTGTGTCTTCGTGACTTGATTTGTCTTCATGACATGAATTGTCCTTGTGAATTGATTGATCCCTGTGTCTTGATTTATTTTCATAATTTGTTTTGTGACCCTGAGATAGAGCTATCAACGCTTAGTGACCTCAGATTTTCTCTTGATTCTTAAATATCTTCCGTTGATCTGTCCATGACGAAATTCGCAGGGAAGTGATTTCCTACGGATACAGACGTTTTCTGGGGGATCCAGACGAAACTATTGTGTATCTGCGATTCATGAACAATCAATATCAATATCACATTGGTACTTTCCATATCTGTTTTTAAAGGAATTTTTGAAATATTTTCACTGGGAGTTGAAGGAGGGTATTTAGTACTTAGAGATTTTAATCGTGTGCCTAACCAGCGTATGCCTAACATTTGTAAGAATGACAATAGACTTGTCAAACTTCAAGTTATTAAATATTTTCAAATCAATAATTAGAAATTAAAATATATCTAATTAAATAAGCTAAGAAAGAGAATTATGGAGTAATAATATAATATAAATATTTTCACATGAATTTCTTGTTATAATTGTAAAATATTTCGAATCTTGGAAAAATTTCAAGTCAAAAATTTGTAACTTGAAGAAGAAATGTTATTTACACTCTTCAACGAATGTTGGGAATGATTAAAAGGATTGTAAAGAGATTGGGATGAGTTTTACTAAGCCTAGACTCATTACAGTTGCAATGTTGGATTGGTAACATTGACAGATGATGTTTATATTTGGAATAATGTGAGAGGCATAAATCCAAGTTATGCAGAAATTGAAATTTAAGAAGAGATGGTTTTGAAAATAAATTACATGACTTTTAGTTTGTTAGAAGATTAGATAAAATGGAAATTGGAAGACAACTCAAAAGAAAGTGAGATAGAAATTGGTCTGACGAAATTGAATAAATAAAATCCGATTAAGAAGATAAAGTAAATCGTGTTTATCTCCTAAAAAGAAAGAAAAATTGACTTTTCGAGTAAATTGAATGTGATAGATAAACAAGAGAGTTTGATGACTTAAATATCAATATTTAAGTCAGTTGTGAGGAAACTACTCACTAATGTGAAAGTTGAAGTATGCAGTGGTATAACTCTAAATGATCTCTCCTTTTCGAGGACGAAAAGTTTTAAAGGGGGAAGATGGTAACGCCTCAGGAATTTGGACGATTAAAATAAGGAATTAATTAGAGATCTAATTATTTATAATCAATTTTTATTTTGATACGGGGGTTAGAGATTAAAAATCAAAAATATTGTCTTGTGTATATGAATTGAAATCAATATTTAATTCAGAACGATTGGTTGAGAATCAAATATTTATTATTAAATATTTGAATTGAAATTGGTTGGATATTTGAATTAGATTGGAGAATTTAAATGGTTGAATTAAAAGTAATAAAATAAACGTTAAATAAATGGAGTATTTTATTAGATTTATGGAAATCAGCTTGGATTTGTGGGTATTTGTGTATATAAAAGAATTCATATTTAACGTTTCAAATTTAGAATTAAACGAAGTTATTTTAGGGACAAACGGAATTAAATCAGTGCACCAATATAAAAATAAAAATAATGTTGTATACAAAGGAAGTAGGATTACGACCAGATTAATTTTATTGAATTAAGAATGCGAAGACAAAAATGTACGTATAATTTTTGTTGCGTTTGGAAGCGTTGGCGGTACGAATTTTCAGCATTCAACGACAATTTGCGGTAAAGGTTAAAATTTAACTGCGTTACCACCTATCTAAAATATTGCCTTCCTCAGATATATCTTCGCCGAGCCCATAACCTACTGAAAACACCACGCTACCCCATACCTATTGAAAACTACTTCGTTCGTATCCCTATCCATTGGCTTCTTTGGGAAGCTTGTTTCTACCCTTTATATTTCCACTGCCTTCTCCTACTCTTCTCCGCGAAAAAAAGAAATCCCCAAATCAATGGAAAAAGGCCACCATTCAGTGTTCCCCAAATTTTGCTATGCCCTCCCAAAGTCGCTAGCGAGCCTAGCCCATCACCGCAAATCCATCCAGCTCCTCCTCGATTAGCCAATCGGTCCTCCTGATATCGCAGCGCCACCTGAACAACCACGAAACCAACACCAACCCATGTCAAAGCCTTCAAGTTATCGTCTTTCAATTGAGGCGACTCCACCACAGCAAGAGTGCAACGCCCGACTCCAAATTTCTTTAACCGACTTATTGTGAGTATTCTCACTCACGATTAAATCTTATTTCAAGTAATTTAATTTTGATTTACACTAGAGTATAGTAGTGATTTTGGGGTTTGTTGTTGGATGGAATACTCTACCGTTTGGTTGGACTGTGATTCGCAGAAACCCTTAAATTTGTTCACTTGACCTTGCGTGATTTATGGAATAGCTTAAATTCATAAAACAAATTTGTATTTCTGGAAACTAAAATATTGGTGATTTCTAAAACATGTAAGAACATGCATTCCATCTCCATAATAACTGCTTCATTTTTCATAAAGCGGGGAAAGTATGTATATTGAGCAATTTTAGTGTGGTGAAAGTAATAATGATGTATTCTTTCTGGTTTGGTATTGACAGTAGAAGAATATGCGGTGTCTTCTAGTATATTATTATTTATACTATTATTATTAAGATTTTATGAGTATGAACAGCTGTTTTGTCCAGCTAGTGTTCCACATAGTGCTAGTTGTTCCTGTATTTGTTAAGTGAGGATCGTTGGTATTTTGCCAATCATATTTTTAACGGTAAGGATCTTTGGTATTTTGCCAATCATATTTTTAACAGCGAGGATTTTAGGTATTTTTGCCAATCATATTTTAACTGTAAGGATTTTGGTATTTCTGGCTTAGTTCATATTGGTATAGGGGGTGTTGATAAATTCCCTTTGGTAAGTGATCAGCTTTAAAATTTTGGTGCATCTATTAATAAGACTTGTTGCAAATTATGTGAACATCTATTATAATAAGATATTAAATAGCTACTGTCTAGACTGAATGGACAGGTAGATGGATATTAACTTTTTGTGGTAATTTCTCATACTTCCTGATATTAACTATTTTATCTTATAACTTTGTCATTTGTATCCAATATTTTTGGACTTACCCGCTGTATGAGGCAGGTAACGCTTGTTCCTGCTGGATTGCTTCCAACCTTATATTTTTACAATGTTTTATGTACTTACGTAAAATTTTGGGTCATCAGAGAAACACACGTTGAACACTCTGTCTCATAGTAGATTAAATGCATATAGATATATTCACTACTGGTTGGTTAAACATTATCCTCATATGATGTTATAGCTAGATTTAAATCAGAGAAACAAACTTAGGACCTCTCTGTGTCTTATAGTAGGAATATATATACTTTTCCTTTTTCAAACCGATTCTGGAACTTTATGTGTTAAATGTCAAACTATGAAATTTCAATTTATATTTGTACCACATCCTGTTAATCTAAACTTCTGGAAGGTCAAGAAATATTAGGATGCATTAAGCACATTGGAGATATCTACAATTAAGCCAGTGAACCAATTCCAAAGTTGCAGTAGTGTATATTTTGGGTTATACATGTTTATGTATTTTGCAGAACCTTCAACCATATATATATATACATATATATGGGTCTGCTCAGTTGTTATCCTTGCGCGTTTTGACCCTAAGTAGGGCTTTATACAGCCCCGTCTCCGGCTCCGGACACTAATGTTTGGTCTGATGCTCCCTTTGTTATTCTCTAAAAAGCATGTTGCACCCCATTTGGTCTGTTCAATACAGATTGGCGCTTGAATCTATCTAGTCTGATCAGCATGGTTTGGCACTTTCAACCCATTTGCATTTAATTACCTGTAACTATGATGTGGTTTAGATCATATATGTACTACCTTAAAATCTGAACCATTAGTGCTATATATTAATTTGAGTTACTGGATATACATATGATTCTTACTTTAAACCTGAACCATTTGTGCAAATTATGTTAGTAACAATAAACACGAACATTAGTATTTTGTGCCAATTATGTTAGTGACAGTGAACATCTAGTATATCATGCCATATATGATAGTGACAGTGGACATCTAGTATATTTTTTCATAAAGCTTAAATGTAAGTTCTATTTGCTGCTCCATTTTATTTGCAATACCATTGAGATCGAACAATCCAGCCCTTTTCATTAGTCATTAAATTTTGTCCCTTTTGTCCTTGAATTAACTTGATGATGATATCCTGACTGTTGCGTTATCCAATTAACTGTGTGTACGACATTTTGCATCATTGTTGTCCATTAGTATTCAGCCACTACTTCGGTGATCTCAGCTGACACTTGTTAATTTTATTCTGGTTCCTAGGATGCCCAGGCAGTGCACACATGTACTTGTACATGTGTGTATATGCAAGCTCTTGAAATCACTATGTCATTATTCATATTTGGTTAGGGACGTTGAGGCGATATACACATGTATATTATATACACGTGTATATTATATACACTTGTACACTCGAAAACGCCCGATACCATTCTCCGCTGGTAATAGCTTCACTGATATGAATATATACCACACTTGGTCTAGATGCATTGATATGATCAGATACCACCACTGTTTATTATATAAATGACAACGATGTTGGAATTAATTGTTATATTTTAGTTTCTATTGAAATTATTTTACTTGAACTATGATTTAATCCTGACTCGAGTATTTGTGTTTTACATGAAATGCTCGGGTCAGACCCGAGCAGTGCAGATTTCAGCTCACAATTCGAAGATTTGCGAGGCTGGGGATTCCTGGAGATGCGTACTCTAAAGATTTTTAATACAGTAAAGATTTCTCTTGTATTTTAAACTGTTCTTTTAAAATTCCGCTGTACAGGAGATTCTTTGTATCAATGTTTTATGATTAATATATGTAAAAGTTATTTTGTTGTTCAAATACTGTGTTATTTATTTCTGTGTGTTGATTCAGATATAAACTCTGTAAGCTAAATAAAGATCCGTCGATTTGAACGTTTTAAGTTGGTTTAGTTGCCGATTTGATGCGGTCAAAAAGGCGGGACATTACACCCTCCGACCATCCTCTCCTTTCCGTTCAACCCGACTCAGAGAACCCGCACTGCAACAGTAAGCTTCTTCCTCCCAGTATCTCTTCTCACCTACTCCTGTTTGCTGCCTGACCCAACACCTATGCCACTTGACGACGAACCCACCATCGCCACATACCCATCACCTCGTGACCACACACCCAGCTCTACCATTAACAGTAAACTGCTCCACTATTTAAAACCATACTCTACCCCTTTCTAATTACCTACTGCATCACTGCCTTCCCATCAGTCAGCTTCGCACAGACCCTTCCCTCGAACCTTCACGTTGACAACACAAATCAAAATGGACGAGGGGGTTCGACTGTATTTGTCAAAGGAGGCCAAGAGTTTAGGAGATTATATACGATTTTGTTTTTGGTTTTATGTTTAAGGGAAAATTTGCGATATTGAAAGCAACAAGGACAGTAGTGAGGAAGTATTTCATGGATATGACGAGTAGGTCGATGATATTTGTGTTGTGGATAAGGATGATGGGAGAAAAAGTTAACGTGGGAAGCGAGGCGTATACAGATCACTGGTGCCATGTTGAACCCAGAAATGGTGGACATAGGAAGAGGGGGATCCATTGGGAAAGAATCTGTTTTGTTTGGCCATATATACGAAGGTGGAGATGGGATAGTGAAGTTTGGCAAGGTCCGGATTGGAAAAGGGGGTTTATTGGGAGTTTTCACTATAACTAGAATGATAAAGAAAATGAATGAAGTAGCACTATATTTATTGACGAGAACGACTTGGAGGCCAAGTTGTTTAGCGTAGATTTGTAGAGATTTTAGAGTAGCTGTTGCTTTGATTGTACATTCCATAAATGTGGCTCTCACGGTATTAATGGATTGGGTTCCAAGGAAAAATAATGGTTTGGCAGCCAAGTAAAAGAGAAAAGTGTGGCAGGCATGTAAAAGGAAATGATGGTGGAAAGTTTTTATTAATTTAACTATTTAAATTATTATACCCAATTATCACCACATCGAAGTTTAATTCTGTATGGCCTCACACGAACTCCAAAAATAACAAAACTAGACACACTGTTATGTCTTGACGTTCGGCATCCAATGTAATTAATTTAGTTGAATTCCGACTTTATTTGCACAATCGCGTTATTTTTATTTCAATTATACTCAATGGTTCACATTTAAAATATCGCACACTGAAAAAACAACTCTAATTGGGTCTAAACCGGAAATCTAGCAACAACTAGCTATACGTATTCCAGTGAAATTTATTTCATCGAAAACTGAGATTGTTTGGAAAATAACAATTTCCAATGCTTAAATTTTATCGATAAAATAAAATTAACTTCCAAAACAAATAAATCAAATAATAATAAATTATTATTGTTGAAAATATCCAAATGAAATAATATATCACTTCAAATTCAATCAATATAAATTATAACTCAACATTAACATATACGAGTTAAACGATATTCGAATACAAATTCTTATTTAATACATTAAATAAACGTTATCATTTATGAACGATTTCATAACGACTATTTGAAAATTTGATTTAGCCATAACTTACAATATATAAGATAAAATCTCTATTTTCCTCTTCCATCGGAAAATTATAATCTAATATATTCCAACTTTTCTTAATTCATAGAATTTCGACTTATATTGAATCCTGTATATCCAACTGATGCTCAAAACTCAATATTACGAACAACCGCGCCATTACAAGCTCGTTTTAATTTTATTATAAATTAACGTTCAAACTTCGTTTTTAATAAACGAATTTAATATTAAATCCAATAATATCCCAAATAAAATATTTAAAGTAATAAAGAATTTAAATATCTGGCTACTAAAAATACGAGACGTTACAAGGCTCATGATATAATGTACATAGTTTGTTCTCTTTATTACTCTGATTAATTATATATGCGCATTTATAGAATGCGCACATAAAAAAAATATTGTATATACGCTTTTGATAGATGCATATGTAAATTTTTGTTCATGTGCATTTACAAAATTTGTATATCTAATGGCCCGGAAACAAAATAAACCTATTTTCATACTAAGCTTCTATAGAAGCTTATGTTTCACATAAGCTTTTACCTGGAAACCCATTACAAAAATTTATCATATTTTATTTTGGATCCAAACAACCAACCCACATATGGGAGCGGCTACTAAGACCAAATAAACAAAATACAAAATTTGACATATCGGACTATTGATTTTATTTTTACATAGAAAATATAAAACGATACAAGATTTAATAATTGAAATCACTATGTCATGACTGATCATCGATTTTTGTTCAAATAGAATTTCTTATTAAGCATGAAATGCATCAAAATATGTTTATATAAATTAATACATCCATACACACATTGTTGTGCTCAATTTTTTTTCCTAAAACACTATAACTTATATCATTCTTCTTATAATAATGATTATATAACTATATCATTCTTCTTATTAAGAATGACTCTTGGATGTGTGTTTGGATGTATTAATAATGACTATATCATTCTTCTTATAACCATGACTATGTAACTTATATCGCTCTCTTAGTATAAGTTTGCTTTGTTATAATCACAGAATGATTATCCATCAACTCAAGCTCTAGAGTTACCAAACTACAAGCCCAGAAATCTGCAAGAAAACTCCAAGCTCTAAGCTTCTATTACAAATATGCAGTATGATTGAGGTGGATAAAGAGATTTTATTTAATTTTTCATATAGAATAATTCGGACTATATCCGTTACAGTCGCCTCAGCCGAAAGAAGTTTTTCAAATCTAAAGTTGATTAAGTCTTGTCTTCCTTCCACTATGTCACAAGAAAGATTAAATGGTTCGACATTTATATCGATTGAACAAGATATGGTCAATGAACTTGAATATGATAATATTATTAGCAATTTTGCAAGTCAGAAGGCTAGAAAATGTACATAAGTAATCGGTATTTATTTTCTGTTAGGCTTTTGTGCATAGCGGAAGTTTGACAGAACGCCCAAAAAAACAAAGCTAACATTTTTCATCCAATCACTTGGAGATGAATGTGATTAAAAAACAAAAAACAACACAAATAACATTGGAAATATGAACACACGATATTCCAGCAACCACCCTCTTTATTGATTCACTAAAATATTGTTTACAACTGATCTCAACTATCATTAAAAATAAGCACGACTTGAAACAATAACCTTATTGAGAAATAGGTAGAGAATATCTAATGGCTAAATAATTTGAGGAGAAAGACAATGAAGAACAATGACACCAACTTTAATGATTCTATTTAATAATTTTCAAAATTTCCACACCTAATAAAGATGTTTACTAGGCATTTTATAGAGTGAATTGCTTCATTCCCAAGTTTTCTTGACACCCAAGTTATCTTCATATATGTCAAAAATCTGTTGGATAAGCCCCAAATAATCATTGCCTTCACTTTCAAATCTCCTACAAATATAGCAACAAATCTCTCCACAAAAAATGGATCTACATAGATAATTTGTTGCCCATAATTGTGATTTGCGTATCACAAATCTCAACACTCCAACTTGATACTAAATCACAACATCTCCTCCACTCAATACCAGCCAACTTAACTCTCACTTTCAACTTACTTTTCTCAATGAACATCATTACAAACCTCGACCATCGCCCACTAATGGTGCACCTTCCTCATTCGTGCACCACGCCAATAGTGATCTTCAAAAGTATTTGTAATACCATAAAGACATCTATCTCGTCTTTGTGGATTTCACAACTCGACATCCGCCTTCCACTTGACATGATCTCTTCATCTCCGATATCACTCGAGCATCATCAACATCTAAACCCTTGTCGATACCATGTCCCTCCACCTTAGGACCATCAGTAGTAACTTTATTAACCTCTCCACCTTGCTACAGACTAGGTTCTTCAACCATCACCTGCCTTCCAATGTCAACCACCGAGCCGACCAAACTATATAGGTTTCCTCCTCCAAAAGTCCTTGCATCATCACATGACCATCCTTCTTCACTCTCAAAACTACACCTAGAGTCCCATAAGTGCAACCGCGACGATCTAACTGACCGAGAGATATGAGGTTATGCGAACAAGTGGGTATGTGCCTAATACTAGCCACTCTCTCACCACTCCATCATGCATCCGAAACCTAACAGCTCCAGCTATACAAATTGGTAGCTCTACTCCATTGGTCGTCTTTACCATGCCAACACTCTTCTCATACGAAGAAAAACTTTTCACATCTCGACATATGTGAAAACTGGCTCCTGAATCCATCTTCCAATGCTCCATAACACAATATAGGACATCCCATGATTTCGGTACCTTCAACAAAGCCTGTCTGTTCCTCATCACTATTATTATCACCTTGCGCCTTCTTCTTCTTCATATCTCGTATATATGAATAACAATCGTTGCGCTTATGACCTTCCATCTTGCAATGGAAACAAGTGATTTTACCTTTACCTTTGGCTCCCTTTTTCTTTCAAACCGTATCCTTCGAGTCCCTTGCTACCATCGCCTCAATTTGAACCGATTTCAACTCCAACCCTTTTCTTCTTGGCTACTCATTCAAAAGATTGCTTCGAACCATTTCTAAAGAGATAGTTCCATTAGCATTGGAACTACTCAATGAACCAACCAAAGTCTCCCATCTTTCTGAAAGAGAACTCATCAACAAAAGAGCCTGCAACTGATAATTGAAAGACCTTTATGTTCGCCAATTGATTGATGACATCCTGAAACTCGTTCAAACGCTCTACAACCGATTTTTCCTCATCCAACCTTAGTTGTACTAGCTTTTGTACTAGAAAAGCCTTACTTGTAGTACTCTTCGACTGGTACAGCAATACTAATTTGTCCAACAACTAGCCACATGGTGGAACATTGAATCATCAAAATATGGGCGAATCAACGCAGTCACCTGTTTATCTGTTTTGTTCCACTTTCGCTCATCCATATTTGAGCGCTTCTCCCTATCTCCATCAATGGGATTATGCAAATCATTGAGATATAGAACGTCCTCCGTATTTAGCTTCTACATACCCTAATTCTTTCCATTCAAATAGTCATCTTCGAAAACGTCATCACCAAACAAATACTCCAAGCTATGCGATGGTCTAAGCTCTGATGCCAACTGCTGGGGTTTTGTGCACAACGGAAATTTGACAAAACAACCGAAAAACAAAGAGCCTTTTTCATATAATCACTTAGAGATGAATGTGATTGAAAAACAAACAAAAACACAAACAATACTGGATATATGAACACATGGTATTCCACCCAATCACACTCTTTATTGATTCACCAAGATATTGTTTACAACCTATCTCAATTATCGTTACAAAGAAGCACAACTTGAACCAATAACCTTATCGAGAAATAAGTAGAGAATATCTAATGGCTAAACAATTTGAGGAGAAAGACAATAAAGAACAATGGCGCCAACCCTGTTGATTCTATTTAATAACCGTAAAATTTTCCATACCTAATGAAGATGTTAACCAGGCCTTTTATAAAATGAAGTGCTTCATACCCGAGTTCTCTTCACACCTAAGTTATCTTCATATATGTCAAAAAATCTATTGGATAAGCACCAAATAATTCTTGCCTTCACTTTCAAATATCCCACAAATATAGCAACAAGTCTCTCCATAAAAAATGGATCTATATAGATAATTTGTTGGCCACAATTGTGATTTGTGTATCACAAATCTCAATAATTTTGTTGTATAACTTGAATTACTACAAATAAAGTTATTTTTTTCTCTTTTAGGTATTTTTAAATTATATAAATTATTTTGATATAATATATTAGCTTCTGTGGAATAGCCTCGTTTTCATTTCTCGCTTTAGGTATCAAACAAATTAGGACTGACCCTGGATCTAAATAGAATGTTTAGAAAATGCAATAAATCTTTAAGTCAATCATGCTTTTGTTGATCAATTTAAAAATGCAACAGAATTTTTTCTTTTAAATAATATAATAAGCGACATGTTCCCCACCGTTGTACTGTTATAATAGTTTACTAATCTCTTACACTATTTTACATTTAAACATCCACTTTTAAATAAATTCTACGATTATTTACAAATGTTCTCGGTTTTCTGCCAATATTTTACATTAAGACTAACATATTTAAATCAATTAATTGATCCAAATTTTAAACTAATTGATAAAATTAGTCGAGTTATGTTCAGAAAATTTCAATATGCATATTACGGACACGTCAAAAAACTATTTTGATACAAAAATATTTGAATCGCATAACGCAAATTATATACATTTTTTTGGCAAGGCAATTATATACATTAACAATAATAATAAATTTATTTTATAATAATTCATTCACAAGTTTATCATATGTTAAGATGCAGAACTTCATTAATGTCAACATCTAATTTAATACTTTTTACTGTTATTAGAAACCCTTCTCGGTTCTCTTTTAATATTTTACGCTCATGTCCATATATCTAATTAATTGTGTAAATTTTGAATTTAAACTATTTAAATATTTGATTAACTATAATTCATTAGTCTATCTAATAAATCCTAAAAATACGATAATATCAATGTATGCAATATTCGTACACAATTAAAAAAAATATGTAATTTATTTAGTCAAATGAAGTAACATAAATGTATACTTAAATATAATATCTCTTTTAATTTCCACTTCATTTATCCCTAAAAAATGTTATTCACTGCATAACTTAATTTTAATTTTAGCAACTTCTAAAAGTTACATTCGTATTTTATGTAACAGCCCGCATTTTACGTATCGGAAGATCGTAAAATATTTTTATTTTATTCCCTGGGGGTTGGATCATTCTCATATTTTAATATGTTGCTTATGGGGATGTGAGACACGTCCATAATTTTTACCAATTTTGTTTGCGACCATTTTGCCCCTGTCAGTCATGTACAGGGAAAAACTTTTGACTAGTATCGAATTATGTGTTGAGACCTGTGCCATTAGAAAGGAAATGATGATTCCCTTTCCGTAGAGTAGTCACATTAAAGATTTTCTTAGCGGTTTGGGAGGAATCGTTGTTTTAATGTTTTGGAGTTGGCTGTTCAGGTTTGGGGAGCCATAATGGACTGATTTGGGGAGGCCTATTAGTGAGATGGTGGAAGGCTATAAATAGGGGGTAAGAGGCATGGAGAATAGTTTGCTTTCTCCATTCTCTCATTCGGAAGAGCAAGAGTTCCTCCATCTTCAACACCTTTCCACCAATAGAGCTTAGAGAATTGAAGATCTACATTGCTTGAAGCTAGATCTACACCATTCAAAGAGAGAGATCATCGAATCGAAGAGTTTATGGCAAATTATTTTCTATCCGGAATTATAATTCATTGTTTTTAGCTTATTTTGAAGAATTGGTGAGTGATATGCATCTTTCACATGGATTCAATCAAGCATATAAGTGCTTGAT
The DNA here is from genome assembly GCA_030737875.1 of Allium sativum. Classification (NCBI taxonomy): domain Eukaryota; kingdom Viridiplantae; phylum Streptophyta; class Magnoliopsida; order Asparagales; family Amaryllidaceae; genus Allium; species Allium sativum. The sequence goes on along the minus strand of CM060912.1, from coordinate 717,219,600 downwards.
CTTGTTTTCATCAAATTCAAGTCATTTTCCTTAGATCTACACCATGGTAAGCCTGTTTTCATATGAATCGCCATAGGATCTAATTTAGCAATTTAAAACTGGCAATTTTCGTATATTTTCATATGTTTATGCAAGTTAGATCCATAATTTAGTTCATATGTTCATTTATCATGATTTTGGAAATTTATACAACTTGTGATGAAAATCGTCGTTTTCATGTTGTTAGTGATTACATATCATGTTTATGGTTGAATTGGATGAATGGGTTGAGTAGAATTCGTCGATCTTGCCGTTTGGCAAATTTTTGGTCGAAGTTGAACTAGGACTGGGGCTGTACAGGCCATGGGTCGGTCCGGAAGTTTGGGTCGGCCGCAAAGTACATGCAGTATAAGATGCAGTACAGTTTTTGGGTTGGTCGGTCATCTTTGAGTGGGTCGGTCGAAAGTAGGTCGGTCAGCAAAGTTGGGTCGGTCGTGGCTTGGGGAGGAAGAAAAGAGAGATCGATCACATGGGGTCAGGTCGATCACATAGGGTCAGTCGGGTCGGTGTCTCATGTGCAAGGAAGGGGGTCGGTCTTCTTTGGGTCGGTCAGTCTCGTGCCAAGTGGATGGGTCGGTCATGTATGAAGTGGATGGGTTGACCGGGTAGGGTAACTTAATGGGTCAGTCATTTCTGAAGAAAAAAAAACTATATTTTTGGGTATGAGTCAAAGTTAAATAAAAAGGCCTGAAAAAAAAGTTTGGGGCAACCTTCCTGAACCCTAGCCGCAGTGCAGTGATGTAATTTGGCTCAGTGATGTTGTGACTTCGAAGTAAGTTCAAGTGGTAATATTCGAAGTGTTGAATGTGTTCGTTGATTGGTGTAAAAAAATGAATGAGATGAAAACTCAAAGGTAGTGAGTTGGTGGATATTAGTTGCTCGAGAAGGTTGCTTGAGCTATGAAAAATCGTCGGATTGGATGACTAGAGATGTGAAGGTCGAGATATTATCGATGTCTCAAGTTCTAGCAGGCTCGAAGCAGGGGTACAACAGGGGCACCTAAAAGACAGGAATGTTGCTGGTCGAGTACCTTGGGTATCATTGAAAGACCTAGTTGTCAAGGTTGGGCAAACATACGTATCGCTGAAAGGTGTGTGGAGTTTATGCTAGAACTGGGGTTACCATTATCCCTTGACAAGGTTGGCCGTTATACGATTAATAATAGTTTCGAAGCAAGATTGGCGGTGATAGCCGGAGTCTGTCATGCATGCTGGATGCTTTGTTTATACCATCTCACGTAAATTGTACAACGTCGAAGGAGATGTTTCTTGGGTGTTTGTCTAATATTATTTAGGCCTCTGGGCTTGTGCTTGAGGGATGTTGAATTCAATTAGGATGGTTTACGTGAGACACATATAATCTGGATGCTATGAGTGCTAGTAGCGTTTGCTTCTAATTTCCAGAAATGAATGGTTGTTCTGGTTTCCATGAATGAATGGTTGAAGTGTTTGATGTAAAGCCTATCACTGTCTGATGTCGGGAAGACGGGATTGAGTTCTTCTCTGGTGTTGTGGGTAGATTTAGATGTTTATCTATCCATTCTCATATACTTTATTATTGATGTTAAATAGTTGTTTTATCGCTTACTAAGACTGTTGTCTTACTCAAGGTTTTATGTTTCCCCTCTTATTACCATGGGCTATTCATCCAGTTGTGGATGGGCAGATTAGGTGGCAGGTGAAAGGTGATAGCTTAGTGAGGACGATGTTGCATTTCAGAGACAAGCTAGAGGTTTACGTATCAATTTTATCCATTTAGTATTACTATTTCCTCTATTTGAGTTTCTCTCTGTGTGTTGTTGTGAGGCTTCATGTACAGACTTTGATATTCCTATGATGTATGGATAACCTTTCAGGATGTTGTGAAAGTTTTCAAAAGTTTGTTATATGATGCTCCACTATTTCTACCTGTTGTATATGTTCTATTTTATTTTATCCTTGCACCGTGAGTATTACGACAGGTACCGTTTGTGTTATCATACATTGACGATCGTCCATAGCTACCTGGCACACCTTTCAACGCATTATTCCTCTTGTTTAGTGCAGGGGTTATGGGTGGTCATCACATTTTACAACACTAAGATGTGAACGCATGGATTAGTTGATAAAAAAATATTTTAACATTCCATCTTTCAATACGTTATAAACCATATCCAAAATACAACCTACCTTGATGCTATATGACATTATTTTTCTTATCATAGTTGAAAGCATGACCCTTATAATTACACAAAATACACTGTTGACTTCAAAGATAAAACTATTTTTAAAAACTAAAACCAAATAATAAACAAAAACTGTTCTCAATTACAAGTACATACAAAGCTATTCTTATATTTTTTAGAACTTTTTTTACGTTCAACTCTTTAATTAAATTAGTTGTGTTGATTATAATATATTTAAATAACTTAAATTATTTAACATTCATTCCTTTATTTATGCATCTTTACAAAAAGAATGAGAGTTGAATGTATATACAAAAATTGTACAACAAGAATGATAAAGTTGTTTATTCACTCATACATATATTAAATAGATCTCACATGACATAAATTCTTTACATATACATAACTAAGAAATTTAGTTTTTTTTCTTCGGTTAAGACATTAATAGGAATAGACATAGTTAGAGATAATTGAATAGCATTTTAGTTTGTAATAGATATTATCACAATAAAATTTTCAGAAGTTGTATACAACAAACAATTTTAAACAATAACTAAAATATAATCAAATCGACCGTTAGGGAGGTTTCCTTACTATCTCACTAGGCAAGATCAATTTCGCTGAAGCCAAGAAAGACACCTCGTGTTCTTTCATTATTTTCTGGGCTCCTTTTCTTTCTCATCCGATTTCCCTTCCATATCTTCAAGTAGAATTTTTCAATCCCTAAAACCTGTTCCTTTTAATTTCTACTTCTTCTAAACTCACTTTCCAACCCGCCTCCCAAATCCTTACCCGCAGCTAACTCTTTGAGCCCACCATCGAATTCACACAGCAACCCACCTTCCAAAACCTAATCAGCAAACGAACTAAAATTTGCATCAGATCTACAATTTTGTTCAACATCCTTCGATCCAGGTATCATCGTTTTGTTTTTTGTTTTTTTAAGTTCAAATTGTTAGAGATAAGGATAAGATATGTAGCCTTTATTTGGTACTGCATTGATTACCGTTTATATTTGGTATTATATTGATTTGAGCCTATATTTGGTATAAAATTATTTATTATAATTGACCCAAATATATGCTCTAGAATATGCTTATCTAGAATGTGCGTTTAGATAAGGACAGACCATGTATAAATAGAGGCAAGGTCTAACACTGTAAATTAATCAAGCATCTTTTGTAATAATCAATCAAGTAATCATTAAAAATGTAGCGTTCTAATTGTTTTATAATTCCATCTCTCTCTCCTCTCTTGATCAAATTCTATCATGGTATCAGAGCTTGATTATACGGAGAGATAGAGAGAGGGTTGTTGTTAACATGGTAAAAAGGATTTCGTCCGATTTTCCACTGCCTCCTTAATCAGTTCGCTTGCTCTCGCGGATTTGTTATTTGAGTTCAGATAAAGTTATCATTTATTTGCGGATCTGTTATCTTTTATTTTTCTCTTACTGTTTTTACTGTTTTCTGCCGTTTCTTCTTTGGTAGTTTTGAGATCTGTTACTTATTGGTGGTGATTGTAATAGATGATTGTTGTTGGTGAGTTTGAGATCTGTTACTTGTTGTTGAAGATTGTAGTAGACGAGCGTTGTTGGTAATTTTGAGATCTATTGTTTGTTGTTGGTAAAAAAATAAAAAAAAGGAATTTTTGGTATCTGATCAGCATTTGAATGATGGAGGCGCTGGAAAACTTGATTATGCTTGATGTGAAGTGGAGTTGGAATTCATATAGGATGATGGAATATGGCTGAAGTTTTTTATGAATGGTTGTTGCTGCCGAATGGCGTTGTCACCAGTGTTCTTCCTTGTCAAGTTGGAGTTTTAAGTTATTTAGTGGTGAAGCTACCTTGTTGGTTTTGTCTTTGCCTGTCGCTGGAAAGATGATTGAAACACACCACCTCCGTTAAGGTCACTCACAAAGGGAATGCCTTAACTTCGGTGTAGCATTTTAGGTAAAAGATGCAGATAAATTACAAGGCAGACAAATAAAGCAACGGAAAATAAAGTCATTTTATAAACAATGTGGTTCAGTCAAGTTTTTACAATAGTTGTCTGAATCATACTTAAAAGTAATACATAGAACTTCTGTCTTGATTTAAAAACTTCCAAATATAAAAGAAGCATAAAAATAACAATGATATTCCCTAATAAAGCATAAACCAGCCATAGCAGTGGAAGAGAGAGTCCAAAGCAATACATCGACTATCTTCAAGCTTGGAAAGAAAACTGAGCTAAGTGGTAACATTTCCTCCCTGTGAACCTGGGGGGAGGGGGGGAAACGGAAGAAAAGAGGCGAAACAAAACTAGGTCAGACATAAGTTTGGTAAGTCCAGTGACTTTCAGCATATAAACAGGCAAAAACATCATGACATGAATAAACTAAATATAAGACAATACCGTGAGAACAAGGATAACAATATAACATACGATTAGTATAGATACGATAAGGCAAGATAAACTGAATGCGCTTCTACTCTTTCTCTGCTTCGCTACTACCATGTTATTCTGATTTTTATATCTCTGCACCACCTAACTAGTGTCCCAACTAGTAATCAATATAAAATGATCATATTGTAATGTGATCCCAATCCCCGCAATTGTGGTAGCCTTCAGGTGTACATCTATCATGAGGATTCAACCTCAATCTACCTAATTGCCATGAACATGTTAGATGTACCCTTACTACACTATCGATCGGCTCCCTACTTGTATTAATTTCTCTTCTGTCTGTGTCAATCGGCACTCTCTTGTGTGTAGATACCCTGTGCTGGTCCCACCACAAGGTGTATCAATCCTTATGATAGCAACCCGACACGATTCAAGATGCACAGTGTATAACTACTGGTACCTAGTGCATGCTTTTTACTACTCCGGAGTACGTGCACACCTGTAAACCGTCGGAACCTACACTGATGTACCCCGTGTTGCTGTTTTGACTGCTTATAATCAACCCAGTAATCGTGCCCCACCCTGCCTAGTTCAGGGTACCATGATACATCTATGCGGGTTACTACTGAAATGGGTCCCCGTTACTAGGGTTTCTTACTGGTTAAGTTTGTGGGCCTATATTTACTAATATTACCCACCAACTCGATATGTACTTAACCCTACCACTGATTCAAGCATGTTTATTTAATGGTTAAGTTTGTGGACCTATATTTACTAATATTACCCATAAAACCCGATATGTGCTTAACCCTCATACTGATTCAAGCATGTTTATTTAATGGTTAAGTTTGTGGGCCTATATTTACTAATATTACCCACCCAACTTGATATGTACTTAACCCTCCCGCACATTATGCCATATTCGTTAAGTGTTGCACATTCATGTTAACTTAACCCACCCATTCATCATGTCATATTGATTAAGTGTTTCTTATTAACTTAACCCTCCACACTTGTCATGTTGGATTGGTTAAGTGTTTCCTATTAACTTAACCTCGTTCGTCCATCAAGTTATATTGGTCAAGTGTTTCTTGTTAACTTAACCCCACGTGTTCATCATGTTATATTGGTTAAGTGTCATCAATCAATTCAAGTTACTTAACCCACGTACTTGTCATGTTACTTTGGTTAAGTGTTGCCTTCTTGTGTCAACTTAACCCTACCACAAATCAAGTTATATTGGTTAAGTGTTGCCTTCTTGTTTTAACTCAACCTTACCACAAATCAAGTCATATTGGTTAAGTGTTGCCCTCTTGTTTTAACTTAACCTTATCACAAATCAAGTTATATTGGTTAAGTGTTTCTTATTACTTAACCCTACCCATTCATCATGCTATACTTGTTAAGTGTTTCCTATTAACTTAACCCTAGTCATTCATCTTGTTATATTGGTTAAGTGTTTCTCATTAACTTAACCCTAGTCATTCGTGTTATATTGGTTAAGTGTTCCTATGAACTTAACTCTAGTCATTCATGTTATATTGGTTAAGCGTTCCTATGAACTTAACCCTAGTCATTCATGTTATATTGGTTAAGTGTTCCTATGAACTTAACCCTAGTCATTCATGTTATATTGGTTAAGTGTTCCTATGAACTTAACCCTAGTCATTCATGTTGTATTGGTTAAGTGTTCCTATGAACTTAACCCTAGTCATTCATGTTATATTGGTTAAGTGTTCCTATGAACTTAACCCTAGTCATTTATCTTGTTCATTAGCATTAACTGATTTATTAATGCACAAACCTCTCACATTAGATATGTGTTGTTACGGTTACTGGATGTGCCGGGCGGTTCCAGGCAGTTTTACACCACAACTCAATCTAACCTCAGGTTTTTCTTGGGCATGATGCACTAACCTCTCACATTAGATAGGTGTTGTTGTGGTTACTGGATGTGCCGGGCGGTTCCGGGCAGTTTTACACCACAACTCAATCTAACCTCGGGTTAGGCATGTTCATCTTTAATTTACACATTTACCATACATACCCAAATCTAGATTTTACATGCTAATTTACCAAATTCACCAAAACTAGTCATGATCCAATTCCCAAGTTATGCCCAACAAATTCAATTTCCAGTTGTTAATCAAAATTGGCTATACCCAATCTTCCCTAAATTTGCAATAATAGTCATGCCCAAAATCACTATGCATTATGTTTGGCATCCCAAATCAATAGTTAAACCCCAAGCTAAATTTAATATTCCAATTTACAGTTTATGCCCAAAACTAGGTTTTTTTCATGCCAAATTTCATACTTTGTCGTTCATGCCAATTCTAGTTTCAATATGTCAAATTACATATTCCATAATTCATGTCAAATTTCCCCCAATTGCATCTTAATAGTCATGCCATAATACTTGTTCCAATTTCTGCCAAATAAATGTCAACTTCATGTTATACCCAATTACCCCCGCATTCATAACGTACGGTTTTTGGGATTCAACGCAAGATTCATGAAATAAGTGGAGAAACAATATGGAACATAAGAGGAATAAGAATTGTCATGCGACGATAAGAACTATTGGTCCAATAAATTTGACATACCAAATTGACGAGTTTTGCATAGAATACATTACAGGCATATATATGATATGAATATCATTATGAACCATCACAGACGTATAGGTTTGACAAGATTTATATCATGAACTTAAACAAGATTACAATTCCGATATACAACAAGGATAGATATGATTGGACCAATTCCATAGTCAATAATGATTCCCAAAGGCATATACAAACACGGATTCAAATGAAAGGATTACTTACATCAGGCATAAATCTAATGGATTTAATTTGAATAACATCACAGGCATAAATCTAATAGATTAGATTTGATAAATCTAAAAGGATTATCTCAAAATCAAGTATAGCTTAGATCCAGATTATTACATGCCAAGAATTTCAATTAATAATTCACATCTGAAAGTAACTTGAACTTACAAAAAGAGAATGATTCTTGTATTTCTGGAATCTGTTTTCTGAAACTAAAAAGCGATCCCTTGACGTAGATTATCGATTCTTTAATTTAGATTTGATTCTTAGAAAATAGTTGTTGAAGTCGTTGAATTAGCCTTTGAATCTCTACTTGAATTCTAAACTTGATTTCTTGAAGAACTAGAGCAGCATAAGGACGTCTTTAATTTATTTTGATATGAATTAGGGTAGAGTATAGGCGTAATGAAGTTGTGTAGAGAAAACTGTAGCCTTAGGGGTGTTTATATAGCATAGGGATCAACGAATCTGGTCAGAACGGGCATCCAAATGCAGAAAAATAAACCAGTCCTCGGATCTGGAAATAGGGGGGAGGTCGACCCCCAGGTCGACCCCCTGGTTGACCTATGTCACCCATGTCGACACCCTGGTCTGCCTGGGTCTTGGGTGGGAAATTTCCCGCGGGTGCGTTTTTTATAGGTCCCTATTAAGTTTCAAAATATAAAAAAAACCCGGTGATAAAAATAATATAGAATACATCCCTATTTTTGAATTTCTGCTAAAAAAATTCCAGATCTACCCTTACACACCTAAAAAACTATCCAACAACTGTTTGTCCTCATTTACTCAGTCTATCGCTCCTATTATCTCGCTCATAAACCTAATCCTACAATTCTGGAAAACAGTCGATCACTCCAAAAGCGATTTTTTTATTACCTTTTTTGATTTTTACGAAAACTACACAATTATATACATATATTACGTAAAATTGCATACATTTATGCAACTAAGTGTAATAATTGCATACATATATTAATATTATGCAGAAAATAATTATTAGTTTTGCGCAACAATGAAGTAGACGTGTGTACATTAATATTATACAGAAATAAATAATTACTTGAATGTAGGGACTACAATTTAATTACTAAGATTTTGGATTTTTACGAAAAACTAGACAAATAGATACAAATATTACTTAAAATTGCATACATTTATGCAACTAAGTGAAATAATTGCATACATATACAGAACTGTACTGCATAATTGCTGAAACAAAAGAAATGACAAAAAAGTAAATACATATAATTATAACAGAAATATGTGCATACTTACATGAAAAATTTCATAACATTTACATGTACTACATCAAAAAATAAGTACATACCACATTTACATGTACTACATCAAAAATTTCAGAACATTTACAAAGCAGAGATGATGGTCTTTTGAAGAACAAATAATTTTGTTAAGACCCAGCTTATTGCGCAAACCACATCTAGTAGTCTCTGTAGAAACACATGCAGATTTCAATCATTTGGAAAAAGATGGACGACCAAGCTTCAACAACACGATAACACCAATATCCGCTGGAATACTGTTATAAAAAAAAAGAAAATCAACATTAATAAGCTTAATGTGCAGTAGCCTAAATTTCAAAAACTGCTTCAGAATAATATAAATACATGCGTACAATTCAGCAAAATAACAATAATTTCTGAATATTTATATGCAAGTATTCTACATATATGCATAGAAATATGAATATATTTGTAAAATAATATGTTTTTCTGATTGTTTGATAAAAAATTGCATACAAATATGCATAAATTTAGAATAGATGCATAATTGTCTGCAACTTTTTATCAAAATTTCAGCAAAAACCCATAAGTTCTAATAATAGTTTCATGAATATATGTTTTTTTCAGGTCCTTATCATATGAAAAATCGTATTTTTATGCTAATAAAAATCTTATATCAATCCTACAAATAAAATCAGAAAGAAAAGGAAAAAGAACAGCTTCAGATTAATATAAATACATGCATACAATTCAGCAAAATAACATTAATTTCTGAATATTTATATGCAAGTATTCTACATATATGCATAGAAATATGAATATATTTGTAAAATAATATGTTTTTCTGATTGTTTGATAAAAATTGCATACAGATATGCATATATTTAGAATAGATGCATAATTGTCACATGTGTAGCTATGTGCTTTTAGAATTAACAAAAGGTAAAAGAAACAAACGAAAAAAATATTTTGCAATTAAAAAACAAAATCATAGTACATCTGCAATTTTTAAAATTAACAAGAGAAGGTAATATTCAAGAACTTTACAATGGAAATGTGCAAAATAAGCACTTTCCGATAGTTTCAAAAGCACAACATTCTCCATTTTCTGAAATATAAGTAAACAAGTATGTAATTGTGAAATTGCATAAAAATCTGAAGTAAATACTTTTTTCAATTCCACAAAATAATAGAACAGTGACTTTTCTCAGCCCTAATCGGATCGGATTTGAGATTTACCTACAATCGGATCTGAGATTTACCTACAATCGGATCGGATCTAGTAGTTCCCAAACGCATGAAAGGTCATTAATGTCGCCTCCAGATCTGCCTTTCTCAGCCCTAATCCACTTCCAATCCGCTCAATCGAGACCTTCCCAGGCTTCGAATGCGATATGCAGCGCTTGTTCTCCTCTCAGTTTGTGTGCTTCGCCTTCTTCCCCAACGCGCGATTTAGTTTTTGGATCCAGCCGCCATGGATTCTGGTGCTGGTTGGTGGATTCTGGTGCTGGAGCTGGAGCGGCGGATTCTGGTGCTGGAGCGGCGGTTTAGGTTTAGGTGGAGCGGCGGTTTAGGTTTAGGTTTTGGAAAAATAACCTAAATGACGGCGCAACCATGATTGAGTAGTATAAGCTTTTGGAAAAATACAAATCCTAATACGCTTCTGGATATTTTAGATCCTTATAAAATGGATTTAGGACCACGTTATACGCACCTTAAATTACGAAAAGGGCAGTTCTGTAAAAAAATTAGCCGCTGTTTAAAATTAGGGATGTAATTTATATGTTTTGAAACAGGAGGATGTGAGCTTAATTAGGATTAATTCTAGGGATGTGAGCCTAATTTTCACATTTCCCGCCCAGCCTGGGTGTGTGATTTGAATTTCGAACTTAAATCTGAGCTGTTTTAATTTATTTAAGTTCCTGAAACTTCTGAGTGTCATAACTTTCTCATACAAAGTCCGATTTACAAAAACTTGGACTCTATTCCAAGAAGAATTCCGAGACGAATGCAATGGCGTAACCCGTTTTCCTTAATTCTTCTTTTAAAAATCAAGTATACTTTAATTTGTTACTTTGACGTTCACAGAAAACACGAGATGTTGCATTCTCCTCTCGTTAAAGGATTTAGTCCCCGAAATCTTCAAGTTAGGAAGAACGTATATCCTACCATCCAACCGTCCATCTACTCAACCATCAAACACAGGCATCCATTGTCCTTAAAAGGTTTCTAATGCCGTATGAACATATGCAGAGTGTGTGTATATTTTTCTTATCTGATGCAAAATCAGGCGGTCTACTGATCCAGTTGACCTCCTTAATGCGAATCATGAGAGTGTCATGCGTCCAATATGTATGCAAATATCCCTAATCATGTAAATACTATATGTGTGCATATTCACTCATCCATATGCAACATCCATATGATAACACATCAAGTTTCAATCCATATACAAATACATTCATATGCATATGCAATATTAAAGTGACTGAGCCGATCTAGTGCCTAATGTGTGTGTATATGCATCCACGAGCATCCACTAGCAACCACTTGCAACTATCAACCATAACATGTTTCAAATACATGTTTACATCCATTGGCTTCTACTTAAGGATCGAAGATATGACCTAGAGGATATATTTAAAAGATAAAGACTAGCATGCAAATAAACATTACAGAGAAAGTGGAATCAAGGATATACCCTCAAAAAGGGTATGATGCGCGTATCTAGTCTTCAGTCTTCCACGTCGCGTCTTCTTGAGCTTCACTCCACTGTACCTTAACTAATTTAACTTCACAGTTGCGAAGCTTCTTGACCTCCTTTTCCATAACTCACTAGTAAAGATAGGACCTTGATCACTTACCATGCTAGAGGGTATCCAATGTAGTGGAACTATCTTTCCAAGATAAACAGGTGTGAGCCATGATACCAAGTGTATATACTAAGATGATTAGAGATATATTCTCTACTTAGCTTATCCATCATGTCACAAATCTGATGGTCTAAAGCTAAAGGTTGCTATGTACTTTTTACCTCTCTTAAGGTCAGTCTTACTTAGGGCGCCTGCCACAACCATTTATTTCTCACGCAAACCATCCTAGTTGAACTCGATATCCCTCAAGTACAAGCCCCAAAGGCCTAAACCAATATCAGACAAGCACTCAAGGAATACCTCCTCCAAATTTGGACGATTTATGTGAGATGATACTAACAAAACAACCAAACAATTGAGCACTTAACCGACTCTGGCTATCCTCACAAATCTTGCTCCAAAACTATCATTGATCGCATAACTGGCTTTGCATTGTCAACTTGATATATGCGGAAGTCTATCTCGAGTTTTAGGGGAAAAATCGCTAACCTAATCAAAAACATCTGCAAATCGTCGATAGATGCATCAAGTGATTCTAGGTAGCTAATCCTAGCTGATCCCCTCAGGATCGCACAAAATCTCGAGGGTATTCTTGAGGCAAGTTAAAATTCTAACTACCCTCCTTTCTCAATTACTAGCTAACCAATCCATGCCTAGAATCAACCCATAGCCCATGAAACCAAAAACATAAGCATTACACTTAAACTCAATCCTTAATATAGATATTCTCAAATCCTTACAAACCAAAGTTAAATGAGCCGAACCACCAGCCGGATTTGAGACAATAATGGGATCTTCTATTATACTAGTACTAAGGTGTAGAGACTCAACTACGGAAGCAGATATGAGCGAATGTAAAGCGCTGAAATCAAAAAGAGTACTAATAGGATGATCAAAAAGAAAAACTAAACTTTACTATCTTTCTCTCAGGTACGCTGGCGGTGAAAGCATGCACTTGCCTTCCTGAAAATCCTATCCTTTGTCCTTGTCCTTGTCCTCCGGGCAATCCTTGATAAGATGCCCTGCCTCACCATGCTGAAAGCAACCACTTGTCTTTTACTTCCTACAATTAAATGACCTGCTATACCGCAGAAAAGATACTTCCTCTTATTGCGAGATCTATTATTTCCCCCTCCCTTCTTATGTTCCAATCCCTTGTTTGTGATTCTTCCCCTTTGGCCTCTTTCTCTTTACCTCCTTATGAACCATGTTGACAAGTCTCTAGAAAGTTGTCTCCATCGCACAGGAAACCCTACAAAGCTTGGAAGAGAATTAGCCGTAGGTGAAACCACTACGACTATGGATGGAGGTTGGGCGCTTCTTTGCCCTTTGACAGGTGTCGTAGTCTCATCGAGCCTACGGAACATGCCGCTATGAGGTTACCTCCCAGAAAGCCAGGAGCCCCGGAGACGTAGGAAAGAAGGAAACAAGGATTCAAACAGAGGATCTAAAGATAGTGCATATGGCTTTGGGGAATATGCCTTTAAAACAAAACTTTTCTTTTGAAAATGCTTCTTTTAAAACCGTTTTGAAAATAGTTTTTCAAATCTTTTATCTGATCCGGTAACCTTCAGCTCCGATACCAAGTGAAACACCCCACCTCCGTTAAGGTCACTCACAAAGGGAATGACTTAACTTCGGTGTAGCATTTTAGGTAAAAGATGCAGATAAATTACAAGATAGACAAATAAAGCAGCGGAAAATAAAGTCATTTTATAAACAATGTGGTTTATTCAAGCTTTTACAATAGTTGTCTCAATCATACTTAAAAGTAATACATAGAACTTCTGTCTTGATTTAAAAACTTCCAAATATAAAAGAAGCATAAAAATAACAATGATATTCCCCAATAAAGCATAAACCAGCCATAGCAGTGGAAGAGAGAGTCCAAAGCAATACATCGACTATCTTCGAGCTTGGAAAGAAAACTGAGCTAAGTGGTAACATTTCCTCCCTGTGAACCTTGGGAGGGAGGGAACGGAAGAAAAGAGGCGAAACAAAACTAGGTCAGACATAAGTCTGGTAAGTCCAGTGACATTCAACATATAAACAGGCAAAAGCATCATGACACGAATAAACTGAATATAAGACAAAACCGTGAAAACAAGGATAACAAGATAACATACGATTAGTATAGATATGATAAGACAAGATAAAATGAATGCGCTTCTACTCTTTCTCTGCTTTGCTACTACCTTGTTATTCTGATTTTTATATCTCTGTACCACCTAACTAGTGTCCCATCTAGTAATCTATATAGAATGATCATATTGTAATGTGATCCCAATCCCCGCAATTGTGGTAGCCTTCAGGTGTACATCTATCGTGAGGATTCCACCTCAATCTGCCAAATTGCCATGAACATGTTAGACGTACCCTTACTACCCTATCGATCGTGTGACGGCCCGCCCCGCACCAGCCGACATTTCCCATGAAAGTGCGTTGTGCCGATGTCCAACCAGCACGGGACGGTCGCCAAAGGAAGGAAAAAGAAGAGAATTTACCGGTGAACTAACAAAGTACCTATAGAATATCTCACAACGCATGGAATAAAATATAATAATAACATACTTTGAAATAAAACAGGTGAGATAGTGCATAAGTTGAAAATTAAACATCATAGCAGCGGAAAATCCAATTACAGCTTATGTTCCACATCATCATTATTACAACTTTAAAACTGTCTCTAAAGCAAAAGAAAGGAAAGGTACACTACTAATGCCCAAAGTAGTGACCAGCAGCGACACAGGGAGAATATCTATTTATATCATATGTGGGAGCCTTCTGCTCGTCTCCGGTACAACTACCCGTGCATACCACCTAACCTTTCTCTAGTCTGCCCGTTTAAGAGCACCCAGAGTAATAAGAAGAGACATAAAACTCTAGGTCAGACAAAAGTCTGGTATGAGTGATAAGCATCAAAACAGAACAATAACAGGTATACTAAACCATACCTGAACCTAGACCTGCAACCAAAGAGTTAGCACAACATACCGCTCAATACTCTAAGGTGCCACTAAACATAAGGTGTAAAGAATACGGGAGTGGGGGTGTGCATGACATAGTGATAACAAACAATCAAGCATAGCAACCATCCTCACATCTCTCACTCAGTGCGTAAAGCATACGATATCCACTGCTTTAACCACCCATTCCTTGCTATGATCACTCTTCCCCATGGAGTCATAATGACACCACTGCACTGATCCATAGCCAGTAGTCCGTGCTATGTCCACTCTGCCCCATGAAGCTGCAACAACTCCACTGCACTGGCTCATAGCCATGCTACGATCACTCTGCCCCATGGAGTAATAACAACCCACTGCACTGATACGTAGCCTAACATCCGTCTCGGTGGTGAATCAAAGCTATGGACGTCGATAACCCCTTTGCACATGTCCCGCAGCAAAGCCCAACTCATGAAGTTGACCCGTTGGTTCCCAACTGGATCCTGGGTTCAAACTTCCCATTTGGACTACCTTTGCATCTCGGGTTTTGGTCTTCTCCGGATCAGTTCGGTTCCTGTTCTTCACTTCAACTCATACTTCCAGTTCGGATCGTGGTTCATGCCTCAAATCCAAGCATATCTATTCGGACCAGAATACCCCCTATGGGTCGGATCGTGGCCCCTACTTCGGATCGGTTCGGATCATCTCTAGAGCATCAGATCGTGACTTCAGGCAAGCGGTTCGGTTCTCCTTCCCAAGCACTCCGGATCGGGTCGAGCCTCTCAAGTCCATCCCTGGTGCATCGGTTCGGGTCGAGTGACACGGTTCGGATCGGGTGCCCTCTTCAGGTCGTGCCACCATGCTTAGGTCGGATCTTGGAGCTTCAAGTGCGAGCGGTTCGGATCGTGCTTCCCCCTCCAATCCGATCCGGTTCGGGTAATTTTTTGCACTTCTTTCCAGCAACTGTTTTACGCCATTCGACGACGTTTTCGACCAATCTAACTTTTCTAATCAATCACACAACATACCATACAGTCATAGCAACTTAGATAATCAAAAATAAACACCAAAACAACTACTTGATAAGTTAAAACGGATCAAACATAGCCAAAATCTCATATTTTCCCTTAAGCGTGTTTAAGCAAAACTAATGATAGGATTAGTAAAAATTAACCAAATTAACCAAATTTTCTAACAGAGGCCTAAAACAATATTTCGAAATTTATGAACATTTTTCCAGAATTTAATCATGTTTAAATTCGCTAATTAACACTAATTACCCTTATTAACCATAAATAGTGAGGAACTATGCAAATCACTCACCTTAGCCATAAATAAACTTTCAAAACTGAACTATCCTCTGATTTGGCGCTGTTACCAAGACAAAACAGCAGTTCTAACCTTGTTTTGGTGCTATTCCCCTTTGATTTGATGTAGATTAGGCTAATACTTGATTAGAGGTGATTCTAGATGTTGGAGGCCATTGTTAGGGTTATTAGAATGAAAGTGGCGGCTAGAAAACTGAAATGAAATGAAAACCTAGCTCATTTCAGCCTCCCCATAACCCTAATCCCGAAATGGGTTATGGGCCCATTCACTAATCACCTCATTTGGCCCAGTTAAGCAATTTTTCAATCTTCCAAACCTTATTTCAGCCATATCTCCCAAACACTAAGTCCGTTTTTCACATATGACCACTCTACGGAAAGGTAAACCATCATCCGAATCTAATGGAAGTGGTTTCAAGTCAAAACTCCTTTCCAATCAAAAGTTATGGCTGAAACAAGATCAACTAGGGGAAAAATAGTCATTTAAAAATCGGCAAAAATCATGAATAGGGGAAATGACCCCAATAATCGTCTCCCAAAGTTACATGACCATACGACTTTGTATGTGAAAGAAAGAAATATTCTACGATCCTTCGATACGTAGAATGCGGGTCGTTACAGATCGGCTCCCTACTTGTATTAATTTCTCTTGTGTCTGTGTTAATCGGCCCTCTCTTGCGTGTAGATACCTTGTGCTGGTCCCACCATAAAGCGTATCAATATTTATGATAGCAAACCGACACGATTCAAGACGCACTGTTTATAACAACTGGTACCCAGTGCCTGCTTTTTCCCACTCCGGAGTACGTGCACGCCCGTAAACCGTCGGAACCTACACTGACGTACCCCTTGCCGCTGTTTTGACCACTTATAATCATCCCAGTAATCGTGCCCCACCCTGCCTAGTTCAGGGTACCATGATACATCTATCCGGGTTACTGCTGAAATGGGTCCCCGTTACTTGGGTTTCTTACTGGTTAAGGTTGTGGGCCTGTATTTACTAATATTAACCACCAATCCGATAGGTACTTAACCCTCCCACTGATTTAAGCATGTTTATTTAATGGTTAAGTTTGTGGGCCTATATTTACTAATATTACCCACCAACCCGATATGTACTTAACCCTCCTACTGATGCAAGCATGTTTATTTAATGGTTAAGTTTGTGGGCCCATATTTACTAATATTACCCACCCAACTTGATATGTACTTAACCCTCCCACAAGTTATGCCATATTGGTTAAGTGTTGTCCATTCATGTTAACTTAACCCACCCATTCATCATGTCATGTTGGTTAAGTGTTTCTTATTAACTTAACCCTCCTCACTTGTCATGTTGGATTGGTTAAGTGTTTCATATTAACTTAACCCCGTTCGTCCATCAAGTTATATTGGTCATGTGTTTCTTGTTAACTTAACCCCACGTGTTCATCATGTTATATTGGTTAAGTGTCATCAATCAATTCAAATTACTTAACCCACGTACTTTCATGTTACTTGGGTTAAGTGTTACCTTCTTGTGTCAACTTAACCCTACCACAAATCAAGTTATATTGGTTAAGTGTTGCCCTCTTGTTTTAACTCAACCTTACCACAAATCAAGTCATACTGGTTAAGTGTTGCCCTCTTGTTTTAACTTAACCTTACCACAAATCAAGTTATATTGGTTAAGTGTTTCTTATTACTTAACCCTACCCATTCATTATGCTATACTGGTTAAGTGTTTCCTATTAACTTAACCCTAGTCATTCATCTTGTTATATTGGTTAAGTGTTTCTTATTAACTTAACCCTAGTCATTCATGTTATATTGGTTAAGTGTTCCTATGAACTTAACCCTAGTCATTCATGTTATATTGGTTAAGTGTTCATATGAACTTAACCCTTGTCATTCATGTTATATTGGTTAAGTGTTCCTATGAACTTAACCCTAGTCATTCATGTTATATTGGTTAAGTGTTCCTATGAACTTAACCCTAGTCATTCATGTTATATTGGTTAAATGTTCCTATGAACTTAACCCTAGTCATTCATTTTGTTCATTAGCATTAATTGATTTATTAATGCACCAACCTCTCACATTAGATATGTGTTGTTGCGGTTACTGGATGTGCCGGGCGGTTCCGGGAAGTTTTACACCACAACTCAGTCTAACCTCGGGTTTTTCTTAGGCATGATGCACTAACTTCTCACATTAGATAGGTGTTTTTGTGGTTACTGGATGTGCCGGGCGGTTCCGGGCAGGTTTACACCACAACTCAATCTAACCTCGGGTTAGGCATGTTCATCTTTAATTTACACATTTACCATATATACGCAAATCTAGATTTTACATTCTAATTTACCAAATTCACCAAAACTAGTCATCATCCAATTCACAAGTTATGCCCAACAAATTCCAATTTCCAGTTATTAATCAAAATTGGCTATACCCAATCTTCCCTAAATTTGCAATAATAGCCGTGCCCAAATAACTATGCATTATGTTTGGCGTCCCAAATCAATGGTTAAGCCCAAGCTAAATTTAATATTCCAATTTACACTTTATGCCCAAAACTAGGTTTTTTTCATGCCAAATTTCATACTTTGTTGTTCATGCCAATTCTAGGTTCAATATGTCAAATTACATATTCCATAATTCATGTCAAATTTCCCCAAATTGCATCTTAGCAGTCATGCCATAATACATGTTCCAAATTCTGCCAAATAAATGTCAATTTCATGTTATACCCAATTACCTCTGCATTCATAACGTACGTATTTCGAGATTCAATGCAAGATTCATGAAATAAGCGGAGAAACAATATGGAACATAAGAGGCATAAGAATAGGTATATGACAATAAGAACTATTGGTCCAATAAATTTGATATACCAAATTGACAAGTTTTGCATAGAATACATTGCAGGCATATAGATATGATATGAATATCATTATGAACCATCACAGACGTATAGGTTTGACAAGAGTTATATCATGAACTTAAACAAGATTACAATTCCGATATACAACAAGGATAGATATGATTGGACCAATTCCATAGTCAATAATGATTCCCGAAGGCATATACAAACACGGATTCAAATGAAAGGATTACTTACATCAGGCATAAATCTAACGGGTTTGATTTGAATAACATCGCAAGCATAAATCTAACGGGTTTGATTTGAATAACATCGCAGGCATAAATCTAATAGATTAGATTTGATAAATCTAAAAGGATTATCTCAAAATCAAGTATAGCTTAGATCCAGATTATTACATGCCAAGAATTTCAATTAAGAATTCACATCTGAAAGTAACTTGAACTTACAAAAAGAGAATGATTCTTGTATTTCTGGAATCTGTTTTCTGAAACTGAAAAGCGATCCCTTGACATAGATTATCGATTCTTTAATTTGGATTTCATTCTTAGAAAATAGTTGTTGAAGTCGTTGAATTAGCCTTTGAATCTCTACTTGAATTCTGAACTTGATTTCTTGAAGAACTAGAGCAGCATAAGGACGTCTTTAATTTATTTTAATATGACTTAGGGTAGAGTATAGGCGTAATGAAGTTGTGTAGAGAAAACTGTAGCCTTAGGGGTGTTTATATAGCATAAGGATCAATGAATCTGGTCAGAACGGTCGTCCAAATGCAGAAAAATGAACCAGTCCTCGGATCTGGAAATAGGGGGAGGTTGACCCCCTGGTCGACCCCTTGGTCGACCTATGTCACCCAGGTCGACCCCCTGGTTGATCTGTCCTGGGCGGGAAATTTCCCGCCCAACCCGGGTGTGTGATCTGAATTTCGAACTTAAATCTGAGCTGTTTTAATTTATTTAAATTCCTGAAACTTCTGATTGCCATAACTTTCTCATACGAATTCCGATTACGAAAACTTAGACTCTGTTCCAAGCAGAATTCCGAGACGAACGCAATGGCGTAACCCGTTTCCCTTAATTATTCTTTTAAAAATCAAGTATACTTTAATTCGTTACTTTGACGTTCATAGAAAATACTGGGTGTTAAAATGATGGTCTGTGGTGAGCTTTGATGTGCTGTTGGGATTGAAAGCGGTGTATGAACCCTATTTGTATGTTATATGTTGTACTGTTCCTTTGCAGCTGTATGGTTTGTGAGTGTTTTGATGTGATTTCATTAATGTAGTCTTTTATGTTTAAAAAGAAAAGAAAAAAAAGGGATGGTGAGAGTCTGGATTGATTTTATTTGAGGTGTTTGTGGTTTATGTGTTTGTAGATGAAGGTCTCTATTTCCATGTAATGGTTGGGTGAAGTGGTTTCAGTGTTGTAAGAGGTAAATAGTGCTAGGATAGGACTTGTAATGGTCTTTGGTTTGCTAATGTTTGTTTTCTGAGCATGAAGAAGTGGGGCATTTGCAGTTTTGGGAGAATGGGGTTATTAAATTTAGTTTTTTGGATTGTGTCCCTGGTGTGTATGCAGAGAAGGGAGATGACGTGAAAGTGAATTGGTGATGCGGCTGCGAGTATTTGAGGAACGGAAGGAGTTGTGATGAGGGAGTATTGCAGTGGTTCATGCTGGCGCTACCGATTGTAGATAAGAGGCGTATGTTACTGTTGTGGTTTGAACGTGGTGATGTTTTGTTGTTTTGATATGGTTATTGTGGTGATTTACGGCTTTGGGTATGGTGATTCCGATTGTAGCAGGGAATTGTTGGGGAGACGCTACGCTATATAGAAAGCTGAGTGATGGTGATGATGGGTTGATTGAGTTGTTAGAGAGTAACGTTAGTTTGAAGATGTTTATTGTTCGTTTGATGTCTATGTTGGTAACCCTGTTAATTAGGGGGGCAATTCATGTAGATTGAAGGTGGTAGGGTACTGTAAGGTATGTTTTGAGGGTGCAAACATATGCTGATTCATCCCTATTGGTTTGATTTTGGTTTTGGTTTTGTTTTTGTTTGATATGTTTGGGGGATGCAAACATATGCAAACTCATTCCATTTTGGTTTATTTTTTTTTCTTTGTATGCATGGGGGATGCAAACATATAAACACATCCGGGACTAGTCTTGTCATTTGGTCGGTCATACCTTTTGCTTACCGATCAGATTGAAGATTGTTGAGTTGTTTGAAATTGTTGTTGAGTATTTGGTATTTGGTGCTTGGAGTTTGGTGTTACTCTCTAACAATATTGAAATGGTTGCTCGATCTTGCTACTCTTCAGTTTGCAGCTTCAATTTGGCAAACTCAAGATTTTCCGCATCGTGAGTTTGACGGGGGATGTTTGAGATAAGGATAAGATATGTAGCCTTTATTTGGTATTGCATTGATTACCGTTTATATTTGGTATTGTATTGATTTGGTTCTATATTTGGTATAGAATTATTTATTACAATTGACCTAAATATATGCTCTAGAATATGCTTATCTAGAATGCTCTTTTAGATAAGGATAAACCATGTACAAATAGAGGCAAGGTCTAGCATTGTAAATTAACCAAGTATCTTTTGTAAAATCAATTAATAAAACAATAATAATGCAGTCTTTTATGTTTGACCGTTTAATCTCTCTCTCCTCTCTTTGATCAAAATTCCAACATAAATCACTCTTTGATAATAATTTTTTTAATTAGTGTACCGATTCATTACCCACCTGTGAATTTTGATTGTTTCAAATCTAGATAAAAAGTGGCTCTTAATTATATATGTTTTGTTTCAGCATCCTTCAATCCAGGCATAATCTATTTTTTTTGTTACTTTTGAATCGGTTTTTTTGTTAGTCAAATTTTGAATTAGTACATGTGAATATCCTATCCTATCTATGGGTTTATGTGTGTTCTTACATGTTGAATTATACTGCAAAAATAAAACAGAACCATCTAGGAACTATTTTTAAAACTGCAAGTAATGCTCAATTCATTAAAAAATCCCTAGTTGCGACTATTAACTACTTAAGTACAATTCTACTATGTTATCATTATATCTGCACGTTTACATGTGCTCTAAGATAGTATGATTGATATTTATGTTCTTAATATATAGGTAAAGATGGGACAGATACAACAGTCCTCTGCTCAGCAACTACAAGACCCGCTTCAGCAGCAGATGCAATAGTTTTTAAAAATAGAACTTATCTTATTTATCTAACTCTGTTTGTTAGATGTCTGTGGCTTCAAATGAAAGTATGTATCTGATTTCTAACATCTCTATTTGATCGCCACCGACAAGAAAAATCGACACCAAAAATTAATCATAAGAAAATTAATACATTAAAACACAAATAGATTCGCCTAATAGTTGGTTAAATTTTTATATTTATATTATTATCAGTATTATATATTTAGTTTTTAGGGTTATTATCAATGGTATCCATTTTTTTGTTTCCTCTAAAATCAGATGAGACTTCATAGTGGTTGATCGGTACACTGTGTTTGAAGCAATGGATCGTTGAGTGGTGAGTTCATGGCTTCGCACAACATGTTTTGTTGGAAGTTATGGCAGTATTTCTTTGCAACTGGCACTATGTGAAACTTAAGGCTAGTTATTTTTTGTTAGCATTGTTCAAATTTTACAATGTTGTGTTGCATTCTATAACTGAAATGCTACAACACACTTCATCTCCATTAAAATATGGTTTCTTTTTCTTCGAAAAAATATCATTAGAAGGATTTGAATCATAAGTGATGATTGCACATATATCAACATATTCCCATTTGATTGGGTAGTAAATGTTAAATACTTTTGAATGTTTTACAAACTTAATATTGCTTTAAGCTATCAATATATTAGTATTTCAAAATCATAATTTGTCTTGTTTCTTAATGGTTTTTTTTAAATCTGACGAACTATCATGGTGTTAAACTATTTTTACAAATCAGTGTTAGTTTATTGTGACTACTATACAAACGTTTATGTAATGTCCCGTATTTTCAGTAGCCACATATTTAATTTATTATATTTATTTAGAATAATATTGGATTTAAAATATATATTTTGTTTATAAAACAAAGCTCGAACGTTATAATTTATATGTATATATTATAAAAATAATAATAAAAAGATACGTGAACATCAGCACAGCTAAAAATAGAAACATAACAAACATCAGGAATTAAAATAAAGAGCAACACAGACAGTGAACAGCTAAAGGAATAGCTAAACAGCTAAATATATTTTATACATCAAATCCATAGAAACAATGAGCAACTCAAAATATTCATATACATGGTTTAATTCATATACAAATACATACAAGGACTATTGCCATATACTTAAATGGAACAGAATCTACAATATACGATTTCAAATCTCGATTTGAATAAACAATTCATAGCAATGCGCAAGTCGACCAAAATCAATTTTAGATCTAGTAAAATCTTCACTTCCTGATAAGTGCAGCCATCAAAGCATCGTTGTCATCAGCAAAATCAACCTGAGAAGGAAAAAGAGAAACAACTATAAGTAGCTAGAATATATATATATATATATATATATATATATTGATATACGAAAGTTGAAAGATTTGCAAAGAGTAAAATACCACATGTAAACATTAAATGCACCACTCAATCAAAACAGAACAGTACACAAACCATTGAATAGAAATTGATACATCCAATCCACAAAGATACACATTTATTCACCAAATCAAAAATAGGAAGATCTAGATTTTTGCAAAAATCGAAAACAGTAAAATGTTTATATATAACCAGATCTACACAGAACATGTGCTGCCATACACATACAATGTTATAGTTCAGATTTGAAAATGAAATAAACAAATAAAAAGCTTCATGTCAAACCCAAACAGACCATGTGAATGGGAAATAAATAACTGAGCCAAATCTACATAGGGACTGTTCGAGCAGGATTACACATGGAGAAAAACCCTAACAGGAAATCCTCACACAGTACCATTCAAACAAGACAAGACAGTGGAAATTTCTCAATAATTTAAATGACTAAATCTAATCTACACAGGGGTAATTCGATCCATGGTCATATCCGAGCATTTGCACATGGGAGGATCAAACACAAACCAGCTAAGTACCCACAACCATCACATATCAATCACAAACAGTTCGGTCTTACAGCACAGCTAAAATGAGAAGGAAATCACCTAGGATCTAAGCTCAGAAAAACCTAAAACCTATGACGGTATAGTTGATGTTGATATCATTCTTATCATTTTCGAATTCAACTATAAATACACGTTATATTCAAACCACAAACCAACCAACTCAGTTTCGAAATGAAAAAAAAAACCAATTCAAAACTACCAAAAATTCAAAATAGAAAATTTTCAAAACCAATACAGAAATTAAAATTGGGAAAATACTTATCTGTTGTGGACGGGTTGCTCGAACTAAGGACCTAGGGTTCGGTCTTCGGCTTCGCTCTTCGAGGGTCCTTCGTGAGGGGTGGAGCGATTGAAGATGAGGACGATGCAAGGTGGTAGGAACGAAGTACTGTAGAAGAGGGGTGCAAAGCAGGGATCATCTTGGAGGGTTTCCTCCATTTTTCTTATGGCGGCGGAGGATTTTAGAAATGGGCTGAGGGTTTGGAAATGAAAGGGAGCCGATGGTTTTGATTAGGGAGGGATGGTGCGGGTTTTGGTGAGATGGGCTGGATAGTAAGACCCAATTACTTTATATTAGTTTAGTTATGTTAGAAAGGGAGGTATTGTTTGATTATTTAGAAATTTTAATCAACGCGAGTAATCAAATTAACGAAATTTAAAACAATTTCATACCGTGACTTTGTAGGTCTAATGGGTCGTGTTACTTACATCAATTTTAAATCAAAATTAGTTATTTGTTTAATATAATCGTTAACAAATGTGATTAGGATTTATTATTTTAATTAAATAAACCATAAACGTAACATATAGGGATTAAAGAAATTAGTAGGGATTGTATAACGAGGTAATTGGTTTAATTAAATAGGATTAGTTTATTTAATTTATAACTAAGGGTTAAATTAATTTAACTAAGGTGTTAATATTCAAACATTTATAACTCGTTTATATATAGGGATTAAAAATCAGATGAGACTTCATAGTGGTTGATCGGTACACTGTGTTTGAAGCAATGGATCGTTGAGTGGTGAGTTCATGGCTTCGCACAACATGTTTTGTTGGAAGTTATGGCAGTATTTCTTTGCAACTGGCACTATGTGAAACTTAAGGCTAGTTATTTTTTGTTAGCATTGTTCAAATTTTACAATGTTGTGTTGCATTCTATAACTGAAATGCTACAACACACTTCATCTCCATTAAAATATGGTTTCTTTTTCTTCGAAAAAATATCATTAGAAGGATTTGAATCATAAGTGATGATTGCACATATATCAACATATTCCCATTTGATTGGGTAGTAAATGTTAAATACTTTTGAATGTTTTACAAACTTAATATTGCTTTAAGCTATCAATATATTAGTATTTCAAAATCATAATTTGTCTTGTTTCTTAATGGTTTTTTTTAAATCTGACGAACTATCATGGTGTTAAACTATTTTTACAAATCAGTGTTAGTTTATTGTGACTACTATACAAACGTTTATGTAATGTCCCGTATTTTCAGTAGCCACATATTTAATTTATTATATTTATTTAGAATAATATTGGATTTAAAATATATATTTTGTTTATAAAACAAAGCTCGAACGTTATAATTTATATGTATATATTATAAAAATAATAATAAAAAGATACGTGAACATCAGCACAGCTAAAAATAGAAACATAACAAACATCAGGAATTAAAATAAAGAGCAACACAGACAGTGAACAGATAAAGGAATAGCTAAACAGCTAAATATATTTTATACATCAAATCCATATAAACAATGAGCAACTCAAAATATTCATATACATGGTTTAATTCATATACAAATACATACAAGGACTATTGCCATATACTTAAATGGAACAGAATCTACAATATACGATTTCAAATCTCGATTTGAATAAACAATTCATAGCAATGCGCAAGTCGACCAAAATCAATTTCAGATCTAGTAAAATCTTCACTGCGTGATAAGTGCAGCCATCAAAGCATCGTTGTCATCAGCAAAATCAACCTGAGAAGGAAAAAGAGAAACAACTATAAGTAGCTAGAATATATATATATATATATATATATATATATTGATATATGAAAGTTGAAAGATTTGCAAAGAGTAAAATACCACATGTAAACATTAAATGCACCACTCAATCAAAACAGAACAGTACACAAACCATTGAATAGAAATTGATACATCCAATCCACAAAGATACACATTTATTCACCAAATCAAAAATAGGAAGATCTAGATTTTTGCAAAAATCGAAAACAGTAAAATGTTTATATATAACCAGATCTACACATTCACAAAAACAGACAAGTATACAGATGATACAATAGAAAAGCCAAAAAAGAGAGGCAAAACATGAGTAAAACCGAAATCAAGCGGAGTCCCTGTTGCCAGAACATGTGCTGCCATACACATACAATGTTATAGTTCAGATTTGAAAATGAAATAAACAAATAAAAAGCTTCATGTCAAACCCAAACAGACCATGTGAATGGGAAATAAATAACTGAACCAAATCTACATAGGGACTGTTCGAGCAGGATTACACATGGAGAAAAATCCTAACAGGAAATCCTCACACAGTACCATTCGAACAAGACAAGACAGTGGAAATTTCTCAATAATTTAAATGACTAAATCTAATCTACATAGGGGTAATTCAATCCATGGTCATATCCGAGCATTTGCACATGGGAGGATCAAACACAAACCAGCTAAGTACCCACAACCATCACATATCAATCGCAAACAGTTCGGTCTTACAGCACAGCTAAAACGAGAAGGAAATCACCTAGGATCTAAGCTCAGAAAAACCTAAAACCTATGACGCTATAGTTGATGTTGATATCATTCTTATCATTTCCGAATTCAACTATAAATACACGTTATATTCAAACCACAAACCAACCAACTCAGTTTCGAAATGAAAAAAAACCCAATTCAAAACAACCAAAAATTCAAAACAGAAAATTTTCAAAACCAATACAGAAATTAAAATTGGGAAAATACTTATCTGTTGTGGACGGGTTGCTCGAACTAAGGACCTAGGGTTCGGTCTTCGGCTTCGCTCTTCGAGGGTCCTTCGTGAGGGGTGGAGCGATTGAAGATGAGGACGATGCAAGGTGGTAGGAACGAAGTACTGTAGAAGAGGGGTGCAAAGCAGGGATCGGCTTGGAGGGTTTCCTCCATTTTTCTTATGGCGGCGGAGGATTTTAGAAATGGGCTGAGGGTTTGGAAATGAAAGGGAGCCGATGGTTTTGATTAGGGAGGGATGGTGCGGGTTTTGGTGAGATGGGCTGGACAGTAAGACCCAATTACTTTATATTAGTTTAGTTATGTTAGAAAGGGAGGTATTGTTTGATTATTTAGAAATTTTAATCAACGCGAGTAATCAAATTAACGAAATTTAAAACAATTTCATACCGTGACTTTGTGGGTCTAATGGGTCGTGTTACTTACATCAATTTTAAATCAAAATTAGTTATTTGTTTAATATAATCGTTAACAAATGTGATTAGGATTTATTATTTTAATTAAATAAACCATAAACGTAACATATAGGGATTAAAGAAATTAGTAGGGATTGTATAACGAGGTAATTGGTTTAATTAAATAGGATTAGTTTATTTAATTTATAACTAAGGGTTAAATTAATTTAACTAAGGTATTAATATTCAAACATTTATAACTCGTTTATATATGGACAGAAATGGGGCAAACAACTTGCGTTACGATCGTGACAACAAGCAGAACGTTATGAAACAAAAATCAGGACAAAGCTGGAGACAGTGAGAATCAAAGGTGAGTTAAACTCACTCAGTTTCTCCCTACTTATATTTTATAAGTTGGGTTTTTATTTTTGTGTGCTATGGTTGCTAATGTTTGACTTATTATTGATATGTATTTATATATCGTTTGAACTGATGAAATTAAACGTAGTTTAATTTCAGTGAAACTCAAATCGCTATTTTTAACTATTGGTTCCAATTAAGGTAACTTACCTTATCGGTCACGTTTATAAAATAACGTGTTTTAATAAATGAATTGTTTTGATTGATTATTGTGGTTGATATTGAATTATCGTTATAGACTGTTATGAGATTTGAATTGAATTGTTTTGATTAGATGGTTGATTTGGTTATTGAACATTGACCTGAAATTCACCGTTGGTCTGGTTTAAACCAATAGGTATTATTGGTTAAGTGATTGGCAGAACATGGTCTATGAATTAACCGTTTCATAAATATCGATCTACCGTCAGGTAAATCGACGAGATAAAAGTTATAAAGTTTATTTTATAACTAAAATAGATTTTTCAATCTATTATTTTGAATTAAAGTTTTGTAAAAAGGGAAAATATTTGTTAATTATTAATCGAGCTTATAATTTATTTTTATAAAGGAAATTTCTAATATTTATAAGTGAATAAGTAGATATTAACTTAATGTTATAGATTTGAATGATCATTTTGAGAGATAATTAAAAGGAATTATTTAAGTTAATTTCACTATTAATTAAGTTAAATAAAGAATCTATTTGGAATTGGTTAATGAAGTAATCATGTTTTGATTTGACCAAGCCAACCCTTATAACTAAATTGAGGATAAGATCAGTGAGATGGTTAACAAAAATGATTTGATTTTTGAAAAAGGAAATTTATTATTTATTTAGCATAAATTAATGTTTGTTTAACATTTGAATTAAGTGAAAAGGAAATTGGAAATGAAAGGGGTTATATAAAACCATGATTTGTAAACAAGGGTTATAAAAAGGAGATGAGGTGTAAAGTATCACTTAATGGAAGTATTAAGTAAAATTGGTCGAAATGAGATTTCAAGAAGAGGATTAAAAGTAAATTTGGTAATGGAGTGAGTGATAGGATTTTTAACATAAATCCAAGAGGAAAATGAAACGTTTAGAGAAAAAAAAGGAAAGGTGGTATTTTTCTTAAATGAATTAAGAAGAATAGGTATACTCAAGGAAAGATTTTTATAAAGCATATTAACTAAAATGATGGTTGGATAAGTTGTATGTGGTGTTTGATGAAATGTCGGGTTTTGAATTACAACTGATGTCTACCCAAAGATAGGAACGTTGTTGATCAAGGTCTGAGAGGTAAATAAATACCCTAACTTGAACGACTTCGAGTTTATCTGAGGGTAATATTAGTTTGTAATGGGGAGATGAGTGAAAATAATTCATTATTTCCATATGAGAAATAATAACGCAATATAAGTAAAAGAGTCGAGAATATACAATGAGTCATTCTAAGTAACGAAAGAGGCAAGGATTGAAACTTATTATATACATGTATATAATTTTTTTTCTGAAGTAAAGGAAATAAAAAGAGATCTTGTGAAATTGGAATGGTGTTTTCAAGATAAAAGGAAATTGAAAGGTTAAGCTTTGGGAATGGTTTATACTAAATAAATAGTTGGTTATTAGATTCAAGTGATAAAATAAAGGAAATTTCGTAACGTGGTTATACTTGAATAAGATGAGTCATTTTTCCAATATGGTTAATAAGAGATAAAATAGTGAACGGGTTTGAAACGATAATAGAATAAGGACTTGAATATGATTATAGAATATTGTCTTAAATATGAAAGTGAAATGGTTGAAATAATAATCTTACGTCAAATATGTTATTTTTGAAGTATTGAAATGTTAAAGAGTTTAAGATTAACTGTCATTAGTTTTAATTAAAGAGGCAGTGTAGTGCGGTACTGAACTGGTAAACTCATGTTACTCACACAATTATTTATTTGATAGTTAAATCACCGACTATCAAAAATCTGACCTATACGATCGATGGTACGGAAAGACCGGGATCGAATTTATATTCGCAAACCATTCCGACCAGCGAATACATGAAAGAAGATTACTGAAGATGGAGAAAGTAAAGACCGTCGATCTTCATGAGCGGAGGAACTACTGATTGAATTTCTCTGGTTTAGCGGCCGAAGATATTTCAACAGTGATTCTGTCGGGATTGAAATCTACGGATTACAAGGACTTCTCGCTACTGATCCATGGGGTGATCCCTGTATTGGATGCAGTTGGAGGGTACCTTCGGTTCATCCTGTTTCTGGATGACTTGTATGGATGAATGTCTGACAGGGTATTTCCAAAGGGGTCACGTACGTTGATTTCTTCAAACGTATCATAGTTGGGTCAATCCCGACCAGGGTATTTTTGTGGAATGTCAAATAGTGATATCTGGCGGATCTGACGATGTGGTATTCAAAGTGAGTGGAGGTGTGCTATCAGAAGAAGGAAATTCAGACCTCAAGCCTCACAACCGGGAAATAACAAAAATCGGGCAGGTAGCATGGCTATGTGGGTCGCTCCCATTAGGGTGTATAATCACCTATCTAGAGAAATTCCATTTGCTTCTTTAATCTATATTTTCGATGCTGTCCCTTTTCGGGAGGCGGTTGCTGATCCCAACCGTCGGTGATATACATTCGATACACTCAAGTGAAATGAGTAGTCGGTCATGTGAGGGCCGGGTTGCAAGACGTTCTTGTTAAACCCAGTGTATTCGTCTTTAGAGATACATGATCGGCAGGTGGTCCCATACCTCGTCAGAGTTGGAATCCAATCTCCAATAAGCGCCCGCAGTTTTGATTGTATACTATATATGTGGATCGTGAGATGCAAGCGTTCCACTAGATTGTTATTTACTTATATTTAGACATTATTATAATATCAGAAAAGATATTGGTTTCAAAACTGTTTTGGGTTATCGTAAGGTAAAAACCGTTCGTGTTTATATGTGGATTTGGTCTTACGATTACCCTTTTCTTTTGAAAGAATTTGAACTTTAAATTCATGATTGGATGGTTTACCTTTAATACTGTGCGAGTTTATCTCACTCTGATTCACCAAACTGGCCCGGTGTTTTGTAAATGCTCGGGTTAGCCCAGGTTTGTAGGTTCAGATTATTTAACACTGCGAAAGGCATGCTGGAGAAGTCCAGACATATTTAGTTTTCCGCTGTGTTGTATGTAAGGGCAGATTATTGTAACTGTCCAGATGAGTTGATGTACTCTGATACTGTAAGTGTTTTCAAAAGCTCTCATTAAAGATTTATTGCTATATTATATTTTGTTCCGCTACGATGTGAGACTCTGTGTTGTGTCGATTCTTCTTCTTCTTCTATTCTAATAGTTCTTTCTCTCTTATCTCACCCTCTAACTTCTTTCCATAAACGTTCCAGTGTTCTCGGTATTTTGGAGGATCGACATGATATATGGTAATGTATTTATGTCGATTTTCGGGGCCGAAAACCTCTGGGTCGTTACAGTGGTATCAGAGCTGGTTGCTTAATTGGTACGGATGATAGGGGGTTCTCGCTTTGCGTTAGGTGGCGAACGGGAGACTCTTACCCCTACATCTCCTGACTATGTGGGTTGGTCGAGTCGCGAGGCTGGCCGTAAAAGCAGTTCTGAGGTACCAGTGTAAGCCACAGGGGGAGGTTAGCCCTCTGCCTTGGGGGAGGAGAGGATGGTTAAAAACCTACTCGAATTCCCGGGTCGTTACAGTGGTATCAGAGCTATTGGTTTAGCAATAACATTGGCTCTGTGGCGTAACTCGATAAAGATGGGGTTAGTAACACCCTTTATTGAGTTTGAGTGTATATATATACATATATATATTAGAGCGTACTTGTAAATTTTATATACAAATGTTTTGTATTGTGTTCGTGGATCGGTTCAAGTGTTAAAAAGCACTGAACAGGTAAAGGAACACAACATTGTTTTGTAAAGGGGTAAATAAAATAATTTTACCCGAAGTTTATTTTTGTATTGAAAAGAAATAATTTTATAAAATTATTTAGATATGGTGTGTTGACTGATTTGAATGGAATTCAAAATTTGGTTAAAATTTTGAGTTGAAACTTAACTGGAATAAGTGAAATCGAATTAAACCATTGATAAGGATATTGGAATTAAATTAAGAAATAACCTTGTAATTAAATAATGTTGATTTGAATTTGGAAATTTAATGATAATAATTAAATAAAAATCAATCGAATATCAATCGGTTGATATTCAAATATGTTGAATTAAATTAAATAGTAGTACTATTGAATGTGGATTGAGTTGATTAGATTAAGGGGTTGTGCCCTGGTTATTGATTGATTGTTGTCTGCTTGGTTCAATATATTTCATCCATGGATTAATAAAGAATTAAATAAACTGAAAACCCAGAAAATGAATTTCAGTAAAATATAATTGAAATGAAACTGCATATAAGTTGAAACTGAATGATTCGGCTCTGTATTTGCAAAGGAATTGGTAGCACCAGTTTGATTTTGAAAATCCATATAGTAACACTAGTCGATAAATGAAGTGTTATTTAAATATATTTTAAAATTTATGGGATTCGCAACATTTTTCTTACCATAGCAATTTCGAGGACGAAATTATTTTAAGTGGAGAAGAATGTAATGTCCCGTATTTTCAGTAGCCACATATTTAATTTATTATATTTATTTAGAATAATATTGGATTTAAAATATATATTTCATTTATAAAACGAAGCTCGAACGTTATAATTTATATGTATATATTATAAAAATAATAATAAAAAGATACGTGAACATCAGCACAGCTAAAAATAGAAACATAACAAACATCAGGAATTAAAATAAAGAGCAACACAGACAGTGAACAGCTAAAGGAATAGCTAAACAGCTAAATATATTTTATACATCAAATCCATATAAACAATGAGAAACTCAAAATATTCATATACATGGTTTAATTCATATACAAATACATACAAGGACTATTGCCATATACTTAAATGGAACAGAATCTACAATATACGATTTCAAATCTCGATTTGAATAAACAATTCATAGCAATGCGCAAGTCGACCAAAATCAAATTCAGATCTAGTAAAATCTTCACTGCCTGATAAGTGCAGCCATCAAAGCACCGTTGTCATCAGCAAAATCAACCTGAGAAGGAAAAAGAGAAACAACTATAAGTAGCTAGAATATATATATATATATATATATATATATATATTAATATATGAAAGTTGAAAGATTTGCAAAGAGTAAAATACCACATGTAAACATTAAATGCACCACTCCATCAAAACAGAACAGTACACAAACCATTGAATAGAAATTGATACATCCGATCCACAAAGATACACATTTATTCACCAAATCAAAAACAGGAAGATCTAGATTTTTGCAAAAATCGAAAACAGTAAAATGTTTATATATAACTAGATCTACACAGAACACGTGCTGCCATACACATACAATGTTATAGTTCAGATTTGAAAATGAAATAAACAAATAAAAAGCTTCATGTCAAACCCAAACAGACCATGTGAATGGGAAATAAATAACTGAACCAAATCTACATAGGGACTGTTCGAGCAGGATTACACATGGAGAAAAATCCTAACAGGAAATCCTCACACAGTACCATTCGAACAAGACAAGACAGTGGAAATTTCTCAATAATTTAAATGACTAAATATAATCTACATAGGGGTAATTCGATCCATGGTCATATCCGAGCATTTGCACATGGGAGGATCAAACACAAACCAGCTAAGTACCCACAACCATCACATATCAATCACAAATAGTTCGGTCTTACAGCACAGCTAAAACGAGAAGGAAATCACCTAGGATCTAAGCTCAGAAAAACCTAAAACCTATGACGTTATAGTTGATGTTGATATCATTCTTATCATTTCCGAATTCAACTATAAATACAAGGTATGCTCAAACCACAAACCAACCAACTCAGTTTTGAAATGAACAAAAAAAACCCAATTCAAAACCACCGAAAATTCAAAACATAAATTTTTCAAAACCAAAACAGAAATTAAAATTGGGAAAATACTTATCTGTTGTGGACGGGTTGCTCGAACTAAGGACCTAGGGTTCGGTCTTCGGCTTCGCTCTTCGAGGGTCCTTCGTGAGGGGTGGAGCGATTGAAGATGAGGATGATGCAAGGTGGTAGGAACGAAGTACTGTAGAAGAGGGGTGCAAAGCAGGGATCGGCATGGAGGGTTTCCTATATTTTTCTTATGGCGGCGGAGGATTTTAGAAATAGGCTGAGGGTTTGGAAATGAAAGGGAGCCGATGGTTTTGATTAGGGAGGGATGGTGGGGGTTTTGGTGAGATGGGCTAGACGGTAAGACCTAATTACTTTATATTAGTTTAGTTATGTTAAAAAGGGAGGTATTGTTTGATTATTTAGAAAATTTAATCAACGTGAGTAATCAAATTAACGAAATTTAAAACAATTTCATACCGTGACTTTGTAGGTCTAATGGGTCATGTTACTTACATCAATTTTAAATCAAAATTAGTTAGTTGTTTAATATAATCGTTAACAAATGTGATTAGGATTTATTATTTTAAATAAATAAACCATAAACATAACATATAGGGATTAAAGAAATTAGTAGGGATTATAACGAGGTAATTGGTTTAATAAAATAGGATTAGTTTATTTAATTTATAACTAAGGGTTAAATTAATTTGAGTAAGGCGTTAATATTCAAACATTTATAACTCGTTTATATATGGACAGAAATGGGGCAAACAACTTGTGTTACGATCGTGACAATAAGCAGAACGTTATGAAACAAAAATCAGGACAAAGCTGGAGACAGTGAGAATCAAAGGTGAGTTAAACTCGCTCAGTTTCTCCCTACTTATATTTTATAAGTTGGGTTTTTATTTTTGTGTGCTATGGTTGCTAATGCTTGACTTATTATTGATATGTATTTATATATCGTTTGAACTGATGAAATTAAACGTAGTTTAATTTCAGTGAAACTCAAATCGCTATTTTTAACTATTGGTTCCAATTAAGGTAACTTACCTTATCGGTCACGTTTATAAAATAATGTGTTTTAATAAATGAATTGTTTTGATTGATTATTGTGGTTGATATTGAATTATCGTTACAGACTGTTATGAGATTTGAATTGAATTGTTTTGATTAGATGGTTGATTTGGTTATTGAACATTGACCTGAAATTCACCGTTGGTCCGGTTTAAACCAATAGGTATTATTGGTTGAGTGATTGGCAGTACATGGTCTATGAATTAACCGTTTTATAAATATCGATCTACCGTCAGGTAAATCGACGAGATAAAAGTTATAAAGTTTATTTTATAATTGAAATAGATTTTTCAATCTATTATTTTGAATTAAAGTTTTGTAAAAAGGGAAAATGTTTGTTAATTATTAATCGAGCTTATAATTTATTTTTATAAAGGAAATTTCTAATATTTATAAGCGAATAAGTAGATATTAACTTAATGTTATAGATTTGAATGATCGTTTTGAGAGATAATTAAAAGGAGTTGTTTAAGTTAATTTCACTATTAATTAATTTAAATAAAGAATCTATTTGGAATTGGTTAATGAAGTAATCATGTTTTGATTTGACCAAGCCAACCCTTTTAACTAAATTGAGGACAAGATCAGTGAGATGGTTAACAAAAATGATTTGATTTTTGAAAAAGGAAATTTATTATTTATTTAGCATAAATTAATGTTTGTTTAACATTTGAATTAAGTGAAAAGGAAATTGGAAATGAAAAGGGTTATATAAAACCATGATTTGTAAAGAAGGGTTATAAAAAGGAGATGAGGTGTAAAGTATCACTTAATGGAAGTATTAAGTAAAATTGGTCGAAATGAGATTTCAAGCAAGAGGATTAAAAGTAAATTTGGTAATGGAGTGAGTGATAGGATTTTTAACATAAATCCAAGAGGAAAATGAAACGTTTAGAGAAAAAAAAGGAAAGGTGGTATTTTTCTTAAACGAATTAAGAAGAATAGGTATACTCGAGGAAAGATTTTTATAAAGCATATTAACAAAATGATGGTTGGATAAGTTGTATATGGTGTTTGATGAAATGTCGGGTTTTGAATTACAACTGATGTCTACCCAAAGATAGGAACGTTGTTGATCAAGGTCTGAGAGGTAAATAAATACCCCAACTTGAACGACTTCAGGTTTATCTGAGGGTAATATTAGTTTGTAATGGGGAGATGAGTGAAAATAATTCATTATTTCCATATGAGAAATAATAACGCAATATAAGTAAAATAGTCGAGAATATACAATTAGTCATTCTAAGTAACGAAAGTGGCAAGGATTGAAACTTATTATATACATGTATATAATTCGTTTTCCGAAGTAAAGGAAATAAAAAGAGATCATGTGAAATTGGAATGGTGTTTTCAAGATAAAAGGAAATTGAAAGGTTAAGCTTTGGGAATGGTTTATACTAAATAAATAGTTGGTTATTATATTCAAGTGATAAAATAAAGGAAATTTCGTAATGTGGTTATACTTGAATAAGATGAGTCGTTTTTCCAATATGGTTAATAAGAGATAAAATAGTGAACGGGTTTGAAACGATAATAGAATAAAGACTTGAATATGATTATAGAATATTGTCTTAAATATGAAAAAGAAATAGTTGAAATAATAATCTTACGTCAAATATGTTATTTTTGAAGTATTGAAATGTTAAAGAGTTTAAGATTAACTGTCGTTAATGGTTTTAATTAAAG
The DNA here is from genome assembly GCA_030737875.1 of Allium sativum. Lineage (NCBI taxonomy): Eukaryota > Viridiplantae > Streptophyta > Magnoliopsida > Asparagales > Amaryllidaceae > Allium > Allium sativum. The sequence continues at coordinate 717,183,163 of CM060912.1, read as the reverse complement.
AGGCCATGTAGTGTCGATACTGAACTGGTAAACTCATGTTACTCACAAAATTATTTATTTGATAGTTAAATCACCGACTATCAAAAATCTGACCTATACGATCGATGGTACGGAAAGACTGGGATCGAATTTATATTCGCAAACCATTCCGACCAGCGAATACATGAAAGAAGATTACCGAAGATGGAGAAAGTAAAGACCGCCGATCTTCATGAGCGGAGGAACTACTGATTGAATTTCTCTGGTTTAGCAGCCGGAGATATTTCAACAGTGATTCTGTCGGGATTGAAATCTACGGATTACAAGGACTTCTCGCTACTGATCCATGGGGTGATTCCTGTATTGGATGCAGTAGGAGGGTACCTTCGATTCATCCTATTCCTGGATGACTTGTATGGATGAATGTCTGACAGAGTATTTCCAAAGGGGTCACGTACGTTGATTTCTTCAAACGTATCATAGTTGGGTCGCTCCCGACCAGGGTATTTTTGTGGAATGTCAATTAGTGATAACTAGTGGATATGATGATGTGGTATTCAAAGTGAATGGAGGTGTGCTATCAGAAGAAGGAAATTCAGACCTCAAGCCTCACAACCGAGAAATGACAAAAATCGGCCAGGCAGCATGGCTATGTGGGTCGCTCCCATTAGGGTGTATAATCACCTATCTAGAGAAATTCCATTTTCTTCTTTAATCTATATTTTCGATGCTGTCCCTTTTCGGGAGGCGGTTGCTGATCCCAACCGTCGGTGATATACATTCAATACACTCAAGTGAAATGAGTGGTCGGTCATGTGAGGGCCGGGTTGCAAGACGCTCTTGTTAAACCCAGTGTATTCGTCTCTAGAGATACACGATCAGCAGATGGTCCCATACCTCGTCAGAGTTGGAATCCAATCTCCAATAAGCGCCCGCAGTTTTGATTGTATACTATATATGTGGAGCGTGAGATGCAAGCGTTCCACTAGATTGTTATTTACTTGTATTTAGACATTATTATAATATCAGAAAAGATATTGTTTTCAAAACTGTTTTGGGTTATCGTAAGGTAAAAACCGTCCGTGTTTATATGTGGATTTGGTCTTACGATTACCCTTTTCTTTTGAAAGATTTTGAACTTTAAAATCATGATTGGATGATTTACCTTTAATACTGTGCGAGTTTATCTCACTCTGGTTCACCAGATTGACCCGGTGTTTTGTAAATGCTCGGGTTAGCCCGGGTTTGCAGGTTCAGATTATTTAACACTGCGAAAGGCGTGCTGGAGAAGTCTAGACATATTTAGTGTTCCGCTGTGTTGTATGTAAGGGCAGATTATTGTAACTGTCCAAATGAGTTGATGTACTCTGATACTGTAAGTGCTTTCAAAATCTCTCATTAAAGATTTATTGCTGTATTATATTTTGTTCCGCTACGATATGAGACTCTATGTTGTGTCGATTCTACTTCTTCTTCTATTCTAATATTTCTTTCTCTCTTATCTCACCTTCTAACTTCTTTCCATAAACGTTCCAGTGTTCTCGGTATTTTGGAGGATCGACATGATATATGTTAATGTATTTATGTCGATTTTCAGGGCCGAAAACCTCTGGGTCGTTACAGTTTAACTCTTTGTTGGGAGACTATTATACTTCAAATAATTAAAACAAGTGAAATCTTATCAAGTTTTTGCGATTCTTCAGTAAGTTTGCTTCTCAGTCACCGTAGTTTAAAATATTAATTCTAAAGTTTCCATTTGCAGGATTATATAAAATTTTCATGATTAATTTTAATTTTCTACGAATTAATAGTTATCATCATATTGAATTGTTTATGTATGCTATTTTCTTGTAACCTTGATTCATGAGGTTGTGTGATACTTGGTTTTTCTGTATGGTGTAGTGCTTTTAGTTAGTTTTATCTAGAACGCGTTTGTGAAATGTTGACTAAGATTTGAGATGGTACATGAAATGCTGCCAAATATTAAGAAAAAAACACATAATCTTAAAATGCCTGAAGATGGTTTCAATATTATTTTAGAAATCATCATTAGTTTGTGGATAATTGCAATAAAAAATTGAGTTGAAAAGCGAACTAAAAAGTGCAACAGACGTTTGTGCTTTTGAAGCTGCTTATGTATTAGTAATGAAATGACCTTTATAGGATACCATACGAGTGATTTACATAGTGGACGTGATTGTCTCCGAATTGAGTGCATCTATGAGTTGAAGTGAACGTGCAGAGTGGCAACAAGATGCAATTGTATTGTGTAAGCCGATCAAAAATAGAGAAGAGAAAAATAAGGAACTTTATTGGACTTTGTTAGTTTGTTTCTTTTTTGAATAACTTGCTATGAGATACATTATGTTCTTAATTGTGCTGTGTCATAATTAGAATCAGTGCTATGTTGTATCCTTATGCTCCTTGACCTCTATTCCTAGTTCCTTGTCTTTCACTCTTGTCAGATGCAGGTTTGCTAAGAAAGTATTGTTTATACGTGATGGACTGAGATGAAGGTGCATCAACAAAGGCATCCCCTGATCATGTTTTTAAAGCTTAAATTTAACTGCGAATGTTTTGCTTAAAAATTTAGGTTAGTAACTAATTCGTATAAAATCCTATCAAAGTGGGTGTAATGCATCACTGCACACGTGCAGTTGCACACATTTTGGTGCTACTGCACCGATGCAGTTGTACCACAGAGTGGTGCTGCTGCACCATGTAACTTTTATTAGAGCAAGCGTTTATCTACTTTTACTTTTTATTATTTTTCCTTCTTCCTTTTTGTTAAAAGTTTATTTAAGAATCACTGGAGAAGCAATTTATTTTTTCTCTCCTATGTCCAAACCCCATCTTTTAGTCAAAAAGCAAAAATTTAATTACAAGAAATAAAAAATTAAAATAACTTTATTTTCCTGCTTTAGTATCTTCAATTCTACATAATTACCACATACTAAACTAAGTGCTAAACAGCTGTTGACTAAAAGAGAAAGCAAATGCAGATGAGGTAACATCAAGGGCAAAAATGAACCAGCAAAGCAAGACGGTTCTTTACAGCAAGAGACACTGAAATTGTTGTATGTTTTCTCAACATTTATGTCTCATTGTACCATGCTTGTTTCATATAATCTTCCTCCTATTTTAATCTAAATTATTATTGTCCAATATTAAGAAGGAGAATATTCCCGCTTACGTGAAGAATTTGCAAGGAAAGGTAAAGAAGTTCTTCCAAAAGAAGTACATACTGAACTATCTGATTCAAATATTATAACCCCTAGAACTGTGTTCATGCCCAAATTTGCAATTGCTTTGGATAATTATATCCATGATAGAATCACTAATATTCTGGATGGAAATATATCAAAGTAAGATGCTATTATATAACTGCAGCATGTATATATGCATATTAATGTTCAACTACGAGAAGCATGGCATGTAAACTATATTTCTTTTCTAAATTAAGAAAAGATCACATATTTAATTGTTTACTTTCAAGGTTATTCTATCAGATTCTAACGTGGCAGAAGATGGGAACATAAAATCATATCTTTTGTTCATCCTCAAAGGAGCAGCCCAGGTTACAATCCCACAACGTGCCACTTCATATATGGACTAGTGCTAAGAGTTCATTTGATATGATTTACGAATTCTGTTCTTCGAGAAGGAGCATCAAAGATCAAAGTCCAAGTTTCTCAATCAAAAACCGAGGACGTAACTTGTTGCCGTCCTTTCGCTAGTATAGAAGATTGGTCAACTACTTCTGTATTTCTTACTACGTTACCAAGACTAGGTTTTGCTATTATGTGAATTTTCTATTTGCTTCTAAAATTACAAGCAGTTATATGCAAATATATAATCATAAGGTGTTCAATTTTAATTGATTAAAAACTGCAATATTTTTTTCTTTTCAAAGTTACATGATTAAACGGCCGGTTTTCCCAGTGTTGTGCAGTGATACTAGTTATTATTGTTAACATTGTCGTATGCAATGCGCATGTTACACACTATCTAACAATAAAGTAGAAGAATTTCTTGTTCTTTCCTCTATTTCAAGAGTTCTCTCGCTCTTCTACTTAATTCTCTCTTGATATATAATATCTGAATATTTTAATCGGTCAATTAAATTATCTGACTAATTCTCTCATTACTTTTAAAGTATGATGTATCTTAATTCAATGTGTATACGATGATTTGGTAAAATTAATTTTTAATTCAATTACAAGTATCACATAAAACAACAATAACAAGTTTAATATTCTTTTCGTTTATCATTTAACTTAAAATATATGGGTTGAAAATGGTAAAATAAATTTATCATGCCTTGCATTATAAAATTCTACATTTAAGTTAAAATGCATATATTTGTATTGTTGTAATTGTATACAATACCCACCTCAATTTCTCCTACGTCTTACGTCCAGAGTATACGTTAGATTAATTATGCAATCTTAAATTTAAAATAACAAGATAAATGTAATTAAGCGATATTCGTTGGTTCGATCACTAATGAAAATATAAAAATTTCGACAATATACATCATACTTGTATTAGTAAAATATGATAAAACTGCATTTTTGGCAAACTAGAATAAATAAGTGACATGATATATACTATAACATAAACAACAAGGATGCTTGTAAAATACACTCTTTCAATTTCAAAATACATAGATGTTTTTCTAAAAAAACATGTTTAAAAAACACTATTATTTTTAGTTTCATCCAATATGTAAAATAACTAAAGTAAAAATAAAAAATATTTTCACTTTTGCAAAAAAATATTGCACTTTTGCAATGAAAATAAAAATGTAACGACCCGGATTTTTCGAACAGTTATTTTAAATATTTAGTATCGTTTAAATATTGAATTAACAATATAAAAGAATTTTTTCAGTGAATTATCGATCAAATAATCAAAATACGAGAACAAAATATAATTGAAATCGAAGTTAAAAACAGAATCAAAACAATTCAGATGATCAGTATTAATTGTATTTGAATATAGGTGATAATAAAAATATTTTATTATCAGAAAATTTATTTGTTTTTGAATTTAAAGTATATTATATCAATTTAATACGGTTATTTTATATACGTTCAAATTAAATTGTATAATCTATTTCGTTGAATTCAAAATAGCATTATAAAATTATCATGACAGTCGGTACGCTAAAATAGCGGTTCACGATTTTTAATTGAGAACCCCGATTTATTTGATCAGTGGATAGGATCAAAATCAAATCGATATCTGTTTAAAAAGGAAAAAAAAATCTCTTTAAGTCAAATCAAATTTAATTAAATTATATTTAAAATCAAAATCAAAATCTTTTTAAATTCCTTAAGAAATATTGCTCTGTACTTAACCGACCAAACATTAAAACCATGTCCCCTCTCCACGCTATAAATCGCAACCTCCTATGCTATATCGTTCAGCAAAAATCAGAGAATTCATGAATTCTCCTTGATAAATCATTCTTAAAACAAACAGAAGGAGAAATCAGTTGGTTTAAAAATCGATGGTTTAATCCCTTCTCCCTTTTGTATCCTAGCCATTTCGAAGTCCTTAGAAGAAAATCGAATTCTCCCTCAAGAATCAAAGCCGACCCCTTTTTCCCTTTTATTCCTTTCGTTCACTCCGAGTATTTCCATTTCGAAATCGAAGGAAGTAAAAATCATTTCTCTCCTCGGATCTTTCAAAAATCGAAGCCTTCTTTGCATCAGAAATCAAATAAAAAAGGGGGATTCAACAGTGATGATGAAATTCGCTCCTATTAACTGACGCGGGCTCTTCTGGTTTCGAAGATCAAGTCTCGATCAACTACTGAGAGTTGCGGTGGGCTTCCAGTAGCAGAAATTGTCCATGATGCGAGTAAGGGGAGTCGGTACTGGCTATAGCCGGACTTTGGCGATTTCTGGTGGGCTATGTGAGGTCGCGATTCGAAGGAGAGGGTTAGAAGATGTCGCGATTTTCCCTGTTCGGCAAGTGGGGTCAGTGGTGATTACAGTTAGGGTTTCTAGTCGAGATGGAGTTCGATATTTCAGAGAACAGACTGGAAGTTGAACGATGAAGCCAAGAGGGTAATCTCGAGAGGGAAAGTCGAAGTGTGTTGATGGGGGGTGCCTGCAGCGGATTTGAAAATGGTGAGAAAAGGGGTATGTTAGTGTTGAATGGGACATGTTGGTGAAATGCCGAAGAGAAATGGTGTCGAGCTATGGGAAGTGAGGTTGGAGTTGCGAGCAGGTTATGATTTGGAAATCAAACAAATAAAAGGTGAATCCTTATTGAATTCGTTTTATTTTATTTAGTACATTAGTAAAAACTAGAATTTTGTATAAGGTTTAAAAGAAATGTTATTAACTATTAATCTAGGATTTTGAAACCGACAAGATAAATTTATTAGTAAAATACATAGGCTAATTTACTTATTTATTTTAGTTGTTAATTTAAAATAAATAAATATTTAATCGTTAGATGAAATAAATATTCGTAGGTGCGAGTTTCATTCTAGATGATTCGTGGGCAATGATATAAAAAGTTACAGGATATTCGACAAATTAATAAATCCCGGTGAGTAAATCTCACTCACCTTTTATTTAGAATTATTTTTATTCGTTAAAAATAATTGTGTGATGCTTGTTTGAATGCTTTCTAGTTGATTTAAATATATTAGTTATTTAGGGTTGATTGTTATATATATATATTGGTTTGGTGATTGGATTGATTCCTGCAGTATCATTAGCGGATGCCCGCGGTACTATTAGCGGATGACCCTACGCCCACGTATATAAGTGGATCCCCTTTTTACTGCGATATCCTTCCTCGAAGCAGGATGGGTATTACTATGTTGACTAACGTTTGTAGATGCAGGAAAACAGGTTGGAGGAATCCAACTGGATTCCTCTAATATATATTATCTGTTTTTTATTTGTTTGCATGTATACTGTCATATATGATGGGTTAGAAACCCTGAAATAAATAATCGGTTGTTTGGTGTTTAAATATCACTGGGCCCAAATATTGATATTTAAAAATCTCATGAAAGGGAATTTCGTAGATTCAAAAGGAAATTCTATTTTTATTTCAAATAGAATTTGAAATTTCAAATGAGGAATTCAAATAGAATTTGAATATGAGAAATTCAAATAGAATTTTGAATACGAGAAATTCAATGGAATGCGAATATAGAAAATGCAAAGAAATTTCCAAAGTAAGATTTTGGTTTCAAATGGATTTCGAAATAGGCTTGTTTAAATAAAATAGGGAAATTTTTAAAATAGTATTGATAAATATAATGAATAAATTATCAAGAGATAAATTAAATATTTGAATTCAAAGGAATTTAAATATGGGATTTGAATTCAAAGGCATTGAAACAAAATTTGAATTCAAAGGAATTCAAATAGAATTTGAATTCAAAGGAATTCAAATTGATTTGAATAAAGAAAGTTCAAATGAAATTTAAATATAGAATTTGAAAATAGAAGTGAAATGGAGTTAAATATGGGAATTCAAATGTAATTTAAATATAGAATTCAAATAGGATTCAAATGGAATTTAAACAAAGGAAATTCAAATTTTGAATTTGAATGTAGAAATTTAAATGGAATTTGTTTATAGAAATTGAATGGAGTTTGGATATAGAAAATTCAAATATGAATTCAAATATATAATTTAAATATAGTAATTCAAATGGAATTTGAATATAGAGATTCAAGTAGAATTTGAATAAAGGAAATTCAAAAAGAAATTAATATAGAATTTGAAATAGACATTGAATATAGATTTGAATAGAGTTAAAATGAAATTTGAAAATGAAATTCAAATAGAATTTTACATAGAAAATTTAAATAGAATTTGAATATATTGAATTTGAATAGAATTTGAATATACAGAAATTCGAATTCAAAAGAATTCAAATAGAGTTTGAATTCAAAGGAATTCAAATGGATTTGACTAAAGAAAATTCAAGTGGAGTTAACTATAGAGGTTTGAAAATAAAATTCAAATGGGGTTTAACTATAGAATCTGAAATTAGAAGTGGAATGGAATTTAAAATATGGAATTCGAATATAGAATTCAAATAGAAAATTCAAAGGGGATTTGAATATAGAAATTCAAATGGAGTTTGAATATATGAAATTCAAAGGAAATTCAAATACAGAATTTGAATGTAGAAATTCAAATGGGATTCGAATATGGAAATTCAAATAGACTTGGAATAATAAAAGTGAATTGAAATTTGAATGTAGAATTTCAAATGGAAGTGAAATAGATCAGAAATGTTATGTTGAAATGGATTCGATATATATTAAAAATATATCAGAATGAAGTTGAATTTTTTATAAACGAAGTTAAAACGTTTATATTTATAAATATAATTAAAACGAACTCGTCGCAGCGCTGCAGTTCGTAAATTGGTGATTCGAACTTCAATTGAGTATACAGAACTCGATTGAAGTCGGAATTCTTTGAAACAAGAAACGTCAGGACCGATTTGATACTAGTTATCTAAAGAAAGAGAAAATTCTGAATTTCATCGTATATATTTTGAGTTATATCAAAATCAAATTTTCATAAAAGCAGCGCCATAACCATTTAAAAAACATAACGGTTTATTTAATTTTATAAAAGGATTTTAAGCAAATAAAATCCAAATTTCTATTTAAAAAAATCCAAATTTGAGTTATAAAATATATCGAAACTCAAGTGGAGAAATGAATTGGTTTTTGAAACAGAAATCAGATTTTTGATTATTGAATAGAATTAACTAATTTGAATAGAAATTAGTTAATGTGATTTTTAATTGATATTGGGCTTTGAATAAGTGAATTCGACGTGAAAATTTATATTCGAAATCGAAAAAGGAATCTAGAATTGAAACTGAAATTCAATTTGGTTATGAGAAAGATAAATAGTTTGTTTGAATATGTTATGTTCAAACAAAGAAGTGAAATAGGCAAAAATGGCTAACTAAAGAATAAATGAGCGAAACTGAATTCAAACGTTTGAATTGAGTTGAATTGAATTAAACAGGTGAACATGTGTTAAGACAGGTATGGAATGAAGTATATGAAGATTTTAATTTATGTGCCCGACAAAAAGGTACATATTTAAATTCATATATGAGATTTTATGCGCCGTATCGGCAAGCCGCTTGGCTTTTTCTTTTGGATTGGTGAGGGCCATGGGAGGCTATTTGAAATATCCCGAAGCCCCCAGTACAAAGGAGGTTATGGCAAAATTTTCCGGAAATTTAAGGAGTTAGAATATTTTTAAGATAATTTGATAGTAGAAATCAATGTATCGATATATAAAGAATTCGATAAGGAAACGAAACTGAAAATAGAATATTGTAAACAAAAAGGGAAATCTACAAATTAGAAATAGAAAGCGAATCATATACATGTTTAAAAATGAATAGTTGGGTGCTATAGTGTGTTCATTCGAGGTAAGTGGTTTTGCCGTTTTGAAGTTGAGGATGTTTCAGTCAAGGTCTGAGAGGTAATTTTACCCCAACTTGATTGATTTCATCTTTAGTTGATAAATAGCAAGATATAGAAGTGTTGGGAAATAGTTAGTTGAATAAAATAATTTGGGTTGTTGTAACGATGTTTTACACAGCATTCGTTTTAACCCAAGTGGTGGAATTTTGAAAATATAAAAGTAAATATTTCCTGAGTATAATTAAAGTAGTCGGGAAAGAGATAAGTGATTGAAATTGTCTCAATTTCAAATAGAGTATATTTTCTAAGTGTAGAAAATAAAAGAAGGCAAGATATGGAAATGTTTCCAAAGAATGTAAGAGACTGAAATGATAATTGAAAATATTTGTTTAACAAATATTCATAGGGAAATAGAAAGGGTGATTTAATTAATGAATAATAATCAAGGGGCCCAGTGATTGTTTGATTGTTTTGAATGGATGTTAGTTTTTCTTCGATAGTTAAATAACCGACTATCGAAGTATTTGCCAATATCGTTGTCAATATGGAGAGACCGGTTGGATTATTATCCGAAGAACCACTCCGTATTGGCATAAGCGTTGCGAACCAAGTATGCTGAATATATTGAAGACGGAGTAAAGTGCAAGGGATTTTTCTATTAATAGAAATTGTGCCTTCGGTTTCGTTCAGTCCCAGAACGAACGTATATGGACGAATGTCTGACAAAGTATTTCCAATGATCAAATGAGTTGGTCAGTATAAACATATATGGTTGCAATGGATTTATTCCCTTAGCATAACATCCAGAATATTTGTGCAAATCAATTAGCGATTAACGGATCTGACAATGTAGCATTCAAAGTGATTGTGTTATCAATGAATAGAAAGTAATCGTAGCCTCAGGCCTCAATAACCGGGAAATGACAAAAATCGGGCAGGCAGCATGGCTATGTGGGTCGCTCCCATTAGGATGTATAATCACCTATCTAGAGATTCATTTAATTCCTTATTTTGTTCGATGCTGTCCCATTCGGGAAACGGTTGCTGATCCCAACCGTTGGTGATATACATTCGATACACTCAAGCGAAATGAGTGGTCGGTTATGTGTGGGCCGGGTTGCAAGATGTTCTTGTTGAACCCCAGTGTATCGCCTCTAGAGTACACTGATCGGAAGGTGGTTCCATACCTTGTCATGTTAGAAATCCAATCTCCAATAAGCGCCCTGCGGTTTTTGATTTTATACTATATATGTAGAGCGTAAGATGCAAGCGTTCTACTATTTGGTTATTTATTTGATGTAGACATTATTATAATATCACTGGATTTTCGTATCAAAGTGTTTTGGATTATAGTAAGGTAAAAACCGTCCATGTTTATGTGTGGGCTGGTCTTACTATTATCTTTTCTTTTGAAAGGATTTTTAAGTTAAACAATTGGTTGGAGTTTACTCACACCAGTCCCATGACTGACCCAGAGTTTATTTTGTTTGTTTTCCCTAAACTCTTGGGTGCCCAAAATTTGTATGGGCAGTCAAGTAGTCAGGATTTTTCAGATTCACTTGGAAGAGCTGGAAGCAGGAGGCTTCACCAGTTAGCTATAGACTATCATATATTCCGCTGTGAACCATGTTTGTATCTGGAAACAGGGGTTTATAACTGTTCCAGGAATAAACGTTGTGCTCTGATAATGGTATGTATATCCAGTTACTGATTTGTATTTTCAAAAAATATGTTATATAATATATTTTATTCGTTCCGCTGTGAGTTTGTGATCTTCGTTTTCTTCTATTCTAATATTTCTTTCTTTCTATTTCTCATTCTCTAACTTCTTTCTATTAATGATTCGTATTTCTGTGCAATTTGGGTTGGACGTGTGGTGTTATTAGTCAACTCAGATAGTACGGATTTGCGGGCCATTACAAAAAAATTGGTTAGACACATGAGACTAGGGCTGTCAATGAATACCTGAAAAATCCGATATCAGTTTGAATCTGTATCCGAAAATATGAAAATTATCCGTTATCCGAAAAGCGGATACGGATATCCGATATCCGAAAAGCTTTTCGGATACAGATATGGTTATAGTTATAGTGGTATCCGTATCCGAAAAATATCCGTCCGACTAATTGATGTCATACATATAACTCAAAACAGAAAAATCGATTTAATAATTATTTTGTAACTATTGGATATTACTATGGTATAAAATTTTGTCCATTTTTAGTGAAAATGGTACTTTTAGTGTTTAATTTTGGAATATTTTTAGATATGTGTATGGATATTAGTATTAAACAATGTTTCGCCATCACATTTCTTTATTTCCTGGTTTTTTTATAAACATTAGTATAAAAATTATTTTATGTTGATCTAAAATTTTCTATTTATACTCTTAAATTTACTAATTACTGGCAGAGCCGATAAATATTCGATATCCGTCCGTATCTGAAAATTAAGCGGATATGGATATCCGATATCTAAAAATTAAGCGGATATGGATATCCGATATTCGAAAATAATTTCAGATACAGATACGGATATAACATTATCTGTATCCAAAAGCATCCGTTGACAGCCCTACATGAGATTAAGTATAAATTTAAATTTTCAAATAAAACAGAAAATAATAGCAAAAAAATATCGTAAAAACTACCAATAAATTCGTCAAGCATTACACAATTATGTTTTTTTTTACAATTAAAACCTTACTTTATAATTTCTACAATCTTTTACCGAACTATCTTAGTTCCTTTCTAATATTTTATATTTGATTCCAGATACTAAAGTTATTTATGTGTCTGCATCAGTAGCCCAACGATTAAGCTCTTTGCGCCATGGCAACAGTGGCGTGGGTTCGAAACCCGGAATGACATGCTAAGATCTTACTATGTGCATACTCTAAGATCAACCACTTAGGTGGTGCTCGTGGACCGGGCTAGGTGCACTAGGGAGGATTTTGTGACTCCGGTCGGTTTCCCTCCTGAACAAATTCAATTTTTTTTTTAAAGTTATCCATGAATCTTAAAACTATAATTAAATTCAGTAAACTATTAGTTGTTGATGTGTCAACTAAACCGTAAAAATATGAAAATTTCAATATTTTCACGATATTCATATTAACAAAAAATGTATAAAGCCATATAGATATACAAATACATCAGTCACATAACATATTATATATATATTTAACCAATAATTTCAGATTTACTTTATGATTCTTCTATATCGATATTAATGAATTACGTTGTAAGATTTTTATTTTAATGCATACATTTTGAAATTTATATGGCTGCTTCAAAACCCATCTCAATATCGCATAATTTTGTATATTTACGTCAGTAAACATCTAAATTTATCGTGTAATCTGGTTGATTTGTTCAAATTAATTTATTTAATAAATATTCATTAATTCATCTAGTAATTCCTTAAAGGTGACGTTTTTAATATGTATATCATATTCATATCAAAAAGTAGTAAAATAGTTTTTTCTTTTAAATATAAAGATATATAATTCAGATGCCATAAATAATATATGTGAATATCATCAAGAAAATTATTTATTTATTTATCTCAATAAATTTATTTGTGTTATATAATTCTATTTTTAACTTCAAATACCCATATTTCGACGTTTCTATAGTTTTTACAACTTCATCGATTGTTTCTTAATCTTTCATGTTTAGATCCATGTATTTAAGTTACTTACGAAATAATAAACTTTTTTGGCAAGGCTTACGAAATAATAAATTTATACTAATTTTAATATATATATATATACATTTATATATATATATATATATATATATTAGTCGTACATTTATACACATACATACTAATAAAAACCACAACAAATATAAATATATTGATCATATACATATGTTTATGTAAATAAACAATAATAACAAAGTTAATTTGTAAATTAACTATATTTATTTATGTATATAAGCAATAAATTTTTTAGACACTATGTTAAAAAAGTCTATTTTAACTTCAAATAATGTATTTTTTTTTACAAAATCTTTCTTAAATATCCATATTACTTACTCTTAAGTCAATATATTTTAATTAGTTGCATAATATCAGATTTAACACATTTAAAAGAAATAAGTTAAATAATATTTGTTAACTCATTTAAAATAATAAAAACATGTCAGTTTCAACATAAATACTTGCTCATAGTAATAAGAACAATAAAATTATTATCTTACTTCAAAGAAATATAAGTTACACAACACAAACCATTATACACAACAACAATAACGATTTATAGTATATTTATTTTACCGGATTCATTGTATATTGTATAATAATGTTCCAATTTTAGCATTAAAATTTTAAATACTGTATTTTACTAGTATAACCACATAATGGTGGGAAAACCGACTTTGTAATACATCTTGATTTACTTTCCATATAATGAAAAAAATACATAATTAAAAAACAACATGAAAATTTCACCCAAGTACCCTACCATTTGTTCATTCATAATTAATATTTATGACTAATTTGTGCATGTAATTCAAAAGTGATAAGAGAAAATAAACATAATGATTTTGGCTTTAAAGGCAAGGCTATAAGGATGCAATTAATGTGAAATAACTTTACATATGAAATGAATGTTCCTGGACAACTTCTTGCACGTCATATATGGATATAAATAAGGTAAACAATTTCCACGCCCCGTTAGGGAAAATGTTGAGATTTATAAAATTAAGCAGATAGCTACTCCTGAGTTCCACCTATTTTCTTTGAAGTAATAACAAATTATGTAATCAAAACATTTTTTTCCTATTACAGATAGATATCATATCATTCTTAATAAAAACCCATATAATAATTATTTAGTATCTTATATTGTAGGCTAATTTTATTTGTATACTTAAAATTCCTAAACATACATAAAAAAACTATAATAAATTAGTACACATCAAATATTACTTTACATACACCTGTCTTTTACTAAATTGTCATTTTTTGATCTTCTTTTTCTTCCCTCTTTCCAACCTTAAAAACACAATTATCCATAATTAGAAATTTGTTATACCAAATTGAATAAAATTAAACAAAACAGGCTTTACTTCTTGCAATAATTTTTTAAAATTTTCAAAAATTTCTCAATTTTAATAGAATTGCTTAAATTTTAAAAGAAAAATATCAATATATTTAAATTACAACGATTATTTTTAATGTTGCCTTAATTAAAATTTCAAGTTTCATGATAAAATAATTCATTAACCTTTGAACAAATATATATAATTCGTATCAAAATTTATTGCTTTAAAGTTTATTTTATTTACTAATATTTTCTTATTTCCAAAAAATATATATTGTTTTAAAATAAATTAATAACTTAAATAAGAAGTAATAAATAAATTATGATAATAGTCCTTAATAATTAAGATTGAATAAACAATATTCGATTATAATTAAGTAGTAGTTTTTTTTTTTTGAAATTGGTAACCTTTATTGCATATACCAATTTCATACAACATTACATCTCTCTCATCCATTTACCCATTACTCACAAAAACCAGAAAAATAAAAGAGAAATCAACCAGTATCAACGAGATCCACACCCCACTTCTTCAGCATTTCAACTTTTGCAAAACTTCTCTTAGTTTTTGATCCATTGCCACTACTAAAAACCGCACTTCTTTTTCAATCATTCCCAATATGACTTCTTTTGCCAAACACTTATTACTGAAAATACGAGAGTTCCTCTCCATCCATATTTGATAAACAACAATTGTAAATGTCGCACAAGCAACATCTAATGTCTGATCTTTTTCTTTGAAACCATTCATTATCTTTACTGCTTCATACTCCAGAACACTTGGATCATCTACTGCCAAACCCAGTTTTGAGGCAATTGAACTCCAAATGAATGCAGAAAACATACATTCAAAAAAAAAATTGATGTATAGATTCTTCAAACTGACCACACAAGCGACAGCTATTCTCTTCCATCATACCAAAGCGAACCATTCTATCTTTAGTATATAACCGGTCATTTGCAGCTAAATATGTAATAAAAGACATTTTATTTGCATTTTTAGCATGCTAGATAACTTTATGAAAAGAAACAGTAGTATCTCTTCTTCTATTTTTCTCCCACGCCTTATGAACTGAGAAAGTACCCCCTCACACCATTCAAAGAAATCCTAATGTCCATAGGCATGAACATGAACTTGATTAACTTCATGCTGTATTTCTCTAGTGGCATGATGCATCAAACAATTTAAAGAACTATCCACTATTATAGAAGAGACCATTTCATCAGTATTCCCCATTGCATTGAATCTAGAAAAAAACCAAGCATATATATCAGGCAATTGCATTTGATCCAAGGATCAAACCATAATGATGTAGAAGCACAATTAACTATGACTTTGTTGAAGAACTGCTTGCCAAAAGACCTTAATCTCAACATAGCCTTCCAAGTACTCGAGGCATTATTATCAGCTTCCATACACCAAAGCTGTTTGCTTTGACAATACTTTGAATGCATCCAACTACTCCATAGCGATGACGAAGATAAAAACCTCCACACAAGTTTAATACAAGCAGCCTTTTTCAATTCAGAGGAAAGTTTCAATCCAATACCCCCTTCTTCTTTTGGCAAACAAAGTTTCTCCCATCTAACTTTGTGAGCAGCTCCACCCCAAAAAAATTCAGAACACATAACATTCAACTTATCTAGAACATGTTCAGGTAGCTGATATACAAACAACCAGTATAAGACAGTAGGTATTAATTACTGACTTAATGAGTTCTGCTCCACCTGCAAAGCTGAGGAACTTCACATCCCAAGACTGAAATTTACTTTGAACGCAATGCAACAAGCTTTGACAATCATTATAATGGATATAATTTGAAGAAATAGGGGCTCCAAGGTAGTTAACAGGTAACTGATCCAACTGAAAACCAAGTATATTTATTGTATCACCAATGTTCTTAGCAAAATCACTAAAATATACCTTAGTTTTTAAATCACTCACAGTTAAGCCACTATACTGTCTTAGCCTGCCAAAAGTGTCTTTCAAAGCAATAGCACATATGGAGTAATTCCTACCAAAAACCATTAAATAATCTGCGTAGAGAAGATGTGTAATAGCAGGCTCATTTCTTTGAACAGGAAAAAATCTGTTTTGCACAGTCACCTCATTCATGCAATAACTGAAATATTCCATAGCCATTGAGAACAAATAAGGGGATAACGGATCACCTTGACGAATACCCCTATTTGAAGATATAAAATCCCTCGGCACACCTTGAATGATGATGGAAAAAGTGGGTGTAGAAATACGTTCATATGCGATGTTTATGAAATGTATTGGAAAACCCAATTTTAACATGATATGGCAAATGAATTCTCTTGAAATCTCGTCATAAGCTTTGTTTAAATCCACTTTAACACAAAACTTATTAACCCCTAGTCTTTTAAAATCTCTAAGTAGTTCATGAGCCAACAAAATATTGTCTCCAATAAACCGGGAAGGAATATAAGCACACTGGTTTGGGGAGACTAAATATGTTAAGTACCATTTCATCCTGTTGCAAAGTATTTTACTAAAAAAATTATAATACAAATTGCAACAAGAATTTGGACGATAGTGGGATATATCTGAAGGCCTTTCAACTTTAGGTATTAAAGTAACAAAAGTGTGATCAATACCTTTGGGCAGCTTTCCAGATTCAAAAATATCCTTCATAGTAGCTGCTAAATCTAGTTTAATCTCCTCCCAATGAAGTTTAAAAAACTTTGAATTAAACCCATCAAGTCCAGGGCTCGTGTCATCATGAATTGAATCAACAGCTTTCTTAATTTCTTCTAGAGAAATAGGTTGAAGAAGGGATTGCTTTCCATGATCATTCATAGTGTATAAGGATTGAAAAACTGGAACCTCTTTAATCACTTCCCCATTGAATAAATCAGTATAATATGATATTGCTTCATTTGCAAATTCTTCAGATTTAAACACAAGCTCCCCATCAGAATTTATTAAAGCCTTCAAGTGATTTGTGTATTTCCTGGTTGACATTTTAGAATAAAAAATTTGAATTAGTGTCACCGTCTTGCAGCCAGGAAATTTTTGCTTTTTGTCTTGCACTCATCATATGAATTTGTTTCTGCAAATGCCAATTTATTTTAGCTTAAAGCATGCTATCAAAAATCTCAAGATTTTCTGGATCTGCATCAGACTTTAATTCTTTTTCTTTAAACATGTTTTCAGCTTCTGAGAGGAAAGCATTGTCATTTGGCCTCAATCTATTGCATTCCTTAAGCTCAATTTTACAAAATGATAACTTCTTCATGAAATTGTAACTTGCAAAACCCCCAGCATTCATACTTAATCCTCTATGTATACATTCAGTATAACCATGCTTCAAGAACCACTCATTTGAATATCTAAATGGCACACCTTTAACTTCATTATTATGAATCAATTCCAACAATAAGGGGTTATGATCACTTGAGAGTTGAGAAACAGATAAGGCTTTGAGTTTAGTGAAGGTTTGTAAGCAAGCATGATTAATAAAAAAATTATCAATATTATTTACCATTCCACGCTTCCTCCAAGTATAATTGAAACCCACCGCCTTCACTTCAAAAAAGACCAGATTGAGAAATATAATTATTAATAGCTCTCATATGCTGAAAGGGAATGGGAAGGCCACCCTTCTTATCAAGATATGAAGTAGAGTTGTTGAAATCGCACATTAGAACCCACTCTTTATCAATTGATTCTGCCTCATGAATTATGTGTTGCCATAGAATTTGCCTCTCATTGAAAGAATTACTTGCATATATTATTGAGATAAACAAAGAGAATCCTCTAGAATTAGTAGCATGGACAGTTACATGTTGATCAGAAGAAGAAACTACAATAAAAGACTAGTATTCCAAATAATCAAAATTCTACCAGCAAAACACTCAGATTCATGTGGAAAGAACTCCCAATTATTAGGTACTAAATCTTCTCATATTATCACTATTTAATTTGTTTTCAATCAAACCAACAAATGTTGGCTTGAATTTCGTCAAGAGGGATAGAACATCACCCATTCTATGAGGTGAGTTCATCCCTCTGACGTTCCACACCATGAATGTCATTAAATTACAACATTGCTCCACGTAGACCTTTTAGCAGGAGCAACAGTAAATTTCTTCTTACCTTTTAACTGATCAAGATAGTCACTATTAGCAGTAACACCACCAGAGACATCCACATTTGCTTCCTCATTAGCATTTTCCTTTATATTATCAGCAATTTCTTCAAGTTTATCATTCAATAAGTCCTTTGGCAGATCTGGATTCAAAAAATCTAAATCCACACTATCATCAACAATCTGTCCACTACTATTCTCTTTTAAATCATTTGAAGCCTGATCCCCCACATTTGAAGAGCAAGCACCATTTTCTCTATGTTTAGTCCAGACTGGATCATTATGGATCTCATGAATGCTAAAGCTATAACCAAATCTTTGACACTTCGCACATCTATGAGGAACATACTCATATTCCAAATTCACAGATTTTGAACTGCCATTATGCAATAACAGAGGAATTTATCAACCAATTTAGCTTCAAGATTAATCTCCACAAGGATTCTAGCATACTTGGTAATTTTCTTACTTACAGTTAGGTCATCAGCTCTAATCGGAGTACCAATAAAACTCACTATTGAAGAGAAAGCTCTATTAGACCATAACTCCATATCTAAATTGCACAGTTTCACCTAGATCTGGACACTGCTAGCAGAAAAATTATCAAAAATATAACCAAGGAACCATCTGAACACCATTAAGAGCCTACCAAAATATGAATACGTTGAAGTTCTCAAAACTTTCAAACAATCAGCCTTGTCCATGAATTGAATCGTGCAATTAAAACCAAGAGCAATATGGATCAGAAAATTACCACCAAGCTTACAAACTTTGTCAACATACTCCCTGAGCTTAACAATGGTAAGCTTACAATCGACAGGATGAAGTGCAATGGTATTAGTCCATGAATCTACAGAAGATTTAAAAGTTTCCTCCGACATGTAAACATAATTTTCCGTCGGCTTTACAAAGTGAAGAGAAGAAAAATCCATATCGATTGAGGAGTCACCGACACCAGAATCAGGGATTTCAGATGATAGATTTGGATTTGGATTGGGATTAGAATTTGGATTTGAATTAAGATTTGGATCTGGCGGGGAATCGTTTGCCATTTTTAAAAGAGGATTTTTAAAAGAGAATTAAGAAGTAGTTACTAATTAATAAATATATTTTTAATGATTCATAATTAATATGAAATAACTAATATATATATATATATGGTAAAAAAGACGGAAAAAACTGGATTATATAGTTATTGTTGCAGGTTTTTCAATGAGCAATAATGAATCAAATTGTATAAGTCTTGTATATCAGTTGATTGTATAAAGTGCAATTAATTTTCTTAATATGTACACATGAAACATACCTTTTTAGTTGATTTCCAAATAAATGATCTCACAAAAATTAAATTGGGGAGCTCAAATAAATGATCTCATAAACATACCTTTTTAAGCAAGGCTTAAGACAAACACAAGTTTTGTTTATGCAGTAGAATTAAGAAAAACCGATAAAGTCGGTTTGATAATATTATTATGTGAAATGCATAGGTTACACACTAGTTAAATAATACTAAAGTATAACTTTTTAAAGCTTTCTTCCTACTTCTCTCTGTTATCCATGTTCAACTTAAAACTCATAGGATATTTTGTATTAAATTAAAATTTTAATACCATAATTTAAGAAAAAGGCAACAAGTGGTCGTATAGATGTTAATATCAAAGCAAATTTTACCAAAGAGTATGACTTAGCCTGCTTGAAACATTATGACTGCAACATCAGATATAGACCTGGTAATATCAGACGCAATATCCGGATGTAATATCAAACACAGTCATAGTGTTAGCAACTTATTTCCTAAAATATGGTAATTTCATAGTCATAAGATTTGATTGGTAATATCGAACACATTATTCAATTGTAAACCTTATTTCAACCTACAATTTATAAGACATGCGCTAGGTAGAGCACACATTATAAAAGTACTCAATGTACATGTATAAGAAACTTCAAATTCTTCCACTTTACTATTATTTAATAAATATGTAAATTACATATAATAAAAACTTTAATATATTATTCATTTATTTCAGTTAATTTATCATACACAAAAGAAAAAAAAATCTAGCTTTAAATACTAAAATTTTAATATTTCCATAATTATTTATTGTACCTCCACAATTCTTTTATTATTTTTATAATACTAATGTTTGAACTACTCATAAAATCTTAAATTTAAATCATTTAATAAACTTAATGAATATTTAGTTCATTTTCTAATAGGTCTAAAAAACATATTCTAATACACATACCCACTCACAAGCACACACACACACAAATATATATATATATATATATATATATATATATAGAAAATTGGTTTTTTTTCATTCAACTATAAAACTGTATAATTAACATAACACAAATTTTGTACATCAACAACTAATTTGTAAATAAATTGTGCTTGTTTATAGCAAGGATTTATCACTCATCATATCACAAGTTTATTTTTTAATGTTAATCACTCAAGTAAATTTATACATTTTTTTCACAAATTTATTCTTGGTTCTTCTTACTATAAGTCCATATATTTATTAATTCATCTTATATATAAATTTATAGCATATGTCAATTTCAACATGTGATGTATTCATGTTAAAAAAATTATAAAATTATTTTGTCTCTCTAATACACCTACTTACATACATACATGTTGTGTGTATAACTATAAAACATAAATTACACACAACCAGTAATAATAATTGTACTAATTTATAGTTTTTATATCTCACCATAATTCCTTTATAAGTTATATTGCATAACAAAAATCTCATTTTAACATTAATGTAATAAATACTATATTCAATAACATGATTCCGTGCAGCACTCAATTTACACACTATCCGTTATAAAATAAAGAAATTAGAATCCATTGAAGAGAAGAAAGGAAAGAAACTTTTACTCATTCAAGATATTAATTATCTATTTTTTATTATATTGGATCATTTATATGTAGGTCTTTAAGCTTGTGATTAAACTTATCCCATGATGTGGAATTAAACAGAAAAATACAAGTATATCACTCATATATAGCAACACTCCCCCTTGAATATGCTTCTTCAAAATCTTTAATACTCTGCTAACTTGAAGTTGTCCCTTTTGAAAGATACATGATGAATGCTCTCCCTTATTATTATCTTGCTTGCATATATCCATTCAACCGATACAGCTATTGTCTGTTGCCTTATTGAAAAATCTCTATCACGAAAACCAAATGGGAAAAATCTTGAACGAGGAAAAGAGTGCAACGTGTGAGATTACAGATATCATATTTAAATGATATTTCTTTCAAGAGTTTGATATTTGGGATTAAAACAATGCCTCATATTAAAAGCATACTAAGAAAAACTCAGTAGGAAAAATCTTAGTGAAGGGAAAATAGTAAAATGATATATTTTAATATCTCATTTCATCTAATGGAGTTTGATACTTCTGGATCAGCATAATGCCTCGTTAAAAACCTCAATAAGAAAAACCCTATGGGAAAATCTTAGTAAAGAAAAAAAAAGTACAATAATACAATATATTTGAATTACTACATCAAATAGATTTTGATACTTCAAGATCAATGTAATGCCTTGTTAAAACCGTAATAAGAAAAACACAATTGGAAAATTTTAAATATGAAAAAAGAGTACATTATAACTTATTTTCGTATGTTACTTTTTGGGTCAATACTTCTGGATCAAAATAATATCTCATTAAAACCTAATTAAGAAAACCCAGTGGGAAAATCTTAGTTAAAGAAAAAGAATGCATTATCACATATTTAGGGATGTTCCCCGTGATTTAATAATTTCCTACGAATTCGTATTCTTCTTTCGATAACTTAAATTGCTTACAGATACTTCTTAATTAACTTTTGCTTTAAAAACATCATGTGCTGTAATGTCCCGTATTTGTACAATCAAATAATTAATTAATTTAATTATTTAGAGAATGGTTTAGAGAAGTAAATGGTTGTTTAATTAAATAATATTGAATATTTAATTAATTTAAATAATAGAATAATATATTTAATTCTGAAATAGTGAATTGACAATATAATGTAAACAAGACAATTTAAAATATTTAATTCAGCTTAGAATTTGAATTAGAATAACGAATATATTATTTGAATGACAGTTGAAAGTATAATCTATATTATAATTATAATCGAGCTCGAAATGGCATGGCAGTTCGTAATTTGGTGATTTGAACTTCAATTTAATAAACAGAATCCGTTTTAAATCGGATTTCTGTGAAACAAGATACGTTCGGAGCTGGTGAAGTATATTTTTCTAATGGAAGAGAAAAATCGGGATTTCATTATGTAGATTTTGATTTATGTCCAAATCAAATTTCCAAATAGTCCCTATGGAATTCCTTTATAATTTATAACAATATATATATAAGGAATTTCATTATAAATCGAATATCGATTTAATCGGGATTTGAAATATCGAGTTAGAAATTCTTATAGGATTATTCTGGAGCTGTATGGTATTCTATTGTGAATATATACGATGGTATTTATTTATAAATATTTAATTTAATTATTTTTAAATATATTTAATATTTAAAAGGGTTTATTTAGAGATTTAAAAATAGCTAGTTTTGCAAACGACCTCCGTTCTCGATGAAACTAATTTTGTTGGATCTGTAATATTAAATCAGTGTTAGATTTCAATTTTCGTGATTTTTGGAGTCAGTGTGTGGCCGTACGGGATTTTAGTGTGAAAAACAGTCAATTATTTGACTTTAAAAATACCTGTGTGAGCAAACGAAGTCGGAATTCGACGAAACCAGTTTCGTTGGGTCCATATGTCAAACTATAGCTGCATGTCCATTTTCATGATTTTTGGATATCGTATGTGATCACAGGAATTTTTAAGGACAAATACAGACAGCGTTAAGTTAAATATTAATTAAATAATCGAATAAAAATATATTAAAACCTACCTTTATAATACCCTTACAATCCTAAACCTAGTTTCTATTCTCCTCTGGTCAAATGAATTTCCGTCGCTCTCGTTCTTCTTTAAACAGTGAAAATGGAGGATTAAATATCAAAAGAAAATCAAAGTAAATTCTATAAATTATAATATATACATATTTGAGCGGTTGAAAGGATTATCCATAGCCTGGTGTAACTTTTACTAGGATCGAACCATTTTCTATTCGCGGTTCTTCGTCGCAGTGAACCTAGGGTTCACGCGCATGGGATTTCAGAGCATCTATAAGCGAGTTTGACGATGCAGTGGCATTCAAGGGCCAGAGGCGCAAGTTTGGAAGATTTTGGTGAAGTGCGATGGTCATTTGGGTTGGCCGACGCTGTACGAGGTAGTGAGGTGCCTGGAGTCGGTGCGAGCAGATAGACTTCGAGTCCTTCGATTTGGGAATGTTATGAGACAAAATTCAAAGAGAATTTGAATGGTAGTTTCAGTTGGAATTTTCATGAAAGGATTGGAGAGCGGTTTGAGCAAGAAGCAGGCGCAATGGCCAGAACGAGGAGCAGCAACGGGATTTTGTTATCAGGGAAGAAGGAGGCGTACCGTGGAAATAGGTAGGCCGAAGAGTTGGGTTGTGGGCCGATTTATATGAGGTTAGGCCCATCAAATATTAAATAAATTTAAGTTGGTTTGATTAAATTATATATGGAACTTGTCGATATGATAACTTACTCATACGTGATCGAAATTCAGCAAAATAAGATCCGTTGGGATCGTATGGACGGTAGCTACACGCTGGAACTGACTGGGACTGAATTGGAGCTCATTACAATTTATAGAAAATAAATTGTCCGATCTGAATCGATGATAATTTATCGTTATTTAATGATAAATTACCAATGTGAGTAAAACTCACCAACTCTACCAGTTCATATTTTTATAATGTATTTTTAGAACTGATAAATGATGATTGATTGTTGTGTGTTGACTGTTGATTGGTTGAAAATATCGATATAGGTACATATATATCGTTAATCAAATATTGATTCTGTTTATCAGAATATTTCATATTGAAATGAAATTGATGTGAATTATATTGTGTAACATCTGTGGATGCAGGGAAACAGGTCGGGGGAATCCAGTCCGACTGGATTCCTCAACATTTATTTTACTGTTTTTCATATATTGTGTTATATGATGTGATATGAAATCTGTTGCGATTTTGTATGTTTGAACGATACCAATCATTGTTATATGGTACGTTAAATACCATAAGGAATACTGGAATGTTAAAAAGGAAATATTAAATGTTATATTGAAAAAGAAATATTTATAAATCAAAAGATTTTATGAAAAAAAACATTTTTTATACAAATAGAATTGAAAAGGAATATTTATTTGTAAAATAAATAGAATTGAAAGGGAAATATTCATTTATGAATAAATAGAGTTAAAAAAGGGAAATATTTATTTACGAAATAAATAGATTTATATAGGGAAATATTTATTGGTTGAATAAATAGAATTGAAAAGGAAATATTTGTAAAACATTTACAAATAGAATTGAAAAGGAAATATTTATAAAATAAATAGAATTATAGAAAAAGGAATATTTATTTGGGAAATAAATAGAAAGATAAAAGGAAATATTTATTTAGAAAATAATTAGAGTTATAAAAGGAAATATTTATTTATGAAATAAATAAAGTTAAAAAAGGGAATTTTAAATGAGATTAAAGTGTTAGAAATAAAAAGGAGATTTCGTATGAATAATTC
The DNA here is from genome assembly GCA_030737875.1 of Allium sativum. Taxonomy (NCBI): domain Eukaryota; kingdom Viridiplantae; phylum Streptophyta; class Magnoliopsida; order Asparagales; family Amaryllidaceae; genus Allium; species Allium sativum. The sequence continues at coordinate 717,157,872 of CM060912.1, read as the reverse complement.
TATAAATAGAAGTATAAATAGAATTTGGGAATGGGATACTATTTTGAAATACGAAGTCAAACTTAATGGAGTTAATCGAATTAGAGTTAATCGATTACAGTTAATCGATTAAAGTTAATTGAGTTAGAGTTAATTGATTAGAGTTAATCGGGTTAGAGTTAACCGATTAGAGTTAATCGAGTTAGAGTTAATCGATTAGAGTTAATCGAGTTAGATTAGAGTTAATCGAGTTAGAGTTAATCGAGTTAAAGTTAATCGAATAGAGTTAAACGAGTTAGAATTAATTGAATAGAGTTAATCGAGTTAGAGTTAATCGATTAGAGATAATCGAGTTTGAGTTAATTGAATAGAGTTAATCGAGTTAGAATTAATTGAATAGAGTTAGTCGAGTTAGAATTAATCGATTAGAGTTAATCGAGTTAGAGTTAATCGATTAGAGTTAATCGAGTTAGAGTTAATTGAATTAGAGTTAGTCGGATTAGAGTTAATCAAATATAGTTTATTCGAATGGAGTTAATCGAATATAGTTTATTCTAAATGAGTTAAACGAATATAATTTATTCGAAAGGAGATTATCGAATATAGTTTATTCGAAAGGAGTTAATCGAATACAGTTTATTAGAAATGAGTTAATCGAATATAGTTTATTCGAAAAGGAGTTATCGAATAGAGATTATTCGAAAGAGAGTTTTACGTTGAAATTCAATTATATCCAATGTAGGAAAGTATTATTTACTTTCCGATTTTTATCAAGATTTATTTATTTATAAATAAATTGTTTATTTAGTTATTTATTTAAATTAAGTAATAAAAGTTATATTTTGAAGTTAGATATTTTAGAAGTAGGAATAATAACGCTATAGTTATAATCAGTGTTTCAATAAAGAAGTGGATTCGTAAGTAGAATCCGAGAGTTAGTAAGGAAGTTTGTTAAAGATTTAAAGGTGAACTTTGTCTATTTTGAGGTTAGAAATGTTGTTCAGTTAAGGTCTGAGAGGTAGTTATACCCCAACTTGATTCGCTTCGTTTTTAACTAAGGAGTGGTTAAGGTTCGATAGTAAAGGTTGGTTAAGTGAATTTAGTTGATAAAGGAAATGGTTTGAGTTGGCATAACAATGTTTTGTTTAAACATCTATTTAAATCCAATGAATGAGTTTTGGAAACATTTTCCAAATATAATCAGAGATATTTTCTAATCATAGAAAATGAAATGTTTATTGATAAAGAATACTAGAATGACAGTTATACGTGAAAAAGAGATGGAAATGTTTTCCAATGATTAATAACGTATATTTTCAAAATAAAATAAGGAAATGTTGAATATATAGGAAATAAATAAATTAATGAACTAAAGAGATAAACGTTAAATGATGATTGATTGATAGAATTTCCATCTGGAAATAATATCGTTGTTTGCACACGTGTTTTTCTTTGATAGTTAACTCACCGACTATCGAAGTTTTTGACCATTTTACATCGTTAATATGGAGGGACAGGATCAGATTCATTATCTGAAAACCACTATGTATGGGCGTTAGCGTTACGATCAAATATAATGAAGATAATTGAAGACGGAGTTATGCAAGGGTTGTCCTATTTACATAATAGTGCCTTCGGTTTGTCCAGTCCTAGGACAACCTGTATGGAAGAATGTCTGACAGAGTATATTTAATAGATCGCGTAAGTTGATCTCTTCAAACGTATGTACGTTTGGTGGTGGAGGAATTCATTTCTCTTAGCTGTATACCTGTTGTATTTTTGGGGAAATCAATTTGTGATTTGGCGGGTATGACGATGTGACATTCAAAATGAATAATTGTGTGATCTGTCAGAGATAAGCGTGGCCTCTAGCCTCACAACCGTGAAATGACAAAAATCGGGCAGGCAACATGGCTAAGTGGGTTGCTTCCAATTAGGGTGTATTGTCACCTGATCTTGAGTTTCATTTTCTCCTTTAATCTATTCGATGTTGTCCCATTCGGGAAACAGTTGATGATCCCAACCGTTAGTGATATACATTCGATACACTCAAGCGAAATGAGTGGTCGGTCATGTGTGGCCGGGTTGCAAGATGTTCTTGTTGAACCCAGTGTATTCCACTCTAGAGGTACACAATCGAAAGGTGGTTCCATACCTTGTCATAGTTGGTAATCCATTATCCAATAAGTGCTCGCGGTTTTGAATGTATACTGTATATGTAGAACGTGAGATGAAAGCGTTTATGCTAGATGATTATTTAGTTGTGGTTGATAGACATTATTATAATATCAAAAGAGTTTTGATATAAATATTATCGTTTCTTCCAAAAAGATTTTGAAAGTTGAACCAATGTTTTGGATATTCATAAAGGAAAAACTCGTTTTGTGTTATACGGCGTGGTCTTATGAGATATCGTTTAATTGCTCAAACTGTTTTTAAATTGTTTTACTCACACCAGTCCCATGACTGACCCAGAGTTTGTTTTGTTTTGTTTTCCCTAAACTCATGGGTGCCCAATTTTGTACGGGTAGTCAAGTAGTTGGGATTTTATAAATATACTTGGAAAGCTGGAGCAGGAGGCTTCAGCCGCATTTATATAGCTATTGTTTATTTCCGCTATGTTGTAAGTGTTATACTCTAATAAGGTTACTGTATACATATACTGATTTTATTTCAAAATTATGTATCTATTATATGTTGTTTGTTCCGTTGTGAGATTCGTATTTACTCTGATGTTGTATGTTCTTCTTCTTCTGTTCTAAGTTTCTATCTTATTTATTCTCACCCTCTAATTTCTTCCATGGACTATCCAGTATTTCCAATGCTTGGGAAGTCGACATTGAGTTATGTCGATAACCAGGATCGCAAAAACCCGGGTCGTTACAGTGGTATCAGAGCTGAAGGTTAAGTTATTACCTTGGCTCTGTGGCGTGACTCATTAGAGATGGGGTTAGTAATACCCTAGATTTAGTTTGAGTGTGTGTGTATATATATATACGAGTGAACGTATTTGTTATTTGATATAAAATGGTTTTATATTGTGGAGATTTGTTGGTTGGGTTGTTTATGGGTTCTGGTTGATCAGTATGATCCACTGTATCGGTAGGAGTTTCTAAGCACTCGAATCCGATGAACCGACACTGTATGGTTCGAAAAGAGGGTAAATGAAATAATTTTACCCGAATTATATTTTGATATAAAAGAATGTTTAATATTGGAATTATAATATATTGGATATATTGGTTGTTATTATAATCGAGGAAGATTATAATAGAAATGGTTATGTAAATAACCAATCAGAATTTGTATAAGTGAAATATATGAAATCGAAATGAATTAATTCTGAATTTAAACCAGAATTGGAATTAAAACCCTGGAAATTTGAAAAAAGTGCTGTAAATGAATCTGGGTTAAATATATGAGAATTTTTAAAATCTTGGGAGATTTTAAATTTGTTACAAACATTGAAAATGATATTTTGAAATGTATTTCAAAACGAAAGTGTTAGAAATGGTTTTGAAAGTGATATATTATTGAACTCACTTCGGTCGCTGGAAAATAAATTCCGATGATGAAGTCGACCATCATCGGTATACATTTTCGAGTTTCTAAATGACGGATTACTACCAAATTTTTTGTTTTGAATTGTTTTAAGAGAAACAAGTTGTTTTGATACTCCGAAATGAATATTTTGATTTTTGAAAAGGGTAAACTGTTTAAAACTCCTAGGAAGAGACTGCTTGAATTAAAAACAAATTTAAATGGAAATTTGTGAAACCAAGCTCGAATTGAATAAAAACCAATTAACTGGAAATTGAATTGGAATATAATATATTAAATGGAATCAGATTTTGAATTGTGAGATAAGAATCTGAAATGGTATTGGATTGGTGAGTTAGAGTTTGAAATCAAAAATGGAATTTTAGGTTTGAAATGAAATCTAGCTTGAATATAAGCAGATAGTTTGGGTCTGCGAATGAATTGAATGGAGATCAAGTTGAAAGGGTATTGGTATATGCAGAATTGGTAATAGATGGAAAGGATATAATGATATGACCAGCAAAAAGTTACAAGTTTATATATCATATGGTATGAGATTTTTATGAGCCGATTCGCAAGCCGCTTGGCTGTTTGGTTTTCTTTTGGGTTGGAGAAGGCCTAGAGAGGCGAGTTGTAGTTGTACCGATTGACCCGTGCAAAGGAGGAGCTGGCGAATTTTTTTGGAAATATAAGGTATTAGAAAATTTTCAGGATTTTTGGAAATTTTCGTTGATAAGAATTAATTAATATTTTAATTGAAATTAATTAGTACAGTGAAACTGAAATTTGAAATGTAAACAAATAATTTTTAACTAGTCAATAGGGCTTGTTTTCTACCTTAGCAATTTCGAGGACGAAATTATTTTAAGGGGGAAAGAATGTAATGTCCCGTATTTGTACGATCAAATAATTAATTTATTTAATTATTTAAATAATGGTTTAGATAATTAAATGGTTGTTTAATTAAATAATATTGAATAATTAATTAATTTAAATAATAGAATAATATATTTAATTCCGAAATAGTCGGAAATAGTGAATTGACAATATAATGTGAATTGGACAATTTAAAATATTTAATTCAGCTTCGAATTTGAATTAGAATAACAAATATGTTATTTGAACGATAGTTGAAAGTATAATTTATATTATAATTATAATCGAGCTCGAAATGCCGCGGTAGTTCATAATCTGGCGATTCGAGCTTCAATTTAATATACAGAATCTGTTTTAATTCGGGTTTCTGTGAAACAAGAAACGTTCAGAGCTGGTGAAGTATATTTTTCTAATGGAAGAGAAAAATCGGCATTTCTTTGTGTAGATTTTGAGTTACGTCCAAATCAAATTTCCAAATAGTCGCTATGGAATTCCTTTATAATTTATAACGATATATATATAAGGAATTTCATTATAAATCGAATATCGATTTAATTAGGATTTGAAATATCGAGTTAGAAATTCATATAGGATTATTTTGGAGCTGTATGGTATTCTATTGTGAATATATACGATAATATTTATTTATAAATATTTAATTTAATTATTTAAATATATTTAATATTTAAAAGGGTTTATTTAGAGCTTTAAAAATAGCCAGTTTTGCAAACGACCTCTGTTCTCGACAAAACTAATTTTGTTGGATCCGTAATATTAAATCATTGTTAGATTTCAATTTTCGTGATTTTTGGAGTCAGTGTGTGGCCGTATGGGATTTTAATGTGAAAAACAGTCAATTATTTGACTTTAAAAATACGCTGTGTGAGCAAACGAAATCAGAATTCGACGAAACCAGTTTCGTTGGGTCTGTAATGTCAAACTCTAGCTGCATGTCCATTTTCATGATTTTTGGATATAGTATGTGATCACAGGAATTTTTAAGGACAAATACAGACATCGTTAAGTTAAATATTAATTAAATAGTCGAATAAAAATATATTAAAACCTACCTATATAATACCCTTATAATCCTAAACCTAGTTTCTATTATCCTCTGGTTAAATGAATTTCCGCCGCTCTCATTCTTCTTCAAAAAGTGAAAATGGAGGATTAAATATCAAAAGAAAATCAAAGTAAATTCTATAAATTATAATATATACATATTTGAGCTGCTGAAAGGATTATCCACAGCCTGGTGTAATTTTTACTGGGATCGAACCATTTTCTGTTCATGGTTCTTCGTCGCAGTGAACCTAGGGTTCACGCGCGTGGGATTTCAGAGCATCGATAGGGGAGTTTGATGATGCAGTGGCATTCAAGGGCAGGAGTCACAAGTTTGGAAGATTTTGGTGAAGTGCGGTGGTCATTTTGGTTGGCCGACGCTATACGAGGTATGTGAGGTACCTGGAGTCGGTGCGAGCAGATGGACTTCAAGTCCTTCGATTTGGGGATGTTGTGTGTGACGGCCCGCCCCGCACCAACCGACGTTTACTCCAATTGTGCGCTGTACACATGTCCAATTGGCATGGAACGGTCGCCAAAGAAGAGAAAGAAAGAAGATGAACCAAATAAAGAACCTGTAATATGTCTCACAGCGCATGGAATAAAATATAATAGCCAACATATACTTGACATAAAACAGATGAGACAGTGCATAAGTTGAAAACTTGAACTAACATCATCAGAGTAGCGGAAATATCAAATACAGCTTATTACAACTTCAAAATACTGTCTCTAAGATAAGCAAAATAGGTATGCTACTAATGCCCAAAGTAGATACCGATCACGACACAGGGAGAATAACTATATATCATACGTGGAGCCTCCTGCTCGTCTTCAGTCCATCTACCAAGCGCACTACCAGCTATCCCTGTCTCTAGTCTGCTCGTGTGAGCACCCAGAGTAATAAGAAGAAACATAAAACTCTGGATCAGACATCAGTCTGGTATGAGTGGTAGCAAGCATAAACAGAATAATAACAGGTATACTAAGTCATACCTGAACCTGGACCTGCAACCAAAGAGTTAGTACTACACGGTACAATACTCTATGATGTCACAAACACATAATATAAGTATACGGGGGTGGGAATGTGTGTGTCAAACAATCAAGCATAGCAACCATCCTCGCATCTCTCACTCAGTGCATAAAGCATACGGTGTCTACTTCTTTGATCACCATTTTCCCTTCCAGAAAACGACAGAACTCGACTTTGTACGACTATGTCCATTCCTACTACCACCAACGCCAAACCTATGGGATCACGCCCAACGTATCCATGATCCCACTCCATTGGTAGATAGCTCCCTAGTCGCACCATATCCAAAGCCCGAGTCCGTCCATACACCTCTAATACTTAGTGATCCAAAGTCATAGACACCGACAACTCCTTAGCACACGTCCCGTAGCAAAGCCCAATCACGAAGTGAACTCATTGGTTCCCGTCTGGATCCTGAGCTCGAACTTCCACTTGAACTACCTTTGCATTTCGGGTTATGGATCTCCATTGGATCGGTTCGGATTCCTTCCATCCTCATTGGGATCGTGGTCTCCATCACCTCGGTTCGTGGCTGCTACCTCGGGTCGGATCGGAGTGCACCATCGGTTCGGGTCGGGTCCCTGCCTCCCCCTGGTGATGGTTCGGATCGGAGCCCTTCATGGCACACTGAATCGGTTCGTGGCTTCCAGTCCCATCTGGATCGGATCGGGTTCTCCACCACGCCACGGCTCGAGTCACGTCTCCTGGTCATAGCTCCAAGCCCTTCGCCCTCCTTCAAGTCTCCGGTTCGTGGTCCTCAAGGTGATCAGATCGGATCGTGTCGTTATCACTCCAGGCGGGTCGGGTCGGAGTCTTCAATCACCAAGCCCTGGATCGCGACTTCTCGGATCGGTTTGTATCCTTCAGCTCGTGGCGCAGCTTGCTTCGCTATAACGATCCGGTTCGGTTCGCGGTGAAGGGAAATGAGCGGTTCGGGTCGGGTAGGGGGCGATCCGATCCGATTTCCTGCACTAATTCCTGCAACTTTCCAGCAAGTGTTTATACGCCTCTCGACGGCGTTTTCGACCATTCTAACTATTGAAACCAATCACAAAGCATACCAAAGAGTCATAGCAACACATACAAGTGACCTCAAACACCAAAACAACAATATGACATGGTAAAATGGATCAAACATGCCCAAAACCCCATATTTTCCCTTAAGCATATGTGAGCATAACTAATGACATGATTAGCAAAACTTAACCAAATTAACCCAAACTCATATCAGAGGTCTAAAACATTATTTAAGATTTTATAAACGTTTTTCCAGAATTTATTTTCGTTTAAAAACGCTAATTAGCACTAATCACCCCGAATAACCATAATTAGTGCAAAAAGCAAGCTAATCACTCACCTTAGCCACAAATAAAACACGATCTGAAATAAATCTCCGATTTGGTGAAGATAACAAGGTGTTGTAGCAGCTCTAATCCCGATTTGGTGTTGATTTGCCTTGATTTGTTGTTGCTAATCTCTTTTCTTCAAGTTTGGAGTGGTTTGGAGTGATTTAGAGGTTGGAGGCCATTAATAAGGTTCTATGAAATAAAGTGGTGGCTGGAAAAATGACTAAAAGGATGTTTTCTAACCCTAATCAGCCCTCATATAGCCCCAATCCCGAAATCCCCTTATGGGCCCAATTGCTAACTACCCGGTTTAGCCCAATTATGCAGTTTTTCTACTTCTGAAACTTAATTCAGCCCTACAGCCCAAACGGTAAGTCCGTTTTCCACATGTGACCACTCTACGGAAAGATAAACCATCATTTGAAGCCAATGGAAGTGGTTTCAGGTCAAAATTCTTTTCCAATCAAAAGTTATGGCCAAAACAGTACTGACTAGGGGCAAAATGGTCATTTAAAAATCGACAAAAATCATGAACAAGGGAAATGACTCTAATAAATGTTTCCCAAAGTTACATGACCATACAACTTCACATGGGAAAGAAATAAATATTCTACAATCCTATGATGTGTAGAACACGGGTCGTTACACTCTCCCCCCCTTAAGAAATTTCGCCCCCGAAATTCCCTAATCAAAACACACACAAGTGTCCCGCATGCCTATCAATCATAAAACAACCATCAAACATGCAAAACAAGCAAAACAAGTCTATCCTAGCATGCGGAATAACTAAATCGCAAAGTAAATCTTACCAGGCAAAGAGTTCTGGATAAGCCTTTCTAATGCTCTCCTCTGTCTCCCAAGCACAATCATTTTCGTCCTCGCCCAACTGAACTTTGACTAGCTTCACCGACTTTCTTCGAAGTTGCTTCGTATCATGCCCCACAATACGAATCGGCTTGCGGTTCTCAACCGCCTCAGGTTCTACTTCGAAGTCCTCTAACTGATCAGGTGAAATAGTCACATTTGAGTCGTGAACGAACTTGCTTAGTTGGGAAACATGAAACACATTGTGAACCCCTGCCATTTTCTCTGGTAAGTCAACTCTATATGCCAAATTCCCAACTTCCTCGAGAACTTGGAAAGGACCCACAAATCTTGGTGCCAACTTGCCTCTCCTACCAAATCGTATCACGCTTTTCAAGGGAGAGATCTTGACAAACACCAAGTCACCAACGGAGAATTTCAAGTCTCTTCTCCTCTTATCAGCATAGCTTTTCTGCCTATCCTGAGCAGTTTTCATTCGTTGCTGAATGATCTTGATCTTATCTGAGGTTTCTCTCACCACATCTGGTCCAAGCACAAACTTCTCGCCAGTCTCTATCCAACATGATGGTGAGTTGCACGGTCTTCCGTACAAAGCTTCATATGGAGCCATACCAATACTGGATTGGTAGCTATTATTATATGCAAACTCCACTAGATGCAAATGGTCATCCCATGCTCCACCGAAATCCAATATACAAGCTCTCAAGAGATCTTCCAATATCCGATTCACCCTCTCTGTCTGACCATCGGTTTGAGGATGATATGCGGTACTGAGATGTAATTCTGATCCTAAAGCCTCTTGTAAGCTCTTCCAAAATCCACTAGTAAACAACGGATCTCGGTCACTCACAATGCCTTTGGGTACTCCATGAAATCTCACCACCCACTTCATATATAGTTCTGCTAACTTAGCTGCCGTTCTGTTCGACTTAACTGGTATAAATCTTGCACTCTTGGTCGGTCGATCCACAATTACCCAAATGCTATCATGTCCCGATCTAGTCCTCGGTAAACCATCGATGAAATCCATCGAAACTTGTTCCCATTTCCATTCGGGAATTTCTAATGGTTGCATCAACCCACTAGGCTTCTTTTGCTCGGCTTTAACTAGCTGGCAATTCATACATTTGGATATAAACTTCCCAACGTCTCTTTTCATCCCTTCCCAGTAGTAAGTCTGTCTCATGTCTCGATACATCTTATTACCACCGGGATGTATAGTCAGTTTTGAGTGATGACATTCTCTAAGCACTTCATCTCTCAAACCATTCACGTTGGGCACAACTAGTCTTCCATTCTTCCGAAGCCATCCATCTCGATCAAGCCCATACACATTCATCTCCTCTTCGATACCCATCTCTAACTTGGAGATGATTTCTAATAGGTTAGGATCGTTCCTCTGGCTAGAACCAATCCGCTCCATCAAAGTGGGTCTGATCGTCAAGCTAGCTAGCATAACTGGATCCAATTCGCACCTTGGTCTGAAATCAAACCCCGCGATATACTCCAGCTGCTTCCATTCAAGAAACATTGCCCCTAAGCTGGCATGTCTCCTACTCAAGGCATCGGCTACCGCATTACCCTTCCCAGGTGTATACGCGATATCAAAATCATACGAAGCCAAGAACTCTAACCATCTCTGCTGACGGAGATTCAGATCTTTCTGAGAGAAGAGATACTTTAGCGATTTATGATCGGTAAACAGCTCAAATCTTTCTCCCAAAAGGTAATGTCTCCACATCTTCAGCGCAAATACAATCGCTGCCAATTCCAAATCATGGGTAGGATACTTCTTCTCATGTGGCTTTAGCTGTCGACTGGCATAAGCTACAACCCTACCTCCTTGCATCAATACCGCACCCAGTCCGGTACCACAAGCATCCGTGTATACCGTCATCTCTTCATTTCCCTTAGGAATGACCAACACTGGCGCACGCGTCAACTTTTCCTTTAGACTCCTAAATGCATTTTCACACCCTCCGTCCCAAACGAAGGCTTGATTCTTCTTAGTCAACTGAGTCAACGGTGCCGCTGTCTTGGAGAAGTCTTTGATAAACTTACGATAATATCCAGCTAACCCCAAGAAACTTCTTACGTCTGTTGCATTCTTGGGTGTAGACCAATCTTGTACCGTAGCCACCTTTGCAGGGTCCACGGCAATACCATTCTCTGTAACAACATGGCCCAAGAATCTCACTTCCCTCCTCCAAAAATGACACTTAGAGAATTTCGCTTTCAGTTGGTGTCTTCTCAACACCTCCAACACAATTCTCAAATGTTCCTTGTGTTCCTCTTCTGTCCTCGAGTAAACAAGGATATCGTCTACGAACACAAGAACGAACTTATTCAGTTGGTCTCTGAATACTCTATTCATAAGATCCACGAAGTATGCTGGTGCATTGGTCAACCCGAATGGCATGACCAACCACTCATAAAACCCAGACGGCGTCCTAAATGCCGTTTTAGCTATACTATCAGCTGCTACACGGAGCTGATGAAATCCTGTCGCGAGGTCCAATTGGGAGAACACTCTTGCTCCTTCCAGTTGATCAAATAAATCATCTATCCGTGGTAGAGGATACTTATTCTTCCTCGTCACCTTATTTAACTCGCGATAGTCCACACACAATCGAAGGGAACCATCTGCCTTAGTAGCAAACACAACTGGTGCTCCCCACTCGGAAACACTTCTTCTAATAAATCCCTTCTTCAAAAGATCGCTAACTTGCACCTCGAGCTCACGCTGTTCTCGTGGTGCCATACGACGAAGTGGCATCACTATAGGTCTGGCATCTTTCACTAAATCAATACGGAACTCAATCTCTCGGTGTGGTGGAAGTCCGGTCACTTCCTCGAAGATATCCGGGTACTGGCCAACCACGGGCAAACCTGATAACTCATCATGCGGAATGTCGAGGGAATTTACAAAACTAGCCATTACCCCATCACAGGGTAGATTACCAAACACTACCCTCCGCCCATCATCCGCCCTAACTGTCACCAAAAAGCCCTCACAGTCTACCACCACCCCGTATCTTTGGAGCCAATCGACTCCCAAAATAATGCCATACCCAGTAAAGCCCAAAACAAAGCAATCACAAACAAACATACATCCATGACTCGATAAGACCACATTACGACAGATCATACTGAGGTTTGTTGAACCACCAATCGGGTTCGTCACAGCTAATGGTCTATCGACTAACTCGGGTTCCAATCCCAACCTATCTACCAGGTCACTAGATATGAAGGAATGGGAAGCCCCAGTATCGAACAAAACTCTAACAGGAAGATCATAAATGGAAAGCATACCTTGAATGACGACTCCCTTTCCTTTCTCCGCCGCAGTTGGGGCATTCGACGAAGAAGGAACAGCATTGATGGCATATGCTTTCACAATCTGATTCTCCTTCAGAGGTTGCAGACACTTATCCTTAAAATGTCCCTCCTGGCCACAGTTAAAGCACTTCTTTCCCACTGTCTTGGCCCTACATTCCCTTGCATAATGGCCCTTCTTTCCACATTTGAAGCACTCGACTTCTTTCCTGCTTTTCTTCTGGCCATCCTTAGCTTGGTTCTGCTTCCTCTTATTCTGAGAGTTATTCTTGCCTCCACCGCTTGCTTGCGGCTTTGACTCTTCAGCAGATGCAGCAACAACCCCAGTCTTCGGCTTAGGGTAAAGACTTTCTGACCTCAAAGCTTTTCCCACGATCGACTCAAACGTCTCATCGATGTGATTAATCAGCCTCTCCCCTAAGTATTCATCCAAACCAGTGATGAACTTCTCATTTTTCTTTTCGGGAGTATCGATTAGAGATAACCCATACTTCGACAAAGTGTCGAACTCAGCAACATAATCCGATACTGCCCTTCCCTTCTGCTTAAGCTCCAAGAACTTCCTAAACAATTCCGACTTCTGGGCAGCTGGGATATACTTGTCGCTAAAGCGAGCTTTAAACTGATCCCAAGTAACTTGATCTTCTGGTGTGGCTGCCCTAATAGCATTCCACCAATTCATCGCTCGTCCTTGCAGCTGACGAGACGCAAGCCTTCTCTTCATCGCATCCTCGATACCCAAATCGTCAAAGATACGGTCGCAACTATCCAACCAATCTTGAACATCCGTGGCCGACTCTGTTCCGTGAAACGGCTTTCCACCAAGATTAGTGTAATCCTTACTCAGCTTGGCGAAATCGACCCTAGGCGCTTGCACCGCTGCACCTCCAGCATTGGCAACATTAGGAGCCTCCCTCTGAATATCCACAAGCATCTCTCTCATGAGGTTGGTAAACATGGCCCTCATGTCAGGGGGATTCCCATTATTAGTCCCTCTACCAGCACCTCTTCCTCGGCTCATCGTCAAATCTGTTAAAGAGAAAACGATTAACCATCTCCATAGTGGTGCCAGTGCAGTGCAATGCGACCTCACTCTTTAACTATACTAATACTATATATAGATATAGCTTTCGAAAACCAAAATAATCACAAATACGCGCTCTCATATTCGTACTACCTCTCCCTAGTGTCTTTCCCTAGGTGAATCACGCAACCTAGAGCTCTGATACCAAATGTGACGGCCCGCCCCGCACCAACCGACGTTTACTCCAATTGTGCGCTGTACACATGTCCAATTGGCATGGAACGGTCGCCAAAGAAGAGAAAGAAAGAAGATGAACCAAATAAAGAACCTGTAATATGTCTCACAGCGCATGGAATAAAATATAATAGCCAACATATACTTGACATAAAACAGATGAGACAGTGCATAAGCTGAAAACTTGAACTAACATCATCAGAGTAGCGGAAATATCAAATACAGCTTATTACAACTTCAAAATACTGTCTCTAAGATAAGCAAAATAGGTATGCTACTAATGCCCAAAGTAGATACCGATCACGACACAGGGAGAATAACTATATATCATACGTGGAGCCTCCTGCTCGTCTTCAGTCCATCTACCAAGCGCACTACCAGCTATCCCTGTCTTTAGTCTGCTCGTGTGAGCACCCAGAGTAATAAGAAGAAACATAAAACTCTGGGTCAGACATCAGTCTGGTATGAGTGGTAGCAAGCATAAACAGAATAATAACAGGTATACTAAGTCATACCTGAACCTGGACCTGCAACCAAAGAGTTAGTACTACACGGTACAATACTCTATGATGTCACAAACACATAATATAAGTATACGGGGGTGGGAATGTGTGTGTCAAACAATCAAGCATAGCAACCATCCTCGCATCTCTCACTCAGTGCATAAAGCATACGGTGTCTACTTCTTTGATCACCATTTTCCCTTCCAGAAAACGACAGAACTCGACTTTGTACGACTATGTCCATTCCTACTACCACCAACGCCAAACCTATGGGATCACGCCCAACGTATCCATGATCCCACTCCATTGGTAGATAGCTCCCTAGTCGCACCATATCCAAAGCCCGAGTCCGTCCATACACCTCTAATACTTAGTGATCCAAAGTCATAGACACCGACAACTCCTTAGCACACGTCCCGCAGCAAAGCCCAATCACGAAGTGAACTCATTGGTTCCCGTCTGGATCCTGAGCTCGAACTTCCACTTGAACTACCTTTGCATTTCGGGTTATGGATCTCCATTGGATCGGTTCGGATTCCTTCCATCCTCATTAGGATCGTGGTCTCCATCACCTCGGTTCGTGGCTGCTACCTCGGGTCGGATCGGAGTGCACAATCGGTTCGGGTCGGGTCCCTGCCTCCCCCTGGTGATGGTTCGGATCGGAGCCCTTCATGGCACACTGAATCGGTTCGTGGCTTCCAGTCCCATCTGGATCGGATCGGGTTCTCCACCACGCCACGGCTCGAGTCACGTCTCCTGGTCATAGCTCCAAGCCCTTCGCCCTCCTTCAAGTCTCCGGTTCGTGGTCCTCAAGGTGATCAGATCGGATCGTGTCGTTATCACTCCAGGCGGGTCGGGTCGGAGTCTTCAATCACCAAGCCCTGGATCGCGACTTCTCGGATCGGTTCGTATCCTTCAGCTCATGGCGCAGCTTGCTTCGCTATAACGATCCGGTTCGGTTCGTGGTGAAGGGAAATGAGCGGTTCGGGTCGGGTAGGGGGCGATCCGATCCGATTTCCTGCACTAATTCCTGCAACTTTCCAGCAAGTGTTTGTACGCCTCTCGACGGCGTTTTCGACCATTCTAACTATTGAAACCAATCACAAAGCATACCAAAGAGTCATAGCAACACATACAAGTGACCTCAAACACCAAAACAACAATATGACATGGTAAAATGGATCAAACATGCCCAAAACCCCATATTTTCCCTTAAGCATATGTGAGCATAACTAATGACATGATTAGCAAAACTTAACCAAATTAACCCAAACTCATATCAGAGGTCTAAAACATTATTTAAGATTTTATAAACGTTTTTCCAGAATTTATTTTCGTTTAAAAACGCTAATTAGCACTAATCACCCCGAATAACCATAATTAGTGCAAAAAGCAAGCTAATCACTCACCTTAGCCACAAATAAAACACGATCTGAAATAAATCTCCGATTTGGTGAAGATAACAAGGTGTTGTAGCAGCTCTAATCCCGATTTGGTGTTGATTTGCCTTGATTTGTTGTTGCTAATCTCTTTTCTTCAAGTTTGGAGTGGTTTGGAGTGATTTAGAGGTTGGAGGCCATTAATAAGGTTCTATGAAATGAAGTGGTGGCTGGAAAAATGACTAAAAGGATGTTTTCTAACCCTAATCAGCCCTCATATAGCCCCAATCCCGAAATCCCCTTATGGGCCCAATTGCTAACTACCCGGTTTAGCCCAATTATGCAGTTTTTCTACTTCTGAAACTTAATTCAGCCCTACAGCCCAAACGGTAAGTCCGTTTTCCACATGTGACCACTCTACGGAAATGTAAACCATCATTTGAAGCCAATGGAAGTGGTTTCAGGTCAAAATTCTTTTCCAATCAAAAGTTATGGCCAAAACAGTACTGACTAGGGGCAAAATGGTCATTTAAAAATCGACAAAAATCATGAACAAGGGAAATGACTCTAATAAATGTTTCCCAAAGTTACATGACCATACAACTTCACATGGGAAAGAAATAAATATTCTACAATCCTATGATGTGTAGAACACGGGTCGTTACATTGTGAGAGAGAATTTGAAGAGAATTTGAATGGTAGTTTCAGTTGGAATTTTCATGAAAGGATTGGAGAGTGGTTTGAGCAAGAAGCAGACGCAATGGCCAGAACGGGGAGCAGCAACGGGATTTTGTTATCCGGGAAGAAGGAGGCGTACCGTGGAAATGGGTGGGCTGAATAGTTGGGTTGTGGGCCGATTTATATGAGGTTCGGCCCATCAAGTATTAAATAAAGTGAAAATTAGTGTCACATCCTTAAAACTAAAGTTAATTAGGCTCACATCCCTCCATTCTAAAACATATAAATCTCATCCCTATTTTAAATCGCAGCTTTCATTTTTTCGAAAATGCCCTCATTCAAATTTACGATGTAATTAACGTTTATGGGTTACGTATTAGGGTTTTATTTTTTCCAGAAACATAATTTTCGTATCCATGGCGGCGGCGGCGTCATCGATTTATATTTTTATCTTTGGATTCTTTCGTTCTTATTTTTAAACTACTGATTCGGTTTTTTCTTCCTTGTTAATGGCGACAAATTCTTCAGTGATTTAATCTGATCGAGCCTTCATTTAAAACGAGGATGTTTCTTCTTCCAGGTGACTTATAATTGTTAATATATTTTTTGTGTACGGATTTCATCTTGATGTCGTTTTTTGTTGATTTATTATTCTGAAATTCTTTAATTGTATAATTTTATTGATGCATAATGTAATTTTTGTACAAAGATGTATAATTTCTGTATAGGTATATTAAAATATGCATATATTGTCAATCTGAGCGTAAACGTATGAAACTATTGTTAGAACACTTGGGTTTGCATGTACTAAGAAAAGTTGAGTATAAATATGCATATATTCTGCATATATGCATACCAAAGGTTCAGCGATTTTTGTCTTCAATGGCGACTAGGGCCTGCGCATTTCTTTCTTCCTGACTCCCTGCTCCTTTCATCCAACCATGTCTTTCGCCTCTTCATCCGGTTTCTTTCTGCTCCCGTCTACCACCTTATCCCCTAGCTTTCTCCTTGTGGTCATATTTTGCCCCTTTTCAGATCCAGTCTCCTGTTTCTCTTCCGTCCATCCCTACCTACTTTTGCCTCTGGCTACCGCCCTTCTCCTTTCTGACAGCATCATCGTTGCTCGCCTTTCTACCTACGTCCGGCACCCTAATCCTTTTCTCGGTCTCCCTCTTGTTCCTTGTTGCCTTGTTATTTGGCCTCCCCTCTGGTTTCTGCTCTTCGAATTCAGAACTTCTTTCTGACGTCGGTCGATACATTTACCTTCCTTCTTTCGACCTTATTGACTCTGCTGTCTCGTGGCTAGCCTGCGTTGATCTCTCGGCTCCCCTTTTTGCAGCATGCTTCTTCAGAGGGGGATGAAAATCTGCTGAATCGGTTCTGTTGTCGGTGTTTCAACTTCTGCATCCAGCTTCCTACATGCTCCATTCAATATCTGCATTGTTCTAGAGCTTACTGTGAGGTTGTTCATTGAAGCTTGGAGATTCTGGCTCTCTTTATTCTCTGCTTGGAGTCCTGTTTTTGCTGGTATTTGTGTATTCCTTACGCTTCTGGCTAGGAGATAAACATTATTCTGTTCGCATTTGCCGGCTTTCTGTTTTGGCAAGTATTGAAGCTTATAAGCAAATAACCTTAGGGTTCATCTGATATTGAGATCTCGTGGTATTGTATTTTCTGTATTTCATGGTAACTGATTGCGCCCTGCGTGGTGGTTAATTACAGTTTACTAGTGTGCTGCAGTGTAAGCATGTCTGTAGCAGATAAGCATTTTGCTTATCTCCTGTCCTATATTGTACTCATTATTTGCTATAATGAAAAAGTGGTACGGTCCACTATAAAAACTGGCTGGCTTTGCCAAAAAAATATGCATATATTTTAAATATCTGTCTTCAGCATTCTGTTAAAAAGTTGCCTACAAATATGCATATATTCTTAATATTTGCATATCTGTATGCAACTTTTTATCATACATGCAAAAAAATAGATATTTTAAAAATATGTTCATATATGTATGCATATATGTAGAATACTTGCATATAAATATGCAGAATTATTGTTATTTTGCTGAATTGTATGCATGTATTTATATTAATCTGAAGTTGTTTATGTAATTTGAATATTGCACATTAGGCTTATTAATGGTGATTTTTTTTTATAATAGTGCTTCTCCAAAAGGTAGAAGAATGCCTGGTCCTCTATCTTCTTCCAAAAGATTGAAATCTGCAGTTGATTCTACAGAGACTACTAGATGTTGTTTGTGCAATAAGCTGGGTCTTAACAAAAGAGCTTGTTCTTCAAAAGACCATTAGATCTGCTTTGTTATTTTATTTTATTTTTTAGACACTTGGTTTTAGTGTTCACATTTTCCATTTGTTGTAAACAATTATGTGATGTAATAAAATCAGTTCAGTATTTTGTTGTAAATTTGTTTTTGATTGCCATTTTTTGTTTTAAGCTGAAATGTATTCAAATATTCCTTATATTTGAATAAACGTATGCAGTATTGAACATTCCTTTACCTCATTTGTACAAAAAAAATTGGCATGTCTATACTGTAAGAAACATGAAGTAGTACCTGCAAACAATTAAACTGTAAATCCACTTATCAGCATACTACTGTTGATCATTTGTTGCATATAAGTGTGCAATTATTTTGAATATTTTCATGCAAATGTTCAAAAGTTCTGGAAATTCGTATACTCTCTTTTAAACTTCAATTAATTTTTCTTCTGTGTATGTTGTATTTTTTTGTTAAATCTTACTATGCATCATTTATAATCTACATTTTTCTCTGCAAATGTTTTGAACTTTTTGCTCGTGTAGTTAGTATTAATATTAATATTGGTAGCAGTTTCTTCTTAACCACTTGTGCAAATTTATGTAGTAATGTATGCAATTAATCCACATAAATGCATAAATGTATGCAACTATGGAAATTATATGCACCAATTAGTATTTTTATTGTTTGCATATTCGTATGCAAGTAATAATAATATTTTCATATAAGTATGCTAGTATTTAATTTTTGCAATTCAAATTTGAAAATTTTCAAAATATTTGCATACAATGATGCTAATATTTTGAATAACTGCACACCAATAAGTAAAAATTCCAGGTTATCATATAGAACCAAAATAACTTGAAACCCTACATTATATTCCCTAGTGATTCATTATTGAAAATAATAATCAACAGACCGTAGTTTGAAAATAAAATACCAGTACAAATATTCACAAAAACACTCTAAACATCAAATTTTCCATTTTTATTTCACGTTGTTTGCATTCGATAGCAACCAGTTCTGTGTCAGATCTTAACTTGGAGTCGAGCTGTGTTGTTTGCAGCTCAGAATTTTGTATGCAAGCACCGCTCTTTGTAAATCAACAGCCGAAACATTGTAAAGTTCTTCTTTCTTTTCCAATTTCTTGCCTTCACTTCTTCGATTCATCATGTTCATTACAATCATTGCATATTCGACACTGAAATTTTTTATACAGCATCACCAATTGTTAGTTGCATAATAGTCTTTGTTAAGAAACTGTTTAAAATATCTGCATAAAAGCATAGAATAATTTTTAAGAAATGCATAGCAGTATTCACAATTGTCTGAAGATATTTAATTACATGTAACTAATGTAAAATTCATGTAATAAATGCACATAATCATGCAACTTTTATTATAAAATTTATTTGTTTATGCAAGAATTAAAAATTTTCTGAATAAATAATTGCACACTTGTACACAATATTTCTGATTATCTGCATACAAATATGCAACTATCTGCTGACATTTGCAAACTTTCCATCAACACTTCACATTTGAATTCAGAGATTTCTTCAATAATCAAACAATAACTTCACAATTATATCCTATATTTTTAATTGGATGTATTCAATTATGCATCATACGTGTACTAAATGTAAACTTGCATTCAGTTTATCTGATTATCTGCATATAATTGTGCAATTATCTGTTTATTGTTGCATACTATCATGCAACAATTCATAATTGATTAATATACTACTGCTTACTAAAAATATGCATTCACAAATGTAATATTTTCGTAATTATGCACACAAGTCCGCAAGTATTTTGAATAACTAAATTCCAGCGTGCATCTACTACAAATATATGCATTCAAAGATTTAATTATTATGCATACTTGCATACAATCATAAAGATTTACTGAATGAAAATAATACAATCAAAAAAGAATACCATACACATTCATACTGCTGTGTAATAATTAGATGATAAATACATAACAAAAACGTACGTTAATGCTTTATTTCTTATTAATATTATACAATCGTGTAAGATTTCTTCTTAATATCTACAAAACAGTCAAATATCAAATAAAGCAATCAAATTTATACCTTTTTTTTGGCCAATGTCGTATAAATTGATGATGACGACAACTAATTCGGAGCAAAACAGGAAAATCTTGATTAAAACGATGACCGCCACTTGAAGAAGATTAAAAAAACGGATTTTTTTGTTCAATGGTTTTGAACAATCGTAGAATTAGGGTTTTCAACGAGATTAGAGGAGCGATTGGACTGATTAAATGAGGACGCATCGTTATTTGAGGGTTTTGTTACTGCGAAAGGGTTAGAAAAGGAATTATTTTAGCGCCATTTCAAAAATAGGGATGTGCTTTATATTCTTTTTATCAGCAGTTTTTATTTTA
This sequence comes from Allium sativum, assembly GCA_030737875.1. NCBI lineage: Eukaryota > Viridiplantae > Streptophyta > Magnoliopsida > Asparagales > Amaryllidaceae > Allium > Allium sativum. The sequence goes on along the minus strand of CM060912.1, from coordinate 717,137,363 downwards.
TTTTAGAAGTTAATAGGGACCTGTAAAAAGCGCACCCTTAAATAAATTTAAGTTAGTTTGATTAAATTATATATGGAACTTGTCGATGCAATAACTTACTCATACGTGATCGAAATTCAACACAATAAGATCCATTGGGATCGTATGGACAGTGGCAACATGTTGGAACTGACTGGGACTGAATTGGAGCTCATTACAATTTATAGCAAAATAAATTGTCTGATCTGAATCAACGATAATTTATCGTTACTTAACGATAAATTACCAATGTGAGTAAAACTCACTAACTCTTCCAGTTCATATTTTTATAACGTATTTTTAGAACTGATAAATGATGATTGATTGCTGTGTGTTGACCGTTTGGTTGAACTACAATTGATTGGTTGAAAATATCGATATATATATATATATATATATCGTTAATCAAATATTGATTCTGTTTATCAGAATATTTCATATTGAAATGAAATTGATGTGAATTGTATTGTGTAACATCTGTGGATGCAGGGAAACAGGTCGGGGGAATCCAGTCCGACTGGATTCCTCAACATTTATTTTACTGTTTTTCATATATTGTCTTATATGATGTGATATGAAATCTGTTGCGATTTTGTATGTTTGAACGATACCAATCATTGTTATATGGTACGTTAAATACCATAAGGAATACTGGAATGTTAAAAAGTAAATATTAAATGTTATATTGAAAAAGAAATATTTATAAATCAAAAGATTTTATGAAAAGAAACATTTTTTATACAAATAGAATTGAAAAGGAATATTTATTTGTAAAATAAATAGAATTGAAAGGGAAATATTCATTTATGAATAAATAGAGTTAAAAAAGGGAAATATTTATTTATGAAATAAATAGATTTATATAGGGAAATATTTATTGGTTGAATAAATAGAATTGAAAAGGAAATGTTTGTAAAACATTTACAAATAGAATTGAAAAGGAAATATTTATAAAATAAATAGAATTATAGAAAAAGGAATATTTATTTGGGAAATAAATAGAAAGATAAAAGGAAATATTTATTTAGAAAATAATTAGAGTTATAAAAGGAAATATTTATTTATGAAATAAATAGAGTAATAAAAGGGAATTTTAAATGAGATTTAAGTGTTAGAAATAAAAATGAGATTTCGTATGAATAATTCTATAAATAGAAGTATAAATAGAATTTGGGAATGGGATACTATTTTGAAATATGAAGTCAAACTTAATGGAGTTAATCGAATTAGAGTTAATCAATTAGAGTTAATCGAGTTAGAGTTAATCGATTAGAGTTAATCGAGTTAGAGTTAATCGATTAGAGTTAATTGAGTTATAGTTAGTCGATTAGAGTTAATCGAGTTAGAGTTAATCGATTACAGTTAATTGAGTTCGAGTTAATCGATTAGAGTTAATCGAGTTAGAGTTAATAGAATAGAGTTAATCGAGTTAGAGTTAATTGAATAGAGTTAATCGAGTTAGAATTAATCTATTAGAGTTAATCGAGTTAAAGTTAATTGAATGGAGCTAATCGAGTTAGAACTAATTGAATAGAGTTAATCGAGTTAGAATTGATCGATTAGAGTTAATCGAGTTAGAGTTAATTGAATAGAGTTAATTGAATTAGAGTTAGTTGGATTAGCGTTAATCGAATATAGTTTATTTGAAAGGAGTTAATCGAATATAGTTTATTCGAAATGAGTTAATCGAATATAGTTTATTCAAAAGGAGATTATCGAATATAGTTTATTTGAAAGGAGTTAATCGAATACAATTTATTCAAAATGAGTTAATCGAATATAGTTTATTCGAAGAGGAGTTATCGAATAGAGATTATTCGAAAGAGAGCTATATGTTGAAATTCGATTATATCGAATGTAGGAAAGTATTATTTACTTTCCGATTTTTATCAAGATTTATTTATTTATAAATAAATTATTTATTTAGTTATTTATTTAAATTAAGGAATAATAGTTATATTTTGAAGTCAGATATTTCAGAAGTAGGAATTATAACGCTATAGTTATAATCAGTGTTTCAATAAAGAAGTGGATTCGTAAATAGAATCCGAGAGTTACGTAAGGAAGTTTGTTAAAGAATTAAAGGTGAACATTGTCTATTTTGAGGTTAGAAATGTTGTTCTGTTGAGGTCTGAGAGGTAGTTATACCCCAACTTGATTGGCTTCGTTTTTAACTAAGGAATGGTTAAGGTTCGATAGTAAAGGTTGGTTAAGTGAATTTAGTTGATAATGGAAATGGTTTGAGTTGGCATAGCAATGTTTTATTTAAACATCTGTTTAAATCCAATGAATGAGTTTTGGAAACATTTTCCAAATATAATCATAGATATTTTCTAATCATAGAAAATGAAATGTTGATGATAAAGAATACTGGAATGACAGTGATACGTGAAAAAGAGATGGAAATTTTTCCATCGATTAATAACATATATTTTCTAAATTTAGAAAATAAGGAAATGTTGAATATATAGGAAATAAATAAATTAATGGACTAAAGAGATAAATGTTAAATGATGATTGATCGATAGAATTTACATCTGGAAATAATATCGTTGTTTGCACACGTGTTTTTCTTTGATAGTTAACTCACCGACTATCGAAGTTTTTGACCATTTTACGTCGTCAATATGGAGGTACCGGGATCAGATTCATTATCTGAAAACCACTCTGTATGGGCGTTAGCATTGCGATCAAATATGATGAAGATAATTGAAGACAGAGTTATGCAAGGGTTGTCCTATTTACATAATAGTGCCTTCGGTTTGTCCAGTCCCAGGACAACCTGTATGGAAGAATTATTGACAGAGTATATTTAATAGATCGCGTAAGTTGATCTCTTCAAACGTATGTACATTTGGTGGTGGAGGAATTCGTTTCTCTTAGCTGTATATTCGTTGTATTTTTTGGGAAATCAATTTTTGATTTGGCGGGTATGATGATGTGACATTCAAAGTGAATAATTGTGTGATATGTCAAAAATAAGCGTGGCCTCTAGCCTCACAACCGGGAAATGACAAAAATCGGGCAGGCATCATGGCTATGTGGGTTGCTTCCAATTAGGGTGTATTGTCACCTGATCTAGAGTTTCATTTACTTCTTTAATTTATTCGATGCTGTCCCATTCGGGAAACGGTTGCTGATCCCAACCGTTGGTGATATACATTCGATACACTCAAGCGAAATGAGTGGTCGGTCATGTGTGGCCGGGTTGCAAGATGTTCTTGTTGAACCCAGTGTATTCCTCTTTGGAGGTACACTATCGGAAGATGGTTCCATACCTTGTCATAGTTGGTAATCCATTATCCAATAAGTGCTCGCGGTTTTGATTGTATACTATATATGTAGAACGTGAGATGAAAGCATTTCTGCTAGATGATTATTTAGTTGTGGTTGATAGACATTATTATAATATCGAAAGATTTTTTATATAAAGATTATCGTTTCTTCCAAAAGGATTTTGAAAGTTGAATCAAATGTTTTGGATATTTATAAGGGAAAAACCCGTTCTATGTTATACGGCGTGGTCTTATGTGATATCGTGTAATTTCTCAAACTGTTTTTAAATTGTTCTACTCACACCAGTCCCATGACCGACCTAGAGTTTGTTTTGTTTTGTTTTCCCTAAACTCTTGGGTGCCCAATTTTGTACGGGCAGTCAAGTAGTCGGGATTTTACAGATATACTTGGAAAGCTGGAGCAGGAGGCTTCAGCAGCATTTATATAGCTATTGTTTATTTCCGTTGTGTTCTAAGTGTTATACTCTAATAAGGTTACTGTATACATATACTAATTTTATTTCAAAATTATGTATCTATTATATGTTGTTCGTTCCGTTGTGAGATTCGTATTTACTCTGATGTTGTATGTTCTTCTTCTTCTATTCTAAGTTTCTATCTTATCTATTCTCACCCTCTAATTTATTTCATGGACTATCTGGTGTTTCCAATGCTTGGGTAGTCGACATTGAGTTATATCGATAACCAGGATCACGAAAACCCAGCTCGTTACATGTGCATATCCATGCTTCGGGCATGTTTTCTTATTTAAATCGCCTTCTGTATGCACTTTGTAAGCTACTATTTTTTATTAATGAATACACTTCATGTGCTTACAATATTGTGCTTTAATCAGGTTTGCATATTGCAATATACATTTGATGTATAAGACAAGTTTCATTACCACTAAGAAGCAGGAAGTAATCTACTCATCTTGAAGTATATCAAGATTTTCATTACAACAATATTTTGAAGAATGTTGTAGTCTGCCATCCATGTCCTTGGTATTCTTTAGAACCACAAGTGTTATTTATATTCTTCATAAACTTGTACATTTTAATAGATGTTGCATATCACAACTACCACTTCAATGGATATTAAGAGTTTTATTATAACAATTCTTAAAAGTAGAAAGTAATACATTCATCATGAATTATATTAAGATTTTCATCACAACAATACCTTAAAAGAATATCGTAATATACATTTCTTGTTCTTTACATTCTCTATCACTACCAAAGTAATTTATATTCTTCCGAAATTTTTATACTTTCATCTTTATACCTTCAGGGTACTCTAAATGTTTCAAACATTTTCACCACTTTAGTTAATTCTATTATTTTTGAAGTATTATGCTTATGGCACATAACATGTCATTAACACTGTATGGTACTTTAATTTTAATGTGTTTTTGGCATTTAATATACCTGTTTCTAATCATATTTTGCGTAATATAGGTCTATATTTATCATTTAGGAAAGGATTCATGATGGTCAATCATGTTCTCCCAGAATTCATGGTTTTTAATCTATTAATTAACATAAGCGCTTTATTATTTAGTAATTTATCATCAAAAATTATCTATTGCAAGTTCTCAATATGATTTATTGATGTCTCTTTATGTTTTAGGTATCTAAATCACTTCTTCGGTTACTTGACATTCATGTCATGAGTCTCTTTTAAAGCACTCTTAAGTGTTTCTTTAAGAACACTCAAACTCCTTTATTTTGCATCTTTATGACATACTCCAAAAATGTTTTGAACTGACTTCTATACCACATTTCAACTATGGTTTACACCTTTTGATCCTCCAGGGATCAAATCTACATTGAGTAAAATCTTATAGGGACACGATTGATATTTTATTCAATTTACTTAATATTTTGCATCATTGTATGCATTAACAATTATTTAGCACTGATGATCAACATGAACTTGTATCCCTTTATTCCCCTCTCAATCTTGACAAATATTGTAACGTTAAATAATAACTATTTGGATTTTCATTTTTTATCCATTAGCACAATATTACTAGCAAATACATTATATGTATTTCAATTATAGGAGGACAATACTTTTATTAGCTGATAAAATGTATTCATATAATATTACTTATTCTCTTTCATTAATCTAGTAACTTGGAGGAAATGTCTAATTATATAGATCATTTGAATAAACGCATGACTTCACGTCATTTAATATTAATGTCAATCGGCTTTTTGAATTACTAAATAATATATATGCATAATCTATAAGATGAGCTCATAACAAACTTCAGGTTGTTGGTTGAATATTTACATATATGGATATATACTTGCGACCATGTATTGTGTAATGTCCCATGTTTTTGGCCATCAAATATTTAATTTAATTTATTTATTTTAAATAATATATATTGGAGTATTAATGGAATTTAATATTTAATTCGTTATTAAAACGAAGTTTGAACGTTATATAATTTATATAATATAAAACGAGCTCGAAATCGCGCGGTAGTTCGTAATATTTGGTTTTGAACTTCAACTGAGAATACAGGATCCGATATAACTCGGATTTCTATGAAACAAGTAACGTTGGAACCATATTGACGATAATTTTCATATGAAAGAGAAAAATTCAGATTTCCTATTATAAATTGTAAGCTATGGCCAAATCAAATTTTGAAATAATCGCTGTGGAAATTGTTATTAAAATATCGGCCTTTAAAATAGCCGTTTTGCAAACGGACTCAGATTTCGACGAAATCAGTTTCATTGGGACTGTAACGTTAGATTATTGCTTGATGTTAAATGGCATGGCAAACCGATGTCGTATGTAACCACGGTAGCCGTAAACGCCCGTTCATTTCTATAACACGTAATTAATTCAATAAAGGGATATTTGAGTGTAACTTGAACAGACGATCGAATTAAGCCGTGAAACCAGTTCCCTTGAGTTCGTATCATCGATTAGAGTCAGGATAGGTATATAGTTTGCTATTTTTGAAGACCAGATAATTTTGCGTTAAAAATGGCTTTGCGGTGCGCATAAAAATAGCCTACCGAGGAAACAGTCTCGGAATGCGATGAAACTAGTACCGTCGGGTTCGTATCAACAAATTATTGTAGGATTTCAAAGTTTCAAGTTGATTTGATTTATCTAGTGACCGTGGAAAAATTAAACGCGTGTTTATTTCTGGTTTTATAAAGGAATTTTTTTCAAACGATATCAGAATTCGACGAAACTTGTCCCACTGGGTCCGGAATATTATTTTTTATTAAGATTAGCTTTTTTATCAGTAAACATGTAAGGACCCGTAACTTCCCCGGTAAGGAAAGAGCGGATACTTTGAGAACAACACACAAAAGAACGAAGACAGAAGACAGAAGAACATTTCATTGTACATTACAACAATTCCATCAGAATACAAGAATATACAGAGTACGAATAAATATTACACAACAGAAAAATATTAGAGATTTAAATACATTACATAGCAGTGGAAATAATACAAAACACAACTAAAAGTAATGCACGGATACAGAGCTTTCCGAGTATCGTTCCAGCTGTAAATCAGGATCCTGTGAATATAAACCTGCAAAACCAAAACTACTAGCTGCCCGTGTCAAAATAAGGGCACCCAGAGTTTAGGTTAAAACAATAAACTTCAGGTCAGTCATGGGACTGGTGTGAGAACTAAAACAATTATTAATCTTTATTTTAAAGTGAGGTAAATCAAGGGACCACGCCGTATAACACAGAACGGGTTTCCTCCCAAGAATACCAATGCATAAAACAACAACGCAATGCTAAATAAAGAACAATGAAGCTATTATAAGACCTAGGTCCCATCACACAATGAAACGCAAGCCGGAGGATAGGGTTTTACCTTATAATAGCCAAAGCATGCTTGATACGTTTAATTTCATGTTTTAATTCTTAATCAGACTCCAAACGTAAATTAGTAAGAGAATGATTCCCTAAGTATTAACCCCGAAGGCCGAAACATACATCAGACTAATACCCAGGAAACCACCCATCTTAGCTTGTTTCCAGTTAGTTTATGATTTTATATACAATCATAAATATCAATCATAGGCGACATGAGCGTCCCATGCCACTATGTCGCCATATATAGGTTTACAATCAAAACCGCACATATCATATTTGGAAATTGGATTTCCATCTATAAACAAAGGCCATGGATCGTCCTCTACCGATTCGAGACAATCTAGCCTATGTCTCAGGACCCAGACTCAGGTAAGCCCTTGGAGCGACAGGGCCGGTCCACCGATGTGGATTAAAATGACTGAACACTGCGTTTCCCCGCCCTTTGGGGCGTAAATGAGCCAACGAATGACTCCATCGGCTCCGGATCGACCGATATAACCGAGGCGCCTCGCAACAGCAACAACCACATAGGTGAAAATAATATAAATGTCAGCCAGTTCAAGCACCGACACCACCTCTAACTAGAAAGAAACGCATGTCCTCCCTGAGGTCCTCTCCCGTTTCTGGTTCATACCGGGGTGTGAGGCTCGCGAATTCACGTTATACACAAAGCTACGCCACACAGGAGGTGCTTTGATCATCAACCACAAGACTTTGCTTTTCAACAGAAGCCCTGATCACTGCATCTTAGCATGCCACACAGGCAATTCACACCATGCAACTGATGGCTATCAATCACACAGAATGAATTCCAATGTCAGACACACAGTCCATTTACAAGTCCGTTCTGGGTCTGAACGAAACCGGAGGCACTATATACCTCGCATACCCATCGATCTCCATGTACGTCTGGACGATCACCACACATTATCCATATTTCGGGATGCCTCCCAATCAGGACATCAGTTACCATCCAATCGAGGTGAAGATCTCCAGTCTTTAACCACCATCTTCATCATCGATTTCTTATCGTCGATTCAGTTGTTCAAAATGGGATAAACCCAGTCTTTCTGAGAAGCTCGCGTATATAATAAACAAGTGCTACACAAACACATCATACGCCTTATTTAAATTCATTAGTCACTAACCATAAATTAGTAAGAGAACGATTTCCCAAATATTAACCCCGAAGGCCGAAACCAACATCAGATCAAAACCCAGGAAACCATTCGACTTAGCTAACCTTCCGTTAGTTTCTAAATTTCACGTTCCATATCGTTTATAATATTTTATAACGATTTATCGCTATTTTTATTTATTTAAAAATATCCAATTTATTCAAACGACGCTACAGGCCATAACGCGGCCGTGGCGCTGTTTTTCTTCAGATTTGATTTACACATATCTGAAAATCTAACCGTTGGATCTTCACAAAATTTATATCATTAGAAAGATCTTTTCAAAATGAATCCAACGGTTCCAGTTTTGGGAAAATCCGACTGTCGGATCTCCCGGTACACTCGTTTGAAGTTTCGATTTCAAAATACGAACTACAGCGTCGTTATTCGATTTAATTTAATTATATTTTTATATATATATATAAATATAATCGATTCTGGCGCTGTTTTTCTTCAGATTTGAATTGAACATTCCAGAAAATCCAACCGTTGGATCTTTACAAAGTTGGTGTCGTTGGAAAGATATTTCCAAAGCGAACCCAACGGTTTCGGTTTCGGGAAAATCCGATGGTCGGATTTCCCGCACTAATCGTTTGAAATCACAGTTTCAAAACACGAACTGCAGCTTCGTTATTCGATTAATTTTAATTATATATATAATCTATTCTTCGATTTCAAAACCATATTCTTTTCATACTTTCAATGAAAATGATATTTTTATCTAACAGACATTTATTTCGACACTTCACTATTTTTAACAATTCATGTATATGATCAAAATGTGATTTTTATTGTAAAACATTTTATTTCAAAACACGACTATTTTATATAGTTCATATAGATGATAAAAACACGATCTTTATTATAAAACAATTTATTTAAAACACGAATACCATTCAACACATGAATTTCTATTCAACGAATGAATTTCTATTCAACACATGAATGTTTTCTATAGTTCGTATATATATAATAAAAAGGTGTTTTTTGTTGTTAAAACAATTTATTTAAAACACAAATACCATTCAACACATGAATTTCTATTCAACGAATGAATTTCTATTCAACACATGAATGTTTTCTATAGTTTGTGTATATATATAATAAAAATGTGATTTTTATTGTTAAAACAATTTATTTAAAACACGAATACCATTCAACACATGAATTTCTATTCAACGAATGAATTTCTATTCAACACATGAATGTTTTCTATTCAACACACGAATATAGTTTCAACACATGAAAATAATTCTAACACATGAATATTATTCAAAATTTCGGCAGCATAACGGCAGGGTAGTTAAAACCGGGGCCGTCCCTAGTACGGCTCCTCGCTCTACCTTAAAGCCTCGCAGCTTTTGACAATGGGGATTTCATGCATCTAGTTCGCACGCAGGTGGCATGTATATTTTTTTTCTTTCTTTTCCACACTCTAATCCTATGTGGTTTCAACCAAATAATTCTCAACCACAAACAGGTATTTTTCAACCACAATCAATCAATTTCAACCACAAACAATTCAAATCAACCATTCACTATCAACCAATTTTCACACCAATCACAACCAATAAATATCGTCCATGGTTTGTGGACGAGGGGTGTATATATATATAAGTATATTTCACTTCTATTCAACATATATATAATTTTTACAATGCATATATAACTTATACATCGAACGTACAACTTATACAATGCTTATACATGAGGTGTACAACGCTTATATAACTCATACATCGACTATATAATTTATACATCGTCGTTTTCCATATCGTTTATAATTCAGAAATCTCACATTGGGTTCCACTCCACCAAAATAGCAGAAGGCTCAGAAAAATATGCGGTCTCTTCTAGAATGTAGAAGACGTCCACACGAGTCCACTGTCTCTTGTTTCACTGAATTTCATCAAGAAACGAAAAAGATATGATTTTTACAGTGAAATCAAAAACCGTAGCGCTTTAAAGTGCTATAATATAGTTAAAATAAAAACAGCCGTATATCTCTCTGAATTCTTCAAAACTAAAGATCGATTTTCACGCCAATCGTGTAGTATTACGACGATCGGGCGGTGCAGCGGTTAAGAGGACTGGGAGGCGCACGTGCGCGCGGCGGTGGGCCCAGCTCGGTGGTCTGACGTGGCCATGGCGGTGCTTGGAAGTTCGAAACTTTCGAGCCCGATTTCTCCCCCAATTCTGAACGATAAAATACAAACTATATATGGATTTGAAGGTGGAGAGGAGATCTACAATTTCTTCAACTGGAGGGAAGGCTATAGATGCGTGGAGGAGGAGAAAACGAGGGGGGAAGGGAGGAGCGGTTTATCATCGTCGATCGGCTGATAATCAGGGAGAGAGAATGTTGTGTTGACCAATGAGATTTTTTTTATATTTATAAATTTTAAAATCCAAAAATACCCCTTGCCACATACGAACACCAAACCAAACCCAACGACTGTCGTCCTTAGCGTTTTACCCCAATTCCGAACACAATGGGATATGTTTCGTAGGCCCATTCGACTGTTTCAGTCAGTTTTCCTTCAAATTAAAATATAAAACATTAAATATTTAATTTGAACGTACATTTCAATTTGCTGGGGCTACATACTGATTCTAAAAATTCCCGAAAAATAAATCTAGCTATGTTTTGACGATACGGTCCCATCAAAACTAGTTTCGTTGAATTCTGAGACCGTTTGAAAAATGGCCCTTTTCTGGTCGATCCAATTTTATAGAAATCGACCAAACACATTTTCCTTTGCCACGCTCACATACTAGCTTCAAAAATTATGAAATTTGAAACCTAGCAATAATTTAACATTCCGGATCCAACAAAAGGGGTTTCGTCGAATTCTGAGGTCGTTTGCAAAATGGCCATTTTCACGGGCTATATAATTTCTATAGCGACCTTTATGAAAATTCATTTGGCCATAACTTTTGCTTCCCACAACGAAACTTCGATTATTCAGATTTGTTAGAAAGATATTCACTAATAGATTCAAATATTTTTGGTTTCACTAAAATCCGTTTTGTTTTGCACCCGGTACAGTCAGTCAAAGTTTGAATTCAAATTTTGAAACTACCGCGCCATTTCAAGCCTTGTTTATAATTAGAATTAATTATATTTATTTTCAAACGTCGATTCAAACTCACTTTTCATCGTTATTATTTAAAGTATTTATTTTAAATATTTTAAATTCACTATTTTAGCCAATTTAAAATTTTCAAACAAGTTCAGATTTTCCGGGTTGTTACAAAACAGAAATCGTTTGTGGTGGTTTTTATCAACTACGTCACCGCGAAGTTTCGTAAATAATATTATATTAATTTTAATACCCTGTGTATATTCCCAAACCAAGTCAGTGCGTCAAAAACCTAGACTTAAGTTCAGCTCGTTCTAAAATTTTCCGCCGCGACCCTTAAGAAAATCAACGAACGGAAACAATCCCACCTTCCTCCTCAAATATTCACAAATCCTTTCATTATCCAACCGATCTTCAACTGTAAGTGTGTAGAGGGTGGCGAGTACTTTGCATTGGATGGTGGTGATGAGGTTCTGAGCAGGTGGTGGCCTGAATCGGGGCAGAAGCGGCGGCAGGTCGAGTAGCTTTTGACGGCGGAGCAGGTGATCGAAGTGGAAGGGGTTTGGGTCGGAGGTTAGGCAAGCACCGGCGTTTCCAATGGTCACTAACGATCAAAACTCGGGTGAAGAAATTGGTGGAGCGTGGTGGCTTTTCGAAGTCAGGAATGGTTTAAAGGCGATGAGAAATTGGTGACAATGTAGTATTGTTTAGTTGATGAACGAAGCAGCAAATCCAAAACGAACAGACTGACAAAGAACGAGGACGAGGTCACCAACAGTAAACGAATGGTTCGGCTCAATTAATTAAGCAATGATTAATTTAAGATAAAGTGTTCATAATTAATTAACCGATTTATTAAATGTTGATTTGCAGATGAAATCTAAATACAACAAAGGGGAAAATACGGGGGTTACTATTGAAGCCTAGAACAGTTCTACCTGTTATCCCCTAACTGAGTATAGCTATGTTAATAAACTTTTAATTAAGTGTTAATTAATATTAACTAAAATCAAGATTTAATTATACCTATCATAATTAATAACATATCTGACTTGGGAAGATCGAACATGGCAGCAGGCAGAGAAGCATGTTTGGGTTCGGCTGATATGTTAAAAACAATTGGATGGTTCAAGTTGTCTTACGATCATTTTGATGAGATCTACTCATGGAACAGTTTGGAACTGACTGGGACAGAATTGGACAACTTTGGAATCATCTTAAATTTTAGTCAAATTAAACTATCGTTTAATTTAACTAAACCAAAGCGTTTCAATGGAAAATCAAATCAAGGTGAGTTAAACTCAGTCAGTTTTCCCATTTATATTTTATATAAATTGGGTTTTTATTTTGTGTGCTCTGATTGTTAATAATTGACTGTTTGCTAGTTATATATTTATCTGTTGATTTATTTGATGAAATTAAACCATCGTTTAATTTCAGTAAAATACCAAATCGTTATTTTAACGATTAGTCCCAATCAAGGTAACTTACCTTGGTTGGTCACGTTTATAAAATAAACGTGTTTAAATTGTTTGACTTGTTTAATTGCTTGTGAATTGGTTGATGTTAAATGGTCGTTATTTATTTCAGTTAAACGAAATTGAAATGATCTGATTTGAGATAACCATTGTGATTTCAGGGAAGAACAGGTTGGAGGGATCTAACCAGATTCCACAAATATATTATTTATTTTCATATTGTTATATATGAACCGTCCTGTTTGGGTGATTAGTTTGAAAATTGATCATTGATTGGAAAATCAACCTGTGTTGTGTTTTAACAAATGGGCTATATTGGGTGGGTAATCGGCAGTAAATGGCCTATAAAATAAATTGGTTTGTTAAATTGATTTACCGTTTGGTGGATCGATAGAACTGAAGTTATAAAATTTATTTTATAACTGGAAATAGATTTTAAATGTATTATTTTGAATTAAAAGTTTTTGGAAAGAAAATAAATATTTATTATTTAAATTTATAATCAATTATTAATTGATTTTATAAGGGAATTTCTGATATTAATCAGAGTTATAAATAAGTGAATAGAAATTAGCCTGATGATTTAAAATGGATAATTGTTTTGTTAAAGAAACAATTGAATGAAATTTATTTAAATTAATTATACTGATAATTAATTTAAAGAGAAAATGAATTGGAATCAGTTAATGGAATAACAGTGTTTTGAGTGGTCTAAATCGACCGCTTTTAGTTGGAATTGGTTATTTAATTAGTGTGTTTTGAATTAATCTAATACAACAGTTTAATGAATATTGTTTTTATTTTAATAAGATTTTTCAAAAAAAAAAAATAGAATTTATGAACGGGTTTTATATTTAAAACCAAATTTTTATAACGGAGTTATAAAGAGGATTTTAAGCGAATATGACAACTTAAAATAAAGGTTACTTAATTATTTGAATTAAGTGAAAGGAGATTAAGAAAAAGGGTTGTAATAAACCAGGAGTATATAAATGAGAAATAAATTGTAAAAGCGTAAATTTTATACTAACGTTACTTGAAAAATGGGATCAAGTAAAAAAAGGAGAATTGAAATAAAATTTCCAAAGTGGGAAATGGTTGAATAGAGTTGAAAGGAGAATTAAGTGGAAATTTAATATGGGTATAAGTTGTTTCACTAAGTATTAATATGAAATGGTTTTTGAGAACATTGGTATATTAAGTAAGAATTCGAATATCGTATTTTTAAATATTAAAAGAGTTAGAATTTTTAATTAAACAGAAGTGAATCAGTTTGTTTATTTTAAAAGGCCAAGTGGTGCTGAATACTGAACCAGTGAACTCATTGGATTGTCTTGATTGAATCACTATATATTTTGATAGTTAAATCACCGACTATCAAATCTGCCAATACGATTGTTGGTTCGGAAAGGCCGGGATCGAATTTATATTCGAAAACCATTCCGGCCAACAAATACGTGAAGATATTAGAAGATGATCGAGATGGAGCATTGAAGACCATTGATTTCCATAAACGGAAGAACCACTAATATTCTCTGCCTGGCAAGCAGAGATAAGCTGTGATTCTGTCGTGGTTGAAATCTACGGGTTGCAAGGACTACTTGCTATTGATCCATGAGGTGATTCCTATATTGGATGCAGTAGGAGAGTGCCTTCGGTTCATCCTGTTCCTGGATGACTTGTATGGACGGATGTCTGACAGAGTATTTCCAAAGGGTCACGTACGTTGATTTCTTCAAACGTGCTATAGTTGTTGGTGGAGAATAGTCGTTCTCTTAGCTTCTAACTAGAGTATTTTTGTGGATGTCAATTAGTGATATCTGACGGATCTAACGATGTGGCATTCAAAGTGAATGACGACCCGATGTTCAGAAGTAAATTCTGGACTCAAGCCTCATCAACCGGGAAATGACAAAAATCGGGCAGGCAGAATGGCTATGTGGGTCACTCCCATTAGTGTGTATAAATCACCTATCTAGAGAAAATCCTATTTGCTTCTTTAATTTATATTCGATGTTGTCCCTTTTCGAGAGACAGTTGCTGATCCCAACCGTCGGTGATATACATTCGATACACTCAAGAGAAATGAGTGGTCGGTCATGTGTGGGCCAGGTTGCACGATGTTCTTGTTGAACCCAGTGTATTCACCTCTAGAGATACACTATCGGCAGGTGGTCCCATACCTTGTCATAGTCGGAATCCAATCTCAAATAAGTGCCCGCGGTTTTGTTTGTATACTATATATGTAGAGCGTGAGATGCAAGCGTTCTACTAGATTTCGATTTACTTGTATTTAGACATTATTATAATATCAGACAAGATATTGGTTTCAAAAAATGTTTTGGGTTATCGTAAGGTAAAAACCATCCGTATTTATGTGTGGATTTGGTCTTACGATTATCCTTTTCTTTCGAAAAGATTTTAACTTTAAAAATCAGGTTGTGTGATACCCTTGATATTGTGCGAGTTTTTCTCACTCTGGTTCACCAGACTGACCCGGTGTTTTGTAAATGCTCGGGTTAGCCCGGGGTGTACAGGTTCAGGTTATCGAATGTTGTGAAGTCCTGAGACGAGCTAGAGATGATCAAACGTATGATATTATATAGATACTATTCCACTGTGTGTTGTATATGGGAACAGGTTATTATAACTGTCCCATTGTGTGATGTACTCTGATATCGTAAGTATTTTTAAAGCTCTCAATAAAGATTTATTTTTGTATTATATTTTTGTTCTGCTGCGATGTGAGACTCGGTGTTGTGTTGTTTCTTCTTCTTCTATTCTAATATTTCTTTCTTCCTTATCTCACCCTCTAATTTCTTTCTAATAACTATCCCGTGTTTTCGGTGCTTGGAGGGTCGGCATGAGTTATGGTAAAGGTATTTATGTCGCTTTTCGGGGCCGAAAATCCTTGGGTCGTTGCAGTGGTATCAGAGCTATTGGTTTAGTAATAACCTTGGCTCTGTGGTGTAACTCGATAGATATTGGGTTAGTAATACCCTAGATTGAGTTTGAGTGTATATATACGAGTGAACGTATTTGTAGATTTTATAAAAATTGTTTTATATTGTGGAGATTTATTGGTTGAGTTGTTTATGAGTTCTGGTCGATCAGTTTGATCCACTGTATCGATAGGAGTTTCTAAACACTCAAGTACGATAAACCGACACAGTATGTTTTGAAAAAGGGTAAATGAAATAATTTTACCCAAATTATATTTTAATATAAAAAAAATGATAAATATTTGAAGTGTTATAGTATATTGGATGTGTTGGTTGATTATAATTGAAATGGTTTTATAAATAAACAATTAGAATTCCTATAATATAAAAGCAGATTTATTAAATCTGAAATTAAAATCAGAATTGGAATTAAAATTCCTAAAAGTGGGAACGGAATTTGCAAATGAACTTGGATTGTATATATGAGAATTTTAAAATCCTGGGAGATTTTTTTTACGAGCATCGTGTTTGGTATTTTGAAAAGATTTCAAAATGAAATGTTTACATATGGGTTGATAAGTAATATAGTATTGAACTCACTTCAGTAGCTGGGAAATAACTCTGATGATGCTGGCTACATCGTCAGTGTTCATTTCCGAGTTCTAAGTGACGGATTACTACCAAAAATCATGTTTTGAATTGCTTTGAGAAAAACAAGTTGTTTTGAATCCTGAAAAGGAATATTTGTTTTTTTTAAAGAGCTAAACTGTTTAAAAACTCCCAGAGAAATTGTTTGAACAAAAGAAAATTAAATAGAAATTGTGAAAGCAAATATGAACTGAATTGAAACCAATTTACTGGAAATTTATTTGGGAGATAATATATCAAGTAGAATCAGATTTTGAATTGTGAGACAGGAATTTGAAATGGTGTTGGACTGGTAAGTTAAGAGTTGAAATTGATAATGGATGGAAATTGAGTTAAGAATGGGATTTGGCTTGGACGCGTGAAGGATTTGGTTTTGAGGATAAAATTGGAATTTTGTTTGAGAATGCATTTGTATATGCTGACAGGGTAGCAGATGGAAAGGATATAATGATATGCCCGACAAAAAGGTACACGTTTATTTTTATATGGGTTTGGTGATTTATGAGCCTATTTGGTAAGCTGCTTGGCTATTTTATTTTCTTTTGGATAGGAGAAGGCCTAGAAAGGCGAGTTGTAGTTGTACCGATTTAGCCGTACAAAGGAGGTGCTGCCGAAATTTTTCGGAAATTTAAGGTGTTAATTTTTTTTCAATATTTTTTGAAAATATTTATTTACATATTGAATTGATTTTTGATTTAAAACTAAATTTGATTTGAAATTAATGGGTTTATAACGTTCTTTCTTACCTTAGCAATTTCGAGGACGAAATTATTTTAAGGGGGGAAGAATGTAATGTCCCGTGTTTTTGGCCGTCAAATATTTAATTTAATTTATTTATTTTAAATAATATATATTGGAGTATTAATGGAATTTAATATTTAATTCGTTATTAAAACGAAGTTTGAATGTTATATAATTTATATAATATAAAACGAGCTCGAAATCGCGCAATAGTTCGTAATATTTGGTTTTGAACTTCAACTGAGAATACAGGATCCGATATAAGTCGGATTTCTGTGAAACATGAAACGTTGGAACCGTATTGACGATAATTTTCATATGAAAGAGAAAAATTCAGATTTTGTATTATAAATTGTAAGCTATGGCCAAATCAAAATTTGAAATAATCGCTGTGGAAATCATTATTAAAATATCGGCCATTAAAATAGCCCTTTTGCAAACGGACTCAGATTTCGACGAAACCAGTTTCATTGGGACTATAACGTTAGATTATTGCACAGTGTTAAATGGCGTGGCAAACCGATGTCGTATGTGACTACGGTAGCCGTAAACGCCCATTCATTTTCTATAACGCGTAATTAATTCAATAAAGGGATATTTGAGTGTAACTTGAACAGACGATCGAATTAAGCCGCGAAACCAGATCCGTTGAGTTCGTATTGTCGGTTAGAGTCAGGATAGGTATATAGTTTGCTATTTTTGAAGACTGGATAATTTGGCGTTAAAAATGGCTTTGCGATGCGCGTAAAAATAGCCTACCGGGGAAACAGTCTCGGAATGCGACGAAACTAGTACCGTCGGGTTCGTATCAACGAATTATTGTTGGATTTCAAAGTTTCAAGTTGATTCGATTTATCTAGTGACCATGGAAAAATTAAACGCGTGTTTATTTCTGGTTTTATAAAGGATTTTTTTTTCAAACGATATTAGAATTCGACGAAACTTGTCCCATTGGGTCCGGAATATTATTTTTTATTACGATTAGCTTTTTTATCAGTAAACAGAAATCGTTTATAGTGGTTTTTATCAACTACTTCACCGCGAAGTTTCGTAAATAATATTATAGTAATTTTAATACCCTGTATATATTCCCAAACCATGTCAGTGTGTCAAAAACCTAGACTTAAGGTCTGCTCGTTCTAAAATTTTCCGCCATGACCCTTAAGAAAATCAACGAACGAAAACAATCCCACCTTCCTCCTCTAATATTCACAAATTCGTTCGTTATATAACCGATCTTCAACTGTAAGTGTGTAGAGGGTGGCGAGTACTTTGCATTGGACGGTGGTGATGAGGTTCTGAGCACGGTGGTGGCCTGAATCGGGGCAGAAGCGGCGGCAGGTCGAGTAGCTTTTGACGGCAGAGCAGGTGATCGAAGTGGAAGGGGTTTGGGTCGGAGGTCAGGCAGGCGCCGGCGTTTCCAATGGTCACCTCCGATCAAAACTCGGGTGAAGACATTGGTGGCACGGGGGGGCTTTTCGAAGTCAGGAATGGTTTGAAGGCGGTGAGAAATTGGTGACAGCGTAGTATTGTTTAGGTGATGAACGAAGTAGCAAATCCAAAACGAACGGACTGACAAATAACGAGGACGAGGTCTCCAACAGTAAAGGAATGGTTCGGCTCAATTAATTAAGTAATGATTAATTTAAGATAAAGTGTTCATAATTAATTAACCGATTTATTAAATGTTGATTTGCAGATGAAATCTAAAGACAACAAAGGGGAAAATACGGTGGTTACTGTTGAAGCCTAGAACAGTTCTGCCTGTTATCCCCTAACTGAGTATAGCTATGTTAATAAACTTTTAATTAAGCGTTAATTAATATTAACTAAAATCAAGATTTAATTATACCTATCATAATTAATAACATATCTGACTTGGGATGATCGAACATGGCAGCAGGCAGAGAAGCATGTTTGGGTTCGGCTGATATGTTAAAAACAATTGGATGGTTCAAGTTGTGTTACGATCATTTTGATGAGATCTACTCATGGAACAGTTTGGAACTAACTGGGACAGAATGGGACGACTTTGGAATCATCTTAAATTTTAGTTAAATTAAACTATCATTTAATTTAACTAAACCAAAGCGTTTCAATGGAAAATCAAATCAAGGTGAATTAAACTCACTCAGTTTTCCCATTTATATTTTATATAAATTGGGTTTTATTTTGTGTGCTCCGATTGTTAATGATTGACTGTTTGCTAGTTATATATTTATCTGTTGATTTATTTGATGAAATTAAACCGTCGTTTAATTTCAGTAAAATACCAAATCGTTATTTTAACGATTGGTTCCAATCAAGGTAACTTACCTTGGTTGGTCACGTTTATAAAATAAACGTGTTTAAATTGTTTGAATTGTTGAATTGCTTGTGAATTGGTTGATGTTAAATGGTCTTTATTTATTTTAGTTAAATGAAACTGAAATGATCTGATTTGAGATAACCATTGTGATTTCAGGGAAGAACAGGTTGGAGGGATCCAACCGGATTCCTTAAATATATTATTTATTTTCATATTATTATATATGAACTGTCCTGTTTGGGTGATTAGTTTGAAAATTGATCATTGATTTGAAAATCAAACTGTGTTGTGTCTTAACAAATGGGCTATATTGGGTGGGTAATCGGCAGTAAATGGCCAATAAAATAAATTGGTTTGTTATATTGATTTATCATCTGGTGGATCGATAGAACTGAAGTTATAAAATTTATTTTATAACTAGAAGTAGATTTAAAATGTATTATTTTGAATTAAAAGTTTTTAAAAAGAAAATAAATATTTATTATTTATTATTTAAATTTATAATCAATTATTAATTGATTTTATAAGGAAATTTCTGATATTAATCAGAGTTATAAACAAGTGAATAGAAATTAGCCTGATGATTTAAAATGGATAATTGTTTTGTTAAAGAAACAATTAAATGGAATTTATTTAAATTAATTATATTGATAATTAATTTAAAGAGAAAATGAATTGGAATCAGTTAATGGAATAACTGTGTTTTGAGTGGTCTAAATCGACCACTTTTAGTTGGAATTGGTTATTTAATTAGTGTGTTTTGAATTAATCTAATACAACAGTTTAATGAATACTGTTTTATTTTAATAAGATTTTTCAAAAAAAAAAAGAATTTATGAACGGGTTTTATATTTAAAACCCAAATTTTTATAACGGAGTTATAAAGAGAATTTTAAGCAAATATGACAACTTAAAATAAAGGTTACTTAATTATTTGAATTAAGCGAAAGGAGATTAAGAAAAAGGGCTATAATAAACCAGGAGTATATAAATGAGAAATAAAGTGTAAAAGCATAAATTTTATATTAACGTTACTTGAAAAATGGGATCAAGTAAAAAGGGGAGAATTGAAATAAAATTTCCAAAGTGGGAAATGGTTGAATAGAGTTGAAAGGAGAATTAAGTGGAAATTTAATATGAGTGTAAGTTGTTTCACTAAGTATTAATATGAAATGGTTTTTGAGAACATTGGTATATTAAGTAAGAATTCAAATATCGTATTTTTAAATATTAAAAAAGTTAGAAGTTTTAATTAAACAGAAGTGAATTAGTTCGTTTATTTTAAAAGGCCAAGTGGTGCTGAATATTGAACCAGTGAACTCATTGGATTGTCATGATTGAATCACTATATATTTTGATAGTTAAATCACCGACTATCAAATCTGCCAATACGATTGTTGGTTCGGAAAGACCGGGATCGAATTTATATTTGAAAACCATTCCGGCCAACAAATATGTGAAGATATCAGAAGATGATCGAGATGGAGCATTGAAGACCGTTGATTTCCATAAACTGAAGAACCACTAATATTCTATGCCTGGAAAGCAGCGATAAGCTGTGATTCTGTCGTGGTTGAAATCTACGGGTTGCAAGGACTACTTGCTACTGATCCATGGGGCGATTCCTATATTGGATGCAGTAGGAGAGTGCCTTCGGTTCATCCTGTTCCTGGATGACTTGTATGGACGGATGTCTGACAGAGTATTTCCAAAGGGTCACGTACGTTGATTTCTTCAAACGTGCTATAGTTGTTAGTGGAGAATAGTCGTTCTCTTATCTTCTAACTAGAGTATTTTTGTGGATGTCAATTAGTGATATCTGACGGATCTGACAATGTGGCATTCAAAGTGAATGATGACCCGATGTTCCGAAGTAAATTCTGGCCTCAAGCCTCATCAACCGGGAAATGACAAAAATCGGGCAGGCAGCATGGCTATGTGGGTGGCTCCCATTTGGGTGTATAATCACCTATCTAAAGAAAATCCTATTTGCTTCTTTAATCTATATTCGATGTTGTCCCTTTTCGGGAGACGGTTGCTGATCCCAACCGTCGGTGATATACATTCGATACACTCAAGCTAAATGAGTGGTCGGTCATGTGTGGGCCGGGTTGCAAGATGTTCTTGTTGAACCCAGTGTATTCGCCTCTAGAGATGCACTATCGGCAGGTGGTCCCATACTTTGTCATAGTCGGAATCCAATCTCAAATAAGTGCCTACGGTTTTGTTTGTATACTATATATGTAGAGCGTGAGATGCAAGCGTTCTACTAGATTTCTATTTACTTGTATTTAGACATTATTATAATATCAGACAAGATATTGGTTTCAAAAAATGTTTTGGGTTTTCGTAAGGTAAAATACGTCCTTATTTATGTGTGGATTTGGTCTTACGATTATCCTTTTCTTTCGAAAAGATTTTAACTTTAAAAATCAGGTTGTGTGATACCCTTAATACTGTGCGAGTTTTTCTCACTCTGGTTCACCAGACTGACCCGGTGTTTTGTAAATGCTCGGGTTAGCCCGAGGTGTACAGGTTCAGGTTATCGAATGCTGTGAAGTCCAGAGACGAGCTGAAGATGATCAGACGCATGATATTATATAGCTACTATTCCGCTGTGTGTTGTATATGGGAACATGTTATTATAACTGTCCCATTGTGTGATGTACTCTGATATCGTAAGTATTTTTAAAGCTCTCAATAAAGATTTATTTCTATATTATAGTTTTGTTCCGCTGCGATGTGAGACTCTGTGTTGTGTTGTTTCTTCTTCTTCTTCTTCTTCTTCTTCTATTCTAATATTTCTTTCTTCCTTATCTCACCCTCTAATTTCTTTCTAATAACTATCCAGTGTTTTCGGTGCTTGGAGGGTCGGCATGAGTTACGGTAAAGGTATATTGTCGATTTTCGGGGCCGAAAATCCTTGGGTTGTTACATATTGCAAATATATAATAAATTTTCATATTCTTTCTCTTTTGAGTTGGTGATTTCTAAATCAAAATATTAACAGGATTCAAACTATTAATTTCTTTTTATAGATTAATGTTAATGTGAATCCTTTGAGACTGCATGACGATGTTCAAAACGTATGGTTTGGAACTGTACTGAACTTCTGGTTCAAATAAAATATATAAACCACTTCAAATTGTTAAATTGTATTCCTCCGTTATACCTCAAGTATTGCTTTTGAACATTAATTATGATGTAACTTACCAGAGATTAATTTATAACTGCATATAGACATTTCTACACATCTTTTCAGGGGAGCACAATAAATAAATAAATAAAATATACTAAAAAAATTAAGAGTAGATTCTAGACACTTGGAATTTTATGAAAATATGCAATTATATTTATTGCATATATATATATATCTCTTCAAGCCGGTGTTTATAAATTTCACGAAATGTATAATATGACATATAAACTATCTCTTTAGGAGAATATCTAATGATATTTTTTTCTTCAAGAAATGATTATGCATATAGTATTGCTTATGACAAAATAATTAGAAACATGACCTTTATGATATAATTAGACACTTAAACATAAAATAATGTATTCTATAGATAATCTGATTTGTTTCATATTTGGAACCTTTGATATAACTATAATGAAATATATTATATACATCACATTGCTCTCAAACTTTTAGAATCAAATCAAAACTAAATTGGAATCATTTGTAATCAAATTTCTATGTATTTATTTGGTTTAATAAAAATACCAAATATATAAACAAATCTCTTCTAGAGATATGTTATCATTCCAAATATATAAGTGTAATTATATTATTATTACCACTTCTAGAACGAACTTATCTATTCCAGGTATGTGTGTGTGTGTGTATATATGTGTGTGTGTGTGTGCGTGCGTGCGTGCGTGTGTGTGTGTTTTCGCAGTAGTAGCCCAGTGGTTAAGGAGTTGCAATACTTTTTTTTATATAAAATGCTACAACATCCCATGTGGGATGTTTGGATTTAGTGATATAAGTAAAAAAAAAAGGCCAACATCCTTATAATATTTGCTTATATAAGATGTTGGTCTAGTTTGCAATAATTTTGGTAAATTTATGCATAGAAGTAACAAAATAATGTTTTCGAGATAATATATGGGTATTAAAAAAATTCCTTTGAGAAAATATTAAATGATAATAAAATAGGATTTTTGGAATATATTGTTTCAAGATTCTAATAAAAAATGCATAGGTTGAGAAGATCCAATAACGTAACAAAGAATACGAATGCTGATGTAATGACCCGCATTTTCCAGGGGTATAATTAATTTATTTAATTGTTTAAAATAGTGGTATAGGGAATTTAGTCGTCGTTAATTAAATAATATGGAATATTTAATTAAATTAAATAATATATTTAATTCAGAAATAATCAAAAATATGGGAAATCACAATATAAGGTGAACAGGGTCATCCCCAAGATTTAATTCAGCTTAGAGTTGAATTATATGGACGAATATATTCCATCGACGTCAGTTTGAATGTATAATTATAATATAATTAAAATCGAGCTTGAAATGGCGCTGTAGTTCGTAAATTGACGATCTGAACTTCAACTGAGTATACAGGGTCTGTTTTAAGTCGGAATTCTGTGAAACAAGAACCGTCAGGACCGATTTGATAATAGTTTTCTAATGGAAGAGAAAACTCTGGATTCCGTCGTGTAGATTTTGATTCACGTCCAAATCAAATTTAGAAATAGTCGTTATAGAATCGTTTATCGACCGTATCGGTTTATTCGATATAACTAGAGATCGGGTTTGAATTTAGACAAGGTTCTTTTGGGAAGTAGTGATAATTTAATTTTTAGAATTTTATGGTAATTTTTAATTAATTAAATAAGCAACTTTTTATTTGGAGTATTTGGCACCCTGTATCGACATTTTGGGGTTTCACAATATGAGTTAATCTACCGATATTATTATACTTTTGGGATCGTGGCACCGAGCTCGATAAAATGGTATCTTTAATTCTGTCCGTACGTGAATGAAATTTAAGTAACATGGTATGTTAAAAACCCAACGTTAAAACCGTAAAATGTAACGTGCTCTTCCCATTTCAAATAAATATCTCGATCCATTTTTGTGATCAAAACTAAAGCCACGCCCCCATTCTTTCTCAGCCACTTATATTTAAAAATCTACTATAAAATACCCTTTTTCACCTTCTAAACCTAAGTCTCACCTCGATTTAGTCAAACAAAAAACTGCCGTAAGTTTTGTTCATCCAGGAACTTATTTCGTCGGTTTTAAAATCAAAACAAAATAGAAATAAAATCCCTAAAATCGTGAAATGTATATATTTGGGTTTCTCATTCAATTCTCTTCAGTTTGATACCACAATCGAAGGGTTCGAACGCCCTTTTTGTTCACAGCGTTCATCGAGATCCGCGAGTTCCAGTATTCGAGGTATTTGAGCCTTGATTTGTGTTTTAGTGGGTGTCTTCATGTTTGTCGATGAGATTAGTAGCGAGTGGGAGAAAATGAAGAGTTCCGGTGTCATACAGGGTCGCGACAAGCCGTGGCATCAGGGTTTCGTCGGCGTCGAGTTCAGTGATTGGGTAACGGAAAGGTAGGGCTAGAGAAGAGGTAGTTGGTGGTGGTAGCTGCGGGGTCGGGCATTGGCTGATGTAGTGGTGGCGGCTGGTCAAATGGGGGGTCAACGGGGAAAACATTTCCTGGAGGATCGAGGGTTTTAGATTGGGGAAAAAGTGGAAGACGGGTTTGGTATTTAAAATTTCGGATGGGCTTACGTTGGTGGGCCGGAGAGTTAAGCAAGCCCAAAAGTAAATATCTCATGTTTTATTTAATTTAAATCATGTTCTAAATTGGAAACCTCATAACTTGATCGTATGAAATCAGAATTTCGAACGGTTGGATCCGACACGATCGTATGGACGAGAGCTTCACAATGAAGCTGACTAGAAGTGGATTGGGACTCGTATGAATTTATGGCAAAATAAATTGTTTGATTCAAATCAAATATCAGTTTATCGTTCTTTAGCGATGAACTGCAAATGTGAGTAAATCTCACCAACTCTAAACAGTTTATATATTCATGTTGTATTTTTAGAACTGTTAATCATCTGTTGATTGTTGTGTGTTGGTTGTTTGATTGAACTGCTAGTCAGTTAGTAGAAATTATATATATATATCTGTATATATATATATATATAAATAAACTGTTAAATATTTATATGTGATTCTGCTATCAGAATAATTCATATCAAAGTGAAATCGATGTTAATATTATTGGCTAACATCTGTGATGCAGGGAAACAGGTTGGAGGAATCCGACTGGATTCCTCAACAGTTATTTTATTGTTTTTCATATATTGTGATATATGATGTAGTGTTAAATCTGTGGTTGATTATATGTGTTTGGATGAGATTGGTCATCGTGATTGGATGAGTTAAGTGCCATAAAATATTGGAATGGGAAAGGGGGATTTTCAAAGTGATATTGAAAATAGAATATTTATAAAATGGAATATTTATAAATAAGAGATATTTATAAAGTGGAATATTTATAAATAAGAAATGTTTATAAATTGGAATATTTATAAATAGGAGATATTTGAAAAGGAAATAAATTCAAAACATTTCTTTTTGAATGGAAAGGCCTGTGTGGCGGGTTTGGGGATTTTCCCGATGCTCCCGATACAAAGGAGGTTATGGCGAATTTTCCCGGGAATTTAAGGAGTTAGAATATTTCAAGAATTAATTTGAAAAGGAAATATTTGTAAACCATTTACAAATAGAATTGGAAAGGGAACATTATAAAAATGAAATCATTTTTAAAGTGTAGAACCGTTATTTAAAAGTAAATCTTTTCAAATGAATAAAACGTTGTTAAAAAGGAAATCTTTATAAAGTGAATAAAGTTAATCGAATATAGACATTCGAAGGGAGTAAATCGAATATGTTATTCGAAAGTTAGTAAAACGAATATGGTATTCGAAGTTAGTTAATCGAATATGGTATTCGAAGTTAGTTAATCGAATATGGTATTCGAAAGGAGAAATCAAATATGGTATTCGAAGTTAGTTAATCGAATATGGTATTGGAAGTTAGTTAATCGAATATGGTATTCGAAGTTAGTTAATCGAATATGGTATTCGAAAGGAGAAATCAAATATGGTATTCGAAGTTAGTTAATCGAATATGGTATTCGAAGTTAGTTAATCGAATATGGTATTCGAAGTTAGTTAATCGAATATGGTATTCGAAGTTAGTTAATCGAATATGGTATTCGAAGTTAGTTAATCGAATATGGTATTCGAAAGGAGAAATCAAATATGGTATTCGAAGTTAGTTAATCGAATATGGTATTCGAAGTTAGTTAATCGAATATGGTATTCGAAGTTAGTTAATCGAATATGGTATTCGAAAGGAGAAATCAAATATGGTATTCGAAGTTAGTTAATCGAATATGGTATTCGAAGTTAGTTAATCGAATATGGTATTCGAAGTTAGTTAATCGAATATGGTATTCGAAGTTAGTTAATCGAATATGGTATTCGAAAGGAGAAATCAAATATGGTATTCGAAGTTAGTTAATCGAATATGGTATTCGAAGTTAGTTAATCGAATATGGTATTCGAAGTTAGTTAATCGAATATGGTATTCGAAAGGAGAAATCAAATATGGAGTTCGAAGTTAGTTAATTGAATATGGTATTAGAAAGGAGAAATCAAATATGGAATTCGAAGTTAGTTAATCGAATATGGTATTCGAAGTTAGTTAATCGAATATGTTATTCGAAAGGGGTTAGTCAAGTCGAGTTAGTCAAATAGAGTTAACCAGTTGGAGTTAATTAGTTAGAGTCAATCAATTAGATTTAAAACAAACTAGAGTAAATCAAATATAGTTATTTGAGACAGAGTTAATCAAACATAGTTATTCAGGATATGTTACCATCTCGAACGACTGCTAGCGTAATTCGCAGGGCTGTAAATAGCCTACGGCGGTCGGATGTTTCCTGAGGGATTCAGGCGTAACCATTGTGTTCGCTGCGATCTAGAGTCAAGCGAATGGAGTTTAATCGAATATTAGTTATTCGATAGGAGTTAATCGAGTTGATCGAGTTGAGAAATAAGTTAAGTTAAATAAGTTGAATTGATCGGGTGGTTCGACCAAGTTAGTCGAGCCTAGTTAATCGAATCGAATTGGTCGAACCAAGTAAGTCGAGTTAAGTTAGTCAAGTTAGTCGAGCCTAGTTAATCGAATCGAATCGGTCGAACCAAGTGAGTCGAGTTAGTCGAGTCAAGAAGTTATCGATGTTAGTTTCATCGGAAGGAGTTATCGATGTTAGTTTCATCGGAAGGAGTTATCGATGTTAGTTTCATTGAAAGGAGTTATCGATGTTAGTTTCATCGAAAGGAGTTATCGATGTTAGTTTCATCGAAAGGAGTTATCGATGTTAGTTTCATCGAAAGGAGTTATCGATGATTAGTTTCATCGAAAGGAGTTATCGATGTTAGTTTCATCGAAAGGAGTTATCGATGTTAGTTTCATCGAAAGGAGTTATCGATGTTAGTTTCATCGAAAGGAGTTATCGATGTTAGTTTCATCGAAGGGAGTTATCGATTATAGTTTAATCGAAGTGAGATTTTCAAATATGAGATATTTGAAAAGGAAGAGTTATCTAATATTAGTTATTCGAAGAGAGATTATCGAATATCGTTTATTCGAAAGAAGTTAATCGAATATAGCTTATTCGAAGAAGAATTAATCAAATAGAGATTTCTCGAAGAGAGTTAATCAGCAAATTCGATTATATCGAATTCGGGAAAGTACTTATACTTTCCAGTGTTTAAATAGAGATTTATTTATTTATAAATAAATAATTGTTAGGTTAATTATTCACTAATAAGAATAGAAGTTGTAATTAAAGTTAGATAATTCGAAAGTAGGGATTATAACGTTATCGTTATAACCAATGTTTTACATATAGAAGTGGACTAGTAAAATTGAATCCGAGAAAGGCGTAAAGAAGTTGTTAAAGATTAAAAGATAAACTTTGATCATTTCGAAGTTATAACGTTGTTCAGTTAAGGTCTGAGAGGTAATTATACCCCAACTTGAGTGACTTCCTTCTTAACTAAGAAATGGTAAGGTTTGATCGTAAAGGAGTTTTGGAAATGTTTTCCAAACGAGAATCAGAAATGTTTTCTGATAAAAGAAAAATAAGAATTTAGAATACAGGGAAACAGGAGATAAGTAAATAAATGAACTAAAGAGATTAATGTTAAATGATGTTTGTTCGATATAATTTCCATCTGGAAATAATATCGTTGTTTGCACACTTGTTTTTCTTTGATAGTTAACTCACAGACTATCGAAGTTTTGACCATTTTAACGTTGTTAATATGGAGAGACCGATTGGATTATTATCCAAAGAACCACTCTGTATTGGCATAAGCGTTGCGAATCATATATGCCAAAGACAATTGAAGACAGAGTAAAATGCAAGGACTGTTGTATAAGTCTTAGATAACAATGACTAAGATGGATATACTGAATAGTGCCTTCGGTTTGTCCAGTCCCAGGACAACTTGTATGGACGAAGGTCTGACAGAGTATATCCAATGGATCGCGTAAGTTGATCTGTTCAAACGTATTCACGTTTGGTGGCGGAGGAATTCGTTTCTCTTAGCTGTATACCCATGTTATTTTTGGATAAGTCAATTTGTGATTTGGCGGGTATGACAATGTGACATTCTAAGTGAATGAAGATGGATGTCTGACATAGTATTTCCAGACGGTCACGTACATTGATTTCTTCAACTATACCAAGAGTGGAAGCGGAGAAGGAAACTTCTTTTAGCTAACACGTAATGTATGGTTGTAGACGTCAATTAGTGATTCTGATGGATCTGACAATGTGACATTCGAAGTGAATCTGATGTGATGATAAAGCGTAGCTTTTAGCCTCATCAACCGGTAAATGACAGAAATCGGGCAGGTAGCATGGCTAAGTCGGTCGCACCGAAGTAGGGTGTATAATCACCTATCTAGAGAATATTCATTTGTTTCTTAAATCTATCAATGCTGTCCCATATATATATACGGGAACGGTTGCTGATCCCAACCGTTGGTGATGTACATTCGATACACTCAAGCGAAATGAGTGGTCGGTCATGTGTGGCTGAGTTACAAGATGTTCTTGTTGAACTCCAGTGTATCGTTCCTAGAGTACACTGATCAGAAGGTGGTTCCATACCTTGTCATAGTTGGAAATCCATTATCTAATACGTGCTTGCGATTTTGATTGTATACTATATATGTAGAACGTGAGATGAAAGCGTTTCTGCTAGTTGATATCTATTTGTACATAGACATTATTATAATATCAAAAGGTTTTTGATATAAAGATATTTTGGATTCTCATAAGGGAAAAACCCGTTCCGTTCTGCGGCGTGGTCTTATGAGATATCGTTTACTTGTTCATATACCTGTTTAAACTGTTTTACTCATACCAGTCCCATGACTGACCCGGAGTTTACTTTGTTGTTTTCCCTAAACTCTTGGGTGCCTAAATTTGTACGGGCAGTCAAGTAGTCGGGATTTACAGATATACTGGAAGAGCGTGGAGCAGGAGGCTTCAAGATCATATAGCTATAGTTATTTCCGCTGTGTTGTAAGTGTTGTACTCTGATAAGTGCTATTGTATACATAACTGTTATATTTCAAAGTTATGTTATCTATTATATGTTATTCGTTCCGCTGTGAGGTTCGTGTTACTCTAATGTTGTGTTCTTCTTCTTCTTCTATTCTAAGTTTCTATCTTATCTATTCTCACCTTCTAATTTCTTTCATTAACTATTCGGTTATTTTCGATCCTTGGATGTTCGATATGTGTTGTATATCGGATAACCAAGATCGCATTTTTCCGGGTCGTTACAGTTGGTATCAGAGCTTAAGTTAAGAATTACTTGGCTCTGTGGCGTGACTCGGTAGAGATAGGGTTAGTAATACCCTAGATTGAGTTGAGAGTATATATACGAGTGCGTATTTGTATTTGATATAAAAATGGTTTTATATTGTGGAGATTCATTGGCTGAGTTGTTTATGAGTTCTGGTCGATCAGTTTGATCCACTGTATCGATAGGAGTAAATAAACACTTGAATACGATGGACCGACACAGTATGGATATGTGATATATTATCATATATAGGTTGTGATTATAATCGAATGAGATTATAAAGTGAAATGGTTATATATAACCAATCAGAATTCATATACGTATAGTATATGAAATGAGATGAATTAAATATGAATTTAAATCAGATTTGGAATTAAAATAAGGAAATTTTTAGTTCCTGGGGGATTTTGAAATGTTTTCAAAATGGAAGTATTTAGTAATGGTTTTGAAAATGATATAGTATTGAAAATCACTTGGGTCGCTGGAAAATAATCCAGATGATGACTGCGCAGTATCATCGGTGTGATTTTCGAGTTCTAAGTGGTGGATTACTACCAGAGATTTTGATTAGAATTGTTTTGAGAAAACAAGTTGTTTAGAAAATTCAAAGGTTATGAATTGGCAGTATGATTTCAAATTGATTTGAAATGAGCCCAGGAATTTAAATTCTGAAATTTAAATTTAACTTATGAAGTTAAATGGAATGAAATGGTAAAAATAAATTAAATTTTATCTTGAACTAAGTTAAATAAAACCGGATTTGATGATAGGATAATCTGGAATGGAATTGAGTTGGGGAGTTAACAGATTGAATTTGAAATTGGAGTTTGAATTAAATTCGACTTAGGTATAAGCGAATGATTTGGTTTTGAGAATGAACTGATTGGAGATCAGGTTGGTAGTGCATTGTTATATGCAGAAGTGGTAATGAATGGCAGGGATAGAATGATATGCCCAACAAAAAGGTACAAGTTTATATTTTATATGAGTTTGGAATTTATGAGCCGAATTGGCAAGCCGTTTGGCGTTTGATTTTCTTTTGGGTTGAAGAAGGCCCAGAGAGGCGAGTTGGAGTTTGAGCTATTGACCAGTACAAAGGAGGTGCTGGCGAAATTTTTCGAGAAGTTGAGATGTTAGGAAATTTTTAGAATTTTTGAAAATTTTCGTTATTAAGAATTAAAGAATAATTTCATTAGAATTAAATTAATTCAATTGAAATGAAAGTTGAGAAGTAAACCAAAAGATATTTGAATCTAGTTAGTAGAGTGGTAGCATTTTCCTAACTTAGCAATTTCGAGGACGAAATTATTTTAAGTGGGGAAGAATGTAATGACCCACATTTTCCAGGGGTATAATTAATTTATTTAATTGTTTAAAATAGTGATATAGGGAATTTAGTCGTCGTTAATTAAATAATATGGAATATTTAATTAAATTAAATAATATATTTAATTCAGAAATAATCAAAAATATGGGAAATCACAATATAAGGTGAACAGGGTCATCCCCAAGATTTAATTCAGCTTAGAGTTGAATTATATGGACAAATATATTCCATCGACGTCAGTTTGAATGTATAATTATAATATAATTAAAATCGAGCTTGAAATGGCGCTGTAGTTCGTAAATTGACGATCTGAACTTCAACTGAGTATACAGGGTCCGTTTTAAGTCGGAATTCTGTGAAACAAGAACCGTCAGGACCGATTTGATAATAGTTTTCTAATGGAAGAGAAAACTCTGGATTCCGTCGTGTAGATTTTGATTCACGTCCAAATCAAATTTAGAAATAGTCGCTATAGAATCGTTTATCGACCGTATCGGTTTATTCGATATAACTAGAGATCGGGTTTGAATTTAGACAAGGTTCTTTTGGGAAGTAGTGATAATTTAATTTTTAGAATTTTATGGTAATTTTTAATTAATTAAATAAGCAACTTTTTATTTGGAGTATTTGGCACCCTGTATCGACATTTCGGGGTTTCACAATATGAGTTAATCTACCGATATTATTATACTTTTGGGATCGTGGCACCGAGCTCGATAAAATGGTATCTTTAATTCTGTCCGTACGTGAATGAAATTTAAGTAACATGGTATGTTAAAAACCCAACGTTAAAACCGTAAAATGTAACGTGCTCTTCCCATTTCAAATAAATATCTCGATCCATTTTTGTGATCAAAACTAAAGCCACGCCCCCATTCTTTCTCAGCCACTTATATTTAAAAATCTACTATAAAATACCCTTTTTCACCTTCTAAACCTAAGTCTCACCTCGATTTAGTCAAACAAAAAACTGCCGTAAGTTTTGTTCATCCAGGAACTTATTTCGTCGGTTTTAAAATCAAAACAAAATAGAAATAAAATCCCTAAAATCGTGAAATGTATATATTTGGGTTTCTCATTCAATTCTCTTCAGTTTGATACCACAGTCGAAGGGTTCGAACGCCCTTTTTGTTCACAGCGTTCATCGAGATCCGCGAGTTCCAGTATTCGAGGTATTTGAGCCTTGATTTGTGTTTTAGTGGGTGTCTTCATGTTTGTCGATGAGATTAGCAGCGAGTGGGAGAAAATGAAGAGTTCCGGTGTCATACAGGGTCGCGACAAGCCGTGGCATCAGGGTTTCGTCGGCGTCGAGTTCAGTGATTGGGTAACGGAAAGGTAGGGCTAGAGAAGAGGTAGTTGGTGGTGGTAGCTGCGGGGTCGGGCGTTGGCTGATGTAGTGGTGGCGGCTGGTCAAATGGGGGGTCAACGGGGAAAACATTTCCTGGAGGATCGAGGGTTTAAGATTGGGGAAAAAGTGGAAGACGGTTTTGGTATTTAAAATTTCAGATGGGCTTAAGGTGGTGGGCCGGAGAGTTAAGCAAGCCCAAAAGTAAATATCTCATGTTTTATTTAATTTAAATCATGTTCTAAATTGTAAACCTCATAACTTGATTGTATGAAATCAAAATTTCGAACGGTTGGATCCGACAGGATCGTATGGACGAGAGCTTCACAATGAAGCTGACTGGAAGTGGATTGGGACTCGTATGAATTTATGGCAAAATAAATTGTTTGATTCAAATCAAATATCAGTTTATCGTTCTTTAGCGATGAACTGCAAATGTGAGTAAATCTCACCAACTCTAAACAGTTTATAAATTCATGTTGTATTTTTAGAACTGTTAATCATCTGTTGATTGTTGTGTGTTGGTTGTTTGATTGAACTGCTAGTCAGTTAGTAGAAATTATATATATATCTGTATATATATATATATATATAAACTGTTAAAATATTTATATGTGATTCTGCTATCAGAATAATTCATATCAAAGTGAAATCGATGTTAATATTATTGGCTAACATCTGTGATGCAGGGAAACAGGTTGGAGGAATCCGACTGGATTCCTCAACAGTTATTTTATTGTTTTTCATATATTGTGATATATGATGTAGTGTTAAATCTGTGGTTGATTATATGTGTTTGGATGAGATTGGTCATCGTGATTGGATGAGTTAAGTACCATAAAATATTGGAATGGGAAAGGGGGATTTTCAAAGTGATATTGAAAATAGAATATTTATAAAATGGAATATTTATAAATAAGAGATATTTATAAAGTGGAATATTTATAAATAAGAAATGTTTATAAATTGGAATATTTATAAATAGGAGATATTTGAAAAGGAAATAAATTCAAAACATTTCTTTTTGAATGGAAAGGCCTGTGTGGCGGGTTTGGGGATTTTCCCGATGCTCCCGATACAAAGGAGGTTATGGCGAATTTTCCCGGGAATTTAAGGAGTTAGAATATTTCAAGAATTAATTTGAAAAGGAAATATTTGTAAACCATTTACAAATAGAATTGGAAAGGGAACATTATAAAAATGAAATCATTTTTAAAGTGTAGAACCGTTATTTAAAAGTAAATCTTTTCAAATGAATAAAACGTTGTTAAAAAGGAAATCTTTATAAAGTGAATAAAGTTAATCGAATATAGACATTCGAAGGGAGTAAATCGAATATGTTATTCAAAAGTTAGTAAAACGAATATGGTATTCGAAGTTAGTTAATCGAATATGGTATTCGAAGTTAGTTAATCGAATATGGTATTCGAAAGGAGAAATCAAATATGGTATTCGAAGTTAGTTAATCGAATATGGTATTCGAAGTTAGTTAATCGAATATGGTATTCGAAGTTAGTTAATCGAATATGGTATTCGAAAGGAGAAATCAAATATGGTATTCGAAGTTAGTTAATCGAATATGGTATTCGAAGTTAGTTAATCGAATATGGTATTCGAAGTTAGTTAATCGAATATGGTATTCGAAAGGAGAAATCAAATATGGTATTCGAAGTTAGTTAATTGAATATGGTATTCGAAGTTAGTTAATCGAATATGGTATTCGAAGTTAGTTAATCGAATATGGTATTCGAAAGGAGAAATCAAATATGGTATTCGAAGTTAGTTAATCGAATATGGTATTCGAAGTTAGTTAATCGAATATGGTATTCGAAGTTAGTTAATCGAATATGGTATTCGAAAGGAGAAATCAAATATGGTATTTGAAGTTAGTTAATCGAATATGGTATTCGAAGTTAGTTAATCGAATATGGTATTCGAAGTTAGTTAATCGAATATGGTATTCGAAAGGAGAAATCAAATATGGAATTCAAAGTTAGTTAATCGAATATGGTATTCGAAAGGAGAAATCAAATATGGAATTCGAAGTTAGTTAATCGAATATGGAATTCGAAGTTAGTTAATCGAATATGTTATTCGAAAGGGGTTAGTCAAGTCGAGTTAGTCAAATAGAGTTAACCAGTTGGAGTTAATTAGTTAGAGTCAATCAATTAGATTTAAAACAAACTAGAGTAAATCAAATATAGTTATTTGAGACAGAGTTAATCAAACATAGTTATTCAGGATATGTTACCATCTCGAACGACTGCTAGCGTAATTCGCAGGGCTGTAAATAGCCTACGGCGGTCGGATGTTTCCTGAGGGAGTCAGGCGTAACCATTGTGATCGCTGCGATCTAGAGTCAAGCGAATGGAGTTTAATCGAATATTAGTTATTCGATAGGAGTTAATCGAGTTGATCGAGTTGAGAAATAAGTTAAGTTAAATAAGTTGAATTGATCGGGTGGTTCGACCAAGTTAGTCGAGCCTAGTTAATCGAATCGAATTGGTCGAACCAAGTAAGTCGAGTTAAGTTAGTCAAGTTAGTCGAGCCTAGTTAATCGAATCGAATTGGTCGAACCAAGTGAGTCGAGTTAGTCGAGTCAAGAAGTTATCGATGTTAGTTTCATCGGAAGGAGTTATCAATGTTAGTTTCATTGAAAGGAGTTATCGATGTTAGTTTCATCGAAAGGAGTTATCGATGTTAGTTTCATCGAAAGGAGTTATCGATGTTAGTTTCATCGAAAGGAGTTATCGATGATTAGTTTCATCGAAAGGAGTTATCGATGTTAGTTTCATCGAAAGGAGTTATCGATGTTAGTTTCATCGAAAGGAGTTATCGATGTTAGTTTCATCGAAAGGAGTTATCGATGTTAGTTTCATCGAAGGGAGTTATCGATTATAGTTTAATCGAAGTGAGATTTTCAAATATGAGATATTTGAAAAGGAAGAGTTATCGAATATTAGTTATTCGAAGAGAGATTATCGAATATCGTTTATTCGAAAGAAGTTAATCGAATATAGCTTATTCGAAGAAGAATTAATCAAATAGAGATTTCTCGAAGAGAGTTAATCGGCAAATTCGATTATATCGAATTCGGGAAAGTACTTATACTTTCCAGTGTTTAAATAGAGATTTATTTATTTATAAATAAATAAGTGTTAGGTTAATTATTCACTAATAAGAATAGAAGTTATAATTAAAGTTAGATAATTCGAAAGTAGGGATTATAACGTTATCGTTATAACCAATGTTTTACATATAGAAGTGGACTAGTAAAATTGAATCCGAGAAAGGCGTAAAGAAGTTGTTAAAGATTAAAAGATAAACTTTGACCATTTCGAAGTTATAACGTTGTTCAGTTAAGGTCTGAGAGGTAATTATACCCCAACTTGAGTGACTTCCTTCTTAACTAAGAAATGGTAAGGTTTGATCGTAAAGGAGTTTTGGAAATGTTTTCCAAACGAGAATCAGAAATGTTTTCTGATAAAAGAAAAATAAGAATTTAGAATATAGGGAAACAGGAGATAAGTAAATAAATGAACTAAAGAGATTAATGTTAAATGATGTTTGTTCGATATAATTTCCATCTGGAAATAATATCGTTGTTTGCACACTTGTTTTTCTTTGATAGTTAACTCACAGACTATCGAAGTTTTGACCATTTTAACGTTGTTAATATGGAGAGACCGGTTGGATTATTATCCAAAGAACCACTCTGTATTGGCATAAGCGTTGCGAATCATATATGCCAAAGACAATTGAAGACGGAGTAAAATGCAAGGGCTGTTGTATAAGTCTTAGATAACAATGACTAAGATGGATATACTGAATAGTGCCTTCGGTTTGTCCAGTCCCAGGACAACTTGTATGGACGAAGGTCTGACAGAGTATATCCAATGGATCGCGTAAGTTGATCTGTTCAAACGTATTCACGTTTGGTGGCGGAGGAATTCGTTTCTCTTAGCTGTATACCCGTGTTATTTTTGGATAAGTCAATTTGTGATTTGGCGGGTATGACAATGTGACATTCTAAGTGAATGAAGATGGATGTCTGACATAGTATTTCCAGACGGTCACGTACATTGATTTCTTCAACTATACCAAGAGTGGAAGCGGAGAAGGAAACTTCTTTTAGCTAACACGTAATGTATGGTTGTAGACGTCAATTAGTGATTCTGATGGATCTGACAATGTGACATTCGAAGTGAATCTGATGTGATGATAAAGCGTAGCTTCTAGCCTCATCAACCGGTAAATGACAGAAATCGGGCAGGTAGCATGGCTAAGTCGGTCGCACCGAAGTAGGGTGTATAATCACCTATCTAGAGAATATTCATTTGTTTCTTAAATCTATCAATGCTGTCCCATATATATATACGGGAACGGTTGCTGATCCCAACCGTTGGTGATGTACATTCGATACACTCAAGCGAAATGAGTGGTCGGTCATGTGTGGCTGAGTTACAAGATGTTCTTGTTGAACTCCAGTGTATCGTTCCTAGAGTACACTGATCAGAAGGTGGTTCCATACCTTGTCATAGTTGGAAATCCATTATCCAATACGTGCTTGCGATTTTGATTGTATACTATATATGTAGAACGTGAGATGAAAGCGTTTCTGCTAGTTGATATCTATTTGTACATAGACATTATTATAATATCAAAAGGTTTTTGATATAAAGATATTTTGGATTCTCATAAGGGAAAAACCCGTTCCGTTCTGCGGCGTGGTCTTATGAGATATCGTTTACTTGTTCATATACCTGTTTAAACTGTTTTACTCATACCAGTCCCATGACTGACCCGGAGTTTACTTTGTTGTTTTCCCTAAACTCTTGGGTGCCTAAATTTGTACGGGCAGTCAAGTAGTCGGGATTTACAGATATACTGGAAGAGCGTGGAGTAGGAGGCTTCAAGATCATATAGCTATAATTATTTCCGCTGTGTTGTAAGTGCTGTACTCTGATAAGTGCTATTGTATACATAACTGTTATATTTCAAAGTTATGTTATATATTATATGTTATTCGTTCCGCTGTGAGGTTCGTGTTACTCTGATGTTGTGTTCTTCTTCTTCTTCTATTCTAAGTTTCTATCTTATCTATTCTCACCTTCTAATTTCTTTCATTAACTATTCGGTTATTTTCGATCCTTGGATGTTCGATATGTGTTGTATATCGGATAACCAAGATCGCATTTTTCCGGGTCGTTACAGCTGAGAAGAGCTAAACCCAGTGTATATTCGAATTTGTGAAATTTTTGTACTATAAGAGCAAAGTCACTACTCCTTTTTTCCGTAAGAATGTATAAAAATCTCAACTAATTCACTTAAGGTTTCACCTTTCGTATTCATTCAAAAGGTGGCAAATATAAATAACTAAATTTTCAAGTGATTTTTCCTTGATTTGGTTGATCAAAATAAAATTAAGCGTATCATTATATTTGTTTAATGTAATCAATGATAAATGCAAAAAATAAACTAATCCTCCCTGATATTTATACTTAGCAAAATAAATGAATATAAGAAAACTAATTCGACATTTTTACTCATTCATGTTAGCAATATGTAATAATAATGCAAAGAGTAAATACTCATGTAAATAAATCCTTTTGCCTTTTCCGATGATTTTAAAATCAATGAACCTTTTTCTCAACTTTAGAGAAATCTTTTCTAGAGATTTAAATAAGCATAAAACAACATTTCTTTTTCTCTCATTGATTTTTTTAACTTATTCGTTGACTGCTTCCAACAGAATATTTTTCCAATAAACCATTTCAATATAGTACAATCTTTTGGATTCCCATTCAATCAAATTAATGATTGGAGCAAGAAATCTCATTACTCATGGATCTTCAAATCAATCGATCCATTACATTAATAGTTATTTTTATATGACTTTGATGATATCATTAATGCTTACCTCCAACGTTAACTTGATTTCCATAATAATTTCGTTTCATATTTTTTTATCCAAATTTATTGCATTTGATGATTTGCTTGAATACTATTTGATTATCTAGTTCAAATTAATTAACTCTGCTGGAGTTTTATTTCGATCTTACATGAGCAATAAAGCCTGAATTATAAGCAACCGAATAACATGCAACTTTGCTTTTTGTAGATTTTTAGTAAATGTCATATTATATAGCTATATAAGGAAATCATGCTAATGAATCTTGACTAAGAAAATGGTAGTATTTTAAGCATTATCTAGTCAAATCATATATATCAATATGATCAATGTTTCTCATATATTTCCCTCTAATGATTTGAATTTCTAATGGATTTTTCTTGGGACTTCTGGTCCTTTATTACAAAGAAACTTAAAAGTAATTATATATGGAAACTCACTTTTAGCGTTATAGGAACTGCAGGTTATCGACTTCTAATTCAAATACTAGAAATTAAGTTTATAACGTACATTCACTTCAGATGGCTGAATCAATATCGGTATTGGATCTAAACTTAATACAATCTTCTAGATTCATATTATTCTTAGTTTATATTTCTTTAAGAAATTAAAAAACCTTTTGGAAATATAAATCAAAATAAAAAAAATGAAATTTACAACAAAACAAGATATAAAATACAAGACCAATTTTTTTTACAAAAGGAATTAGATATGAATAAGTAGATCAATGATGTATTGAGATGTAAAAGAAAGAAAATAAGATATGAAAGATTTGATTAATCAAATGAGGAAAATAACTTACCGTTTTGAAGATCTATTATTAGATCTGAAATCTACAATGGGAAGAAGAAATAAACATTGGTACATATTAAATATTTGATCAAGCAGTTATCGTGCTGATAACGTGTTATAAAACAAAGAAATTAAAATCCATTGGACAGAAGAAAGGAAAAGGACTTTTATTCAATTACTAATTACATTAGCTCTAATAAAGGAAAGAAAGAGTAAATGGAAAGATCATTTTCCTTTTATTACTTTCCGCATATATAGGTACAACGGCTACATGCCTATTATCATATGGAAAGATAATTTCCGTTTATTACTTTCCGCATATATGGGTACAACGGCTGCATGCCTATTATCATACGGCTGTATTATTTTCCTTTGTATTACTTTCCGCATATATGGGTACAACGACTGCATGCCTACTTTATTATAAATAGAGGTTTACTCTATACACTTTGTATCAATTCTAATTACAATAATGAAATAACAAAGTTTATTTTTCTCTTCTGCATCCTCTGATCTTCTTTGTTTTCATGGTATCAGAGCTCTTTACTTGGCTTAATAGCCATTGATCCAACTTCTTCAACTCATTAATTGGTCATCATGGCCAGTGAAACTGCTTCATCGGCTTCTGACAATGCAACTGAACCATTGAAAGCCTAATTGTTGTAGACAAACTCACTAAAATAGTAATTGGTCCACTATCACAACTAATTACAGTACAGTTAGATGAAAATAATTACTTACTATGGGAATTGCAAATTGAAACTGTAATTCAAAGCTATGGCCTTGAAGGGTTCATTGTGGGCTCTTTATCTATTCCCTCAAAATTCATCACTGATCAAGAGAACAGAGTCCTCAACAATGAAGAATACTTGAAATATCATAGATAGGATTGTCTAATCAGCTCATGACTTTTATCATCTATCAATCAAAGCTAACTGCCATAGGTAATTGGCTGCAAAAGTGCCAATGAAATATGGACAACCATGGAAAAGGCTTTCAACAACCAATCTGCAACTAAAGTCATGTTCTATAATAGACAATTGCAAAAGACCTGAAAAGATAATGTAACCATGAGAGAATACTTAAGAAAAATCAAATCTGTATGGGACATGCTAGAAGCAGCTGGACATAGGGTTCAAGAATCTGAACAAATTCTAACAATACTCAATGGTTTAAGTGAAGAATATGAGGCTGTCGAAGCCATAGTTTCTTCTCAAAAGGAATTTTCCTCTTTGGATGAAGTTCACTCAATTTTACTAACACATGAAGCAAGACTTGAAAGCATGAAATCTCAAGAAAGTGATTTTACCATTAATTACGTTGTTAACAAAAGTAATGATATCAACAGAAATCAAGCCAATGATACTTACAGAGGAGAACAAACCTTTTAAAGAGGCAATCCCACCACCAGAGGAAGAGGTGGTAAAGGTAAAGGGCGCTGAAGCAACAACAGCAACCAACCAAAGAGCCAAGCATGTGAAAGAGTTGGTCACACTGCCATCAAGTATTATGTTCGATATAACTCAAACTACTCAACAAATCAAGCCAACAACAATGGTCAAAGAAATCCCAACTTCACTACTAATGTTGCATAGGCACAAGGTGGTTCAACTAGCCAAATGGACAACTCAAGGAATCAAAATTAACAAGCCAAAGCTGACCACATTCAAGATGAATCATGGTACCCAGCCATCACATTACCAATAAACTTGACAATCTGAATCTTGGGAACAAAGAATACAAAGGTAACCAAACTATAAGTATGGGCAATGGTAATGTTAAAATTTCTCATATTGGCACTGCTAGTATAAGTGGTAATAGGAAATTATTTTTACACAAGTTATTAAGAGTCCCCATTATTAAGAAGAACCTAATTAGTGTGCCTCAATTTGCTAGAGAAAATAACGTATACTTCGAATTTTTTCCTAAATACTAGTTAAAGACATACTCACTAGGGAAATTCTTCTACAGGGTAATGTTGTAAAGGGACTTTATGAACTCAATCTCAACAACTACAACTCTATTATCAATGAACATCCACATTGCAATCTGACAGATGTAACTGATGAAATTCAAACTAGAAACATCTTTGATTTATGGCATTATAAATTAGGTCATCCTAGTGCTAGTATTGTAGCCAAAACTCTTAATGATAATAATATAAAATTTATTCCTGCAAAATTGCCTTATGTTTGCACTTATTGTAAGATGTGAAAAAGTCACAAATTTCCCTTTTCTGATTCATTAACTGAATATTCTAAACCTGGAAAATTAATTACCAATGATATTTGTGGTCCTTCTCCAATTTTTCTGATTATGGGTATAAATACTACATATCATTTTTTGATGCTTACTCTAGATATATGTGGATATACTTCTTAAAAGCTAAGTCGGATACTAAAAATGCAGTCATCAGTTTTATCAAAATGTTTGAAAATCAAGTAAACTGTCTAATTAAAATCATGCAATCTGATGGATGGTTAGAATACAAACCTCTAACAGATTACTTCAAAAATAAGGGCATTATGAATAGAATGACATGTCCGTATACCACTGAGCAGAATGGCATAGTTGAGAGGAAACATAAACACATACTTGAATCAGGTTTAACTTTACTAGCCCAAGCATCTTTACCACTTAAGTTTTGGCTTGATGCTTTTAGTACTGTAGTATATCTAATAAATAGAATGCCCAATAGAGTACTGAAAGACATCACTCCTATTGAAAGGCTATTTAACAAAAAATCTGATTACAATAGTCTAAAAACCTTTGGTTGTTTATGATTTCCTTACTTAAGGCCTTATAACAACCGTAGACTTGACTATAGATCTAAACCCTATACATTCATATGTTACTGTAATAATCAAAAAGGGCTTAGATGTATAGATAAGTCTGGTAGAATATTTACAAGAAGGCATGATATTTTTGAAGAGAACATCTTCCCTTATAGTAGATCAAATATACAAACCAAAAACAAGATATACAATCCAAAGGTTAGTATACCTAATCTGCATAGTATTACTGACATGTGGCATCATGAGAAAGGAGACAAGGCAGCTAGTAACTCTGAAGGCCACCACAGTGATAATAAAACTAATGATAATCTACCAGAGCAAACTATCCACGCCATTCAATCACCTATAAAATCAAGTTATAGACAATCAGAAGCAGTGAGAGAAGAAATCGGCATTAACAACAATGAAAATACTAGCAGCAGACAAAATGGCTCACCTACTCAACCACCACAACATCAAACTAGACATCCAATGATAACCAGATCTAAAAGAGGCATATTTAAACCAAATACTTGTACTGCAGTCATCACTGAAGAAGACCCAAATAGTTATCAACAAGCAGTTAAACACAAAGAATGGAGAAAAGCAATGGATGAAGAATATCAAACATTGATGAACAACTGTACATAGGAAATAGTGCATCCACCGAGCAATAAGAATATTATTGGGTGCAAGTGGGTATATAGACTGAAAAAGAACCTAGATGGGTCCATTAATAGATACAAAGCAAGACTTGTTGCAAAGGGGTTCACACAAGAATTTGGGTTTGATTACAATGTAACTTTCTCACCAGTTGTAAGACCCTCAACTATTAGACTTATATTGACTATAGCATTAAATAATAATTGGAAAATCAAGCAGCTAGATGTCAACAATGCATTCTTAAATGGCAATCTACATGAAGAAATATTCATGCAACAAACACAAGGTTACATAGAAGATCCAAAACTAGTATGCAAACTAAACAGAGCAATCTATGGTCTGAAGCAAGAACCTAGATTATGGATTGAAAGACTCAAAGAAGCTTAACAACATTGGGATATTCACCTACCAGATCTGACACATCTCTATTCATAAAAACCAGTGAAACATCTACCACATATATATTAATATACGTGGATGATTTAATTGTCACAGGCAACAGTGAAACTGAAACCCGAAAACTGGCAGACTGCTTAAACAGTTAGGTCTCAATAATAGATTTGGGTGAATTATCTTATTTTCTTAGAATAGAAGTCAAAAGAAAACCAGATAAACAAATTCATCTTTGTCAAAAAAGTACACTGTAGAACTTATGAGTAAAACAAATATAATTGAAGCAAATGGTCAACCCACTCCTATGATCTCAATTCAACACTTATCAAAGAACAGGGGGAGGCTATCTCAAATATTAAACAATACAAGAGTGTTGTAGGAGCACTACAATATGCTACTATAACATGACCTGACATCTCTTTCAGTGTTAACAATGTGTCTCAATTTTTACAGGAACCCAGAAGTGAGCATTAGACAACAGTGAAACGAATACTCAAAAGCAACGGTCAACTTTGGCATATCATTCGAAAGCCACAAAGACTTAAACATTACGACTTATCCAGATGCTGACTGGGCTACAGACATAAATGATAGAAAATCAATTTTTGGTTACTGCATTTATGTGGGAGAAAGTCTTATTTCTTGGTGTTCTAAAAAGCAAACAACTATCTTGAGATCAAGCACAGAAGCAAAATATAGGAGTGTTGCTAGCACTACAGCTGAGATATTATGGTTACAATAATTATTAAAGGAGCTAAAATTATCGTCCAGCAGAAACCCTA
Organism: Allium sativum; assembly: GCA_030737875.1. Taxonomy (NCBI): domain Eukaryota; kingdom Viridiplantae; phylum Streptophyta; class Magnoliopsida; order Asparagales; family Amaryllidaceae; genus Allium; species Allium sativum. The sequence goes on along the minus strand of CM060912.1, from coordinate 717,092,892 downwards.
TAATATGGTGTAACAATTTAAGCATAATCCACATGACAACGGATCCTATTCAACATAATCGAACCAAACACATAGAAATTGATATTTATTTTGTTCGAGAACAGGTTCAGAAGAAAAATATACAAGTAAATCATATTCTGGCCTATTATCAGAGGGTAGACATGCTCATAAAGTCACTTTCAGCCAAAAACTTCCACAAATTCAGAGAACAACTTGGAGTTGAAAATTTTCAACCAAATATGAGGTAAAGTTGAAGCTTTCATACCGGAAGCTCATCTGAAGGTCAATCGACATGCCGAAGAGTTGAAATTTCTTACCCTTTCATCGTAGTTCATCTCGCTTTCAACATATGTGCACGAAATGGTAAATTATGGTTACAAACCCTAACCCTAATTTGAGGCGCGATAATAAAGGAAAGGAAGAGTAAATGGAAAGATTATTTTCCTTTTATTACTTCCCGCATATATGGGTACAACGGCTACATGCCTATTATCATACGGAAAGATAATTTTCCTTTTATTACTTCCCACATATATGGGTACAACGAATACATGCCTATTATCATGCAGTTGTATTATTTTCCTTTTGCATTACTTTTCGCGTATATGGATACAACGGCCACATGCCTGCTTTATTATAAATAGAGGTTTACTCTATACACTTTGTATCAATTCCAATTACAATAAAGAAATAATAAAGTTTATTTTTCTTTTCTGCATCCTTTGATCTTTTTTGTTTTCAAGCTCTTTATATATAGGCCTCAGAGCTAGTGATTAAATTTATTTCATGATGTGAAACTAAACAGAAAAATACAAATGCATATTCATTTATATATTACAATATCATCAGAGTAGTATGGAAAAAAGTATAACAACCTAGAAAACAGTGCAGTACATCATCAAAATCAATTATACAAACCAAATTACAAAACAAATACAAAATAGCACCTGTCATTGCTCGGCCAATTACATTCTCCACCAGACAAGCCCAATTGAAAATTTACGAAAACTAGTCAAAAACAAGTTGCCTTTGTCCCTCATCTCGAAGCTTAACCCCCAATCGTTGGACAAAGGCTTTATCGTCTTCGGTAAAACGTCGGTCCATATCTCTAAAAAAAACAAATCAGACGCAGTCTTCTCAATAATTTTTACACAACTGAACTTCAAATACTTTTTGGCCTCAAAAATTTGCTAATTTCATTCCCTTCATATATAGTAGACCGCAATCACAAGCGATAAGAACGCCATTTTCTAATGGATCCCTATTGCATGGAACTTCAGCTTGAAGTCTTAAACCTCGCCAATTAGATCTGATGAAAGAGGTTATGTTAAGCCTAGCTTTAAGCGGAAGAAAACCTTGATGTAGCTACTATACTAACATCTGAATAAGAGATGCAAGTGAGTCTCCTCCTCCACTTCACACAGTACGCATGTCGGAGGGATATGAAAGACCCAATTCCTTAATCGGTCAGCATTTGGTAATTTCTTGTTTATCGCTTTATAAACATACATAGATATTTTCTTCAAATTCATTCTATGCTGTATGACTTGGTACCAGTCGACTTTATCATACATAAAACGCATTGCATCCTAAAATTTGAAAAACTAGAAATGTTCATCACCTATAATTGTCCAGTAATCTTGTGGTTTGTACGTATTCACCTTTACTTTGTTAATTAAGTCTTTGCACTCTCTTGTTTCCAGCAGAATTTCACGGTGTAAATGATGATCAGTTATAATACTTCACACATTGTAAGTATGGGTGTTCGTCACAGCAACTCGATGCCACCCAAATATATCCATGAAAGATTTGTGGTTTATCCATGGATCAAACCTAAGAGAAGTGGTTGTACCGTTGTAATAATCCGGAAAATCTGAACCAGTTTGAAAATTTTAAATTGGCTAAAATAGTGGATTTTAACTATTTAAAATAAATATTTTAAATAATAACGATGAAAAGTAAGTTTGAATCGACATTTGAAAATGAATATAATTAATAATAATTATAAACAAGGCCTGAAATGGCGCGGTAGTTTCAAAAATGGAATTTAAACTTTGACTGACTGTACCGGATGCAAAACAAAACAGATTTGGATGAAACAAAAAATATTTAAATCTGTTAGTGAATATCTTTCTAACGAATCTGAAAAATCGAAGTTTCATACCAGGAAGAAAAAATTATGGCCAAACGAATTTTTAGAAAGGTCGCTATGGAATTTATATAGCCCAAGAAAATGACCATTTTGCAAACGGCCTCAGAATTCGATGAAACCACTTTTGTTGGATCCAGGATGTTAAATTATTGCTAGGTTTTAAATTTCATAATTTTTGAAGCTAGTATGTGAGCGTGGCAATGAAAAATGTGTTTGGTCGATTATAGTTAAATTGGATCGACCAGAGAAGGGTCATTTTTCAAACGGTCTCAGAATTCAACGAAACTAGTTTTGTTGGGACCGTATCGTCAAAACATAGCTAGATTTATTTTTCTGGAATTTTTCGAATCAGTTTGTGGCCCTGGCAAATTGAAATGTACGTTCAAATTGAATATTGAATATTTTATATTTTAATTTGAATGAAAACTGACTAAATCATTCGAATGGGCCTTCGAAACATATCCCATTTTGTTCGGAATGGGGGTATTTAGCTAGAGGTGACAGTCGTTGGGTTTGAATTGGTGTTCCTATGTGGAGAGGGGTATTTTAGAATTTTGAAAATATATAAATATAATAAAAAAATCCTATTGGCCATCACTCATTCTCTCTCTCCCCGACACCTTCGATGCACGGTGGAAATGGCTTAAAAACTTCTCTCCTTGATTTCTCTTTCATTTCTCAATTAAATCGAGTGATTATTGATCCATCCTGAAGCTCTAGCTCTCCTCTTTAAATCCATACAAGGTTTGGATTTTTTCGTGCACTGTGTGTGGAGTTACGAACCCGGGAAGGAGCCAACTTTCGAGCTCCGTCGTGCCCAGATCTCGCCACCGAGTTGAGCGCCACCACCGGGCGCGTGAAGCCCCTTCCAAGCCCTTCGACGTCGTGTGCCCTGATTCCGATCACGTGCAACCGTTGAGGCAAAAACTGTAAACCTAGTTTTGAACAGGTTTGAAAATATACGGCTTTGATTATTTTGAACTGATTTTCACATTTAAAAGCGTAGCAAACTTATAAAAAATCATATTTTTTTGTTGTATTATCGAAATTCAGTGAAATAAGAGACAGTGGACTCATGTGGACGCCTTTTACCTTCTAGAAGAGACCGCATATTTTTCTGAGCCTTCTGCTATTTTTGGTGGAGTGGAACCCAAAGTGAGATTTCTAAATTATAAACGATATGGAAAACGACGATGTATAAATTATATAGTCGATGTATGGGTTATATAAGCGTTGTACACCTCTTGTATAAGCGTTGTATAAGTTGTATGTTCGATATATAAGTTATATATGCATTGTAAAAATTATATATGTGTTGAAATGAAATGCTTATATATATATATATATATATATATATATATATATATATATATATACGCCCCTCATCCACAAACCATGGACGATATTTATTGGTTGTGATTGGTGTGAAAATTGATTGATAGCGAATGGTTGATTTGAATTGTTTGTGGTTGGAATTAATTGATTGTGGTTGAAAAATACCTGTTTGTGGTTGAGAATTATTTGGTTGATACCACATAGGATTATTTTGTGGAAAGGAAAGAAAAAAATATACATGCTGCCTGCGTGCGAACTAGATGCATAAAATCCCCATTGTCAAAAGCTGCGAGGCTTTAAGGTAGAGCGAGGAGCCATACTAGGGACGGCCCCGGTTTTAACTACCCTGCCGTTATGCTGTCGAAATTTTGAATAATATTCATGTGTTAGAATTATTTTCATGTGTTGAAACTATATTCGTGTGTTGAATAGAAACCATTCATGTGTTGAATAGAAATTCATTCGTTGAATAGAAATTCATTTGTTGAATGGTATTCGTGTTTTAAATAAATTGTTTTAACTATAAAAATCACATTTTTATTCTATATATACGAACTATAGAAACCATTCATGTGTTGAATAGAAATTCATTCGTTGAATAGAAATTCATGTGTTGAATGGTATTCGTGTTTTAAATAAATTGTTTTAACAATAAAAATCACATTTTTATTTTATATATACGAACTATAGAAAACCCTTCATGCGTTGAATAGAAATTCATTCGTTGAATAGAAATTCATGTGTTGAATGGTATTCGTGTTCGAAATAATTTTTTTTATAATAAAAATCATATTTTTATCATCGATATGAACTATATAAAATAGTCGTGTTTTGAAAGAAATTGTTTTATAATAAAAAGCATATTTTTATCATCTATATGAACTATATAAAATAGTCGTGTTTTGAAAGAAATTGTTTTATAATAAAAATCATATTTTTATCATCTATATGAACTATATAAAATAGTCGTGTTTTGAAAAAATTGTTTTATAATAAAAATCATATTTTTATCATCTATATGAACTAAATAAAATTTTCGTGTTTTAAATAAATTGTTTTAACAATAAAAATCACATTTTTATTTTATATATACGAACTATAGAAAACCCTTCATGTGTTGAATAGAAATTCATTCGTTGAATAGAAATTCATGTGTTGAATGGTATTCGTGTTCGAAATAAATTGTTTTATAATAAAAATCATATTTTTATCATCGATATGAACTATATAAAATAGTCGTGTTTTGAAAGAAATTGTTTTATAATAAAAAGCATATTTTTATCATCTATATGAACTATATAAAATAGTCGTGTTTTGAAAGAAATTGTTTTATAATAAAAATCATATTTTTATCATCTATATGAACTATATAAAATAGTCGTGTTTTGAAAGAAATTGTTTTATAATAAAAGTCATATTTTTATCATCTATATGAACTAAACAAAATAGTCGTGTTTTGAAATAAATAGTTTTACAATGAAAATCACATTTTTATTATATACGTGAATTGTTAAAAATAGTGAAGTGTTGAAATAGAAGTCAGTTGGATAAAAATATCATTTTTATCAAAGGTATGAAAAGAATATGGTTTTGAAATCGAAGAATAGATTATATTTATATTTATATATATAAATATAATTAAAATAAATCGAATTACGAAGCGGTAGTTCGTGTTTTAAAACCGTGATTTCAAACGATTAGTGCGGGAGATCCGACCATCGGATTTTCCCGAAACCGAAACCGATGGGTACGCTTTGGAAATATCTTTCCAACGACACCAACTTTGTGATGATCCAACGGTTAGATTTTCAGATATGTGTAAATCAAATCTGAAGAAAAACAGCGCCACGGCCGCGTTATGGCCTGAAGCGTCATTTGAATAAATTAGCTATTTTTAAATGAATAAATTGGCTATTTTTAAGTAAATAAAAATAGCGATAAATCGTTATAAAATATTATAAATGATATGGAATGTGAAATTTAGAAACTAACTGAAGGTTAGCTAAGTCGAATGGTTTCCTGAATTTTGATCTGATGTTGGTTTCGGCCTTCGGGGTTAATATTTGGGAAATCGCTCTCTTACTGATTTACGGTTAGTGACTGATGAATTGGAATGATGCGTATGTTGTGTTTGTGTAGCACTTGTTTATTATATACGCGAGTTGCTCAGAAAGACCGGGTTTATCCCATTCTGAATAACTGAATCGACGATAAGAAATCGAAGATGAAGACGGTGGTCGAAGACCGGAGATTTTCACCTCGGTTGGATGGTAACTGATGTCCTGATTGGGAGGCATCCCGAAATATGGATAATGAGTGGTGATCGTCCAGACGTACGTGGAGATCGATGGGTATGCGAGGTATATAGTGCCTCCGGTTTCGTTCAGACCCAGGACGGACTTGTAAATGGACTGTGTGTCTGACATTGGAATTCATTCTGTGTGATTGATAGCCATCAGTTGCATGGTGTGAATTGCCTGTGTGGCATGCTAAGATGCAGTGATCAGGGCTTCTGTTGAAAAACAAAATCTTGTGGTTGATGATCAAAGCACCGCCTGTGTGGCGTAGCTTTGTGTATAACGTGAATTCGCGAGCCTCACACCCCGGTATGAACTAGAAACGGGAGAGGACCTCAGGGAGGGCATATGTTTCCTTCTAGTTGAGGTGGTGTCGGTGCTTGAACTGGCTGACATTTATATTATTTTCACCTATGTGGTTGTTGCTATTGCGAGGCGCCTCGGTTATATCGGTCGATCCGGGACCGATAGAGTCATTCGTTGGCTTATTTACGCCCCCAAAGGGTGGGGAAACGTAGTGTTCAGACATTTTAATCCACATCGGTGGACTGGCCCTGACGATCCAAAGGCTTGACTGAGTACTGGCCTGAGACATGGGCTAGATTGTCTTGAATTCGGTAAGGACTATCTTTTGCCTTGGTTCATGACGGAAATCCAATTTCCAAATACAACACCGTGCGGTTTTGATTGTATATATATATGGCGACATGATATATGGTACCCATGCCGTCTATGATTGATAGTTATGATTGAAATTGTTTTTGAAACCTATAAACACTAGTAATAATATCAAATTCTTTTGTTTTATTCGTATCAAACATATTTTGGCCATTATAAGGTAAAACTCTATCCTCCGGTTTGCGTTGCATTGTGTGATGGGAACTGAGTCTTATAATGGCTTCGTTTTTATAAAAAGCATTGCGATGTTTTAAAAGACTTACTTGTTTTAAAGCACTGGCAATCCAATGGAGTAAACCCATTCCGCGAAAGTGGCATGGTCCTGTGATTAGTCGTATTATAAATGTGTTAAGTAGATTTCTCATACCAGTCCCATGACTGACTCGTAGTTTGTTTCACTTGCAAACTCGGGTGCCCCTTTTTCTACATGGGTAGCCTTGTGTTGAGGTTTTAGCAGGCTCTTTCTGGATAGCTGGAGCTGAAGATGGATTCTATCATTTATCTCTTTTTATGCTGTTCAGCTCCTATTGTACATTATGTTTTGTTTTCCGCTGTAGACATGTATAGCTGAACTGTATTTGTACTAAGTATGATCCTATATACTGTGTAACTCTGATGATTACGTTTATCCAGTGTATTATTTGTTCATTATCTGGTGTATTTATTTATTTCTATTCTGCTATTATTTGTTTATGTGTTATATTCCAAAGATTACCCTTAACTCCGTCATACTGGGTTTTGGGGTCGTCACAACCGTCAATCTGACATTTATTTACTAGTTTACATGCTTTATCTCTTTTTCAAAGAATTTTTTTCATTATGATGGAGTAGTTATTGTCAATACCCACTGTCTGAAATAAATTTAGTAGTCAGGTACTTCATTCTCATCCACTCCCCCTGTAAACTCTGCTTAGTAAACATAGTCCAAATTTGCTTGATACACGCCATCACCCTTAAGTCATGCAAAATTTTAAGGCCAATGGCCTATTTAATTTTGATCTGCACAAGGTACTCCATGCAATTTTATTTTGTCTTCCCCCTCCTTCTCCCCCTCCCCCCAAAAAAATAAAATTGAGCATAAAGTATCAATTTTTTAATCATCGAGCTTGGTATGTTATAAATGAGAAGCCAATATAATACAATTGGATTAATAACCAATTGTATTAATTTTGCTCTTCCGACTCTCGATAGGAAATGGCTGTCCCAGCTTTCTAAATGAGTTTAAAGTTGTAGAAGCCACTATAAGAACAACAGTAGTTTCCAATGGCTAGGGGCCATTGGAAAACCCATTGGTATACACTTCAGCGGTTTCCGACGGCCTCCAACGTTTAATTTGGATACGTGAAAGTAATTATTGACCAAATAACCATTGGAATCTTTAGAAGATGTTGGAATTAAGCCGTTAGTAGCCGATGAAATACCTGGACCTGTAAGACGTTGGAAAACTGGGTAATTTTTTTTAGATTTTAGGTTCCTTACTTCCATCCACCCCCACAATCCCATATATACCATAACGGCTCCATTTCAAGCATATACATAACAATCACACACACATATATACTCAAACATAATATTAAATCCAAATCATACACATAAAGTCCAATACAAACAACATAAACCAATATTACAAACATCCAACAAACCAACGTCATCAAATCAACATAAACCATCATCCAACAGAACATCTAAACCATCATCACCACTATAGCAACAACATATATAAAACATCATAATGTATCAACCAAATCCTTACCCACTCAAAGCGCGTGCGCGTGTGTGTGTAACAACAAAGCGAAACAAGCCAACCTTAAGTCACTCTCCTATGGAACCACCAAATGATGAAGGAAACGTACTGTACTGGGCTATGAACTCCACCAAACGCTGGTTAAGTCGCTCTATCTATTCTTCATGGCAGCAATCACGCTTAGTAAGCTCGATGATCTGGGCTCGTAGCTGTGCAATCTCCTCCTTGTCTTGAGCCATCTAGTACGACTTCTGAGATGTCTTAACCTATAAATAATTTTAGATTTTCAGTGTTTCATAATTGCAATTCATGTAAATTTTAGTTTTTTATTAAATTATTAGAAGAAATGTAATATAGGTGCACAATAATCCATCATAATGTGCATCATGTTTGAAAATGCAGTAGAATAATTATTGTAAAATTTAATTTAACATTACCGCTTGGTTCCCTAATCCATAGAGCCTATTGCAGGTTGGTGGATCCATGGTAGACTCAAAAATAGCATCCTCCTCATCAACAATCAAGTCAGCCTATCCAGTTTGCTCAAGCATTTGTGCTTGTTGTTGCTGGAACCGTTCCTGTTATGCAAAAAACAATTGAATTTAGCTAACACTATTTTAATTAAATTATAACTTTAAGTTAACTATGTTATGCTTACATATGTAGTACGTGCTTTGTCATCATAGTCCCAGGAGTAAGAAACTGAGCCTAAATCGTCAATCTGACTCACCATACGTGTATGCCTGAAAACATCCGAATACGACTATAACGACCAGAAATTTTGAAACCAATTTAAATTTTATTTTTAAATTAATTTTACAAGGATTTATAGTTGAATTTAAAATTCGATGATTTAACGCTATTTCAGTAGCTTACAAATGAAAAAAATTCAAACGATCTCCAAATTCGACGAAACCAAATTTATCGGATTCGAAACATCACAAAAACGTTATGTTTCCAAATTTCATAATTTTTGGAGTTAATATGTGAGCGTGCGAGAAATAAATGTGTACCGGGTCAATCATTCGTAATTAAGTGAAAACACAATAAAAATAAATAAAATGAATGATCAAACGAAATCCAAATTCGACAACCTTTAGCCATGGATGCACTGCTTTCCCTGGCCTCCCCTCTCTTACAAACACCAAAAAACCCTGTTTAAACCTAATTTTGCAATTACACCAAAATTACATTCAAATCACCCTCCTTTCCACCTCCATACCCCACCCTTGGACCCCACATCCTGCACCTCCACTTACACTGCCCCACCGTGGACCCCATGCCATAGCCGAACCCTCTAGGACTCCATCCCCCTCCCATTTTCTTCGTATACCCAGATATGTGAGCGTGTGTGCGTCTATCGAGTTCAGAAACCCCGTAGCCTCAAAAAATTAGACCCATAAGCTTCCAAAAATATTTGTTGGCACCGGAGGAGTGTCGTAGTCGTGAGAGAGAGAGAGTCCTCCTTCCATTTGTTTGAAAGATTGAAGGAGTGGAACCCACGATGAGAAATTGAAACTCAAAAAGGGCTAGTTAGCAATTAACTGTAGTTAGTTAGTTAAATTGAGTTCTAAAATGATTATTGGTTAATGACACAGGTTTATTACGATTTAAATAATGTGTCGTATGTTAAAAATGTCATTTTACTTGATATATGTGGGATTAATTGGGTATGTGATGCTTAAACACAAACATTGTTGAAAACAGTTTGAACCTTAAATGATTCTGAGGAAGTAATTCACCAATTACGTGTTATTGAATGTGAAGTGAATTTTATTAGATTATTGAAATGTTAATTGATATATATATATATATATATATATATTGATTGAATTTGCGGTTAATCTGTTGATTGACAAACCCGTATAAGCGTTATTGATTTAAGGCTTATAAGGTGTGTTCCACTTTGTACGTCGATTGGATGTTGTTTGATGGTTGATATAGTATAATATGGTACACTAAGTGAAGTGACCAATAGTTGAGATTATTGGTCCGTTGGTTAAGTCTCCATCAAATAAAATGGATTTTAATGACAATTTTATAAATATACTAATAGGTTAAAAATAAAAGTTTGAATTTGATGTCCGATTTTGGATGGACACAAAGAATATAAAATTACGATGAATATTCATAACTAGAACGAACTGATTTGAATCAAATTTCATGTAATTATGGCTTGCTCAAGTTTTATTTTTAAAATGGATAGTAACCGATAAAAGTAAAGTTCGGTTAGGATATCTAAGGTGAGTTTTGAAAGAACTTCCTTTACAAAACTTTCTTGTTTATTTTTACAACGAGTGTCAGGAAAGTTTGGAATTAAAAATAATGAGGTTGGAAAAATAATATTATTTCAATGATTTTTTTGAAATAATAAATATGTGATCTTCTTTAAAAAGAAGAGAGCACACACATATATATAATATTGTTTTAATGATTTAAATATTATTTTAATACTTAAATATTGAGATAATTGAATTTGAAGTTAAAAATTAAAATATGACTTCTGGAAATTATTATATATATTTTATATAATAAATTAAATATTTTTGAAGCTATTCGATGTAATTTATAATATATGTCAAGTTATGGTCAGAATCGAGCTCGTCGCGTACCGGCAATTTACGAACTTCGACGTATAACTCTAAACGGATGTTCCGTGAGATCTGACCATCGGATTGTCCCAAAATTAGAACCATTGGGTTCGTAATTAAAAGATATTTCAAGTGATAATAATTGTTTTAAAATCTACCTATTAGATCTTGAGATAAATCCAAATCAAACTTAAATAAAAATAGCGCCAAAACCAATACTGGTCTGTAATTGAAAATTATTAATATGGACTATTTTTATATAAATAAAAATAGGAAAAAATCATTTTTAATTATTATAAATTATTTGAAAAGGGTTTAAACTAACTTTATATGGTTTTGAAGGATAAATCTAGTTAAGTGGAAATCTGGCTATTTGAGTAATACCTTTTGTAACGAGTTTTGATAAATGTTTTGAAATAAGGATTTTCATTCGTAAATCCAATTGAATTCTTAAGTAAACCTTTTTATAAGGTTAAAATATGATTTTTGAAAGCCAGGAACTTAACCAAGTTTGAGAACAAGATTTAAATCTAATTAAATGATTACCAATTTAAGGAGACTTAGTTGGTGGGTTGATAATCCAATAAGGATTTTGTCTGATTTTGTTTTGACGCTAATTATTCGAAAAGATCAGGTTCAATTATACGATGATTAAAAGTCACAGACTTTGAAGACGGTGGAAGACCAGAAATCTTCACATCGAACGGACTGCTTGCTGATGCCTTGGATAATGGTAGCTCCCTTGAAGGGGTTATAGTGGTAGTAGTGCGGACGTACTTGTTGATTGTCCGGATATGCAAGGGCCTCTCTCCTTAATTGGACGAGGAATAAGGTGCCTTCGGTTTCGTTTAGACCCAGAACAAACTTGTAAACGAATGGTATGTCTGATATTGTATTTCATAACATGACCGGTTAGTTGCTATTGATGGTATATCTGTGGTGGCGGAGAATTTAATATCTTAGCTTAACACCCTTCTTTGAGGCTTATGAACTCAAAGAATATATTATTAATATAAACTAATCATATGTGTGAATTGACAATGTGGCATGCTGAGTGATGCTGGTAGATAGATCAAAACTTTTGTTGAAAAGCATAGCTTTGTGGTATGTTGACTCGCGGGTCTCACACCTCGGAATAAGACGAAAACAGGATGATGGGCACCAGAGAAAGGACATGTGTTCCCTTCTATCTAAAAGTTATGCTATGTTATGGAGCCCAAGCAGATTTACTTATGTGGATGTTGGAATCGAGGCGCCTCAGATGATGGTCAAATATGACTAGGACGACGGTCAAATATGAACGAGGAACGTTATGTTTATAAGTAACCCTAATCGCCCAGGAATTGGTTGACCGACTCTGCTGACCCAAGGGACACATGTTGTGATTCCTTGACATCTTTCTAGAGGTGGTCCGATGTCAGATAAGGAAAATCCTTTGCCTTGGTTCATGATGGAACCCAATTTCCAATACGGGACTTTACGTTTTTAGTTGTAAACCTATATAATGACATTATAGGATGAGGTATTTTTCCTTCTAAGAATAATAAATTTATTTTTGAAATTGTTTTCAACACTTAGACACTAGTAATAATATCAAATGATTTTCTCATATCAAGCATGTTTGGCCATTATAAGTTAAAACTCTATCCTTCGGTTAGCGCTTGGATTATGTGATGGGACTTGAGTTTTATAATGGCTTCATTTTTCAAAAAGCATTACGTGGTTTTATGCACTGGAATTCGTGTGGAGTAAACCTGTTCTGTGTTATACAGTGTGGTTCATGATATGCCTTACTTTTAAGTAAGTTAAGAATAACTATAGGGTTTCTCAGACTAGTCCCATGACTGACTCGTAGTTTGTTTATCCCTTGCAAACTCCAGTACCCATATTTTCACATAGACAACCTAGTTCCCAGGTAACCAGCTTGTATCTTTTTGGATGCGCAAGGAAGTTGTGGAAGCTGGTTTTGGACTTTGAGCAGGAGCACGATATGGATGTTATTTTGGACTCTCCCAAACTATGTTATGTTAATCATCTTTTATTCCGCTGTGTACTTATTTGTTATTTGAAAAGTGCTCTGTATAATTATGATCCAGCGATGTTGTACTAAACTCTGATATTATCCTTTGATGTATTTAATGTACATTCTATTGTGTAATGTAATATATCTTCTGTTGTTATGTTAATGTGTTATACTCCAATTGCTATCTGTTCTTCCGGGGATCAGGAGAATGGGTCGTCACAACTTGGTATCAGAGTAAGGGGGTTAACCTTAGTACTAGGGTATAACATATTAAACGACTCATCAAAGATAGAATCAGTAGTATTCTAGGATGAGTGACTCATTAGAGACTGGATTAGTAAAATCCTAAATGAGTGCAGCAGAATAATACACCTCCTAGTAGACACATTTCTATTCATATATGTCTTTATGCTCTTACAATTTCCTCAAGATATCTCCCTGTTGGCCTAACTCTTTTCTTACTACTTGCAGATATAGTAGAAAATGAGTGGAAGAGGCGGAAGAGGTAGAGGAAGAGGTAATGACGCAATTCAGCAACCAAATGAGCCAGTCATGCCCCCACAGCCAAAACCAGGTCTAGAAAATCCAGCTAGGAAGTATAAGAATCTGGGAGGGGCATCGTTCTTGGGAAAAGAATCAATTATCGAAGCACAAGCATGGATGAGTTCTTGTGAAAGAATTTTCTAGGGCTTGAGATTGAACGGAGATCAGTAAAGATTTTTGGCATCGTGGTTACTCAAGGATGAGGCATTAATATGGTGGAAAACAATTACAATGGGGAATCCAGGAGGAAATATCACTTGGAGTCAATTTAGTTTTTTTTCCGAAGAAAGAGTTGTTCCCCCTGAAGTAGTAGAGCGTTTATATTATGAGTTCTCCAACCTGAAGCAAGGAGACATGACAATCCATGAGTATTTGAATAAATTCAACGAACTTTCCCGCTTTGGTTCAAAATTGATTCAATCTGCCGTTAAGAAGAATGTGAGATTCATTGAGGATTTTCAAAGAAGGTACAGAAGCAGAGTAACTGCTCATGTAAGACTTCCTTTCGCAGAGATGGTAGAAATGGTTTGTTGCTATGAGAATATAGACAAACAGAAACGCAAAAAGCAAGTAAAGAAGAAGCCAAAAGCAAGTAAAGAAGAAGAAAAGCCTAAGGGTGAATAATTAAAAAATGTCACATGTTTCAACTGCCATAGGCAAGGACATTTGCCAAAGGATTGTATATAGCCAAAGAAGCAGAAGAAGTTTTATGATAACGTGGAATGCTATAATTGCCACAAAAAGGGTCACATAAAACCAAATTGCCCACTATTGAAGAGGACTGAGGTGGCTCATGTCTATAATGTGACGGATGCTCCAACAACGTTTGCTGGTAGGGGAAGGCCATATGTTCTGGAAGGTACGCTTACCATTAAGAATTTTCCAGTTAAAGTACTTTTTGATAATGGTGTATCACGCAGTTTTATCTTGAGTAATTTAGTAACGAAATTAAGTCTAAACCTTAGTTATCTTGAAGAACCCATTTGCATTAAAAATCTGATATGAGGCTCCATTGATCTTTGTCTATACAGTTGAGTGCCTATCTCTTATTCTCGCTCCCTATTTCGTTTCAAATTGATTGTCATGGATTTTACCGAGTTCGATATGATACTTGGGTTGGATTAGTTGACCAAATACGAAGCTGAAGTTAAATGCACTGAAAGAATCGTTGTAATGAAAACCAAATTTGGAAGTATTATAAATATACCGTGTGAAGGTCCAAATTCAGATAGGAATGAGTTTTGGTCTGCTCTCAATATTACCTCCACCGCCCTAGAATCCATCACGGTTGTTAAAAGATATCCGGATGTGTTTGAAGAAGAAAAGAGTCTTCCTACATGGAGAGATATTGACTTCAGGATTGATTTGGTTCCAAATGCGAGGCCATTTGTGCATGCAATTTGGAGAATGTCGATAAAGGAGAAAGAAGAGTTAAGCAATCAAACTCAGCAACTTTTGTGCAAAGGTCTAATCGGGCATAGTTTCTCAAGCTGGGGAGTAGTAGTGGTATTCGTTCCAGAGTCCGATGATACCCTTACACTATGTGTGGAATATCGAGACCTTAACAAGTAAACGCTCAAGAATAAGTACCCGCTTCCCTTATTGATGATTTGTTGGATCTTTTGGATGGAGCTCGAGTATTCTCCAAAATGGACCTAGCTACAGGTTTTCATCAGTTAAGGATTGCAAAAGGGTGTGTTCCTCTAACAATTTTCAGGGGCTAGACTTATTTTACGAATGGTTCGTAATGCCTTTTGGACTGTGCAAATCACCTGCTTACTTTGTAGACCTGATGAACCAGGTATTCCGAGAGGTGTTATAAGTTCGTGTTAGTCTTTATTGATGATATTCTTATCTTCTCTAAGACAAAGAAAGAGCACGTGAAGCATTCGGAACAAGTATTGGAGATTATAAGATGAAATATATTGAAGGCAAAATTTTCCAAGTGCTAGTTCTGGAAAGAAGAAGTGAAGTTTCTTGGACATGTGGTATCGGAAGAAGGAATCTCGGTAGATTCGAGTAAGATTACGGCCATCCAGGATTGGAAGCAACCAAAGACCCTCACCGAAGTCAGAAACTTTCTTGGGCTGGCAAGTTACTATCGGAAGTTCATAAAGGATTTTTCAAAGTTGTCTTGTCCTTTGACGAAGTTGAAAAAGAAGCATGCTAAGTTTAATTGGACTCCTGAATATGAGGAGACATTTCAAGAATTGAAGGAAAGACTAACCACTGCCCAAGTTTCAACTATTATAGATGAATCAAGATTTAACCCTCTATACAGATGCTTCTGCAAAAGGAGTTGGCGCTGTGTTAATGAAAATAGGTAAAGTGATTGCTTATGTGAGTCGGCAACTGAAACGGCATGAGAAGAGATATGCCACTCATGACTTGGATTTGTTAGCTGTGGTATTTGCCTTGAAGATTTGGCAGCAGTACTTGCTCAGTAAGAAATTTGGCTATATACTGATCATAACTCATTAAAGTATCTCTTCATCCAAAAGGATTTAAACATGAGGCAGCAATGTTGGTTGGAGTTTCTGGTGGCATACGATCTGGATATTCTCTACACTCTATGAAAAGCCAATGTTGCAGCATATGCGCTCAGTAGAAAGAATGCTATTATTGCTAATCTGATTGTTTCACCCTCATTGATTGAGAAGATTTTTACTCAATAGAAAGATGATGAGTTTATTTAGAAGATTTGCAGGAGAATTCAAGAGGGTGAAGTCTCGATCTTCCAGATTGATAATATAGGAGTTCTAAGATTGAAGGGTCGAATTTGTGTTCCAGATATTCCGGAACTCAAGAGAAAGGTACTGGATGAGCGTCATAAATCCAAATTCAGTATTCATCCCAGAGTACATAAGATCTATCGAGATTTAAAACACACATTTTGGTGGTGGTCTATGAAGAGTGATATCTCGATATATTTTAGTAGGTATCCAACTTGCAACCAAGTCAAAAGCAATCAGCAAAAGGTCGTTGGGTTACTACAACCACTAGAGATCCCAGAATGGAAATGGGACCAGATATCAATGGATTTCATTGACTGTTTACCTCGAACCAAGAAAGGTAATGAAGATATATGGGTCATAGGAGAACGTCTAACGAAGAGTGCTCATTTTCTTCCAGTGAAAGCAAATAGAACAACTGAAAGTCTGGCTCAATTGTATGTGAAGGAAGTTGTTCGTCTGCATGGAATATCCAACATCATTGTTAGTGACAGAGATCTGATCTTCATTAGTAAGTTTTACGAATCATTTCAGTCAGATTTGTGGACAAAGTTGAATCTTAGCGCTGCTTACCATCCCCAAATAGATGGACAGACTGAAAGAGTGAATCTAGTTTTGTAAGGTTTGTTGTGATCATGTATCCTTGATTTTGGAGGATCATGGGAAGATCACTTGCATCTTGCAGAGTTCTCGTATAACAACAACTTCTAAGCAAGTTTAAAAATGTCACCATTTGAAGCTTTGTATGATCTTCCTTGCAAATCACTTGCATGTTGGATAGAATCGATGAATCAACTTGTGTTAGGCCTATATATGATCCGTAAAGAAGCGGATAAAGTGGAATTCATTAAGAGGAGGTTGAAGGCAGCTCAAATGAAACATAATGCAGATTCTAGAAGAAGAGATTTGGAATTTGCTGTTAGAGATCAAGTATTCTTGAAAGTTTCTCAATTGAGAGGAGTTATCCGATTCAGGAAAAGAGGAAGTTAACGCCCAAATATATTGGTCTATTCCCGATGTTGGAGAAAGTTGGAACTCTGGCTTAAAGGATCCAGTTACAAGAATGGTTATCGAGAGTGTATAATGTTTTTCACATCTTCATCTTTGGAAGTATGTGCATGATCGTGATTTTATTACCGAAGAAGCGGCATAAGGGGATTTGGAAATCACTCAAAATTTAACAGTTCGAAGATAGCCGAAAAAGATAATTGGAAAAGAGAAAAAATAACTGAGAAACAAAAGGGTAAAGCTAGTCAAAGAGCAGTGGAACAGAGATCCAAGGGACTATACATAGGAAATAGAGGATAGCATTAAAAAGGCTTATCACGGGTGCGGAGTGGATATCTCTGATTAGCTCTTCTAGGAGGTAAACTTATTTCTATTACATCATTTCAATTTCAGCTTTACTTTCATCCAATTTCGGGGACGAGATTCTTTTAAGTGGGGGTGACTGTAATGACCTGAAATTTGGAACCCAATTTAAATTTGATTTTTAAATTAATTTTACAAGGATTTATAGTTGATTGTAAAAATTCGATGATTTAACGCTATTTCAATAGCTTATAAGGAAAGAACTTAAACGATCTTGGAATTCGACGAGACCAATTTTATCAAATTTGAAACGTCGAAAAATGGTGAATTTTCAAATTTCATAATTTTTGGGGTTAATATGTGAAGGTGCGAGAAATAAACGTGTACTAGGTCAATCAACCAAAATTAAGCGTAAATACAATAAAAAAATAAAATGGATGGTCAAACGAACTCCAAATTTGATGAGACCTGTTCCTTGGGCTAGAATTACGAATTATATTAGGGTTCAAAATTTCATATCAAACGGAATCATCGTGTGATCACACGAGTGATAGAAGTGAAGTTGAATTAAAACAAGTTCAATAATTTACAAAAGCCTTTATGGCAATTAACACAAAACGACGTGTCATCCAACCAAGCGTCTAAAGTGTGTTTCTTCCCCTTGCCTCCCCCTTCGACACCTCATTGATCCTTGTCCTCTCCCTTTTCTATAAAACTCCTTCTCTTCTTTCTTTTTTCTCTTTCTTTTCTCATTTTTATTCCTTAAAACTTTCCCTTCTCCTTCCACCTTTGGCCATGGTCGCACCCTCTTCTCCCTCCACCTAGGTTGTTCAGCACCCTCCCCACCTCCTTCCTACCTTCGTTGCCTCTCACTACCTCCCTCCTCCTTGCCTTGGCCTCTCCTCTCTCACAAACGCCCAAAAACCCCTCTTTTAAACCTAATTTTTCAATTATACTCAAATTACACTAAAATCATCCTCCTTTCCACCTCCATACCCCATGCCTTGGGCCCCACAACCTTCCCCTCCAATACACATCCCCACCATGGACCCCACCCCATGGTCGAACCCACCAGGTCCCCATACCCCTCCCGTTTCCTCTGTATACCAGATCTGTGAGCACGTGTGCGTCTCTCGAGTTCAGAAACCCCGTAGCCTCAGAAACTCAGACCCGTAAGCTTCCGGAAATATTTTTAAGCACTGAAGGAGTGTCATAGTCATGTAATAGAGTTCGCCTTCCATCCGTGTGGAAGATTGAAGGAGTGGAACCCACGGTGAGAAACCGAAACTCAATAAGGGATAATTAGCAATTAACCGTAGTTAGTTAATTAATTTGAGTTCTGAAATGATTATGGTTAATGATGAAAGTTTATTATGATGTTATATAACGTATAGTATGTTAAAAATATCATTTTACTTGAAATATGTGGGATTGATGATTGGGTATGTGACGCTTAAACACAAACAATGTTGATTTGAAAACAATTTGAACCTTAAATGGTTTTGAGGAAGTAATTCACCAATTACAGGTTATTGAATTTGATGTGAATTTTATTTGAGTATTGAAATGTTAATTGATTGATATATATATATATATATATATATTGATTGAATTTGCGGTTAATCTGTTGATTGACAAACATGTATAAGCATTATTGGTTTAAGGCTTATATGGTATTACACTTTGTATGTGGATTGGGATTCGTTTGATGGTTGATGTAGTGTAATATAATACACTGAGTGAAAATGAATAGTAGTTGA
Source organism: Allium sativum (assembly GCA_030737875.1). Taxonomy (NCBI): domain Eukaryota; kingdom Viridiplantae; phylum Streptophyta; class Magnoliopsida; order Asparagales; family Amaryllidaceae; genus Allium; species Allium sativum. The sequence continues at coordinate 717,073,726 of CM060912.1, read as the reverse complement.
GATTATTCGTCCATTGGTTAAGTCTCCATCAAATAAAACGGATTTTAATGAATATTTTATTAATATAATAATAGGCTAAAAACAAAAATTTGAATTTGACGTCCGATTTAAAATGGACATAAAGATTATAAAATTACGATGAATATCCGTAACTGGAACGAATTGATTTGAATTAATTTTCATGCAATTATGGCTTGTTCTAGTTTTATTTTTGAAATAGCGATAAAAGTGAAGTTAAGTTAGGATATCTAGGGTGAGTTTTAAAAGAACTTCTTTTACAAAACTTTCCGGTTTATTTTTATAACGAATGTCAGGAAAGTTTGGATTAGAAATAATGAGGTCGGAAAAATAATATTAATTTAATGATTTGAATATAATTTTAATACTTAAGTATTGAGATAATTAAATTTGAAGCTGGAAAATTAAAATATGGCTTCTGGAAATTATTATATATTTTTTATATAATAAATTAAATATTTTTGAATCTATTCGACATAATTTATTATATACGTCGAGTTATGGTCAAAATCAAACTCGTCGCTCAACGGTAGTTCGCGAACTTCGACCTGTAACTCTAAACGGATGTTATCGGAGATCCGACTGTCAGATTGTCTTGAAACTGGAACTGTTAGGTTCGTAATTAAAAAGGCTTTCAAGTGATAATAAGAATTTTAAAACCCAACTGTTAGATCTTGAGATAAATCAAACTTGAATAAAAACGGCGTTAGAACCAATAATGGCCTATAATTATAAATTATTAACATGGACTATTTTTATATAAATAAAAATAGAAAAAATCATTTTAAATTATTATAAATGATTTGAATAGGGTTTAAACCAACTATATATGGTTTTGAAGAAATAGTTAAGTGGAAATCTGGCTATTTGAGTAAAACTTTGTCTTTTATAACGAATTTTGAGAAATGTTTTGAAATAAGGATTTTTATTTATAAATCGAATTGAATTCTTAAGTAAACCTTTTTATAAAGTTAAAATATGATTTTTGAAAGCCAAGAACTTAACCAAGTTTGAGATTAAGATTTAAATCTTATCAAATGAATTCCAATTAAAGGAGACTTAATTGGTGGGTTGATAACCTAATAAGGATTTTGTTTGATTTTGTTTTGATGCTAATTATTCAGAAAGACTGGGTTCAACCCATCTTGAATAATTATACGGCAACTAAAAGTCAAAGACATTGAAGACGGTGGAAGACTGGAAATCTTCACATCAAATGGACTACTTGTTGATGCCTTGAATAAGGGCAGCTCCTTGAATGGGTTATAGTGGTAGTGGTCCGGATGTACTTGTTGGTTGTCCGGATATGCCAGGGTCTCTCTCCTTAATTGGATGAGGAATAAGGTACCTTGGGTTTCGTTTAGACCTAGAATGAACTTGTAAATGGATGGTATGTCTGACATTGTGTTACATAACATAACTGTTTAGTTGCTATTGATGGTATATCTGTGGTAGTAGAGAAGTTATTCTCTTAGCTAACACCCTTCATTGAGGCGTATAAACTCAAAGGATATATTATTAATATAAACTGATAATATATTTGAATTTACAATGTGGTATGCTGAGTTCTACTGGTAGATATATCAAAGCTTTTGTTGAAAATCATAACTTTGTGGTACGTTGACTCGCGGGCCTCACACCTCGGAACGAGCCGAAAATAGGATGATGGGCACCAGAGAAAGGACATTCGTTCCCTTCTAGCTAAATGTTATGCCATGGTATGGAGCCCAGGAAGATTTACTTATGTAGATGTTGGAATCTAGGCACCACCGATAATGGTCAAATACGACTAGGACGACGGTCAAATACGACCAGGGAACGTTATGTTTAGGAGTAACCTTAATCAATTGCGATTTAGTAGGCCGACTCTACTGACCCAAGGGACACATGGTGTGATTCCTGGACATCTTTCTAGAGATGATCCGAAGTCGGATAAGGAAGATCCTTTGCCTTGGTTCACGATGGAATCCAATTTCCAATATGAGACTTTACGTTTTTAATTGTAAACCTATATGGTGACATAATAGGATGAAATATTATGACGTGTAAGATTAATACTTTTATTTTAGAAATTGTTTTCAACACTTAGACACTAATAATAGTATCAAATGATTTTCTTGTATTAAGCACGTTTGGCCATTATAAGGTAAAACTTTATCCTTCGGTTTGCGCTTGCATTGTGTGATGGGACTTGAGTCTTATAATGGCATCATTTTTCAAAAAGCATTGTGGTTTTATGCACTGGCATTTGTGTGTAGTAACCCGTTCCATGTTATACGACATAGTCTCGTGATATGCCTTACTTTAAAATAAGTTAAGAATAGCTATAGGGTTTTCATACTAGTCTCATGACTGACTCGTAGTTTGTTTTTCCCTTGCAATCTCGGGTGCCCATATTTTTACACGGACAACTTAATTCCCAGGTAATTAGTTTGTATCTTTTTGGATGTGTATCGAAGTTGTGGAAGTTGGTTTTGGACTTTGAGTTGGAGCAGGATGTGGATGTTATTTTGGACTTTCCCAGACTCTATTATGTTAATTATCTTTTATTCCGCTGTGTTCTTATTTGCTATTTGAAAATTGCTCTGTATAATTATGATCATGTGATGTTGTATTAAACTTTGATATTATCCTTTGATGTATTTGATGTACATTATGTTGTGTAATGTTATATTTGTTTTCTGCTGTTATGTTAATGCGTTAAATTCTAATGACTATCTGTTCTTTCAGGGATCGGGAGAATGGGTCATCACAACGACATAGGAGCGTCGCACTGTCGCTCCTGAAATATGTGTATAGATGTATATTGTTGTATTTTCTATCTTTTAACAACTTAACTATGCAATTAAAGCGCTTAGCGGTTGTATAACGGTAAAGGTGTAAAAAGCTGTAGTGGGGATAAAGCGGGGAAATAAGAGGGCTATAGCGGATGTGCAACAATGTTAATTAGATGTAAAACTATGTAATAAAAATTAATTAATTATCATTCCCGCATTATTTGTATAGAAGAAACAAATATTAATTAATATCATATAACAAAATCAATGAATATCATGGTTATGCACACTAGATTTGAGGATTATTACAGATTTCTATCTTGTCTAAGGCACTTATGACTTAAAATTAAGTATTTACATTAACGTTTTTGATTTCTTTTAAAAGAAAACGGGTCAAATCATCCTCTATATATTGAAATTACTAAAGAGGGTGCTAAATAGTGTTGATTTAGCTGGTGCAGCGGAAATAGCTGGGTTTAAAATGAAACTACTGTTCATCGGCGCTAAATTGAAACAACGTAGCGGTCGGAGATTGCTACATGCTGTAATGGGGAATTTAGTAGCAACTTAGAACTTAAAATCTTTAACTGTGTAATTAATAAATATACCATGCCCTCGTGATGATGCTGAAACGACTTGGAACCACCACGATGTGTAACGGGCTCTTGCTTATATTTGCTGAATTTCTCTGAGACTTAGCCTATACATTTAAGTTGAAAAAACATGTTTTATTCTAACTTATATATTAATTCAGCAAAACAATTCAAATTAAATATGTAGTAAATGTACCTGAAATTGCTTCACCAAGTGAGAAGATCATCCCATAAATTAATGCTCATCCGACTAGGGATTTTTCCAGATGATTTTATGCTATTTAACGTTTCTCTGTAATTTTTTGCAATTTATTATTCCAATGGCGCTGTATGAGGGGAATATCAGATTCTTGGAGGTCCAGTAAACTCTGCATGTTTTAGAAATATCATATACATGAATTGATCAAATAGGAGCATGACTACTTAATGTAATAATTGATATATCGCATGTACCAAAAATTCTTGTCCAATAGTCTCCTTAATATTATCTGATACCAATGTCCACTTAGGCCAACATGACATCACGTGACTCATGTAAGCCTGTCGTGATATCCCAACGATTATGGTGGAGGACTCTAACTTAAAGCCATTGTGTTAATTAAAAAAACATTTAATATTTCACGGCTACTATGTATATTTATAATATATTGTACAGAATGATATTTAATTTTGAAACTTAATACTTACCCTCCATTGGCTTTTGGCTAAAGCCACACCACATGACGTGATTGCTCCTGTGGTGGACCACCGCCGTCACCACCTGCTGGAGATGAGAAGTAGAAGGAGATCAAGATTGTGAAGATGTACGTCTACATGACATCATATCAGTAGTACCTATTACATACAAACATTATAACATAACATAAAAGAACTATGTCTAATAAACATTATGACATAACATAAGAAGACTATGCGATACTTATTATACTAGCATAACATATCATTTTAATGAAAACAACATGATGATAAAAAAAAATATAAATTTACCTTATTAAAATGATTACTGATCAGTCCTCATCATTTTCAAATCTGACTCTATTTCGTACTATATATTTTGTTCCTCTGCAGTCTCAAATGCTTTTGTTAATGCGTTTGATTCATCGTTTAGAGTTCCATAATCTGTTTGATCGTCGATTATTACTATTCCTCTATTTTCTTCGACATCTATTTGATAAGCTTGTTCATCGAGAATATTCCGTTCGTCAAATATAAACCTTTCCTTTGTTTTAAAACAACTGACCAATCAATTTTATCTCTTCTTAGAGATAGATAAGGAGCGTAATGAACTTCAAAAGTTGTTTGGAAAGTACAAAAGAATCATACTTATAATAATGCAAAGTAAATTTTATTTCTATAAGATTATACTTTGCATGCACGTTGAATCCAGAAACTAGAATGCTATTGAACCAGTTGCATTTAAACAAAAATAATTCTTTCACGGGTCGTGTGAAATATGTTAATTGCAAAATCTGAGTTAGCACTCCATAAAAATCATTTATATGGTCATTTGAGTCATCACTACCTTTAATAAATATACTAGTATTTTTAGTTAATTTTCTAGCACTATATTCTTTGTTATTAAATTTATATCCATTTACAAAGAATATTGAATATGTCTTGACTTTCCTTTTTGATCCCATGGCTAAATGTTATAATCCTTTATCTACAACACAATTTGTTGCAAAAACGTAATTAGAAAACCAAATAGCGAATTCTTTGCCGATATCGTCGTTTGGATGTTGTGATTCGTAAGTGGTACTGTAACACCCCGCCTCCACCAGGGTGACTCTTGCAAGCACTCTGACTTTGGAGGGGCGTTTGAATCAGGTAAACATGCATAATGATATATCAAGGCAAAACAAGAACATATGTATATATGTAAACAGAGTAAATAACATAGATAAAACAACGGAAGATTTCAAACCATTTCAAAACAAGTCTGGTACAACATAATGTCAATTTTCCAAATACACAAGTCTAGATAAAAAACAACATTACTGAAAAACTGAAATACATAAGTACTATCCCCAAAATAAGTGATAACCATAGCTAGCTTCATGTCAAGACCGTACATGAGCTAAAATCCCACAAGCAAGCGGTCAGAAATCCAAGCTAAGCTCCAATATTCCCTCCCTGAGAACCTGGGGGGGGGGGGGGTGGGGGACGGAAGAAAAGAGGCGAAAGAAAACAGGTCAGTCAAAAAGACTGAGTAAGCCCTACTACAATCAATGTAAACTGATAAAGTTAACTGGCATGAGAAGCAGGTATGATCATAAGGATAACAACATACTAGCATGGTGATTAACTAACAAGGTAGATAAAGGTGTCATCGCATAATCAGGTTTAAGGTTTTGCACCACAGGTGTACTAGCAAACTAACATGACTTGAATAAACAAGTATTGATCCCTTGGCCCAAGCTTTGGCCAAATAACATGTAGTGACCCCAATACGAGGTCCAAAGTGTAAACAAGAAGTGATCCCCAGGCCCAAGTTTGGCCCAAACATCATGAATGACCTAAACCAAGGTCCAACTAGCACGGTCTAGTCGATCGGCTCCCTATAAGCCTAACTCGTCAAGTGTCGGTGTCATACGGCCCAACTACGAAGTATAGCTAAACTGTGCTAGGTCCACCCTAGGGTGTATCAAGTCCTAGGGTGTCAACCACTGACACAAATCAATGCACGCACAGTCTAAACCTACTGGTGCCCGTGCCTTCTTTTTCAACTTCGGACCATGTGCATGACCATGGCCCGCCTGAACCTACACCGGCGCACCTACTCAGCCGTCGTTTTAGTCGCTTACATGGCATCCAGTAATCGTGCCCCTCCCTAGCCTAGTCCCTAGGGTATCATGATACAACTAAGAGGGTTACTGGTGCAAAGGACCACGTAACTAGGGTTTCCTTAATGTGTTAAACATGGTTAACCCAACCCGTTCAAGTACCAAGTTGGTTAAGTGTACCCAAGGTTCATGACTTAACCCTACCAACCCATCGTGTTTAATTGGTTAAGTATTCAAGCGGTCCATGACTTAACCCTAATCATGAGGCATTAATTAATTTAATGCGCCTTAACCTCTCACATTAGACTTTGTTGCGGTTACTAGTTAAGCCGGTCGGTTCCGGGTAGCTTTACACCACAACTTGGTCTAACCTCGGGTTCAAGGTACAACATGACCAACTTCTCACATTGGGTCCTATTGTTTGTAGCAACTAGTTAAGCCGGTCGGTTCCGGGTAGGTTTACGCTACAAACCCAACCCAACCTCGAGTTGGTCACACTTATCTTTTCTAAGTGTCATGTCCATCATGTTTCCAAAACACGTTACAAGTTTTCAAGCAATTGGGTAGACCTAACTTAATAGGTAAATTCCCAATGGGTAGACCTAACTTAATAGGTAAATTCCCAAGCTTATGTTTTTATGTCTTTTAAGTTTACCCAACCCCAAACGCAATCCCATCGCTTACATATCGCAATAGCGCATAAAGGATAGAAAGAGGGAACTTGGAATAATCGTGACATAAAGGTGTTGAAGCCACAAGTTCAACATGGTGGCATATGAAATGTACATGTGTTCATATACTTGCATATTACATTTCTAGGCCTCAAAAGCATGCATAAAATCAAACTTGGCATATTGGTGATACATGGTGCTAAATGACATGTAGACATGGCCATAAGTTCGCATTTAGCCTCACATGCAAGTTATCATAAGAGATATGATAACTTACATGTTGCCAAATTGCAACCTTTAGCATAAAGCTTGGAGCTTTATGTTCATATACTCAAGATAAGCTTGCATAACATGATAACATGAACCAAATGATCAACCCAAACTTGCATAACATAACTTGCATATCATATGACAAACTTGCATATCAAACTTGCATAACATAACATGATAAACTTGCATATCATAACATGATTAACTTGCATAACATAGCATGGCAAACTTGCATATCATAACATATCAAACTTGCATAACATAACTTGATGAACTTGCATAACATAACTTGATGAACTTGCATAACACATCATAGTAAACTTGCATATTATGGCAAACTTGCATATCATACATTTAACTTTAGAGTTTAAGTATGAAAGTAGAATAGGGCTTACAATACTTATGAAGGCACAAAAGATATGACAAAGCCCTTATGCAATCAAATAGACCCAAAATGCAAGCTCTAACATAAAAACCCTTGAGCCAAAATGATCAAAACTCCTTCTTTATGATGCAAATATAGAAACTTGACTTGAATGCAAGCTAATGATGCTCATACAAGTTTGAAAACACTTGTATGCATGGAAAATCACTTAGAAATTTATTTAGGAATTTTATGAAGAGAGTGGAGGCCATGAGAGGATTGATTTTGCCATAGTTTAGTTGTATGAATGAATAATGATGATTTAGGCTAGGTTTAGGGGTCCTTTTATAGAAGTTTAGGTTAGTTTAGGCCATAGGATTAACCCTAGTTTAGATCTAAACCATCAAAAATCGTCATAGACCAGCAGAACAGACCAGAGAACCAAAACAGGTGCACCAAGCCAGCCAGGGTCAAGCCAGAAAGCTGTGCAGGCTTCTGGCTCGACACGGGCGCACTTCCCAAGTGCGCCAGTGTATTTTTGTGTTGGCGCACTTCACAAGTGCGCCAGTGCATTCTGGCTTGATTTTCGGTTTTTCTGCCTAACTTCGTTCGTCCATATCTTCTTCATATGGACTCCGATTTTCGAAAACTCGGACTCTATTTCGCGTATTTTTCCGAGACGAACGCAATGGCATAGCCCGTTTCCCTTAATTCAGATTTTAGAATTAAATTCTGCCTCGATTTATATCATTACAGGTTATTGAAAATATGGGTTGTTACATTCTCCCCTCCTTAAAGGATTTCGTCCCCGAAATCTTCAAGTTAGGAAGAACGTATCCTACCATCCAACATCCATCTACTCAAAACATCATCCACGAGCAATCATTGTCCTTACAAGATTCTAAATGTTGCATGAACATATGCAAAGGTGTGTGTATATGTACTTATCTAATGCAAATATCATCAATGCAAATTATGTTAGTGAAATGAATCCATATGTATGCAATTCCTAACATAATGTATAACATCTATATGTATGCACATAACATACATCCATATCCAACATCCATGTGATAACACAAAAATTTCCATCCATGAATAAGCATAAACACTCATGCATATGCAATATGAGGAGTGTGTGAGCCGATCTAGTGCCTAACGTGTATAATGCATCCACGAGTAATCACTTGCAAACACTTGCAACCACTTGCAACCATCAAGCATAACATGTTTCAAACACATGTTTCATCCAAAGGGTTTCTACCTAAGGTTCTCATGACAAGATTAACACGATAAACTAGATAATCCAGACAAACATGGATAGCAAAAGATATGCTACAAAGAGATCGGGAAGATAAGCAGGATATACTCTTTTCGGATTACACGAAATCCCTTCCTAACCCCAATCCTATAAAAGCCCAAAAGGTTTAGTCAACCTAACGGACCCCTTCAAACCTTGACATGTATTACTAACCGATGAGTCATACCCCCTTATGGAGTTTACAACAGAAATGGGATCGAGAATGGGACCGAGAGGATAAACGTAAAAAGATAACATGCGAGTAAGTTCCACAGGAAAACAAGAATCAAGGATATACTCTTAGAAGGAGATATGATGCGCGTATCCAGCCTTCAGTCTTCTAAGTCACGTTTCCTTGAGCTTAACTCCACTGTGCTTTGACCGTCTTTTACTTCATGATTCCTTAGCTTCTTGACTCTTATTTCCAAATATGAGTTGGAACCCATTTCATTGTCGCCTCTCGTCTTCCTCTTTCACTTACTCTTCTTCTATCCTACTTGGCTTAAACATAACTATGACCTCATGGTTTCATGCAAGCTCTCCAAAATTCACTAGTGAATCCTGGATCTCGTTTACTTACCATAAAGTATTCCACGCAGCAGAACTTTTCTCGAAAATACCAATCCACGTTGCCAATGAACCATCCGCCTGCGAATGATAGGTCGTGCTTAGATTCAGTTGCTTGCTCATGACTTCCCGTAGACTATCCCAAAACTGGCTAGTGAAGATTAAGTCATGGTTACTAACTATACTTTAGGGAACCTCGTGCAACTGCTCTATTTCTTGAAAGTAAACTGTCGCTAGCTATGATGCAGTCCTTTCGCTCTTTACCGGAGTGAAATGAGCGCTCTTCGTGAGTCTACCTACTATGACCCACATGCTCGTATTCTCTTTCCTTGACCTAGGCAGTCCATCCACGAAATCCTTCGTGATGCTTTTCCCTCTTCCATTGCGGGGACCTCCAACGGATATAATAGCCCACCGGGCTTTTATGACTTGGCCTTTAACCTGTTGGCACAACATGCACCTTGGGACAAACTCGGCCACCTCCTCGGGTGATGTGCATCTTCAAGAACTTTCTCTCTCTCATCGCGTCTTAGCCATCCCTTGTTATCTATAGCGAGGTGTCTTAACATCTCGCCTCGAGTCAACTTGTCCATGATCTCGACTAACTGTGGGTCTTCCCTCTGTGAAGTCCCTACTTGATCCAGAAGAGTAGGTCTAAGCTCAAGGGACGCTAACTAACTAATTAAACTGAGAGAACTTCTTACTTCAATTGTCCTCGTCGGAGCTTTTCGGTTTTGAACCGCGACCACTTTAGCAGGATCCACCACTAAGCCTTGCTTAGAAACTATGTACCCAAGAAATCTAACTCTTTTTTCTCCAAAATGACACTTGGAGAACTTGGCCTTCAACTGATGCGCTCTAAACGTATCCATCACCTCCACGAGATGCCTTGCGTGCTCCTCCTCATCCTTAGAGAAGATCAGAATATCATCTACGAAGACCACGACAAACTTGTTCAAGAACTCCCTGAACACCCTACTCATCAAGTCCACGAAGTAGGCAGGTGCATTAGTCAAACCAAATGGCATGACCAGCCATTCTAAGAATCCATCCGGAGTTCTGAACGCAGTCTTGTCTATACTATCCTCAGCTACTCCGAGCTGATGGAATCCAGTAGCAAGATCAAGAGAAAACAGATGTTCCTACAAGCTGATCAAACAAATCATCGATCCTTGGCAATGGTTGCCTATTCTCTTTGTTTAACTCACGATAATTAACACAAAGTCGAAGAGAACCATCTGCCTTTGTAGTAAATACTATAGGCGCTCCCCATTTAGATATACTTCATCTAATGAAGTTCTTCTCAAGCAACTCCTTGACTTGCTTTCTTAACTCTCATCTTGCGGGGCAATGTGCCTAACCGGCCACAAAACTTTCTTGGCATTATCAACCAGATAAATGCGGAAATCTATCTCTCGTTTAGGGGTAACCCCCTTCACTTCACCCAAGATATCAGGATATTCTCGGACCACCCTCACCGATTGCAAACTATCGATAGACGAGTCGAGGGGTTCAAGATAACACAACATGACGGGACACATAGGGTTACTAGAAATTTTTAGGGTATTACCGAGGCGAGTCATGAGCCTCACAACCCTATGCTCAAAAATCAAGGATGGCTCCAAAACTGGACACCCCATCCATGCCCAAAATCAACCCATACCCCATGAAACCGAGAATATAAGCATCACGCGAGAACTATATACTCAAGATAGAGATTTTCAAATCCACGTAGATAATAGACAAATGGGCGGAACCCCCAATTGGATTTGAAACACACACGGGATCATTAACTAGGCTAGTACTTAGGTGCAAACTTTCAACTAGATCAGACGAGATAAACTATGCGATGCACCACAATCAAACAAGGTACGAACTGGAAAATCAGAAATATAAACAAGACTTTCAACAGAAATACTACCTCGATCGGGAACCGGAGCGACATTGAGAGCATGAACTTGCCCTCCTGATGGTCTTGCATACTGAGTCTGACCTTGCCCTTGTTTCTTCGGGCAATCCTTACTGAAATGTCCAAAGTCACCGCAATGAAAACATTCTCCATCCTTCCTTTTCCTCTTCTTACAATCCTTAATAAGATGCCCAACTAAACCGCAATAATAGCACTTTCCCTTTTTGTTATTGCCCTTGTTGTTGTTCCCCTTGTTACCTTGACTTATGTTCTTGTTCTTATTGCCTTGACTGTTCTGACCACTTGGATTACCCTGATTTCCTTTCCACTGGGAATCAGTCTTCTTGGCTTGAGTATCATTCATCTTGATCTCTTTCTTGTCACTCCTATTCTCTTCATTGAGTAGGGCCATATTCACCAAACTCTCGAAAGTTGCCCCCAAGGGTATATGAGTCATGGCTAAACCATGTAATGGCTCGTTTAATCCTAGAGCAAAGTATAGGGCCTTCTTCTGAGCTGTGTTGACCAAGTCTAAACCGAACCGAGCAAGTTGATTAAACTTATCCACGTATTCCCTAATAGTCATGTCCCCTTGCTTTAGTGATAGGAACCTTAGTCCAAACTTTCCCCGAAAGTCATCCCAAGTCTCAATTGGCCTAGTAGCGGTGGTGACCACCCACCAACGTGCAACTTCTTCCTTTAGCAACCACACTGCTAATAAAACCTTCTTACGGTCATCTATATCAAAGAAGGCAAAAAGATCCTCGGTTTCTTTCAACCAATTCCTGGCCTCTACGAAAGTCTCGGTTCCAATGAAATTCTTGCAACCCATCGCCTTAAAGTCTTGGCAAATCCTTGCGAAGTCAGCTTGAGGATGCTGAGGGGGAGAAGGAAGAGGAACCTCAGCGACAGGAGGAGGAGGAACATTAACTACCAGAGGAGGAGTAACATTTGCGGGGCTGGCTTCGGTCGCCCTAGCCTCTAAAAGTCTCATATACCAAACAGGTACGTGTACTCCCTCCGGAATGGCAAAGTTATCGGCCATACTGAAAACGAAGAAAAAGACAGATTCAGAATGGAGAAAAACGAAGGAATTTTGCTAATGGCTTTTTGGGGAATAGCCTTTAAAATAAACTAGACTTTTCTTTGGAAAATACTTTATACTTGATTTTGAAAATAGTTTTCCAAAAGTTTTCTAAAAACCTTTTTGTTCCCTTCTCGTAAACCATATGCTCTGATACCAAATGTAACACCCTGCCTCCACCAGGGTGACTCTTGCAAACACTCTGACTTTGGAGGGGCGTTTGAATCAGGTAAACATGCATAATGATATATCAAGGCAGAACAAGAACATATGTATATATGTAAACAGAGTAAATAACATAGATAAAACAGCGGAAGATTTCAAACCATTTCAAAACAAGTCTGGTACAACATAATGTCAATTTTCCAAATACACAAGTCTAGATAAAAAACAACATTACTGAAAAACTGAAATACATAAGTACTATCCCCAAAATAAGTGATAACCACAGCTAGCTTCATGTCAAGACCGTACATGAGCTAAAATCCCACAAGCAAGCGGTCAGAAATCCAAGCTAAGCTCCAATATTCCCTCCCTGAGAACCTGGGGGGGGGGGGAACGGAAGAAAAGAGGCGAAAGAAAACAAGTCAGTCAAAAAGACTGAGTAAGCCCTACTACAATCAATGTAAACTGATAAAGTTAACTGGCATGAGAAGCAGGTATGATCATAAGGATAACAACATACTAGCATGGTGATTAACTAACAAGGTAGATAAAGGTGTCATCGCATAATCAGGTTTAAGGTTTTGCACCACAGGTGTACTAGCAAACTAACATGACTTGAATAAACAAGTATTGATCCCTTGGCCCAAGCTTTGGCCCAATAACATGTAGTGACCCCAATACGAGGTCCAAAGTGTAAACAAGAAGTGATCCCCAGGCCCAAGTTTGGCCCAAACATCATGAATGACCTAAACCAAGGTCCAACTAGCACGGTCTAGTCGATCGGCTCCCTATAAGCCTAACTCGTCAAGTGTCGGTGTCATACGGCCCAACTACGAAGTGTAGCTAAACTGTGCTAGGTCCACCCTAGGGTGTATCAAGTCCTAGGGTGTCAACCACTGACACAAATCAATGCACGCACAGTCTAAACCTACTGGTGCCCGTGCCTTCTTTTTCAACTTCGGACCATGTGCACGACCATGGCCCGCCTGAACCTACACCGGCGCACCTACTCAGCCGTCGTTTTAGTCGCTTACATGGCATCCAGTAATCGTGCCCCTCCCTAGCCTAGTCCCTAGGGTATCATGATACAACTAAGAGGGTTACTGGTGCAAAGGACCACGTAACTAGGGTTTCCTTAATGTGTTAAACGTGGTTAACCCAACCCGTTCAAGTACCAAGTTGGTTAAGTGTACCCAAGGTTCATGACTTAACCCTACCAACCCATCGTGTTTAATTGGTTAAGTATTCAAGCGGTCCATGACTTAACCCTAATCATGAGGCATTAATTAATTTAATGCGCCTTAACCTCTCACATTAGACTTTGTTGCGGTTACTAGTTAAGCCGGTCGGTTCCGGGTAGCTTTACACCACAACTTGGTCTAACCTCGGGTTCAAGGTACAACATGACCAACTTCTCACATTGGGTCCTATTGTTTGTAGCAACTAGTTAAGCCGGTCGGTTCCGGGTAGGTTTACGCTACAAACCCAACCCAACCTCGAGTTGGTCACACTTATCTTTTCTAAGTGTCATGTCCATCATGTTTCCAAAACACGTTACAAGTTTTCAAGCAATTGGGTAGACCTAACTTAATAGGTAAATTCCCAATGGGTAGACCTAACTTAATAGGTAAATTCCCAAGCTTATGTTTTTATGTCTTTTAAGTTTACCCAACCCCAAACGCAATCCCATCGCTTACATATCGCAATAGCGCATAAAGGATAGAAAGAGGGAACTTGGCATAATCGTGACATAAAGGTGTTGAAGCCACAAGTTCAACATGGTGGCATATGAAATGTACATGTGTTCATATACTTGCATATTACATTTTTAGGCCTCAAAAGCATGCATAAAATCAAACTTGGCATATTGGTGATACATGGTGCTAAATGACATGTAGACATGGCCATAAGTTCGCATTTAGCCTCACATGCAAGTTATCATAAGAGATATGATAACTTACATGTTGCCAAAATGCAACATTTAGCATAAAGCTTGGAGCTTTATGTTCATATACTCAAGATAAGCTTGCATAACATGATAACATGAACCAAATGATCAACCCAAACTTGCATAACATAACTTGCATATCATATGACAAACTTGCATATCAAACTTGCATAACATAACATGATAAACTTGCATATCATAACATGATTAACTTGCATAACATAGCATGGCAAACTTGCATATCATAACATATCAAACTTGCATAACATAACTTGATGAACTTGCATAACATAACTTGATGAACTTGCATAACATAACTTGATGAACTTGCATAACATAACTTGATGAACTTGCATAACACATCATAGTAAACTTGCATATTATGGCAAACTTGCATATCATACATTTAACTTTAGAGTTTAAGTATGAAAGTAGAATAGGGCTTACAATACTTATGAAGGCACAAAAGATATGACAAAGCCCTTATGCAATCAAATAGACCCAAAATGCAAGCTCTAACATAAAAACCCTTGAGCCAAAATGATCAAAACTCCTTCTTTATAATGCAAATATAGAAACTTGACTTGAATGCAAGCTAATGATGCTCATACAAGTTTGAAAACACTTGTATGCATGGAAAATCACTTAGAAATTTATTTAGGAATTTTATGAAGAGAGTGGAGGCCATGAGAGGATTGATTTTGCCATAGTTTAGTTGTATGAATGAATAATGATGATTTAGGCTAGGTTTAGGGGTCCTTTTATAGAAGTTTAGGTTAGTTTAGGCCATAGGATTAACCCTAGTTTAGATCTAAACCATCAAAAATCGTCATAGACCAACAGAACAGACCAGAGAACCAAAACAGGTGCACCAAGCCAGCCAGGGTCAAGCCAGAAAGCTGTGCAGGCTTCTGGCTCGACATGGGCGCACTTCCCAAGTGCGCCAGTGTATTTTTGTGCTGGCGCACTTCACAAGTGCGCCAGTGCATTCTGGCTTGATTTTCGGTTTTTCTGCCTAACTTCGTTCGTCCATATCTTCTTCATACGGACTCCGATTTTCGAAAACTCGGACTCTATTTCGCGTATTTTTCCGAGACGAACGCAATGGCATAGCCCGTTTCCCTTAATTCAGATTTTAGAATTAAATTCTGCCTCGATTTATATCGTTACAGGTTAAAATACGGGTTGTTACAGGTACAATTATAGAACAAATGTTATATTATGGTTAAGGTACACATGTGCATATTTGTACATACACGTGTGTAGATTATATAAATGTATTACGACAAATATAAGTATATTACCTAATAAGCGGTGCAACTTTAGAGCAGTTAAGAAGAATATATATGTATGCTGCATAATAATCTCTATTATGCAACCATACTTCCATACATTTACCAGAAGGCAGACCATGTTTTTTAAAAATAGATAAAGTTGCTTGACAATCATCTTGATCAATGCCTTAGTCATTCGGCGTAGTACTTCCAAATGACATATTCACATGGTCACTAAAGTAATGAGAGGAAAAAAAATGAAGCTTCTTCTTCGATATATGATTTGCAAATTTAACATTCAACTCGAGCTTTCTGTGTCACTTTTTCTTTTGATGATTTAAGTATCTATTAAGAATTATTTAAAATTAATTTTTTTATACATGTAAACCAATATTTAATGAACTAGAAATTAATATATCTTCCAAATGGATACATCTATTCATAGTCCATAGGCCCTCAAAGTGGTGCTTCTAAAGGAAGATGAACAGGTAAATGCTCCATAACATTGAAAAAACCCGAAGAAAATATATTTTTTCCAGTTTGCATAGCAATATAGGGATTTCTTTCTCAAGTTTATGTAGACGATAAATTTTAATGTAGTATAACAAAGCTCCCTATAAAATAGACTAAGTTCCATTACAACGGTCTAAACTTTTACGGACAATGGTTCTTTGAAATCAACAAACAACAAATTTTCCATCACAACATGACAGTCATGGATTTTCATCCCAGTAAAGTTTATTGTTCTTGTAGTCGATACATCTATGAAGATTAGAAGGTATACCATCCGAGAATCTTAATCCTTCCACCTATTTTAAAATTATTTTAACTTGATTATTGTCCAGCTCATGGCACACTTTTGTTTTTTATGTCATTTGGCTATATTAAAGCTCAGGACGATTACATATTACTTCGATTTCATGTCTTGATTTCAAATCATTTTTGTATTCTCCTTGACATTCAAAATTGTATTAAACACATTGTCAAACACGTTTTTCTCATTGTGCATCATGTCAATGTTATGACGAATCAGGAGATTTTTCCAATAAGGCAACTCCCAAAATATACTTTGTTTGCAGCAATTATGAATCGATGATTTACCTTGAATTTCAATTTGTTCTCCGGCTTCATGTATCTTTGGATAATCCTTTACTAGTTCATAAATATCTTCGCTTGATCAAACCATAGTTACTCTCAAAGTTTCATTCCTATTAGCTGTAAAATTGTTCTTATCTCTGCTAAAAGGATGATTAATATGAAGAAAACATCGATGACAGTCAAACCAAAAAAAATTCTTTCCATGAGGTAAAGAAAATGCTCATGTTCCATACAGTAAGGACAAGCTGGATGACCAGCCATGCTCCAAGATGAAAGCATTACATACACAGAAAAATTGGTGATTGTCTACAATAAACAAGTATACACGCGAAAGTTATTTTTTGTGAAATATCATATGTTTCTACTCCTTCGTACCATAATGTTTTTAATTCTTCGATCAAAGATTGTAAATAAACTTCAATTCCTTGTGTCAGATCATCAGGCTAGGGACAACAACTGTGAGAAACATATAATGAGTTTTCATATACATCCACGGGTAAATTATAAGGTGTGACAATTATAGGTCAAGAAGAATATTTAGCACCAAATTGAGAAAATAGTGAAAGTCCATCCGTACGTAAACCAAGTCTAACATTATGATGCTCGAATGCAAAATTAGGATATTTCTAATCAAAATGCTTCCATGCTTCCCCGTCAGCTATGTGCGTTAACGTATCTTCTTCCTATGTTCTCACACTGCATAATCTCCTATGTTGCGCGGTTACAAAAGATGCATATAACCTTTGATGTCTAGGAGTAATAGGTAAATAATGCATACGTTATACACGACTTCCTTTCCCTTTTTCTTTCTTAGTTTGTATCTTTCTTGATTACATATTTTACAATTCTTAAGGTTGATATCTTCCTTCCACAATAGCATGCAATCGTTTAAACGTATATCTATTTTTTAATATGGTAAACCAAAAGCCAACGTCATTTTTTCTACTTCATAATGATTTTCGCACATTAAATTATTATGAGTAATATGCCGCTTCACAACTTGTACAATAGCTGTAAATCCAACTTCTATGAGGTTGTATTTAGATTTCATCGCAATGTATTCAATAGTTACTGGTAATTGGGTTCCGCATGTACAACCTTCCCAAAAGGGTTTTTACGCAGCATCTAATAAATCATATTTTTTGGGCTCTAATATTTGGTTATTCTTCATCATTACCAGCATCATCAGTAAATTATCGAAAAGGGAACATTGAACGTGCAACATCTTCAACTATATGTTCTACGGGATTTGTCATAGCAATTTCATTATTCACTACCTCCTCAACTTGTACATAAGTACAAGCTAACTGTTCTCCATGACGATCTCAAACCAAATAGTTCGACATAAAACCATAGTGATGCAAATGAACTCTAACCAATTGTGGTATCAAATGCTTTAACAATTTTCATCTACTACATGGACAATGGATTTCTTTGTTGTTTTCGTCATTACTTAAAGCGAAATCAATAAACATATGAACACCATTAATAAAATGTTCACTTATTGAACTTCCAGTTTCTCTTTGTTTGTACATCTAGCTTCGATCGGTAAAATAGTTGTTCATTTATCCTAAGTAGATAATTAAAAAGTATGATAAAATTTACATTTATTAAAACAATTTTATTGGTGAACGTTATGTTAATTAATCATTTACACTTTGCTGATGGGTCATCCTACCTCCCATTACAAATACAATAACGTAATTAAATCTCGTAAATCTGTTCAGTTTAAACAATTCAAAAAAACTTTGGCAACACTTTGTTTTAGTTCCCTGAACAGTACATTATTGTGTGTACATTAGGAACATAAAGGAAGCACTTTCGAAATTTTGAGAACCATTTAAAATGAACGGCTTTACGAGATTTAATTTTGTTATTGTGTTCGTAACTTGTTTAATGCAAGGACAAATCCAACAAATATTGTATACAATGAATATAAATATATGTTCTGTTAACAAAATAAATATCCATATAACGATCATATATAACACTTATCAGATGGGGCTGAAAAACACTCTAAGGGTTTATGAATATAATATAATACATATTTCAAACTTATGAAAAAAATTAGTGTTCGACATATACGAAATCATGGAAATTTTCATATTAAAGATATATCTACTTCTGTAGTTTCTAGTAATTTAATAATAAGGATGTGGTTATTAAAAATCTACTTATACGATTGGTCCTCCTATTATCAATCGTTTGCGTGAAGCATCAAATTTTAAACCAAGTAAGCCTTGAACACCTTAATTCCAATCTCTAGCTGTATTTATACAGAGTTTATCACACATACACACATTTTCAAAACTCAATCAACTAATCGTACATTATAAAATTAAATACCGCTTTCGATAAATTTCTAGAAAACATAAACTTAATTATTCCCATTCCCAGCAAACATTCCCAAACAAGGCTAAAATCGCTTATATATTCAACCTAAATGCAGATAATTCTACTGTGATACAAACTACATAAACTTGCAATACATAGATTAATTACTATAATTAGGGCTAAATAAACTACACTATACATACAGTAATGCAATAAAAACATGTATTTAAAAAACTAACCCTAAATTAGCAAATGTAATTAAAAATAAATTAGGGTTTATACCATCTCTCGATATAGAAAAAGTGGGAGTGTTAATACACTTGTAGATAAGATTGATTAACGAAGTAGGAAAAATCATAGCAAGAAGCATGTAGCATGAAAACTCTCTGTTTAACATGTCATAAGCTTTTTGCAAATCAAATTTGATACACATTTTGAGTTTACCCACTTTTTTGAAGTCTCTAATCATCTAATGTGCAAGAAAAATATTTTCACTAATATTTCTATTGGTAATAAAAGATGATTGGTTCCTCGTTATTAAGAAAGGCGGGAAATCTTTACTTCTATTGCTTATGATTTTAATAACAATTTTATAAACAACATTGCACAAGCAGTAGGTCGAAAATCTAAAAGGGTTTGTGACATATCTTTTTTGGGAATGTACGATTTAAGCCTTTTGCAAGTCTTCCAGATTGGAGGATTTCAATGACAACCATGAATAAGTCATGCTTCAGTAAATCCCAATGCAATTTGGAAAACGTTGAAGAAACTCCATCCGATTCCGGACTTTTTGCTTCATGAATGCTAAACAGAGATTCCTTTATGTGATCATAAGAAACTAAAGATGATAATTTTTTTTCCTCTTCATTAATACGTGTTCTTGTGTCCACTAGGGGGAGATTCATAGAAATAAGTCCCATTATATAAATTAGCAGAGTATTCCAGTGATTCCTTATTTAGCAACTCCTCATCATAATCAAATTTTCCATTCGAATTTATATTTGTTTGTTCTTTATATCGATGCTTCCTCATTGTAATTTTTGCATGGAAGAATTTTGAATTAGTGTCATCCTCCCATAGCAAAAAAAAAAAAACCATGCTTTATTGTATGAATTATTCAAACTGAAGATAAAATTGATAATTCAACTGTTGTTGCAACTGTATCATAGTGTCATACATGCTAGCATCCTCAGGGTGCTCATCAGTTTCAACAAATGCACTTTTGTATGTTATGCAAAAAATGCACATATGCCGAAAACAATAAAACATGATTTAGATTTGCCAATTGAACATCAATCTAATAATTATTATTTTATTACTTCAAACAAATAGTAAATAACTATAAAGAAGAAAAATAGACCGAAATTTGTGGGTTTGATCTGGTTTTCTCGATCTCTAATTTTGTGATATTTGAAGTGGCATATTGGGTATTTTTCTAGGTCTTATTTTCTCTTATATAAGCAGCTTCTATGTTTGTATTATTTATACCAGAATTGAGTGGAATTGAGATTGAAATAGTTGATGCATGATTTTGTCGTCGTTCTTTATTGCACAACTTCTCCAGCAATAGTTGTAGTCATCTACATATTCTTTCCCTTTCTCAATAAGGTTATTGATTCAACTGAAGTTTGTTTGTTTTTTGTTTTGATCCATTAAGTGTAAACAAAATTTGTTTTTGTGAATAAATAAAGAGGGTGGTTGGGTGAAATATCCTATGTTTGTGCGTGTAATTCGATATATATGTTGTTTTCTATTAAAATCATCTTTACTAATTGGGTGAATAAGATCCTGGTCATTTCCGCAAAAGGCACAATCTTCCCCAACATTGTATGCTACCCACAATTTGAATACCTTGCTTTCTGTTGTTCTATTTTTTTTTCCAATGCTTGAGTAACTTTTTAGTCGGATGTAGTTTGTATATTGAATTATATGTAAAGTCTCCATAAGTAGAAGCTCTCAACTCTTCGATAATGCAACAACCATAACCCTGCACAAAGTGTTAACATATCTAAAAGTGGCATGTTTACTTGGTTTTTACTGAACTGAAAATTGCATTAAGTATTAGAGTGTGGTCACTCAGATTTGAAAGCGATGTGAAAGGGGCATGTTTACTTTATCTATATTCGTCGCCTTGCCTCAATTTTCTCCATGTATATTTACATCTCTACACATAAATTTAAGCAATTACATACTGTAAGATACAATTATTAAAGATCCTAAGATGAGAAAAAGGAATAGGAAATTATCCCTTCTAGTCTTTCATGTTGAGAGAATTACTAAAGTCCCCATATGCAATCCACGACATGTAAATTGATGAGCGACATGTAAATTGATGAGGCATCAGAAATCATCTACATCCATAACGTCCTTCTTTCACGAAACAAGTTACTAGCATATACAAAAGTAGTCATGCATTTATACCCTCCACAGTATTCGAACATTATAAGATGGTTATTCTTTGGTAACTCTTTGTAATGACTTCCATATCCCAAATTGAGGAATCAAAGATAACAAGTATTTGAACTTTTGTTCCCATATATTGTTATGAATGCACTGTCAATTAGATGGAAATTTATCCATGAACTTGGTAATACCAATCTTGCTTACTTTATTCTCGTACAAGCCCACAAGAGACGGACTGTGAAATTGGAGAACCCTAAGCACTGATAACCTTTTGTTTTCTATATTTATGTTATAAGTTGAGTATATTTTAATTGGTCAATCACTATGTGTGCCTAATAATTAACGTAAGAATTGGACTTTCCTAGTTTGTAGGACAAGTTTTTAGTCTTAGATCTATTTAAGTACCTGTATCTCTTTTATTTTGTATTGGAGTAAATAACAATGTAGTCCTTTAATTGTTTCATGTTTAATCTCTCTTATTTCACTGGATTAAATTATGTAATAATCAAATTCTATGTGCTGATGTAGAGAGAAGAACAGTGGAAAAAAAGTCACTGGAAATAGAAAGGGGGATAACTCAGGTGGAAGTTGGTTGAAGAGAGGCCAAAGTTCATTAGAAAAGGTGCTGCAGAGCAAGTTGAAGCTGATGGAAACATTACAAGAAGGTTCATGACACGTGGATGAAGAACCAGAGTGGTATCAGTGTGTATCAGTGTGTGCACCTTTTTTATGCACACACGTGATATATTGATACATTATTAGAGATAAGTCCAGAATTATGCAATGCAACTCTAATATGTTGAGTGATAGTTGAACTAAGAATAAGCAGTGTAATAATAAAGATTTGGGCCCATTTTATGGGCTTGTTCTCGGCCTGTTTTGAGTGATATATGTTTACATGTCTAAATATATTTACATTTGGTCATTTGTGGGAGTGAATGAAATTGATCAGTTTGTGCAATTTCTATTCTAGTTGTAACTTGTAGTTGTTCCTGTTTCTTTCAGTAGCCATAGTTTACAATTTCCAGTAGCATAAAATAACATTTAGTTGGTTTAATTTTAGTTAGTTTAGATAGAATTAGTTGTAATATTTTCTATGCATAGAATTTAATTTTTTCAATTCTTGATCACTTTTATTACTAATTTAGGTTAAACTGTCATCTTGATTCTGTAACTCTAATTTCATGCTATTCAAATCGCCAACTTTCCCATTTCCATTGATTTTCAAACACCCTGTTCTTCATCTTCTTTCTACGGTTTGCCCTTGTAATTCCACAAGCACATTCCCAAATCCTACATTTACCCAAATTCTTATCATTTTCTCCCTAATTCTTCATTAAATCGCCAAGAATCTTAGTTTACAACCTTTAGATTAACACCTAATAAGCCCTACTGTGCACTCTAAAAATTTTCGCAAGTGTTGTTAAAATTCCTCTTCACCACTTTGACCTTAAATCCATGGCCAATCAAGAAACCCCCAATGATCCTGCCAAATTGGTATCAGAGCGGTTGTAGGAGGTCGGATCCCCTGACCGTCAGCAACTCGATAACGATCCTCAAAACCTTAATGATCCTCTCCGGCATGACGATCCTTAAAATAACAGATGGCAGAGACAATAGGAAATTAATCAAAATCTAGAGCAAAGGCTGGAAGGAATTGATAAGAGATTTGATGAGGCTGAACAAAGAACGAATCGGAGATTTGATCAGATCACTACTCTGATTGAAAATAGGAATCAAGAAAGACCAATTCCCCCTCAGAATCCACTCCCTCCTCCTCCATTACACAATGTTCCACTACCTCCACCACCACAATAAGTTCCACCATATGTACCTCTACCAAGAAATGCACTTCCACAACCACCACCTAGGCCTGCACCAAGAAATTTCAATCATGCCCCAGCATTCCAAGGAAACTACTACCCACCACCACCCTATCCAAAACTCTACTATCCACCTCCTCCTTATAAAGATCCAAGAAATTTTCCTCCACCAAAAAACCATCCTTATTATCCATATTAATATCCTTATCCTCCCCAACGCCCCCAATCATTACCCTAATTATACTATTAAGCTGGAATTTCCCATTTATTCTAGAGAAGAGAACATCACCAATTGGTTAAGGCAGGTGGAGCAATACTTCAAATTCCATAGAATTTATGAAGCATTGTGGGTAGAGATGTGTGCATTTGCCTTAAGGGGAGAAGCTTTGCAATGGTATTACTGGTACATTGGCACTGTTAAGCATGCTGGTGCATGACCAGTATTCAGAGAAGGAATCCTTGTCAGATTTAACCCAGAAGAGATGGAAAGACCTTATGAGACTTTGTGCAAACTCAAGCAAGCAACTATTGTTAGAGCCTACTTTAGCAATTTTGAGTAATTAAAAGCTGTTCTTGAAACCCTACCTCCCAAATTCTTGTTAGATAAATTCATTGGAGGCCTTAAAGTGGAGATCGGGTATGATGTTATGACTTCTAGACCCCATGATTTCAGAGAAGCAGTATCTTTAGCCAAAATGTATGAGACCAAATACCTCCTATCCAAGACACATACCAAGAACACCTCATTCCACAACTCCACTTCCAAAAAAAGCTCACATTCTCAACCTGCTAGCAATAATAATCCACCTCATAACCACAAAACTAACATAACAGAAAATGTTCCCCTTGAATCTAAGGAAAGCCCCACTGAAATACAAGCTAGAAGAAGAGGATTAACCCTATGCCAGCTAGTAGAGATGAGAAAACAAGGCCTATGCTACAGGTGTAAAGAGAAACGTACTCCTGATCATAAATGCAAGGGCCCACAAGTGTATGTATTAGAGGGAATGATGCCTCTGGGTGATGAAGAGGGCACTGATAGTGTAGGAAGTGGATGAGAAAGAAATCCCTAACCAAAAGACCTTATCCATTTCCCTACAGGCATTGTGTGGTGTACCTGCATTATCCACCATCAAAGTTCAAGGGCACATTCAAGGTAAATCAATGCAAGTACTGATTGATTCTGGGTCTACTCACAGCTTCATTAATGAAGAGTTGGGTAGGAAATTGGGTCTAAGAGTTGATAAAAACCAAAGTATTTGAGGTAACTATGGCCAATGGGGAAAAGCTAAAGGGTTCAGGCATTTGCAATGAAGTGATTCTCAAATGTCAAGGTTGTGACATGCCAGTGGACTTGTTGCTATTTCCACTGGAAGGTTGTCAAGTGGTTTTGGGTGCTCAATGGATGAAAGGGCCAGGAGAAGTCACACTCAATTTAGAAAAAATACAAGTGAGATTTTAGTACAATAACAAGGAATATACATGGCAGGAGATAAAGCAAGATGACCTAAAAATTGTGGATAAAAGGAAGTTCAATAAAGAGAGCAATAGTGGTCAATTAACTATGATGATCTGCTTACAAACTATCACTGTTGAGATTAATGCAGAGGTCATCACTGCAGATATTCCTCCTGAAATTCAGGAAACCTTATAGGCCTTCCCATCCATTACTGAACCCATATTAGTCTTGCCACCACCCAGAATTCATGACCATAAAATACCACTCATACCTCATTCCAAACCAGTTTTCCTTAAACCTTATAGACACTCCTATCATATTAAGTATGAATTGGAAAAAAATGTCAAAGACATGCTTGAAACTAGTATAATTAGACCTAGTAATAGCCCTTATTCATCTCTAGTTGTAATGGTGAGAAAAGAGATGGCACTTGGAGACTATGCATTGACTATAGAGATCTTCACTCTCAAACCATCAAGGATAATTTCCCAATCCATTGATTAAAGATCTTTTTTATGAATTACATGGTTCACAGTTTTTCTCCAAGCTTGATCTGACTTTTGGATATCATCAAATCAGAATGTGTGAATCTGATATCGTTAAGACAACCTTTAAAACTCATGAAGGTCACTATGAGTTTGTAGTAATGCCATTTGGTCTTGTGAATGCACCCTCTACCTTCCAATCTCTTATGAATGAAAATTTTAAACCTTACTTGAAAAAATTCATTCTTGTTTTCTTTGATGACATTTTGATTTATAGTCAGCCATGGAATGATCATCTTGAACAGTTAACGATTACATTTCAGATTCTAGATAAACATCAACTAAAAATTAAGCTTTCTAAATGTCATATTGCTAAAAAAATTCTGTTTAGTGTCTAGGGCATATCATTTCCAGGGAAGGAGTTGCTACAGATCCTAACAAAATTGAAGCGATATTGAACTAACCTGTTCCAAAGGATTTGAAGGCATTAAGAGAATTCTTAGGTCTCACTGGGTATTATAGAAGGTTTATAAAAGGCTATGGAGTCATTGCTAAACCTCTCACAAATTTGTTGAAGAAAGACTCATTTAAATGGAGTGATGTAGCAACATAATCCTTCAACCAATTGAAGCAGTGCCTCACCAACCTTCCAGTTCTTACCTTACCTGATTTTACTATGCCTTTCACTCTTGAGTGTGATGCGTGTGGAAATAGAATCAGTGCATTGCTCACCCAGAATAATAGACCAATAGCTTAGTTAAGTAAAGCCTTTCATGGAAGAAACTTAGGGTTATCTACCTATGAGAAAGAGCTACTGGCAATAATCATCGCAACAAAGAGATGGAATCAATATCTAATGGGTAGAAGATTTGTCATCAAGGCAAATCTCCAGAGTCTCAAACATCTACTCACACAAATGTTGACCACTGGTTTGCAACATAAATGGATGGCTAAGCTCCATAGATTTGAATACATTGTTGAATATAAGTGTGGTAAACAAAATACAGTCGCAGATTCATTGTCTAGAAGAAATGATGAAGGAATAGAGGAGGTACAGGTGCAAGAAATCACTCTATTGCAAACATCCTGGTTAGATGAATTAAGAAAGGCTTTACAAGATTCTGAATGGTACAAAGAGCAACTACAAAAGGTCAAAGAAAATAAAATGCCAGAAAAATATAAGGCAGTGGAAGACTTGACATATTACAAAGGAAAAATATATGTTGATCCCCACCTGACATCACTTACTCAAATCCTAATTAAAGAACATCACTCAACCCCACTAGGTGGCCATGTTGGAGCTAGGGCCACAGTTATCAAATTGAAACAAGTCTATTACTGGAAAAAATAAAGCAACATGTAGAGCAATTTGTGAAAGCCTGTGAAGAATGCCAACGCAATAAACATGAGAATGTGATATACCCTGGCCTTCTCCAACCTCTGCCAATACCAGAAAGGATATGGACTGATTTTTCCATGGATTTTATTACCTGCCTCCCAAAAAGTCAAAGATACACAGTGATATTTGTAGTGGTGGATCGCTTAAGGAAGTATGCACGCTTCTTTCCTCTCTCCCACCCATATACTTCAAAGGATGTGGCATTAGTGTTCTTTTAGGGTGTGTTTAAGCTACATGGACTACCTAAGACAATTGTGAGTGACATGTATTCTATTTTCTTGACTAGTTTCTGGCAAGAATTGTTCAAATTACAAGGGAGTTCCCTTAAATATAGTACAACCTGCCATCCTCAAAGTGAGGGCCAAACTGAAGTGGTGAATAAAATTTTGGAGTGTTAATTGAGATGTTTTGTGTGCCACAAACCTAGTGAGTGGTCGAGCTGGTTAGCAGTGGCTGAATATTGGTATAATACCACTTGGAAGACCTCAACTAACACCATTCCTTACCAAATTGTGTATGGGTTGACCCTCCTACCCTCCTTTCCTACATACCCAACACTATTAAGGTAGAACAAGTTGAGGAGCACTTACTTACTAGAGACATTGTAATTTAGTTTTTGAAGGACAACCTGAGGAAAGCACAAGAAAGAATAAAGAGATTTGCTGATAAAATAAGAACCGAGAGAAACTTTGAAGTAGGTGATTGGGTGTTTTTGAAGCTCCAGCCTTATAAACAAATTACTGCAAGGTGTTAACAATATTTTTTGTCAATACCGGAAGTGGATCGTCGGGGACAAATCTTAAGGGAAAATCAGGTGGATTGGTTCTCTTCCCCGATCGACCTTAGTGGGGAACTGGGATATTAGGGCTCTAAGTCGCAGGCTCACTGAGGATCACCAGATTGGATCTAAACTCAGTGATCGAGGCTTGATAGCCATTCGAGGATGTTGATGGATACAAACTCAGACTTCTCTGTAGAATAGATAATGAACTATAACTGTTGAAATTAGAGGAATAAAATTACACACTTATAGAGCAAGTTTCTTAAGAAATTCTCCTTTCGTTAAGCTTTCAATGGAAATACACAGATGTCATGGAGTGGAATCCTCCATTAATATTATTTTCTGAGTTGATTTTGAGGATACAAGAAGTAAGAGAAAAAGAGGTCCTCCCAATGTGATCCCTAGGGGCCTATTTATAATGGTTCTGGGCCCCTTCAGCCGTATGGCTATCGAATCCGCCTAGACTTTTGGTCGGTCGTTTCATTCTTGATCTTGGGTGCTTTTCGTTATGATACTTAGATTCTCGAGGGCAGCTTCTGAATGTAGGCTTGCGGACATGAACTTCAAGATGTAGGCTTTCGGCGTTATCGTGAATACGTGGAGGGGCTCAACCTCGTGGTGTATGCTAATAGTCGCCGGATTGAAACCGCTACGGGTTTCGGTACTAGGTAGGCTAGCACGGGTAGCCTGTAATCCGTGTCCGGGTTCCGGCTAGCCCTCCGGTAGGGCCTTTGCGGTAGCCTGTATTCTTGGAGGGTGGCTTCCGGTGTCACTCTCATTATTATGCAGATGTGATCTTTTCAGTAGTTATGTAGCCGACGCTTCGGGAGACGGTTCTGAGTGGCCTTCGCATTCTTCCGGGTTAGTGCCTCCGTGATTGTCGTCTTTAGGTGTATCGGTATTTGGGTAGGTTATTTGTTGATGGTTTCCCTTTGGGCTTTGTCCGTCGGTTCTGTAGCTTCTGGCTTCCTTAGTTCTGGATCAGAGTAGCTCCTTACACGGAGCCTTTCGTCGAGCCGATACTGCCAGAAGGTCTTGTCGGACTGACTTTGGCGAAGATGTCGATTGTGGTGGCCTTCCAGATTACGTCCTCCTGCTCTCGCTTTTTTACATTGTTGGGTTCTATTTTCTATTAAGCCCTTCCGCGAGCTTTTGGTCATCCGATACCCCTTCACTGCCTTATTTCTTCAAATGTTGTAGTAATATTTGCCCCTACCCCTATGTGAAGGGGTGTTTTCAACTTTTCATGTCAAATTTTTGTCTTTTCTTCAAAGTGTCATGTTAGAGTCCCTCGGTCTTCCTCAATCAGAAGCGTTGGTTAGCTTTTAGTTGTGCGGCCTAGATTGATCTTGGAATTTGAAACTAAATCCTTCTCCTTCATCGTTCCCGTCTTTCGTTTGCAAATCAAATTCTTAGACAAGATAACTGTTCTCACAAAAGAAAATGTTCGAAATTTCCTACTTATCGAAGACTCAAGTTTGATTACTGGTGAGTGTTTTCATATCTCCTATAAATTGCAATCCTAATTATGCGTCAAAATTGTCACGACAGTTATCTTAAGGCATAAAAGACGTGATTTTCTCCGTATCCCCTATCTGGTTTCGTTTTAGGTTTTCACTCCCCTGACCTCTGTCAATCAAGGTATAATGGAACTTAGTTATATTGATAATCCCGTAGTATGTGCATTTGTGTAAGAGATATTCATATTGATCGTATTATTATGAAACGATGTTACCTGGTAGGATCATGTCTCATAAAAGCCCTGTTAAGGAGAAGGTTAAGGATTCCAAGGCCCCCCGTCCCAAGAATGCATTTGCGCCCAAGCCATCCTTGATTACATCTCAACAGTCCGTGAACGCCATATTGGATGACTTTGGCATTGTGAGCGTAGATGCCAAAGTTGCTGCTTCCCCAGACTTCCTTAAGAATCCTCTTGAAGGTTTCTTCGCGTATTCAGCTTTTCATATTTGGCATGGGGGTTTTCTTCCTTTTCCCCCTTTTTATATAAGCTTTAGGTAGATTTGAAAGTTGTTCCTATCCAACTTTCACCAAACACATATACGACCCTTTTGTGTGTGGCGGTTCTGGCGCTTGCTTCGTGTTTGACAATGAATATTCTATGAATTAGAACACCGTCGTGAAGTGTAATAAACCGCAAGCGCACGGCGTACACTTGTGGTACGTCAGCGAGTACGAGTCGATACACGGAGAAAGAAACAATTTTAATTATATTCAATCAAATTAAACCAAAATTCGGATTGTGATTAAGTATTAAAAAAAAGTAAACTAAAATATCGACTGAAACTATGAGATTAAAACCAATTTAGGGGCAACTTCATTTTTCACTCTTTAAACGACGTTCAACATAAAGTAATACGAAGATCTCTCAATAATCTAAGTAAGATTAATTATGTCATTATCATAAGCATAACTTATTTGCGCTATTAATTAATACAAAATAAGTCATTAAGCTATAATACACAATTAATCTAACTTTTTAACTTCCATGAAACATGACATCGAAATGAAACAAAAATCTAATTTAAGTGTGATCTATTTACTATTGGTTAATAACATAGATCATCAAATTTCAACTTAAACCCATTTCATTGCCATAATCACATTTTTAGATGAAGAGGCAATATGTTGTTTATGTCATAAACATAGCCTCAATGTTATGAAATGAACAACTATTAAACGCAATATGAAACACAAATACACAAAACATCCATTCTAATTAAACCCAAACGAGATCGTTTATACAAATTTTATGTTGAACCTACATCAATGAGAGGAAAAGCTTCATCACCCCTAAATTGTAGGGGTTTAGCTCCTCATTTGTGTTATTATTTCAAAATAATTAGATTTCAACATTTGGTGAACAACAAAAATAGAGAGCAAATAATGAAGAAAAGAAATTAACTACTAACTAATTGCATAAAATAAAATTACACTACTTGCAGAAAAGAAAATTTAAACTGCTAACATAAAGTAGAGCATAGAAATTAAAAGAAACATGAGAGAGATATAGAAGAAATAGGCTTGGAAGCCATTTTTGTTTATTTGATCAATTACACTTTCATTTGCTAAAAAAGAGATCCTGAAATACATGAAACAAAGGGGTATATATACATGATCAAAAAAACCGGAAAACCCTAATCACTTTCCTTGGGAAATCCCCAAAATGCCCATTCATGTAGCTTCTAATTGCCATTAGCCACTAATGAGTCATGTAGAATGCATGAGGCCTTTTGTCTCAGTCTTTAGTATGAAGCTTAAGAGCAAATGGAATAATTGAAAGGTGTGGGCCTCCACTATCCATAAAATGAATTAATTTTTTGCCTCCTTTTGTGAAAATGCATGCTTTCCCTTATCTCTTCATGTGTATATATCCTTTTAGCTCCAAAATTCCTGCAAGAGATAAACACAAGGAACAAGTAAAAGATTTCACAAATTACAACATGCACAAGTGACCACTTTTTCCCAAAATAAGTGATGAATTTAAAAATATTTAAAACATGTTTGATTATATAAAATACCCGAAAATGTTCATTTATTCAACTAAACAAGAATAAATATGTGAATATAAATGTGCATTTTTACGTGCACATCAAATACTTTCACACTTATCTTTTTATTCGTCCTCGAATAAAGTAAAAAACTAAGCTAAATCCGTTTTCGTAGGGTGCACGATTGCATTGAGCGTATGCAAGAAGCCTTTAAACCTCTGGATGTTCCCAGTAGGACGAGTGTTGTCTCGTGAGGGTTTTCAGCGGATACTACCCACAAAATCCAGAAGTTGAACGCAAAAAGTATTTACAAAATGCAAGATTAGAAAATATGTACAAGAAGAATGCAAGATTATTTACAAATGGGTAATTTACTTTTAAATTTTACATGAATGAGTTAACACAAATTTGGGTCATCACTATGAAATTTGAGTCCACTACTAATTAAAACTTCAAACAAAAGTCATGTTATCATCACAAACTCCTCCAACTTGGCTAGTTGTTTTGGTAGAAACATAGTTTAAATATGAAATGAATTTTATAATCGATATCAACAATCATAAAATGGCATCTCAACTTCCTTTTTGTTAACAAGTTAGGTCGAATAAGTGAAGAGTGTGCTTGGATTTTAAGTGCTAACTCTCTCTTTGTTACAAAATATTCACATTATTATTATTTACAAATACCTTGGTATACCACCCCTATACTGCATTATGACTTACGTGAGGGTCGGTAATCCTTTGGCGTCTAACTCATAAAATGAGACCAAGGTATACCGACGCTGACCTTATCAACAAGGTGTCGGAAAGAGCTTAGTGGGTTTGCACACGAACGCGAGTTGTACTAGCAATGTTGAATACCCTTTGATTATTATTATATATATACATTCTTTTTTTTTACATAAGAGAGAGAGAGTTAAGCGAGAATATCTTAGCACAACTTCACTTAAAAGATCTGAAATGTTATCGCAAGTAGTCCGCATCAACCATTCGTTTAATCGGATTACAATTCAGAAAACATTTCATACTCATCACCTACGAATTTCCCAATAAACCAGTTACACCAAATTTGCTCATAATTCAAACTTTCCTTCTGTTATCAGTTAAGAGTAGTAAATCTCCAAATATTTTAATTGAATGACCAAAATTGTATGCTAACTCCATCATGTCTTATTTAAAGTAAATAGAAATGCGAAATTCTTTTTTTTTTAAAGAAGGAAAAAAATGCAAAAAGAAAAAGGAAAAAAATGCAAATAGAAAAAGGAAAAAATGCAAACTTAAACTATGCAAAACAGAATGAAAATCAAACTCCCCCCCCCCTCCCCCCCCACACACTTGATTTCGACTATGTCCCCACAGTCAATGAATGACACAATGCGTGAACGGAAGAGAAATATTTACATATGTACAAAAGAGGGTTAGTGCAACTTACCAAATGTGCATGTAGAAAATATGCAGTCATCGAATAGATGAACCAGTGCACGATGGACCAATGGATCAGCCTCATTAAGATTATGAGACACAACTTAAGCACACAAAAACAAATCATGAAGGACTGTATATTACGTATCAAATTTGGAAAAACAAATCTTGTTTTTTCAAAAGTTTGAGTTGCTAATCTTAAAATTTTGAGCTTACAATTGATCCTAAAATCGAACTGAATTTCTATAGCAACTTAAGAGAGGTCATCAAGCCGGGGTTCAATAAAAGTTTCAAAAACAAAGTTTGATTTGTTCAGATAATGTGTAAATTGAGAGACGTGTGCATCGTTCTCACCCCCACACTTTTTTTGATAAATATTGTTCAGTTTTGGTTTGAGAATCGAAATTTTGTTAACTAAAGGTTCATTCGTAAACCTAAAATAAAATCAAACAAATGAATTTTCAGTAAATTATGAACTCGTGTTTTATCAAAAAAGGAGTTCATATACTGCAGAAATTTATCATTGAAAAACAAGTAATCACAATGAGGTTCAGTTGAAACAATCAAGTCGCAAGGAGTTTCAACAGTTTCAGAAAAATCGTTATTGTGCTTAAGATCACATTCAGCAGTTTTGTTGTTTTCAACCTCAAGAGTTTCAAAGTTTTCAAATGTTTCAATTTCAGTTTTAGACCCAAAAGCATTATCGTCAATCAGTTTAAGAAGATTTCGCTCATCAAAGTCGTCCTCAACTAAACAGTTGTTAACAACTTCATCATTTTTGTCATGTTGACAATCTAAAGTTGCTAAATTTACAAAAGTTTCAGAATCTGAGAGAGGAAGATCAAATTGAAGATTGACGTCTTCGTTTTCAAGATAATTTAAATTCAAATCAATCATAGAGCTTTCAACAACTTCATTAAGATTTTCATCAATTTCAAAAGTTGTTATTTGAAAATCATCGATTTTGGTAAAAGATGTATTATCATTCAAACCGTCACACGTTCGGTTTTGATTATTTTGTTTTTCACGAAAATTCATGTAGTCTTGAAGCAACAAATTCGTGTGATTATCGTGAATTTCATTTATTTGCTCAACAAAATCAAATTTATAATTATTTACATGAGAATTTTCAGTTTGAAATTGTTGAGAACAAAAATTTTCGGGTTCACCACAATTAAAATTATTCCCATTGCCAAAATCATTTGAAAAATTATTCACATTTCCATTTTGAATTTGAAATTCATTTTGGAGTTCGAAATTGATTTGTCAAGGGTTATAATCAAAATCATTTGAATTTGAAGTGAATTCAAATTTTGATTATTTTGAAAACTTTGACTTGAATTGTTGCACGAATATGAATAACACCATTCATTTATTCTTTGATTTTGTTGTGTGCTCATTTCAAGTAAAAATTCAATTTTTGTTTCAAGAGTTGAAGGTTGATCAGGATTTTGAAAATTATGTGGTGTAAAATCAGGATTGTTTTGAAAATTTTGTAAAGTATGTGGTGTAAAATCCAAATTGTTTGTACAATAGTTGTTATTAAAATATCTATATGAATTTGGTGTAAAATTATATGGATTATATTGATTTTCATAACTATCGTAAAATCCGTAGGAATAAGAAAACTGGGACATTTTCAAGAATTTTTTTTAGAGAAAAGTCAAAAAAGTATATATATACACAAAAGAGAGTTTTTTTTTGGATTTTTTTAATATATGCATGAACCTAAAGTAACTATATGAATGCAAACTAAATATTTACAGATTTTCTAAAATTATATAACGATGGTTAGATTTATTTCAATAAAAAATTTCACAGCCAGTTAACGGACAGGAGTTATCGGTGCACTAGAAATCACCCTAGCAATGCAACCGAAGGTTTAAGTACCTTCAGAGGAACAACCGATATAATATTTACGAATCACCGTAATATTTATAAATAGTTATTACTCTGTCGTAGTCTAGACACCGAGAAATAAATCATTAGAAAGAAATCAAGTTGTCAAAATATAACAGTGTCCTTAGAAAAAATAAAAACAAAAATAAGATGAATGCAAAATAGAAATTAAACGTGAACTAATGATGCAACTACGAATGAATTTTTATTTTATTTTTGAATTTTTTTTACTGCAAATGCAAGCAAACAACAATGCAATTAAATAAAAAAACATGGGAGAAGAGAACAATATCAAAGCGTCTGAATTTATTAGCAATTTCTAGCGGCAATTTTTTTTCTTTTTTCTTTTAAAGCAAGCAAGCAGGACGACACAGTTTCTAGCGAGCAATTTTTCTGAGCTATCTGCAACCTGAAATGGAGTAGAATACAAGAAATTTTCTTTTATGACAAAACAAACACAAAACTAAATGAATTAACACAAAGGTTTATGAAAAATGACTCGACACAAACCCCAAACCAAAATTTACACAAAAGCACAAAATCGAATAAATACCCAACCCAAAGGCTTATATAATAAAGATTCACTTCACTTTATTAAATACCCAGCCCAAAAGCCAAGACCAAGCTCAAAAACTAACAATGTCGATCCCTATTTTATAAGAAAGAAAAGAAAATTATCTCGAAACCACTCTTATTCTCAAAAACGCCTCTCTTTTTTATCAAATCACGGAACTCTTGGAAGTCATAAACTGGAAAAAAATTCCGAATGAAATCGTTTTAGGAATTCAGCCTGATTTCGAATTGGAGATCGAAACTAGGTAGGCTGGAGCGGATTTATGATGGCTTGTGGAGAGTGACTCTAGTTGTAGTGGAGTTTGGGTCTACGTTGAAGAATGGAGGAGGCAGAGGAAGACATTTTGTAGAGTGACAAGGGAAATTGATGTGACTGGCAGTTGATTGTGGTAGGGAAGACTCGGGTAAATTTGTTTTGAATGTTGAGATTGGTTTGTGTGTGAATGTTGTGGCAACTGTTTTGTGTTGACGTCGGGTAGAAGTTGACTGTTTGAAGTGGCTTGTGGAGGAGGCGCCTGGTTTGACGGAGTCAGCAGTGGTTAAGAAGGGAAGACAGTTTGGGTTAAAGGAAGACAATGGATTGTTTGTGTGGTTGAAGAGTTTTAACTACGGACTGAGTTGGTAGTGGTTTTAAGGGGTGGAGACTGGGTGGTTGATTGAAAGATGATGTGGGAATCGTTGATGTTTTGGTTTGTAATGATGCAGAGGGGTGAACGAGATGAAACTGTAAATTGTTTGTGGAAGAAGCTTGTGAAATGTGGAGTTTAATGAGGTAGGGAGGTGATGTATGGATTGGTTAAAGAATAGCGGTCTGAATAAGGTTTAAACAGTGAACCATATGTCAAAATGTTGATGGTCGATTTTGTCTGAACGGTGAGGATGCTCGAATGTATGGTGATTGGGAAGATGGTATGTTTCAAGATGGATTGGGTTTTTGAAAATGAGCGTAGATTGGGAAGAGATATGCAGTAGTGGGAAGGAATTCAAGGCAGAGAAATAAAAAGAGGAAAGCAATAATTTTTGGTTTTTTTTATTTCTAAAAAAAATGTAAAAAGGAAATAAATAAATGAAAGAAAAGGGAAAGAAATTGAAAACAAAGACAATGAAAAGGGAAAGAAATAAAAAAATTATAATTTTTTTCTTTTTTAATTTGAAGATCATAATCAGCAATACCAAATCAAAT
This sequence comes from Allium sativum, assembly GCA_030737875.1. Taxonomy (NCBI): domain Eukaryota; kingdom Viridiplantae; phylum Streptophyta; class Magnoliopsida; order Asparagales; family Amaryllidaceae; genus Allium; species Allium sativum. Next base: position 717,037,636 of record CM060912.1, on the reverse strand, counting down.
CTAATTACGAGATATGTTATCAAAGGAAAAGAAATAAATGAAAGAGGGAAAGAAATTTTACAAATGAAAGAAATCAAATGTACAAGGAAAAGATTGTATTGAAAACATGAAAGGAATTGAAAACAAAAGGCAAGTTTTTTTTTTAAGAGAGTGGAAATAGAAAAACTAACACAATATGAAATCTATCAACACACATACACACAAAATAAAAACACACAAACGAAAAGAAACAAACACATAAACAAAAGTAAAACAAAACACACATTTTTTTAAGAAAAACAAACAAGAAAATTAATTCGAGGAATAAAACTAAAATTAAATTCTTTCCCTGACAACGGCACCAAAAACTTGTTCGACAACGAATATTCTACGAATTAGAACACCGTTGTGAAGTGTAATAAATCGTAAGCGCACAGTATACACTTGTAAAACGTCAACGAGTACGAGTCGATCCATGGGGAAAGAAATTTTTTTAAGTATATTCAATCAAATTAAACCAAAATTCGGATTGTGATTAAGTACCAAAAAAAAAGTAAACTAAAATATCGACTGAAACTATGAGATTAAAACCAATTTAGAGGCAACTTCACTTTTCTCTCTTTGAACGACGTTCAACATAAAGTAATATGAAGATCTCTCAATAATCTAAGTAAGATTAATTATGTAATTATCATAAGCATAACTAATTTGCATTATTAATTAACACAAAATAAGTCATCAAGCTATAATACACAATTAACCTAACTTTTTAACTTTCGTGAAACATGACATCGAAATGAAACTAAAATCTAATTTAAGCATGATCTATTTACTATTGGCTAATAACATAGATCATCAAATTTCAACTTAAACCCATTTCATTGCCATAATCACATTTTTAGATGAAGAGGCAATTTGTTGTTTATGTCATAAACATGGCCTCAATGTTATGAAATGAAAAAAAAGAGGCTATTAAACGCAATATGAAACACAAATACACAAAACATCCATTCTCATTAAACCCAAAAGAGATCATTCATACAAATTTTATGTTGAACCTACATCAATGAGAGGAAAAGCTTCATCACGCCTAAATTGAAGGGGTTTAGCTCCTCATTTGTGTTATTATTTCAAAATAATTAGATTTCAACATTGGTGAACAACAAAATTAAAGAGCAAATAATGAAGAAAAGAAATTAACTACTAACTAATTGCATAAAATAAAATTACACTACTTGCAGAAAAGAAAATCTAAACTACTAACATAAAGTAGAGCATAAAAATTAAAAGAAACATGAGAGAGACATAGAAGAAATGGGCTTGGAAGCCATTTTTGTTTATTTGATCAATTACACTTTCATTTGCTAAAAAAGAGATCCTGAAATACATGAAACAAAGGGGTATATATACATGATCAAAAAACCCTAAAACCCTAATCACTTTCCTTGGGAAATCCCCAAAATGCCCATTCATGTAGCTTCTAATTGCCATTAACCACTAATGAGTCATGTAGAATGCATGAGGCCTTTTGTCTCAGTCTTTAATATGAAGCTTAAGAGCAAATCGGCTAATTGAAAGGTGTGGGCCTCCACTATCCATAAAACGAATTAATTCTTTGCCTCCTTTTGTGAAAATGCATGCTTTCCCTCATCTCTTCATGTGTATATATCCTTTTAGCTCCAAAATTCCTACAAGAGATAAACAAAAGGAACAAGTAAAAGATTTCACAAATTAAAACATGCACAAGTGACCACTTTTTCCCAAAATAAGTGATGATTTTAAAAATATTTAAAACATGGTTTGATCATATAAAACACCCAAAAATGTTCAATTATTCAACTAAACAAGAATAAATATGTGAATATAAATGTGTATTTTTACATGCACATCACTTCGGGTCAACGTTCCTTAAGTCCTAACCTTATCCGCCACATGATCCGGTTCTCCAAGACCTCGGAATCGCCAATCTGGAGGGCCAACCCGGTTAAGAGGTTAATCACTGATGTCATTTATAAAACTAGGCCGTGGGAGGGCCAATATTTCCTTGTTCGATGTCCATCCAGCATATCAGGACAATTTATTAACGAAGGTAGGTTTCCTTCTTTTTTTTGACCTTCTCCTTATTGCAGAACCTCCCTCCAAAGATGTGATTTTGACCTTGGAGGAAGCTCAAGTGGTTGACACCATCGTTAATGCACCGGTAGAGCAGTTGTGCAGGTTGTTCCTTTTGAATGTCGACAGACTCCGCGAGTATGGGTTGCTCCCTCCTGGGCAGAAGATATTAGTGCAACCTCCCATCCAATTCCTTGGTCTAAAAGGATTATTGGTGGGTTCTGATGTGTTTAATCAAGGATCTTCTCTCCGCCCAGGTATCTTTAGACCAGAACGATTCGTTTGTCTTGACAACCTCTACCATTTTTTTTAAATTCACCCTTTCTTCTGCTTAGGATCCTCAGCTTCTCAGGATACCTCTGTCATTGCTGCTTATGGCTGGTCTAGCACTCTGGCCATGAAGAGGCTTGCTCAAACCACCGTCGGCCCCTCATCGAAGAAATCCAAGTGCGACAAGTCAGGTAGCTCTTCAAGGGATAATATTGTTATTCCAAGAACAAAGTGAACTTTTGACCCTTCTGTTGTAGCTGTCGAACTTATGGTAGATATTGATGCTTCCCCGGAAGCTTCTCCAAAAGGTAAATCTACGGGTGATCCTACCCCTCTGGATGCTGTCGATGAGGTGGATGGGGGAGGCTCAATTTACCGGCACCATCTTCCTCTCAGTATGTTTCTCATCCTATACCTCCTTCGGCTGCCTTGGATTTTGAGAAGCTTATGGAATCGGTTCTTTTTTCCCCTGAAGTGGCGGACATTGCTTCGACTTTTGCTACCTTGGATCCAAAAGATCTTTATAGACAACAAATTAGGGACTTCCTCTTGGTATTATATGCACTTTCTCCCTTCTCATTTTTCTCTTTCTCCCCCTCTCCCTTTTTTTAATTATTTCTTCTTCTCTAGATGATGAAAACTTGGTATGTCTCCCAAGGACCAATTTAAACTGTGACGACAGAGGTCGATGTTTTAAGGGAGGAGAATAAGGTGTTGGCAGACAAAGTGGATGCTTTGCAGCGGGAGCAGGTAGAGAGAGATGATGAAGGGGCTGCGACTTCACTGGAGGAGGTGAGGAAGGCCAAAGAAGGGTTGACAAATGAGGACCTTAAAGCACAGAAAATGGAACTGGAGGTCGACTGTGCCGCCAAGATGGATAAGATGAATATCCGGCTTGCTACCGCGAGGAGGATTATTTACGAAGCTACCGATAGAATTTCAAAATTATTGAATGTCCATCTCAACAATATCGCTACGGAGTATTACGAAGATGCCCTTCTCCTTGCCTTTTCGGACAACTATGAAAGGCTTTCGGAATTTAATTTCACATCAATTGATCCATGTGTTCAAGACAGGGTCTTAGAAAAATTGAGTGGGTAAGACAGGAGCATAAGGTTCCCCCAACGAACAAGATTGACCCCGCATCGCTGTTGTTTATTGATGAGTTTGTTGAGGATTACGAAGACGACGGGGAGGAGCCCAATATAGCAGATGGAGAAGTAGAGGGTCACACGGATCAAGTTGGCGGGTCCAGAAGAGGTGCTGGAGAACCTACCCTTACGTCTCAGGAGCCGCCTCCCGAGCACGGAAGCTCTTTGGGCTCAGGGAAAAGGATGGCTCCTCATCATTCTGTTTTTGATGTCACACAGGTATGGCTTTCGCTCTGAAGGTGTCTTTCTCTCCCCTTGAGTTCCATTAATAATTAAGTTTCCCATAATTAAACAATCCTCTGTTTCTCCAAAGACTTGAATTGCAGTTATGTTTTGGACTCTTGTTTTAGAATTTTAAGGAAAAATTCAAGAAGCTTGGTTCAGTGTGGGCGATTTTAACATGGAATTTTGAATGTTGTTGTTTTAAGTATACATTCTCTTGTGGTTTGTTTTGTGACTCATGTTAATTTTTTGATTTCTCGGTATTGCGTGGTGTCATGATAATGTGCTAGTGTGTACGTGGTACTTATAATGTGCATGGACCAATAAGCGTAGTGTGACCGTTTTTTTTGTCTTCTAGAGGTAAGATGTAGTTAACACACACTAGATGCTTGCGATTTTCATATTACAATGTTTTACCTTATCTGTGGCTAGGAGGATTCGTTCCAGACCCCTTCTTCACAACTTAGGGAGGAGAGCCTGAATGCCGCCGGTGGTAGAGACATTTTTAACAACACACCTCTATTAGGGTATAAAAAGATGTATTACCTCCAAAAGGTGATAATCACTAATTTCAAGGACCAAGTATCCTATTTGTAAAAGCAATTAACAAAGAAAGATGAGGCTATGCGCAGTTTATAGCGTAGGTTAGCAACGAGATTCTCCGAAAGCTCAAATGCGGTGGTTGGTATATTATATCAACAAATCAATAAGTTGGAGGATGAGTTGAAGAAATCTAAAGAGGATTTCTCTTCTCTGGAGTTCGCTTTGAAAAATCCCTATTTGGAATAAGAGATTTTTATCGCATGTTTGGGGTATGGAGATTTTATTTCTTAGAACGAAGACTACGTCTATATAATGACTTGTATTTTGATTTCGGTGGAACAGATCGTGTGTCACACGATATTTTTTTGCTTTTGTTAAAAACAATATTATTGTGTTCAAAAGGTGTTGCAATGGATGGAAACCAACCAATACAGTGTGTCGATAAGGAAACTTCTTCCCAAAACTATTGTCCTTGAAATATTTCTAATGAAAAATTGCCTAGAACAAATGAAAAGGGATAGTCGCTCTTATGATGTTATCAGAAACCGTTCGCAATCTTCTCGCCAATTACTCTTTCAATTGATGTAGGGATATGACGTCATTTTCTCAGGATTGTGTAAAGAACTGATGTATTGAAAAGGAGAACAATTAATGAATGTATAAGTTAAAAGTACCTTCCTGGGAGGTTTATGAGCCCACCTTTGGTGGCAAACCTTGAGCCCTCACTTGGACTCCCGAAAGGGGAAAGCGATTCTTTCTTGTTTGAATCGGGAATTGGGTTCTTCACAAGTGAGGTAAGGTCTTGGTGGCTCTATATCTAGTGGTAATTTTGCAGGATTGCTCCAGGTTGTGGTATGTAGGACCGCCGGCTTGCTTTAGGACTTTGTTGAGAAATAGATCAGACCTAGATTTGGATATTAACATGTAGGGACCGGAACCCCTTCCGGTTCTGCAAAGAGCTGAGCAGACCCATATTTAGGCATTAACATGCGGGCGACCGGAACCCCTTACGACTTCTGTAAGGAACTGAATGGACCCAGATTTGGGTATTGATATGTAGGAGGCCAGAACCCCTTCCGGCTTCTGTAAAGAACTGAATGGACCCAGATTCGGGTATTGATATGTAGGTGGTCGGAACCCTTTTCATCTTCTATAAAGAACTGAATGGACGCTGATCTGGGTATTGATATGTAGGTGGCCGGAACCCCTTCCGACTTCTGTAAAGAACTGAATGGACCCAGATTCGGGTATTGATATGTAGGTGGCTGTAACCCCTTCCGGCTTCTGTAAAGAACTGAATGGACCCAGATTCGGGTATTGGTGGCCGAAATCCCTTCCGGCTTTTGTAAAGAACTGAATGGACCCAGATTCGGGTATTGATATGTAGGTGGCCGGAACCCCTTCCGGCATTAAAGAAGTGAGTATCGCCTTCGGATTTGATTTGGGAAGCAGAGGTTGTACGTTCTTTCTGAGCCTTCTCTTGGGCTTTTGATATCAAAGCAGAGGATGTACGTGCTTTGTTAGCCACTCTCTGGGCATGTGCGTCCAGAGCGCTTGGCTAACTTATACACAAGCAGGGCCCAAGGACTTACCCAGCCTCCCTCCAGGAGGTGCATTATCCTGACCATCGTAGGCGATGATAAGGTCTTAGAAACTTAGACGGGGCCATCGTACGCATATAACTAAGGTTCACTCTTTCGATGCTTTACACGGCCATCGTAGGCACTGATAGAGGCTTATACGCCACCCCCCCTCTAAGGGGTTCCCTATCCTAACCATCGTAGGCGATGATAGGGGTTTGCACTCCCTTCTGCAGGTAATGCGGAGCATAAGCGGAGGTAGGACGTGCTCTTCTGCGAGCAGAGGTAGGACGTGCTTAGTTCGAGTAGAGGCAGGGCGTACTCTTCTGCGATCATAGGCAGGGCATGCTAATTTTTAGATGCACCGCCACAACCATCTCTGGTGTGAAACGGCGGCTTACGCTTTTGATACTTTAACCCAACCCCCTCTGATTTGGGCATGGAGAAAGACTAACATACTATCCCCCTCCGGGTATGCCTCGTCCCGGCCAATTCGGCGATGATGAGGGATTTAATCTGTTGGTGATTGGAAACCTTTTGAGTTTTTATTTTAAAATTCCGAAAGACGAGCTTTCCATACATCGGTATAGGTGTATTAATCCTTTTCCTAAGGATTTTCTCAAACTTATCTCGATTTTTTGATAAACTTCCGTAATCGGCCTTGACTGCTGAATTTGACAATGGCTTCCTCGAGGGTTCTGCAGTGATTAGTCCCGTGTCCATTCATCATGTGATAATGGCAGTAAGGTCTTCCTGTCTTTCTTTCGTACTTAGGCCTCTTCTTCGTGGAGGTCCAATAGTCGAGTTCATGTTCGGTTACGAAGTAAACATTCTCCCTCGAAGTAGTGAGGTAGTGTTCCTGGGTATCTCTGCCGTACACTTCCCTTTTCGCTGATGGAGTTTAATCCTCCTGTGAATCATCCCAGTCATGGTTCCTATACTTTCGTCCCCTCTTTCCGGGACATACTGGAACCGAGTTGTCATTTCTTTAGTCCATTTGTCGGCGAAGTGGTTGAAGTCGTCCATTATTTCGCATTCGAGCTTCGTTCCCTTAAATTGTCTGTAGAGAGCATCCTTTAAGTGGGGGAAAATGCTAATATCCTCTGAGGTAGATCCACTGGGTGGGAATTCAATGGTTTGTCCCATATGGGAAGAGCTGCTATTTCCCATCTCGTAAGCATGTAATTCCATTTTTCTCTTCCGCTTTATTACTCGCAAAGTCTCTGCCCTTAACTTTTGCTCCTCCATTACCCTACGGCTGGTAGTTCTCGACCTATCCGCCCGAGATCCTGAAAGCCTTCGTTTGGGTTTTTTGCTCATAACTTCGCTTCTTCAAAGCTAGTCCGATCCGGAGATGGAACAACACAGGTAGATGTTTGGCTGTTAAGCACAAGGTCGGAGGTTCGAGCCCTCCTTCTAGCGCCAAAATGTTAACGATATTTTTCGTCAACACCGGAAGTGGATCGTCGGGGACATATCTTAAGGGAAAATCAGGTGGATTGGTTCTCTTCCCTGGTCGGCCTTAGTGGGGAATTGGGACATTAGGGTTCTAAGTCGCAGGCTCACTGAGGATCATCAGATCGGATCTAGACTCAGTGGTCGAGGCTTGATCGCCATTCGAGGATGTTGATGGATACAAACTTAGACTTCTTTGTAGAATAAATAATGAACTATAACTGTTGCAATTAGAGGAATAAAAGTACACACTTATAGAGCAAGTTTCTTAAGAAATTCTCCTTTCATTAAGCTTTTAATGGAAATACACAGATGTCATGGAGTGGAATCCTCCATTAATATTATTTTCTGAGTTGCTTTTGAGGATACAAGAAGTAAGAGAAAAGGAGGTCCCCCAATGTGATCCCTAGGGTCCTGTTTATAATGGTTCTGGACCCTTCCGCCGTATGGCTATCGGATTCGCCTAAGCTTTTGGTCGGTCGTTTCATTCTTGATCTTGGGTGCTTTTCGTTATGATACTTGGATTCTCGAGGGCAGCTTCTGAATGTAGGATTGCGGACATGAACTTCCAGATGTAGGCTTTCGGCGTTATCGTGAATACGTGGAGGGGCTCAACCCCGTGGTGTATGCTAATAGTCGCCGGATTAAAACCGCTACGGGTTTCGGTACTAGGTAGGCTAGCACGGTTAGCCTGTAATCCGTGTCCGGGTTCCGGCTAGCCCTCCGGTAGGGCCTTTGCGGTAGCTTGTATTCTTGGAGGGTGGCTTTCAGTGTCACTCTCATTAATTTACATATGTGATCTTTTCAGTAGATATGTAGCTGATGCTTCGGGAGCCGGTTCTGAGTGGCCTTCGCATTCTTCCGAGTTAGTGCCTCCGAGATTGTCGTATTTAGGTGTATCGGTATTTGGGTAGGTTATTTGTTGAAGGTTTCCTTTTGGGCTTTGTTCGTCGGTTCTGTAGCTTCTGGCTTCCTTGGTTCTGGATCAGAATAGTTCCTTACACGGAGCCTTTCGTCGAGCCAATACTGTCGGAAGGTCTTGTCGGACTGACTTTGGCAAAGACGCCGGTTGTGGTGGCCTTCCGGATTACATCCTCCTGCTCTCGCTTTTTTCGTTGCCGTGTTCTTTTTTCTATTAAGCCTTCCGCGAGCTTTCGGCCGTCCGATACCCCTTCACTACCATATTTCTTCGAATGTTGATTTTAGTTGTAACACAAGGAATCATAGGACGCATAAACTGTCATCTAAATTCTATGGACCATATAATGAGCTTGAGAAAATAGGGGAAGTAGCTTATAAAATGCAGCTACCCATGAATGCAAAAATCCACCCATTTTTTCATGTATCTCAACTAAAAAGGAGAATTGGTAATGATGTTATAGTATAGCATGATGCTCGTAGCTTTATAGAAGAGATTGTAGATCAACCTGAACAAATTTTGGATAGGAGAATTGTACCTAGAAATAATGAGCCCGTAGTGCAGATTCTTGTGAAGTGGAAAGATAAATCAGTGGAAGAAGCAACCTGGGAGAACTACCGGCCAATGATCAGAAGATTCCCTACCCTGGATCTTAGGGCAAGATCCATTTTTGAAGGGAAAAGGAGTTATGACAATTAAATTCTGTTTGCTGATGTAGAGAGAAGAACAGTGGGAAAAATGTCACTAGAAATAGGAAGGGGGATGACTCAGGTGGAAGTTCATCGGAGAGAGGCCAAAGTTCATCATAAATGGTACTGCAGGGAGAGTTAAAGCTGATGGAAACATTACATGAAGGTTCTATGACACGCGGATGAAGAACTAGAGTGGTATCAATGTGTATCAGTGTGTGTGCACCTTTTTCATGCACATGTGATACACCGATACATTGTTAGAGATAAGTCCAGAATTATGCAATGCAACTCTAGTATGTTGAGTGACAGTTGAACTAAGAATTAGCAGTTTAATAATAAAGATTTGGGCCTGTTTGTATGGGTTTGTTCTCGGCCTGTTTTGAGTGATATCTGTGTACATGTATAAATGTATGTACATTTGGTCATTTGTGGGAGTGAATGAAAGTGATCAGTTTGTGCAATTTCTATTCTAGTTGTAACTTGTAGTTGTTCATGTTTCTTTTAGTAGTCATAGTTTACAATTTGTTATAACATAAAATAGCATTTTGTTGGTTTAATTTTAGTTAGTTTAGATAGAATTAGTTGTAATCTTTTATATGCATAAAATTTAATTTGTTCAATTCTTGATCACTTTTATTACTGAATTTAGGTTAAACTGTCATCTTGATTTTGTAACTCTAATTACAGGCTATTCGAATCACCAATTTTCCTATTTCCATTGGTTTTCAAACACCCTGTTCTTTATCTTCTTGCTAGGGTTTGCCCTGGCAATTCCACAAACACATTCCCAAATCCTCCATTTACCCAAATTCTTATCATTTTCTCCTTAATTCTTCATTAAACAGCCAAGAATCTTTGTTTACAACCTTCAGATTAACACCTATTAAGCCTTACTGTGCACTCTAAAAATTTTCGCAAGTGTTTGTTAAAATTCCTCTTCACCACTTCGACCTTAAATCCATGGCCAATCAAGCAAACCCCAGTGATCCTGCCAAATTCTGAAATGGTATCAGAGTTAGGGCAGAGAGGAAAGAGAGAGAAAAATACAAGTTTAAGTGATTTTTTTTCTTTTTATGTTTTTTCTAAATAAAAGTAAAAATAATTGGTGAGATAAAAGAGCAGAGGAAGAAGAAACGCTTCTTTTATTCTTCTTTCCGTTTTAGTGGAGATCTGTAAATGTGATCAGAGTGCTAACCAGATCTCCTACATGGATTCGCCGTACTCTGCTAGCACTTGGATTCACTCTCCGAAGAATATACCCAGGCCTCTGTCGGAGCCATCTAAATGTTCGAAACTAAGCATCAAGGAGAGAAGAGAATTTGTGATGAGTTGTCTAAACACCTAGAAACTGCTGCTGAGAAATTATGCAGTCGGATTAATTATGGAGCTGACGTACGAGTTGTTTATACGTCATAGTTCACAACTGAAAAACAATGATTGATATCCTCTTGTTGTTGCTCACGGAGATTTAGGGAGGGTTTATTAGAATGCTCAGATTTAGTGACTTTGGCATCTTCAAGTGGTGGTTTGCGACTTGCGCGGTTGCGTTTTTTCGTTGCTATGACGTGTAGAGGTCGTGGGTTTCGATCAGGAAGTTGTTTAGTTATCAGGTGTATGAACTTGGCAGAAGTATGGGGTTTGTGGAAGGACTGGTCGGGCTGTGAGAAGAAGAAGATGTGAATGTTGCAAGGAGGTGTAGGCTGAAGAATTGCATGAATCACTATTTTTTTATGATGGCGACTGTAGTTACTGTTTTCAAGGTAGCATGTGTGGCAAAATTGATATTATGGTTGTACTGCTGTGCCATCCGTTAATACAATGAATAATCGACTGGAAGGGAGAGCTCGTACTGCTGTGCCACCCATTAATACTGTGAAGTCCCTTCCGTTGGATTTTAGATTTGAATCGGGTAATGAGGAAATCGAGGTTGGTAATGATGATCTAAAAAATAAGGACGAAGAAATAGATTTTAATTCAAATGAAAGTAGAGCTCTGGAAACTGAGCTTGACATCAACAATTCTGGAAATGAAGAAGAAGAAATGGAGTTGAATATAAATGAAGCTAGAGTTTTGGGGACCGATGAAGGATCCCTTATGTCAGATCGACTACGGCGAGGCTGCTAGAGGATCTGCCAAAGCAGGTGGAAAAGAGATGGAGTGACACAAATTCATATGCTGGAAGAAACAGTCTTCAAGCTTGGTGTCAATTGCCAGATGGAACTTGGGCATTAGGGAAAATTATATCCTCTTCTAATCAAGAATCCATAATATCTCTACCTGATGGCGGGATATTGACTTTGAAGACAGAAACTCTATTACCTGACAATCCTGAAATTCTTGTTGGCGCCAATGATTCAATGCAACTAAGTTAGTTACACGAGGCATCAGTGTTGCATAACTTACAATATAGATACTCTCAGGATTTAATATATACCAAAGCTGGGCCAGTACTAGTGGCCATACACCGTTCAAAGTAGTCAATTTATATGGAAATGATTACATTGAAGCATATAAAAGCAAAGTAATGACTAGTCCACATGTTTACGCTATAGCGGATACTGCAATTCGCGAAATGATTAGAGATGAAGTCAACCAGTTGATCATTATAAGTGGTTTCAAGTGTTGCAGTAGAAGGTGGTCAGGACTTGGTATGATGGCAAGAAGTCCATTGTTTGAAAGCAGTGTATGGTAGCTAGCGATTAGGGTGATGAAGTGGATGTAAATGATAGTTGAAATGTAGTGCGATATCTGGATGGACTGGTCAGAGTAGTTGCGATTATGGAGTTGACTACTTGGAGGGTGCGGAAGTCAAAATCTTGCTGGTGAAATAGGAAAAGATGACAGTAGGTTGGTAGGTGTGTGCATACAGAGGGTTGTAGCGGTGATTGAATGTTGAAGGCAAGGAGTGCGGTGTATTGGCTGGTGATTGAAATGGAGTTTGTGATGGTCAACGAAAGTGTTGGGATGTTCGCTGATTATTGGAGAAGGAGGTATATTGGCGACATGTTGTGGTAGTGAGGGGATGACACTGAAGCAAGATTTGTGGTAGTTTATAGGAAGTGAGTTGATTATGGAGGAGATGAAATGCAAAGACAGAGAGATCAAGAAAAAGGAGTTGTTGAAAAGCAAGAGGTTGCATAGTGAGGGTTGTGGGTAATGTCTAAGTAGGGTGTCGGTGATTGTTGCTTTGCTGGATGTAGGAGGTTGGGAGGCAAGTTGAATAGGCTTTCTTGGTTTGGTTCATATTTTGGAAGGGGTATCTTGTGCATTTTGGTTTGTAGGCAATGAAGCTATCGTTATTGATGATGTAGGTTGATTTCGGTTTCGAATTATGACAGTGGAAACTATTAATGTTGTGATAAGGAGAAGATGGTCGTGAGTTTAAACTAAATGTGGTTGATATGGAAAGGCAAGAGGATTGTTTTAAGTGGAGATGAGATTGTTTGTTGAATGTGGTAGCTTGATAGGTGGCAGTAGGGTGTACGAGATGGTACTTCAGTAATGAAACTGAAATAGAAGGTTGTTTTGATAAAGAGAACATGTGATGTTTGAAGATGGTGCTGGGTGGTTTGCCTGATTGTTGAATTGGGTTTGAGTGGAAGTTGTCAGTAGGCTTGTATTGTTTGGGTGGTAGTGCACAATCCTCATGAAGCATGGGTGTTGAAGTTGATGTTTGAATTGAAGTTGGGAGGAGAAGCGGGGTAGTCTTGTGGTGATTTCTATTGATGTTAGCATGAAGAAGACGTTCAGCAGAACATTAGTTGTTGATGTGACAGTAATGAAGACGAAGACGACGAAGGGTGTAACGTCTTTTAGCGGGTTGGATATTTGTGAATGTTCGAGAGAATTGTTTGACGAAATGCCTATTAGAGAATAGGTATATGTCTACGAGTGCAGTAGATGAGTATGTAAGTGTAGAAGACTTGGTTTTGTGTCATCCAACAAGTAAATGAGAAAGAGCCGCAACTCTAGCTTGTTGAGGGGATGACAGATATCACGATATCAATGGATGGTCCATATGCAGAGTTCAAGAAGGCCCCTCAAAGGAAACCAAAAGTAGTTGTTGATGGTTAAAGTATCAATCAACACGAAACAGTTGAGCATGTCCAAGCAGATAGAGATGATAGTTTTGATCAAGTTCATCTATGCAAGACGATGAAGAAATTGAGAAACACAGTTCATTGCTTTGTAAACTGGGTGTTAGCACATCTAGTTTAAGGAGCATGTTAGAAGTTGAGTATGTTTTAATTGATTAATCACCATGTGTGCCTAATAACTAGCGTAAGGATTGTTCTTTCCTAGTCTATAGGACAAGTAATTAGTCTTAGATCTATTTAAGTACTTGTATCTCTTTTATTTTGTATGACAACAAATAAAAATGTAGTCTTTTAATTGTTTCATGTTTAATCTCTCTTCTTTCATTGGATCAAATTCTAACAATTTAGGCCTCGCACATTGCATGAGATAGCATTCATTTAATTTTTGTTGCGTCCTTCATGTTTCTTTTGGGGGCGCAATTGTGGATTGGAGATGATTTTATGTGTTTCTTTCTATAGTTTGCATTTGTCTCCACCATTTGTGCGACAGTCTTTGATTTCTCTTATGGTTTTCATGTCCCTTCAGTTTTGGATGCAATTTCAAATACGAAATGTTCCTGTTCAACTAACATGTCATCAACCAATATTTTTTCATCCTTATCATATTCGGATATTATCGCTTTTCCTATTTATATTTCAAGTACAGCGTGGGTCTGATGAAAAGCTCATTGCATTGTTACTCTGACTTGCTGCATCGATATCTGGAGCTGGAGCTCAACTAGCACCCGTGCGTAGTTCAATCTCGTCTCTTTTACCATATTTTATCCATTTTAATAGGACATCCCTGAGTGCTCGTTATTCTACTTATGTTGTCCTTATTCCACAATTCAAGGTTCAAATCCAACAATTTAACCCAAATATGTATAGTGGAGAAATACTCTCTTTATTGGAATGATCTAAATCTGAATTGGACAATTTAACAAATGTTCGACGAAATGCTTCTTGAATGAAGTACAGGGGAATGATAATTTTAGACGGAGGTGAATGTTGAATAGAGATTAGAAGAAGGTGATATGGCGTAGATAAGAAGATTAAGGGGATACAAGAAGATATCATAGAGAATAACAGAATGGAGACGAATTAAAGGTTGAAGTAATTGAAGAAACTTGGGAAGAACAAGTCAGAATTAGGGATAGAACAGTAAAGGTAAAAAGTAAATGAAGAATTCATTAACAATCGATGATTACACGATCATTCTCAAGCCATATATATAGGCTTAACTTCAGTAATAACGGTTACATTTCTTTTACACAGATTCGTGCCACGTGTCTATTCAATTTGGGATTAATTTCAATTCCCAATTACAAACCCTAATTGACATGTACATGTTTACGTGTGCACGTGCACCACCAATTTAGTTACTGAATTTCCACTAGTGTTGTAACGACCCGCAAATCTGTACCATTCGAGTTGACTGAATACAACTCACATCCAACCCAAATTGCACGAAAATACAAAACATTAGTAGAAAGAAGTTAGAGGATGAGAAATAGAAAGATAGAAAATTAGAATAGAAGAAATTAGATAGAAGATTGAACCGAACAACAACACAAAGTCTCACAATCGCAGCGGAATAAAATATGATATATAAATAATTATTTTTGAAATACAACAGTATTTGGACTTACATACATCATCAGAGTACATTACATATACAACACAGCGGAATAAGATCTATATATCTGGTACTGAAGCCTCCTGCTCCGAGCTCCTCCAAATAAATCTGTAAAACCTGAACTACTTGACTGCCCGTAAAAATTTGAACACCCAAGAGTTTAGGGAAAACATAGAAAATAAACTCTGGGTCAGTCATGGGATTGGTGTAAGTAAACGATTTTTAAAATAGCTTGATAAAGGATATCTCATAAGACCACGCCGTCAAAACGGAACGGGTTTTTCCTTATGAGAGTCCAGAATTAACTTTGCTTAACTTTCAAAAACATTTTGAAAGAAAGGATAATTGTAAGACCGACCCACACATAAACATGGATGGTTTTTACCTTACGATAACCCAAACCATTTTTGAAATCATATCTTTTGTTGATATTATAATAGTGTCTAAACACAAATAAATAACAATCTAGTAGAACGCTTGCATCTCACGCTCCACATATATAGTATACAATCAAAACCGCGAGCGCTTATTGGATAATGGATTTCCAACTATGACAAGGTATGGAACCACCTGCCGATAGTGTATCTCTAGAGGGGAATACACTGGGTTCAACAAGAACGTCTTGCAACCCGGCCACACATGACCGACCACTCATTTCGCTTGAGTGTATCGAATATATTGTCACCAACGGTTGGGAGCTACCCACCGTTTCCCGAAAAGGACAACATCAAAATAGATTAAAGAAGTAAAATGAAATTTCTCTAGATAGGTGACCATACACCCTAATGGGAGCGACCCACATAGCCATGATGCCTGCCCGATTTTTGTCATTTCCCGGTTGTAAGGCTTGAGGCTGAAATTACCCTTGGATATAACATGTCTTCATTCACTTTGAATGCCACATCGTCAAACCCGCTAAATCACAAATTGATTTCGCCAAAAATATCTCGGGTATAAAGCTAAGAGAAACGAATTCCTCCGCCACCAAACGTAAATACGTTTGAAGAGATCAATTTACGCAATTTATTAGGCATACTCTGTCAGACAATCGTCCATACAAGTTGCCTTGGGACTGGACAAACCGAAGGCATTATCCTGTAAATCCATCTTAGGCAATTTCTACCTAGGATTGACAAAACAACCCTTGCATAACTCCGTCTTCAATAGTCTTCAATAATCTCTGACTTGAAACGTATAAACCGAATCGAAGTGGAATTTAGATTCCAGTCTCTTCGAAACGATAACGAAAAAGGTCCATATTTGATAGTCGGTGATTTAACTACCAAATATAAAATAAAATAAACATATTTATTTCCATTGGATCTGCTAAGACTTATTTAAATAATTTAAATTATTTAATTTCTAATATTGACTTTGTATATTTATTTATTTGAAAACATAAGTATTATTTAACTTAAGGATTTTCATCATTAACCCTATGTGATAACCTCACTCTCGAATATCGTTTCATAACTCAAAATGATATTCAACTCTAACACATATTCTGAACACAAACTAATATGGTCTATCGGATAATGGTGGAATCGATCAAGTTGGGATATTTTAATTACCTCTCAGACCTTGATTCGAAACCATTCTCATCGTCAGGATTTATAGGAGTTAGATATCCAGAATATTCGACAAATCAGAATTTGTAAATCCAATTTGATTTCCAAAATCTTAAACCATTTCAAACAACATTGTTGTTTTGAACCATTGATCAAGTTAAATAGTAAATCAGAAATTTAATCCATATAATCGACTTGGTTTCCTTTTCTTCGATAATCAAATTATTTTTAAAACTTAACTAAAAGATTAATTAAGTCAAAACGATTATCTTGGGTAACATATCCAATTCTCTATTATTATCAACTTAAATTTGTTGATTCGAGACATACCTTAACTTTTATAAATATTATTAAGTTTAGCAATCCTTTGTCAACCATTTCTATTAATTTAGTCGAACAAATTAATTTAATAATCAATTCTCCTTTTTAAACAGTTGGTTTACATCAGATAAACCAAGTAACTGATTTCAATAGATCTTTCCTTTTTAAATTAATTAATAATATAATTAATTTAAAAAATCCATTTAATTTACTCTTAAAAACAATTTTAATCCAATTATCAAAACTTGAGTATTTCTCTAAGTTACTTTACAGAAAACGACTTAGCAGCTTCAACGGTCTACAACAGTTCAGACGACATTCAGGTCGTTAACCCAATTTGCACAAACAACATATAAATACAACTCAATATCATCAACCAATAATATCTCAACAACATATATTAACTGATAAATATGTCAAACTGATATAATAGTAGAACGGTGTTTATTTCTATTAACATGGTGTCCAAACAATTCGGTCAATCAAATATATAGTTGAACGGTGTTTATTTACATTAACAGATGTCAGTATAATTATATAATTACGGCTAACGTAATTAAAACATAACTCAATTAATTAAATAATTAACTGGACAACGAATTCAATGTATATAATTAACAGTTTACATGTTAATTTGTTTTAATGACTAAATTCGTGTTCGATCAATTTAAATCACATCTAGTTACTTAATAAATCATTTTATTTAAGACTCGCTAATTTCGTCAAGTTACCTACCATTGATTTACTTAATTACACATGTGCGAACCAAAACTACGCGATCACATCTAACATACATACATACATACATCACTATATAGCCTGTTTAAAAATTTACCGACTTTCCCTTCTTCTTTTTTTTAAAAAAAAAATCTTTTTAGAATATAAATTTAATGTGTATTATAAATTTCAATTTATAAAAATAACGTTAATCATATGGTCCACCAAGAATTTCCTCTTTGTTGCATTACACGTTAGAAACATGGGTACAAACTCTCTCTTTTCAGTAAACTTATAACTAACCAAAATACAGTATCCCATGCATCCCATTTTTTCTTCCCATTTAATGCTCCTTAGATGCTCCATGACTTCACGCATGTAAACTCCACACCATGCAAATCTGCATGTATAAAACAAAACGCTGTGCCCCTTTAATGCTCCAGACAAACCCCAAATTATGCTCAACCCAACATCGCCTGTTGTCCCTTTCTTTCCATTCTTTCTTTTGTTGCCTACTACTATTTTCTTTCCTTTACACTTTGTTCCTTTAATTATGTATAATATAAATTTATTTATTAAATCTTTTTTTTCTTTCTGTCAAGGATTGGACACACCATGCACTAAAACACTGCACCTTTTCTTCACTGATACTATGTTTTCTTTCATCTTTCCTTTTTCATACTTTTTTTCCTTTACATACTGTTGGGCGGATGGCCAAAGTCCACTTGCCAACCCCCTTCAATCCGCTTCCCATTCCCTTTCCCTATTTCTTTTCTTCCCTATAACTTCTCCTGTCCAACTCCCCTCTCAATTCTGTTCCTTACATTTTGTTATAATTTTTCTTCATGAATTATATATAGTACTATTAAGGCCCAAAGTCTCTAATAGTTATTGTTTATGTCTTTCATTTTCTTTTCTTTTTTAAAAAAAATTAGGATTGTCGAACCTAATGACCAAGGCCATGCATGACTTGCAATGATGCTTTCTTCCTTCTGCTACAAAAAGAACAGAAGCACACTCCAGGAAATTTAGGTGCCTTCATTCCCAGCTGTACATGCTCACGTACATGTATTCGTGCACCATCAACTCCCAATGACGATGGATCACCTGAACTCATCCACAAACTCGCCTTCAACTCCTCATCGCATCGACACCATCAGTTTCCCCGTCCATCGCGTGAGGCCAAATCTCTTCTCCTCTCCTATGTTTGAACACAAACAGTACACCATGAGTACGCTGTGCACTTGCATAATCGAACCGTTCACACCCGAGAGCCGCCCCCTACCTATTAAGATTAGTGCGTGCAGAACTATGAGAGCTTCCTCGTTGTCTCAAAAACTCTGTCCTCTGCCGCTTATCCTTTGAAGTCGGATTCCCAATTTCTCTTTCAGTCTTCTCCTCTTGCGTTCTCTCTGATTATACACACTTTCTTGTTGTATGATGAACCTGCATTACTCTATCATGCACACTTGTCTTTCTTGTGCTAACAACTTCATTTGAAGCCAAGTAGTGGCTTTTAAAATAAATAACAAAATGCGGATTGTTGTCTACAGGTTTCTATTTTAGTTCCATTCATTAATGAAGACCAATTGGTTTCAGTACCAAGCATTTATGTAATGGCTAGGCAATGTTTAGATTTTCAGAATTAGGATATGGCTGGTCTATGAGATATTATATAGGGGTTACTTTAATTCAGCCCATATGTAATTTAGCCCATTTTAATTATAGCTTTAGTGTAATTATTTACATCCGTTTTGCAGTTTTAAAAACCGTACGACCACATATTGATTCCAAATTCGATGGAATTTGGATCACAGCTAATCCTAATCAATACGAACCTAAAGAAACTGGTTTCGTAAATTTTCGAGTCCGTATGAATTTTTAATGAATTTTTAAAGTCAAAAATTGTCCGTTTACACTGAAAAATCAATTATAATTATATATTAATTCTAAAAATTACCGAAAAATCATTTTTAGCTTTGTTTTGACGATACGAACCCAACAAAATAATTTTTTTTCAATTTGGAGACTGTTTGCAAAATTTCAATTTTCATGGCGTATATATTTAATATTAAAAATAGATTTTTAAACAAATAATTTCCGAACTTGAAATATATAAGAGTTTATACTTTTTAAATGCAGAAACATCATTCTGAACTCAATGGAAGTGGTTTCGAGGCCAAATTCCTTCGTATGCAAAAAGTAGCATTTTTGACCTTTATATATTATATATAAATTTCATAGCGACCTTTCTAAATTTTAAACTGGGCATAACTTTTGATTCCCACTATAAAATTTCAATTTTTCAGATTCGTTAGAAAGATATTTTTAAATAGATTTTAATATTTTTGGTTACACTAAAATCCGTTAAATTTTGCATCTTGTACGGTCAGTCAAAGTTCAAGTTTGACTTTTCAAACTACCGTGCTATTTCTAACTCCTTTTATAATTAAAATTAAATTATTCATCCTAACTTCGATTTAAATAAATTTTTAATCATTAATATTTAAAATAAATTATTTTAAATATCAAAACCCATTAAACTTAGTTAAAATAAATTTTTAAATTTACCCCAAAATTTAGGGTTGTTACATAAGTTATTTATGTACATGTTTACACTATCATATAATTAGCAATGCATTAGAACGGAAAAACTCACCACTGTGTTGTGTATTCAGGTTTACAGTCTCTTTGTTTCCATATTTTTGTTTCAATACCAACTGGTTTACAAATGCATATATATATATATATATATATATATATATATAAGTATATCTATGATCAATAAGTGGGGTTTATTCACAAATGCATAGTTCATGCTTATTAGTTTAATGCATTTCCCTTTTTTAACATGAGTTTTAGATTCACAAACAAACATATACTGGATAATATATAAACACATGTATATATTTATATTTTAACATAATCAGTAAATAAAAATGGGGTAGTTTACTCACATATATTAGTTTCAATCAACAATCATTAAATATATATAAAACAATAGAAGGTTTGTGTGTGTTTACTCGCCTAAGTGCTTAACTGCCTTAAGTTTTGTGCATTGTTCTTTGGGGTCTCTGCTTTGTTCTCACGGTTGAGTTTCCAGGTTTCTCAAATCCTATGTTATCTGCCATTTTGCCTTCAGATTTTCTCTCTAGTTTGTGAATGGTTTAGTGTAAGTGTGTGTGGCTATGTATAGGTAAAATCAAGGCTTCTCCATGAAGTTTTCAGTAGGGTAGACAGGGGTAGATGGCTGCTGCTACATGGTGTGATTGAAAAGAGGTGTTCATAAGGCTAATCACATTAATTCTTTCCAGGCCTATCTGTATGTGACCAGTCTATGTTGTAGCCTAACTACATGCACAAAGCCATGTGCATATCTGCTTGTGAAACCAGGCTTTGGATAGGAGAAAAGTAGGGTAGATGTGAAGCATGCGGCAGCAACATGTTGTGACTGAAAAGAGATGGATGTCAAGGCTTTTCATATCTACATGCTTTCAGTCATTTTGCGCATGGTCAGGATTGATTAAGTACCCTTATGTGTGCATAACCATGTGTAGTAACTTCATAAAAATCTAGGCTTTACTGGTGGATAGCTTAGGCTGCCTTATGTTGATTGAGATGATGTGCTAGGATATTAGCTGGCCGCATTTCAATGTTGACAAGAGTGAAGTGTTTGTGGTAGGTTATTTCACATTGGTTCTCCTAGGCCCAAATGCAGGCTAGTCTATATAATATGTGTGTATGTGTACAATGTGAACAGAATGTCTTATAACCTATACTTTGATCCTAAGTAATTCAAGCCATCACATGTTGTATTTTTTTGATTTTTAACATAGCAACTAAATTTTCAAGCAAATCAATTTACTATATGGCTATATGTCCTTAAACGATTTAAAATAGCAAAATCAATGTATTAAAACAAATATTCTCATTTATTTATTCTTATATATTTTCATGTGAAGTAATTAAACATTTTTTTATAAACAAAAATAAAATAAAATTAAAACAACCTTCACTTGTATAAAAATATAACAAATTAACATATACATATCAGATTTTTAAACTAATGATTATCTAAATTTCCAAAATATTAAAATTTAATATTATTTAATTGGTTTACATTACAGATATAGTATATATTTATAATTTAACAAAATCAATCAAAAACCGGGACATTACAGGTGCCATTGCCCCCTACTCCGATGACACTGCAGGTGTTCCAGCACTTGAGTCCACCTCCTCTGATGAACTGATGGTCGGAGTAGTGCTCTTTAGGGTATGATACAGCAACTTACTGAAATTTGGGATATCTGCTTGGAGACATTACAATTCCCTCCCCCATTAAAAATGGATCTTGTCTCAAGTTCCAGAGTAGGGAATCTACGAATTAATGGCCAATAATCGTCCCATGTTGCTTCATCCTCACCTCGTCCCTTCCACTTGATCAACACTTGCACAACTGCCTTCCCATCCCTCGGTACCATTCTACGATCCATGATCTTATCTGGCTGGAGTACCTCTTCTTCCTCGAAGCTAGGAGCATCTTCTTGTATCACGATATGAGTCCCTACCTTCTTTTTTAGTTAAGAAACATGAAAAATAGGATGAATTTTAATGTGGCTTGGGAATCTTAGTTTATATGCCACACTGCCTATCCTTTCTTTGACTTCGTATGGTCCATAGTATCTCAGTGATAATTTGTGTGTTTTCTGGACTCTTGCAGTGATTTGTTTATAGGGTTGCAACTTCAAATATGCCCAATCATTAACAACAAATTCTCTTTTTGTTCTTCTTAAATCCGCATACCTTTTCATTCTCTCTTGAGCTGTTCTCAAACTGTCTTTAAGAAATTCCAATGTGATGTCTCTACTGAACAACATTTCCTCCACTGCTTCCACCTTTGCTGTGTTGGGTATATAGGACATAAGATTAGGGGGTTCTCTTCCATAAATGGCTTTGTAAGTAGTATTGGTTGACGTTTTCCAGGAAGTATTATACCAGAACTCAGCTAAGGGTAACCAATTAACCCATTCATGTGGCCGATGGTTGACAAAACATCTTAGATAACACTCTAGTATTTTTTTTAACTACTTCGGTTTGCCCATCACTTTGGGGGTGATATGATGAGCTTAACCTCAAACTGCATCCTTGCAACTTGAAGAGTTCCTGCCAAAACATGCTTATGAACATACTATCACGATCACTTACTATAGTTTCAGGTAATCCGTGTAGCTTGAATATCCCATTGAAGAAAACCTTTGACACTTCTTTTGTTGTATATGGATGCTTTAATGCAAAAAAATGGGAATATTTGCTAAGCCGATCTACCACAACAAATATAATCATGCACTGATTACTTTTTGGAAGACATGTTATGAAATCCATTGATAAGTATTCCCATATATTATCAGGAATGGGAAGGGGATCCAACAACCCTGGCATAGGAACATTCTCATTTTTGTTTCTTTGACAAACCTCACATTCCTTAACAAATTTTTCCATAGTTTTCTTTAAATGCTTCTAATTAAATACATGTTTGACTTTTTTTATTGTTCCTTTCATTCTTGTATGGCCTCCTAGAGGGGTTGAATGATGTTCATTTATGATGATTTGTAGTAATGAATCCAAGTGATGGTCAATTAGAATTTTTCCTTCATAAAAAATTAATTCATCGACCACTTTGTATTTGTTTTCATTAACCTCCTTGTCCAGAATCTTTTTTAATAATGCCTTGTACCATTCTGATCTTTGCAAACTAATTTTCAACTCATTGAACCATGGAGTTTGAATTCTGGATATGGCTTGTATATGCATAGTATTTACTTCCTCTCTTCTGGACAGAGTATCTGCCACCACATTATCTTTTCCTTTTTTATATTCAACAATGTAATCGAATCCATGAAGCTTAGCCAGCCATTTGTTCTGTACTCCAGTGTGAAGTTTCTGGCTTAATAAGAACTTGAGGCTTTGATGACCAATTCTGATTATGAATTGCCTCTCCAACAGGTATTGAGCCCACTTTTTTGTAGCAATAATTATTGCCATTAGTTCCTTTTCATAAGTAGAGAATGTGAGATTTTTTCCATGCAGTGCCTTGCTTAAATAAGCAATTGGTTTGCCCTGTATAGTTAGCACAACACCCACACCAATACCACTGGCATCACATTCCTGAACAAAAGGTTGTGTGAAATCAGGAATTGAGAGAACTGGTGGCTGCACCAAGCATTGTTTTAGCTGTTCAAATGCTTGGGTAGCCTTCTCTGTCCATATGAATGCGTTCTTCTTTAATAATTCAGTAAGGGGTTGAGCAATCAATCCATAACTCCTAATAAATTTTCTGTAGTACCCAGACAAACCCAAAAACCCTCTCAATGTTTTTTAATTTGTGGGTAAAGCCCAGACTCTAATTGCCTCAATTTTCTTTGGATCCACTGATAATCCTTGATATGAAATGATATTGCCGAGATATTCACTGCTCTCTTGTAAAAAACTGCACTTTGATGGCTTGATTACTAGTTGATTTCCTTTTAATACATGAAATGTAACCCTAATGTGCTCTATATGGTCGGACAGTGTTTGGCTGTAAATGAGTATATCATCAAAAAAAACAAGCACAAACTTTCTTAAGTAAGGCCTAAATATATCATTCATAAGGGATTGAAATGTTGAAGGTGCATTAGCAAGCCCAAATGGCATAACAATGAATTCATAGTGTCCTTCATGAGTTCTAAAAGTGGTTTTGCGAATATCTGGTTCATACATCCTAATTTGGTGATAACCTGACTTCAAATAAATTTTGGAAAAATATTTAGAACCAAATAACTCATCAAATAGATCATTACTTAAAGGAATTGGGTACTTATCTTTGATAGTTAGAGCGTTGAGACCTCTGTAGTCAATACAAAGCCTCCATGATCCATCCCTCTTCCTAACCATTACCACTGGAGAGAAATAGGGGCTGGTGCTATGCCTTATGATTCCAAATTCAAGCATTCCCTTGATGATCTTTTCCAGTTCGTTTTTTATGTGAAACGAGTGCCTGTAAGGTTTTAAGCGTACTGGTTTTGCTTCGGGTATTAAGGGAATATGGTGATCGTGATTTCTGGGAGGAGGTAGGGTTTCATCATTATTTGTGATTTCAAGAAACAAATCTAAATTTTTTTGTACTTCTGGATGAATCTGGATGTCTTTCTCAGATGCTTCAGGAATTGATACATCATGGGTGCACAACATCATAGTGAGTTGCCCTTGCATGTGTTCCTTACTTAAAGATTCATTATCAACCAGCTTCACATCTTGTTGTGTAATTCCCTTCCAGGTATATGTCTTATTGCCAAAAACAAACTTAATTGTTAGTTCATCCAAGTTCATGGTTACCTCTCCCAAACTTTTCATCCATTGAGCTCCTAACACAACTTGACACCCTTCTAAAGGCAGAAGTAGTAAATCCACCGACATCTTGCAACCCTGACAACTAATGTTAACGTTGTGGCATATTTTAGATCCTTGCAATTTCTCACCATTGGCTACCATGACATTGTATACTTTGGACGCATCAAACTTAAGCTTAAGTTTTTGTGCAAGGGGTTCATCGATGAAGCTATGGGTGGAGCCTGAATCAATTAAAATTTGGACAGGTTTACTCTTGATGTTGCCTTGAACTTTGATTGTGGACAAAGCAGGAATTCCACACATGGATTGCAAGGTGATGGAATGGGTTTCTTGGATTGATGTGTCCTCATCATCTGTTTCGTTACCCAAATCTACTATGGTGTCTTCATCTAAAAGCATTTGCCCTTCCACAACATGAATTTTGGGGGTCTTGCATTTGTGTTCCCTTCTCCATTTTCACCGCAACCATAGCATTTGTTCGTTCTTCTCATACCAAGGAGCTGTTGTGGTGTTAGACCCTTGCTTTTGGCAAGATTTTCAAGGTTGGTAGTATTTCTTTCTGAATTGAAAGTGGTGGTTTTTGATAGGTAAGGTTAGGTTGCCTTTTGGAAGTACACATGTAGCTTTACCTTTCTTGGTTAAATTCCAGACCCTCTCAAACATCTTGGATAATACTATGGCTTGTTTGAAATTAGAGGGTTGTGAAGTGAGTACGTCATACCTGATCTCTTCTTTAAGCCCACCAGTGAATCTATCCAATAGAAATTGTGCAGGGAGGGTTTCAATTACGACTTGAAAGCTTTCAAATCTTGTTAAGTATGCAGAAACAGTGGTGATCTGTTTTAGTTTAGATAAGGTCTTGTAAGGATTTTCCATTTCTTCAAGATTAAATCTTGTCAAGATTTCCTCCTTGAATGTAGTCCATACCTCCCATTCAGCTACAATCTTGGTATATTACCCATACCATTTCAATGCATTGTTCCGAAGGTAAAAAGAAGAGATGGCTACCCATAAATGTTCTTCAGTTTGATGAAATCTGAAGAATTGTTCAACCTGATTTATCCATTCCATGATCATATCATCACCATTATAAGTGGGAAAATCCAGCTTCAGATTTGGGAAGGGCGAATTCTTGTTCCAGAGAGCAATTTCTTGATTAACTGGAGTGTTGTTTGAAATTTTTGGTACATCACCTGAACTGGAAGCAACATGAAGAGTGGATGGATTCCCTCTAGGTGGTGGTTGAGTTATTGGAATGGTAGAAGTGTGGGAGGATCCGTTATGAGGATTGACAACAAGAATTCCTTGAAGTGGATGGGTACTTGTTTGTCCATTAGAAGGCTTCCGTTTGATTTGTTGGACATCCTGTGCTATGTTTTGTAACATGTTGTATACACCCTTAAATTTCATCTTGTTATCTTTGGCGTTCTGGTCAATTTTCTCTTTGAGACTCGTCAGGGTTTGTGAGACCTTATTATTGATTTCCTCTAGCTGAATTCAGGATTCTTCATGATGATGGAGAAAGGCGAGGAAGGCAGGATTAGTATTCGTTGGCCGAGGGTCTGCTTCATGCTCAGCCGTTTGCTATGATACCACTTTGGAATAATCTAAATCTGAATTGGACATTTTAACAAATGTTCGACGAAATGCTTCTTGAATGAAGTACAGGGGAATGATAATTTTAGATGAAGATGAATGTACAATAGAGATTAGAAGAAGGTGATATGGCATAGATAAGAAGATTAAGGGGATACATGAAGGTATCAGAGAGAATAACAGAATGGAGACGAATTGAAGGTTGAAGTAATTGAAGAAATTGGGGAAGAACAAGTCAGAATTAGAGATAGAATAGTAAAGGTAAAAAGTAAATGAAGAATTCATTGACAATCGATGATTACATAATCCTTCTCAAGCCATATATATAGGCTTAACTTCAGTAATAACAGTTACATTTCTTTTACACAGATTCGTGCCACATGTTTATTCAATTTGGGATTAATTACAGTTCCCAATTACAAACCCTAATTGACATGTACAAGTTTACGTGTGCACGTGCACCACCAATTTAGTTACTGAACTTCCACTGGTGCTATTGCCCCCTGCTCCGATGTCACTGCAGGTGTTCCAGCACTTGAGTCCACCTCCTTTGATGAACTGATGGTTGGAGTAGTTCTCTCTAGGGTTTGATACAACAACTTCTTTACTGAAATTTGGGATATCTGCTTGGAGACATTACATTTTTTAATTGCAATCTCGGCTGCTATTGTTTGAAAATGATAATTTGAGAGTTGAAAGTGAAAGAACCATCATTTTTGCAAATGTTTTATTTTATTTTTCAAATAAGAAAAATACTTTTTGCTTTAGATAGTTTTGCGTCATCCGTAATTTTTCGTATATTTTGATACTTTTATGTCGTTTAACTCTTAGGATAGAACCCCTTCAGTGAGCGTACCGGCATCAAAACTCTATGGAGTAAATAACATGGATTGATATTGCGAATATACTATACCTAATCATCTAATAATGTACCGTGTTGTTTCACTTAAAATCCATGTCCGAAAATACTTAAAGCTGATTTGGATCTGTTTACATAGGCCATTTTTGGTCTTTTAAACTCAAAATAAATTGGTTTTTTCTTTTAAAAAATTGAATTATAAAGGTTCGACCAAATGAGATTTTACTCATCGGAACTTTTATGCACTAAACTATCAAAAGGTGCAGCGAGAGATATGTTTTGAATATATTACATGCAGTTAGTAGCATGCCTCATAAATTGGATCAAAGTCAGATGAAAGTTCATCCAATCAAAATTCAAACCATTGATATCTTATAATGGATCTTACATGATTGAAGAAGACGACCCCAATGAATAAACAAACTATGCATCAGAAAAATGATTCAAAATCTGTTACCGATGAAATAATCTATACTTATTTGCAATTAATCAGAATTAATAAAATGAAAAAACTAATATAATGTATGTTTATCATAGTGAAATATTTACTTATGACATGTTATTATTCTTTAATTAGCAGATTTTTTTATTATCCAATGTTAATAAACTTGGTTGTCTTCTTCAATTCTATTAGTTGCTCTTTGTTTGTACAGAACTTACATAACATACGTCTATCTAATACCGGTTTCTTGTATTACATAGATTTGGAAAAGAACTGGAAAAAGGAAAGAAAATAAAGAATAGAATTTTTTTAATATGCAGAACCAACCTTTTTCATAGATCACCAATTCTTGATATTTAATTTGAAAACTAATATTACAGAAAGTTTGGAAAAGATTAGAGAAATGAAAATATCGAAGCTTCATTGTTGCATTCAGAAAATATGAGCAAAGAATAGGGGGTCTAGGCCTTTATTTATGGGCGCTCAAATGAACTGTAACTGTTAGATTTAATTAGATTGAGATTCGTCCGTAATTATATAATTTTATCAACTAAAACCCTAATCGCTACTAAAAACAACGATCAATAGGTCGCACCTAGTGGTCGACCACTTGATCAACCCACAGGTCAACCGGTTTGATCGACCTACCTCCAATGGGGATGGGGTAATCATGGTATGGTCAATTACCATTTATTATATTAATAATTTTCCTTCTGTATCCGTTTTGCATCCATAATGTTTCTCGTACGAACTCTGTTCGTGAAGTTCCAAACATGAAAACTAACCAAAATTCCATCATGAACGCAATTATGTAAGTTTCATGGTAAAATTCCATCATTTTCTCAAATTCCATTTTTGAAACCTAGTTAAATAACTATATTCATTAGCGTCAAATTTCGAGGTGTTACAAGGCAAGATCTAAGGCTGAGCTCAACAGTCATAGCTCAGCTTACATCGACCAGTGATGAACGACATTTTAGAGATGAGCTAAGAAGCATTCGGGGTAGCAATCTCGTTTGGTATGTAGAAAGTGACTTCATCGAGTGGTAGGATGATGTAATAGCTCGGGTTTCAAAACATCGGGGTAAAATAAATTATTGTGATAATTAGAATTCGCTAGTTGAGAAAATAAGAGAAACTTCAAAAAAATAGTTTATTTAATCATCAAAAATGATTAAATAATGGCTTTAGATTGATAAGAAGTAAATCTTGAACCTTGAAGGTAAAATTGAATTAAAATAATATTAAGAGTGAATTGAATTTCAAATTCAATATTTGGAAAATAAATAAATTTAAATATGGAAAATAAAGTTGTAAAATCTTTGTAAAGTGGAATTTTGATGAAATACATACTGATAATGTTTGTATATGATTTATTGTAACGCATTTCAGATTTGATTCAAATTTTATAATCAAAGGATGAATTTTGACGTAAAATGGTGTTTTCAAATTCAATCAGCATAAATAAAACATAAAATGTAAATACTACTTAAATAAATATTTGTGTGTAAAAGTAATTTTTAATATGTTTGTGTATTCATTCAAGTCAAAACGAAGGCAATAGAGCAATTCAAGTAACTAAATTTGCAATTTTGACCAAATAAGTGTAAAATGAGTGCTTTAATAGAGAATCAAAATTTTAAGTATAAATATGTTAAAACTTGTGCTAAAACGATTTAAATATATATATATATATATATATATGTCTAGCTGTAGACATTTTTGTAAAGTTATACAGTGTTAAAATTACAAAGCATAAGTTAAATAATGTGAAGTTAATGAAAAAGGGATTAAAACAATATAATAATGTTATTTTTCTTAACCAGGCCTAGCTAATTACTAATTATCCCAAAAATGCATTGATTAAACCCATGACTAAGTGGATTAAGGAGAGAACTGCCTAGAAACAGTTTCTTTTTTACACGTTTCTTTCTACTATAACCACATTTCTTCCTCCTTCAAAATTTACAGTAAAAAGGAAGTGAAAATCCTCAAGCAAATTCAATCTCCAACTTCAAAGAACTTAATCAAAAGCAAAGGTTTGATTATTGAAACCAATCTAACACATGTAATCATACCAAAACTAAGAATTTATCTTTGTTTAATCTCATTCTTGTGAAATCGAATTGATTTTCAAGTGTCTGAGCTTCTTCCCAGGTCCTTAAAGCTCCTAGTTTGCATCAGTCTCACTGTAAAACTGCTATATATGCGAACAAGGTGAGTATCCCTCACACTTTCTTGTGTAGTAACAATTTTTGCTGAAGTTTGAGTAGGTTTTGTTGAATTTGTTTGAAACTGTAAGCAACAGTTCAAGTTTTGTTTTAGCTATGAAAAACAACTCTGAGTCCATCTCTGGGGTGTTGTAACTTTCTTGTTTCATGTCGAAATCATGCGAAATAGTTTTCTACTGATAACATAGATGTTAGAGTGTGTGCATGTCAAATTTGATGCGATTTGAAACCATGTAGAGTGCTCAAAATGAATCAGAAGTTGCAATCGAGAAATATTTCGTGCTTATGAATATTTGAGTTCCTTGGTCGACCCAACATGAGCTAAGGTTAACCCTTGGCTATGTTAGGTCGACCCTTGGGCAACAAATGCTTTGTCGAGGTTGTATCTTGCTTATGGACTTTAATTTCTAAGCTTAGTGTAAATGGTACCTAGATCCAACTTTGGGGCACTGTATCTCCTTCAGTTTTGGTCTTATTAGCATGATTCTTTTTCCATTTTAAAGTTTGAGTGTTGGTATTCATGCACATCGAATTTTAGACCATTCCAAGGTCATTAAGTCATTCAAACTAAGTCTAAAAGTTGAACCTAAAGAACATTTTGCACCTGGGTATAATCCAACATGGCCTCAGTCCATGTTTGAAGTTCTATATCTCTGCCATTTCATGTTGGATTTTGTGATTCCTTTTCCCATTGATAGATAAATTATTATATTGTTTTAGGATGGTTTAGAGCTTTTCTCAGTTTGTTGGATTGGAGCATGTTTGGCTCTCAGAGGCTAGGAGTTGTCTTGGTTCAGAGTTTCTTCTACCCCTAAGACGGTTGGTGTTGAGGATCTGCTTGCTCGGTAGTTTCTACTTTCTACTTAGGCGTTCGGGTAGGTCTTGTTTTTGTTACTCTTTTGTTTGTTGTGTCGAGTTCACTTTCTGTTGTTTCTTGTTTTGTGTATTTTTTTTTTATTTTTTTATTTTTTTTGCAATTGTGGTATTCTGCCATATACATGTGTTTTGTGAGCCTTTATAGAAGGGCTTTCTTCTCCTTTTTGGTGTGATATCGGCTATGTTAAAAAAACCATTTTAAAAAGGAAGTTTCAATATGAATAAGCATTGTTTTAAGAAAATAATTTTATATCCAATAAACATTTTTATATCATTAATATATATATATATATATATATATATATATTTCTTACTATATAAAGAAAAATTTCCAAATAAGTTATTTCCAAAGATTTCCGAAATCATTTATTACACTCGATTTCGAAAGTGTGTTTTCTTATAAAACCACACATTTTTACACTCTTCACGAAGACATGATCGTGACTAAACGATGTGGTAAACCTCATGGTATAGGACACGAAGGTATATTATATCGATTAATTCCAGACTCGTTGATTGAAGCTATTTTTATTTACGATGTAAAGTAGGCTGACTTGTAGTGAATCGATTACTGAAATGTGCGGTATGAGACATATTCTTTTTCACTTTTTAGGTTACTATTTGGATGTCTGTGACATATTCTTTATTGTGCCAGTACTTGGGGCTACTAGATCATATATGTGTTTGATATACACATTAAGTTATTTTGTGTTTGGTAAAGGCTATTGGGTCAGAATAATTTCATATGTTCTTAGAACCACGATAGTTACGCTTATTATGCCTATATTGTTTTCTTATACCACATCTGTTTTGTTTATTTTGAAAACGTGAAAATCTTCCTTTCCATTTTATGAACAAAGCAGTCCAATTTTCTAAAGGCTTCTCCTTCAAGAAATTCGTAGCAGCAACATCATCAATTTCACAAAATTAAGAATGTACTTCTTAAAATTCATACACATTAGCAGCAATACCATTTCCACTTATTCACAATTTTAGGAGAAACTGTAACCTTACTAAAGGTAAAAACCCCGTAAAAAAATTAAAAAATAATGCTAGAACAATACTTAATTCAGTGTTAACTCAAAAATTAATACCTAAAAATTGATGTTAATTACTCAAAATTGATACCAAAATACTGATAACTAAATTTTGACATCGTACAAACTGTAAAACTGAGACATAAAATCTGATGCTGAGATCAATAAGAAAATTGACACAAAAGTTATTAAAATGGATGTTAGATACTAACATACTTTAGGCGATGATGTTCGATGGTCACCGAATGGATCAAAAAATATTATGTTGTGTTCATTTTCACTTAGTAATTATTGGCGGATGCAATAACAATAATAAGCTAGGGCACAACTGATTCTTGTTTCAGCTTGAATGCATCAGAATAGTTAATCTTTGTATAAATGAAGTTGCTTTAATGTGTCGAGCACCGTAGCAACCTCCGACGATATCCCAATGCTCAAAATTGAGATCTATAATCATTACAACTCATTTTAAATTATTTTTAGGTTCATTGAGATTTTCATGAGTTTGAGATTGACAATGGTTGGAAGATTTACCGAAAAATGCCGAGTTCAATGGAGCTGGTGGTGTATAATTTCGTGATCGGAGGAAGAAGAATAAAGTTGTTAAAGATATCAGAGAAGAAGAAGAAAAAGCGTGTGGTAAGTAGGTTTAGGGCTTTGTCCTATAGAATAAAATTTTAGCGGGTTTCCCTTGTAGATAAAGATCCTTTATGAATAGTTTCCTGCTTTAATAAACCATTATTGACTAATTCGCCTAATAAATCACATCAAAATCAACCATATTTAACAAAAATGAAAAAAAAATCAAATATATAAACATGTCAATCATATAACATAAATTATACACATAAATAAGCATCACAAGTTTAAAGCCGAACTCATTTACGTCAATATATTTATCGTGTATTGCATTGTAATATTAGTGTCAAACACCTACATTTTAAAATTTATTTAGTTATTTACAAAACAGTGTGCAGTATCATTTAACATTGTACATTTAAATCGATATGTTTAAATTAATTATGTGATTTTTAATTTAACAAATGAATTTAATCAATAAATTATTGTTAATTCATCTAATTAACGTTAAGTATGATATTTTAAAATGTACATTATGCTCATATCAATAAAAAAGACAAAACTGGTTTTTTTTCAAATACAAAGTTAAATAAGTTGCATAGTTTAAATAATATATGTAAAAAAAAAAAAATATTACATTATATACTTATCTCAATAAATTTATCATAAATTGAAGAAAACAGTTCCCAATTTAAATACCAACATCTTAGGGACAGTTCAACTAAACTTTCGGTTAAGTTTCAAAATACACCAAACATCTTTCATAAAAAAAAGTACGTAAATTAGGTCCTTAAAGTTAACTTTCCAAATAAATGCATTAATTTCATGCAATTTTAACCAAAAATTGCTAATATTTCTGCAATTGATCACCAAAAATTGCGGAAATTTCCATAATTTTTTGAAAAAGTTGCATATTAGACCTCGCCCTATCATTACACAAATATCTAACCAAATATTTTCCTTCCGTTCATTTTTTAGCTCATAATACATACTTGCACTATCTGTTCTTCATTACGCCATTTTTGTCACATCCCTATAAATGACATTTGGTTTGATCAGAATGAGTATAGTATTTTGCTCCTTGGAGATGAAGAATTAGCCGTGGTAAGAGGATTTGCATTGGTTCTTTGCTTTGAGATTTATTCTCATACGTACAATTTCGGTTCAACCAAATTAGTCATAGCACAGGGTTCACACGTAGTTTTTTTTTTTTTTTTAGTTGATTCAAATAGACACTTCGAGTAAAATTTTGGTGGTTATTATAATATATGACGATAAATTAAGAAAGGGAGTTTAGATATTGACTTAGATGATGTAAGGTTTAGCAGTAGGTAACTTTTTGTATTTTTATTAAAAATGTTATTATTGCGGAGATGGTTTATGCGTGGACGACACCACCTAATTCTATAGTCCCCTAATCTCATGGTTCCACCTAGGACTGTTATGGTAATAGTTATCGTTACCTTTAACAAATACCGTTACTATACTGTTTTTATTGATAAGCCATAATTGTTTACTGTTAACATTACCGATCGACTGGTATACCGATAATTTTGTAACCGTTACACTGGTAAATGTAAATTATCGTTTGTCCGTTAGAGTTTATATCTTGACATGTTTTTCATACATAGTGCATATTTATTATACTACATGTAATGTTAGTTTATAAAAAAAACATAAATAAGAAAGAAAAAAAAAAGTGTAAATCGGTACATAGAATTATTTCATCTGATTATTGAACAAAATATAATGATTTATTTAGTTTTAAATACATGTAATAAACATATCAGATGAATATACATATTTTTTACGCTAACCGGTAAAATTACCGTTACCGCTGATATTGAAGAAATATTACCGGTAATTACCATTAGAAATGATAAATTTACCGTTATTATACCGTTTCAGCCTGTATACCGGTTTTAATCAAAAATGATTATCGATCAACAGACAAATGGTATTGTAATGGTAAATTTACTATTACTATAACAGTCCTAGTCCCACCGATGAAAATGCACCAACTATTGCAAAATACACGTTTGTTTATGTAAAATAGAATTTATGTAAAATATGCATCAATATGTATCAAATGTTTATTGGATGAGGCCACGGGCTGGATGATTTGCCCCCGTTCCGTTTACGGGTATCTCTCTAATCACATGGGAGGCTCTGCACTTCTCTCTCCCGCAAATCTCTCCCTCACTAATCCATTCCTCCTCCTTCTCCTCCAAAACATCATAATCAATTAATCATTCAACCCTAATCGCATTCGCAAACAATCCATCGAATGAAACAATGTCAGACATTCCAGAATTGCAGCACCAGCTAATCCTCCTGTGCGACGAGCTACGCACCGAACAGCAAGAAAAATGCGAAGCCCTCGCCCGAATCGAGATCCTCGAGCTACAAATACACGACATGACGGAATCCGAAAAGAAGCTTCTAGAATCCCTTCGTTCCCAAACCAAACAGCTCGAGCAAACGAGAACCTCCCTGGAAGATTCCAAACTCCGGATTCAAAGCCTCCAGACCGAATTAAAGCACGCTAACGAAGCGGAAAACAACATCAAGAAAGCCATGGACGACCTGGCCATTGCCCTAAAAGAGGCCACAGTGGAATCGAATCGCGCCAAAAAAAGCTACTTCCAAACCCAGTCAGAGCTCGAGAAATTGCAGTTGGAAACAGAGAGACTGAAATCGGAAGCCGAAGAGAGCTACCTCGCATGGAGAGCAAATGAAAAGGGATTGCTCGACAGTATAAA
Source organism: Allium sativum (assembly GCA_030737875.1). NCBI lineage: Eukaryota > Viridiplantae > Streptophyta > Magnoliopsida > Asparagales > Amaryllidaceae > Allium > Allium sativum. The sequence goes on along the minus strand of CM060912.1, from coordinate 717,002,621 downwards.
CGTGTCGGAAGAGGAACTGTGTCAGGTTAAGAAGGAAAATAAAAGGCTGCTTGATTTCAAAAAAGCGGCCAGGGAGGAGATCTCTAACTTGAAGGACCTTTTAGGGCACGCGGTGAAAGAGTATGAGGTAGTTAAAGAAAGCTTGGAGAGCGTGAGGAAGGAGAACGTACGGTTGAAGAACATGCTTAAGGATAAAGGGAATGGAGTGAGTGGCAGCGATGAAGAAGTAAATGGCGTTGTGAAGAATGATAAATCGATAGTGAAATATCCATCGGAGAACTGGAGCTTGAGATGGAATTCGGTTAGGGATTCGAAATTGTTGGAAGGGTCCATTTTTGATATGCTTGCACCGAAGAGTCCGGAAAGGGAAGATCATGGCAGCTATGGTTGTATAGGAGAAAATTGTGAGGAGGATTCGCCGACGAGATTGAAGAAGAAGAAGCAAGGCCTCAAGAAATTTGGGCAGATGTTAAAAATGAGAAGCTTTAATGTCAGAGGTTGATTGATTTTCGATCGTATCTTCTGTAGCTTGTTACATTCTGGCTTGAGAATGAGCTACGCATATTGTGGTTGCTTATATTGTTAGTTTTGGACTAGATGGTATAAAAGTCTTTTTAAAAAAATACGTAGTATCAGCTTTGCATAAGTAGGCATGCTTGTGCCATTCGCTCACTTTGTGCTTTTGAAGAAAAAGAAATTCAAACTGAGAAGGCAAAGGGATATCTATTAATATATTATTAAATTTAGGTAGTGTTTATTTGGGATGGACGGTTCGAGGTTGGCATCCTACGCATCGAGCACGATTCCCACTAAACCGTCCAGTCAAAGTGAACGTTGGAATTCCTCTCGTTCGAGTCAGATGCGTTCGATGCGAACAAAACAAATTCCAACAGCTTGTCTCCTTCTTGCTGTGTATAAACAACTTAGTTTTATTTTCAAATCATCAAATTATATAAATAGAATTCGAAAATTCACCAATTTTGCGAGTTTCGTCTTCGATTGTTTTAGGTAATTTTTAATATTTGTGTTTTTCGTATTCTTATCTTCTATTATATATTTTCAATTTTTTCTGAACTATTTTTTGAAATAATTTTTTTAAAATGTCTACTCATTTCGGTGCTTCTTCCATCCGCACCACCGTTGACTGGGACGAAGGTAGGACCAACGTGTTCATCAATGTTTGTTTTGAAAACATTGATATGCGTGCTCACTGTGTCGCACAGTGGCATCAAAAAATTACTGCCTTGTTCAATGAACGAACTGGTCTGCAGTACAACGTTAGGTAAATGCAAAAAAGTTCGACAATTTTAAATGTGAGTGGAGCCATGGAACAAGCTGCTACCGATTCCAGATGGTTTCTGAAATGAGAACAGGACACGGTCGATGGTTCCGACGAGTGTTGAGATACATCTGCATCAAGGTACCACATATATAGACATGTCTTGCCTGCTCGATTTAGACAGTTCGATTTCGATGTGATTTTTGATGGTTGTATGTAAACTGACAAATGCCAGTTAGTTGTTCTACAAAATCACCTCATTCAGCTGCAGTTCGAAGCATAGATTTATGATGACTATTTTCGGAGTGATGCGGAGAAGATCACTAGTCATAGAGCGCTTGGACAACGGTCAACTAGTGGTTCTTCTTCTAGAGTTGTTGGAAGTTTTTCGCATAATCTGACTCTTGTTAGATGCATGGAAGCGAAGGTGAAGGGTGATGATTATAAACAATGAGAGATCGCGATTTGTTAGGTTGAGTATGATAACAAAGATTACAACCCTTTGTCTGCCTTGTTAGATGACTCCGAGCAGCATTAGAAGGTTGTTATTTATCTCGTTGCCAAGTTGAGAAGAAACACAGTTTTTTTAATCTGTATTTTATTTTATTCATTTGTTAGTATGTATTATTATTTTGTATTTGTATTGTGAATTCTGAACTGTGATTTTTTATTTTGTATGTCGTATTCTATAATTAAAAATAATTAAAATAATAATAATACTAATAATATAAACAAACAATAAAATAGTAATTTTGAAAAAAAAAATGATTTAGCTATGATACTCGGAAATGGCGAATAAAGCTTTCTTACGCCTCTTCTCTCTTCTCATTCGAATTTTCTCTCTTTCGCATCTTACCATTTACGCGTCTTTTTCACCCTATCCCCTAGCTTTCCCCATGCCTTAGTATTGGATGCTCGCTTCTCCCCTAAAACCACTTGTGCCTCAAAACCCAGATCTATACCCGATACTTCGAATCTGCCATTTTTCGATAGTCTTAATAAACCTTAGGCAATCGGATCTAGCACTAAGACTTATCTGTTTTGTTTCTTTTCATTACCGACTTCTTGACCAGGCAATCTCGAATTGAGACTGTTATATCAGCTGGCAAGATCGGGTATGTTGTGTCGTGTTTTGTCTAGATTCATGAAGCTTGTTTTTTGAGTGTTTCGCTTACTTTATGATGGCGTCTTCTATTGGATCTAGGTTTTTTCATTGTTTCTTTTTCCAGATATATTGTGTTTATTTTGTTGCTTTTTATGGGAGGTCAGCACGATTTGGTTTAATCGTCAAGTTATCACTTCTCATATATGGAATTGATTTTTCTAGTCAACTGTGATGACCTGTAACACCCCCACAATTTTCTGAACCCAGATTTCGACAAAAATCGAAACTCGAACACATCCAAGCATGGAGCGTGTAAATCTGGTACCTGCAAACAAATGAGCACGAGCATAATCAGAGTACGATAAAAAAAACCATAGCGAAAACAAAATAGGATATATTAGTATTAACTCAAGTGACTACCATTTTCAAGTAAGTCACTTTGCCAATACCGAGCATGAAAGAGAACGAGAACCGAAAGCCAAACCTAAACACCTGTGAGAACCCGACCGTCGCTAAAAATCTGGGAGGTTATAATGAGGAGGGGTCAAAACAACAAGATTCCAATGAATAGGAAATGTACAACACAGATTGTGACACCCTACGTCCATTAATGTCACTCATAAGAGAATGCGTTACGTTTCGTGAATCGCAAGAAGTAAACAGAAACAAATTTTCATAAGGCAGATATAAATAGGTAGCAGAAAAATTAACTTTTATTGTCACAAGAAAATCATTGTTCCAAACTATGTACATCATCAAATAGTAAATACTTCAAATAAAAATGTCTGCCAAAACATCAGACCGTACAATAAAGAAAAATCACATCCCTTTTTACAAGCCATAACAAAGTAGAAAGATAGTCAAAGCGGTACATCAAATCGGAAGAAGTCCTGATCCAAGCTGAAAGGAAATCCTAATCACTGAAAAGTTGTGACAACCCCATTCCCCGTACTGACGGCGACAAGGGTAATATTTGGAATATAACACATAAACAGATAACAGCAGAACAGAATTAAATAAATACACCAGATAATGCACAATAGAATATACTGGATAAACGTAATCATCAGAGTTACACAGTATACAGGATCATACTTAATACAAATACAGTTCAGCTATACATAAATGTCTACAGCGGAAAACAAACAAAATATGTACAATAGGAGCTGAACAGCATAAAAAGAGATAAATGATAGAATCCATCTTCAGCTCCAGCTATCCAGACAAAGCCTGCTAAAACCTGAACAAAAGGCTATCCGTGTAGAAAATGGGGCACCCGAGTTTGAAAATGAAACAAACTATGAGTCAGTTATGAGACTGGTATGAGAAATCTACTTAACACATTCATAATATGGCTAATCACAGGACCACGCCACTTTTGTGGAACGGGTTTACTCCATCGGATCGCCAGTGCTTTAAAACAAATAATTTTTTAAACATCGCAATGCTTTTTATAAAAATGAAGCCATTATAAGACTCAGTTCCCATCACACAATGCAACGCAAACCGGAGGATAGAGTTTTTACCTTATAACGGCCAAAATATGCTTGATATGAAAAAAAAGCATTTGATATTATTACTAGTGTTTATATGTTTCAAAAACAATTTCAATCATAACTAGGGTACCGTATATCATGTCGCCATATATATATACAATCAAAACCGCACAGTCACGTATTTGGAAATTGGATTTCCATCATGAACCAAGGAAAAAGATAGTCCTTACCGAATTCGAGAGGCTCTAGCCCGTGTCTCAGTCAAGTACTCAGTCAAGCCTTTGGAGCGACAGGACCGGTCCACCGATGTGGATTAAAATTCCTGAACACTGCGTTTCCCCGCCCTATCGGGCGTCAATGAGCCAACGAATGACTCCTTCGGTCCCGGATCGACTGATATTTCCGAGGCGCCTCGCAATCCATCATCCACATAAGTAAAATGTCAGGCCGTGTAAAAACACTGACACAACTCCTAGCTAGAAGGAAACGCATGCCCTCCCTGTGGTCCTTCTCCCGTTTCTGTTTCATACTGGGGTGTGAGGCTCGCGAATTCACGTTATACACAAAGCTATGCCACACAAGCGGTGCTTTGATCATCAATCACAAGACTTTGCTTTTCAACAGAAGCCCTGATCACTGCATCTTAGCATGCCACACCGGCAATTCACACCATGCAACTGATGGTTATCAATCACGCAGAATGAATTCCAATGTCACACACACAGTCCATTTGCAAGTCCGTTCTGGGTCTGAACGAAACCGGAGGCACTAAATACCTCGCATATCCATCGATCCCCACGTACGTCTGGACGATCACCACTCATTATCCATATTTCGGGATGCCTCCCAATCAGGACATCAGTTACCATCCAAACGAGGTGAAGATCGGTCTTCAACCACCGTCTTCATCTTCGACTTCTTATCATCGATTCAGTTATTCAGAATGGGATAAACCCGGTCTTTCTGAGCAATTCACGTATATAATAAACAAGTGCCACACAAACACTACATACGCATTATTTCAATTCATTAGTCACTAACCGTCAATCAGTAAGAGAACGATTTCCTAAATATTAACCCCGAAGGCCGAAACCAACATCATATCAAAATCCCGGAAACCATTCGACTTAGCAAACCTTCAGTTAATTTCTAAATTTCACATCCATATCATTTATAATATTTTATAATGATTTATCGCTATTTTTATTTATTTTAAAATAGCCAATTTATTTAAACGACGCTTCGGGCCATAACGCGGCCGTGGCGTTGTTTTTCTTCAGATTTGATTTACACATATCTGAAAATCTAATCATTGGATCTTCACAAAATTTACATCATTAGAAAGATCTTTTCAAAACGAATCCAACGGTTCCAATTTCGGGAAAATCCGACTGTCGGATCTCCCGGTATAATCGTTTGAAATTTCGATTTCAAAATACGAACTGCAGCGTCGTTATTCGATTAAATATATATATATATATATATATAAATATAATCGATTCTGGCGCTGTTTTTCTTCAGATTTGAATTAAACATTCCAAACAATCCAACCGTTGGATTTTTACAAAGTTGGTGCCGTTGGAAAGATATTTCCAAAGCGAACCCAACGGTTGCGATTTCGGGAAAATCCGATGGTCGGATCTCCCGCGCTAATCGTTTGAAATCACGATTTAAAAATACGAACTGCAGCTTCGTTATTCGATATATTTCAATTCTATTCATATATATATATATATATATATCGATTCTTCGATTTCAAAACTATATGATTTTCATACATTTGATAAAAATGATATTTTTATCTAACTGTCTTCTATTTCAACACTTCTTTATTTTTAACAATTAATGTATATAATAAAAATGTGATTTTTATTGTAAAACAATTCATTTCAAAACACGATTATTTTATATAGTTCATATAGGTAATAAAATATGATTTTTATTATAAAACAATTTATTTCAAAACAAGATTATTTTATATAGTTCATATTGATGATAAAAATAGGATTTTTATTATAAAACTATTTCTTTCAAAATACGAATACCATTCAACACATGAATTTCTATTCAACGAATGAATATCGATTCAACACATGAAGGTTTTCTATAGTTTATATATATAGAGTAAAAATGTGATTTTTATTGTTAAAACAATTTATTCAAACCACGAATACCATTCAACACATGAATTTCAATTCAACGAATGAATTCCGATTCAACACATGAAGGTTTTCTATAGTTTATATATAGAGAGTAAAAATGTGATTTTTATTGTTAAAACAATTTATTCAAAACACGAATACCATTCAACACATGAATTTCAATTCAACGAATGAAATTCGATTCAACACATGAAGGTTTTCTATAGTTTGTATATATAGAGTAAAAATGTGATTTTTATTGTTAAAACAATTTATTCAAAACACGAATACCATTCAACACATGAATTTCAATTCAACGAATGAATTTCTATTCAACACATGAAGGTTTTCTATAGTTTGTATATATAGAGTAAAAATGTGATTTTTATTGTTAAAACAATTTATTTAAAACACGAATACCATTCAACACATGAGTCTGATTCAACGAATGAATTTCTATTCAACACATGAAGGTTTTCTACAGTTTGTATATATAGAGTAAAAATGTGATTTTAGTGTTAAAACAATTTATTTAAAATACGAATACCATTCAACACATGAATATGATTCAACGAATGAATTTCTAATCAACACATGAAGGTTTTCTATAGTTTGTATATATAGAGTAAAAATGTGATTTTTATTGTTAAAACAATTTATTTAAAACACGAATACCATTCAACATATGAATATGATTCAACGAATGAATTTCTATTCAACACATGAAGGTTTTCTATAGTTTGTATATATAGAGTAAAAATGTGATTTTTATTGTTAAAACAATTTATTTAAAACATGAATACCATTCAACACATGAATATGATTCAACGAATGAATTTCTATTTAACACATGAAGGTTTTCTATAGTTTGTATATATAGAGTAAAAATGTGATTTTTATTGTTAAAACAATTTATTTAAAACACGAATACCATTCAACACATGAATATGATTCAACGAATGAATTTCTATTCAACACATGAAGGTTTTTTATTCAACAGACGAATATAGTTTCAATACAGGAAAATAATTCTAACACATGAATATTATTCAAAATTTCGGTAGCATAACGGTAGGGTAGTTAAAACCGGGACCATCCCTAGTACGGCTCCTCGCTCTACCTTAAAGCCTCGCAGCTTTTGACAATGGGGAATCATGCATCTAGTTCGCACGCAGGCGGCATGTATATTTTTTTCATTTCCACAAACTAATCCTATGTGGTTTCAACCAAATATTTCTCAATCACAAACGGGTATTTTTCAACCACAATCAATCAATTTCAACCACAAACAATTTCAATCAACCATTCGCTATCAATCAATTTTCACACCAATCACAACCAATAAATATCGTCCATGGTTTGTGGACGAGGGGCGTGTATATATATATATATATATATATATAGCATTTCACTTCTATTTCAACACATATATAATTTTTACAATGCATATATAACTTATACATCGAACGTACAACTTATACAACGCTTATACAAGAGGTGTACAACGCTTATATAACTCATACATCGACTATATAATTTATTCATCGTCGTTTTCCATATCGTTTATAAATTAGAAATCACACATTGGGTTCCACTCCACCAAAAATAGCAGAAGGCTCAGAAAAATATGCGGTCTCTTCTAAAAAATAGAAGACGTCCACACGAGTCCACTGTCTCTTGTTTCACTAAATTTCATCAAGAAACAAAAAAGATATGATTTTTACAGTGAAATCAAAAACGGTAACGCTTTAAAGTGCTATAATATATAAAATAGTTTTAACTGCCGTTACCCTCTAAAATCGTTCGAACCTAGGTCTTCGATGTGCGCTCGATCCGTTCAGTTTGAGGACGATCAGATCCTACCATCTCGAAGAGCTTCAAGAGGCCTTGCCGGCGCTGGTTGTTGCATGGGGATCGACAGCTCAGGGAGGGAGATCGACGGCTCCGAAGTCGACGTCTTCCTCACGTTGGATCTCGAACAACTCGCGATGGTTAAGGGTGAAAGTGGTATGGATTTGTAGAGGAGACGGAGCACTTCAAAAAGCTTAACTGGAGGGGGGTCTAACTCGGCCTGGATTCGCCAGAAAATGGGAGGGAAGGTCGGAACAGTTTCCGCCGTTGGGAGGAAGAAATATCGGGGAAAGAGAAAGTGAGGCCAACCAATGATATTTTTTTACATTTATATATTTTTAAAGCTCAAAAATACCCTCTTCCACGCACGAACTCCAATCCAAACCCAACGACTGTCGCCCCTAGTGTTTCACCCCCATTCCGAACACAATGGGATATGTTTCGTAGGCCCATTCGACTGTTTTCAGTCAGTTTTCATTCAAATTAAAATATAAAACATTCAATATTCGATTTGAACGTACATTTCAATTTGTCGGGGCCACAAACTGATTCGAAAAATTCCCGAAAAATAAATCTAGCTATGTTTTGACGATACAGTCCCAACAGAACTAGTTTCGTTGAATTCTGAGACCGTTTGAAAAATGGCCCATTTCTGGTCGATCCAATTTAACTGTAATTGACCAAAACACATTTTCCTTTGCCACGCTCACATACTAGCTTAAAAAATTATGAAATTTGAAACCTAGCAATAACTTCACATCCCGGATCCAACAAAAATGGTTTCGTCGAATTCCGAGGTCATTTGCAAAATGGCCATTTTCACGGGCTATATAAATTCCATAGCGACCTTTCTGAAAATTCACTTAGCCATAACTTTTGCTTCCTACTATGAAACTTCGATTTTTCAGATTCTTAGAGAGGTATTCACTAACAGAATTAAATATTTTTGGTTTCACTCAAATCCGTTTTGTTTTGCACCCTGTGACGGCCCGCCCCGTACCAGCCTACATTTCCTCCGAAAGTGCGCTGTACACATGCCCAACTAGCACGGGACGGTCGTCAGGAGAAAGGAAAGAAGGGAATGAACTAATCAAGGAACCTGTAGAATGTCTCACAGCGCATCGAACAAAATATAATAATAACATACTTGACATAAAACAGGAGAGACAGTGCATAAGCTGAAAATCAAAACTAATCATCATAGCAGCGGAAAATTCAGAATACAGCTTATTACAACTTTCAAACTGTCTCAAAGCAAAAGAAAGCTAAAATGGAAGATACACCACCAATGCCCAAGCAGTGATCTTCAACAACACAGGGAGAATACTATATATGTATATTACGTGGAAGCCTCCTGCTCGTCTCCGGATCATCTACCCGTGCATCACCAGCTAACCTGTCTCTAGTCTGCTCGTGTGAGCACCCAGAGTAATAAGAGGAGACATAAAACTCTGGGTCAGACATAAAGCCTGGTATGAGCGATAAGCATCTAAACAGAATAATAACAGGTATACTAAACCATACCTGAACCTGGACCTGCAACCAAAGAGTTAGTACCACATACCGTACAATACTCTAAGGTGCCATAATAAATAGTGTAAGGATACGGGGGTGGGGTGTGCATGTCACAATGATAGCAAACAAATCATCCATAGCAACCATCCTCACATCTCTCACTCAATGCGTAAAGCATACGATATCTACCACTTTGGAACACTAGACAAACTGAGGCAACGACGAATCCCGACTTGTAGAAACCCTGCTATGATAAACATATGGAGTCATGACCAAACATTTCAATGACCCACTTCATTGATCGTAGCCCTTGGTTCTACCGATGCCATAATGGCCCTGAATCCGCCTTCGTACCTCCTACCATAGTGGTCCAAAGCTATAGACGTCGATAACCCCTTGGCACGCGTCCCGCAGCAAAGCCCAACCATGAAGCCCACTCATTGGTTCCCAGCTGGATCCTGAGTCAAAGCTCCTCATTTGGACTTCCTTTGCATCTCGGATTTTGATCGAATTGGAGTGGGTCTTCAGAAGAGTTGTCGTGCAGTAGCAGCCCTAGAATACAGTTCGGTTCGGCGGTCATTACCCTCGTCGGTTCGGTTCGGTCCTCCTTCCTAGTCACCTTTCCATTCGGTTCGGGTCGGGTGCTCCACTTCGGGTCGGGTCGGTGTCCTCCTCCGGGTCGGGTCGGGTGTCCTTCCTTCCAGTGCTCCGATCCGCTCCCTCATTTCTTCACGTATTCCGATCCGATCCCTCCTTGCCATCTGATCCGCGTGGCCTTCCCTCTTGCTAGTTCTCCCAAATGTTTACTTCCGATCCGAGCCGTGCGTCTCCAAGTCGATCCGATCTGGCCTCCAATTATCCTTCCGATCCGATCCCCTTGTCCACTCCAACTCTAAGCAAACGGCCTTCCTTCTTGCCAAGCCTCCCATGTGCCAAACTCCGGTTCGGGTCGGGTTTCTTGCCCAGTTCACATATCCGATCCGAGCCCTCATCCGATCCGATCCGAAGCCCTGCACAACTTTCTGCAACTTTTCCAGCAACTTGTTTACGCCGTTCGACGACGTTTTTGACAAATCTAACTATTCTAATCAATCACAATTCATGTCAAATAGTCATAACAACATGTAAGAACAACCACAAACACCTAACAACAATTCAAATGAACCAAAATGGATCAAAAGTGGCTAAAACCTCACATTTTCCTATAATCCCTCTTAATCATGTTTAAGCATACGATTAGCAAAACACATCGAAATTAACCCAAATTTCTAACAGAGCCTTAAAACATTATTTTAGAATTTTAAGAATTTTTTTTCAGAATTTATTTACGTATAAATTCGCTAATCTTCACTAATTACCCTTAATCACCGTAATTAGTGCAAAAACTATGCAAATCACTCACCTTGGCCACAAATGAAACACCAAATCTGAAATACTCTCTGTTTGGGTCGAATTCCTATGTATAGCAGCAGCTCCAACCTTGCTTTGTTGCTATTTGGCCTTGCTTTGATGTAGTTTAGGCATAATCTTCACTAAAAATGTGTTTTGGAGTGGTTTTAGAGGATGGAAGCCATTACTAAGGTCTCAAGAAGGTTTGTGGCGGCTCAAAACTGAAATGAAAGTGATAACCTAACCCTAATCAGTCCTCCTATACCTCTAAACCCGAAATTCCCCTGTGGGCCTAGCTGCTAATCACCCGGTTAAGCCCAATTAAGCTGTTTTTCACCATCTGAAACTTGTTTCAGCCATATATCCCAAACGGTGAGTCCGTTTGGCTAATGTGACCACTCTACGGAAAGAGAAACCATCATCCGGAGCCAATGGAAGTGGTTTCAAGTCAAAATTCCTTTCCAGTCAAAAGTTATGGCCAAAACAGTGCCAACTAGGGGTAAAATGGTCATTTAAAAATCGGGAAAAATCATGCTCATGGGAAATGACCCCAATAGTCGCCTTCCAAATTTACATGACCATACGAATTCGTCTGTGAAAGAAATAAATATCCTACGATCCTATGATGCGTAGAATACGGGTCGTTACACTCTCCCCCCCTTAAGAAATTTCGCCCCCGAAATTCCTTAACCCAAGACATACAAAGGATCCCGCATGCCTAACAACCACATACATCAATCAAACATGTAAAACAAGCAAAACAAACCTATCCTAGCATGCGGAAAACTAAATCAAAGTCAAAATCTTACTAGGCAAAGAGTTCTGGGTGTGTCTTCCTAATGTCCTCCTATGTCTCCCAAGTACAATCATTCTCGTCCTTGCCCCACTGAACCTTGACTAACTTCACCGCCTTCCTTCGAAGTTGCTTCATGTCGTGCTCGACAATACGGGCCGGCTTGCGGTTCCCAACCGCCTCGGGTTCTACTTCGAAGTCCTCTAACTGATCAGGTGAAATAGTCATATCTGAGTCGTGAACGAACTTCCTTAGTTGGGAAACATGAAATACGTTGTGAACTCCTGCCATCTTCTCTGGTAAGTCAATTCTATATGCCAAATTCCCGACTAGTTCAAGAACAGGGAATGGGCCAACGAATCTTGGTGCCAACTTGCCTCTCCTGCCAAATCGTATTACGCTCTTCAACGGAGAGATCTTGACAAACACCAAGTCACCAACGGAGAATTTTAAGTCTCTTCTTCTCTTATCAGCATAACTTTTCTGCCTATCCTGGGCTGCCTTCATTCGTTGTTGAATGATCTTGATCTTATCTGAAGTTTCTCTCACCACATCTGGTCCAAGCATAAACTTCTCGCCAGTCTCTATCCAACATGATGGTGAGTTGCACGGTCTTCCATACAAAGCTTCAAATGGAGCCATACCGATACTGGATTGGTAACTATTATTATATGCAAACTCTAATAGATGCAAATGGTCATCCCACGATCCACCAAAATCCAATATACATGCTCTCAAGAGATCTTCCAAAATACGATTCACCCTTTCCGTCTGACCGTCGGTCTGAGGATGATATGCGGTACTGAGATGTAACTCTGACCCTAGAGCCTCTTGTAAGCTCTTCCAGAACCCACTAGTGAACAACGGGTCTCGGTCGCTCACAATGCTTTTAGGTACTCCATGAAATCTCACTACCCACTTCATATACAATTCTGCTAACTTAGTTGTCGTTCTGGTCGATTTGACTGGTATAAACCTTGCACTTTTAGTCAGTCGATCTACAGTTACCCAAATGCTGTCATATCCCGATCTAGTCCTTGGTAAACCATCGATGAAATCCATCGAGACTTGCTCCCATTTCCATTCGGGAATTTCTAAGGGCTGTAACAAACCACTAGGCTTCTTTTGCTCGGCTTTAACTAGCTGGCAATTCATGCATTTGGATATAAACTTCCCAACGTCTCTTTTCATTCCTTCCCAGTAGTAAGTCTGTTTCATGTCTCTATACATTTTATTACCACCGGGATGTATAGTCAACTTTGAGTGATGACATTCTTTAAGCACTTCATCTCTCAATCCATTGACATTGGGTACAACAAGCTTTCCATTCTTTCTAAGCCATCTATCTCGATCAAGCCCATACTTGTTCATCTCCTCATCGATACCCATCTCTAACTTGGAGATGATTTTCAATAGGTTAGGATCGTCCCTCTGACTAGAGCCGATCCGCTCAATTAAAGTGGGTCTGATCGTCAAACTTGTTAACATTTCTGGATCCAATTCACACTTTGGTCTGAAATCAAACCCCGCGATAAACTCCAGTTGCTTCCATTCAAGGAACATAGCCCCTAAGCTGGCATGTCTTCTACTCAATGCATCAGCCACCGCATTGCCCTTTCCTGGTGTGTATGCGATGTCAAAATCATAGGAAGCTAAGAACTCTAACCATCTCTGCTGACGGAGATTCAGATCTTTCTGAGAGAAGAGATATTTTAACGACTTATGATCTGTAAACAGGTCAAATCTTTCTCCCAAGAGATAGTGTCTCCACATCTTTAACGCGAACACGATTGCTGCCAATTCTAAATCATGGGTAGGGTATCTTCTCTCGTGCGGTTTCAATTGCCGACTTGCGTAATCTACAACCCTACCGCCTTGCATCAATACAGCACCCAGTCCGGTACCACAGGCATCCGTGTATACCGTCATCTCTTCATCCCCCTTAGGAATGACTAACACTGGTGCGCTTGTCAACTTGTCCTTTAGACTTTTGAATGCATTCTCGCACCTTTCATCCCAGACAAAAGCTTGATTCTTCTTGGTCAACTGGGTCAATGGTGCTGCTGTCTTGGAGAAACCTTGGATAAACTTACGATAATATCCAGCTAATCCCAAGAAACTTCTTACATCTGTTGCATTCTTGGGCGTAGGCCAATCCTGTACCGTAGCCACCTTTGCCGGGTCCACGGCAATACCATTCTCTGATACAACATGGCCCAAGAACCTCACTTCCCTCTTCCAGAAGTGACACTTAGAAAACTTTGCTTTCAATTGGTGTTTTCTCAACACCTCCATCACTACTCTTAAATGTTCCTTGTGTTCTTTCTCTATCCTCGAATAGACCAAAATATCGTCAACGAATACAAAGACAAACTTATTCAACTGATCTCTGAATACCCTATTCATAAGATCCACAAAATATGCTGGGGCATTGGTCAGCCCGAATGGCATGACCAACCACTCATAAAACCCAGACGGCGTCCGAAATGCCGTTTTAGCTATACTCTCAGCTTCCACTCTAAGCTGATGAAAACCTGTCGCGAGATCCAATTGAGAAAATACTCTCGCGTCACTCAACTGATCAAACAAATCATCTATCCGCGGTAGAGGATACTTGTTCTTCTTCGTCACTTTATTCAACTCGCGGTAATCTACACACAAACGAAGGGAACCATCCGCCTTGGTAGCAAACACAACTGGTGCTCCCCATTCAGAAACACTCCTTCTGATAAATCCCTTCTTCAAAAGATCGCTGACTTGCACCTCGAGCTCTCGCTGCTCTCTTGGTGCCATACGACGAAGTGGCATCACTATAGGCCTGGCATCTTTTACCAAATCAATACGAAACTCAATCTCTCGGTGTGGTGGAAGTCCGGTCACTTCTTCGAAAACATCCTGATACTGGCCAACTACGGGCAAACCTGACAACTCACTATGCGGAATGTCGAGGGAGTTTAGAAAACTAGCCAATACCCCCTCACTGGGTAGACCACCAAACACTATCCTCCGCCCATCATCCGCTCTAGCTGTCACCAAAAAGCTCTCACAGTCTACCACCACCCCGTATCTTCGGAGCCAATCTACTCCCAAAAAAATGCCAAACCCAGTAAAGCCCAAAACAAAGCAATCACAAACAAACATGCATCCATGACTCGATAAGACCACATTACGACAAATCATGCTAAGGCTAGTAGAACCACCAATCGGGTTTGCCACTACTAAAGGTCTATCGACAATCTCGGGCTCCAATCCCAACCTATCTACCAGGTCACTAGATATGAAAGAACTGGAAGCTCCGGTATCAAACAAAACTCTAACAGGAACATCATAAACAGAAAGCATACCTTGAATGACGACATTCTTTCCCTTCTCCGCCGCTGTTGGGGCATTCGACGAAGAAGGAATAGCATTAAGAGCGTAGGCTTTCACCATTTGCTTTTCCTTAGGGGGCTGTGGACACTTGTCCTTATGATGTCCCATTTGGCCACAGTTGAAGCACTTCCTATCCGCTGGCTTGGCCCGACAATTACTAGCATAATGGCCCTTCTTACCACAGCTGAAGCACTCAACATCTTGCTTATTCTTTTTCTTCTGGCCATCCTTAGCTTGGTTCTGCTTTCTCTTATTCTGGGAACCACCCTTGCCTCCACCACTTGCTTGTGGTTTTGGCTCTTCTGCAGATGCAACCTCAGTCTTCGACTTAGGGTAGAGACTTTCTGATCTTAACGCTTTCCCCACAATCGATTCAAACGTCTCATCGATGTGGTTAATAAGTTTTTCCCCCAAGTACTGATCCAAACCAGTTATGAATTTCTCATTCTTTTTCTCGGTAGTATCAATAAGAGATAACCCATATTTTGACAAAGTCTCAAATTCAGCAATGTACTCCGAGACAGCTCTGCCATTCTGCTTGAGCTCTAAGAATTTCTTAAACAGCACTGACTTCTGAGCAGCTGGAATGAACTTCTCGCTAAAGCGAGCTTTAAACTGCTCCCAAATAATCTGATCTTCGGGAGTAGCTGCCTTTATAGCATTCCACCAATTCATTGCCCGCCCTTGCAGCTGACGGGACGCTAGCTTTCTCTTCATCGCATCCTCGATACCCAAATCCTCGAAGATACGTTCGCAACTGTCCAACCAATCCTGAACATCCGTGGCCGACTCCGTTCCGTGGAACGGCTTCCCACCAAGACTAGTATAATCCTTATTCAACTTGGCGAAGTCGACTCTTGGCGCCTGCACTATTGGACCACCACCATTTCCACCATTGGGAGCTGCCCTCTGCACATCTCTAAGCATCTCTCTCATGAGGTCAGTAAACATCGTCCTCATGTCAGCAACATTCCCATTATTGGCTCCCCTACCGGTACCTCAAACATATCGGCTCATCGTCAATCTGAAAAAGGAAATGATTAATGACTCCATAGTGGTGCTAGTGTAGTACGACTTCATCCTTATACTACTAATAGTATGTATATATATATATAGCTTTTAAAAACCAAAGTAATCACAAATACGCTCTCTCGTATACGTATATTATCTCTCCCTGATAACTTCCCTAGGTTAACTACGCAACCTAGAGCTCTGATACCAAGTGTGACGGCCCGCCCCGCACCAGCCTGCATTTCCTCCGAAAGTGCGCTGTACACATGCCCAACTAGCACGGGACGGTCGTCAGGAGAAAGGAAAGAAGGGAATGAACTAATCAAGGAACCTGTAGAATGTCTCACAGCGCATCGAACAAAATATAATAATAACATACTTGACATAAAACAGGAGAGACAGTGCATAAGCTGAAAATCAAAACTAATCATCATAGCAGCGGAAAATTCAGAATACAGCTTATTACAACTTTCAAACTGTCTCAAAGCAAAAGAAAGCTAAAATGGAAGATACACCACCAATTCCCAAGCAGTGATCTTCAACAACACAGGGAGAATACTATATATGTATATTACGTGGAAGCCTCCTGCTCGTCTCCGGATCATCTACCCGTGCATCACCAGCTAACCTGTCTCTAGTCTGCTCGTGTGAGCACCCAGAGTAATAAGAGGAGACATAAAACTCTGGGTCAGACATAAAGCCTGGTATGAGCGATAAGCATCTAAACAGAATAATAACAGGTATACTAAACCATACCTGAACCTGGACCTGCAACCAAAGAGTTAGTACCACATACCGTACAATACTCTAAGGTGCCATAATAAATAGTGTAAGGATACGGGGGTGGGGTGTGCATGTCACAATGATAGCAAACAAATCATCCATAGCAACCATCCTCACATCTCTCACTCAATGCGTAAAGCATACGATATCTACCACTTTGGAACACTAGACAAACTGAGGCAACGACGAATCCCGACTTGTAGAAACCCTGCTATGACCAAGCTAAACATATGGAGTCATGACCAAACATTTCAATGACCCACTTCATTGATCGTAGCCCTTGGTTCTACCGATGCCATAATGGCCCTGAATCCGCCTTCGTACCTCCTACCATAGTGGTCCAAAGCTATAGACGTCGATAACCCCTTGGCACGCATCCCGCAGCAAAGCCCAACCATGAAGCCCACTCATTGGTTCCCAGCTGGATCCTGAGTCAAAGCTCCTCATTTGGACTTCCTTTGCATCTCGGATTTTGATCGAATTGGAGTGGGTCTTCAGAAGAGTTGTCGTGCAGTAGCAGCCCTAGAATACAGTTCGGTTCGATGGTCATTACCCTCGTCGGTTCGGTTCGGTCCTCCTTCCTAGTCACCTTTCCATTCGGTTCGGGTCGGGTGCTCCACTTCGGGTCGGGTCGGTGTCCTCCTCCGGGTCGGGTCGGGTGTCCTTCCTTCCAGTGCTCCGATCCGCTCCCTCATTTCTTCACGTATTCCGATCCGATCCCTCCTTGCCATCTGATCCGCGTGGCCTTCCCTCTTGCTAGTTCTCCCAAATGTTTACTTCCGATCCGAGCCGTGCGTCTCCAAGTCGATCCGATCTGGCCTCCAATTATCCTTCCGATCCGATCCCCTTGTCCACTCCAACTCTAAGCAAACGGCCTTCCTTCTTGCCAAGCCTCCCATGTGCCAAACTCCGGTTCGGGTCGGGTTTCTTGCCCAGTTCACATATCCGATCCGAGCCCTCATCCGATCCGATCCGAAGCCCTGCACAACTTTCTGCAACTTTTCCAGCAACTTGTTTACGCCGTTCGACGACGTTTTTGACAAATCTAACTATTCTAATCAATCACAATTCATGTCAAATAGTCATAACAACATGTAAGAAAAACCACAAACACCTAACAACAATTCAAATGAACCAAAATGGATCAAAAGTGGCTAAAACCTCACATTTTCCTATAATCCCTCTTAATCATGTTTAAGCATACGATTAGCAAAACACATCGAAATTAACCCAAATTTCTAACAGAGCCTTAAAACATTATTTTAGAATTTTAAGAATTTTTTTTCAGAATTTATTTACGTATAAATTCGCTAATCTTCACTAATTACCCTTAATCACCGTAATTAGTGCAAAAACTATGCAAATCACTCACCTTGGCCACAAATGAAACACCAAATCTGAAATACTCTCTGTTTGGGTCGAATTCCTATGTATAGCAGCAGCTCTAACCTTGCTTTGTTGCTATTTGGCCTTGCTTTGATGTAGTTTAGGCTTAATCTTCACTAAAAATGTGTTTTGGAGTGGTTTTAGAGGATGGAAGCCATTACTAAGGTCTCAAGAAGGTTTGTGGCGGCTCAAAACGGAAATGAAAGTGATAACCTAACCCTAATCAGTCCTCCTATACCTCTAAACCCGAAATTCCCCTGTGGGCCTAGCTGCTAATCACCCGGTTAAGCCCAATTAAGCTGTTTTTCACCATCTGAAACTTGTTTCAGCCATATCTCCCAAACGGTGAGTCCGTTTGGCTAATGTGACCACTCTACGGAAAGAGAAACCATCATCCGGAGCCAATGGAAGTGGTTTCAGGTCAAAATTCGTTTCCAGTCAAAAGTTATGGCCAAAACAGTGCCAACTAGGGGTAAAATGGTCATTTAAAAATCGGGAAAAATCATGCTCATGGGAAATGACCCCAATAGTCGCCTTCCAAAGTTACATGACCATACGACTTCGTCTGTGAAAGAAATAAATATCCTACGATCCTATGATGCGTAGAATACGGGTCGTTACACACCCGGTACAGTCAGTCAAAGTTTGAAATGAAAATTTGAAACTGCCGCGCCATTTCAGGCCTTGTTTATAATTAGAATTAATTATATTCGTTTTCAAATGTCGATTATAACTTACTTTTAATCGTTATTATTTATAATATTTATTTTAAATATTTAAAATCCACTATTTTAGCCAATTTAAAAAATTTAAATTGGTTCAGATTTTCCGGATCGTTACAATCTCCCCCACTTAAAACTTTTCATCCATGAAAAGGAACAAATTCGAAAGTGGTTTGATTAATCAACTCCACGTTCAATCTGTCTTCCATTCTCCAACTCTTCAGTTTCTGAGAATTTTCAAATTCTTCAAAAATTTGGCTAACACCCGGAATTTTCTAAAAAATTTGCCATAACCTCCTTTGTACGGGGAGGGGTTTGGAAATTTATTGGGCCGTATTAGGTACCCAATAAATCCTATAAAGCATGCACATATTTATAGTGATATATTCTGGTGTTTACAGGGGAGCGTGTATAGATAATAACTCCAGAGAATAAATTCTCGTCACCCTGTCAAAGCCTGAGGGAGTGTGTATTTTAATTGCTCCAGAGGATAAATCCTCGTCACCTCGTCCCGTGTGGGAAATAAATAATCCATGTGCCGTATCTAATGACTAAAGAGACGTGATTATTGTCAACTCCAGACCCGTGTGGGGTTTTTATTAATTTGGAAATTTTATCGTTACACATTTTATATGGTCATATCAGTCATCAGTTCAACCTGTAATATATAGTCATTGCCATACAAGCCTCTCGCTCGTATGGTAGATCTTCCACCTCGTCACACATGCTCCAAATGCTTATGTGGTATATGATGAAGTATGCCTATCTTCGAGAAGTATGCTATGCAGTGTAGTTCAAAATTAATTGTTACTATCCCGTGGCGACGTTTATTATTACACATAGAATAACCAGCACTCCGCATCCAATGGCATTCACAGGAGTTGATATAATAATATTTCGCATCCAACTCATTAAGGTTTACCTATTTGTCAGGCACACAAATAATTTCTTTACTCAACAGCTATCCAATTACCTGTTCCAACATATATAATGCACAAGTATATATTTCTATCCATTTTCTAATCAGTTCAATGTGTGATTTAATCGAATAAATTCTACCATTCATTCTATTATTGATTAAATTAACTATCGTTTCAATAATTTTAATTAATCAAATCTACTATCACACAACACAAATATCAATCAATTTGTTTTTAACTTTTCGAAATCATACAAATTAATTCATACACTCTTTTTAAATTAAGCAGACTATAGAATTAAAAGTGCACATCCATGGAAAGAAAATAACAACAAAGTAGAGAACTAACTGGTAATGCAAAGTATGGTAAATGTACCTTGCACCGGAGTCACTCAGAGATATCTACTCGACATTTAGGATAGGCTTTCTGAATGCTCTCCTCAGTTTCCCAAGTACAATCTCGCGGATCTCCACTCCATTGTACTTTGACTAAGTGAACCTTCTTGTTCCTCAGCTCTTTGGTTTCTTTGCCGATGATCTTTAGCGGCTCTCTTCTCACAGCCAATTCTGGGGTAATTTCAATATCCTGTTGAGCTGCTTCTTCCACGATCAAGTCTGGATCATGAACGTGCTTTCGAAGTTGAGATATGTGAAATACATCATGCACTCCAGGCAACCAATCAGGCAATTGAACCCTATAAGCAAGAGTTCCAATCCGTTCAAGAATAGGAAATGGACCAATGAATTTGGGCGCCAACTTCCCTGTTTTACCGAACCGGATAACTCCTCTCATCGGCGGTACTTTCAAATATACATAGTCGCCAACCGAAAATGATATATCTCTTCTTCTCCTATCGGCATAACTCTTTTGTCGGCTTTGAGCGGCGAGTAATCGTTTCTTAACGAAATCGACTTTGTCGGCAGCTTCTCGGATCATATCTGGCCCCAACACAAGTCTATTACCGGGTTCGACCCAACAAGCAGGAGATCGACACGGTCTACCATACAATGCTTCGAATGGCGACATTGTCAGGCTCGCCTGGTAGCTGTTGTTATATGAGAATTCAACCAAATGCAGATGGTCTTCCCATGATCCACCGAAATCTAGAACACAAGCCCGCAATAGATCTTCTAGTATACGATTAACCCTCTCAGTTTGACCATCTGTCTGAGGATGATAGGCGGTGCTTAGCTTCAGCTTGGTTCCCAGCTCTACTTGAAATGCCTCCCAGAATTTGCTAGTAAATATTGTATCTTTATCACTAACTATACTGATCGGCACTCCGTGTAGTCTAACAATTTCCTTGAAGTAAATCTGCGCCAGACTCTGAGCAGTTCTGTTTGATCTGACAGGTATGAAATGGGCGGTCTTCGTGAAGCGATCTACGATCACCCAAATACTGTCATTTCCTTTTCTGGTTCTGGGCAAACCATCTATAAAGTCCATAGAAATATGTTCCCACTTCCAACCAGGAACGTCTAGCGGTTGCAACAATCCAGCCAGTTTCTGTTGGTTGCTTTTGACTAGCTGGCAAGTAGGGCATCGGGTAACATACAAAGAAATGTCTCTCTTCATCGACTTCCACCAGAAAGTGCATTTGATGTCATTATACATTTTGCTTACTCCAGGATGGATACTAAGTTTCGACTTGTGGCATTCATCCAGCACTTCCTTTCGGAGCTCAAAAATGTTAGGGACACAGATTCGACCTTTGAGCCTTAGAATCCCATCATTATCAACTTGAAAACTCGAGGGCTCGCCTTTCTGAATTATCTCTCTGATCTTCTGAATGAAGTGATCATCTTTCTAAAGAGCAGATATTTTATCTATTAATGAAGTCGTGATAATAAAACTGGCGATCATTTCATTCTTTCGGCTTAATGCATCGGCCACGACATTGGCTTTCCCTGGAGTGTATATAATCTCAAAATCGTATGCTGCAAGGAACTCTTGCCAACGTTGCTGCCTCAGATTCAAGTCTTTCTGGGTGAACAGATACTTTAATGACTGGTGATCTGTAAACAGTTCAAATCTCTCACCCAGAAGATAGTGTCTCCAGATTTTCTAGGCGAATACTATAGCCAATAACTCAAGATCATGTGTTACGTAGTTTTTCTCATGCGGCTTCAGCTGACGGCTAGCATAAGCAATCACTTGACCTCTTTGCATTAACATTGCGCCAAGGCCTTCTCTAGAAGCATCTATCCAGACTTTCAAATCCTGATTGCCATCGATGATGGTTAACACTGGAGCTGTCGTTAATCTTAACTTTAGCTCTTCAAAAGCCTCTTCACATTCTGGAGTCCATTTGAATTTTGAGTTCTTCTTTGTAAGCTTCGTTAAGTGACCAGATATCTTCGAAAAGTTTTTAACGAACTTCCGGTAATAACTAGCCAATCCGAGAAAATTGCGGACTTTTGTAGGAGTACTGGGCTGTTTCCAATTTTGAATAACGGTGATTTTACTTGGATCCACAGCAATTCCTTCTTTTGATACGACGTGGCCTAGAAATTTCACTTCATCTTGCCAGAATATGCATTTGGACAGTTTGGCTTTCAATACATTCCGTCTCAGAATTTCTAGAACCTGTTCCAGATGCTTTTCATGTTCGGCCTAGAGAAGATTAGAATATCGTCAATAAAAACCAGAACAAATTTATTCAGGATTCCTCTGAACACTCTATTCATCAAATCGACGAAGTATGCTGGAGCGTTACATAAGCCGAACGACATTACTAACCACTCATAGAATAAGTCTGGACCTCTGAATGCTGTCATAGGAATACACTCTTCGGCAATTCGAAGTTGATGGAAGCCTGTAGCTAGGTCCATCCTTGAAAATACTTGTGCTCCATTCAGACGATCCAATAAATCATCGATTCGTGGCAATGGATATTTATTCTTTATTGTCTGCTTGTTCAAATCACGATAATCCACACATAACCGTAGAGTACCGTCAGATTTTGGGACAAACACCACCGCTGCTCCCCAATCAGAGAAACTAGGCCTGATCAGACCCTTCCACACGAGCTGTCGTGTTTGATTGTCTAATTCCTCTTTCTCTTTCAAGGACATCCTTCGAATAGCGTGAACTACCGGCCTTGCATTCGGAATTAAAGCAATTTTGAAATCAATTTCTCTTTGCGGAGGTAAGCGAACAACTTCTTCGAACACATCCGCATAGTTCTTGACGACATGAATATCTTTTACTAGGTCGGGAATATTCTCTGTGACTTCAGGGATGTTTTCAATTTGAGCAGGAGAAACATCTAGAGCTGACCAAAAGTCTTTTCTATTGGAATTTGGACCTTCGCATGGTATGGTTATATAATTCCCTGATTGTGCCTTCGCCTTAACAACTCTCTCAGCGCATCTAACCTCTGCTTCATATTTGGTTAGCCAATCCAATCCCAGAATAAGATCGAATTCAGTAAAATTCATGACGATAGAGATAGTAGGGAATTTATAACAGGAAAAAGAGACAGGCACCCCACAAACCCAACTGAGATCGATGGAACCCCCGATCGGATTTTGGACAGTCATTGGTTCTTTGAGCTTCTTTAATTTCAAATCCAACTTCTTAACTGCATTCTTTGCAATAAAACTTCGCGACGCGCCTGTATCAAACAGTACCTTAACTGGAATGTTTTTGACATTAAGCATGCCTTCTAAAACATCAGGCCTTTCCTGGCTAGCTGAGGGCTCCGAAGTTTCGGCTACTTCATTTATATGTACTGTTTCAGATTCCTTTGATAGCTGGCACTCCTGTGCAATATGACCTGCTTGGCGGCACTTATGGCATCTCCTTTCCCCATGTGGGTTCTTTTGTTTCTTAGTGGGCTTTGATCCACTCTTGATTCGTTTCTTTAAGGGTCCGCAATTAATCGACAAATGCCCTTTCTGATGGCAGTTATTGCATATGGCAGTCGTTACTGGTTCTTTCTCAGATCTGGCCCTTTTTCTCTTGGCATTGGGCTTATCACTGACCTCAGAACTATCAGTCACCGACTCTACTTTGTTACTCGAACTGACTTCTTCGTCGCGCAACATACCTTTCTTATGGAGATCTTCATACTAATAAGCCATGTATATCATTTCTGAAAAAGGAAGCTTCACATTCCTCATCACACTATTCTGATATCTCCTTTGCAGGCCTTGAATAAATCTCAGATTCTTCCTCTTTGGATCTTGAATCAGATGAGGAGCAAAGTGAGAAAGTTCGTTGAATTTCTTATGATATTCTGGAATGGTCATATCACCTTGTATCAAATAAGAGAATTCATCACATAATCGCTCAGTCGCTTCAGGAGGAGTAAATATTTCTAGGAAAATCTCTTTGAATCTATCCCAGGTGATATCACCTTCTGGATTATCTTTGATGATTGTTTCCCACCAGATTAAAGCTTCTTCTTTGAGCGCCCAAGATGCCACTAACCTTTTCTGGTCATCTCTCAGCTGGAAACGCTCAAATATTCTTTCTGCCGAGCTCACCCAAGCTTGAGTTTGAATAATAGATTCATTGCCAGAGAATTGTGCTCCACCCAGATTTCGATATCTCTTAAATAGAGCCTCTAGATCTGGTTCTGCATTTCTTATATTTCTGACACTCATTTTCTAGTACTTCTGCAAACAGCAGATCAAGTGTCAGGTCATAGAAAAGATATTTCAAAACATAGAAACATATACTTCAAATGTTAATGTGTCTATCGGGGTATAATTTCATTCTGCTTTACTCATACTAGGATATTACTGATCCTATCTGTAATGAGTTACCCATCCTAGAACACTGCTGGTTCTATTTCTGACGAGTTCGTTAATATGTTATATTCCAGAACTAAGCTTAACCAAAGCTCTGATACCACGTTGTGATAATCCCATTCCCCGTTCTGATGGCGGCAAGGGTAATCTTTGGAATATAATACATAAACAGATAACAGCAGAACAGAATTAAATAAATACACCAGATAATGCACAATAGAATATAATGGATAAACGTAATCATCAGAGTTACACAGTATACAGGATCATACTTAGTACAAATACAGTTCAGCTATACATAAATGTCTACAGCGGAAAACAAACAAAATATGTACATTAGGAGCTGAACAACATAAAAAGAGATAAATGATAGAATCCATCTTCAGCTCCAACTATCCAGACAAAGTCTGCTAAAACCTGAACACAAGGCTACCCGTGTAGAAAAAGGGGCACCCGAGTTTGAAAGTGAAACAAACTACGAGTCAGTCATGTGACTGGTACGAGAAATCTACTTAACACATTCATAATATGGCTAATCACAGGACCACACCACTTTCATGGAACGGGTTCACTCCATCGGATCGCCAGTGCTTTAAAACAAATAATTCTTTTAAACATCGCAATGCTTTTTATAAAAATGAAGCCATTATAAGACTCAGTTCCCATCACACAATGCAACGCAAACCGGAGGATAGAGTTTTTAACTTATAACAGCCAAAATATGCTTGATACGAATAAAACAAAAGCATTTGATATTATTACTAGTGTTTATATGTTTCAAAAACAATTTCAATCATAACTATCAATCATAGACGACATGGGTACCATATATCATGTCGCCATATATATACAATCAAAACTGCACAGTCACATATTTGGAAATTGGATTTCCGTCATGAACCAAGGCAAAAGATAGTCCTTACCGAATTCGAGACGCTCTAGCCCGTGTCTCAGGCAAGTACTCAGTCAAGCCTTTGGAGCGACAGGGCCGGTCCACCGATGTGGATTAAAATTCCTGAACACTGCGTTTCCCCGCCCTATGGGGCGTCAATGAGCCAACGAATGACACCATCAGTCCCGGATCGACCGATATTTCCGAGGCGCTTCGCAATCCATCATCCACATAAGTAAAATGTCAGGCCGTGTAAAAACACTGACACAACTCCTAGCTAGAAGGAAACGCGTTCCCTCCCTGAGGTCCTTCTCCCATTTCTGGTTCATAACGGGGTGTGAGGCTCGCGAATTCATGTTATACACAAAGCTACGCCACGCAAGAGGTGCTTTGATCATCAATCACAAGACTTTGCTTTTCAACAGAAGCCCTGATCACTGCATCTTAGCATGCCACACCGGCAATTCACACCATGCAACTGATGGTTATCGATCACACAGAATGAATTCCAATGTCAGACACACAGTCCATTTGCAAGTCCGTTCTGGGTCTGAATGAAACCAGAGGCACTAAATACCTCGCATACCCATCGATCCCCACATACGTCTGGACGATCACCACTCATTATCCATATTTCGGGATGCCTCCCAATCAGGACATCAGTTACCATCCAAACGAGGTGAAGATCGGTCTTCAACCACCGTCTTCATCTTCGACTTCTTATCGTCGATTCGGTTATTCAAAATGTGATAAACCCGGTCTTTCTAAGCAACTCGCGTATATAATAAACAAGTGCCACACAAATACTACATACACATCATTTCAATTCATTAGTCACTAACCGTCAATCAGTAAGAGAACGATTTCCCAAATATTAACCTCGAAGGCCGAAACCAACATCAGATCAAAATCCAGGAAACCATTCGACTTAGCAAACCTTCAGTTAATTTCTAAATTTCACATCCATATCGTTTATAATATTTTATAATGATTTATCGCTATTTTTATTTATTTTAAAATAGCCAATTTATTTAAACGACGCTTCGGGCCATAACGCGGCAGTGGCGCTGTTTTTCTTCAAATTTGATTTACACATATCTGAAAATCTAACCGTTGGATCTTCACAAAATTTACATCATTAGAAAGATCTTTTCAAAACGAATCCAACGGTTCCAGTTTCAGGAATATCCGACAGTCGGATCTCCCGGTATAATTATTTGAAATTTCGATTTCAAAATACGAACTGCAGCGTCGTTATTCGATTAAATATAATTATATATATATATATATATAATCGATTCTGGCGCTGTTTTTCTTCAGATTTGAATTAAACATTCCAGACAATCCAACCGTTGGAATTTTACAAAGTTGGTGCCGTTGGAAAGATATTTCCAAAGCGAACCCAACGGTTGTGATTTCGGGAAAATCCGATGGTCGGATCTCCCGCACTAATCATTTGAAATCACGGTTTCAAAATACAAACTGCAGCTTCGTTATTCGATATATTTCAATTCTATTTATATATATATATCGATTCTTCGATTTCAAAACTATATGATTTTCATACATTTGATAAAAATGATATTTTTATCTAACTGTCTTCTATTTCAACACTTCACTATTTTTAACAATTCATGTATATAATAAAAATGTGATTTTTATTGTAAAACAATTCATTTCAAAACACGATTATTTTATATAGTTCATATAGGTAATAAAAATATGAGTTTTATTATAAAACAATTTATTTCAAAACAAGATTATTTTATATAGTTCATATTGATGATAAAAATAGGATTTTTATTATAAAACAATTTCTTTCAAAATACGAATACCATTCAACACATGAATTTCTATTCAACGAATGAATATCGATTCAACACATGAAGGTTTTCTATAGTTTATATATATAGAGTAAAAATGTGATTTTTATTGTTAAAACAATTTATTCAAACCACGAATACCATTCAACACATGAATTTCAATTCAACGAATGAATTTCGATTCAACACATGAAGGTTTTCTATAGTTTATATATATAGAGTAAAAATGTGATTTTTATTGTTAAAACAATTTATTCAAAACACGAATACCATTCAACACATGAATTTCAATTCAACGAATGAAATTCGATTCAACACATGAAGGTTTTCTATAGTTTGTATATATAGAGTAAAAATGTGATATTTATTGTTAAAACAATTTATTCAAAACACGAATACCATTCAACACATGAATTTCAATTCAACGAATGAATTTCTATTCAACACATGGAGGTTTTCTATAGTTTGTATATATAGAGTAAAAATGTGATTTTTATTGTTAAAACAATTTATTTAAAACACGAATACCATTCAACACATGAGTATGATTCAACGAATGAATTTCTATTCAACACATGAAGGTTTTCTACAGTTTGCATATATAGAGTAAAAATGTGATTTTTATTGTTAAAACAATTTATTTAAAACACGAATACCATTCAACACATTAATATGATTCAACGAATGAATTTCTATTCAACACATGAAGGTTTTCTATAGTTTGTATATATAGAGTAAAAATGTGATTTTTATTGTTAAAACAATTTATTTAAAACACGAATACCATTCAACACATGAATATGATTCAACGAATGAATTTCTATTCAACACATGAAGGTTTTCTATAGTTTGTATATATAGAGTAAAAATGTGATTTTTATTGTTAAAACAATTTATTTAAAACACGAATACCATTCAACACATGAATATGATTCAACGAATGAATTTCTATTCAACACATGAAGGTTTTCTATTCAACAGACGAATATAGTTTCAATACAGGAAAATAATTCTAACACATGAATATTATTCAAAATTTTGGCAGCATAACGGCAGGGTAGTTAAAACCGGGACCGTCGCTAGTACGGCTCCTCGCTCTACCTTAAAGCCTCGCATCTTTTGACAATGGGGAATCATGCATCTAGTTCGCACGCAGGCGGCATGTATATTTTTTTTCATTTCCACAAACTAATCCTATGTGGTTTCAAACAAATATTTCTCAACCAGAAACGGGTATTTTTCAACCACAATCAATCAATTTCAATCAACCATTCACTATCAATCAATTTTCACACTAATCACAACCAATAAATATCGTCCATGGTTTGTGGACGAGGGACGTATATATATATATATATATATATATATATATATATATATATATATATATATATAGCATTTCACTTCTATTTCAACACATATATAATTTTTACAACGCATACATAACTTATACATCGAACGTACAACTTATACAACGCTTATACATGAGTTGTACAACGCTTATATAACTCATACATCGACTATATAATTTATACATCATCGTTTTCCATATCGTTTATAAATTAGAAATCTCACATTGGGTTCCACTCCACCAAAAATAGCAGAAGGCTCAGAAAAATATGCGGTCTCTTCTAAAATGTTGAAGACGTCCACACGAGTCCACTGTCTCTTGTTTCACTGAATTTCGTCAAGAAATGAAAAAGATATGATTTTTACAGTGAAATCAAAAACGGTAGCGCTGTAAAGTGCTATAATATATAAAATAGTTTTAACTGTCGTTACCCTCTAAAATCGTTCGAACCTAGGTCTTCGATTTGCGCTCGATCCATTCAGTTTGAGGACGATCAGATCCTACCACCTCGAAGAGCTTCAAGAGGCCTTGCTGGCGCTGGTGGTTGCATGGGGATCGACAGCTCAGGGAGGGAGATCGACGGCTCCGAAGTCGACGTCTTCCTCACGTTGGATCTCGAACAACTCGCGATGGTTAAGGGTGAAAGTGGTATGGATTTGTAGAGGAGACGGAGCACTTCAAAAAGCTTAACTGGAGGGGGGGTCTAACTCGGCCTGGATTCGCCAGAAAATGGGAGGGAAGGTCGGAACAGTTTCCGCCGTCGGGAGGAAGAAATATCGGGGAAAGAGAAAGTGAGGCCAACCAATGATATTTTTTTATATTTACATATTTTTAAATCTCAAAAATACCCTCTTCCACGCACGAACTCCAATCCAAACCCAACGACTGTCGTCCCTAGCATTTTACCCCCATTCCGAACACATTGGGATATGTTTCGTAGGTCCATTCGACTGTTTTCAGTCAGTTTTCATTCAAATTAAAATATAAAACATTCAATATTCGATTTGAACGTACATTTCAATTTGCCGGGGCTACAAACTGATTCGAAAAATTCCCGAAAAATAAATCTAGCTATGTTTTGATGATACGGTCCCAACAAAACTAGTTTCGTCGAATTCTGAGACAGTTTGAAAAATGGCCCATTTCTGGTCGATCTAATTTAGCTATAATTGACCAAAACACATTTTCCTTTGCCACGCTCACATACTAGCTTCAAAAATTATGAAATTTGAAACCTAGCAATAACTTCACATCCCGGATCCAACAAAAGTGGTTTCGTTGAATTCCGAGGTCATTTGCAAAATGGCCATTTTCACGGGCTATATAAATTCCATAGCGACCTTTCTGAAAATTCACTTGGTCATAACTTTTGCTTCCCGCTATGAAACTACGATTTTTCAGATTCGTTAGAAAGGTATTCACTAACAGATTTAATTATTTTTAGTTTCACTCAAATCCGTTTTGTTTTGCACCCGGTACAGTCAGTCAAAGTTTGAAATGAAAATTTGAAACTACCGCGCCATTTCAGGCCTTGTTTATAATTAGAATTAATTATATTCGTTTTCAAATGTCGATTCTAACTTACTTTTCATCATTATTATTTAAAATATTTATTTTAAATATTTAAAATCCACTATTTTAGCCAATTTAAAAATTTTAAATTGGTTCAGATTTTCCGGGTCATTACAAAAGTGCTACCACTTTGAGTACCTGGGGGGAAAAGGAAGAGAAAGAAGTGAAAAAAATAGGTCAGACATAAAGCTCGGTGAGTTCAAATGATTTTCAGATATGCATAAAATAGAGGTATCAAGACAGATAAATGTGACTGCATGAGAAAGTACAATAACATATAAGTATAAGACAGCAAGATAAAACAAGGTAGAACAAGATAAAACAATGATCGAGTAAAGCTTCTCATTTATATCCCAAGAACAAGTTTTCTCTACACCAATACTAGTATAACATAATTAGGTGTTACCCAAATTAGATAATAGGATTAAGTATTACCCTAATTACATAATAGTATTAGGTGTTACCCTAATTACCACCCATGCAATCAGCTCCCTACTACGTAAATATATACCCTGTGTCAGCCCCGATAGTAAGGTGTATCACTCCCTAACCTAGCAACTTATAGAACACAGACCTATTTACTGGTGTTACAACGTCTTATTTTGCAATTTAAAACAGAAAGAGAAGGGTGAATACTGAAACAGATGGGTAATTTCTTATTTTGCAATTGAAAATGAATGAGTAAATTGAAAACAAAGGAGGGCAATAAATGAATTCATTAGAGCAGTAGTGGAATGGAGAACTATAATAACTATATAAATTAGAAAATTAATTAAAATGAATTAGCATATAAAAAGTTAATGGAAGGAGTGAATCTATACAATTATATTATTACTAAGTTCCACTCTAAGTGTGCATAAGTCCTCTTCAATATTTTGAGAAATCAACCATCATATTCTTTCTTCATTTTTCCTTGTTCGTATACCTTTATGCTTCATTACTTCTCAAACCTTATGCTATTCCTCCTTTCTGGTCGCTGTTCAAACCTTGCTTCTTATCCTAAATCAAATCATGGATCATGACAATAACCCTCATATCTCTTCTTTGTTGTAACAACCCGCCCGGAATGGGCCTAAATTTCAACGTAGAAAAGGCCCATCAAAACTTAGAGCCATCCAAAACGGGTGGTTGGTTCCTGTAAGGAATACATTTGTACAGATAATAATAACATATACTTCGAATGGAAATCATACACATCGGAAAGATAAAATATAATACCAAAAATAAGATGTACCATTTATTTCAAAACCACATAAATACACAGTCGTAGTTACATTGGTTCAATAGGTACATCAAATAGTTCATTATCATAAGACTCCGAAATAAGTAAAGCAATAACTGCTAATAATATCATAATAACTGCGTCTTTTTCAACGGCTTCAATCACGACTTCCTCCATGGCTTTACCCCATCTATTGACCTGTTGGATGTTAAGGAGAGGGGCCAGAACATAAAGTTCCGTGTGACTGGAATATAGTGTTACTTAATGTGCATACCCTATATTTTTAGAACGTTACATATGTCAAGATATGTCTACGCAACACAAAAGATGCACACAAACATAAATATCAAACCAATGGGGTGGATATTCAAGTCAATTTCCCATTAGTGTTTTTAGGGTAAAGACCAAACGAGGTGGCATTCTCGATAACTTATGGCCCTATCAAAGGTGGATTCTTACGTTCTCTTATAACCCTTAGGCGGACCCCTAGCCCTTTAAGAACCCCATCCTAGTACGTTAACGTTCTTAAGTCTATTCTCTCATTATAATATGAGAAGTAATATTGTGAACGTTACTACTTAATTGATATTACCCGGTAGGGCACCTATGTTGCTTAAGACTTCCCTTAGACAGTTGGTGAGCATGCAATTGCCACATATTCTTCCAATTACCTATCTGTCCCTAGTTAAGCCCTTACAAGCTTCTAGACAAAGTGGACATCCCCGTGAATTGCCCTACTCCGTTTTATGCCTAACCACTTTTAAAGAAGGAGGACCCAAAGACCTACCTTAATTTTATTAAGGGTGGGTCCCATGACTTTGGTTCCTCTCCAAGGAGTAAACCTTCGGAGGGATCCTAGTCCTAACCACTTAAGACCCAAACTAGATAAAAAGGTAAGTCAACCACTTAAGACCTTCTCAAGGCATAGTAAACCTATCTGTTTTCACACATTAGACTTATATATATATAATTATATATATATATATATAAACACTAGACCTCTAACATTAAACCGTATACCTGTAGATGCTGGATATGCCAGTCGGTTCCGGGCAGGCTTCTACTACAAGTCAGTTTAACATCATGTATAGTGTACTAAGTTTATGAATAGCCTATGGCACCTAGACATCTAACATTTGTTGGGGCTACTTGTGGTTGTTGGATTTGCTGGTCGGTTCCGGGCAGGCTTCTACCACAAATGGCAGCTAACCTCGTGCCTATGTGTCTCTTATTTATATATTTAAGCCATTCTATATATACGCACAAACAAGCATATATATATATATATATGCATATTTGTTAAGGGGACATTTCAAATTCAAATTCTAACTTAATCGCATTTATCACGTTAATACAACGTTAATTATGTTAATTACGTTTATATAAGTAAAATAATAATAGCGCCTAATCAACGTAAACATTCGTATAAACGGGGAAACGTTCTAATGAGGTGGCAGATCGTCAATTTATCCAATTTAAGGCATACAAGTTAGATTTTTTTTCCATATTTTTACTGCTACGACATAGGCACGATGGCATAATGAACTTATACAAATAGCAGTGAATGGAAAACATATATACATGACAATTACAACTTGTATCCCAGGCATGTAGAAATGATCTCAATACTGAATTAAAATAGAGTGTTACATACACCTATATATGTATGTTTATAATTCATATTTCACCCAATTCACCTGGTTTAGTGTTATGCACCTAAAAATGTTTACCTTTGACTTATTTCAATTGTGAATGCGTTTAGATCCAACATAGGATTCATGCCCAATTCAAACCATGAAATATTCAAATCCAAACCTTTTTAGGATACAATCTAACGATAATAAAGGTGAATCACATAAAATATAAATAATAGTACAACAATCATATTTACTTTAAAACCAATATAAAAATCATAATTCCACAAACTTAATTCATCATGACAATTTCATACGTAATTATAAGATAAAAGATTTTGGGATTTTCATGTTTGTATTATCGAACATCCAAATCTTCCTAAGCATATCAATTCATATGAAAAATTATTAAAAACATGAATATGCCTTTAAGCAAAACTAGATTCCACTCACCAATTAGGAGGAGATGTGGTAAAATTGCAAGATCTGCAACGATTGTTAACGTTCAAGTGAGCTCTGATTATCCTCCTAACAATAGACATATAAGAAACATACAATTAGAGTCTTATACATATATGTTTATGCTAAATTCCGAAATTCTAAACTTATATAAATTGAAATAGAGAGATTTAGAATAGAGTTAGAGAAGTAGAAGAAACCTTCACCCTATTCTCTTTGTTTTTCTATGAAATTTAACAGCATAGAGGCAGAGATGTAGAATGATTAGGGTATCTAGTGTGCGGTATGAGGGGTTATTTATACTTGATCGTGTGAGCATGATTTGTCGGATTAATTAAAATTAATCCAAGCCTTCCATATAAATATAACCTCTTTGAAAACCCTTATCCACGTAGGTTGATTGGGCCTTCCCCGCTTAGCGGTCGACACCACTTAGGGGCTTTGTTCATGGGCGTGTCTACCAACCCTCTCCCAAACTTACATAACTTAATGAATTTTGATACATATTCTTTTAAACTCAAGCTTCCTTGCTTGAGGTGTATGAATTTCTCTAGCTGAATAGTCATTTCGGCCCGGGGTAAAAACTTCGCTTAAAAATGGGTCTTGAACTCGACCCACGTAAATATTCGGACTTCGTTCTCCATTGATATTTAGTTCCACCACTCTAGGGCTTCATCCTTCAAATGCTATGATGCAATCCTTCTTTTTACTTCGTCAGGTCAGGCTGTAGCCTCAAATATTATTTCACAATCCATAACCCAAGATTAGGCACTAATAAAGCCTTCCTTTATAGAAAATGATTTCCCTCCAAGATTCGTAAAGGTCTTACAAAAGCGGGAAAAGTCAATGGCCACTTCAGCGGCAGGAGCTGCAGGAGCCGCTGGGGTAGGATTCGCGACAGGGGCTTGTTCCACAACATGGAGGTACTACTGGAACCATTCGGGCAAGTATCTGGGCCTTGCCTGGTTACGCTGCTCATTTTAATTTTCAACCATTATACTATCTGAAAATAAAAGGAAGAATCCCTTAGTGAATGCTCCTGAGATAGTGTTTGATGCTGAAAACGATAAAGATGCCTAGTATAAAATCGTGTACTTATTGAGGTATATATATAATATTTATAGTTTGAAAAATCCTTTTCAAATCACAATTACGCCTCCTATACGTATGTTTCTCATATAATCGGGTAACCTATGCTCTGATACCAATGTAACAACCCGCCCAGAATGAGACTAAATTTCAACCCAGAAAAGGCCCATCGAAACTTAGAGCCATCCTAAATAGGTCGTTGCTTCCTGTAAGCATTATATTTGCAAAGATAATTATAACATATACTTCGAATGGAAATCTCACACAACGGAAAGAGAAAATATAATAACAAAAATAAGATGTAACATTTATTTCAAAACTACACAGTCGCAGTTACATTGATTCAGTAGGTACATCAAATAGTTCATTCTCATAAGATTCCAATAGAAATAAAGCAATAATCGCTAATAAATCATAATAAATTCGTCTTCTTCATCTGCTTGAATCATGACTTCATGCATTGCTTTACCCTATCTACTGACCTGTTGGATGTTAAGAAGAGGAGTCAGAACATAAAGTTATGTGTGACTGGAATATAGTGTTACTTAATGTCCATACCCTATATTTTTAGCAGGTTATATATGTCAAGTTATGTCTACGCAGCACACAAGATTCACACAAACATAAATATCTAACCAATGGGGTGGATATCCAAGTCAATCACCCATTAGTGTTTTTAGGGTAAAGACCCAATAAGGTGGCGTTCTCAGTCCCTTATGGCCCTATTAAAGGGGGATTCTTACAATCTCTTAAAACCCTAAGGCAAACCCCTAGCCCTTTAAGAACCCTGTCCTAGTACGTTAACGATCTTAAGTCTATTCTCTCATTTGTAATATGAGAGGTAGTATTGCAAACGTTACTATTTAACTAATATTGCCCGGTAGGACACCTATGTCGCTTAAGACTTCCCTCAGATAGTTGGTAAGCATGCAATGGCAACATATTCTTTCAATTACCAATCTGTCCCAAGTTAAGCCCGTACAAGCTTCTAGAGGAAGTGGATATCCCCGTGAACTATCCTACTATGTTACCATTTTATTCCTAACCACATTTAAAGAAGGAGGACCCAAAGACCTATCTTAATTCTAAAGGATGAGTCCCATGACTTTGGTTTCTCTCCAAGGAATAAACCTTTGGTGGGATCCTAGTCCTAACAACTTAAGACCCAAACAAGATAAAAAGGTGAGTCAACCACTTAAGACCTTCTCAAGGCGTAGTAAACCTATCTGTTTTCACACATCAGACTTATATATATACACACACTAGACCTCTCACATTAAACCGTATACCTGTAGATGCTGGATATGCCTGTCAGTTCCGGGCATGCTTCTACTACAAGTCGGTTTAGCCTCGGTCTAGTGTATTAAGTTTATGAATGTCCCATGGTACTTAGACATCTCACATTAGTTGGGCCTACTTGCCGTTATTGGATTTGTCGGTCGGTCTCGAGTAGGCTTCTACCACAAATGGCAACTAACCTCGTGTCTATGTGTCATTTATAAATTTAAGCCATTCTATACATATGCACGCACAAGCAAACAAATATATATTTATATTTGTTAAGGGGACATTTCAAATTTGAATTCTAACTTAATCGCATTTATCACGTTAATAAAACGTTAATTACATTGATTACGTTTATATAAGTAAAATAATAATAGAGCCTAATTAATGTAAACATTCGTATAAATGGGGAAACGTCCTAATGAGGTGGCAAATTGTCAATTTATCCAATTTAAGGCATACAAGTTAGATTTTTTTCATATTTTTACCGCTACAACATAGGCAAGATGGCATAATGAACATATACAAATAGCAGTGAGTGGAAAACATATATACATGACAATTACAACTTGTATGCAAGGCATGTTGAAATGATTTCAATACTGGATTAAAATAGGGCGTTACATACACCCACATATGTATGTTTATAATTCATATTTCACCCAATTCACCTGGTTTGGTGTTATGCACCTAAAAATGTTTACCTTTGACTTATTTCAATTGTGAATGCATTTAGATCCAACATAGGATCCATACCCAATTCAAACCATGAAACATTCAAATCCAAACTTTTTTAGGATACAATCTAATGATAATAAAGCTGAATCACATGAAATATAAATAATATTACAACACTCATATTTACTTTTAAACCAATACAAAAACCACAGTTCCACAAACCCAATTCATCATGACACTTTCATACTTAATTACAAGATAAAAGATTTTGGGATTTTCATGTTCATATTATCGAATATCCAAATCTTCCTAGGCATATCAATTCATATGATCAACTATTAAAAACATGATTATGCCTTTAAGAAAAACTAGATTCCTCTCACCAATTAGGCGGAGATGTGGTAGAATTTCAAGATCTGCAACGATTATTAACGTTTAAGCAAGCTCTGATTATGCTCCTAACAATATATATATATATATATATATATATATATACACATATATACTTATATATATACATATAAGAAACATACGATTAGAGTCTTATACATATATGTTTATGCTAAATTCCGAAATCTTAAACTTATATAAATTGAAATAGAGAGATTTAGGATAGAGTTAGAGAAGTAGAAGAAACCTTCACCCTATTCTCTTTGTTTTTCTATGGAATTTAGCAGCATGGAGGCAAAGATGTAGAATGATTAGGGTTTCTAGTGTGCGGCATGAGGGGTTATTTATACTTGCTTGTGTGAGCGTGAGCCGTCGGATTAATTAAAATTAATCCAAGCCTTCCATATAAATATAACTTCTTAGAAAACCCTTGTCCACATAGGCTGATTGGCCCTTCCAGCCGCCTAGCGGTCGAGACCCCTTAAGGGGGAGCATTATAATGGTGGAACATTATAAAGTATCTTTTGTTAGATTTGCATCATTGTGCAGTCGAAACATCAACGTTATAATTATAAGCTGCTTTTATGTTTCTGTAGTCTGTTCTTCCTATATGTTAATCTTGGGGACTAATATAGAACAACTTAAAGGATGTATAGTTCAGTATATTATCAATGAATTGTTAAAATTAACTGGTGACATTATCCATATCAATAATTAAACTAATTCGACTATCAATGTTTCCCATGGAATGTCATTTTAAATAATCCGGGTATGTAATGTTTTCAAGTTTAATTTTTGTATAGGTATTTTGTTGTTAGAAAATACAGGAAGTTATTCTTTATTGGAATAAGGAAATCAATTTTACAAACATAAAACCTCTCCAAATTAACATCTCTAAACAAAGCACATAATCTAAATAAAAAAGAAATTGAAATCATCTACACTGATGAAATAGACCATCTTCATCATCTTTGAAATCGTTTTCCTATCTCTCTTCCTTCTTTATATATCTACTCCAAACTTGGTTATTACCATCCTAGATCTTTGGTATAGTCAACTGTTCATTCAATTATTGACTATTATTGATGGTGTTTAAATTTGTGTTACATTTTGCTGGATTAGTTTTCCAGGTTTGTATTGTCTATGTAATATTTCTATTAAAAAATTGATTTTGATATACTTACTTTCATTAATCCAATTTTGACATCATCAAGAGCTTAAATCACATCAAATATAATGATATAAACCTTTTACTTCTTTCTTCTTATTGATTTTTCAATAGTTCAATCCATAATATAAGAATCCATGCCAATCATGAATAATCCCAAGTAGGTATTCAGATGGTAAGAAATATAAGTTTCTGCATTATTTTTAGTTTAATTTTTCTAATTTAATGAAAACTAACATTTTTCACTTTGTTTTATTTTTTGGATATTTTACTTTATTGATTATGACTTGACTATTGTAATTTGTTTCCAGTAGAATGTGCAAATTGATTGTTCAGCTTATTCAATCCTATATTTGTTAGTTAGATCTATTTTGATACAAATTTTCTTTTTCTCATACTATGATTTTTTTGAAAATAATTTACATAACCTTTATATTTCTAAAAGATTTGCGCAAAAGATATAACTATTTAAATATTTATGCAACTATATTTAAATATTTGAGTTTGTGTCCCATACAAAAAATATATAACTATTTCCTATTCCCTCTGTCACTATATGTATATAAGAAATTTATATTTTGAGACAAAAAACTTCTAAAAAAATTTACATTTTGAGACAAACAAATTTGAACTTCTAATTTGGATTTAATTAAAATTACAAGTTGAGTGCATAAAGCCAAATTAATGAAAAATCGGTATTGTTTGTTTCATTTATGGTGTAACATATTTTAATGCAAGAGGCACCATGAAAGGAGAAATTACATCAGTAATTAGTTGAGGTGATCCCATTATTATTATTCTCCTTATATTTGTTATCCATGCACACATTTTAATATGTTATATAGGATCGTATAATTTGAGTTGTTGCATCTATTAATTTTTAAGTGTTAAATGTTTACACTACAAAACATGTTCTCTTTAATTTGTTTTTCTTTAAATCCCAGTGATGCTTGGAAAACTAAAATTATACACACATTCTATCATTTTATATTTAAAAAATAGATATTTTATATGGATGGTTTTTTTATTTAAGGATATAGAAAAAATAATCCAAACTTGGAACTATTTCTTTATTTGAACATGTTTCAGCTCCTTCATTTTGGAATTATAAAGATTTATTTTTTGCTTAAAATAATTTCAAATAAATATATTCATATTTTGGTGTGTTATGTATATTTTGGATTATGTAAGTTTGTTTGGAAAATCAAACGACTCTAATTAAAACTGCATAATTTCGGTTTATCGTTTTCTCACTGTTCTGCTAATTATTTCAAATCGTAATGAAGGATAACTTAGGTTGCTAAAGTGTATATCTAAAGTATGATGTTCTTTATCAGCTACAATCCGTATTTAACTTACATTAATTCAGTACAAAATTTGACTACTTGATTGTAGAATTCATAGAGCAAGCTTGTAACAACCCGGAATTTCTGAACCAATTTAAAATGTTTATTTTAGCTATTTTAGTGGGTTTTGAGTATTTAAAATGATTTATTTTAAATAATAACAACTAAAAATTTATTTTAATTGAAATTA
This sequence comes from Allium sativum, assembly GCA_030737875.1. NCBI lineage: Eukaryota > Viridiplantae > Streptophyta > Magnoliopsida > Asparagales > Amaryllidaceae > Allium > Allium sativum. Next base: position 716,963,003 of record CM060912.1, on the reverse strand, counting down.
TAATGTAAATTTATTTTAATTATAAAACGAGCTTGAAATGGCATGGCAGTTTGAAATTTTGATTTTAAATTTCAATTGAATATACAGAATTCAGTAGAAGTCACAATTTGACGAAACAAGAAACGTTAGAATCTATTTAACTATTTCTTTCTAATGAATGTAAGAAACTGAGATTTCACTTTTTAAATTGTATGTTATGTCCAGTTTAAAATTTTGAATAGTCGCTATGGAATTTATATATATTTTAAATTATATATAGCCCTTAAAAACAGTCATTTTGCAAAACGACCTCCGTTTTCGACGAAACCACTTTTGTTGGATCCAGAATGTCAAATTATAGTCAGATTTAAAATTTCATAATTTTTGGAATTAACATGTGAGTGTGGTAAATTTAAACGCGTTTGGTGAATTCAGTTTAAATTTAATCGACTGGAAATAGACCATTTTCAAACGGCTTCCAAATTCGACGAGATTAGTTTTGTTAGGACCGTATCATCAAAACATAGCTAGATTAATTTTTCTACAATTTTTGGATTCAGTATATGGCCCCGATAAATTAAAATGTACGTTTAAAATTCAATATACTGATTTATATTTTAATTTTAAAGAAAAACTGATCGAAACAGTCGAATTGGCTTACGAAACATATTCCATTGTGTTCGGAATGAGGATAATTAGCTGGGAAAGATAGTCATTCGGTTTGATTTGGAGTTCAAATGCAAAATTCACTTTTAAGAAATCATTAGAATTAAATAATTAATAAAATAATTGTTATATAAGGGCCAAATCGGAAACCCTTACCCCATATCTAAGCCGCATTAGTTTCAATTCAAAGGCCAAAATTGCCCGATCCTTCTTCCTCTTCTATCTCAAAATTTATGCAATAAATTTTAGAAATTATAAAACGAAAATTGTATAGGATGGGGAGATCTCCAAATTCGTACGGATATGATGGGTTCTCGTGAAGCATTGTGGCGGATTTCGAGCTTCAAACGCAGCATCTTTGGAGCGGAATTCAAGGAGCTAGGGGAGCTGAGATAGCCATGGTTGGTGGCGGTGGGTGTTAACGTGGAGGCGGTAGGAGGGGCACATCTTGATGGTGGTCTAGTTAACGATTTTGGGGCGACGGTGGACTGTTTTGGGCGACGAAATGGGTTCGGCGATTTTTGATGTAAACGAGGAATGAGAAGTATTTAATTTTTTTTTATTAATTAATTATTAATTTAAATGTAATCAAATGTTTAAACTGTCATATTTTCTTCATACGTATCAGAATTTCGCGAATTCAGATGCGTTGGAATCGCGGAGACGGGATCTACACGATGGAGCTGATCAGAACCAAAATGGAGGAGATTAGAATTTAAGACAAATTCACACTCAAATAGTACTGAAATATTCAATAAAGACTGACGGAGTGGAAACCAAAGTGAGAATTCTCTCACTAAAATATATGTACAGTTATTTATTTTATAACTGAAATAATATGCCAGTATTGATTTTTATCTGTTGTATGTGACCTTGCTTGAGTTCAACACATGAACTACTTACGACTCATTTGCACAAGAAGCGTTGTTTGAATATACGACACTCGTATTTCAAGCAACATGGATAGACACTTTGTGGTTGTTGAAGTGAGATTTCTAAATTCAAAATGAAATGGAGTAATAAATCATATATGTGTTGTAAAATATATATGTGTGTTGTATAAATCATATGTATGCGTTGTATAAATCATATATATGCATTGTAAAAAAACTATATGCGATGAGAATAATATATATCGATGTGAAAAATATATATGCATATGCAATGTGAAATATATATATATATATATATATATATATGCGATGTGAAAAATATATATGCGTTGTATATAATATATATGCGATGTATAAAATATATATGTGCGATGTGAAAATTTTATATGCAATGTGAAAAATATATATGCGTTGTATAAAAATAGAAATAGATAAAATGGTCATGAAATGGAATAAATATTTGTTCATTAAAAAAATATAATTTTTAACATTTATATGCACTATATAAAATTGTCATGTAATCGAATAATTATTGGACTGTTAAAAATATAATTTTTAACATATATATGCACTGTATAAATTTGTCATGTAATGGAATATTCAATTTTAATTTAAAATTGAAAAGGAAGTTGAAATCGTTTTAAAATGAATTTATAAACGATTTATAAAATTCATTTTAAATAGAAATCGATGAAATATATTATATATATTTAATGGCTTGAATAAAACGCGCCGCGCAGCGATCGTTCATGAATTTCAGCCATAAAATTCAAATTGACGTAACGGGAGATCCGACTGTCGGATTCTCCTAAAATCAGAACCGTTGGGTTCGTATCGAAAAGATCTTTCCAATGAATATAAGAAATTTAAATTTGAACAGTTGGATTTTAAATTATGTCCAAATCAATTTCAGAAAAGGTCGCTATGGATGTAGTTCGGTGGCGGTTATTGGAAACTGGCTGTAAAGGCCATAACAAAATTATTAAAAATGTGGAAAAATTGTGTAAAATTATAATAAATGATTTGGAACAATTTTGGATGAAAAATTCCAAGTTTGAAAAGATAAAATATATTTTTATCGAAATGAACTAGTTAATAACTAGAATAATAATCCAATTATTTTTAGAAATAATAAATTGAAGTGAAAAAAGTGTTTTAAAATAACTAGAGTTTTCCAATTCATAAATTGAAACAGATTTGGAATGGAAATTATCTTTGGATATTTCAATATTGAATTCCATGATTACATAGATATTGTTGAGGAATTTGGAAGATATATATATTGTTATTCCCAATACGATATTTATTGATTTCAGAATTTGATATTGAATATAAGCCGATATAATTTCTTTCAGAGCCTTGTATTTAATATCAAATGGGATTTTGGGTTTGTCGTGAATGGTGTCTTTAGTAACACTGCTCTTAAACCGAGTTGAGAAAAGAATAAATCTTTTAATTAAGATTTAAAGGAGTTTTCCAATTAATTTAATTGGAACTGAAACGAAAATTGGATTTTGGGGTTTATAGTAAATAATGTTTTAAATAACAATTGTTCTTTAACCCAATTAACAGTGAAGATATGATTTGGAATTTACAATCTTTTAATTAAGATTAATGGAAATTTTCCAAGGTAAAGTTTTCTAATTTAATATATTAAATTGGAATCAAACGGAATTTGATTTGGTAATAATCGAGATGGCTTCTGTAAAGGAAGATCGTTACTATATATGGATTTTAAAAGGCCTTGCCGCTATTCCACTTATAGTATGAGTTTGGCATGGAAATTTATATCGATTATATACTGTTATGATTTCCGTGAAGATTCCATTTTTATGGAAGATAATTTTGGATCTATCGTGAACAGTGATTTAAGTGATATTGGTTCTTTAACCCAAGTAAAAGCAGGATTAATTTTCCTAAAGTTCAACAATTATTAAGTAATGATTTTAGAGATTAAAACAAAGAAGTGTTTTAATAAATCTTTAATTAGATTTGAATGAATGAATGGTGATTAAATTTACCAAAACATGAGATGTGGTATAAACCAAATATACTTGGTTGTTGATAATGATTGATTGATCGTCTGGATTATGCTCGACCAGTTTATGAGCAAAATATGCTTTTACATTTAGCATTGGGTTGGGTAGAAATATTTGTATGCTAACATCTTATGAAACACTCCATGATTTAACTACGAGATGTGTAGCGATGTTGTTGAGTTTATTTCAAATTTAATGAATGATTTTTAAATGATGTTTTTCTTAAGTGAAAAGAAATGTATTCCCGATTTTGAACAGGGAATGTTTTATAAAAATGTTTTATAAAATAGAAAGGATTTCGAGGGCTAAACCCGATGTTGTCGAAATGATTTCGAAATGTATTATGTGTTTGACATTGTAGTTCATCACATAACCGATTAGTTGCTATTATCTATTTGGTGACAGAGAATTTATTCTCTTGCTTAACACCCTTCTTTGAGACATACGAGCTCAAATGTTATGTGATTAATAGTGGCTAATCATGTGTGTGAATTGCTAATGTAAAGTACTATAGTTTGAAATTACTTGTATTTATTATGCTGTGAAATGATTTTCCCTACTTCAGGATATGAAATGATTTGGTATATGGCTAAAGATTCGGGTAACCCTGGATGACTAAAAGTGTGAGGGTGGTGTATTTTCCCCGAGGGCGTGGGATGTTTCACCGTCGGTGTAGCCTACTCCATAGTGGGAGGTGCACACATATATATATTGAGTTGGTGAGGAACGTACAGCCTTGTCTGAGGGCTGAATACCTCCCGATATTTGGTTGAATACTTGTTTGTATGCATTGTGATATTTTGGAATTCATATTTCCAAATTTTTTTGGTTTGAGATCCCGAAGTGATATCCAATTTGATATGAAATCTAGATATGTATTTCAAATGATTTGAAATAAGAAATCTAGAAATAAAGTCCAAAGGAATAATTTCTGTAAAGTGAATTGGATTCTGAAAACTAAATTTGGGATTAGGACTAAATAGATAGATTAAGGAATTGCATGTTGTATGATGTATCGTAGATCCATATGACTATTATTGGTTATTGTGTATGCACTGGTATTCATGGGGGTAAGCCTGTTCCGCGTTATACAGCGTGGTCCCTTGATTTACCTTATTTTAAAGTAAAGTTTAATAACTATTTTGAGTTCTCACACCAGTCCCATGACTGGCTTGGAGTTTATTGTTTTAACCTAAACTTTGGGTGCCTATATTTTCCAAACGGGCAGTCAGTAGTTTTGGTTTTGCAGATTATTTCATTTAGCAGGACTCTGGATCGAAGCTTAAAGTTGTATCCGGAGCATTGATAGTCTACCGCTGTGTTAGTTTATTTGTTTCCACTGCATTGTATTACATTTTGTTGTAAATTTATTTTGGGTTGTATATTATTTTCGATACTCTAATATTATGTACTCTGATGTAACATTATTATGATGTTTATAAAAGTCTTTTGTTGTTTGTTCTGATGTGTTGTGCGTCCAAAGTTAGCGAATCCACCTTTTTGGTTCGATTTTAGTCAATTTAACAATCGATTTGGATCGACCGAGAGGGAGAGTCACTACATATGGTATCAAAGGTTTGGTTAAGTCAAATCTTTGGGGGTGAAACTCGTTAGAACGGAATAAATGACTCATCAGAGATTGGATTAGTAATATTCTATGAAAGAAAACTCATTAGAGATAGGATCAGTAGTATCCTAGAATGAGAAACTCATTAGAGATGGGGTTAGAAATGACCTAGAATGAGTTGAGAGTGGCAAGTTTATAATTAACGTATTTGTGATTATATATATTTATATATTTGAGAAGTTAATAAACTAATTGATTGCTGGTTGTGATGTGTGATTATTAGTTCAACTTAATTAAAGTATTGGAGTAATAAAACACATAGGAGTATGAAAGGTAAAATTTAGCCAAATCGAATTTAATATTGAACCAAATTGAAAATTGATTGAAATTGGCATACACAGACATGTATATATATGTATATATGTTGAGCAGGTTAATGGCTTCGCGTTCAGTAAAGAAATAAATTTGCATGCCCGACAAATAGGTACATGTTTACTATATTCATTGGATTTGATGATTTTATGAGCCGCTTGGCTTTTTCTTTTTCTTTTTGATTGATGAGGGGCCTGTGAGGCAAGTTGCAGTTTTATCGATCAGCGCGTACAAAGGAGGTTATGGAAAAAAAATTCGAAAATTTAGGTTGTTAGCCAATTTTTTGAGAAATTAGAAAGTTCTTAGAAACTGAAAAGTTGAAGAACTCAAGCCAGAATGAAAGTTGAGTTGGTTAGTTAAACAACTATCATCTTCGTTCCTTTTCGAGGATGAAAAGATTTTAAGTGGAAGAGATTGTAACAACCCGGAATTTCTGAACCAATTTTTTTTTTAGCTATTTTAATGGGTTTTGATTATTTAAAATGATTTATTTTAAAAAATAACGACTAAAAATTTATTTTAATCGAACTTAGAATGTATAAATTTATTTTAATTACAAAAGGAGCTTGAAATGGTGCGGTAGTTGAAATCTCAATTTTAAATTTCAATTGAATATACATAATTCAATATAAGTCAGAATTTAACGAAACAAGAAACGTTAGAATCTATTTAACAATATCTTTCTAATGAATGTGAGAAACTGAGATTTCACTTTTTAAATTGTAAGTTATGTCCAGTTTAAAATTTAGAATAGTCACTATGGAATTTATATATATTTTAAATTATATATAGCCCTTAAATATAGTCATTTTGCAAACGACCTTCGTTTTCGATGAAACCACTTTTGTTGGGTCCGGAATGTCAAATTATAGTCAAGTTTAAAATTTCATAATTTTTGGAATTAATATTTGAGTGTGGTAAATTTAAACGCGTTTGGTAAATTTAATCAACTGGTAAAAGTCCATTTTTCAAACGGCCTCCAAATTTGATGATTAGTTTTGTTAGGACCATATCGTCAAAACATAGCTAGATTAATTTTTCTGTAATTTTTGGATTCAGTATGTGGCCTCGATAAATTAAAATGTATGTTTAAAATTCAATATACTGGTTTATATTTTAATTTAAAAAAACTAATCAAAACAGTCGAATTGGCTTATGAAACATATTCCATTGTGTTCGTAATGGGGGTTAATAGCTGGAAAAGACAGTCGTTTGGTTTGATTTGGAGTTCGGATGCGAAATTCACTTTTAAGAAATAATTAGAATTAAATAATTAATAAAATAATTATTATATAAGGGCCAAACCGGAAACCCTAACCCCATATCTGAGCCGCCGTTAGTTTCAATTCAAAGGCCCAAATCGCTTGATCCTTCTTCCTCTTCTATTCAAAATTCACACAATAAATTTTTGAAATTATAAAACGAAAATTGCAGAGAAAGGGGAGATCTTCAGATCCATACGAATATGATGGGTTCTCGTGAAGCATAATGGCGGATCTCGAGCTTCAAACACAACAGCTATGGAGTGTAATTTAAGGAGCTAGGAGGGCTGAGATGGCTATGGTTGGTGGCACTGGGTGTCGACGTGGAGGCGGTTGGAGGGGCGCATCCTTACGGTGGTCCGGTCAACAATGTTGGCGGCGATGGTAGACTGTTTTGGGCAACAATATGGGTTCGGCGGTTTCTGATGTAAACGAGGAAGGAGAAGTATTTAATTATTAATTAATTATTAATTAATTATTAATTTAAATGTAATCAAATGTTTAAACTATCATATTTTCTTCATACGGTATCAGAATTTCGCGAATTCAGATGTGTTGGAATCGCGGAGACGAGATCTACGCGATGGAGCTGACCAAAACCAAAATGGAGAAGATTAGAATTTGAGGCAAATTCACACTCAGACAGTACTAAAATATTCAATAAATACTAACGGAGTGAAAACCAAAGTGAGAATTCTCTCACTAAAATATTTATACAGTTATTTATTTTATAACTAAAATAATATGCCAGTATTGATTTTATCTGTTGTATGTGACATTGCTTGAGTTCAACACATGAACTACTCACGACTCATTTTCACAAGAAGCGTTGTTTGAATAGACGACACTCGTATTTCAAACAACGTGGATAAACACTTTGTGGTTGTTAAAGTGAGATTTCTAAATTCAAAATGAAATGGAGTAATAAATCATGTATATGTGTTGTAAAATATATATATGCGTTGTATAAATCATATGTCTGTGTTGTATAAATCATATATATGCATTGTAATATATATATACATATACATATATATATATATATATATATGCGATGAGAATATATATGCGATGTTAAAAATATATATATGCAATGTGAAATATATATATGTGTATATATATATATATGCGATGTGAAAAATGTATATGCGTTGTATAAAATATATATATGCGATGTGAAAATTATATATGCGATGTGAAAAATATATATGCGTTGTATAAAAATAGAATTGGATAAAATGGTCATGAAATGGAATTAATATTTGTTCATTAAAAAATATAATTTTTAACATATATATGCACTGTATAAAATTGTCATGTAATGGAATAATTATTGGATTGTTAAAAATAAATTTTTTAACATATATATGCACTGTATAAAATTATCATGTAATGGAATATTCAATTTTGATTTAAAATTAAAAAGGAAGTTGAATAGAAATCGACAAAATATATTATTCATATATATATATATATATGTGTGTGTATATATATTTAATGGCTTGAATAGAACGCAGTGCAGAACGACCGTTTGTGAATTTCAGCCATAAACTTCAAATTGACGTAACGGGATATCCCACCGTTGGATTCTCCTAAAACCGGAACCATTGGGTTCGTATCGAAAAGATCTTTCCAATGAATATAAGTGATTTAAATTTGAATGGTTGGATTTCAAATTATGTCCAAATCAATTTCAGAAAAGGTCGCCATGGATGCAGTTCGGTGGCCGTTATTGGAAACCAACTGTAAAGGCCTTAATAAATTATTAAAAATATGGAAAAATTGTGTAAAATCATAACTAATGATTTGAAATGATTTTGGATTAAAATTCCAAGTTTGAAAAGATAAAATATATTTTTGTCGAAATGAACAAGTTAATAACTAGAATAATAATCCAATTATTTTTAGAAATAATAAATTGGAGTGAAAAATGGGTTTTAAAATAACCAGAGTTTTCCAATTCATAAATTGGAACGGATTTGGAATGGAAATTATTTTTGGAAATTTCAATATTGAATTCCGTGATTATACAGATATTGTTGAGGAATTTGGAAGATATATATATATATATATATATATATATATATATCGTTATTCCCAATACGATATTTATTGGTTTCAAAATTTGATATTGAATATAAGCCGATATAAATTTCTATTCCGAGCCTTGTATTTAATATCAAATGGGATTTTGGGTTTGTCGTGAATAGTGTCTTTAATAACACTGTTCTTAAACTGAGTTGAGAAAAGAATAAATCTTTTAATTAAGATTTAAAGGAGTTTACCAATAAATTTAATTGGAATTGAAACGAAAATTGGATATTGGGGTTTATAGTGAACAATGTTTTAAATAACAGTCGTTCTTTAACCCAATTAACAGTGAAGATATGATTTGGAATTTACAATCTTTTAATTAAGATTAATTGAAAATTTTCCAAAGTAAAATTTTCTAATTTAATATATTAAATTGGAATTGAATGGAATTCGATTTGGTAATAATCGGGATGGGCTTCTGTAAAGGAAGACTGTTACTATATATGGAATTTAAAAGGACTTGCGGCTATTCCACTTATAGTATGAGTTTGATACAGAAATTTATGTCGATTATGTACTGCTATGATTTTCGTAAAGATTCCATTTTCATAGCAGATGATTTTGGGTCTATCGTGAACTATGTTTTAAGTGACACTGGTTCTTTGTCCTAAGTAAAAGCAGGATTAATTTTCCTAAATTTGAACAATCATTAAGTAATGATTTTAGGGATTAAAATGAAGAAGAGTTTTAATAAATCTTTAATTAGATTTGAATGAATGAATGGTGATTAAATTTACCAAAACATGAGGTATAAACCAAATATATTTGGTTGTTGATATTGATTGATTGATTGTCTGGATTGTGCTTGACCAATTTATGAGCAAAATATGCTTTTACATTTAGCATTGGGTTGGGTAGAAATATTTGTATGCTAACATCTTGTGAAACACTTCACGATTTGACTACGAGACGTGTAGCGATGTGGTTGAGTTCATTTCAAATTTAATGAATGATTTTGAAATGATATTTTCTTAAGTGAAAAGAAATGTACTCCCGATTTTGGATAGGGAATGTTTTATAAAAATATTTTATAAAACAGAAAGGATTTCGAGGGCTAAACCCGATGTTGTCGAAATGATTTCGAAATGTATTATGTGTTTGACATTTTAGTTCATCACATAACCGATTAGTTGCTATTGATGATATATATGTTTGGTGGCGGAGAATTTATTCTCTTGCTTAGCACCCTTCTTTGAGATGCACGAGCTCAAAGGTTACGTAATTAATAGTGACTGATCATATGTGTGAATTGCTAATGTAAAGTACTATAATTACTTGTGATTATTATGTTGTGAAATGATTTTCCCTACTTCAGAATATGAAATGATTTGGTATGTGGCTAAAGATTCGGGTAACCCTGGATAGCTAGAAGTGTGAGGGCGGTGTATTTTCCCCAAGGGCATGGGATGTTTCACCATCAGTGTAACCTTCTCCATAGTGGGAGGTGCACATCTATATATCGAGTTGGTGAGGCGCGTAAAGCCTTGTCTGAGGGCTGAATACCTCCCGATATTTGGTTGCATACTTGTTTGTATGCATTGTGATATTTTGGAATTCATATTTCCAAATGCCTTTGGTTTGAGATCCCAAAGTGAAATCTATTTTGATATGAAATCTAGATATGTATTTCAAACGATTTGAAATAAGAAATCGGGAAATAAAGTCCAAAGGAATAATTTCTGTAAAGTGAATTGGATTCTGAAAACTAAACTTGGGACTAAGCCTAAATGGGTAGATTGAGGAATTGCATGTTGTATGATGCATTGTAGATCCATATGACTATTATTGGTTATTTTTTATGCACTGTTATTCATGGGGGTAAACCCGTTCTGTGTTATATGGCATGGTCCCTTGATTTACCTTATTTTAAAGTTTAATAATTTTTTTGAGTTCTCACACCAGTCCCATGACCGACTCGGAGTTTATTGTTTTAACCTAAACTCTGGGTACGTATATTTTTCACAGAGGCAGTTAGTAGTTTTGGTTTTGTAGATTATTTCATTTAGCAGGATTCTGGATCGAAGCTTAAAGTTGTGTCCAGAGCATTGACAGTCTTCCACTGTGTTAGTTTATTTGTTTCTGCTGCATTGTATTACATTTGTTGTAAATTTATTTTCCGTTGTATATTTTTTTTCGATACTCTGATAATTTGTACTCTGATGTAACATTATTATGATGTTTATAAAAGTCTTTTGTTGTTTGTTCATATGTGTTGTGTGCCCAAAGTTAACGTATTTGCCTTTTTGCTTCGATTTAAGTCGGTTTACTAATCAACGGAGAGGGAGGGTCACTACAAATATTCACTTCATAAAATTTAAATAAGGACTATAGGATATCTCAGCAAGTACTACAATTGCGATGGTAGTCCAAAATTTGGATCTGTAAGTAAGGAGGCGCATGTTGCAATAGAGTAAAATTTAGCCTTCTATTTTATTTTTTTATTTGAAATATTTAAAAAAATGCCTATGCATGCACATGCACACAGCTACACTCTTATATGCGTTCCCATGACAAAATTTATCGAGGATACCATTTTCATATTGTTATACCACTCATATCATGGAAGGTTAATGCTTGTAATATGAGATTAGGTTATATTTTGTAACGACCTGCCTTTTTGACTATTTCAAGTCGGTAATTAAACCGACTCGAAACGTTTAAAACAACAGATAGTTATTTAGCTTATATGGTTTAATAGAATCATACATAGAAATACTAGAATAAATAAACGACAATATCTCACAGCAGAAACATTTTACATAAAATATCAGAGTTTGTACAAAAAAACTTTACACAGTGGTGATATATACATAGATTTTAATAAACAAAATTTACATATTTTACGATCTAGAGCGTGCGCGTATTCACATGCTATTAACTTTGATAGCTGAATTCTTTAAATCTGTAACACTCGGATCTAACTTGATGTAACAACCCGCTCATTCCATGATGAGAGATTTAAATATTTTATTTAAATATATCGTCGTGTCCGATGTGTCACTCAAAAAGTCGTTTTTCACAAACGATAAAATTAGGACTTGAGATCACTTCCATTGAGTTTGGATCATCGTTTACAACCTTTTTGACTATAAGCATCGATATGTTTGGAGTTTCGCAAATTTGGGACTTTGGTTAGGTCTTGGTTTAGCTAAACCAAGCTCACTCCATATAACCAAATCAGCCCCTCTTCCTCTCATTCATTCCAAACACTTATAAGAAAATGGAAATGGGGAAGGGAATAAGAATTTAAAATTCCTAAACCCTAGCTTGATCTTGGAGCTCCAATTCTTGAGGAAATCATGTGTAGAAACATGGGTAAGCTCTCTGCTCTCCCTCTCTACCTTATACTCCTCTCAATTTCGGATTTTTCGATAGCCCTAATCCTTATATGTTGGTATGTGAGTGTATGAGGTGATTTTGGAGGTGCAATTGACGAAAGAGAGGAGCTTCGCTCGTTTGGGTGCTTGTTCTTCCTTGTTGGAGCTTGTTCTTGATATTCAAGAGCCAAAGGTGAGTTCTTTATTGAGCTCACATCTATGCCTCAAGCCTATATGCTTGTACAGTGTAATTTAGGACCATTTCATGTTGCATTTTCTTGTTGAATTGGTTAGGATAGTTTACACTCTTCGATTCCTTAGTTTGAATTTCATTTGAAATAGAAATTTTGACATATGTTATCCACTCGATCAATGCACATGATTTGAATCGATTAAGTGGTGTTGTGAAGTACCATTGTCACACCCGACATGTTTTAAGACTTCACAATTCGCTTATATCGCGTTTATATGCTTTAGTTTGGAATTTAGTTCATATTTGTATATGTAATCAAAATCTTTGCATTCGAGCTTTGCGATTTGATACGGTGGATCGAAGAGGTCTCATTGATGCCCCGAAGAAGTCATGAAACTCAACGATCAACTACAGACACTCGCGGAGGTTGAATCCCCCCAAGGTTTGACCAGGGCAACGACCCAGGTCAAAACCAGTCTACAGGCCCAAAATGGGGCGGTCGACCGGTTTTGTTTCTGGGTAAAAACGATCGACCGCCCCACTTTGACCAGTCGACCATTTTACTGTTGTGAACCAGAGGGACCTCGGTCCACAGTCTACCCCCATCCAGGCTCTTTCCCGGCCGGAGCTCAGGGAGTTCGAACTTTGTTTGTGAACATCAACTTTGCGAATTCACAGATTCCAGAATGCTTGATTCATCGACATTGATTCTCATTTGATTCATTTAATATTGATCTTTAATTGACTCTATTCTCATTGTTTAATGTGAATTGCATTATAAATCGTTCTAGAGACCGTGCGCTCTACCTTATGAATCTATTTACTCGTTAACTCGGGTTTGACCCTCGATATTAGTTCGATAATGATTCACGACTCTAAAACGTGAATTATCGACTCGATATTCTTCAAATCTATTCCGATATAGTTTAAAACTCTTCGAGTGCTAGTTTCGGATTTCGATTCATTCGTTGATCGAAATTACAACTGTTATCCCCTTGATTTCTTGCATGTTGTTGAAACGTGAGTTTATGTTTTATGATTTTTGTGTTCCCTTCGCTACGACGATAATTTTTATGAATATTTGAACCACAATGGATAATGGGGTTTTATATTATCAATGGGCGTCGAACCAACGTTTATACAGTTTTTAAATTCAAATCCTTTTAAAATCAATTCGATTTCTAAACCGGTTCGGATTCTATTGATTTATACATGATTCCTTATCCTATCGATCGGACGAGAAATTTAGTTTATTTACCTTAGTAAAACTGAGGACTATGGCCCCTTATACGTTTACTTCGGCGAATAACTCTTCGACTTGTGCATTCGAACATGTGTGGTGATTTTCTCTGTTTTGAATAGAAACCAATTACGGGTTCGTAAAAATTCGAGAATAACATGTGGTTATGAGACATGTTGCTATTTCCTTATATTAACCAGATCGAAGTAATTTCTATTCACCCGGATTGATGTGATCCGTTTTATGATTATTCTTGATGTTTTGAGAATGAACTAACAACTGGTTCGTAAATATTCGAGAATAGCGAGTGGTTATGGGACATTTAGCTATTTTCTTATATTAACTATCTCGGTGTAATTCATACTCATCCGGATCATTGGTATCAGCTTCCCGACATAGTTGTTTGGTTCGCAATCGCCCTAGTGGGAATTTACGATTTGTGGCCTTCATCTATGGGACTTCGGTCCAACTTTTTATGATGTTTTCTAGAGATCGATCTCATCTGGGGAGTAACCATTTTTTATGATATTTTCTAGAGACCGTATCTCATCTGGGGAGTATCCACTTTTTATGATGTTTTCTAGAGACCATATCTCATCTGGGGAGTAACCACTTTTTATGATGTTTTCTGGATCGTATCTTATTTGGGGAGTGGCCACTTTTTATGATGTTTTTTGAATCGTTTCTCATCTGGGGAGTACCATTTTTTATGATGTTTTCTGGATTTCTAGTGATTTCTAGATTCTAGTTATTGTTGTATGCTCAATGTCATGACATTCATTTCCACTATCATTTCCCATTGTGTGCTATTATTTGAATGTTGCATTCTACATTAGCTAGGAGATTATGCAGAGATAATTGTGTGCTGACATTCCATTGTCATTACCTAATTGTGTTGACATGCCATGTTTCGTACTGATTTATGATTAGATATTATTTCTAAAATCATGTCATCCTGTGTTATATCTCTTATTATATCAATCCATTTGATAAGTATAGCTAGACCAATACATTTATTATTTATTTTCTTATAAATAATACTCGGGTCAGGCCGAGTCATTTTAGGTGCTCCTTTGGGTCTCATCGCAGGATTGATCTTCCGCTTTCAGCTTGCTACTCTGCCTCCGCAGATTTATGTGCTTTTGTACCTATGACATTATCTTTCGTTGTGTACATAGTCTTCTATTTAGATCACGGTACATGTATCTATTCTTTCGGGGTTAGTGGATCTTTGTTGACCCCTAGCTTGTTGTACGACTTCTTGGTTATTCATATCTATTTCGCCTTTGTGATATGATTATTCTTTGTCTGGCTATGAGACATACCATATTTATATTATTGTTGTTGTCTATTTTATACTGCTTTCCGGATTATTTATAGCCATAATGTAGTTGCCCTAAGTGCCGAATGGTCATGTCGAAATTTTAATCGGTATCAGAATTCGATGTGCATTCCTCACGTGGAGCAATTATACAATCGTTCGCTCTTCACAAATCTCATTCTTCATTATGGTCTATGACATTTCTGTGAAATGAACTGGATGATAGTGGGTATAGAGGTGGGGTGTTACAGTTTGGTACCAGAGCCACTTTCCGGAACAGTGTAAGATAGTATGACGATGGTATTGTCTTAAACCTCTCTCGGGAATCGTGCTTTAGGGTTTTAGCTAGAGTCTTAAGACCCGTCATAGCTTATCTTTCTATACGATTCCATTTTGATTGAATTTGCATCGTTTGAATTCAACTTGAGACTAACTTTTTCCTTCTTCTTTTCCCTTAAAGAAGCGAAATAGTTGGTTGTAGCCGTGCAAGTGCCAGTTCACCCAGTATACCTCCTACGGGAGGGGTGATTTTGTCTCAAGTGTCCTATTTTTAGTCTTTTAGAATAGTTATCGACTCGTTCCCTTCGGGTTGATTTCTATAGTCCATCTAGGGCCCATGTGCTCTAGTGGTGCTTCTGTTTCATTCTTTGACTCGAGTTGCTAATCGATGTCTGTTTTTGTATAAATTACATTATTATAACGTAAATTTCAAGTTGTTGATCGCTTCATGTATCACGCTTATCTTGTTGATCATTTATAATCCTTGAAGTTGATTGATCATTGGATATATTGCCCATGCGTCATTAGGCACGTCGTAAGCATTTTTGATCTTGATATTTCTTGATTTCTAGTTAAGATTGTTTTGTACATCGTTACGTACCTAGCATGGTATATTGATCACTTGTCAGTCGGTATGGAGATACCATGTCTTTATGACTAAATCTACCCCCTTGTTGTCATCTATATAGTTGTAGTTCAGTGTGAGATCACCAAGCCTTTGAGCTAAAACAACTCATTTGTTACCTCGTTATGCCAGTGTGAGTCACCAATCATTATGCTAAATTAACTCAACAAATGTATCGTTGCGTTCCAAACTCAAGATCAAGAACGAGGGAAAGCATCCCACTTCTTATGATCCCTCTTCTTGAGTCAAGGTACGTGTCATTAATTCCTTAATGTCATTTACCTTGTTCAGTGATTATTTTATTTATGTTCTTTTGATATACGTTGACCGTGTTCTTTGTTATCAAAACATATCAATTGTGTTTTATTCGTAAGTTGATAAAGGAATTTTATTTCCCTTATGCCATCCCGAATGATTTGTTGAAATTTTATATTTTCGCGAGATCTGCGTGAACATTAGAAATTGTGAGAACTTTCTTGTGTTAACTTGTCCATCGGGTGCATTAAGGATATCGAACGAGATATGAGATGCCATGTTGTAGTTCGGAATTCCTAAACACCATTATGTGACAATCCGACATTTGAAATGATTCCTAAAATAAAAATTCACTTCTAATAAGTTAATCAAAATAATAATATTTTGGATTTTGCTATTTTCGTGGTCGTTTGTTATTTTTCTAGATAATTTATTTTTAGATTTCCTTGGAGAAATTCCAAGAATTGGAGTGGTTTAAGATTTTTAATTAGAAATTATCTTAAATCTTTTCTTTGAGCAAATTAAATAACTCTAGGAGTAACCCAAAAAGTTATTTATTTATGTCTCTTGTTTCCTGATTTCAGATCTTTTATTTTTGAGATTCCCAATTAATAAGAAATATTGCATTATTCATAATCCTTGTTTTTGATTTGCTAAAAAGAATTTAGTATTCTTGTAACTCCATGGATCTTCTTATTTTCTATAGTGAACGATCACTCGAGATAATGGGAGTCCCGTGGGGGAGGGAAATTTGAGTTTTTGCGTGTAACAACCCGGATTTTGAGCGACTTTGGTTACCGACATAAGCTCGATGTCGATAACCAAAACATCGAAAAATCCTGGTAATTAATGAAAGAAATTAGAAGGTGAGAATAGATAAGATAGAAACTTAGAACAGAAGAAGAAGAAGAAGAACACAACATCAGAGTAACACGAACCTCACAGCCGAACGAATAACATATAATAGATAACATAACTTTGAAATATAATAGTTATGTATACAACAGCACTTATCAGAGTACATCACTTACAACACAGCGGAAATAAACTATAGCTATATGATCCAAAAGCCTCCTGCTCCAGCTCTTCAAGTATATCTGTAAATCCCGACTACTTGACTGCCCGTACAAATTTAGGCACCCAAGAGTTTAAGGAAAACAACAAAGTAAACTCCGGGTCAGTCATGGGACTGGTGTGAGTAAAACAGTTTAAACAGGTATATGAACAAGTAAACGATATCTCATAAGACCACGCCATAGAATAGAATGGGTTTTTCCCTTATGAGAATCCAAAATATCTTTATATCAAAAACCTTTTGATATTATAATAATGTCTATATACAAATAGATATCAACTAGCAGAAACACTTTCATTTCACGTTCTACATATATAGTATACAATCAAAATCGCAAGCACGTATTGGATAATGGATTTCCAACTATGACAAGGTATGGAACAACCTTCCGATCAGTGTACTCTAGGAACGATACACTGGAGTTCAACAAGAACATCTTGTAACTCAGCCACACATGACCGACCACTCATTTCGCTTGAGTGTATCGAATGTACATCACCAACGGTTGGGATCAGCAACCGTTCTCGTATATATATATATATGGGACAACATTGATAGATTAAAGAAGCAAATGAATATTCTCTAGATAGGTGATTATACACCCTACTTCGGTGCGACCGACTTAGCCATGCTGCCTGCCCGATTTCTGTCATTTACCGGATGTGAGGCTAGAAGCTACACTTATCTTTTCACATCATATCTTCATTTACTTGGAATACCACATCGTCATACCCGCCAAATCATTATCGATTTCCCTAACGGTATCACGGGTATGAAGCTAAGAGAAACAAATTCCTCCACCACCAAACGTAATACGTTGAGGAGATCAACATATATGATTCGTTAGGAATACTCTGTCAGACATTCGTCCATACAAGTTGTCCTGGGACTGGACAAACCGAAGGCACTATTCAGTACATCCATCTTAGGCACTGTTATCTAAGACTTATACAATAGCCCTTGCACTTTACTCCGTCTTCAATATATTCAATATACTTGATTCGCAACGCTTATGCCAATACAGAGTGGTTCTTCAAATAATAATCCAACCGGTCTCTCCATATTAACAACGTAAAATGGTCAAAACATTGATAGTCGATGATTTAACTATCAAATAAAAATGTCTGTGTGCAAACAACGATCTTATTTCCAAATGGAATGTCAATCGATCAATCATCATGTATATCTATACATGTTTTCCTTATTTTCTATATTTAGAAAATATTTGTTATCAACGTTGGAAAACATTTCCATTGTTTATTTACGTATCACTATCCTTCCACAACTATCAGACTCTAACTATAAACTAACAAGAGAACAACTCCCTAAGCATAAACCCCGAAGGCCGAAACCAACATCAGATCGATACTCAGGAAACCATTCAACTTATTAATCTCTAGTCAGATTCTAATTTTGCTTAACTCTATATTCTTTAACTCCATTCGCTCAACTCTAGATCGCAGCGATCACAATGGTTACGCCAGATTCCCTCAAGAAACATCCGACCGCCGTAGGCTATTTACAGCCCTGCGAATTACGCTAGCAGTCGTGCTAAATGGCAACTCATCCTGAATAACTATGTTTGTTTTAACTCTAACTGTTTAACTCTAACTGGTTAACTCTAACTGTTTAACTCTATCTGTTTAAACTATAACTGGTTAACTCTAACTGTTTAAACTATAACTGGTTAACTCTAACTGTTTAAACTATAACCGTTTAACTCTAACTGTTTAAACTATTCATTTATAAAGATTTACTTTTAGTAACGGTTCTTCACTTTACAAATGATTTCTTTTTTATAACTCTATTTATTTTCTAAATATTTCCTTTTCAAATTTATTCTTAAAAATATTCTAACTCCTTAAATTCCCGGAAAAATTCGCCATAACCTCCTTTGTATCGGGAGCATCGGGAAAATCCCCAAACCCGCCACACAGGCCTTTCCATTCAAAAAGAAAATGGTTTGTAATTATTTCCTTTTTGAATATCTCCTATTTATAAATATTCCAATTTATAAACATTTCTTATTTATAAATATTCCACTTTATAAATATCTCTTATTTATAAATATCCCATTTTATAAATATTTTATTTTCAATATCACTTTGAAAATCCCCTTATCAACATTTCGGTATGTTATGGTATTCAATCATATCAAATCACGATGTTCAATATCGTCTAAGTACATATAATCGCCCACAGATTTTATAACATATCATATAACAATATATGAAAAACAATAAAATAACTGTTGAGGAATCCAGTCGGATTCCTCCAACCTATCTCCCTGCATCCACAGATGTTACACAATATGATTATCATCACTTTCAGTTAAATATAAATTATTCTGATAGGGGTATCAATATATAAATATTTAACAGTTTATATATTGATATATAATTACATATATATATATATATAATTTTCACTAACTGACTAGCAGTTCAATCAATCAACCAACACACAACAATCAACAGATGATTAACAGTTCTAAAAATACATTATAAAAATATAACTGTTCAGAGTTGGTGAGTTTTACTCACATTTGCAGTTCATCGTTAAAGAACGATAAACTGTTGTTTGATTTGAATCAAACATCTTATTTCGCCATAAATTCAAACGAGCCCCATTCCACTTCCAGTCAGCTTCATTGTGTTGCGCTCGTTCATACGATCCCAACGCAACTTACGGTTCGTCAATCTGGTATCGTATGACTAAAATATCGTCATTACAAGTTATAAGTGTATTTAAATTAAATAAATCATTAACTTATATTACCCTATGGCCCAACCTTTATTTCTCGGCCCATTGACCGTCGTACAAGCCCATACCCGCTCTCCCTTATAAACCCGATACTCCTTCTTTCTCTCCCAAATCAAACAGAGAAAACCCGATTCCCATTTACACCCGTTGACCTTGCGTTGACCGCGCCTCCCTGCCTCCATGACCACTGCTCCGACCTGCAACCACCACCACAATCTTCCTCGTTCGGATCCGCACCACGCCATACCATTCCCGCCCAACTCGAACTGCTCCTCCAAGACCCGACTTCACCGTCGCTACAGGAACCCGCGACCCTCCTGGTGACCGCACTCCCCAAAAATCTTTGTACGAGCTCGTTTACTCCTTCTGAATCCGAATCTAACATCCACTTCGATCCTCGATGTTCGTATTAGCCGATAATGCCAACCCTAGCCTGTCGAACCAATACGGTTTGAATTTCCAGCGAAGCCAAACTTCACCGAACCCAATAATACGTATGTAGAATCGAAGCCTGTTGGATGCTGAGTCCATATATGTGTATACTTCGATTTATACGAATTTATTTGGTTTGTTTGGGATTTTATTTTCTTCTTGTTTGCTGAGAAAAACATGAGGAAGTAGCGGCGGTTTATTTGTCTGAGGAATTAGGTTTTAAGGGTTTTAGTTAGGGTATTTATAGGCAAATAAAATATCTAGATATTTTTAGGATATTTATTTTATTGTTTTATATTCATTACCGTCTTCTAAAAATTCGTGTGATCACACACGATACCCAAAAATCACTAAACTGGACATACTGTTAGAGTTTGACATTACGGTCCCAACGAAACTGGTTTCGTCGAATTCCGACTTCGTATGCTCACACAGCATATTTTTAACCGTCAAAATACTGACTGTTTCTCACTCTAAAAATCCGTACGATCACATACTGACTCTAAAAATCACGAAACTGGAAATCTAATAACTATTTGACATTGCGGATCCAACAAAATTAGTTTCGTCGAATTCCGACTTCGTTTGCAAAAGTGGCTATTTTTAAAGCTCTGGATGACCCATTTAAATATATAAATATATTTAAATATAATTGAATTAAATATAAATAAATAAATATTATCGTATATCTTCACATATGATATCGTACAGCTCCAGAATATCATATCAGTATTTACAGTTTGATATTTTAGATTTCAGATTTATCGATATTCAGTTTATATTGAAAATCCTTTTATAACGTAAATAAAGCGTCGCAAATTATAAAGGAATTCTACAGCGACTTTTCTGAAATTTGATTTGGATGTAAATCAAAATCTACACGATGAAGTCCTGATTTTTCTCTTCCACTAGAAAGATATACTCCACCAGCTCCACACGTTTCTTGTTTCACAGAAATCCGGCTTAAAACGAATCCTGTACATTTAGTTGAAGTTCAAATCGCCAAATCGCGAACTGCAGCGCCATTTCAAGCTCTATTTTAATTATAATATAATTATACGTTTCAAACTGACGTCGATTGAATATATTCGTCAATATGATTCAACTCTAAGCTGAATTAAATCTTGTGGATGACCCTGTTCACCTTATATTGTGATTTCCAATATTTTTGATTATTTTTGAATTAAATATATTATTTAATTTAATCAAATATATTATTTAATTTAATTAAATATTCCATATTATTTAATTAACGACGATTAAATTCCCTATATCACTATTTTAAACAATTAAATAAATTAATTATACCCCTGGAAAATGCGGGTCATTACATTCTTCCCCACTTAAAATAATTTCGTCCTCGAAATTGCTAAGTTAGAGGATGACCCTACCTATTGGAATTCCTAAGATTTGTTTACCCCTTATTTCTGATTTTAACTGTACCAATTAATATCGACTAAAATATTTATTCATTCCGACTAACTAAAATTTTCAAAAATTCTGAAAATTTTCTAATATTTAAACTTTCGAAAAATTTCGCCAGCACCTCCTTTGTACTGGTCAATAGCTCAAACTCCAACTCGCCTCTCTGGGCCTTCTTCAACCCAAAAGAAAATCAAAACGCCAAACGGCTTGCCAATTCGGCTCATAAATTCCAAACTCATATAAAATATAAACTTGTACCTTTTTGTTGGGCATATCATTATATCCCTACCATCTGTCATCAACTCGGCATATACAAATGCCATCCCAATAAAACTCAATCACTTTTATATCGTCAAACCAAATCATTCGCTTATACTTAAGTCGAATCCCATTTTCAATTTCTAGTTTCATCCTTGATTTTCAAATCCTAAGTCCAGCTAAATTTCAAATTCTATTTAACTTAGTTCAAGTTAAATTTCAAATTATTTTTACCATATCATTTTATTTAACTTCATTAGTTAAATTTTTAATTCCAGAACTTAAATTCCTGGGTTTCTTTCAAATCGATTTGAAATCATTCTACCAATTCAAAACCTTCGAATTTTTAAACAACTTGTTTTCTCAAAACAATTCAAATCAAAATCTCTGGTAGTAATCCACCACTTAGAACTCGAAAATCACACCGATGATACTGCGCAGTCATCATCGGAATTATTTTCCAGCGACCCAAGTGATTTCAATACTATATCATTTCAAAACCATTACTAAATACATCCATTTTGAAAACATCTCAAAATCTCCCAGGAACTTAAAATTTCCTTATTTTAATTCCAAATCGGATTTAAATTCATATTTAATTCATCTTATTTCATATACTTTACTTATATGATTATGATTGGTTATATATAACCATTTCACTTTATAATCTCATTCGGTTATAATTACAACCAATATATCTAATATATGATAATATATTACATATCCATACTGTGTCGGTCCATCGTATTCAAGTATTTATTTACTCCTACCGATACAGTGGATCAAACTGATCGACCAGAACTCATAAACAACTCAACCGACGAATCTCCACAATATAAAACCATTTTTATATCAAATACAAATACGCACTCGTATATATACACTCAAGCTCAATCTAGGGTATTACTAACCCTATCTCTACCGAGTCACGCCACAGAGCCAAGGTAATTCTTAACTTAAGCTCTGATACCAATTGTAACAACCCGGATTTTGAGCGACTTTGGTTATCGACATAAGCTCGATGTCGATAACCAAAACATCGAAAAATCCTGGTAATTAATGAAACAAATTAGAAGGTGAGAATAGATAAGATAGAAACTTAGAACAGAAGAAGAAGAAGAAGAAGAACACAACATCAGAGTAACACGAACCTCGCAGCGGAACGAATAACATATAATAGATAACATAACTTTGAAATATAATAGTTATGTATACAATAGCACTTATCAGAGTACATCACTTACAACACAGCGGAAATAAACTATAGCTATATGATCCAGAAGCCTCCTGCTCCAGCTCTTCAAGTATATCTGTAAATCTCGACTACTTGACTGCCCGTACAAATTTAGGCACCCAAGAGTTTAAGGAAAACAACAAAGTAAACTCCGGGTCAGTCATGGGACTGGTGTGAGTAAAACAGTTTAAACAGGTATATGAACAAGTAAACGATATCTCATAAGACCACGCCGCAGAACGGAACGGGTTTTTCCCTTATGAGAATCCAAAATATCTTTATATCGAAAACCTTTTGATATTATAATAGTGTCTATATACAAATAGATATCAACTAGCAGAAACGCTTTCATCTCACGTTCTACATATATAGTATACAATCAAAATCGCAAGCACGTATTGGATAATGGATTTCCAACTATGACAAGGTATGGAACAACCTTCCGATCAGTGTACTCTAGGAACGATACACTGGAGTTCAACAAGAACATCTTGTAACTCAGCCACACATGACCGACCACTCATTTCGCTTGAGTGTATCGAATGTACATCACCAACGGTTGGGATCAGCAACCGTTCTCGTATATATATATATGGGACAGCATTGATAGATTAAAGAAGCAAATGAATATTCTCTAGATAGGTGATTATACACCCTACTTCGGTGCGACCGACTTAGCCATGCTGCCTGCCCGATTTCTGTTATTTACCGGATGTGAGGCTAGAAGCTACACTTATCTTTTCACATCATATCTTCATTTACTTGGAATACCACATCGTCATACCCGCCAAATCATTATCGATTTCCCTAACGGTATCACGGGTATGAAGCTAAGAGAAACGAATTCCTCCACTACCAAACGTAATACGTTGAGGAGATCAACATATATGATTCGTTAGGAATACTCTGTCAGACATTCGTCCATACAAGTTGTCCTGGGACTGGACAAACCGAAGGCACTATTCAGTACATCCATCTTAGGCACTGTTATCTAAGACTTATACAATAGCCCTTGCACTTTACTCCGTCTTCAATATATTCAATATACTTGATTCGCAACGCTTATGCCAATACAGAGTGGTTCTTCAGATAATAATCCAACCGGTCTCTCCATATTAACAACGTAAAATGGTCAAAACATTGATAGTCGATGATTTAACTATCAAATAAAAATGTCTGTGTGCAAACAATGATCTTATTTCCAAATGGAATGTCAATCGATCAATCATCATGTATATCTATACATGTTTTCCTTATTTTCTATATTTATAAAATATTTGTTATCAACGTTGGAAAACATTTCCATTGTTTATTTACGTATCACTATCCTTCCACAACTATCAGACTCTAACTATAAACTAACAAGAGAACAACTCCCTAAGCATAAACCCCGAAGGCCGAAACCAACATCAGATCGATACTCAGGAAACCATTCAACTTATTAATCTCTAGTCAGTTTCTAATTTTGCTTAACTCTATATTCTTTAACTCCATTCGCTCAACTCTAGATCGCAGCGATCACAATGGTTACGCCTGATTCCCTCAGGAAACATCCGACCGCCGTAGGCTATTTACAGCCCTGCGAGTTACGCTAGCGGTCGTGCTAAATGGCAACTCATCCTGAATAACTATGTTTGTTTTAACTCTAACTGTTTAACTCTAACTGGTTAACTCTAACTGTTTAACTCTAACTGTTTAAACTATAACTGGTTAACTCTAACGGTTTAAACTATAACTGGTTAACTCTAACTATTTAACTCTAACTGTTTAAACTATAACTGGTTAACTCTAACTGTTTAACTCTAACTGTTTAAACTATTCATTTATAAAGATTTACTTTTAGTAACGGTTCTTCACTTTACAAATGATTTCTTTTTTATAACTCTATTTGTTTTCTAAATATTTCCTTTTCAAATTTATTCTTAAAAATATTCTAACTCCTCAAATTCCCAGAAAAATTCGCCATAACCTCCTTTGTATCGGGAGCATCGGGAAAATCCCCAAACCCGCCACACAGGCCTTTCCATTCATAAAGAAAATGGTTTGTAATTATTTCCTTTTTGAATATCTCCTATTTATAAATATTCCAATTTATAAAAATTTCTTATTTATAAATATTCCACTTTATAAATATCTCTTATTTATAAATATCCCATTTTATAAATATTCTATTTTCAATATCACTTTGAAAATCCCCTTATCAACATTTCGGTATGTTATGGTATTCAATCATATCAAATCACGATGTTCAATATCGTCCAAGTACATATAATCGCCCACAGATTTTATAACATATCATATAACAATATATGAAAAACAATAAAATAACTGTTGAGGAATCCAGTCGGATTCCTCCAACCTATCTCCCTGCATCCACAGATGTTACACAATATGATTATCATCACTTTCAGTTAAATATAAATTATTCTGATAGCAGTATCAATATATAAATATTTAACAGTTTATATATTGATATATAATTACATATATATATATATATATATATATATATATATATAATTATCACTAACTGACTAGCAGTTCAATCAATCAACCAACACACAGCAATCAACAGATGATTAACAGTTCTAAAAATACATTATAAAAATATAACTGTTCAGAGTTGGTGAGTTTTACTCACATTTGCAGTTCATCGTTAAAGAACGATAAACTGTTGTTTGATTTGAATCAAACAGCTTATTTCGCCATAAATTCAAACGAGCCCCAATCCACTTCCAGTCAGCTTCATTGTGTTGCGCTCGTCCATACGATCCCAACGCAACTTACGGTTCGTCAATCTGGTATCGTATGACTAAAATATCGTCATTACAAGTTATAAGTGTATTTAATTTAAATAAATCATTAACTTATATTACCCTATGGCCCAACCTTTATTTCTCGGCCCATTGACCGTCGTACAAGCCCATACCCGCTCTCCCTTATAAACCCGATACTCCTTCTTTCTCTCCCAAATCAAACAGAGAAAACCTGATTCCCATTTACACCCGTTGACCTTGCGTTGACCGTGCCTCCCCGCCTCCATGACCACTACTCCGACCTGCAACCACCACCACAATCTTCCTCGTTCGGATCCGCACCACGCCATACCATTCCCGCCCAACTCGAACTGCTCCTCCAAGACCCGACTTCACCGTCGCTACAGGAACCCGCGACCCTCCTGGTGACCGCACTCCCCAAAAATCTTTGTACGAGCTCGTTTACTCCTTCTGAATCCGAATCTAACATCCACTTCGATCCTCGATGTTCGTATTAGCCGATAATCCCAACCCTAGCCTGTCGAACCAATACTATTCAAATTTCCAGCGAAGCCAAACTTCACCGAACCCAACAATACGTATGTAGAATCGAAGCCTGTTGGATGCTGAGTCCATATATGTGTATACTTCGATTTATACGAATTTATTTGGTTTGTTTGGGATTTTATTTTCTTCTTGTTTGCTGAGAAAAACATGAGGAAGTAGCGGCGGTTTATTTGTCTGAGGAATTAGGTTTTAAGGGTTTTAGTTAGGGTATTTATAGGCAAATAAAATATCTAGATATTTTTAGGATATTTATTTTATTGTTTTATATTCATTACAGTCTTCTAAAAATTCGTGTGATCACACGCGATACCCAAAAATCACCAAATTGGACACACTGCTAGAGTTTGACATTACGGTCCCAACGAAACTGGTTTCGTCGAATTCCGAATTCGTATGCTCACACAGCGTATTTTTAACCGTCAAAATACTGACTGTTTCTCACTCTAAAAATCCGTACGATCACATACTGACTCTAAAAATCACTAAACTGGAAATCTAACTACTATTTGACATTGCGGATCCAACAAAATTAGTTTCATCGAATTCCGACTTCGTTTGCAAAAGTGGCTATTTTTAAAGCTCTGGATGACCCATTTAAATATATAAATATATTTAAATATAATTAAATTAAATATAAATAAATAAATATTATCGTATATCTTCACATATGATATCGTATAGCTCCAGAATATCATATCAGTATTTACAGTTTGATATTTCAGATTTCAGATTTATCGATATTCAATTTATATTGAAAATCCTTTTATAACGTAAATAAAGCATCGCAAATTATAAAGGAATTCTACAGCGACTTTTTTGAAATTTGATTTGTATGTAAATCAAAATCTACACGACGAAGTCCCGATTTTTCTCTTCCACTAGAAAGATATACTCCACCAGCTCCACACGTTTCTTGTTTCACAGAAATCCGGCTTAAAACGAATCCTGTACATTTAGTTGAAGTTCAAATCGCCAAATCGCGAACTGCAGCGCCATTTCAAGCTCGATTTTAATTATAATATAATTATACGTTTCAAACTGACGTCGATTGAATATATTCATCAATATGATTCAACTCTAAGCTGAATTAAATCTTGGGGATGACCCTGTTCACCTTATATTGTGATTTCCAATATTTTTGATTATTTCTGAATTAAATATATTATTTAATTTAATTAAATATTCCATATTATTTAATTAACGACGATTAAATTCCCTATATCACTTTTTAAACAATTAAATAAATTAATTATACCCCTGGAAAATGCGGGTCCTTACATTGCGATCCACGAGAAACTCATTAATTCCTTTCTTCGAATCTATGATCTAGTTGACCATCCAGAAGTGATATAACAATTCACTTATGGACTCAACCGTGCGTTGTTCTTAGAAATGAATATCAAAAGGATGAGATCTTTTGATATTCCTCCTTTGTTTGTTTGAATCTTTTGGGTCGACAATTGTCTCCGCACATTTGTTAACCCTTGTCAATCAAATTTTTGAGGATTACGACCTCTTTGGTTTAATCTCATCTTGTTATAGAAATTGTCTATTGCTTCTTTGATTAATTGCTTATGTTTTTGCGATTTGAGATTTTTGGTTGAAATTTATCTTAAATCTTGTTGTTTCGAAGTGGTAAGTTGTGCACTACTTATCAATCATCTTCTCGATGTTTCTAATTTTTAAAATATATACTCAAGTTTTTGAATATTTAAAATTTCGTATAATTCCTAATGATTTGTCCTTATGGTTACTAAATGAGATTTAGTACCTGGTTAGAAATCGATTTCCCCAAATAGTTAATTGGTATTCCGTTACCAACCTTGAATCATTGGTATTAGAATTGATTTTACCTTCGAGAATTGCTCTCTTAGCTAAATTTGTTGGAATCTCTAAGTTGTGCTTTTGTTGGTGTCAGCCACCTTGTCGCAAGACTAAAGTGCTGAAGACCGGTATTTGAGTTTTGGGAATGGAGTAGTCAACCACCATGATCTCCCATTTCATATCCTAGGAGAAATATCTGCTATCGATAATCCACATTTGTAGGACCCAGTCTTGTTGCTTCTTGAAAATTCCGAATTTGATCTGCAAGATTCTTATGTGTTATACAAATTCTCATTCTTTTGAGAATTGTAATAAGAGAGGCAAATCAATGCGAATTCATAGCATTTATGAATTTTTCTGGAATTATTTTACCTGTTTGGGATGACTACCAACATGGGTAATGAAGTTCGAGAATTGAACTATAGTTTTTATGATCTTGTGAAATGAAATTGGGATCTCACCAGCCGTTGGTGTGACCGTTTCATTTCGCATCGGCTCTTGTGGTACCACTCCACGGTGTTATTTTTTGTTATTACTCATTACTTCAATTTTAAGGAATTGCGGGGACGCAATTCTTTTAAGGGGGGAAGTCTGTAACAACCCGCTCATTCCATGATGATTGATTTAAATATTTTATTTAAATATATCATCATGTCCGATGTGTCACTCAAAAAGTCGTTTTTCACAAACGACAAAATTAGGACTCGAGACCACTTCCATTGAGTCCGGATCATCGTTTACAACCTTTTTGACTATAAGCATCGATATGTTTGGAGTTTCGGAAATTTGGGACTTTGGTTAGGTCTTGGTTTAGCTATACCTAGCTCACTCCATATCACCAAATTAGCCCCTCTTCCTCTCATTCATTCCAAACACTTATAAGAAAATGGAAATAGGGAAGGGAAATTAAATTTCCTAAGCCCTTGCTTGATCTTGGAGCTCCAATTCTTGAGGAAATCATGTGTAGAAACATGGGTAAACTCTATACTCTCCCTCTCTACCTTATACTCCTCTCAATTTTGGATTTTTCCACAACCCTAATTCCTATATGTTTGTATGTGAGTGTATGAGGTGATTTCGAAGGTGCAATTGATGAAAGAGAGGAGCCTTGCTCGTTTGGGTGCTTGTTCTTCTTTGTTGGAGCTTGTTCTTGATATTCAAGAGCCAAAGGTGAGTTATTTACTAAACTCACATCTATGCCTCAAGCCTATGTGCTTCTACAGTGTAATTTAGGACCATTTCATGTTGCATTTGCTTGTTGAATTGGTTAGGATAGTTTACACTCTTTGATTCCTTAGTTTGAATTTCATTTGAAATAGAAATTATGACATATGTTATCCACACGATCAATGCACATGATTTGAATCGATAAAGTGGTGTTGTCAAGTACCATTGTCGCACCCGGCATGTTCTAAGACTTCACAATTCGCTTATATCGCATTTATACGCTTTAGTTTGGAATTTAGTTC
The DNA here is from genome assembly GCA_030737875.1 of Allium sativum. NCBI lineage: Eukaryota > Viridiplantae > Streptophyta > Magnoliopsida > Asparagales > Amaryllidaceae > Allium > Allium sativum. The sequence continues at coordinate 716,933,098 of CM060912.1, read as the reverse complement.
ATATTTGTATATATAATCAAAATCTTTGCATTCGAGCTTTGCGAGTTGATACGGTGGATCGGAGAGGTCTCGTTGATGTCCCGAAGAAGTCACGAACCTCAACGATCAACTACGAACACTCGCGGAGGGCGAATCCCCTTTAGGTTTGACCTGGGCAACGACCTAGGTCAAAAACGGTCGACAGGCCCAAAATGGGGCGGTCGACCGGTTCTATTTCTGGGTAAAAAACATCGACTGCCCCATTTTGACCAGTCGATCGTTTTACTACTGTGGACCAGAGGGACCTCCGTCCACAGTATACCCCCATCCAGCCTCTTTCCTGGCCAGAGCTCGGGCTGTTCAGACTTCGTTTTTGAACTTCAGCTTTGCGAATTCACATATTCCAGCAACTCGATTCATCAACATTGATTCTCATTTGATTCATTGAATATTGATCTTTAATTGACTCTATTCTCATTGTTTAATGTGAATTGCATTAGAAATCGTTCTAGAGCCCGTGCGCTCTACCTCATGAATCTATTTACTCGTTAACTCGGGTTTGACCCTCGATATTAGTTCGATTGTGATTCACGACTCTAAAACGTGAATTATCGATTCGATATCCTTCGAATCTATTCCGATATAGTTTAAAACTCTTCGGGTGCTAGTTTGGGATTTCGATTCGTTCGTTGATCGAAATTACTACCGTTATCCCTTTGATTTCCTGTATGTTGTTGAAATGTGAGTTTATGTTTAATGATTTTTGTGTTCCCTTCGCTACGGTGACGGTTTTCATGAATATTTGAACCACAATGGATAATGGGGTTTTATATTGTCAATGGGAAACGAACCAACATTTAATCAATTTTTAAAATCAAATCCTTTTAAAATCAGTTTGATTTCTAAACCCGGTTCCGATTCTATTGATTTATATACGATTCCTTATCCTATCGATCGGACGAGAAATTTAGTTTATTTGCCTTAGTAAAACTGAGGACTATGACCCTTTATACGTTTACTTCGGCGAATAACTCTTGGACTCTTGCGTTCGAACATGTGTGGTGATTTTCTCTGTTTTGAATAGAAACTAATTACGGGTTTGTAAATATTCGATAATAGCATGTGGTCATGGGACATGTTGCTATTTCCTTATATTAACTAGCTCAAAGTAATTTCTATTCACCCAGATCAATGTGAACCGTTTTATGATTATTCTTGATGTTTTGAGAATGAACTAACAACTGGTTCGTAAATATTCGAGAATAGCGAGTAATTATGGGACATTTAGCTATTTACTTATATTAACTAACTCGGTGTAATTCATACTCACCCGTATCGTTGGTATTAGCTTCCCGACATAGCCGTTTGGTTCGCATTCGCTCTAATGGGAATTTATGATTTGTGACCTTCATCTATGGGACTTCGGTCCAACTTTTTATAATATTTTCTAGAGATCGTATCTCATCTGGGGAGTAACCACTTTTTATGATGTTTTCTAAAGACCGTATCTAATCTGGGGAGTAACCACTTTTTATGATGTTTTCTAGAGATCATATCTCATCTGGGGAGTAACCACATTTTATGATGTTTTCTGGATCATATCTTATCTGGGGAGTAACCACTTTTTATGATGTTTTATGAATCGTTTCTCATTTGGGGAGTACAACTTTTTATGACATTCTCTAGATTTCTAGTGATTTCTGGATTCTTTTTATTATTGTATGCTCAATGTCATGAGATTCATTTCCACTATCATTTCCTATTGTGTGCTATTATTTGAATGTTGCATTCTACATTAGCTAGGAGAATATGCAGAGATAATTGTGTACTGACATTCCATTGTCATTTTCTAATTGTGTTGACATGCCATGTTTCATACTTATTTATGGTTAGATATTATTACTAAAATCATATCATCTTGTGTTATATCTATTATTATGTCAATCCATTTGATTAGTACAGCTAGATTTATCCGTTTATTGTTTATTTTCTTATAAATAATACACGGGTCAGGCCGAGTCGTTTTAGGTGCTCCTTTGGGTCTCATCCAGGATTGATCTTCCGCTTTCAGCTTGCTACTCTGCCTCCGCAGCTTTATGTACTTTTGTACCTATGACATTATCTTTCATTGTGTACATAGTCTTCTATTTAGATCATGGTACATGTATCTATTCTTTCGGGGTTAGTGGATCTTTATTGGCCACTAGCTTGTTGTACGCATTCTTGGTTATTCATATCTATTTCACTTTTGTGATATGATTATTCTGTGTCTGGCTATGAGACATACCATATTTATATTATTGTTGTTGTCTATTTTATACTGCTTTCCGGATTATTTATAGTTGTTTTGTAGCTGCCCTAAGTTCTGAATGGTTATGTTGAAATTTTAATCATTATCAGAATTCGATGTGCATTCCTCACGTGGAGCAATTATACAATTGGTCGCTCTTCACAAACCTCATTCTCCATTATGGTCTACGACATTTCTCTAAAATGAACTGGACGATAGTGGGTATAGAGGTGGGGCATTACACCCGAGCATTCCATGCAAAACATAAAACACTCGAGTCAGGATTAATCTTTGTTCAAGTAAATTTGTTCAAAAGCGATACCCAAATATAATCGTTAATCCTATAACTACATAAAGCAACTAAAATTCATGATACATGCCAATTGCCAAATATTCATGGTCAATAAATCTTGTGTCGAATCAAAAACAACACGAGATATTACAAGGGAAGAGTCCAAATGACGGCCTAATAGGTCAAAGAAAAACAATAGCAGGGGCTAAAAATGTGCAAACTATCAAACGATAAATGACAGGATAGAGGTAATGAACGAGCAACTAACGCTAGGTGGTCCAATAAACCCTTTTTTCAAGTGAATTTTGAAGTCTTATTTTATTTTGATATTAACAAAATCCAAAACTGTCCAAGTATACTTGCCAGCATATGTAAGATGCCAATATGAATACGATAATAAACTTCCAATGTGTCCATATTTTAAATCAAGCATGTAGTACATGTTTCAACATTTCAACAAGTTCAAGTATGGTGCAACAGTGGATGCAAGAAGATGTTTGACTACCACACAGAATTTTTTTCTAGCGGAAAATTTGCTTTATTCCTATTACATATCATATCATCCTACTATAATTTTTTTTAACTAAACATAGTCATGATTACTCGCAGCTATTCCTTTCATATAGGGTACAATCTAGTTTATTAGTTCTTTTTCACAGCAATGTGCAGTAACAAATTGACATATATTTCAAATATGTCAAGTTGACAGGCGCAAGAGGGGGTACGAACAACATATGTAACTTGGCCAGCAAATTTAATTAAACCATATTTTACAGCATAAACAAGATACACATATAGGTATGTCATACACAAAATTAAGCCTCACATAAACAAGGAAAATACAAGGGGTACGAATAGTATATGCAACTTGGTCTACATCTATACACATAATCAAGCCTCGCATAAACAATACATGCACATGGGGGTACAAACAATCTATGTAACTTGGTAATCAAATGTAATAATTATATTCTAGTAATTCAAATGAATAAATAAACATGAATCAAAGGCTAATCATGAGTGAAAAATCACCTTAAAACAACAATGATTTGAGTTGCAGCAGCGAATAGAATCGGGAAGGAGCAAGATATGAATATCAGTGGTAGCGCACGGGGCCGGAGCTGATCAGTTGTAGGAGAGAATGGAAGTTTCATATCTAAATGGGTATGAACCTTTTTTTTGGAGCTTCAGATGGAAAACCAAAAGAAAGAGGAGAATGACCGTGTAAAATGGAGAAGGAGATGCTATAAATATATTTTAATTTTTATAAGTAGATGAGTGTATCATGTTGTTTCACATTTAAGGTTGAAACGGAAGAATAAATATTCAATTCTTTCCATTTCAAAGTTACGTGTTTTTTGTCATAAATATATTACTTAGTGCATGCCATTTCAGAACTTCAAAAGGGAAAGAGAGATAGCGTAGAGAGTAGGGTGAGAGGAAACGGTCAAAATAAATAAAGTAGAAGATGTTTAATTCGTGGTTTTCCAATTGAAGGAAAGGGAAATTAACGAAAAAGAAGTAAATAAAAGTTATGTGTTAATGAGATATTTAATTTCAAAATAATTTGAACCGAAAATGAATTGGTTGAGATCCATAAATTGAGGTGATTTTTGAACGTTCCAGCTTGTTAAGAGGCGCATGCGAAAAACGTTTTGGAATAGGAAATAGTAAAATTTAAAACTAACTAAACGTGAATCGGTATTTGTCTCTATTAAATGTCAATTTAACAAATTAAATTTTGTTTAATGATTTTTAAGCTTAAATTGAAGTCAACCGTAGGCCCATAATAATACGTTACATGATAATACGCTTAAACTTAATGATTTATTTTCTATTTGAAATTCCATTATTGTTGTAACCAATACTCTCCACTAGCTATTTATATAAAACTATTCAAACGCAACTAACGAATCCCAAATTCAGTAAAACAATATTGATGTTTATTTTATTTTATTTTTAAGATTCCTAAATCATATTACATAAAGTGGTTATAATCAGATAATAGATGTATATAGCTGTTATTATTAACTGAATTTAAAGCTAAAAAATAAGATTAAATTATATTTCCATTATTAATGCTTGATTTAATTTAATTAAATGAAATAAAACAATCGCAATGCAAATTTAAATTCAAAAAGATTAAATTTAACATCAAAACCATTTCCGCATCACTAGAGCTATAATTTCACGATCGATAATCATCGTTTTAGTTCTTATATTAAAACTTTACACAAATCAAGGATTAGACTACTAAACTTTCCTTTTTTATAAACAATACTTCAAAGCTGATGATTCCAAATACACATATAATTTGATAATAATTCTTAATGTTATAAATCACCATTCTTCTTATCATAAATTGCTGTTTATTTGAAGTTATTTATCAATAACATCATCAATTATATTTAAATACCATTCCAAATTCAAATATTAAGTTAAATTTAAAATTTTAAATGGTCATAATTTGAGGGATGTTACAATTTCCCTTACTCAAAACTTTTCGTCCTCAAAAAGGAGAAGTTGTAAAAAAAATGCTTATGTATATAACAAAAATATTCTTACTTATACAAAATTTACAAAGTTTGGAACAAAATAAATCATAGGATTTTAATTCGAAAATTCGTCCTTACATTATTAGTTAAATTCATTTGTTATAAATCTATTTATTTAATTCAAAATATTTATTTCAAACACTTTTATTAAAGTTCAAGTTTTCATATAGTCACAACTTAAATTACTTATAACAAACAGTGAAATAGTATGAAGGACAAAAAGAGTAAAAAAATTATGCCAAAAGGACAAGAGGCAAAAAAATTAGCCAAAAGGACAAAGTTTAGTGCAAACTATGAAATGATAGTAGCCCCCCTGAATCCCTCCCTTTACACTAAAAATTGCCCTTGAGGCTGAAATTTTTGTTGACTGTCCTTATGGATAAATTTTTGGTTGACTTTGTCCTTGTGCCTAAAAACCCCTATAATAAAACTAAAATTTTGAAAATATGATTCTCGTGTTTGAAAATAACTTCTGAAATCAGAAATAAGTATTTTATGAAAAATCCAAAGCTGTTGTATTTTCTCAAGACATTTACAACTTTTCTTTCTTAGTTTATTATGTTGAAGTTATATAAATTTAACTGCAGATTATTGATTGGTTATTTAATGTTTAAAAATATTTGATAACTCAAAGTTTAACAAGTTTACTGTCGTTCTTATAGACAATAGGCATACGCTGGGCAGGCACATAACTAAAATCTATAAGTAATAAATATACTTGTTTCAACTCCCGGTGAAAATACGTAAACCATTTAAAATAGATATGGAAAATACGTTCCCCTATGGATCGCGGTTACTCGGCGGTTACGCTACTATCCCAGTAGAATCGCTTGTAACCATAGGTATTGTTGTATATGACATAGTTATATACACAATTATATGATTTTTGTATGATGATAACAACCAAATAAATATTATTTTAAATGTGTTTGTTACTGTACTGTTCAATTTATACATCACAGTCAGGAATATAATATTTATATTTTAATAGAATTCGACTGTACATACATTCATATATTCATACAGTATTTTATTTAAATTAAATATTATATTTCAAACATTCAAACAGTACAACTATTTATAAGTCCATATTTACAATTCACTTAAATAAGTTTGAATATTTCTGACATGACACATCACACATGAAATTGTAATATTGAAGGAATTCTAATAAAAATAGAGAGATTGAATTGAACCAATAAAATAATATTTTATTTCAATCAAATCTGGTTATTACAAATAACAGTAAAATTTTATTCACGTCTATAATTGATTTCATACACACAGATTCCTCATACATCACTCAGTATATTTACATATACACACACATTGACACTCTGTCTTCAGTCTTCAGAATCTTCACGTGCTCCAATCCAGTTCATCATCTGCATACCTATCACATACAGAAGAACACGCACAATATACTACAACAAATATAAAATAAAATACAAGCAAATAAATATTTATTTTTAAATTTTTATTTGCCTCAGAATTTCGGTGTGTTTCTCATCATTTTTCTGGATTTGGTCTGATATGCAGGGACAGGAAAAATCTGTCTAATGGCTGCATGTACACACATGTATAAACATACACGTGTGCACTGCCTTGCCAATCAGCGAGCAACTGAGGAGTAGCACGAGGACCATCTCGACTCAGTGCACACATGAAAAAAACTCAATATAAAGTCAACAATAATCAATGTGGTCGAGCACAAGCAAACATGTGAAAGCCTATGGTCAAAGTCATGTGATCAAGATGGAGAAGTCGAGTATGTATAAACATGGCCAAAGCAATTTTATAAAGCAACATAATCATGGTTGAGTACAAAGTGAAAATAGAAATTAAAAGCAAAACATGGTGCAACTAAAAGTGCAAAAATGAAATGACACAATGCAAAACACAAGTGCAAAAAGGAGGCAGCATGAACATGGTAGTCACACAGGCCTATGCAAGTACTTGAGAAGTTAGTTAGGGTATATCAAACAGAAACAGTGGAGCGGTAGTGACTATGGTGTACGTTGTGAATCATGATACTATGTGTACTACATGGTACAACAAACAACTAGTGTACGAGTTCAAGGCAGCATGATCATAATGGTCGAGCACAAGTCTTGACATGCTCAAAGCGAATATGAGTGAAACTGGGACGTGTTAGTGCAACAAGCAAGTTTTACATTGGTTAAGGAAAGTGTATACATGAGTGTACAAAGCCAACATGAAGTGCAAGATCAAAGTAAAGCCAAATGGTAGAAGACAGTGAAGATATGCAACTACAGTGTTGTGATGGAGTAGTCAATACAACATGGTGCAACCGTGCAAGTGTGACTAGTCAAGCTGGTCAAAAATGTATCCTATGCATACTATACGTGCACACCATGTATAAGGCAAAGACACAAGACACAAGTGGGCAATGATATGTTTACAGTAGTGCCAACAAAGTAAAGTACACAAGGTGGCATGAACAACTTATGAAAGTTTCAAGATAAAAGCAAGGATGACACAGTAGTGAAAGTAAATCCATACAAGTCCAAGATGGAGCAAGCACAACAAATGATGAAATCAACAAAACAACAAAGTCAAATATAATATCCATTCATACCAATTTCTTCAAGATTAGTATTGAAAATGTTAAGCCAGTTTAAACAACATGGGTACATGGTCATATACAAGTGGAACAAATGTGCAAATTTAAGTGACTTAGATATATAAGCAAGTTAAAAACTAAAATGATCCAGAGTTTCAAATAGCATAGCAGCAATACGTGGTGAATGAATGTATGGGAGCAAGGTTAATGGATCAAATTTATGGCAGTTGTTCAAATTACAACATGGGTGTGCATATGCATGGTGCTACAGGTCATACACATGACATATATGCATGAACCAATTTCAAGTGAAAGAGCAAAGGTGGGGTGTAAAGGTGCACAAAGCAGTGGTGATACAAGTGGTGCTTCAGGACAGCAAATAATAATAGTGAAAAATCAAGATATAATATCTATACTCATGTCCAAGGTCGAGGTGCAAACTGTGAAACAAAACAGGTGTACCCAGCAAGTTTGTGGAGCAAGAGAAATTAGTTCATGGTCACAAAGTTTACAATGAAAATGCAAATATGCAGAAGCACAAGAATAATAAAGTGTCAGAAACAATGTGATACTGGTGGAGCAACAACAAAGAGCAAGTGTGAAGGAATGGTCAAAGGGAAATAAAATTCAAAGTCCAGAAAATCACATGCACAATTCAAACGATACTGGAAAAGTATAGTTTAGAAATGGTCAACCAGAAAGGGAATTTTTAATTCCAATAATTTCTCTCACAAGTTTATCCCAAAAGTTCGAACATTTCGAACATAAAACATTCAAAGCCGTAGCTTCCAAGGCCAAAATTATTGTACATATTTCATGACCAAATCCATAATGAAAATTATCTTGGATCTTAAATCCTATTTAAAGACACCAATTCGTCACTGGCGTTATCATCCAAGTTCAAGCACAATAAAAAAGAGAAATTCGAATCAAAAAATCATACCAGAGAACAAGCAAGTAACTTGGATCCAAATCGAAGCATCTGAAGGCAACATCGAAGTCGAGCATCAGAGAATCGCACTCCATCACTCAAGCACAGAGATTAGGTATTAAAGAAAAAACCCTTGCTTTCATCCAAGCCGCCATTTCTATTTCTAGAGAGACAAAGGAGATCGGGCTAAACAAAATGATGGTTGAAGCAATATAAAGTTGCCGGTCAAGTTGTCTATAAAAAAGGTTAAACGATTTATTTATTTAAAATAGAAACTAGGGTTTTATTATAAGGGTTTTAAAATTGCTTTAATTTGTTTTTAATTTTTTCAATTTGTAATCGAGAGATAGTTTTGTTGTTTGTCTCTAAAACTAGGGAGACGAATAAATGGGTCTATAATTCGAGGAAATCTGGTTTCGGGGATAGAAACCAGTGCGGGGTATTGAGTGTAACAACCCGGAGAATTAGAACCAATTCAAAAAATTTAATTTGGCTATTTTAGTGGATTTTGAATATTTAAATTAAACTATTTTAAATAATAATGACTAAAAATTCTTTTGGATTGAAGTTATAGCGAATATATTTATTTTAATTATAAAACAAGGCCTGAAATGGCGCGGCAGTTTGAAAATTTGAATTCGAACTTTGACTGACTGTACAGGATGAAAAATAAAACGGATTTTAGTGAAACCAAAAATATTTAAATCTGTTTGAGAATATCTTTCTAATGAATCTGAAAAATTGAAATTTCATAGCGGGAATCAAAAGTTATGGCTAAATGAATTTTCAGAAAGATCGTTATGGAATTTATATGGCCCTTGAAAATGGACATTTTGCAAACGACCTCCGTTTTTGATGAAACCCATTTTTTGGATCCGAGATGTCGAATTATTGCTAGATTTCAAATTCCATAATTTTTGGAGTTAATATGTGAGTGTAGTAAAGGAAGATGTGTTTGGTAAATTTCAGTCAATTTGGATTGACCAGAAAATGACCATTTTTCAAACGGTTTCCAAATTTGACTAAACTAGTTTTGTTGGGACTTTATCGTCCAAACGTAGCTAGATTTATTTTTCTGGGATTTTTTGGAATCAGTATGTGGCCCCGAAAAATTGAAATATACGTTCAAATCCATATTTGAATGTTATATATTTTAATTTGAAGAAAAATTGATTCGAATAGTCGATTGGGCCTACGAAACATATTCCATTGTGCCCAGAATAGGGGTATTTACCTAGGGACGATAGTCGTTGGGTTTGAATTGGCATTCTTATGAAGAAAGGGCATTTTTGGATTTAAATTAAATTAAAAAATTAAAATAAAAACCACGGGCCAATCAAATTCTTCGTTCATTTCTCTCTCTCCCCGTAACTCCTTCAAATCAACGACGATAAAGAGCTCCCACCTTCTCTCTTAAATTCCGGCCAAACCACTCAATAAAAACCCATGCTCCAGTTAAGGTTTTTGAAGAGCTCTTCATCCTCTCCAAATCCATATAAGTTGCACCCCGTATCGTTGGCTGAGTCATTTGGATCAACGCTGTGAAGTAGCGGACTTCGAAGCTCCGCCGCCACCACCTGCCGCCGTCGAACTGCACCAGACCCCCCGGTGAATGTGCGCCTCTCGGAGCTCTTCGACGTTGCGCAACCTGATCGACCTCACATGCTTCGGATTGAAATATAATCGCGACCCTAGTTTTGAACCAACTGCTAAGGTAATGGTTTATATAATTTAAACCGTTTATATCACTTTAAAGCGCTATAGATTATGATTTCACTATAAAAATCATATCTTTTTGCTATGTTGTCGAAATCTAGTAAAACAAGAGACATTGGACTCGAGCGGACGTCTTCTACATTCTAGAAGAGACCGAAGGATTTTTGGAGCTTCCTACAATTTTTGGAGGAGTGGAACCCAATGTGAGATTTCTAAATTATAAACGATATGGAATGGCAATGTATAAATTATATAATCGATGTATAAGTTATATAAGCGTTGTACACCTCATGCATAAGCGTTGTATAAATTATATGTGCGATGTATAAGTTATATATGCATTGTAAAAATTATATGTGCGTTGAATGGAGTTGAAATGAAATTGAAATATATTTATATATGTATATCTATATATATACTCCCCTCGTCCGCAGACCATGGACGATATATATTGGTTGTGATTGTTTGGATTTTGGTTGACGTGAAATTTGGTTGATAAATGCGAACGGTTGATAATGATTGTTGGCGGTTGAAACAAAATTGGAAATGTTTGTGGAAAAATCCGTTGTGATATGAAAATGATCGAAATATTTAGATTATAAGGATAAGCCCCTTAGGGAACGCTGCGAGGCAAAAGGTAGTGCGAGGAGCCGTACTCGGGATGGTGCCAGTTTTAAATCCCCTGCCGTTATGCTGCCAAAATTTTCTGAAATATTCCTGTGTTTGATTTATATTCATGTATTGAAATATATTCATATGTTGGAAAAATATTTATATGACAAATAAAATGGTTGAACAATAAAAATCACATTTTTATCATGTATGTGAAGTATATAAAATATTCATGTTTGAAATAAATTGTTTTAACAATAAAAATCACATTTTTATTACATATACGAATCGCTAAAAATATTCGTGTTTGAAATAAATTGTTTTAAAAATAAAAATCACATTTTTATTACATATACGAATCGCTAAAATTATTCATGTTTGAAATAAACTGTTTTAACAATAAAAATCACATTTTTATTACATATACGAATCACTAAAAATATTCATGTTTGAAATAAATTGTTTTAAAAATAAAAAGCACAATTTTATTATATATAGGAATCGCTAAAAATGTACATGTTTTAAATAAATCATTTTAACAATAAAAATCACATATATATACATACATACATATATATATATATATATATATATATGAAGTATTAAAAATAGTCATGTGTTGAAATAGATATTTGTTGGATAAAAATATTATTTTTATCACATATATGAAAGGAAATGGTGTGGAAATCAAAGAACAGATTATATATATATATATATATATATAATTAGAATAAATAGAATAACGAAGCTGCAGTTCGTATTTTGAAACCTGATTTTAAACGATTATTGCGGGAGATCCAACCATCGGATTTTCCAGAAACCGAAATCGTTGGGTCTGCTTTGGAAATATCTTTCCAACGACACCAAATTTGTAAAGATCCAACGGTTAGATTTTGTGAAATGTTAAATTCAAAACTGAATGAAAACAGCGCCATAATGGATTATATTAATATATATAAATATAACTAAATTAAATCGAATAACGACACTGCAGTTCATATTTTGAAATCGTAACTTCAAACGATTGTACTGGGAGATTCGACCGTCGGATTTTCCCACAACTGGAACCATTGGGTCCACTTTGAAAAGATCTTTCCAATGATATAAAATATTTAAAGATCCAACGGTTAGATTTTCAGATATGTGTAAATCAAATCTGTTGAAAAACAGCGCCACTGCCGCGTTATGGCCTGAAGCATCGTTTGAATAAATTGGCTATATTTAAATAAATAAAAATAGCGATAAATTGTTATAAAATATTATAAATGATATGGAATGGAAATAAATTGAATTTACTCGGTTTATAGGAAATTTGAAGGTTGAATGTGTTTGACGTGAAAATTACATTAATGAACTGAATTATGGATGTCAGATAATTTAACCACTGAAATGAAATGATTTGAAATTCTAAATATACGTGAATTATTTGAAAAGGCCGAGTTAATTCTCATTTCAAATATTTGGTCGATGGTTAGAAGTCGAAGATATGAAGACGGTGCAAGACCGAGGATCTTCACATCGAATGGATGGCTACTGATGCCTTTGATGGGAGTTGCTGCCCTGCAGGGGTTACGGTGGTGGTCGTCCGGACGTACTTGTTGATCATTCGGATGTGCGAGGGCCTCTCTCCTGTATTGGACATACGGGACAAGAATAAGGTGCCTCCGGTTTCGTTCAGACCCAGAACGGACTTGTAAATGGATGTGTGTCTGACGTTGCAGATTGACAACGTGGCTTGCAGAGATGTTGTGATAAAGGCTTTTGTTGAAAAGCAGAGCCTTGTGGTTGATGATCAAAGCAGAGCTTCAAATAGCTAGCTTTGTGTTTGGCGTTGATTCGTGGGTCTCACACCCCGGTATGAGCCAGAAACGGGAGAGGACATCAGGGAGGACATGCGTTTCCTTCTACCTATGAGTGGTGTTTTGGGTTTTACACGCCCAGACATTTTACTTATGTGGATGATGGATAGCGAGGCACCTCGGTTATTTCGGTCTATTCGGAGTCGATGGTCTGGTCGAGATATGACCATTTTGATGCCCCATAAGGCAGGGAAACGCAGTATTCAGGCATTTTAATCCACTCAGTGTGGACCAGCCCTGACGATCCAAAGGCTTGACAGAGTACTTGCCTGAGACACGGGCTAGAGTGTCTCGAAGCGGTAAGGACGATCCCTTGCCTTGGTTCATGACGAAAATGAAATTTCCAAATTTGACATTTTGCGGTTTTGATTGTAAACCTATATTTAGCGACATGATATATGGTACCCATGCCGTCGATGAGTGATACTTATGATTGAAATTGTTTTTGAAACATATAAACGCTAGTAGTAATATCAAATGTTTTTATTTTATACATATCAAGCATATTTTGGCCATTATAAGGTAAAACTCTATCCTCCGGTTTGCGTTGCATTGTGTGATGGGAACTGAGTCTTATAATGTCTTCATTTTTGTAAAAAGCATAGCAATGTTTGAATGATTTACTTATTTTAAAGCACTGGCAATCCAATGGAGTAAACCTGTTCCACGTTAGCGGCGTGGTCCTATGATTGGCCTTTTTGTAAATAAGTTAAGTTGATTTCTCATACCAGTCCCATGACTGACTCGTAGTTTGTTTCACTTGCAAACTCGGGTGCCCTATTTTCTACACGAGCAGCCTTGTATTTAGGTTTTAGAAGGCTCTTTCTGGATAGCTATGGAGCTGAAGATGGATTCTATCACTTCTTTCTTTTTATGCTATTCAGCTCCTGTTGTACATATTACGTTTTGATTCCGCTGTAGACATTTTATGTAAAGCTGAAACTGTATTTTGTACTAAGTATGATCCTGTATACTGTGTAACTCTGATGATTATTATTTCCAGTGTATTCTGTTGTACATTATCTGGTGTATTTATATATTAATGTTCTGCTATTATTTGTTTATGTGTTATATTCCAAAGATTACCCTTTCCACCGTGGAACGGGGGTTTGGGGTCGTCACATTGAGCGTAGGATTAGTGAAACTAGAGCGAGATTATGAGGCCTGTTTGTGTAGCTCCTAGTTGAAACTGGGGATAAGTTTTGAGCGTAGGGTTAGGACAAAGTGGCTAGGAATCATCACGAGTTTACAGGTGTTGTAAGCATTGTAATTGTTGACTAATACCTAGTAGAAATCTTGGGGAATGCAGCAGTAGGCAGGGTTTTGCTGAAGCTGGGTATATCTGTGTTTTATTTATTTTCCGCATTTACTCTGATTATTATCTGTGATTGATATTATTTAATTATTCAGCGAAAATATGCGATAAACCCTATTCACCCCCTCTAGGGTTAATTTAGATCCTACAAGTGGTATCAGAGTAGGTATTTTTTACTTTTAAATAACTCTAGAGTCATGGATTTCCCTAACGATGAGTTTTCTAGTTGTCAATCTCGCGAGAATTTTTTCAGTATAACCCCAACTATTTTTGATGGTACAGATTTTTTAAATTGAAAATTAAAAATGGAATTTTATTTAAAATATGTTAATACTAAATGTTGGGATATTATTAAAAATGGGTCTGATATGGTAGATAAGAATGATATTATAATTAATTCTCGTGCTACTCACATTTTATATTCTTATATTAATGATGATTAGCATAACCATATCTCTCATTGTTTAACTGCATAGGAAATCTGGAAAACTTTCGATGCGGTGTATGGAAGAAAAGATAAAAATAGCTCAAAACCCCCAAAAGTCGACTCAGTTTCAGAATTATGCTTGATAGGATTTACAGAAGGTGGATCAGATGATGACAGTGATGGAGACTCAACAGATGACGACCATGGTGAATTTCCTTTTGAAAAGTTAATTTTTTTTTGTGATAAATTAAATAAAACTGTTGAGAATCTCAAACTGACAAATAAAAATTTAAAATCCGAAAATATTGAGTTGAGCAATAAAAATCACGATTTGGAATTAAAACTTGAAAATGTTAAAAAGATAGAAAACTAGAATTGCGAAAAATGTTTAGATTTGGAAAATGATTTAGTTCATCTTAATGAAAAATTTCAAAAGCTTGAAAAAGGAATTGTGTTTCTAAAAATAAACGAGATTGAACTAAAAACAAAAAACGATTTTTTGCAAAAAGAGTTGGATAAGTTTAAGAAGGTTAAAAATTCTAAACATGAAATTTTAGAGAAAGAGAGTTTATTGAAAACTGAATCGATTTTGAATGAGCTTGAAATTGAAACCAAGAAAATCAAAAATCTCAAGTGCAATAATTGTACGACTTTTCAAAAAGAATTATTTGAAATTAAAGAAAATTTCAAAGCCCTTGAAAAAAGAAAACGTGATTTTGAAAAATAACGAATTTGAATTACTCGTATAAAACACGATTTTGAAAAAGAAATTGAAAAATTCAAGGATTTTGAAAAACTTGAAATTGAAAAGCATAAACAATTTGAAAGTGAGATTTTTGAGTCTAATGCGAAAATTAAAATGCTTGAAAACGAAAATATGGTTTTGAAACAAAATGATTCTGAAAAGAGAAAAATCGCTGTAAATCGTTGTTCGAATATAATAAAAGAAAATAGCGATTTAAATCTAAAATTCAACGACTTAAGACAATATTGGCTAAATTTTCTAAAGGAGAAAAATCAATGAGTATGTTGTTAAAAAACCAATTTTTTGTTAAGAATAACAAAGAACTCGGTTTTGATAAATTTGATCAAATTGGAAAATGTGATTTTTAAAATTCTTCAAACCGCTTTGGGAAAATCGATCAAGTTGAAAAACAAAATCCAACTGATTTAAAAAATCCTTTAAATGGCTTTGAAATTGATCAAATTAAAATTTTGAATTCTAATAATTTTAAAATGTTTTTAAATCGTAAACAATATGAAAACTCGTTTAGAAACAATTCAATTAAACAAATTTGGATTCCAAAAAATAACAAAATGAATTTGAACAAGTTTAAACGAATTTGGGTTCCAAAGGGTACGTTAGTGGATAATAATGGATTGTTATATAAATGGGTTTGGGTACCAAAACGTGTAAACGAAGATAAGAGTGGTAAAACAATTTTTGTTAGACCACTCGGTCCTGTAAACATTTAGGTACCAGGGATAGGCTGAGGAACAATTGTGTTTAAAAGATAAAAATTCAAATTGTTCCATTTTTATTAAATTGTTTGAAATTCCTTAGCCATAGATTCAGAGTTGGATATTCATTGGATCACATCGATTATGGTAATTCAGGTATGATCTCTAAACTCGTATTTTTATTTTAATTCCTTTTTAGCTTATTTTCCTTTTTTACTTTTTATTTCTTTTATTTTCTTTATTTTTTACTAGGCTGATTTTGAAATCATTCGTTATTGATTATTGAAATTCTTGGATTATAATTTTTTTTAAGTGATTTTAAATAATTAGCTTCAGATTTGATCCTTGAATGTTTCTTGTATTTGTCTAAAAAATTCTCTGAAAAGTTCACTTGTGATTCTTACTTTAAAAATGATTTTGTGCTGCTCTGATAAGGAAATTGATTTGATTTGTTTGAATATCTTGGTGACTGGACGACAAATTGAAAAATTAGTGATTAAATATCTTTAAATTCTATAGACAATTTGAATTAAATATATAATTGGTTTTAAAATTGTCTAGGAGCAATCAACATTAGAAATATTAGATAATTTCATATTCCATTGATTGATTTTTAAAACAGATTTTCAAACTTGCATTGATATTTACAAAAAATCCTCTTGAAACTAATATTTTCAATTTTAAAATTATTTTTGATTATTTATTTAAAAATTGAAATTATTGACAAATTTGAATCGTGATGTGACTCATCAAAATTATTAATAGATTTATAAATTTGTGATGAGTTGTGACTATGGTATAATTCATAACCAGAGGAGATGTTATTTTAAACCTCATAATGATTGGACATATTTTATAATATCTTTGAATTAGAGCTTATTTCACGACCATCTTCTATATCTACCATATTTCTATTATTCATCATGGTTTTTTTTATTTGGGAAGTTCTAATTATTATTGGAATTAAAAAATAAAGTAAAATAAACAAAATATCCTTGGTATTCACTCCCATTTAAAAGTCCTCGCGGTTATGCGTGGGTGAATTACCTTAATCTCTATGTGCTTCCATTCTCACTTAAAAGACCTTTGGGTTGTGCATGGATGGAACTCATTAGAGAGGATAACGTTAAGTTACTACTAACCTCATTTAAAAGACCTTTGGGCTATGCGTGGTTAGCAAGTGCTTAACACATTTTTTGAGCATATTTAAAATCTTCAAAAGTCATATTCAAATATTCAATTTTTATTGAACTCTCTTCATTCTATAAATCCATCGTAAATCCATTCATTTCAAAAGTGAAATTTGCTTCTGATTTAAAGATTATTATGATTTTTGTTTGATCTAATGGGATTTGCAATATATATTATCTCTATGAATTTGAACTTATATTTATGGTCAAAATTGGTCACTATTTCGATCTCGATTATCCTTTTGATGATAACAAAAGGGGGAGAATGGTCAATATTTTGATTGATGAGTATTTAATTCAAAAATATTTTAAGATTGGAAATTAAATATTGATATACACGTAAATGTGTATACTTTATCCGCTTATTTATCTTATTTTATATTTAAAATAATTGATACTGTGTATTTATAGTTGTGTTTTCAGATTATTTATGATGAATGGATTAATGCACTTAATTGTTGAAAAGCTTGAAGAATTGCTGTATGAAGAGTGTTAATTTTGAGAGCTAGATTAAAGCTTGAAGAAATGTTGTTGTTCAACCACCTTCTGCCACATATTTTAATGGTTCAACGCCTTTTCATAAGGATAGCTTGTCGCAGATGTTATGGAGTTCCTAGTCATGCTCAAAACAATTGAATTTGATGTCATTTGATGCCCGCAAGCTATGCCAATTACAAATTCGTTCACATTGCACACATTGGTTTATGTGTTATTTTAGAAAAGGGATTTTGTCCCACATTGCGTAATGAGCCTTTTAGCCTTGGACAATACAACTATAAATACCATGTATCTTATTCATGTAAAAATACACTTAGTTTTATTCTGTAATTCTCTTCTTGGAATAAAACTCTTCTTCCCCTTTCTCTCAGTTATTATTTTATTTTATTTATGTTCATGTTATTTAGTTTCTTTTTCTCTTCTTCTTTAGCTATGTCTAGCTAATCCCCTTTGATTAGGGGGTGATGACGCTAATAGATATGATTCAACATGAATCACATAGCCAATAGATGATGACTTTATACATGTAGATCTAGATCTGAATCATGTTATGAAAATTGAGCATATGCGGAAGTGGAATAAGCAGGATCTAGATTTGCTAATTGAACACCAATCCAATATGATAGCAATTATTCTATTACATCAACAAAATAGTAAATAACTATAGCAGAGAAACTAAGAGACACAATATTTATACTGGTTCCACCATCCTCGAGATAGTGTACGTCCAGTCCAGCAGAGAGAGATTTTATTCCACATGAGAGAATTACAAGAGATTACAAAATAAGAGTTTACATATCCAAACCTCAATCAAGTTTAACAAGAAGAGACACCATTGGGGATCACTGGCTCCAGGCCAGGATGGGTTTACACTAAAGTCTACCCTTCAATATATAGCCAGTGCAAAACTATATGAGTCATCAATTAAATTATCAACATATGGTAATAATATAATGGAGGCAAATTACCATAACAACAAATGTGCAAACATAGGAAGTAAATCAATCTGTTTCTTTAGCATAGATGGAAGAAATTAATCCCTTCATTTATTTCTCTACCACCTCATCAAATGAAATCAATGCATTCCCATTATAAAAATATTTACTTTCCATTCTTTGCAAATTTGTTCCAATCAATTTGTGATTTTGTATCACAAAATTTAACACTCCACCTTGATGCAAAATCACATATCTCCAGCGCCCCACCTTGAGTCAAATTCTCTTCTCATCATAAAACTCTTCAACAGAATTCCACCTTCAATCAAAATCTCACAACGATATACACCAAAAAATGAATATTTACCAAATGGATTCCAGCAAAGCCACCCCCCATCACACAATTGTTAACGAGCTCAGACTACGTCCCCACCCGCCAACAAAATGTTGCAAATATCCAAAATAATAAAATAAAAGGCAGATTCCAAAGTAATCTCAACACCACCAAGAACAAAAAAATTATTCTCTCAATTAAAACAAACCTCGATTTCACTGCAACGAGATACACCCAGTCGATTTGAAAGGACTACGACCACACCTCAATTACAAACACAACCCACCGCCTGTAAAAGATGCATCTACTACCTGAGCTACACCGTGCATCGACCAACGGTCTAAAAAATGCTTGCAATACCACAAGATCTCCATCGTCTTTGTGGATTTCAAAACTCGACATCCGTCTTCCGTTTGACATGATCTCTTCATCTCCGGGATCCCTCGAGCATCATCAACATCTAGACCTTTGTCGATACCATGATCCTCCACCTTAGGACCATAAGCAGTGACCATATTAACCTCTCCATCTTGATGTGGACTAGGTTCTTCAACCGTCACCCGCCTTCTTCGTCTTCTTCCATCTTCCCTCATCCATATCGGAGGGCTTCTTCATAATAAACTCTGTATCACGTCAAAGTTCCCATATTGGAATGCTCTTCACTCTCGACATAATATCCTCCACCAAAGTCTCCTTTTCTCCAAAATAGTAATAGTATAATCACCACTGAATCTACCAACATTTGTAGAAATAATTGATGCATAATTTAAAACAAATCGCCTCACTCCGATACCAATCTGTTATGCAAAAATTGACTATATGCGGAAGCGCAATAAATAGGATCTAGATTTTCCAATTGAACACCAATCCAAAATGATAGCAATTATTCTATTACATCAACAAAATAGTAAATAACTATAGCAGAGAAACTAAGAGACACAATATTTATACTGGTTCCACCATCCTCGAGATAGTGTACGTCCAGTCCAGCAGAGAGAGATTTTATTCCACATGAGAGAATTACAAGAGATTACAAAGTAAGAGTTTACATATCCAAACCTCAATCAGGTTTAACAAGAAGAGACACCATTGGGGATCACTGGCTCCAGGCCAGGATGGGTTTACACTAAAGTCTACCCCTCAATATATAGCCAGTGCAAATCTTTGTGAGTCATCAATTAAATTACCAACATATGGTAATAATCTAATGGAGGCAAATTACCATAAAAACAAATGTGCAAACATAGGAAGTAAATCAATCCGTTTCTTTAGCATAGATGGAAGAAATTAATCCCGTCATTTATTTCTCTACCACCTCATCAAATTCAATCAATGCATTCCCATTGTAAAAATATTTACTTTCCATTCTTTGCAAATTTGTTCCAATCAATTTGTGATTTTGTATCACCAAATTTAACAAATCAAGGGTTAGATCTGAACCTTCATATTCTGTGTCATTTAAAAGCTATGCTCCTTTATAGGGTATATTCGTGTTCGATCTAACAATTATCAGATATAGATCTAATTTTAGGGTTTTAGAAATTAATTAGTGAATCTGTCCTGATAGCCTATAGTTGTTTAAGAGCTCAGCTCCTGCATAGGCTATGCTTGTCGTTATTTACTTATTTGTTTCTAAGAACCTAATTGTCGTTGATTCATGTTTGTGACAGAAACATGAATTAGATCTATATTTATTTGTTGGCTATTGATGAGAATGAATCCAATCTATGTCATTATCCCCTAATTGCTTTCTCTTATTATATAAATCTCTCTTTTTATTCAGTTGTTGTTATTTCCTTTGTTTTCAATCAATCAAAATCCTGGAATAACTTGATTGGACTTATTAATTAAAATATTTTTGGTCCCAGAGTTCGACACCCTCAACAACAATCCTTATTGTTTAGGAAAGCCGAACGGATTAAACAATTGTTTACAGTTGTTAATTTATTCGCAAACAAATTTTGGCGCCGTTGCCGGGGACCAAAATAATTTTTATTTTTAAATCCTTCGGGTTATAGTTTAATTTCTACTTTATTATTAAAAAAAGCACAAAAATATTTTTATTTTATGTCTTTTGTTTTATTTTCATATATAGAAAAAATATATCTTGATTAGTTGTTGATTTGGTACTGTTGATTAAGAGAAAGAAAAAAACTTGCAATTTTTGTTTTATTTGTTTCCTTTCTTTTACTTTCCGCTCCGTTTGTTTACAAATTCTCTCTTTTTACAATTTTTATATATAAAAAAAAGAATATTCCTTTGCAAATTTCCTTCTATGATACTCTTCCCTTTTCTCTGATTTCTTTCCCGTTTCATTGCCTTTTTATTTTTACAAATTAAAAAAAAATCTTGCCGTTTGTTCTTTCAAATTCTTGCCAATTGTTCTTGCAATTTGTTGCACTGTACAATTACTTTCCTTTTATTTTCTTTCTAATCTATTACATCCTTTCTTCTTTTCCAAGACTAAAAAAATATATTTCTTTTTCAAAAGAAATTTCTCGTCTTTTCACCACCACTAAATACATCATTTCATCACAATCCTCATCCCAATCTCAGTAGCACTTCTTCCCCTACCAAAAACTTACCACCATCATCGTGCCCACGTTCAAAACAAAACACAGTCCTGTAACACCCCACACCCGCTATGATCACTCGCTAAGGGAATGCCATAACATCGGTGGAGTATTTTAAGTGAATATAGAACAGAAAAATTACAACAAGACAGATATAAGTAATACTTGAAAATTTTAAAACGTCATTTCATTGCAGCGGAAAGTAAAACATGTTTGGTTACATCACAAGACCATATAAGAGTCAAGTACAAAATATCCATCCTGATAAATAAAAGTACATAATCCCAATACATGAACTGATAGCCATAAAAGAAAGGGTAAGCTGAGCTCTACATCTATGGTCCAAGCTCCAAAAGAGAATAAAGCAGCCTGATCAAAGCCCACTCGTACTGGGCCCACTCTGATAACCTGAGGGTTGGGAAAAAAAGATAAAAACAACGGGGTCAGACATTAAGTCTGAGCGAGTCCTATAACTTTAACAATACAATCATTAAAGTAACCAGAGAAGACATAAGCTTGATATACGGTAACGTCTGGGGATGAATGGCTACACTAAGCAGCTTGGTAGACTTATGATAAATTGAGATAACCGTAAAGACGCATTTTTCCACCCAAGGATAATTCCTAGATTTCACCACCCCAGATCTACCCACCCAAGGGTAATTCCTACACTGCACCACACCAGTTCTACCCATCCAAGGGTAATTCCTACTTAAAGGTTGATCCCACTAAGTGTACTTAGTAATTTTACCCAGTAGTTTCTTGTACTCCTAGCTGACTACATAGGTGCCGTCTGCCCCTATCTTCACTAGGTGTACCCACTACTCCCAAGCGATCGGCTCCCTACGTAGATATCTGTGTTGGCCCCACAATGGGGTGTATCACTCCCCAAAGTGGCTAGCCCGATACAACAAATGGTGCACGGGTTATATCTACACGATGCAACAACGTCTTACCTACCATCCTGGGTCCACACACGCAGATGAAACCCGTTGGACTCGCGTTGCCACCGCTACCCTGTTTTGGCCTCTTATAGTCAAGCCCAATATGCGTGTCCCGTCACTCGACTAGAGTCGAACCCACTAAGATACGTTTGGGATATTTGTAACACCCCGTGAATTCTATAACTGTGAAACTCACAAATTAAAGTATAATTAATTTCAAATCAAAGAACTAAGGGAAACGGGATACGCCATTGCGTTCGTCTCGGAAAAATACGCGAAATAGAGTCCGAGTTTTCGAAAAACGGATATCGTACGAAGAAGTTATGGACGAACGAAGTTGGGCGAAAAACCGAAAAAGGGCCAGAATGCACTGGCGCACTTGGGAAGTGCGCCAGAACAAAAATGAACTGGCGCACTTGTGAAGTGCGCCAGTGCATTTTTGACCTGGCGCACCTGCCAAGTGCGCCCAGGTCAAAAATGACCTGCTGGCCAGGTCTGGTCTAGCCCTGGCTGGCCCGGTCGGTGTGTGGTCGAATTTCTGTGGTCTGCTTTGTCATTAGGGCTAGGTGGCGGGTTTTTATTGGTCTCTCTTCCTAATGAATGGCTATGATCTAACCTAGCAACATCAAGGGTCCTAATCAATTCCTAACCTCTATATAAACAACCCTAGACTAAACCCTAATCTATTCATTCAAAATAAGATTATAGCCGCCATGTTGCTGAGGAACGACAAAGATTAGCCGCCGACTAGAGAGAGAGTTAGGAAGAAAGTTCTAAAGCCTAAAGCAATTCAAAGTAACCTAAAGCCAATCAATTCAACAAAGGAATCGTGTCTCTTAATTAGAGAATTCGCCGCAACCATTGTAAGTAGAGTATTACTTTGGTATAATAAACAACTGTGTTGATGTGTATGCTTGAATTGTGGCAATGGAAGTAATTCATATTTATGCGTTCTTATCAATTTATATACGTTTGGATATTTATGGATTATGTTATAAAGAACTACATGCGGTAGTTCTATACAAGTTTACGTTTGGAATATTGCGCAAATTATGTTATCTATGTTGAAGCTACATGTATGTAGTTGATTGAAATTTATGCGAGTTTGGGCTTTGTTATTATGCCATCATGATGTATATTTTGTGCATAAATCATTTTGCAAGTAATTGAAACAATTTTGGTTGTTATATGAAACTATGTTGGAGTTTTGACACCATAATCCATGTATTTGCAAAACTTATGAATATGGCTAGGCTATGAATGATATTGGGCATAATTGAAATCTATGAATTAAGTCTATCTTGTTTAAAAGAATTATATGATGACATATGTGAGACATGGCTAAGTTAGACACAAAAATCCCTTTTTTTGCAAGTTAAAAGCAAACACCATGATTAGGAATATTTATGCATAAGTATACCATCGTTATGTGATTAAATTTAATTAAGTTGAACTATGCTTTTGTGTTAGTAACAAAGTATCCTCTTTGTAAACATGTAGAAACCTTATGAACATGACTTGTTTATATTTATGCCATGAACAAATTTAACTATACCTATGCCATGTTTATGCTAGAAGTATTTATGCCATGCTTATGTTTGACATTATGCCATGTTTATGCTAGAAGTATTTATGCCATGCTTATGTTTGACATTATGCCATGTTTATGCTAGAAGTATTTATGCCATGCTTATGTTTGACATTATGCCATGTTTATGCTAGAAGTATTTATGCCATGCTTATGTTTGACATTATGCCATGTTTATGCTAGAAGTATTTATGCCATGCTTATGTTTGACATTATGCCATGTTTATGCTAGAAGTATTTATGCCATGCTTATGTTTGACATTATGCCATGCTTATGCTAGAAGTATTTGTGCCATGCCTATGTTTGACATTATGCCTAAATAAGAATATAGGTTCATGTTGTAGTTAAACCTATGCAAGTTTACATGCCTTGATTTATGTCACCTATGTTTTATGACCAAAATACATGTCACCACTATGCAAGTACACCAATTTCTATTATGTATTTTCCAACGTCATATGCAAGTTCATGCGCTCACTTTCCCCTCTTTGTGTATACGCCATAAGCCTCCCCTTTCGCATGGCTAAATTGGGCTTTAAAAGGCTAAGCCCAATATATATGAGCGGAAGTGTAAAACGGGGGAAAATAACGTTGGGTTAAAATGAATTAATGAATGAAAATATAAAATAGAAGGGCCCAAATTCAAGTATGGGTTGGGCCCGTGATTGGTGTAATCTTTACACCATTAACCTAATAATGGGCCGCAAATATTTACATATAAATAAAGAAGAATGACAAGATATGTAAATGTAGAACATACGAAGTGTTTAACCCGAGGTTGGATTGAGTTGTGATGTAAACCTGCCCGGAACCGCCCGGCTGTCCAGTAGTCACAACAATACCTATCCAATGTGGGAGGTTAAACATGGAGCCCAGCAAGGACCCGAGGTTAGACTGAGTTGTGGCGTAAGACTGCCCGGAACCGACCGGCAACAGGCAGCCACAACAATACCTGTCTAATGTGAGAGGTCAGGGCCTTAATAAGACAATTAAGGCTGACTCAGGATTGTTAGGATTAAGTGGACTAAAGACTTAATCAAAATGGAACATGCTAAACTAAACAGACTGGTGGGGTTAGGTTAGGAAACACTTAACCAACTTAGCATGTTGGCTAGAGATAGAAAACCTAGTAACGGGGGACCCTTTTTAGCAGTAACCCTAAATGGTGTATCAGGATACCCTGAAACTAGGCAGGGTGGGGCACGATTACTGGGCTGATTGTAAGAGGTCAAAGCGACGGCGGTGGTGTAGCAGTGTAGGTTCTAACGGAGTGCGGGCGTGCACACACTCCGGCGCAGAAAAATAAGGCACTGGACACCAGTAGCATACCTGTGCACTCTAAGGTTGTGTCGGGTTGCCACTATGGGACTTGATACACCACATGGTGGGACCAGCATAGGTAACTACAGACATCGGGGGCCGTAGGACACATGTAACTATGCGAGTAGGAGCCGATCATCATTGAATGGATCACATCACCCTGATTATGGGGTGCAAATTGGAAACTAGTTTATATGGGTTCAGAGATTAACATGGGGTACGATAGTGTATTCGACCCTAGACAACTTAACCAAGTTTATAGTGTTTGCCCACTTCTTGTTATTACTTATCATACCCAGTTCTTTATTCATAGACAAAGTAGTACTAGACTTACTCAGGCTTTATGTCTGACTCTATTTTCTTTCGTCTTCTTTCTTCCGTTTCCCCCCCCCCCAGGTCCTCAGGGAGGGAACACAACAGCTTGATCAGCCTCAACATCCAGTTTGAAGAAGAGAAATGTATTGCTTGGACTTTCCTGTTTTGAACTACGGCTTTGGACACACTCTATGGGGCTTTTGCAGTTTACTTATGTTTTATTTATGCTTCTTTAAATAATGTACTCAAGACAGATTATGAAAGTATTATGTTATGTTTTTTTTGGAAAGGTTGTTGTTGTAACACATATTTGACTTTATGAAATAAAAGTTTGTTGTTCTTCCGCTGTTTGCAAAATATGTGTTCTTATATCTGTCTTGTATATCTGTGACTTGTACTTATAAACCTCCACCAAAATTAGGGCATTCCCTTTAAGAGTGACCCTAACGGAGGTGGGGTGTTTCACTTGGTATCAGAGCGAGGTTTACCAGATAAGATAAAAAGTTTTGAAAAATTATTTTCAAAAAGGAAATTTAAAGAAGCATTTTTAAAAGAAAAATATTATTTTAAAAAGGCAAAGTCCACTCCCCAAAGCCATAGGAACTATCTCTTATCCTTCGTTTTGAATCTATCCTTTTTTCTTGTTTCAGCATGTCCCAAGATCTTAACTTGCCTGAAGGGGTGCCAATACCTGGTTGGTTTAGACGGTTCCTAGAAGCAAGGGCCACTCAGCCAGGTCCTACCGTTCCTCCTCCCCCAGCTGAAGGAAATCATCCAGCTGCAGCAGCACCTTTTCCTCCACCTCCTCCTCGGGGAAACGCATTCGCTAAGATATGTAAAGATTTTAAAGCCATGGGAGGAAAGGATTTCCATGGAACTGAGTCCTTCGTAGCAGCTAGGAATTGGCTGAAAGAAACTGAAGACCTATTCATCATCTTTGAGGTAGAAGATAGACAAAAAGTACAGTTGGCAGTGTGGCTATTGAAGGGTGAGGCTTCCTACTGGTGGGAAGTCACTAATGCTGAAAGACCAGTGGAGACATGGGAGGACTTTAGGGCAAGGTTTGAGACCAAATTTCTCTCAGATGCAGAAAGGAGTTTGCAGTTGGAAAAATTCTTATTTCTTAAACAAGGGGACAAGACAGTCAGAGAATATGTGAATCAGTTCGATGAGCTGGCTAGGGTTGGGCTTGACCTAGTTAACACCCCGCACAAGAAGGCTCTCCGTTTCGTCAAACGGTTAAATGAGCCATTACACAGTTTGGCCATGACCCATATACCCATGGGAGCCACGTATGAAAGATTGGTGCAAATGGCATTGCTGAATGAGGAGGATAAGGGCAAGAAGGAGACAAAGGCAGAAAGCTCTCAAGGGAAGAAAGAGGGTTTGCAGCCTAAGAAGGCAGACTTTAAGAAAGGCGGGAAAGGCAACAAAGAGAAGAGGAAGTGTAATTTCTGTGGCAAAGTGGGGCACTTAGTAAAGGACTGCCGGAAAAAGAAGGCCAAGGAAAATGGTGGGTGCTTTTCATGCGGTCAGACAGGCCACAGGGCTAAGGACTGCCCAAGGAAACGAGGACAGGGGCAGGGCACTGGATCCACCCCAGGGGCACAGGTTCATGTGCTGGAAGCGCCACCTTTGCAACAGCGAGGTACAAACACTTCTGTAGAAAGTGTAGTTTATCTTTATGATCACCCCGTTCGCACTTTATTTGATTCCGGCGCATCACACTCCTTTATCTCGTCTGCTTTAGTAGAATCTCTGCACCTAAAAACTAGTATGGTAGAGGACCCCTTAATTGTTTCAAACCCAATTGGGGGCCCAGCTCATTTGTCTATGATCTGTGTGGGATTTGAAAAATTCTATTCTAAGTGTTGAATTTCAATGTAGTGCCTTTGTTTTGGGCTTTTCGGGGTATGGTTTGATTTTGGGTATGGATTGGCTATCCAGTAATGGGGCCATCCTTGATTGTGAGAAAAGGGTTGTTAGGCTCCTAACCCAGCTCGGTAATACTTTGGAAATTTCTTGTAATCCCTCGTATGCGGTTATGCTTAGTTATCTTGAATCGCTAGATGCCTCTGTTGAAAATTTGCAATCAGTTAGAGTGGTCCGGGAATATCCGGATGTCTTCGAAGAGGTGAAGGGCTTGCCTCCGAAGCGGGAAATAGACTTCCGCATATATCTTGTAGATAATGCAAAGCCCGTTGCGTTGCCCGTTAGACACATGGCTCCACGAGAAAGAAAAGAGCTCAGTAAACAGATTAAAGAGCTTCTAGAGAAGGGGTTCATTAGGTGGAGCATTTCAGAATAGGGCACTCCAGGAGTGTTCGCCACTAAGGCTGAAGGTTCATTTCACTTATGCATGAGTTGTAAAGAATCACCTTAGTAAGTACATTTGGCAACATAGTTGGACTTAGGAAGGGACTCCCTTGTGACCTAAAAGGAGTCCATCATGCTTAGTTTCCTAGAATCATATGTGGTGGTTGGGTTGATTAATTCTTTGGGTGTCAGTCTGATGTTGATTTCGGTCTTCGGGGCTGATGCTTAGAGAGTTCTTCTCCTAATCAATATATATGTGGCATAGGTTTTCAGTTTTGACATTGCCTAATAGGCACAAAGTTTTTACTTGCTTCATTCGACTATACCTTTAGATAGGAACAATTGGGAAAATGTCCTATAGATTAGAGCTACCCGAGAAGTTGGCTGGAGTCCACAACATCTTTCACGTTTCACATCTCCGAAAATGTCTACATGAGTCAGCCGAAGTGGTAGAGCCAAATATACTCGAAGAGGCCGAAGTGGAACGCGAGGCAACCATAAGGAGAGTTCCAACCCGCATATTAGGAACGGAAGTGAAGAAACTACGCAACCGTGAAGTCAAGCTCGTCAAAGTTCAGTGGAGCGACGCCGAGGGAGACGCGACTTGGGAAAACTGAAGCTAAAATACGCACAGCCTACCCTTTTCTGTTCGAGGGTACATCCTTGATCTTTCATTTTCCTTAAGTTGCGCTTTTATCTATCTTTTTAGGTATATTTCCTCGACCTTATCTTTTAGGTAGAAACCCCTTTGGATGGAAACATGTAATTGAAACATGTTATGGATGATGGTTGCAAGTGGTTGCAAGTGATTGCTAGTGGTTGCTCGTGGTTGCATATACACACACAGTCTAGGTATTAGATCGGCTCAGTCACTTCATATTGCATATGCATATATATTTGCTTTCGTATATGGTTGAACTATAATGTGTTGTCATATGGATGTTGCATTTGTATTGATTGATTGTGCACTCATGTAGAATCAAGAATAGGAAAATTTGCATACATAATGGATTCATGGCACTTACATAATTCGCATTAAGGAGGTCAACTGAATCAGTAGACCGCCTGATTTTGCATTAGATAAGTACATGTACACACACACTTCGCATATGACCATGAAGCATTAGAAGTCTTTTAAGGACAATGGATGCTCGTGTTTGATGGATGAGTAGATGGATGATTGGATGTTAGGATATACATTCCTCCTAGCTTGAAGATTTCGGGGACGAAATCCTTTTAAGTGGGGGAGAATGTAACACCCCGTGAATTCTATAACTGTGAAACTCACAAATTAAAGTATAATTAATTTCAAATCAAAGAACTAAGGGAAACGGGATACGCCATTGCGTTCGTCTCGGAAAAATACGCGAAATAGAGTCCGAGTTTTCGAAAAACGGATATCGTATGAAGAAGTTATGGACGAACGAAGTTGGGCGAAAAACCGAAAAAGGGCCAGAATGCACTGGCGCACTTGGGAAGTGCGCCAGAACAAAAATGAACTGGCGCACCTGTGAAGTGCGCCAGTGCATTTTTGACCTGGCGCACCTGCCAAGTGCGCCCAGGTCAAAAATGACCTGCTGGCCAGGTCTGGTCTAGCCCTGGCTGGCCTGGTCGGTGTGTGGTCGAATTTCTGTGGTCTGCTTTGTCATTAGGGCTAGGTGGCGGGTTTTTATTGGTCTCTCTTCCTAATGAATGGCTATGATCTAACCTAGCAACATCAAGGGTCCTAATCAATTCCTAACCTCTATATAAACAACCCTAGACTAAACCCTAATCTATTCATTCAAAATAAGATTATAGCCGCCATGTTGCTGAGGAACGACAAAGATTAGCCGCCGACTAGAGAGAGAGTTAGGAAGAAAGTTCTAAAGCCTAAAGCAATTCAAAGTAACCTAAAGCCAATCAATTCAACAAAGGAATCGTGTCTCTTAATTAGAGAATTCGCCGCAACCATTGTAAGTAGAGTATTACTTTGGTATAATAAACAACTGTGTTGATGTGTATGCTTGAATTGTGGCAATGGAAGTAATTCATATTTATGCGTTCTTATCAATTTATATACGTTTGGATATTTATGGATTATGTTATAAAGAACTACATGCGGTAGTTCTATACAAGTTTACGTTTGGAATATTGCGCAAATTATGTTATCTATGTTGAAGCTACATGTATGTAGTTGATTGAAATTTATGCGAGTTTGGGCTTTGTTATTATGCCATCATGATGTATATTTTGTGCATAAATCATTTTGCAAGTAATTGAAACAATTTTGGTTGTTATATGAAACTATGTTGGAGTTTTGACACCATAATCCATGTATTTGCAAAACTTATGAATATGGCTAGGCTATGAATGATATTGGGCATAATTGAAATCTATGAATTAAGTCTATCTTGTTTAAAAGAATTATATGATGACATATGTGAGACATGGCTAAGTTAGACACAAAAATCCCTTTTTTTGCAAGTTAAAAGCAAACACCATGATTAGGAATATTTATGCATAAGTATACCATCGTTATGTGATTAAATTTAATTAAGTTGAACTATGCTTTTGTGTTAGTAACAAAGTATCCTCTTTGTAAACATGTAGAAACCTTATGAACATGACTTGTTTATATTTATGCCATGAACAAATTTAACTATACCTATGCCATGTTTATGCTAGAAGTATTTATGCCATGCTTATGTTTGACATTATGCCATGTTTATGCTAGAAGTATTTATGCCATGCTTATGTTTGACATTATGCCATGTTTATGCTAGAAGTATTTATGCCATGCTTATGTTTGACATTATGCCATGTTTATGCTAGAAGTATTTATGCCATGCTTATGTTTGACATTATGCCATGTTTATGCTAGAAGTATTTATGCCATGCTTATGTTTGACAATATGTCATGCCTATGCTAGAAGTATTTTATGCCATGCTTATGTTTGACATTATGCCATGTTTATGCTAGAAGTATTTATGCCATGCTTATGTTTGACATTATGCCATGCTTATGCTAGAAGTATTTGTGCCATGCCTATGTTTGACATTATGCCTAAATAAGAATATAGGTTCATGTTGTAGTTAAACCTATGCAAGTTTACATGCCTTGATTTATGTCACCTATGTTTTATGACCAAAATACATGTCACCACTATGCAAGTACACCAATTTCTATTATGTATTTTCCAACGTCATATGCAAGTTCATGCGCTCACTTTCCCCTCTTTGTGTATACGCCATAAGCCTCCCCTTTCGCATGGCTAAATTGGGCTTTAAAAGGCTAAGCCCAATATATATGAGCGGAAGTGTAAAACGGGGGAAAATAACGTTGGGTTAAAATGAATTAATGAATGAAAATATAAAATAGAAGGGCCCAAATTCAAGTATGGGTTGGGCCCGTGATTGGTGTAATCTTTACACCATTAACCTAATAATGGGCCGCAAATATTTACATATAAATAAAGAAGAATGACAAGATATGTAAATGTAGAACATACGAAGTGTTTAACCCGAGGTTGGATTGAGTTGTGATGTAAACCTGCCCGGAACCGCCCGGCTGTCCAGTAGTCACAACAATACCTATCCAATGTGGGAGGTTAAACATGGAGCCCAGCAAGGACCCGAGGTTAGACTGAGTTGTGGCGTAAGACTGCCCGGAACCGACCGGCAACAGGCAGTCACAACAATACCTGTCTAATGTGAGAGGTCAGGGCCTTAATAAGACAATTAAGGCTGACTAAGGATTGTTAGGATTAAGTGGACTAAAGACTTAATCAAAATGGAACATGCTAAACTAAACGAACTGGTGGGGTTAGGTTAGGAAACACTTAACCAACTTAGCATGTTGGCTAGAGATAGAAAACCTAGTAACGGGGGACCCTTTTCAGCAGTAACCCTAAATGGTGTATCAGGATACCCTGAAACTAGGCAGGGTGGGGCACGATTACTGGGCTGATTGTAAGAGGTCAAAGCGACGGCGGTGGTGTAGCAGTGTAAGTTCTAACGGAGTGCGGGCGTGCACACACTCCGGCGCAGAAAAATAAGGCACTGGACACCAGTAGCATACCTGTGCACTCTAAGGTTGTGTCGGGTTGCCACTATGGGACTTGATACACCCCATGGTGGGACCAGCATAGGTAACTACAGACATCGGGGGCCGTAGGATACATGTAACTATGCGAGTAGGAGCCGATCATCATTGAATGGATCACATCACCCTGATTATGGGGTGCAAATTGGAAACTAGTTTATATGGGTTCAGAGATTAACATGGGGTACGATAGTGTATTCGACCCTAGACAACTTAACCAAGTTTATAGTGTTTGCCCACTTCTTGTTATTACTTATCATACCCAGTTCTTTATTCATAGACAAAGTAGTACTAGACTTACTCAAGCTTTATGTCTGACTCTATTTTCTTTCGTCTTCTTTCTTCCGTTCCCCCCCCCCCCAGGTCCTCAGGGAGGGAACACAACAGCTTGATCAGCCTCAACATCCAGTTTGAAGAAGAGAAATGTATTGCTTGGACTTTCCTGTTTTGAACTACGGCTTTGGACACACTCTATGGGGCTTTTGCAGTTTACTTATGTTTTATTTATGCTTCTTTAAATAATGTACTCAAGACAGATTATGAAAGTATTATGTTATGTTTTTTTTGGAAAGGTTGTTGTTGTAACACATATTTGACTTTATGAAATAAAAGTTTGTTGTTCTTCCGCTGTTTGCAAAATATGTGTTCTTATATCTGTCTTGTATATCTGTGACTTGTACTTATAAACCTCCACCAAAATTAGGGCATTCCCTTTGAGAGTGACCCTAACGGAGGTGGGGTGTTTCAATATTGGTTGAAACGGGCCCCCACAAGCTACCACCTAAGCTTGTCATTTCTAGTGAATCCCACTTAACCCTCTAACCATGTCCACTTACATGTTATAAATTTTGGTTAAGTCATTAATCATATTTTAATTGCCATTCAAGGCACCCACTAGATTTCTACATGCCACCCAAAGCACTTACTTAACCCTTTAACCATGTTTTAATTACATGTTCCACTTTGGTTAAGTATTCTAATCGTATTTTCTATTGCCACCTAAGGCAACCCACTAGACTCCTCATGCCACCCAAGGCACCCACTTAACCCTTCATGTCCCTCTACATGCTAATATGGTTAAGTGTTTCTTAATTAATTAATTAAGATCATGACCTCATAAAGACCTCTCACATTAGACCATCTCTTATGACTGCTGGATATGCCGGTTGGGTCCGGGCAGCCTTATGTCATAAAAAGGATCTAACCTCGTGTCTTTACTTTAATCACGTATTTAATTTATGACTAAGACCTCTCACATTGGGCCAATCATTTGTAGCTGCTGGATGGCCGGTCGGTTCCGGGCAGACTTCCGCTACAAAAGGGTCCAACCTCGTGTCTTAGTTGATTAATTACACCTAATTAATCACCCCCATAATTTGTATTAATTATCCCTAATTAATTACACATTTTTTTTTAGAATATGGGTAGACCTAACTCAATAGGTAAATTCCCAATTCCATAGTATGGGTAGACCTAACTTAATAGGTAAATTCCCAACTTCATAATATGGGTAGACCTAACTCAATAGGTAAATTCCCAATTATGTCCATTTTATTTTGTGGTATGCTTAATCATACCCATTCACATCATTTTATTAACATGCATTTTAACCCCATCGTTCCCCACGTAATTCGTTCTCATAACATGACATAAAAAGGGAAGATTCATCACAAATGTCATGGGTTTAACCAACATAGCATATAGCTTTATCATGGGTTCAAAAGGTGTCAACTTGTATATATGAACATGCATTAAACCCAACTAGCATTTAACCCAAACTTGCTTTATGCATATCATAAAAGAGACAAACTTGCATATGAACTTGCACATAAACTTGCATGTGAACTTGCATAACATGTCATACATAAGGGCAAACTCGCATATGTTATGCATATCATAAAAAGAGACAAACTTGCATATGAACTTGCATCATAATAGGGTAAACATTCATATGTATGCATAGCATACAAAGGTGTCATCTTGCATAGGTATGCATCTTATTTAAAAAGGGTAAACTTGCATGTCATAATGTATGCATAAAACCAAACACTTAGCATGCATAAAATTAATTACTTAGCATGCATAAGACCAAACACTTAGCATGCATAAAATCAAATACTTAGCATGCATAAAATCAAATACTTAGCATGCATAAAATTAAATACTTAGCATGCATAAAATTAATTACTTAGCATGCATAAGACCAAACACTTAGCATGCATAAAATCAAATACTTAGCATGCATAAAATCAAACACTTAGCATGCATAAAATTAAATACTTAGCATGCATAAAATTAAATACTTAGCATGCATAAAATCCACCACTTAACTTGCATAAACCCATATACTTAACTTGCATAAACCCACATACTTAACTAGCATGAACATAGGGTTAACATTAAACATAGATTAGCAAGCCAACATCATATCATATGACTTAAAACCCACAAATCCGCATACAAAACCGCATGATCTCATCATATCTCATCTACTTATTTTAGCAATTGGTTATTAAAGTGATAGAAACTCACCAAAAACCAAGATTAGCAAACTTATGAAGTAAAACTAGTTGCTTTAAGGAGGAGATGATGATTAGAGGTTGATTAGCTTGCAACTTTCTTCATAAACTAGTGGAGGCTCCTCTCAAGCTTGATTTTGGCGGCATGATGGCATCATTTCTATTTTTAGTAGGGATTAGGCTTGCATTAGGGTGTATTTATAGGATTAGGGTGTGTTTTAGACCATATGATTAACCCTAGGTTAGATTAGGTCCGTCAGATTTAGGAAGTTTCCAGAAACCAGCCCCAAAGCCTAACCCAAACTCAACTAGGTGCACCAGGCCAGCATCAGCCGACAGGGCAAGTCGACAGCCCTGTCGACAGGCATGTCGACAGGCAAGTCGACAGCCCTGTCGACAGCCATGTCGACCAGGCTGGGCGGGAGTTTTCCCGCCTGGTCCCATTTCTGCATGTTTCGAAATTTGAACCTGAATTTTTAAATCTGTTTTGAACTTTGAATTTTCTGCAAACTTCATTGGGCCATAACTGGGCCATACGGACTCCGATTCTCGAAAACTCGGACTCTATTTCGCGTATTTTTCCGAGACGAACGCAATGACAAAGCCCGTTTCCCCCAATTCTCACATTTGAGATTATTTATTCTGCAATTAGTGAACTTTAGCATTAACTGAAATACGGGGTGTTACAAGTCCTACCCAAACCTTCAGACCATCGCCTCAAACACGTCCATCAACTCTGAACCTCATCCAAACCTTCCCACCACAATTTACTTCTGCCCCTCACCTCTGCCAAATAACCCAAACCACATCCACTTCAAACAACTTAGCTCTTGCGGCATCACATCATCTACAAATACGTTCAACACGTTGCCACCGCTTGCTTTAGCAAGCCCTACCCTGCGTCTACCTTCTCCACTGTTCAGAACACCATAAAATTTAGCCATATTCCCCTTCGCAGTACCACATACCATCATCATTTAGAACACCATAAGTTTGTCAAATCATATACCATCATTCTTCACAGCACCACCATCTATACAAACTACTTCTCCCTCACTTCATCGCAAAAGGCAAGAACCTCCACAGCACCACAAACTCGCAACCACCTGCACTCATACACGAACCTTCATCGCAAAAATCTTCACCACCATTACCAACAAGATCGACACTCAAAACACAAAATCCACACCTTCTCAATAGCAAAACCCACAAATTCAATCACCCTTTCCCATCGCAATTCAAGTTTCCAGGCCAATTCGAAAACTACTATCCCCCTGGTCCCTTCACAAGCCATCTTTCCATCACTCCCAATCACCAGATTCAAAAACCACAAATCGCACCACAAGTCAATCAGCTTCACAACAAATACAACCCCAATCGTCAACCAACTCGTGTCAGCCTTCAATCCATCGTCGAGCCCACTTTTCAAAACCCGAAGTCCCAAATCTAACTCCAATTCTGCCTCTTTGAAAACCGACTTGCAATTCCCCTTCCGATTTTTTTTCTCCTTTCTGCTAATTTCCTCTTTCGGTTTTTTTTTAATTCGGATATTTTGCTTTTTGCGTTCTAAAGATAAGGGGCTTATCTGGTTTAGTAGATTTTATTGTTTGGGTTTGTGGGATTCCAATCGGGTGTGGGTTGTGTCTACTGGGCTTACGGGCCTAATTGTTTTATTTTTAAGTTTTAATTCCACCCCTTTGTTTGTTTCTTTTTATTTATTTCATATTATTTTTCTACGCATTTAAAAAAAAGGAGAGAGAGAAGCTTTTGAGCTTTCATTTTCCATTGAGTGACTTGGGTTAATTTCAATTTCTTCTTAGTTTGCTCTATGGTCTTATTTTTCATATTCTTCTCTTTAAAAAAATCGCAAACAGGTACAGTGGAGCCCGAACCTGTGCCGCAGCGCAGTCAAGCAATTAATAGGAGACGACAACAACAGGAAGCGGCGAACAATTCAGGGTTCAAGCGGTTGCACACTAAGTGGGGTGTGAACGCGCTAGCGCGACTCAGTTGCACTGGACGGACTGCCGATCTAGGTGAGTATTTTCTAACTCTACAAGGACTGCTACTGCAAATAAAAAAATATAGGCATTGCTTGTAAAAATCTTCTACAGGGGCAGAGGGTTGCTTGTAAAATCTTTTAATTTCTGTGATTATTATTTCTGCATCTGTATTCATTCTGTTAAGGGCAATACCCCAATTCACATAAGGTGAGGGATTTCATCACCCTTTCCTTAGCCCACAAATTGCATTTCATCGTAGAATCTGACTAATAAAAACGGTTAGACGTTGGACTTAAGGGAGTCGTGAGCTCATCCGGGGCTTAATTGTATTTTGATAGTTGATTCATTTGAAACGAATTATTTCTTGGTGTCTAGACTACGACAGAGAAATAATCATTTATAAATATTACGGTGATTCGTAAATATTATATCGGTTGTTACTCTGAAGGTACTTAAACCTTTGGCTGCATTGCTAGGGTGATTCCTGGTGCACCGATAACTCATGCCCGTTAACTGGCTGAGAAATCTTTTGTTCTAAGTAATCAAATGTGTCACTATATAATTTTGGGTTAAGAGCTATTAAGGATAGAAAATTTCATCGTAGCCAATCTCTGTGTATTTGATTGTTGAAAAAAAATCAAAATTTCTCAAAAACAAATAAAAATTTGAAAAACAAAAAAATAAATAAAAATTTTAACTTCTTTTTATTCTTTAGCCCTCGTTAGTTCTGTAGGTAGGAATTTTCCAAAACTCCCATTTTCAAAAAAAAGAACTTTTCTTCTATCTCTCACCTTTTTCTGAACTTCTCCATTGTATAAATTTCTTTAGCGAACTCTTTTCTTCTTCTTTCTGGTGCATGCAAACTTGGACCCGTGACCCAGAATCCCGTCGTTTAGTTAGCATCAGACCACCTTCTCTTTCCCCAAAACCCGGTTTTCTTGACCAACCTTTAGAAATGGCTAACAAGACTGCACCTCGCACCCTGATGGACAGAATTCTTCCCGATAAAGTTTTTGTCCCTTCTTGCATTCGGTTACCCAATCCTGTGGGAAACCACTTTGAAATCCGATCGAGTCAGATAAACATCCTTCCTAAATTCGAAATTTTTTCTCATGATGAACCATATAGTTTCTTAACGAAATTCGAGTATGCTTGTGCAACCTTTAAATTACAACAATTATGTGAGGATGGTATTAAACTTCGTTTGATTCCATTCGCACTAACTGATTCCGCAGAAAAATGGTTCCGCAGCTTGCCCCCAAATTCGATTAAGAAATGGGATGAATTTACAGTAGTTTTCCTAAAAAAGTTCTACCCCCCAGAAAAAACAGCTAGAGTTAGAAACAAAATCACCAAGTTCCACCAAAAAGGGGGTGAATCTTTTTGGCAATACTTCGAAAGATTTAAAGAACCGCTGTTAAGTTGCCCCCATCATGGTTATGAAACATGGTCGTTATGTCAAACTGTATACGATGGACTTGATAAGAGTTCTAGGCAAATGTTAGAGTCCATGTGTCAGGGCAATTTTCTAAAACAGACTAACGTAGAAGCTTGGGAGTTTCTGGATGGGTTAGCAGAAAAATTGAAACAATGGGAATGAACGAATGAAAAATCTCTCTATTCGCGATCCAGTAGTAATTCTGTTGAATCCTCTTCTTCTTCTAATACTCTTGTTGATGCTATACTGAACGTTGTTAGAACACACACTCAGTCTAATAACATTTCCCAAGCCATGTGTAACATATGTCTTAACTCTGATCATACGGCTGATGACTGTCCCCAGTCCCTTGAGCAAGTAAATGCTTTCAACAGACCCAATAACCACCCAAATCTTTCTTATGATCTAAATAACCCCCTGATGAACAGACCCTCGAATCAAGCATTTCCGAACAATGTTTCGAACCCTCCTCTTAGGCAAAATCAGTACAATTCGAACGAGGCTCCTTTCCACCAATCTCATCAAAGGTGGCACCCCAACATGAAAAACGCTACTATCCCAGTAGAATTGCTTGTAACCATAGGTATTGTTGTATATTACGTAATTGTATACACAATTATATGATTTTTGTTTGATGATAACAACCAAATAAATATTAATTTAAATGTGTTTGTTACTGTAGTGTTCTATTTATACATCACAGACAGGAATATAATATTTATATTTAAATAGAATACGACTGTACAGACATTCACATATTCATACAGTATTTTATTTAAATTAAATATTATATTTCAAACATTCAAACGGTACAACTATTTATAACTCCACAGTTCACAATTCACTTAAATAAGTTTGAATATTTCTGACATGACACATCACACATGAAATTGTAATATTGAAGGAATTCAAATAAAAATAGACAGAATAAATTGAACGCAATAAAATAATATTTTATTTCAATCAAATTTGCTTATTACAAATAACAGTACAATTTTATTCACGTCTATAATTGATTTCATACACACAGATTCCTCATACATCACTCATCACTCAGTATATTTACATATACCTACACACTGACACTCTGTCTTCAGTCTTCTGAATCTTCACGTGCTCCAATCCAGTTCATCATCTGCATACCTGTCACATACAGAAGAACACACACAGTAGACTGCAACAAAAGTAAAATTAAATACAACCAAATAAAGATTTATTTTTAAATTTTTATTTGCCTCAGAATTTCGGTGTGTTTCTCATCATTTTTCTAGATTTAGTCTGATGTGCAGGGACAGGAAAAACTATCTGAAGGCTGCATGTACACACATGTATAAATATACATGTGTGCACTGCCTCGCCAATCAGCAAGCAACTGAGGAGTAGCCACGTGGACCATCTCGAATTAGTGCACACATGAAAACAACTGAATATAAAGTCAACAATAATCAATGTGGTCAAGCACAAGCAAACATGTGCAAGCCTATGGTCAAAGTCATGTGATCAAGATGGAGAAGTCGAGTAGGTTTAAACATGGCCAAAGCAATTTTATAAAGCAGCATAATCATGGTTGAGTACAAAGTGAAAATAGAAATTAAAAGAAAAATATAGTGAAACTAAAAGTGCAAAACTGAAATGACACAAAGCAATACACCGGTGCAAAAAGGAGGCAGCATGTACATGGTAGTCACACAGGCCAAATGCCCAGAACTGCGCAAGTACATAAGAAGTTAGTTAGGATAACGTGAGTCAAGCCAAAAAAGTGGAGCAGCAGTGACTATGGTGTACATTGTGAATCATGATACTATGTTTACTACGTGGTACAGCAAGCAACTAGTGTACAAGTTCAAGGCAGCATGATCAAAATGGTCGAGCACAAGTCATGACATGCTCAAAGCAAATATGAGTGAAATAGGGATGTGTTAGTGCAACAAGAAAGTTTTACATTGTGAAGGAAAGTGTATACATGTGTGTACACAGCCAACATGAAGTGCAAGTTCAAAGTAACGCCAAATGGTAGAAGACAGTAAATGTGATGACCCCAAACCTCCACTAGGTGAAAGTAAGGAATATTCATATGGAATACAACATAAATATAACAATACATATCACTGATACAACATAGCAGAGGAAATACTATAGAATAATAACATTATAGCAGTGGAAATATAATGTCATAAACCATAGAATCTCAACAGTCACAGAATTCCAAATTATTACATCAAGTTTGCAGAAATGAAAATAAGTTCCAACTCCCAAAATAAGCAATACGAAATGAAACAAGTCTAATGACTGAACTTAAAGATAGAAAAATGCAATAGAAGTAAATGATAGCTGTCTTCAAAGCTCCAAGTCATCACCTCTCCACAAAAGCAAATCCAAGCAAAGATAATGAGCAACTCCAAGAAGACTCCAAGCAAAGAATGAACTTGTTTACTTGGCTGCCCGTGTAGAAAAGAGGGCACCCGAGTTTGCAAAAAGGTGAAACAAACTACGGGTCAGTCGTGGGACTGGTATGAGAATTCATAACTAGTTTACTAATAATAATATGACAAATCCAAAGACCACGCCGCTAATGCGGAACAGGTTTACTCAATGGATTGTCGTGCATAATTTAAAGTGTCAGAACGTACAACATCGCAATGCTTTTTAGAAAAATGGAATCACCATAAGACTCAAATCCCATCACACAATGCAACGCACACCAGAGGATAGAGTTTTCCCTTATGGTGATTAAACATGCTAAATACGGCAAATACGAGTTTAAATTATTATTAGTGTATAATAAAACATTTCAAAATAAATGTATCAATCCTAGGAAACATAGTACCCCATCCTACTATATCTCCATACTAGTAATACAATCAAAACCGCAGGGTCGTATTTGGAATTTGGATTTCCATCTTAGTCAAGGCTAGGGAGGAGCTCCTTACCGATTCGAGACACTCTAGCAATGCCCCAGGATTGGTACTCTGTCCAACCCTTGGATCCTGCAGGGCCGGTCCACACTTACTTTTGTGGATTAGTTATGCCTGAACACACGCTTCCCGGTCCTTTTGGACCTACAATACGGCCAGTGGCGACCGCATAAATCCGAGGCCTCGAAAAATCCAACAACCACAATGAATAAATGCCAGCGCTGGTAGGTCCCTGGCACCACTCTAGCTAGAAAGAAACGTGTGCACTCCCTGCGTTCCTTTCTCCCGTTTTAGACTCCGCCGGTGTGTGAGGCTCGTGAAGTCACGTCATACACAAAGCTATGCCTAAACAGGCTATGCTTTGATCATCCCACAAGGCCTGCTTTTCAACAAAGCCTTGATCACATGCATCTTGGCATGCCACATCGTCAATCCATACCATATCATTGATTTCTGCCAACATATAACCTCTGAGCTCGTACATCTCAGAGAAGGGTGAAAGACACCAAACAGATATATGTTTAGCAGAGATAAATAGATACAGTGTAAAGGAATACCACGTCAGACATGCAATCCATTTACGCTTATGCTCTGGGTCTGAGCGAAAGCCAAATCCGTTCAATCAACATGTTCGTTCGGACGACGATCATGACCTCGAATTGGGAGCAAATCAATTCAAAGCCTCAATCGCTGTCTTCCTGAGGGGAAGATTGACGGTCTTCATTAGTCGTCTTCTTCTTCAATTCTCATCGTCGTTTTGATTATTTGAAATGAGATTAACTCGGCCTTTCCAAATAATCTTCCTATATATATATATATATATATATATATATATTGAAAATTCTTCCTTATCGTTATTTCTAATTTATAACGATTATTTCCTATTTTATTTAATTGAAAATAATCAAATCTTTAATCAGCGACGATTCAGGTCAATGGCGATTTTGGTGATATTTTCAATCAATTTTGATTTTCACATATCTCAAAATCTAACTGTTGGATTTTGACGTATTATATATCGTTGGAAAGATTTTTCCAAGACGGTCCTAGCGGTTTCAGTTTCAAGAAAATCCTACGGTTGGATCTTCTTATATAGTCATTTAAAGATATCATTTTAGAATGCGAAATACCGCACTCGATTCGTTTAATTTTAATTATATTTATATATAAATATATAAAAAAAACTCGTTTAACTCTTTATTCTTAAGTATATTTTCCTTCTTTATCCTTTCATCCCTTCATTTACAGAGAAATGCAAATCATACTTGAATGATGAATTCTTCCTTTTTGATTCTTTTAATTTCTTTAACTTACGGTAAAATGTAAATTATATTTCATTGTCCAATTCCTTCTTTTAATTCCATCCTTACATGTAAAATGTAATTTATAATTCATCATTCTTAAATACATATAAAAATACAAATTTTATTTACAACGTGAATCCCACTTCTTGTTTACATTATAAAAATGTAATCTTTATTTACAAATTAAATCCATACATTCATTTCATAGAAAAAATGAAATTTCATTCATGCGGGTTAAATTCATTCATAATTTACATAATAATATGTAATTTATTTAAGACGATGAAAATTCATTCATAAATTACATAAAAAAATGTAATTTACTTCATGCAGCCTAATTTCATTCATAAATTATAAAATAAAATGTAATTTATTTCATGCAATCTTAACTCATTCATAAAATGCATATACAAATGTATTTTATTTCATGCGATGTTAATTCATTCATAAAATACATATAAGAATGTAATTTATTTTATGAGGTCTTAATTCATTCATAAAATACATATAAAAATGTATTTTATATTATGCGGGCTTCATTCATTCATAAATTACATAAATAAATGTAATTTATGTCGTGTGGTCTAATTTCATTTATAAATTACATAAATAAATGTAATTCATGTCATGCGGCCTAATTTCATTTATAAAATGCATATAAAAATGTATTTTATCTCATGCAGTCTAAATTTCTTTAAATTACATTATAAAATAACGTAACTTATCCTACGGTCAATTCTCTTTTTATTCACATTATAAATAATGTCACTTATCCTACGGTAAATTTTCTTTTTATTAATATCATAAATGATGTCACTTATACTACGGTCAATTCTCTTTTTATTAACATAAAAAATAATGTTAATTATCCTACGATGTCATTCTTTTGTATTAACATTATAAATAATGTTATTTTTCTACAGTGTAAATCCCCTTTTATATACATTATAAAATAATGCAAAATCATCCTACGTTGTAATTACTAAAAAATTTACATAAAAAAATAATAATGTAAAATGGGCATACGGTGAAACTCATGTATATTTACATTAAAGGAAATGTAAATTTTCATTCTCTAATTACAATGTGAAATCCGTTCTTTCTTTACACTGTAAAATTGACTTTTTAATTACAATGTAAAGTCCATTCTTTTTATTTCATAAAAAAAATAATGTAAATCTTCCTACAGTTAAATTCCTTTTTATTTACATTTATAAACATGTAAATTTTAACATACGATGGATTTCTATATATCTTACCTTATAAAATAAAATGTAAATTTTATTTCACCATGTACATTCTACTCCTTTATAATAAAAGTAATCTTTAATCTACATGCAAACTCTACTCTATATTTACATGTAAAATAATGTCAAATTTTACATACGGGTGAGGTTTCTATTTCATTTATATTTAAAATAATGTAACTTTACATATAATGCAAACTCATATTTCATTTACATAGAAAAATGAAACTTTCTTTTTTTTTCATGCAGTGAAATTCACATCTTTAATTACAAAGGAAAAATGTA
Source organism: Allium sativum (assembly GCA_030737875.1). Lineage (NCBI taxonomy): Eukaryota > Viridiplantae > Streptophyta > Magnoliopsida > Asparagales > Amaryllidaceae > Allium > Allium sativum. The sequence goes on along the minus strand of CM060912.1, from coordinate 716,889,268 downwards.
ATTCCAATCATGCGGTGGAATTCCCTTTTTAATTACAAAGAGAAATGTAATTTTTATCATGCGGTGAAATTCCTCTTTTTATGTACAGTAAAAATAATATACATTTATCCTACGGTGAAAATATTCATTTTAATATACATTAAAAGTATGTAACTATATCCTATGGTGTAAGTTCTTTTTATAATTACATTATAAAATAATGTAAAATGTACATACAGTACCATTTCCCTTATGTTAACTTTAATAAAAATGTGAAATTTTCCTACGGTGGAATTATTCTGATATTAACATTAAAATAATGTTAATTAACATACGATGAATTTTCTTTTAAATTAACACTAAAAAAATAATGTTAATTAACACACGGTGTATTTCCTTATTTTTAACATTAACGAAAATGTTAAATTTGAGATACGATGAAATTTCTTATTTTTTTAACATTAACCAAAATGTTAAATTCTCATACGATGTAAATTCTAATTTTTAACATTAACAAAAGTGCTAAATTCTCATACGATGTAAATTCTAATTTTTAACATTAACAAAAATGCTAAATTCCTCATACGATGTAAATTCTAATTTTTAACATTAACAAAAATGCTAAATTCCTCATACGATGTAAATTCTAATTTTTAACATTAACAAAAATGCTAAATTCCTCATACGATGTAAATTCTAATTTTTATCATTCACAAAAATGTTAAATTCCTTTTAAATATTAACAAAAAATGTTAATGACAACCCATAGTGTTATATTAATGTTAAAAATGTTAGTAACATCCTACGGTTAAATTTACTATTTAATTTACATTGGAAATAATGTAAATTTATGCATACGGTGAAAACACTTTATTTACATAATAACATGTAAAATTTCATGTCATCACAAATTCTAATTTTAACTTACATAATAAAATGTACATATTCATGACATTGCAAAATTCTAATTTTAAATTTACAAAACAAAATGTAATTTTAATGTCATCGCAAAGTCTAACTTTAAATTTACAAATAAAACGTAAACTTTACGATATCGCCAAATTCTAACTTTAATTTACATGATAAAATGTAAATTTTATATCAACGCAAAATTCTAGCCTTAATTTACATAATAAAACGTAAATTTGTGTATCAACGCAAAATTCTAACTTTAATTTACATAAGAAAATGTAAATTTTATATCACGCAAAATTCTAGCTTTAATTTGCATAAGAAAAAAAACTTTTGTGTCAACGCAAAATTCTAACTATAATTTACAAATAAAAATGTAAATTCTATGTCAACGCACAATTCTAACTTTATTTACATAATAAAATGTAAAATTTGTGTCGTCACAAAGTTTTAATATTGAATTTACAAAATAAAATGTAAATTCATGTCATTGCCAAATTTTAATATTGAATTTACACAATAAAATGTAAATTCATGTCAACGCAAAATTCTAATATTAAATTTACAAAATAAACTGTCAATTCATGTCATCGCTAATTTTTAACTTTTAATTTGCATACTAAAATGTATATCATCGCAATTTCTAAAATTTTTGATTTACATACTAAATTGTAAATCATCGTAAATTCCAAAATTTTGGTTTACATAATAAAAATGTAAATCATCGCAAATTCTATATTTTTACAACATAAGATGTAAATTTATATCATCCAATCAACAACCACATTCAAATATCCAAACAAGTATACATCTAACAATTCATATCAAGATAATATTCCAGGTGGTTTATATTTTGGCATATGTCAAATCGGCGAAGTATGATTCAATATCATTAACAAATAATATATATAATTAGCCAATAGTTTCAGATCTAATATTTAGATTCGCGGATCTAACATCATACGGTCATAAACAACCTAGATCCGTATTTCAAATATCACTACATAGCATATCAATCAATCGATATTCTTTAATAATAAAGAATTAATAATTAAATAAATTAAATTTAATTAAAAAAATAAATTCTCACCTTTCTTGTTTCTGAAATGAATCAAGTTTGATCAGATTTGGTGTTCGAATTCAAGACGGTTGCGGATCTGAAACATTTTACATGCAAATTCATATGAAAAATAAAAAACAGCTTTTAACAACTGACTCTGCGACGCTTAAAAGCGTGACAAAATATAAAGCTATTACCTTTAGGAAAGTGTTCAAATCTTTGTTTTCAATTTGCCGGAGCTACGGTTGATGAAATGACGAACCGTTTGTTGGAGGTGGAAGAGCTTGGAGAGGGCTATCTTCACCGGGAATTGGAGGAGGTGCGGCTCCACATGGGTGGCGCGGTGGGGGTGCAAAGGCCGCGGCTTTGGAGGGGTATGGTGGCTTCGACAGGGCACGGTTTGAGATGATTCTTGTCGGAGAAGAAAGAGCTCGGGAAGAGCTTCGAAACGAGTACTCACACGCTAAATTTCGTTGAGAAATGAGAGAGAAATCGAAGTTTGAAAATTCGGAGGCTATGGTTTCTTTGGTGAGAAATGTCGGCTGAAACATGAGGTAGGGGACGGATGAACAGTAAATTCGGGTTTAAATAATATTATATTAGGTTTTCCTAATCATTAGTTAATAATTTAATTAGCCCGTTAAGGCCCGTTTTGGTCCGAACTCCGATTTAGGCCTGCTTACTGTCGTTCTTAAGGTTTTGAGGCCTTCTAAACGCAATGGAACATGTTACAGGACCCAATTCCGAAATTTATTATGAGTTTTGGAATAATTATATTATTTTATTAATATTTTAATGTATACCGTACATGAAAATTCACCGAGGTCACAAATTAACTTCAAAAATTCTCGAAAATTATATTTAGCTATGTTTTGATGCTGTGGACCTATGAAAATTAATTTCGCTCAATTCTGAGCCCGTATGAATTTTTAATGAATTTTTAAAGTCAAAAATTTGCCCGTTTACACTGAAAAATCAATTATAATTATATTTTAATTCTAAAAATTACCAAAAAAATCATTTTTAGCTTTGTTTGATGGTACGAATCCAAAAAAATTTATTTCGTTGAATTCTGAGACATTTTAAAAAAATGACTATTTTTAAGGCCAGTATATTTAATATTAAAAGTACATTTTTAAACAAATAATTTTCGAAACTCGAAATATATAAGTGTTTACTGTTTTTCAATGTAGAAACATCATTCCGGACTCAATGGAAGTGGTTTCGAGTCGAAATTCCTTTATATGTAAAAAGTAGCATTATTAACCTATGCAAATTACCTAGCGACCTTTCTAAAAATTGAATTGGCCATAACTTTTGATTTCCGCTATGAAATTTCGATTTTTCGGATTCGTTGGAAAGATATTTTTAAATAGATTCAAATATTTTTGGTTTCACTAAAATCCGTTAAATTTCGCGTCCTGTACGGTCAGTCAAAGTTCAATTTTGACTTTTCAAACTACCGCGCTATTTCTAACTCTTTTTATAATTAAAATTAATTTATTCATTCTAACTTCGATTTGAACCAAATTTGTGATCATTATTATTTAAAATAGATTATTTAAAATAGTCAAAACCCATTAAAATCACTTTAAATAAAATTTTAAATTTACCCCAAAATTCAGGGTTGTTACAATCTCCCCCACTTAAGAACTTTTCGTCCTTGAAAAGGGAAAGAGAAATAGAAGAGTAGGAACTAACCTAGAGAACGTAGAATGTTTTAATTTCTAACTTCTTAACCGTGTCGTTGGGAATAAAGCTCCTTAGTTCCAGTAGCGTCTTGCCTCCTGCTCTAGCTCTACTAGTTCTAGCGGCCCGAGTACCCATTTTTTGTTAATTCTGTACGATCAAGGGAGGAGTCAGAACAACTGTAATGGTGGTTCTAAGAGATAGAAAAGATCAAAGGATGAATGAAAAGATGACGAAAGTGACTGGCTATTAAGTATCACATGAAATGTCCGCCATAGAATATTGTGATTATATGTAAACGAATTTGCTATAAATATGTTATATTCCAAAGCTAAGTTTAACCAAAGCTCTGATACCAACTGTGATGACCCCAAACCTCCACTAGGTGAAAGTAAGGAATAATCATATGGAATACAACATAAATATAACAATACATATCACTGATACAACATAGCAGAGGAAATACCATAGAATAATAACATTATAGCAGCGGAAATATAATGTCATAAACCACAGAATCTCAACAGTCACAGAATTCCAAATTATTACATCAAGTTTGCAAAAATGAAAATAAGTTCCAACTCCCAAAATAAGCAATACGAAATGAAACAAGTCTAATGACTGAACTTAAAGATAGAAAAATGCAATAGAAGTAAATGATAGCTGTCTTCAAAGCTCCAAGTCATCACCTCTCCGCAAAAGCAAATCCAAGCAAAGATAATGAGCAACTCCAAGAAGACTCCAAGCAAAGAATGAACCTGTTTACTTGGCTGCCCATGTAGAAAAGAGGGCACCCGAGTTTGCAAAAAGGTGAAACAAACTACGGGTCAGTCGTGGGAATGGTATGAGAATTCATAACTAGTTTACTAATAATAATATGACAAATCCAAAGACCACGCCGCTAATGCAGAACGGGTTTACTCAATGGATTGTCGTGCATAATTTAAAGTGTCAGAACGTACAACATCGCAATGATTTTTAGAAAAATGGAATCACCATAAGACTCAAATCCCATCACACAATGCAACGCACACCAGAGGATAGAGTTTTCCCTTATGGTGATTAAACATGCTAAATACGGCAAATACGAGTTTAATATTATTATTAGTGTATAATAAAACATTTCAAAATAAATGTATCAATCCTAGGAAACATAGTACCCCATCCTACTATATCTCCATACTAGTAATACAATCAAAACCGCAGGGTCGTATTTGGAATTTGGATTTCCATCTGAGTCAAGGCTAGGGAGGAGCTCCTTACCGATTCGAGACACTCTAGCAATGCCCCAGGATTGGTACTCTGTCCAACCCTTGGATCCTGCAGGGCCGGTCCACACTTACTTTTGTGGATTAGTTATGCCTGAACACACGCTTCCCGGTCCTTTTGGACCTACAATACGGCCAGTGGCGACCGCATAAATCCGAGGCCTCAAAAAATCCAACAACCACAATGAATAAATGCCAGCGCTGGTAGGTCCCTGGCACCACTCTAGCTAGAAAGAAACGTGTGCACTCCCTGCGTTCCCTTCTCCCGTTTTAGACTCCGCCGGTGTGTACGGGTGAGCGTTCGGTCGGTTCGGTTTGTTTGGACGTAAAAAAACTCAAACCGAATTGAAACCGAAATTTTTTCAAACCGAACCGAACCGAACCGAACCAAATTAATTTCGGTTAATTCGGTCGGTAACCGATTTAACCGAATTTGAAGAATGTATTACTATTCAAATGATGAATCTACTCAAAATAAAACATTAATTCATGTTTGAAGAAATTTTATATATTAAATTTTATGTTTATGACATGATTAGATCTATTTGCAACAAATAGCTTTATATTACATAACTAAACTAATTATTAAAAGTACTACGATACCATAAAATTAAATAATAAATTAAAAGTTTGGTTAATTTGGTTAAACCGATAACCAAAAAATTATTTTTTGCAAACCGAATACAAACCAATTTAGTTTTAAAACCGAACCGAACCGACCAAAATGAACCGGTTTGGTCGGTTAATTCGGTTTGAACCGAATATTGCTCACCTCTACCGGTGTGTGAGGCTCGTGAAGTCACGTCATACACAAAGCTATGCCTAAACAGGCTATGCTTTAATCATCCCACAAGGCCTGCTTTTCAACAAAGCCTTGATCACATGCATCTTGGCATGCCACATCGTCAATCCATACCATATCATTGATTTCTGCCAACATATAACCTCTGAGCTCGTACATCTCAGAGAAGGGTGAAAGACACCAAACAGATATATGTTTAGCAGAGATAAATAGATACAGTGTAAAGGAATACCACGTCAGACATGCAATCCATTTACGCTTATGCTCTGGGTCTGAGCGAAAGCCAAATCCATTCAATCAACATGTTCGTTCGGACGACGATCATGACCTCGAATTGGGAGCAAATCAATTCAAAGCCTCAATCGTTGTCTTCCTGAGGGGAAGATTGACGGTCTTCATTAGTCGTCTTCTTCTTCAATTCTCGTCATCGTTTTGATTATTTGAAATGAGATTAACTCGGCCTTTCCAAATAATCTTCCTATATATATATATATATATATATTGAAAACTCTTCCTTGTCGTTATTTCTAATTTATAACGATTATTTCCTATTTTATTTAATTGAAAATAATCAAATCTTTAATCAGCGACGATTCAGGTCAATGGCGATTTTGGTGCTATTTTCAATCAATTATGATTTTCACAAATCTCAAAATCTAACCGTTGGATTTTGACGTATTATATATCGTTGGAAAGATTTTTCCAAGACGGTCCTAGCGGTTTCAGTTTCAAGAAAATCCTACGGTTGGATCTTCTTATATAGTCATTTAAAGATATCATTTTAAAACGCGAAATACCGCGCTCGATTGGTTTAATTTTAATTATATTTATATATAAATATATAAAAAACCCGTTTAACTCTTTATTCTTAAGTAAATTTTCCTTCTTTATCCTTTCATCCCTTCATTTACAGGGAAATGCAAATCATACTTGAATGATGAATTCTTCCTTTTTGATTCTTTTAATTTCTTTAACTTACGGTAAAATGTAAATTATATTTCATTGTCCAATTCCTTCTTTTAATTCCATCCTTACATGTAAAATGTAATTTATAATTCATCATTCTTAATTACATATAAAAATACAAATTTTATTTACAACGTGAATCCCACTTCTTGTTTACATTATAAAAATGTAATCTTTATTTACAAAGTAAATCCATACATTCATTTCATAGAAAAAATGAAATTTCATTCATGCGGGTTAAATTCATTCATAATTTACATAATAATATGTAATTTATTTCATACGATGAAAATTCATTCATAAATTACATAAAAAAATGTAATTTACTTCATGCAGCCTAATTTCATTCATAAATTATAAAATGTAATTTATTTCATGCAATCTTAACTCATTCATAAAATGCATATACAAATGTATTTTATTTCATGCGATGTTAATTCATTCATAAAATACATATAAGAATGTAATTTATTTTATGAGGTCTTAATTCATTCATAAAATACATATAAAAATGTATTTTATATTATGCGGGCTTCATTCATTCATAAATTACATAAATAAATGTAATTTATGTCATGTGGTATAATTTCATTTATAAATTACATAAATAAATGTAATTCATGTCATGCGGCCTAATTTCATTTATAAAATGCATATAAAAATGTATTTTATCTCATGCAGTCTAAATTTCTTTAAATTACATTATAAAATAACGTAACTTATCCTACGGTCAATTCTCTTTTTATTCACATTATAAATATTGTCACTTATCCTACGGTAAATTTTCTTTTTATTAATATCATAAATGATGTCACTTATACTACGGTCAATTCTCTTTTTATTAACATAAAAAATAATGTTAATTATCCAACGATGTCATTCTTTTGTATTAACATTATAAATAATGTTATTTTTCTACAGTGTAAATCCCCTTTTATATACATTATAAAATAATGCAAAATCATCCTACGTTGTAATTACTAAAAAATTTACATAAAAAATAATAATGTAAAATGGGCATACGGTGAAACTCATGTATATTTACATTAAAGGAAATGTAAATTTTCATTCTCTAATTACAATGTGAAATCCGTTCTTTCTTTACACTGTAAAATTGACTTTTTAATTACAATGTAAAGTCCATTCTTTTTATTTCATAAAAAAAATAATGTAAATCTTCCTACAGTTAAATTCCTTTTTATTTACATTTATAAACATGTAAATTTTAACATACGATGGATTTCTATATATCTTACCTTATAAAATAAAATGTAAATTTTATTTCACCATGTACATTCTACTCCTTTATAATAAAAGTAATCTTTAATCTACATGCAAACTCTACTCTATATTTACATGTAAAATAATGTCAAATTTTACATACGGGTGAGGTTTCTATTTCATTTATATTTAAAATAATGTAACTTTACATATAATGCAAACTCATATTTCATTTACATAGAAAAATGAAACTTTCTTTTTTTTCATGCAGTGAAATTCACATCTTTAATTACAAAGGAAAAATGTAATTCCAATCATGCGGTGAAATTCCCTTTTTAATTAAAAAGAGAAATGTAATTTTTATCATGCGGTGAAATTCCTCTTTTTATGTACAGTAAAAATATTATACATTTATCCTACGGTGAAAATATTCATTTTAATATACATTAAAAGTATGTAACTATATCCTACGGTGTAAGTTCTTTTTATAATTACATTATAAAATAATGTAAAATGTACATACAGTACCATTTCCCTTATGTTAACTTTAATAAAAATGTGAAATTTTCCTACGGTGGAATTATTCTGATATTAACATTAAATTAATGTTAATTAACATACGATGAATTTTCTTTTAAATTAACACTAAAAAAAACAATGTTAATTAACACACGGTGTATTTCCTTATTTTTAACATTAACGAAAATGTTAAATTTGAGATACGATGAAATTTCTTATTTTTTTAACATTAACCAAAATGTTAAATTCTCATACGATGTAAATTCTAATTTTTAACATTAACAAAAGTGCTAAATTCTCATACGATGTAAATTCTAATTTTTAACATTAACAAAAATGCTAAATTCCTCATACGATGTAAATTCTAATTTTTAACATTAACAAAAATGCTAAATTCCTCATACGATGTAAATTCTAATTTTTAACATTAACAAAAATGCTAAATTCCTCATACGATGTAAATTCTAATTTTTATCATTCACAAAAATGTTAAATTCCTTTTAAATATTAACAAAAAATGTTAATGACAACCCATAGTGTTATATTAATGTTAAAAATGTTAGTAACATCCTACGGTTAAATTTACTATTTAATTTACATTGGAAATAATGTAAATTTATGTATACGGTGAAAATACTTTATTTACATAATAACATGTAAAATTTCATGTCATCACAAATTCTAATTTTAACTTACATAATAAAATGTACATATTCATGACATTGCAAAATTCTAATTTTAAATTTACAAAACAAAATCTAATTTTAATGTCATCGCAAAGTCTAACTTTAAATTTACAAATAAAACGTAAACTTTACGATATCGCCAAATTCTAACTTTAATTTACATGAGAAAATGTAAATTTTATATCAACGCAAAATTCTAGCCTTAATTTACATAATAAAATGTAAATTTGTGTATCAACGCAAAATTCTAACTTTAATTTACATAAGAAAATGTAAATTTTATATCACGCAAAATTCTAGCTTTAATTTGCATAAGAAAAAAAACTTTTGTGTCAACGCAAAATTCTAACTATAATTTACAAATAAAAATGTAAATTCTATGTCAACGCACAATTCTAACTTTATTTACATAATAAAATGTAAAATTTGTGTCGTCACAAAGTTTTAATATTGAATTTACAAAATAAAATGTAAATTCATGTCATTGCCAAATTTTAATATTGAATTTACACAATAAAATGTAAATTCATGTCAACGCAAAATTCTAATATTAAATTTACAAAATAAACTGTCAATTCATGTCATCGCTAATTTTTAACTTTTAATTTGCATACTAAAATGTATATCATCGCAATTTCTAAAATTTTTGATTTACATACTAAATTGTAAATCATCGTAAATTCCAAAATTTTGGTTTACATAATAAAAATGTAAATCATCGCAAATTCTATATTTTTACAACATAAGATGTAAATTTATATCATCCAATCAACAACCACATTCAAATATCCAAACAAGTATACATCTAACAATTCATATCAAGATAATATTCCAAGTGGTTTATATTTTGGCATATGTCAAATCGGCGAAGTATGATTCAATATCATTAACAAATAATATATATAATTAGCCAATAGTTTCAGATCTAATATTTAGATTCGCGGATCTAACATCATACGGTCATAAACAACCTAGATCCGTATTTCAAATATCACTACATAGCATATCAATCAATCGATATTCTTTAATAATAAAGAATTAATAATTAAATAAATTAAATTTAATTAAAAAAATAAATTCTCACCTTTCTTGTTTCTGAAATGAATCAAGTTTGATCATATTTGGTGTTCGAATTCAAGACGGTTGCGGATCTGAAACATTTTACATGCAAATTCATATGAAAAATAAAAAACAGCTTTTAACAACTGACTCTGCGACGCTTAAAAGCGTGACAAAATATAAAGCTATTACCTTTAGGAAAGTGTTCAAATCTTTGTTTTCAATTTGCCGGAGCTACGGTTGATGAAATGACGAACCGTTTGTTGGAGGTGGAAGAGCTTGGAGAGGGCTATCTTCACCGGGAATTGGAGGAGGTGCGGCTCAACATGGGTGGCACGGTGGGGGCGCAAAGGCCGCGGCTTTGGAGGGGTATGGTGGCTTCGACAAGGCACGGTTTGAGGTGATTCTTGTCGGAGAAGAAAGAGCTCGGGAAGAGCTTCGAAACGAGTACTCACACGCTATATTTCGTTGAGAAATGAGAGAGAAATCGAAGTTTGAAAATTTGGAGGCTATGGGTTCTTTGGTGAGAAATGTCGGCTGAAACATGAGGTAGGGGACGGATGAACAGTAAATTCGGGTTTAAATAATATTATATTAGGTTTTCCTAATCATTAGTTAATAATTTAATTAGCCCGTTAAGGCCCGTTTTGGTCCGAACTCCGATTTAGGCCTACTTACTGTCGTTCTTAAGGTTTTGAGGCCTTCTGAACGCAATGGAACATGTTACAGGACCCAATTCCGAAATTTATTATGAGTTTTGGAATAATTATATTATTTTATTAATATTTTAATGTATACCGTACATGAAAATTCACTGAGGTCACAAATTAACTTCCAAAATTCTCGAAAATTATATTTAGCTCTGTTTTGATGCTGTGGACCTATGAAAATTAATTTCGCTCAATTCTGAGCCCGTATGAATTTTTAATGAATTTTTAAAGTCAAAAATTTGCCCGTTTACACTGAAAAATCAATTATAATTATATTTTAATTCTAAAAATTACCAAAAAAAATCATTTTTAGCTTTGTTTGATGATACGAATCCAACAAAATTTATTTCGTTGAATTCTGAGACATTTTAAAAAAATGACTATTTTTAAGGCCAGTATATTTAATATTAAAAATACATTTTTTAAACAAATAATTTTCGAAACTCGAAATATATAAATGTTTACTGTTTTTCAATGCAGAAACATCATTCCGGACTCAATGGAAGTGGTTTCGAGTCGAAATTCCTTTATATGTAAAAAGTAGCATTATTGACCTATGCAAATTACCTAGCGACCTTTCTAAAAATTGAATTGGCCATAACTTTTGATTTCCGCTATGAAATTTCGATTTTTCGGATTCGTTGGAAAGATATTTTTAAATAGATTCTAATATTTTTGGTTTCACTAAAATCTGTTAAATTTTGCGTCCTGTACGGTCAGTCAAAGTTCAAGTTTGACTTTTCAAACTACCGCGCTATTTCTAACTCTTTTTATAATTAAAATTAATTTATTCATTCTAACTTCGATTTGAACCAAATTTGTGATCATTATTATTTAAAATAGATTATTTAAAATAGTCAAAACCCATTAAAATCACTTTAAATAAAATTTTAAATTTACCCCAAAATTCAGGGTTGTTACAGTAAAGATATGCAACTACCGTGTTGTGATTGAGTAGTCAATACAACATGGTGCAACCGTGCAAGTGCAACTAGTCAAGCTGGTCAAAAATGTATTCTATGCATACTATACATGCACACCATGTATAAGGCAAAGACACAAGACACAAGTGGACAATGATATGTTTACAGTAGAGCCAAAAAAGTAAAGTACATAAGATGGCATGAACAACTTATGATAGTTTCAAGATACATGCAAGGATGACGCAGTAGTGAAAGTGTAACAACCCGTAAAATCTGGGCCAGTTTAAAATTTTTATTTTGGCAATTTTAGCTAATTTTGATTATTTAAAATGAATTATTTTAAATAATATCGACGAGAAATTTATTTTGAATATAATTTGAACGTATATATTATATACGTCGTCGTTGGAATATATAATAATTATATATAATTATAAATAGAATTGAAATTGGCGCGGTAGTTCGATAATTCGATTTCAAACTTCAATTGAATGTACCGGGTGCAAAACAATCCGGATTTTAGTGAAACCAAAAATGATAGGATCTAATTGATAATATCTTTCCAACGAATCCGGGAAATCAAGATTTCATATCGGGAATCAAAAGATATGTCCAGCTGAAAATTCTGAATAGTCGCTATGGAATTCAGGCCCTTAAAAATGGACATTTTGCAAATGACCTCGGATTTCGACGAAACCAGTTTTGTTGGATCCGCAGTGTCGAGTTATTGCTAGGTTTCAAATTTCATAATTTTTCGAATCAATATGTGAGCGTGGCAAAAGGAAAACGCGTTTGACCAGTTTCAGTTGATTTTAATCGACTGGAAATTGGCCATTTTTCTAACGGTCTCAGAATTCGACGAAACTAGTTTTGTTAGGACCGTATCGTCAATACGAAGCTAGAAAATATTTTTCTGCAATTTATAGAGTTAGTATGTGACCCCGGTAATTCGAAAAGTACGTTTAAAATTCAATATAGTGATTTAAATGTAAATTCAACGGAAACTGATCGAAACGGTCGAATCAGCTTACGATACATATCCCATTGAGTTCGGAATGGGGGTAATACGCTATGGACGACAGGCGGTGGACCTCGTTTAGAGGACGTGTGTAAAAGTCAACTTTTTAGATAATAAAATAATTAAATAAAAAAAAAACTTTTCTTTCCCTCCCCCGTTAAAACCGCTCTGGCCCCCCCTTCCTCATTTCCAATACGATTCAGAAAGAAAAAAAAAAAAAATCCGCTGAAGACCATCGACTGGCCAGCGCCGCCACCGCCCTCCACCCTGCCTCGCACCCTCTCTCCCCGCCTCCTTCTTCCTGCTCTCCTCCTTCCCCCAAGGCGCCGCGACAGAGGAAACCCCCCCCCCCCCCCAGCGCCATTGAGCACCGCGAAGCCCCCCCCCTCGCCTGACCTCCACCGTGCCGCCACCAGCCTCCGCGCCTCCCCCTCCTCCCTCACGAGCCACGACAGAGAAACCGCCCCCCCCCCCCCCCCCAAGTCGTCGAACTGTAAGTGAATTTTATTTTATTTATATTTCTGAATTTTATTTTGTTTAAAAACCTGATTTTTAAAAAAACATGTAAAAACTGATTTTCAGAGGAAAAAAAAAACTGATTTTATTTTAAGAATTAAAATAGAAAAGGTCTAATCTTTTAATAGAAAAAGATTGTTTTGAAAACATATATGAAATTGTTTTGAAAATATATGTTGTTTTTAAAAATAAAAACAACTTTGTTTTTAAAAAAAGATATCAACTTTGTTTTTTTTTGAACAAAAGATATGAACTTTAAAAATAAAAAGGCGTGTTCTTTGAAAGTGAAATGGCGAAATCTTTATTTTAGAAAAAGCAAAGTAAAAATTCGATTTTTATATATTGAAAAGCAAAGTAAAAATTCGATTTTTAAATATATGAAGTGATTATAAAAATATGATTTTTAAATTAAAAGTGAATAAATAAAAATGTGATTTTTATTTTAAAGATATCAAAATATAAAAATGTGATTTTTATATATGTAGTGGCTACGGGCAATAAAGATGACGGAGATGCGATAGCGATGAAGATTTCTATCAATGAAGTGCCAAGGAGCTTGGATAGCTATAAGTGAGAATTTCTTTCCCTTCAATTTATTTTCTAGTTATATATATATACTAGGATGCAGACGGTGTTTAGTAGCACCCGACACAATCGTCCACAGACCATGGACTTGTTTGTTTGGCTGTTTGGTGATTGATTGCGATATTGGTTTGAATGTGGTTTGTGGTGTGAAAAATCGAATCGATAAATTGGTTAGGATTAGACGTGTGCCGTTATAAGGCGAAGGAGTAAGGCTAGGTTAGACTCTTACTCCAAGTTTTGTGGTTTGCATAACGAATTGATTTGATTGATGTGTGAATGGCGTGGGCCTTCACTAGACCGGGGATAAGGCTAGGCCTCGTCCCGTTTCTAGTATCGTGCCGTTATGCCGCCGAAATTTTCTAAAATATGTTAGAAAATAAAAATATCATTTTATTGAAAGAATGAAATGTTCTTCTGTATGCGTTCTGTTGTGGCTTGTTCTCGAACTATCCGACGCTTTCCTTTACGGGGAGGTTACGGGTGTTTACACGTGGTATCAGAGCTTTGGTTTACAAAGCTCAGAGAACAAGACACATTAGAACCCTACGAAAGAATTCATCAGATATTGGATTAGTAATATCCAATGAGGATGACTCGTTAGGGATAGGATCAGTAGTATCCTAGAACGAGTGTGAAGAGTAAATTTTTCAAATGAAAACATATTTTGTTTTGAAAATTTAAATCAATTATTCGTATTTGATTATTTATTTTATATTGATTAGGACAATCCAGTATATAAAGATTTTGCATATATGTCTTGCAAACGTGTGTTCGAAGTTTTAATATATTGGGTAGATATAGAATCCCCCTAGTGCCCGGGAATAATTCTGGTGATGGGGCACTGTCGCCAGTATTTATATTCGAGTGTCGAAGGTGTGATATTTATATATTTCCATTAGACTGGTGTGAGAACCAAAATTAGATAGGGCCTATTGTTGTGATTTGGCATCAAAAATCTGATTTTTGTATATATATCAAATTACGAATTTGAGACTCTAATTCACTAATTGATTGATGTTTGTGTTGTTTGTTTAATTGTTTGGTAATTTTGAACCATTATGCCTAATTTGATCAAATATTGAATTGTATTGAAAATTGGTCGCAATTGTTTGCATATACATATATATCATTGAACAGGTCATAGCAAGGAGGCTAGAGCCAGAGAATAAAATTTGTTTGCCCGACAAATAGGTACATGTTTACTACATAATTTACTGTTTTGTTTGGGTGATGATGATTTTATGAGCCTATTGGCTAGCCGCTTGGCTTTTTCTTTTTCTTTTTGAGATCTGAAGGACCGGGGAAGCTATTTGAAATTCCCCGATGCTCCCATTGCAGGGGAGGTTATGGCGAAATTTTTCAAAAATTTAGGGTGTTAGCCAAATTTTTGAAGTTTTGAAAATTCTCAGGAACTAAAGAGTTGGAGAATGGAAGCCAGATCGAACGTAGAGTTGAATAATCAAACCACTTTCGACTTTGTTCCTTTTCGGGGACGAAAAGTTTTAAGTGGGGGAGATTGTAACAACCCGTAAAATCTGGGCCAGTTTAAAATTTTTATTTTGGCAATTTTAGCTAATTTTGATTATTTAAAATGAATTATTTTAAATAATATCGACGAGAAATTTATTTTGAATATAATTTGAACGTATATATTATATACGTCGTCGTTAGAATATATAATAATTATATATAATTATAAATAGAATTGAAATTGGCGCGGTAGTTCGATAATTCGATTTCAAACTTCAATTGAATGTACCGGGTGCAAAACAATCCGGATTTTAGTGAAACCAAAAATGATAAGATCTAATTGATAATATCTTTCCAACGAATCCGGGAAATCAAGATTTCATATCGGGAATCAAAAGATATGTCCAGTTGAAAATTCTGAATAGTCGCTATGGAATTCAGGCCCTTAAAAATGGACATTTTGCAAATGACCTCGGATTTCGACGAAACCAGTTTTGTTGGATCCGCAGTGTCGAGTTATTGCTAGGTTTCAAATTTCATAATTTTTCGAATCAATATGTGAGCGTGGCAAAAGGAAAACGCGTTTGACCAGTTTCAGTTGATTTTAATCGACTGGAAATTGGCCATTTTTCTAACGGTCTCAGAATTCGACGAAACTAGTTTTGTTAGGACCGTATCGTCAATACGAAGCTAGAAAATATTTTTCTGCAATTTATAGAGTTAGTATGTGACCCCGGTAATTCGAAAAGTACGTTTAAAATTCAATATAGTGATTTAAATGTAAATTCAACGGAAACTGATCGAAACGGTCGAATCAGCTTACGATACATATCCCATTGAGTTCGGAATGGGGGTAATACGCTATGGACGACAGGCGGTGGACCTCGTTTAGAGGACGTGTGTAAAAGTCAACTTTTTAGATAATAAAATAATTAAATTAAAAAAAAACTTTTCTTTCCCTCCCCCGTTAAAACCGCTCTGCCCCCCCCCCCCCCCCCCCTTCCTCATTTCCAATACGATTCAGAAAGAAAAAAAAAATCCGCTGAAGACCATCGACTGGCCAGCGCCGCCACCGCCCTCCACCCTGCCTCGCACCCTCTCTCCCCGCCTCCTTCTTCCTGCTCTCCTCCTTCCCCCAAGGCGCCGCGACAGAGGAAACCCCCCCCCCCCCCCCCCCAGCGCCATTGAGCACCGCGAAGCCCCCCCCTCGCCTGACCTCCACCGTGCCGCCACCAGCCTCCGCGCCTCCCCCTCCTCCCTCACGAGCCGCGACAGAGAAACCCCCCCCCCCAAGTCGTCGAACTGTAAGTGAATTTTATTTTATTTATATTTCTGAATTTTATTTTGTTTAAAAACCTGATTTTTAAAAAAACATGTAAAAACTGATTTTCAGAGGAAAAAAAAAAACTGATTTTATTTTAAGAATTAAAATAGAAAAGGTCTAATCTTTTAATAGAAAAAGATTGTTTTGAAAACATATATGAAATTGTTTTGAAAATATATGTTGTTTTTAAAAATAAAAACAACTTTGTTTTTAAAAAAAGATATCAACTTTGTTTTTTTTTAAACAAAAGATATGAACTTTAAAAATAAAAAGGCGTGTTCTTTGAAAGTGAAATGGCGAAATCTTTATTTTAGAAAAAGCAAAGTAAAAATTCGATTTTTATATATTGAAAAGCAAAGTAAAAATTCGATTTTTAAATATATGAAGTGATTATAAAAATATGATTTTTAAATTAAAAGTGAATAAATAAAAATGTGATTTTTATTTTAAAGATATCAAAATATAAAAATGTGATTTTTATATATGTAGTGGCTACGGGCAATAAAGATGACGGAGATGCGATAGCGATGAAGATTTCTATCAATGAAGTGCCAAGGAGCTTGGATAGCTATAAGTGAGAATTTCTCACCCTTCAATTTATTTTCTAGTTATATATATATACTAGGATGCAGACGGTGTTTAGTAGCACCCGACACAATCGTCCACAGACCATGGACTTGTTTGTTTGGCTGTTTGGTGATTGATTGCGATATTGGTTTGAATGTGGTTTGTGGTGTGAAAAATCGAATCGATAAATTGGTTAGGATTAGACGTGCGCCGTTATAAGGCGAAGGAGTAAGGCTAGGTTAGACTCTTACTCCAAGTTTTGTGGTTTGCATAACGAATTGATTTGATTGATGTGTGAATGGCGTGGGCCTTCACTAGACCGGGGATAAGGCTAGGCCTCGTCCCGTTTCTAGTATCGTGCCGTTATGCCGCCGAAATTTTCTAAAATATGTTAGAAAATAAAAATATCGTTTTATTTTGTAAATGAATAATAGAAATTCATATGTTGGAATAAAATGTTTTATCGTTAAAAATATAATTTTTAACGTGAATATGAATATCGTGAATGTGAATAAATAAATATTCATTTTCAAACCAGACGGTTTGTTTATGTACACCTATTTGAAGGACATTGATTGGGTCGATAAATTTTACACATCGCCCAACTGCACAACTAAAATATGTGTTTGATTGTTTGAAAACCCCACACGGGTGTTGGGGTGAAATTTGAAGTTCACTCATCCTGATTGATTAAATATGTCGATCGATTGATCGACAGGCTGTTATAAGCGTTAGATATCTATATTTGATGCTTATACAGTGTAGTGCACTTTGGTTGATGGTTGATTATTTTTCAATGCTATTATACATGTGTTGTATGAAAATCCATATAATTAACTTTATATGGTAATTGATTGGGCCTCATTCCAGTTTTAAAATAGAAATATTTGAAATAGAAATATTCGAAATGGAATATTTGAAAATATCAATATATGAAGCCGTGTTGATTAGATTGACGCCATTTTGACGTGAACGATATTTAAAACGATTTCGAAATGAATTGAATTGAAAACGATTTCGAAATGAATTGAATTGAAAACGATTTCGAAATGAATTGAATTGAAAACGATTTCGAAATGAATTGAATTGAAAACGATTTCGAAATGAATTGAATTGAAAACGATTTCGAAATGAATTGAATTGAAAACGATTTCGAAATGAATTGAATTGAAAACGATTTCGAAATGAATTGAATTGAACACGATTTCGAAATGAATTCAAATTGAATTGAAATTTGAATTGAATAGAAATGAATTTTAAAACGAATCTATAAAGAAGAATTCAATTGTGATTTGAATTGAAAAGGA
The DNA here is from genome assembly GCA_030737875.1 of Allium sativum. Classification (NCBI taxonomy): domain Eukaryota; kingdom Viridiplantae; phylum Streptophyta; class Magnoliopsida; order Asparagales; family Amaryllidaceae; genus Allium; species Allium sativum. The sequence goes on along the minus strand of CM060912.1, from coordinate 716,870,687 downwards.
AGTTGAAAATGTTTTTGAAACGAATTCAAAACTATTTATATAATTCGTTTTAAATAGAAATCGACGAAGTATATATTATATATATTATATATATAATATAATGGCCTGAATAGAACGCGCCGCGCCGCGGCAGTTCGTGAATTTCGACCATTTATTTCAAACGGACATTACGGGAGATCCGACCGTCGGATTCTCCTAAAACCGGAACCGTTGGGTTCATATCGAAAAGAGCTTTCTAACGAATGTGATAAATTAGAAATCTAACGGTTGGATTTGGAATTATGTCCAAATCAAATTTGAAAAAGGTCGCTATAAGTGCAGTTCGATGGCCATTAATGGAAATCGACTGTACGGGCCTTGATAAAATTATTAAAAATAGTAATAATTTGTGTAAAATCATAAGAAATGATTTGTGAAGATTTGGGATGAAAAACTCCATATTTGAAAAGATAAAAATAGATTTTTATCGAAATGAACTAGTTTTGAACTAGAATTATAATTCTATTTATTTTTAAATAAATAAATTGAATTTGAAAGGGTTTTGAAAATAACCAGAATATCCAATGATTGCATTGGAGGGGATTTGAATCGAAATTGTCTTCGGAATATTTCGATGTTGGAATTCGTGATTATACAGGTGTTGTTATGGAAATTTGAAAGATATATATTTATATCGTTATTTCCAATACGTCATTTGTTAGTCATAGAATTCGATATTGAATATAAGCCGATATATTTTCTATTCAGAGCCTTGTATTGAATATCGAATGTGATTTGGGTTTGTCGTGAATGGTGTCTTCACTAACACTGTTCTTGAACCCAGTTGAGAAAAGATTAAATCTTTTTATTTGGATTTAATGAAGTGTACCAATTAAATAATATTTAATTGGAATTGAATCGATATTGATTTTTGGGTTTATCGTGGACAGTGTTTTAAATAACACTCGTCCTTTAACCCGATGATTAATGAATGTGATTTTGGGTTTATCGTGAACCGTGTTTTTAAATGACACTGATTCTTTAACCCAGTCAAAGATTAAAACTAAGTGGAGTTTTAATGAATCTTTAATTAGATTGAAATAATCGAAATGGAGTATCACCAGTTTTGCTCCAGGCGTTAGTTAAATCTTTAATTAGATTTGAACGCGAAATGGTAATTGAAGTTACCGATAACACTGTGGTGTTAGATATGAAGTATTACCAGTTTTACTTCATGGGATGAATAGGTTGGGATTGGGAAATGAAAACAAATGATTACTTCGGTAAGGTTCGCTAATCCCGACTAGTTTGAATTGATATTCAAAAATAGATTAAAGAATAAATTCAAGAATTTATCTTTGATAAAATTAATGGGAACCTTTCCCTATGAATGTGAAATTTAGAAATTGACTGTCGGTTAGCCAAACAGAATGTTTTTCTGGATATTGATCTGATGTTGGTTTCAGCCTTCGGGGTTAATATTTGGGGAATTATTCTCTTGATTAATTTACGGTTAGTGACTAATGAATTGGAATGAGGCGTATGTTGTGTTTGTGTAACACTTTTATAATATATACGCGAGTTATTCGGAAAGACCGGGTTTATCCCATTCTGAATAACTGATACGACGATAAGTCGAAGATGAAGACGATGGTCGAAGACCGGAGGTCTTCACGTCGTTTGGGTGATAACTGATGATCTTGATTGGGCTGTACACCCAAGAAGATGGAAACAGTTGGTGATCGTCCAGACGTACTTGGAGATCGATGGATATGCAGGGTACTAGGTGCCTCCGGTTTCGTTCAGACCCAGAACGGACTTGTAAATGGACTGTGTGTCTGACATCGGATTTCATTCTGTGTGACTGATATCGGTTGCATAGGATGGTTTGCCTGTGTGGCATGCTAAGATGCAAATGATCAAGGCTTCTGTTGAAAAGCAAAGTCTTGTGGTGATGATCAAAGCACGGCCTTTGTGGCGTAGCTTTGTGTAACGTTTACCTCGCGTGTTTCACACCAGGTATGAACCAAAAACGGGAGACGGACCTCAGGGAGGACTTGCGTTTCTTTCTAGCTAGAAGTGGCGTCAGTGGTTTTACACGCCCTGACGAGTTTGACTTATGTGGTTGTTGCTGTTGCGAGGCGCCTCGGATTGATCGGTCGTTCTCGAACCGATGGAGTCATTTGTTGGCTCATTGACACCCCAAAGGGTGGGGAAACGTAGTGTTCAGGCATTTTAATCCACATCGGTGGACCGGCCCTGACGATCCAAAGGCTTGCCTGAGAACTTGCCTGAGACACGGGCTAGAGCGTCTCGAATCGGTTGAGGACTATCTTTTGCCTCGGTTCATAGACGGAAATCCAATTTCCAAATACGTGACATTTGCGGTTTTATTTGTAAACCTATATATGGCGACATAGTGGCATGGGACGCTCATGCCGCCTATGATTGATACTTATGATTTGAAGTTGTTTTATACACTATGCACTTATAATAGTATCAAATGATTTGTTTTAAACGTATCAAGCATTCTTGGCTGTTATAAGGTAAAAACCCTATCCCCCGGCTTGCGTTGCATTGTGTGATAGGACCTGGGTCTTATAACAGCTTCATTTTTCTTTATTTAGCATTGCGCTGTTGTTTTATGCACTGGTATTCTTGGGAGGAAACCCGTTCCGTGTTATACGGCGTGGTCCCTTGATTTACCCAATGATTGAAAATAAAGATTAAAAACTGTTTTAGTTCTCACACCAGTCACATGACTGACCTGGAGTTTATTGTTTTAACCTAAACTCTGGGTGCCCTTATTTTGACACGGGCAGCTAGTAGTTTTGGTTTTGCAGATTTATATTCACAGGATCCTGGTTTACAGCTGGAACGATATCCGGAAAGCTTTGTATCCGTATATCTTCTTCTAGTTGTGTATTGTATTATTTTCCGCTGCTATGTATTTAAATGTATTTTAAATCTCTGATATTTCTGTGTAATATTCATTTATACTCTGTATATTCTTGTAATCTGATGCATTGTTGTAATATACAATGAAACGTTCATTCTGTATGTGTTCTGTTGTGGTTTGTTCTCGAACTATCCGACACTTTCCTTTACGGGGAAGTTGCGGGTCTTTACAGAAAGTAAAGCCATACAAGTCCAAGATGGAGCAAGCACAACAAATGATGAAAACAACAAAATCATAAGGTCAAATACAGTATACGTTCATATTAGTTTCTTCAATATCGGTATTGAAAATGTAAAGCCAGTTTAAACAGCATGGGTACATGGTCATATACAAGTGGAACAAATGTGCAAATTTAAGTGGCTTAGATATATAAGCAAGTTACAAACTAAAATGATGCAGAGTTTCAAATAGAATAGCAGCAATACTGTGACGAAAAGGAATTTCGCTCGGTCCGAACCAGTCGCTAAACCGACCCAGACCGTTCGAAACGCCCTATCGTTTGAGAACACGACAAAGTAGAACGCATACAGAAGAACATTTCATTGTATATTACAACAATGCATCAGATTACAAGAATATACAGAGTATGAATGAATATCACACACAAATATCAGAGATTTAAATTATATTTAAATACATAGCGGCGGAAAATAATAAAATACACAACTAGAAGAGATATACGGATACAAAGCTTTCCGGATATCATTCCAGCTGTAAACCAGGATCCTGTGAATATAAATCTGCAAAACCAAAACTACTAGCTGCCCGTGTCGAAAATAGGGGCACCCAGAGTTTAGGTTAAAACAATAAACTCCAGGTCAGTCATGTGACTGGTGTGAGAACTAAAACAGTTATTAATCTTTATTTTAAATCATTAGGTAAATCAAGGGACCACGCCGTATAACACGGAACGGGTTTCCTCCCAAGAATACCAGTGCATAAAACAAACAGCGCAATGCTAAATAAAGAAAAATGAAGCTGTTATAAGACCCAGGTCCCATCACACAATGCAACGCAGCCGAGGATAGGGTTTTCCCTTATAACAGCCAAAGAATGCTTGATACGGTTAAAACAAATCGTTTGATACTACTATAAGTGTATAGTGTATAAAACAACTTCAAATAATAAGTATCAATCATAGGCGACATGAGCGTCCCATGCCACTATGTCGCCACATATAGGTTTACAATCAAAACCGCAATGTCGTATTGGAAGTTGGGTTATCATTTATGGTATGAACCGAGGCTAGGGGCAAGATCCTCACCGATTCGAGACGCTCTAGTCCGCCCCTCAGGAATAGCCACAACTGCCCCTTGGATCGTCAGGGCCGGTCCACCGATGTGGATTATTATGCCTGAACACTACGTTTCCCCATCCTATAGGGTGTAAGCCTGGCCCGTCAGCCGACCAGAAGCATCGGCCGAAACCGATATCACGAGGCGCCTCGCTTTTCAGCAAGTAATAATAAGCAATATCCACATGAGTCAAACTCGTCAGCACGTTCAAGCACTGACGCCACTCCTAACTAGAAAGAAACGCATGTCCTCCCTGAGGTCCGTCTCCCGTTTTTAGTTCATACCGGGTGTGAAACTCGCGAATCAACGTTACACAAAGCTACGCCACAAAGGCCATGCTTCGATCATCAACCACAAGACTTTGCTTTTCAACAGAAGCCTTGATCATTTGCATCTTAGCATGCCACACAGGCAATTCACTCCATGCGATTGATATCCATCAATACATAACCCCTGAGCTCGTACGTCTCAGAGAAGGGCGTTAAGCAAGAGAATAAATTCTCCGCCGCCAAACAGATATATATTTAATAGAGATCAATCACACGGACTAAAATCCAATGTCAGACACGCAGTCCATTTACAAGTTCGCTCTGGGTCTGAACAAAACCGGAGGCACCTAGTACCCCGCATATCCATCGATCTCTAAGTACGTCTGGACGATCACCAACTGTTTCCATCTTCTTGGGTGTACAGCCCAATCAAGATCATCAGTAATCACCCAAACGACGTGAAGACTTCCGGTCTTCGACCATCGTCTTCATCTTCGACTTATCGTCGTATCAGTTATTCAGAATGGGATAAACCCGGTCTTCCCGAATAACTCGCGTATATTTTAAATAAGTGTTACACAAACACAACATACGCCTCATTCCAATTCCTCAGTCACTAAACGTAAATTAATCAAGTGAATAATTCCCCAAATTAACCCCGAAGGCCGAAACCAACATCAGATCAATATTCAGAAAACCATTCTACTTGGCTAATCGACAGTTAGTTTCTAAATTTCACATTCATAGGGAAAGGTTCCCATTAATTTTATCCAAGATAAATTTCTTGAATTTATTCTTTAATCTATTTTTGAATATCAATTCAAACTAGTCGGGATTAGCGAACCTTACCGAAGTAATCATTTGTTTTAATTTCCCAATCCCAACTTATTCATCCCATGAAGTAAAACTGGTAATACTTCATATCTAACACCACCGTGTTATCGGTAAATTCAATTACCATTTCACGTTCAAATCTAATTAAAGATTTAACTATCGCCTGGAGCAAAACTGGTGATACTCCATTTTCGATCATTTCAATCTAATTAAAGATTCATTAAAACTCCACTTAGTTTTAATCTTCGACTGGGTTAAAGAATCAGTGTCATTTAAAACACGGTTCACGATAAACCCAAAATCACATTCCATTAATTATCGGGTTAAAGAACAAGTGTTATTTAAAAACACTGTTCACGATAAACCCAAAAATCAATATCAATTCAATTCCAATTAAACATTATTTAATTGGTACACTTCATTAAATCTAAATAAAAAGATTTAATCTTTTCTCAACTGGGTTCAAGAACAGTGTTAATGAAGACACCATTCACGACAAACCCAAATCACATTTGATATTAAACACAAGGTTCTGAATAGAAAATATACCGGCTTATATTCAATATCAAATTCTGCGACTAACAAATATCGTATTGGAAATAACGATATATATATATATATATATCTTTCAAATTCCCATAACAATATCTGTATCATCACGAAATCCAACGTCGAAATAATCCAAAGACAATTTCGATTCAATTCCATTCCAATATAATTATTGGAAATTATGGTTATTTTTCAAACCCTTTTCAAATTCAATTTATTTATTTAAAAATAAATAGAATTATATTTCTAGTTCAAAACTAGTTCATTTCGATAAAAATCTATTTTTAACTTTTCAAATATGGAGTTTTTCATCCCAATCCTTTCTAAATCATTTCTTATGATTTTACACAAATTATTACTATTTTTAATAATTTTATCAAGGCCCGTACAGTCGATTTCCAACAATGGCCATCGAACTGCACTTGCAGCGACCTTTTTCGAATTTGATTTGGACGTATCTCCAAATCCAACCGTTAGATTTTGAATTTCTAATATTCGTTAGAAAGCTCTTTTCGATACGAACCCAACGGTTCCGGTTTTAGGAGAATACGACGGTCGGATCTCCCGTAATGTCCGTTTGAAATAAATGGTCGAAATTCACGAAATGCCGCGGCGCGTTCTATTCAGGCCATTATATTATATATATAATATATATAATATATACTTCGTCGATTTCTATTTAAAACGAATTATATAAATAGTTTTAAATTCGTTTCAAAAGCAATTTCAACTTCCTTTTCAATTCAAATCAAAATGGAATTCTTCTTTATAAATTCGTTTTAAAATTCATTTCTATTCAATTCAAATTTCAATTCAATTTGAATTCGTTTCAATTCGCTTTCAATTCAATTTGAATTCGTTTTCAATTCAATTCATTTCGAAATCGTTTTCAATTCAATTCATTTCGAAATCGTTTTCAATTCAATTCATTTCGAAATGAATAAAATCGATATAAATATCGTTCACGTCAAAATGGCGTCAATCTAATCAACACGGCTTCATAAATTTCTATTTTCAAATATTCTATTTCAAATATTTCTTTTTCAAAATAGTTGTTATTATCAAAATATTTCGTTCAACACATGACCAATCTCAATGGATGAGTACTGTCAACACATGAACCTTTATTTTATATTGATAAAGATGTAAATTTTATTACTAAAATATTTCGTTCAACACATGACCAATCTCAATGGATGAGTACTGTCAACACATGAACCTTTATTTTATATTGATAAAGATGTAAATTTTATTACTAAAATATTTCGTTCAACACATGACCAATCTCAATGGATGAGTACTGTCAACACATGAACCTTTATTTTATATTGATAAAGATGTAAATTTTATTACTAAAATATTTCGTTCAACACATGACCAATCTCAATGGATGAGTACTGTCAACACATGAACCTTTATTTTATATTGATAAAGATGTAAATTTTATTACTAAAATATTTCGTTCAACACATGACCAATCTCAATGGATGAGTACTGTCAACACATGAACCTTTATTTTATATTGATAAAGATGTAAATTTTATTACTAAAATACTTCGTTCAACACATGACCAATCTCAATGGATGAGTACTGTCAACACATGAACCTTTATTTTATATTGTTCTTTATTTTTCAAATTGGAATGAGGCCCAATCAATCACCATATAAAATTAATTATATGGATTTTCATACAACACATGTATATAATAGCATTGAAAAATAATCAACCATCAACCAAAGTGCACTACACTGTATAAGCATCAAATATAGATATCTAACGCTTATAACAGCCTGTCAATCAATCGATCGACATACTAAATCAATCAGGATGAGTGAACTTCAAATTTCATCCCAACACCCGTGTGGGGTTTCAAACAATCAAACGCATATTTTATTTGTGCAGTTGGGCGATGTGTAAAATTTATCGACCCAATCAATGTCCTTCAAATAGGTGTACATAAACAAACCGTCTGGTTTGTAAATGAATATTTATTTATTCACATTCACGTTAAAAATTATATTTTTAACGACAAAACATTTTATTCCAACATATGAATTTCTATTCAGTTCATTCTTTAAATAAAATGATATTTTTATTTTTCTAACTTATTTTAGAAAATTTCGGCGGTATAACGGCACGATACTAGAAACGGGACAAGGCCTAGCCTTATCCCCGGTCTAGTGAAGGCCCACGCCATTCACACATCAATCAAATTCACCAAACAACCAAATTCAAATCAAATCATCTTACTAATTTATGCAACCAAACAAACAAGTCCATGGTCTGTGGACGATTGTGTCGGGTGCTACTAAGCACCGTCTGCATCCTAGTATATATATATAACTAGAAAAAGAATTTGAAAGGTGAGAAGTTCTCACCGATAGCTATCCAATCATCTTGACTCTACTTTGATATAGATCTTCTTCGTTCTCGCCTTTTTGTTACCTTCGTCGCCCGCTTTCACTACCTATGTAAAAATCGAATTTTTACTTCGCTATTCAATATATAAAAATCATATTTTTATTTCGAAGTTCAACATATAAAAATCATATTTTTAATTCGAAGTTCAATATATAAAAATCACATTTTTATTTCGAAGTTCAACATATAAAAATCATATTTTTAATTTGAAGTTCAATATATAAAAATCACATTTTTAATTCGAAGTTCAATATATAAAAATCACATTTTTAATGAAAGTTCAGGGTTTGGTTATTTAATAATAAAGAGGAAGGAACGCTCACTGTCTAGATGTCGAACTGGAGCTCCAACTGGAAGGGACGCCGCTGCCGCCACCACAGTAGAACGAACGGCCATCGCCAGGCCCCACGAAGTGCGCCTCGACCGGCGCCACCCCTTGCCGGAGCAGCTCCGCCTCCGATGGTCCTTGCTCGCCTGAAAGGGGCTCGCGATAATGGGATAGGGCGTTGAGGGGATTTCAATTCGGGGATGGGGTTTTCCGGTCTGTGCGAGGCTAGAGGGGGCCTCGTCGGGATCTTGTGGTGGAAGGTGAAGATGGCGCGGTCGAGGGACTGGCAGCGTCGGGGTTTTAAACGAGGGCGACGGGAGTTTTTTTTTTCTTTTTCAATTCTGGATCTGTTTTGGGGAAAAGGGGGGGGGGGGCAGCGGTTTTGAAGGAGGAGGAGAGAGAATAATTTTTTTTTTATTTAATTTTCAAAAAGTTGACTTTTACATACGACCTCGAAACGAGGCCCACCGCCTGTCGTCCCTAGCGTTTTACCCCCATTCCGAACACAATGGGATATGTATCGCAAGCTGATTCGCTAGTTACAATCAGTTTTCGTTGAATTTACATTTAAATCACTTTATTTAATTTTAAACGTACATTTCAATTTACCGGGGTCACATAACAACTCTATAAATTCCATAAAAATATTTTCTAGCTTCGTATTGACGATACGGTCCTAACAAAACTAGTTTCGTCGAATTCTGAGACCGTTAGAAAAATGGCCATTTTCCAGTCGATTAAAATCAACTAAAACTGGTCAAACACGTTTTCCTTTGCCACGCTCACATATTGATTCGAAAAATTACGAAATTTGGAATCTAGCAATAACTTGACATCATGGACCCAACAAAACTGGTTTCGTCGAAATCCGAGGTCATTTGCAAAATGTCCATTTTTAAGGGCCTGAATTCCATAGCGACTATTCAGAATTTTCAACTGGACATCTCTTTTGATCCCCGCTATGAAAATTTGATTATTCAGATTCGTTGGAAAGATATTATCAATTAGATCCCATTATTTTTAGTTTCACTAAAATCCGGATTGTTTTGCACCCGGTACATTCAATTGAAGTTTGAAATCGAATTATCGAACTACCGCGCCATTTTCAATTCTATTTATAATTATATATAAATATTTATATTCTAACGACGACGTATATAATATATACGTTCGAATTATATTCAAAATAAATTTCTCGACGATATTATTTAAAATAATTCATTTTAAATAATCAAAATTCGCTAAAATTGCCAAAATAAAAATTTTAAACTGGCCCAGATTTTCCGGGTTGTTACAATCTCCCCCACTTAAAACTTTTCGTCCCCGAAAAGGAACAAAGTCGAAAGTGGTTTGATTAATCAACTCTACGTTCGATCTGGCTTCCATTCTCCAACCTTTCAGTTTCTGAGAATTTTCAAATTTTCAAAAATTTGACTAACACCCTAAATTTTTGAAAAATTTCGCCATAACCTCCCCTGCACCGGGAGCATCGGGGAATTTCAAATAGCTTCCCCGGTCCTTCAGATCTCAAAAAGAAAAAGAAAAAGCAAAGCGGCTAGCCAATAGGCTCATAAAATCATCATCACCCAAACAAAACAGTAAATTATATAATAAACATGTACCTATTTGTCGGGCAAACAAATTTTATTCTCTGGCTCTAGCCTCCTTGCTATGACCTGTTCAATGTAAGTACATGTATGCAAGCAAATGCGACCAAATTTCAATACAATTCATTATTCGATCAAATTAGGCATAATGATTCAAAATTATCAAACAAATAAACAAACAACACAAACATCAATCAATTAGTGGATTAGAGTCTCAAATTCATAATTTTGATACATATACAAAAATCATAGTTTTGATGCCAAATGACAACAGTAGGCCCTATCTAATTTTGGTTCCCACACCAGTCAATAGGAAATATATAGATATCACACCTTCGAAACACGAATACCAATTCTGATGATGTTCGAACTATCATCAGAATCGTCTCCAGGCGACTAGAGTGTGATTCTATATCTATCCAATATATTAAAACTTCGAATACACGCGGATCAGACGTATACGCAAAATCTTTATATACTGGACTGTCCAACTCAATATAAATAGATAATCAGATACGAATAATTGATTTAAATTTTCAAAACAAAAATTGTTTTCATTTGAAAAATATACTCTTCACACTCGTTCTAGGATACTACTGATCCCATCTCTAACGAGTCATTCTCGTTGGATATTACTAATCCAATTTCTGATGAATTCTTTCGTACGGTTCTAATGTGTCTTGTTCTCTGCTTTGTAAACCAAAGCTCTGATACCAACTATGACGAAAAGGAATTTCGCTCGGTCCGAACCAGTCGCTAAACCGACCCAGACCGTTCGAAACGCCCTATCGTTTGAGAACACGACAAAGTAGAACGCATACAGAAGAACATTTCATTGTATATTACAACAATGCATCAGATTACAAGAATATACAGAGTATGAATGAATATCACATAGAAATATCAGAGATTTAAATTACATTTAAATACATAGCGGCGGAAAATAATAAAATACACAACTAGAAGAGATATATGGATACAAAGCTTTCCGGATATCATTCCAGCTGTAAACCAGGATCCTGTGAATATAAATCTGCAAAACCAAAACTACTAGCTGCCCATGTCGAAAATAGGGGCACCCAGAGTTTAGGTTAAAACAATAAACTCCAGGTCAGTCATGTGACTGGTGTGAGAACTAAAACAGTTATTAACTTTATTTTAAATCATTAGGTAAATCAAGGGACCACGCCGTATAACACGGAACGGGTTTCCTCCCAAGAATACCAGTGCATAAAACAAACAGCGCAATGCTAAATAAAGAAAAATGAAGCTGTTATAAGACCCAGGTCCTATCACACAATGCAACGCAGCCGAGGATAGGGTTTTCCCTTATAACAGCCGAAGAATGCTTGATACGGTTAAAACAAATCGTTTGATACTACTATAAGTGTATAGTGTATAAAACAACTTCAAATCATAAGTATCAATCATAGGCGACATGAGCGTCCCATGCCACTATGTCGCCACATATAGGTTTACAATCAAAACCGCAATGTCGTATTGGAAGTTGGGTTATCATTTATGGTATGAACCGAGGCTAGGGGCAAGATCCTCACCGATTCGAGACGCTCTAGTCCGCCCCTCAGGAACAGCCGCAACTGCCCCTTGGATCGTCAGGGCCGGTCCACCGATGTGGATTATTATGCCTGAACACTACGTTTCCCCATCCTATGGGGTGTAAGCCTGGCCCGTCAGCCGACCAGAAGCATCGGCCGAAACCGATATCACGAGGCGCCTCGCTTTTCAGCAAGTAATAATAAGCAATATCCACATGAGTCAAACTCGTCAGCCCGTTCAAGCACTGACGCCACTCCTAACTAGAAAGAAACGCATGTCCTCCCTGAGGTCCGTCTCCCGTTTTTAGTTCATACTGGGTGTGATACTCGCGAATCAACGTTACACAAAGCTACGCCACAAAGGCCGTGCTTCGATCATCAACCACAAGACTTTGCTTTTCAACAGAAGCCTTGATCATTTGCATCTTAGCATGCCACACAGGCAATTCACTCCATGCGATTGATATCCATCAATACATAACCCCTGAGCTCGTACGTCTCAGAGAAGGGCGTTAAGCAAGAGAATAAATTCTCCGCCGCCAAACAGATATATATTTAATAGAGATCAATCACACGGACTAAAATCCAATGTCAGACACACAGTCCATTTACAAGTTCGCTCTGGGTCTGAACGAAACCGGAGGCACCTAGTACCCCGCATATCCATCGATCTCCAAGTACGTCTGGACGATCACCAACTGTTTCCATCTTCTTGGGTGTACAGCCCAATCAAGATCATCAGTAATCACCCAAACAACGTGAAGACTTCCGGTCTTCGACCATCGTCTTCATCTTCGACTTATCGTCGTATCAGTTATTCAGAATGGGATAAACCCGGTCTTCCCGAATAACTCGCGTATATTTTAAATAAGTGTTACACAAACACAACATACGCCTCATTCCAATTCCTCAGTCACTAACCGTAAATTAATCAAGTGAATAATTCCCCAAATTAACCCCGAAGGCCGAAACCAACATCAGATCAATATTCAGAAAACCATTCTACTTGGCTAATCGACAGTTAGTTTCTAAATTTCACATTCATAGGGAAAGGTTCCCATTAATTTTATCCAAGATAAATTTCTTGAATTTATTCTTTAATCTATTTTTGAATATCAATTCAAACTAGTCGGGATTAGTGAACCTTACCGAAGTAATCATTTGTTTTAATTTCCCAATCCCAACTTATTCATCCCATGAAGTAAAACTGGTAATACTTCATATCTAACACCACCGTGTTATCGGTAAATTCAATTACCATTTCACGTTCAAATCTAATTAAAGATTTAACTATCGCCTGGAGCAAAACTGGTGATACTCCATTTTCGATCATTTCAATCTAATTAAAGATTCATTAAAACTCCACTTAGTTTTAATCTTCGACTGGGTTAAAGAATCAGTGTCATTTAAAACACGGTTTACGATAAACCCAAAATCACATTCCATTAATTATCGGGTTAAAGAACAAGTGTTATTTAAGAACACTGTTCACGATAAACCCAAAAATCAATATCAATTCAATTCCAATTAAACATTATTTAATTGGTACACTTCATTAAATCTAAATAAAAAGATTTAATCTTTTCTCAACTGGGTTCAAGAACAGTGTTAATGAAGACACCATTCACGACAAACCCAAATCACATTTGATATTAAACACAAGGTTCTGAATAGAAAATATACCGGCTTATATTCAATATCAAATTCTGCGACTAACAAATATCGTATTGGAAATAACGATATATATATATCTTTCAAATTCCCATAACAATATCTATATCATCACGAAATCCAACATTGAAATAATCCAAAGACAATTTCGATTCAATTCCATTCCAATATAATTATTGGAAATTCTGGTTATTTTTCAAACCCTTTTCAAATTCAATTTATTTATTTAAAAATAAATAGAATTATATTTCTAGTTCAAAACTAGTTCATTTCGATAAAAATCTATTTTTATCTTTTCAAATATGGAGTTTTTCATCCCAATCCTTTCTAAATCATTTCTTATGATTTTACACAAATTATTACTATTTTTAATAATTTTATCAAGGCCCGCACAGTCGATTTCCAACAATGGCCTTCGAACTGCACTTGCAGCGACCTTTTTCGAATTTGATTTGGACGTATCTCCAAATCCAACCGTTAGATTTTGAATTTCTAATATTCGTTAGAAAGCTCTTTTCGATACGAACCCAACGGTTCCAGTTTTAGGAGAATACGACGGTCGGATCTCCCGTAATGTCCGTTTGAAATAAATGGTCGAAATTCACGAAATGCCGCGGCGCGGCGCGTTCTATTCAGGCCATTATATTATATATATAATATATAATATATACTTCGTCGATTTCTATTTAAAACGAATTATATAAATAGTTTTAAATTCGTTTCAAAAGCAATTTCAACTTCCTTTTCAATTCAAATCAAAATGGAATTCTTCTTTATAAATTCGTTTTAAAATTCATTTCTATTCAATTCAAATTTCAATTCAATTTGAATTCGTTTCAATTCGCTTTCAATTCAATTTGAATTCGTTTTCAATTCAATTCATTTCGAAATCGTTTTCAATTCAATTCATTTCGAAATCGTTTTCAATTCAATTCATTTCGAAATGAATAAAATCGATATAAATATCGTTCACTTCAAAATGGCGTCAATCTAATTAACACGGCTTCATAAATTTCTATTTTCAAATATTCTATTTCAAATATTTCTTTTTCAAAATAGTTGTTATTATCAAAATATTTCGTTCAACACATGACCAATCTCAATGGATGAGTACTGTCAACACATGAACCTTTATTTTATATTGATAAAGATGTAAATTTTATTGCTAAAATATTTCGTTCAACACATGACCAATCTCAATGGATGAGTACTGTCAACACATGAACCTTTATTTTATATTGATAAAGATGTAAATTTTATTACTAAAATATTTCGTTCAACACATGACCAATCTCAATGGATGAGTACTATCAACACATGAACCTTTATTTTATATTGATAAAGATGTAAATTTTATTACTAAAATATTTCGTTCAACACATGACCAATCTCAATGGATGAGTACTGTCAACACATGAACCTTTATTTTATATTGATAAAGATGTAAATTTTATTACTAAAATATTTCGTTCAACACATGACCAATCTCAATGGATGAGTACTGTCAACACATGAACCTTTATTTTATATTGATAAAGATGTAAATTTTATTACTAAAATACTTCGTTCAACACATGACCAATCTCAATGGATGAGTACTGTCAACACATGAACCTTTATTTTATATTGTTCTTTATTTTTCAAATTGGAATGAGGCCCAATCAATCACCATATAAAATTAATTATATGGATTTTCATACAACACATGTATATAATAGCATTGAAAAATAATCAACCATCAACCAAAGTGCACTACACTGTATAAGCATCAAATATAGATATCTAACGCTTATAACAGCCTGTCAATCAATCGATCAACATACTAAATCAATCAGGATGAGTGAACTTCAAATTTCGTCCCAACACCCGTATGGGGTTTCAAACAATCAAACGCATATTTTATTTGTGCAGTTGGGCGATGTGTAAAATTTATCGACCCAATCAATGTCCTTCAAATAGGTGTACATAAACAAACCGTCTGGTTTGTAAATGAATATTTATTTATTCACATTCACGTTAAAAATTATATTTTTAACGACAAAACATTTTATTCCAACATATGAATTTCTATTCAGTTCATTCTTTAAATAAAATGATATTTTTATTTTTCTAACTTATTTTAGAAAATTTCGGCGGCATAACGGCATGATACTAGAAACGGGACAAGGCCTAGCCTTATCCCCGGTCTAGTGAAGGCCCACGCCATTCACACATCAATCAAATTCACCAAACAACCAAATTCAAATCAAATCATCTTACTAATTTATGCAACCAAACAAACAAGTCCATGGTCTGTGGACGATTGTGTCGGGTGCTACTAAGCACCGTCTGCATCCTAGTATATATATATAACTAGAAAAAGAATTTGAAAGGTGAGAAGTTCTCACCGATAGCTATCCAATCATCTTGACTCTACTTTGATATAGATCTTCTTCGTTCTCGCCTTTTTGTTACCTTCGTCGCCCGCTTTCACTACCTATGTAAAAATCGAATTTTTACTTCGCTATTCAATATATAAAAATCATATTTTTATTTCGAAGTTCAACATATAAAAATCATATTTTTAATTCGAAGTTCAATATATAAAAATCACATTTTTATTTCGAAGTTCAACATATAAAAATCATATTTTTAATTCGAAGTTCAATATATAAAAATCACATTTTTAATTCGAAGTTCAATATATAAAAATCACATTTTTAATGAAAGTTCAGGGTTTGATTATTTAATAATAAAGAGGAAGGAACGCTCACTGTCTAGATGTCGAACTGGAGCTCCAACTGGAAGGGACGCCGCTGCCACCACCACAGTAGAACGAACGGCCATCGCCAGGCCCCACGAAGTGCGCCTCGACCGGCGCCACCCCTTGCCGGAGCAGCTCCGCCTCCGTTGGTCCTTGCTCGCCTGAAAGGGGCTCGCGATAATGGGATAGGGCGTTGAGGGGATTTCAATTCGGGGATGGGGTTTTCCGGTCTGTGCGAGGCTGGAGGGGGCCTCGTCGGGATCTTGTGGTGGAAGGTGAAGATGGCGCGGTCGAGGGACTGGCAGCGTCGGGGTTTTAAACGAGGGCGACGGGAGTTTTTTTTTTCTTTTTCAATTCTGAATCGGTTTTGGGGAAAAAGGGGGGGGGGCAGCGGTTTTGAAGGAGGAGGAGAGAGAATAATATATATATATATATATTTTTATTTAATTTTCAAAAAGTTGACTTTTACATACGACCTCGAAACGAGGCCCACCGCCTGTCGTCCCTAGCGTTTTACCCCCATTCCGAACACAATGGGATATGTATCGCAAGCTGATTCGATAGTTACAATCAGTTTTCGTTGAATTTACATTTAAATCACTTTATTTAATTTTAAACGTACATTTCAATTTACCGGGGTCACATAACAACTCTATAAATTCCATAAAAATATTTTCTAGCTTCGTATTGACGATACGGTCCTAACAAAACTAGTTTCGTCGAATTCTGAGACCGTTAGAAAAATGGCCATTTTCCAGTCGATTAAAATCAACTGAAACTGGTCAAATGCGTTTTCCTTTGCCACGCTCACATATTGATTCGAAAAATTACGAAATTTGGAATCTAGCAATAACTTGACATCACGGACCCAACAAAACTGGTTTCGTCGAAATCCGAGGTCATTTGCAAAATGTCCATTTTTAAGGGCCTGAATTCCATAGCGACTATTCAGAATTTTCAACTGGACATCTCTTTTGATCCCCGCTATGAAAATTTGATTATTCGGATTCGTTGGAAAGATATTATCAATTAGATCCCATTATTTTTGGGTTCACTAAAATCCGGATTGTTTTGCACCCGGTACATTCAATTGAAGTTTGAAATCGAATTATCGAACTACCGCGCCATTTTCAATTCTATTTATAATTATATATAAATATTTATATTCTAACGACGACGTATATAATATATACGTTCGAATTATATTCAAAATAAATTTCTCGATGATATTATTTAAAATAATTCATTTTAAATAATCAAAATTCGCTAAAATTGCCAAAATAAAAATTTTAAACTGGCCCAGATTTTCCGGGTTGTTACAATTACATGGTGAATGAATGTATGGAAGCAAGGTTAATGGATCAAATTTTATGGCAGTAGTTCAAATTACAACATGGGTGTGCATATGCATGGTGCTAAGGTCATACACATGACAGATATGCATGAACCAATTTCAAGTGCAAGAGCAAAGGTGGAGTGTAAAGGTGCACAAAGCAGTGGTGATACAAATGGTGCTTCAGGACAACAAATAATAAGAGTAAAAAAATCAAAATATAATATCTATACTCATGTCTAAGGTCGAGGTGTAAACTGTGAAACAAAATAGGTGTACCCAGCAAGTTTGCGGAGCAAGAGAAATTAGTTCATGGTCACAAAATTTACAATGAAAATGCAAATATGCAAAAGCACAAGAATATTAAAGTATCAGAAACAATGTGATACTGGTGGAGCAACAACAAAAAGCAAGTATGAAGGAATGGTCAAAGGGAAATAAAATTCAAAGTCTAGAAAATCACACACACAGTTCAAAAGTTATTGGAAAAGTATAGTTTAGAAATGGTCAACCAGAAAGGCAAATTTTAATTTCAAGAATTTCCCTCGCAAGTTTATCCTAAAAGTTTGAACATTTCGAACATAAAACATTCAAAGCCGTAGCTTCCAAAGCCAAAATTATTGTACACATATCATGACCAAATCCATAATGAAATCATAAATTATCTCGGATCTTAAATCCTATTTAAAGACACCAATTCATCATTGGCATTATCATCCAAGTTCAAGCACAATAAAAAAGAGAAATCAGAATCAAAAAATCATACTAGAGAACAATCAAGTAACTTGCATCCAAATCGAAGCATTTGAATGCAACATCGAAGTCGAGCATCAGAGAATCACACTCCATCACTCAAGCGCAGAGATTTGGGATTAAAGTAAAAACCCTAGCTTTCATCCAACCCGCCATTTCTATTTCCAGAGAGACAAAGGAGGTCGGGCTAAACAAAATGATGGTTGAGGCAATACAAAGTGGCCGGCCAAGTTGTCTATAAAAGGGGTTAAAGGATTTATTTATTTAAAATAGAAACTAGGGTTTTATTATAAGGGTTTTAAAATTGTTTTAATTTGTTTTTAATTTGTTCAATTTGTAATCGAGAGATAGTTTTCTAGTTTGTCTCTAAAACTAGGGAGACGAATTACGGGGTCTGTAATTCGGGGAAATCAGGTTTTGGCGATAGAAACCAGTGCAGGGTTTTGAGCGTAGGATTAGAGCAACTAAAGAGAGATTGTGAGGCCTGTTTGTGTAGCTCCTAGTAGTAACTGGGGATAAGTTTTGAGCGTAGGGTTAGGACAAAGAGTCTAGGAATCGTCGCGAGTTTACGGGTATTGTAAGAATTGTAATTGTTAACTAATACTTAGTAGAAACCTTGGGGAATGCAGCAGTAGGCAGGGTTTTGCCAAAGCTGGGTATATCTGTGTGTTATTTATTTTCCGCATTTACTCTGATTATTATCTGTGATTGATATTATTTAATTATTCAGCGAAAATCTACGATAATCCATATTCACCCCCCCCCCCTCTAGGGTTAATTTAGATCCTACAGGTATCACACCCCTCGAATTTCGCCATGGTTGTTGCCATAGATCGTAGTTACATGGCGATTACGACCACCATCTCAGTGGAACCGCTCGTATAGTAGGCATCACGGCCCTCGAATTTCGCTATGGTGTCTAGATCGCAGTTACACGGCGATTACGACCACTATCTCAGTGGAACCGATCGTAACTGTAGGCTTCACACCCCTCGAATTACATTAGAACAAATAAGTAACAATAATCAATGTGATCCCACTGAGTGGGATTCTGATATCGATGGACACTCCAATCAGCGGAGCACCAACGTAGCCACGATTTCCAATTTTCAATGGAAGGCACTTTCTGTATCTTTATTTGGAAAACATTCATACTAACCATATATAGTACATTTCATGTTTCGCATATATCGCACTTACATAAGCATCAATTTACATAAAATTTTCTTTTCAAAGCACGTTTTACCAACATATCACTCTCATATAAATTCTATTTACATAAGATTTCTCAAATCATATTAACATGTCATTCTTATATAATTTCCATTTATATAAGATTTCATTTCATATCAATTTCCTTCAAATCAATAGTTTGAATTCACTGCATTCTTATATAATCTTTCATATATAAGTTTCAAAAACTTTCATATTAAACATCTAAAATTAAATATTCTCAAAAATTCCATTTCAATATCAAATTAATTTGATTTGTTAACCGATTCAGATATCTGATATCATTTCAAATTCAGGTTTACATCCACAAATCAATTCATTATCGAAACTTCAAATTCAATTTAGATTCCATGTTATCTTATTATTATTCAACTGAATCTTTATATTCACTCATTTCAGACTTAAATTGCTCGGATTGAAAATATACACTCTTATCTCTAAAATAGTTAAGTTAAAATTTAAATAGTTTAAGTAAGATAATAAACTTGATATAAAATAGGTTTGAATAGAGTAAATAAGTTTTTTTGTTTAAAGTAGTTTAAAGAAAATAATATGCTTGACATAAAATAGGTTTGAATAGAATAAACAGGTTTTTGTATAAAATAGTTTAAATAAACTAAATAGGTTTGCTATAGAATAGTTAGATAAGATAGCTAAGTTTATATTAAAAGTAGTTTAAATGAAAAAAATTAATTAATTTTATAGTTCTGAAAAAAATACTAACTTCAAGAGATAATCCAATCCGAATCAATTTATGCGAAATTCCAATGCTAATTCAGCTTTGATTTCATAATATGATTTCAATAACCATTTATCAAAGCAAACATTATTCACAAAAGATAAACTCTTTCAAAAGCTTCTAAAACTAGCTTATAATTCACACTATTGAATTTGTACAAAATAACCTTCTTAAAATATTTGTTGGTCAAAATATTTCTAACATGTTTCATATAAGTTGGAATCAATATATTTCAAAACAGTTTAAAAAAAAATCTGTTTCAATCCATTTTAATTATCCCTTACATCTAACTTTCAATACTTCCACTAACATAATACAAAAACAATACTTTGAAATTTCAATTGTCAGTTGTTGTCATAATTCAACGTTCAAATGTTTGTTTCAAATCCAAACTATGCCATTAATCCAACTTTATTTTAGACTTTTCCCAATGCACAGTAAACAAAAGGGTACAGGGTCATGAATTCTATATTAATAAAAGCTCAAACATGAATAAAACAAGGGTGGGAAGGTCAAACAACAACTACTAAAGCAAGGTGAATGAATCAAAATGAACGAAGGAATTATCTATTCTCAATGCTAAGGGGGTAAATGATGCAACTATGACTTTGATTAATTCACTTTAGTTCAAATATCAAAATATTCACACTTTTCATTGTAAAATTTAAAGCTTGTTTCTTTTTCTTAAATTTTATTAAGGTTACCTTCTTTTAGATTTTCAATTTAATTCTAACATTCACTTGGCGTTCTAGATTTGTAAAGTTCACATTTTCTTTTCAATTTCATCATTCACTATTCATCTTACAATTTAATTTTAAAACATTCATTTGTAAATTCTGCTTATATTTCACAATAAATTAACTTTACTTAAATTTTAATCATTTTCCCAAGTTCACATTAATTTTACAAAAGCATTTTCATTAAAATTTATCCAAATCATTTTCAAATATTTATCTAAATAATTAGTTTAAGTATTTCTCGACGTTTCAATCGGAATCATATAGTCATCCCACTTTCGAAACTCGAAAATAAATACTGATAATGTCGCGACAATCACCAGAATCATCACCAAGCGACTAGAGTGATTCCATATATATCTAGTACAGACAAAACTTTGTATATACGTTAGCCAGGTATGTATTCAAAATCTTACGTACTCAATAGTCCAACCTTGACGTCGAATAAATATTAACAATTCTTATTATAAGAATACACCATCTCCAAATATATAAGACAAACGGTATATTTCAAAATAATTCATCAATATCAAAATAAGTTTGTTTCAAAATTTATTAGTTTCAAAACGCTTCCATTGCGCTGCTCTTTCAAAATATTAGTTTTAAAACCATTTATATTTCAAATTACGCCCTCTTTAGTGTAATTTTTAGTGAATAATTCTTATTAAACTTTATAAGCTAAGCTTTGTATAAGCCAAAGCTCTGATACCAACTGTAATGACCTGCCATTTTGACCGCTTCAAGTCAGTAATTAAACCAACTCGAAATGTTCAAAACAACAGATTGTTATTTAGCTTACAGGGTTTTAATAGAATCAGACAAAGAAATAATAGAATAAACAAAATATAATATCTCACAACAGAAACATTTTACACAAAATATCAGAGTTTGTACAAAAAAAAAACTTTACACAGTGGAAATATATATATACATAGATTTAAATAAATAAGATTTACATATTTTACGATCCAAAGTGCACGATTCTTCACATGCTTCTAACTTTGATAGCTGAATTCTTTAAATATGTAACACTTGGATCTGACCCGAGTACTCCATGTAAAACATAAGACACTCGAGTCAGGATTAATCTTTGATCAAGTAAATTTGTTCAAAAGAGATACTCAAATATAGTCTTTAATCCCATAACTACATAAAGCAACTAAAATCCATGATACATGTCAAATGCCAAATATTCATGGTCAATAAATCTTGCATAGAAGAAAAAGCAGCATGAGATAATACAAGGGCAGAGTCCACATGACGGCCTAACAGGTTGAAGAAAAAAACAATGGTAGGGGCCAAAAGTGTGTAAACTATCAAATGATAAACGACAGGTAAGAGGCAACGAATGAGCAACTGACACTAGGTAATATCATATACCCTTTTTTTTCAAATGAACTTTAAAGTATTTTTTTTTTTTTGATGTCAACAAAACCCAAAACTGTCCAAATATACTTGCCAGCATATGTAAGATGCCAATATGAATAAGATAATAAACTTCCAATGCGTTCATACTTAAAATCAAGCATGTAGTACATGTTTCAACATTTCAACAAGTTCAAGTATGGTGTAACAGTGGACGCAAGAAGGTGTCTGACTACCACACAGAGATTTTTTCTAGCAGACGATTTTTTTATTCCTATTACATATTATATTATCCTACTATAATTTTTTTTAACTAAACTTAGTCATGATTACTCACAGCTATTCTTTTCATATAGAGTACAATCTGGTTTATTAGTTCTTCTTCACAGTGATGTACAGTAACAAATTGGCATATATTTCAAATATGTCAAGTTGACAGGCGCAAGAGGGGGTGCGAACAACATATGCAACTTGGCTAGAAAATGTAATTAAACCATATTTTACAGCATATACACGATATACATAAAGGTATGTCATATACAAAATTAAGCCTCACATAAACAAGACAAATACAAGGGGTACGAATAGTATATGCAACTTGGTCTACATCTATATACATAATCAAGCCTCGCATAAACAAGACAGGCACAAGGGGGGTACAAACAATCTATGTAACTTGGTCAACAAATATAATAATTATATTCCAGTAACTCAATTAAATAAATAGACGTGAATCAAAGGCTAATCGTGAGTGAAACTCACCTTAAAACAACAGTTATTTAAGTTGCAGTGGCGAATAGAATCGGGGAGGAGCAAGATCCGAATATCAGTGGCAGCACGCGTGGACATAGCTGATCGGTTGTGGAAGAGAATGGCGGTTTCAGATCTGAATGGGTAAGAACTTTTTGTTTTGGAGCTTCAGATGGAAATCCAAAAGAAAGAGGAGAGAGACCATGTAGAATGGAGAAGGGCGTGCTATAAATATATTTTTATTTTTACAAGTGGATGAACGTGTCACGTTGTTTCACATTCAAGGCTGAAACGGAAGAATAGGTATTCAATTCTTTCCGTTTCAAAGTTATGTGTTTTTTTTGTTATAAATATTAATTAATACATGCCATTTCAGAATTTCAAATGGGAAAGGGAGAGAACGTGGAGAGGGGGGTGAGAGGAAACGGTCAAAATAAATAAAGTAGCAAATGTTTAATTTGTGGTTTTCCAATTGAAGGAAATGGAAATTAATGGAAAAGTAAATAAAAGGTTTGTGTTAATGAGATATTTGATTTTCAAAATATTTTGAACCGAAAATGAACTGGTTGAGATCCACAAATTAAGGTGATTTTTGAACATTCCAGCTTATTAAGAGGCGCATGGGAAAAACGTTTTGGAATAGAAAATAACAAAATTTAAAACTAACTGAATGTGAATCTGTATTTGCCTCTATTAAATGTCAATTTAATAGAGTAAATTTTGTTTACTGATTTTTAAGCTTAAATTGTAGTCAACCATAGGCCCAAAATAATACGTTACATGATAATATGCTAAAACTTAATGATTTATTTTCTATTTGAAATTCCATTATTATTGTACCAATACTCTCCGCTAACTATTTATATAAAACTATTCAAACGCAACTAACGAATCCAAAATTCAATAAAACAATATTGACATTTCTTTTTATTTTATTTTTAAGATTCCTAAATCATATTACATAAAGTGGTTATAATCCGATAATATATATATATATATATGTTATTATTAACTGAATTTAAAGCTAGAAAATAAGACTAAATTATATTTCCATTATTAACGCTTGATTTAATTTAATTAAATGAAACAAAACAGTCGCAATACAAAATTAAATTCAAAAAGATAAATTTAACGTCAAACCATTTCTGTATCACTAGAGCTATTATTTCACGATTCACAATCATCGTTTTAGTTCTTATATTAAAACTTTACACAAATCAAGGATTAGACTACTAACTTTTCCTTTTTTTATAAGCAATACTTCAAAGCAGATGATTCCAAATACACATACAATTTGATAATAATTTTTATTGTTATTCTTATCACAAATGCACTAACCATGCTTCTAATACATGATTGTTGATTTTTTTTCATTCTTTTAAGTAATGAACATTTGTGGCACATTCTATATTCCCAAGCATTGACCATTGTGTTTGTGCAGTTATCATCACTTAGAAATGTTCTTTAGAAGTAAATTTTAAAGTTTTTCTTGCATGTTTACCTATTTGATTATACAAAATTAAAATTTAATATCCATTATAGAGTTGAAATAAAATACACTTGAACCTTTGTCTAAATAAACAGTATAATGATTTAACATTGCAAGCGGGTAACGGATGTACAAACTTGAAGAGATGGACAATATAAAAATCTACATAGGGGATTTTGTACAAAATAAAATGTGCACATTTTCCATGTTCTATCATACAATAATTAGTTTTCTAATATTAGGCAGCTTATTTGTAAAAATTTAGGTAGCGTTTGGTTTATTTCATGTATTGAGTTTGTAAGAACCCCTAACTTCCCCGTAAAGGAAAGAACGAATTGCTTTGAGGACAAGACTAATCGGAACACAAACAGAAGAACATTTCATTGCTTATTACAACAATTCCATCAGAGTACAAGAATATACAGAGTATGAATAAATATTACACATTTGATAAATATCAGAGATTTAAATGATATTTCTGCAGCGAAAAAATAATAATACAAAACATAACTGAAAGAAATACGCGGATACAGAGCTTTCCGAATATCACTTCAGCTATAAACCAAGATCCTGTGAATATAAATCTGTAAAACCAAAACTACTAGCTGCCCGTGTGGAAAATAGGGGCACCCAGAGTTTTGGTTAAAACAATAAACTCCAAGTCAGTCATGTGACTAGTGTGAGAACTAAAACAGTTATTAATCTTTATTTTTAAAGTTAGGTAAATCAAGGGACCACGCCGTATAACACGGAACGGGTTTCCTCCCAAGAATACCAGTGCATAAAACAAACAGCGCAATACTAAATAAAGAAAAATGAAGCTATTATAAGACCCAGGTCCTATCACACAATGCAACGCAAGCCGGAGGATAGGAATTTACCTTATAATAGCCAAAGAATGCTTGATACTTTTAAAAACAGATTATTTTGATATTACTATAAGCGTATAGTGTCAAAACAATTTCAATCATAAGTATCAATCATAGACGGCATAACTACCATCTACTATGTCGCCATACTAGGTTCTACAAATAAAACCGAATTATCACGTATTGGAAATTGGATTCCATCATGAGTCGAGGCAAGGGGCAAGCTCCTCTTCGTTCGAGACACTCTAGCAAATGTATCAGGACCACACACAGCGATCCTGGATGCTTCAGGGCCGGTCCTCTCCTACTTTTGAGGATTAATTATTCTTGAACACACGTTTCCCAGTTGTTAGACCTATATTCGAGGCGCCTCGAATTCCAATAACCACACACGTGAAAAATAATGTAAATGTCAGGGCTGGTAGGTCACTGACACCACCCATATCTAGAAAGAAACGCTGTGTTCTCCCTGCAGTCCGATCTCATTTTTGACTCATACTGAGGTGTGAGGCTCGCGAATTAATGCTATACACAAAGCTATGCCACACAGGTCGTGCTTTGATCATCAACCGCAAGACTTTGCTTTTCAATAGAAGCCTTGATCATCTGCCACTTAGGCATGCCACTTAGGCAATTCATGCCATGCGACTGATATCTATCGATATACAACCTCTAAGCTCGTACGTCTCACAGAAGGGCGTTAAGCAAGAGAATAAATTCTCCGCTGCCAAACAGATATATATTTAATAGAAATCAATCACACAGAATAAAATCCAATGTTAGACACATAGTCCATTTACAAGTTCGTTCTGGGTCTGAACGAAACCGGAAGAACCTTTCCTCGCAAATCCATCGATCTCCAAGTACGTCTGGACGATCACCAACTGATTCCCTCCTCTTGGGTGTATAACCCAATCAAGATCATCAATAATCATCCAAACGACGTGAAGACCTCCGATCTTCAACCACCATCTTCGACTTATCGTCGAATCGGTTATTCAGAATGGGTATAAACCCGGCCTTTCCGAATAACCCGCTTATATAATAAACAAGTGTTACACAAACACAACATATGCCTCATTCCAATTCAGAATATTCTTTTATTCAAATATTCACATTCTTAGGGAAATGTTCCCATTAATTTTATCAAAGATAAATTCTTCTAAATTTATTCTTTAATCTTCCTTTGGATATCATTTCAAACCATGTTAAGGTTTTCCAAACTAGTCGGGATTAGCGAACCACACTGAAGTAATTATTTATTTTATTTCCCAATCCTAACCTATTCATCCCATGGAGCAAAACTAGTAATACTCCATAACACCACGGTGTTATCGGTAAATATTAATTACCATTTCACGTTCAAATCTAATAAAAGATTTAACTATCGCTTGGAGTAAAACTGGTGATACTCCATTCTCGATCACTTTAATCTGATTAAAGATTCATTAAAACTTCACTTAGTTTTTATCTTCCCAAAAATCAATATTCTGTCTTTAACTGGGTTAAATAACCAATGTAATCTAAAACACGGTCCACGATAAACCAAAAATCACTTTCCATTGTTAATCGGGTTAAAGAACAGGTGTTATTCAAAACACCGCTTACAATAAACCCCAAAAACCAATTTAAATTCAATTCCAATTAAATACTAATTAACTGGATAATTTCACTAAATCTTAATTAAAAGATATATTCTTTTCTAAACTGGGTTCAAGAACATTATTATTTAAGGCACCATTCACGACGTACCCAAAATACCATTTGATATTAAATACAAGGCTCTGAATAGAAAATATATCGGCTTATATTAAATACCAAATTCTGAAACCAACAAATATCGTATTGGAAATAACAATATAAATAATCTTCCAAATTTCCATAACCATATCTATATAATCACGAAACCCAACATCTAAATATTCTGAAGATAATTTCGATTCAAATCCATTCCAATTCGTATATTGGAAACTCTGATTATTTTTAAAAACACTTCAAATCCAATTTATTTATTCAAAAATATTGGATTTGATTCTAGTTCATAACTAGTTCATTTCGATAAAAATATATTTTTATCCTTTCAAATGTGGAGTTTTTTATCCTAGTTCTTTCCAATTCATATATTATGATTTTACACAAATTATTAATATTTTTAATAATTTTTATCAAGACCCGTACAGTCGGTTTTCAATAACGGCCACCGAACTGCACTAACAACAACCTTTTCCAAATTTGATTTGGACATAATTCCAAATCCAACTATTAGATTTCAAATTTCAAATATTCATTTGAAAGCTCTTTTCGATACGAACCCAACAGTTCCGATTTTAGGAGAATCCGACGGTCGGATCTCCCGTAACGTCCATTCGAAGTCTATGGTCGAAATTCGCGAACTACCGCAGCGCGGCGCGTTCTATTCAGGCCATTATATATATATATTATATATATTTCATTGATTTCAATTCTAAACGTATTTTATAAATCGTTTAAATTCGTTTTAAAAACGATTTCAACTTCATATTCGATTTTAAATCAAAATTGAATATTCCATATCATTAATATATAAATGATAATATTTTCAAAACATTATATTTTGAAATCACTTTCTTTTCTATATTCATTGTAAAAACGAATATAATCGATATAAATATCGTTCGCGTTAAAATGGCGCATATCTAATGAACACGGCTTTATATATTTCAATAACTTCGTTATTCTATCCAACAAATGAATATTTTCTTCAACACATGAATATATTTTATTCAACACATGAATATTCTCAACACAAGAGTATCGTCAACACATGACTATTTTTGTTATTTAATATATTTTAATCAGGCTCCAACCGTTAATTAGTAAGAGATCGATTCCCTACGTATTAACCTCGAAGGTTGAAACCAACATCAGATCAATACCCAGGAAACCACTCATCTTAACTAGTTTCCAGCTAGTTTCTAATTTTATATATGATAAAAATGTGAATTTTATTGTTAAAATATTTCGTTCAACACATGATAAGTTTCAACACATGAATATTCTCAACGCATGAGTAGGAATGGCAACGGGGCAGGTTGGGGCGGGTTTCTCGTGCCCCAGACCCGATCCAGACTTTTTAAACCCCGCCCCAGACCCGCCCCGTGGACCGGTGCGGGTTTGAAATTTTGCCCCGTACCCGAAACCCATACGGGTCGGGGTAGACCCGCCCCACGACCCGGTGATATCGTGTTCTAATGTACACAGACTTGTATACTTATATTTTTTTATCAATAAATGATAATATATAAATGTTATAATGTTGTGATAATGATAAGAGAATATAATAAAATGAGTTGTAAGATAATAGTTCAAAATGTATGCATTTGTTTATTTTATGATTATGATTGATGCAACTTAATATTATGAAAATTTTATAGTTTGTTGATTGAAAGAATATAATATTCAAGTTATAACCATGTATACCTAAGAAGATTGACAAGTAATCATTATTGCAATAAAGTGTTTAAATGATGTTTCAATCATACGGGTCGGGTTGGGGCGGATTAGCCGTGCCCTAGACCCGACCCTAGACCCGGACCTCCAAAAGTGGGTCGCGGGTCTACTCGCCCCAAAGACCCTATGGGGTGGATATAAATGGGTCAAAACAGGGGCGGGTCAAGCGGGTTTGGACCCTAGACCCGCCTCATTGCCATTTCTACATATGAGTATCGTCAACACATGACTATTTATTCTATTCAACACATGAATCTTTATTTTATAATATTCTTTATTTTCCAAATTGGAATGAGGCCCAATCAATTACCATATAATGTTAATTATATGGATTTCATACAACACATGTATATAATAGCAACGATAAATAATGAATCATCATCCAGAGTGCACCACACAACGGCATAAGCATTAAATATAACTAAAGTAACACTTGCACAGTCTGTCAATCAAACGATCAACATACCACTAAACAATTGGGATTAGTGTACGTCAAATATCATCCCAACACCGGTGTGGGGTTTCAATCCACAAACACTGAATATTATTTGTGCGGTTGGGCGACGTGTAAAATTTATCGTACCAATCAATATCCTTCAAACAGGTGTACATAAACAAATCATTCGATTTGTAAATGAATATTTATTTATTCACATTCACGTTAAAAATTATATTTTTAACTATATAATATTTTTTTCAACACATGAATATATATTTTCCATTCATTCCGCATCACAATCAATTTTCACAACACACAAAATCAAACAAGTCGTCCATGGTCTGTGGATGATGGGTGTCGGGTGCTGCTAAGCACCGTCTGCATCCTAGTATATATTTTTAACTAGAAAACAAGAATTAAAGTGAGAAGTTCTCACCGATTAGCTAAACCAAACACCATAACTCTTCATAAGTAGAAAATCTTCGTCGTGCTCGCCCTTTGTTACTTTCGTTGTCCGTATCCACTACATATATAAAAATCGCATCTTTATATTGTTGCTATGCATATAAAAATCACATTTTTAAAACTACACTATATGGATAAAAATTCTATTGTTATACCGCTACTATATAGATAAAACTCTATTTTTATACCGCTACTATATAGATAAAAATTCTATTTTTATACCGCTACTATATATATAAAAATTCTATTTGTATACCGCTACTATATAGATAAAAATTCTATTTTTATACCGCTTCTATATAGATAAAAATTCTATTTTTATACCGCTGCTATATAGATAAAAATTCTATTTTTATACCGCTGCTATATAGATAAAAATTCTATTTTTATACCGCTGCTATATAGATAAAAATTCTATTTTTATACCGCTACTATATAGATAAAAATTCTATTTTTAGCTTTCTAAAAATCATATCATAGATATGATGAAAATAATATTTTTATCGAACTAAAAATCGTATTTTTACTAAACCAAAAATCATATCTTTTGTTTATTTATTTAAAAATCACTTCATGTATAAAAACATAATCTTTTAAAGAATAAAAATTAATCTTTTACCTCATAAAAATATGAACTTTAACATAATAAAAAATCTAAACTTTAACTTCATAATAATAATAATAAATAAGATTTTAAAATTAAAACTTAAAGCGAAATGGGAAGGGGGGTTCAGTGCACCGCAGATGGTCGGAGGGGGTCAGCTGCGCGTCGGAGTAACACTGGGCGGCGGCGATAGTTCAGCAGGAGCGACGATGGGGCATTAAGGGTCGGCGACGGCTGGTTTGGTGAAAAAGGGGGTCCAGGGTTTTTGAGCGTCGAATGGGAGAGAGGGGAGGGGATCGAGTGGATCAGAGGAGGGGGGTCAGTTGCAAGCGGCTTAGTGGCTGTGGCGAGGGCCCTTCGGCGAGACGGCGCCAAGCCTGGTGCGGTCGAGCGCCCCTTTCCCCTTTTTTATTTCTTTTAAAATGGGCGTTGATTGTGGAAGGGTATGGGGGAAGGGAGAGAATAAATAATTATATATTATTTTAAATTCTAAAAAGCAACTTTTTACATCGAAGTACAATCCGAACCCACCGACTATCGCCTATAACTAATTACCCCCATTCCGAACACAATGGGATATGTTCGCAAGCCAATTTGATCATTTCGATCAGTTTTCATTTAAATTAACATTTAAATCATTATATTGAATTTTAAACATACATTTCAATTTACTAGGGTCACATACGGACCCTAAAAATTCCCGAAAAATATTTTCTAGCTTCGTATTGACAATACGGTTCTAACAAAACTACTTTCGTTAAATTCCGAGACGGTTTGAAAGATGGCCATTTTTTGGTCGATCCAAATTGACTAAAACTGTCAAAACATGCTTTACTTCGCCACGCTCACATATTAATTCGAAAAATTATGAAAATTGGAATCTAGCAATAATTCGACATCAACAAAACTGGTTTCGTCGAAAGCAGAGGTCGTTTGCAAAATTTCCATTTTTAAGGGCCAGAATTCCATAACGACTATTCTGAATTTTCAACTGGGCGTAACTTTTTATCCCCACTATGAAATTTTGATTTTTGGATTCGTCGGAAAGATACTTTCAAATAGATTCAAATATTTTTGGTTTTGCTAAAATCCGGTTTATTTTGAATCCTGTACATTCATTTGAAATTCGAAATCGAAATTTCGAACTACCGCGCCATTTACAATTCCTTTTATATTTAAAATAAAATATTTATATTCTAACGACGATTCAAATAAATATATACGTTCTAATTCTATTCAAAAATAAATTTATCGTCGTCATTATTTAAAATAACTCATTTTAAATATTCAAAATTCATTAAAATTGCCAAAATAAAAATGTTAAATTGGCTCGGATTTCTGGGTTATTATAGAGTTTTTAGTTTTCAGTGTTAATTATGAAAGTAGCGAAGATTTGAAGTGTAACGGAGGTGACTTATCAAAGATGGAGGAAGTGAAGAAAGGGACAGAAGGACAGTGAATGGATGAATTTGTTGTCGTCCTTCCGTTGTTTCTTAAAATATAGAAAATAATAAAAAAGTTGTTTTTGGTTTTGTGTGTTAACTTCATTTTGTAAAATGATCGTTTTTCACGATATGTGTGCGTTGTCCGTACTTTTGTGTGTGCGAAAGCTCAAAATTAAAAACTATAAACTAAACGTACCCTTAATTTTTAAGCATCATTTTCCAATAAATTCCACCAAACAATTACAATGAAATACATTAATGTTATTTATGAGTTTAACTGAAGTTTGTTTAATTGTATATGGGTGGATTCTAAAGTTGGCATGTAACATCCATTTTTTTTTACCATTTAAGTCAGTAATAAAACTAACTCAAACCGTTTGAAACAACTGAATGTTTTAACGATGGGGTTTAATAAAAACAAATCACAAAACACAGACAGATCACAAAAACAAAATAATATAATAACTCATAGCGGAATAAATAACTTAGTAGTTCATTAAGCTACTAATAACAAAATTTTAAATACATAGTATATAAACAAATAATGGAAATGAAATAACAGAATCACCAAGATAGCAATAGTAGATAGATGATAGCTGAATCTCTAATAGATCTCCATCTCTTAAAAGCTGTGAAGTTAAAGCGCTTAGCGAATCCAATGCAGCGGGGGCGTAAATAGTTGTAGCGGGGAAATAGCTGGGTATAGCAGATGAGTCTAAAATAGCTTATAAAACTCGTATTTAATGCTTTTGCAAAAATATAAATGATAAATAAATGTAAATTTATCATTCATCTTAATTATTATTAGTACTTTCTTAATTTTAAATAAAAGCATAAGCAAATATATGTAAATAAGTGTAAACTTTTATTTAGTTTGACTAAATTTAACAGAATATTATAGTATTTTATATTCTGAAATATATATGTTAACAAATTATACTTAAAATAATTTTATAATGCACAAATGTCATTTTTAATTCATTTCTCTTACAGAAGATATAGTGAAAATAGCGAAATATAGCTGAAATAATGGGATATATCGGGAATATAAGAATATAGCAGAGCTTAAACTGGAAAGGCTATTTCAGAGGCTATTTGGAAATAGCGTAGCGTTAGAAATTCGCTACATGATATATCGGGGATATGGGGGGAATAACGGGGCATAAACTGCACAACTCAAAAGATAAATCATCAAAGCTGAACTCCTCAGTCTGACCGAGCATAAAGTCAAAATAAAACACTTAGATTATGGGTAACAATCTAACCATTGAATCAACACATGTAAAATGTTTAAATGAAATGCATTAGTAACTTAAAAATGGTTGGATTCCATTCTTTAAGGATCTATTAAACTAGATATCATATAATACAATACGTTATTATAATAATATCCATAGTTAACTATACTATTGAAAATAGCGTAAGCGTGATTATCATTATTACTCTTTCACCATTTTTATATTGTCGTAAACATTGCATATAAAGAAACCTGTTAAACGATCGGTGGATAAGGATGCCCACTGTATAACAACGTTGACTCAAAATCGTAGGGGTTCGATTAGGATAATATGAAAATGCACCGAGGCTAAACCCAACGGTAGGATTCTACCGGATTATGAACCCAGGTTGGTGGTAACGCATAGCCGCAACTACCTCCCACCTCAGACAGTACTCCTAAAATCAAAGAAGCCTCAACCACATCACAAAGTAATAAATATAGTGTTGAAGAAGCATGTCTGCTAAGAGAAGCTAACTCAATTGGCCAGGGTATGACTCATGTTTTAGTCGTTTTAATTATGACCCGAAAGTCACTATTCATCATTATTTTTTTGCTTCATTCCAGTAGCATTCACCAAAACAACCTACTTTATTTTGGTTCTTCATCACATGGACAATTGTTAAAGTTGTTCTCGGTATTGGCAGGAAGTATGACAATAGACAATATCCAACCCCGGTCTCTTTAACAACCAAACATTTGTTTCACACTATGGTCATTTATATTCAAAATATATTTAGAAAATTATAAAACAATATAGTAACAACATTGGTTTATATTCAAATAATTATTTTCAAATATTTCAATGTCTTAAATCATATTCCAAAGCAAATAATTATTTAAATAAATTCATAATCATAAATGGATTCATCATTGAATTCGGTTCAAGATTCAGATTCCGTATTTGCAAAACAGTTTATTAACAAAATTAGATTTCCATTTCATATTCTTATATCTCAAATTTCATTACTTTAAAATCTTATATTAACATTCAGATTCAATACTTAGGATTTGAAACAACTTTTATTTAAAATAGTTAATTTAAATTAGTTATAAAATAAATATTAACTTTACATAGATAAACTATAATTTATTTATATATGATAATACAAATTTCAAATAAATTAAAACATTCCAATCCAAATCATTCATCCGTATTTCCAAAGTTTAATTTCATTAATTTAAATTCACATCTTAAAATCAATTTATCTTATATTGATAAATTTCATTTTAATTAAGTCATTTAAATAAATCAAGTTATTATTAAATTTCTAAATTCTCTTTAAACTTTTATATATTTATATTTACAAAAATCTATATAATATGTAGTTTTAAAATTTAAATAATACTTGAAAGGCAGGAAATTTCATTGCATATGAACAATTACAAAGAAGAAAATTTACAAAATTCCAAGTTTCTTCACCAACTTCTTGAAAATGATATTGAAAAGCTCATTGGCATTATACTCTCCTCGCCTAAAACCTCTTTGATTCCTTTCTGACAATAACTCATAACAAAAGGTCTTTAAGGACATTAACAGTGGCTTGGTTCTTCCTCTCTTCCACCTGGTTGCTTTGTATATATTGAACCATTCAAGTTTACTTGCTTTAGAAGGTTTGTGAAAACCACCAGCAACTAAAAGCCTCGCCCACTCCAAAAATGAGTAACTACATTCAAAAAACAAATGTATGTTCGATTCCTCAGCAGATTTGCATAATAGGCAAACATTATCAGGCACAATACTGAATTTAAACAACTTATCCTTAGTATTAATAGCATTTGCCATGACCTCCCATAAATGAAGATGCTCTTTTTCTGGACTACCAGAATTCCAAATTCTTTTGGACCATGGGAAAACTTGTTTTTCACCTTTCATTAATTCATATACATGCTTTATCGAATGCTCTTTACCACCCCAAAGAATACAACTGTCACCACGAATATTGAAATTATCAGCAAGTTCAGTCCAAAGGCCTCTTAGAACAGCCGAGCTAGAATATGGAAGAATCAATTTACCATCATGAATGTAGTCTTGAACTAAAGCATTCTCTGCAATGCCATGACGACTTCTCAAATAAAAATCAACAATAGAGCTCAGAATCAAACCTGGTTTACCCATGGAGAGAACCAAAAAGATAAATTCTATATGAGTTTGTGATTGCACTGAACGTGAGGTAGAAAAGAGCTTCTTAACTTCAAAATATTGTGCCAACTCCAGCTAGCATTTAAAGGAACATCCATTGTCCAAAGTTGTTTATTCCCATTCAAATTTCTAGAAACCCATTCAGACCATAAGCTATCCTTTGAAGTAAACAACTTATCAATGAACGATGAAATAGTAGACTTATTCCAGAGAGATAAGCTGGTTATACCCAATCCACCAAATTCTTTAGATTCAAATAACTTGGAAAAGGAAATAGGGATTAAACCCTTTGCAAAAGGATCACCAAGCCATAAAAATCTATTGAGAGAAGACTCTATCATCTAAACAAGTTTCACTAGCAATATATAGTGAAGAGACCAATCAGTAGTAAAGGCAAGAGCAACAAATTGTACAATCACAAGTCTTCCAGCTTGAGACAATTTACAAGCTGGCCATTGTTGAAGTTTACCAATGATTTTCTCAAATAATGGCAAACAATTCACCTTAGTAATTCGAGAACTTATAAGAAGCAAACCAAGGTAAACTAAATTCATTGGTAATTCAAGCAGACCTGATCTATCAGTGATATCCTTTCTCTTATCAACAGATAAACCAGCGACCAAGATATGAGATTTAGACAAATTAAATTGAAGACCAGTGATAGAGTGAAAGAGGTGGAGAGTATCCAAAACACTTTGGATATTATGAACAGAAGGTTTAGTAAAAATTACTAAATCATCTGCAAACAGGAGATGAGTTATCATAGGACACTTGCACTTAGGATGTAAATCCAACTTCTTCTTTAAGACTTGATCCTTCAGCAAAGCATTTAGCAATTCCATAACAATAATGAAAAGGTACAGTGATATTGGATCACCTTGACGTACAGCTTGAGATCCTTTAAAGTACCCATGTAAACAACCTTTTCTTGCAATAGAATAATGAGATGAAAAAATTAATGTATGTATCCAAGCTATAAAAGGAAGAGGAAAGTTCATCCTTGCCAAAATTGCTAAAATAGAATTCCAGGCAACCGTATCAAAAGCTTTTTTGATATCTAACTTCAACATACACCTTGGTGAGATGTTAGCCATATTAAAACCATACAGCAATTCTTGAGTAAGTAAAATATTATCAGAGATTGATCTTCTCTTTATAAATGCAGACTTATTAGGAGCAATGATAGTTGACAATACCACTTGAATTCTATTTGCAAGAATTTTGGAAATTACTTTATAAACTACATTATAACAAGAAATTGGACGGAAGTCTGAAACAGAGGCTGGATTATCTACTTTAGGAATTAGGGCAATTGTTGTATCTGAAAGACTGGATTGAAGCTCGTTATATAGGAAAAAATGAAGAATTGCTTTTGTAACATCATCCCCAATTACATTCCAACATTTTTGCACAAAAAAGGAGTTAAATCCGTCCGGACTACCACAACTACTTGTATCTAAACCAAACACTGCATCTTTCACTTCTTGAACAGTAATAATTTGTATGAGATTAGCAGCTTGCACATGAGATAAGGTTGGGAGATTTATATTGAAGAGAGGCTTAATGTCGACAGATGAAAAGGGGTCGGCAAGAATGGATGATAAGTATTGAACAAAAGACTTATTGATCATACCTTCATCAGACTGGATAGATCCATTCATATCCTTTATTAAAAAAACAGAATCTCTGGACTTCTGAATTTTAATGGAATTATGAAAATATTTTGAATTTCTATTACCTTCCAATTCCCGCCTAATAAAAGCTTTTTGATGAAGACCCTGCAATTCTATATCCAAGGCTTATCTTCTCTTGTCTTTTATATCAATCTCTTTTTGAATCAAGTCCATATCAAACGGGTTCCTTTGAATATCATACTGCACATACCCTAGCTCAGCTGTAATATTATTAGACTTTTGTGCATTTTTACCAAAATTAGCAGAGGACCAAGACCTTAATTGAATTTTAAGAAACTTCAATTTTTGCAGAAGATTAAATATTGGATTACTACTTTACTGAGAACTCCAGACCTGCAAGAGAATACTAGAAAAATCTGGGTGATTACACCAAAAATTAAAAAAATTAAAAGAAATCTTACCCTTGTTAACAGAATCATCAAACCCCCAATAGAACAGTAAAGGGTTATGATCAGATAGAAGAGGAGAAAGAGTTAGGTAAATGGATTTTGACCACATATTAATGAGAGCAGAATTAGCAAAAATGTGATCAAGTTTGCAAAGAGTAGGAGGACCATGCCTTGAACAATTAGTCCAAGAAAAAGAGAAATCAATTTTCTGATTAATAGGAAACAGGTTAGATGAGATGATCATATGATTAAGAGGAGCTAAGTCTTTGATGGATAAAGGAAAACCACCAAATCTGTGAGAGCAATTGTACATGCAATTAAAATCGCCTCCTAAAAGCCAAGGCTCATTTGAAGAATTCAAAAGATTAATATGATCAAAGAAAGATTGGTGAAGGGAAACTGAGTTTTGAGAAAAAAAAACAGAAGTGAGGTAGAATTTTGAGTTAGAAGGCAGGAACACATAACTGTAATGAATAAGTTGATCAGATTCAAAGATTTTACTTAAAGAGAAGAAAAAAGGATTCCATAAGGTTAATAACCTACCAAAAGGAGCTTTAGCAAGATTATGATCAAAATTCCATGAGGCAGCAATGAATTTTCAGGTTTCAAGGTTGATGCTGCATCCAATTTAGTCTTTGAAATTCACATCAACTGAATCGAATTATTTTTAATCAAAGATTTTATCACACATTGCTTAGAGGGCAAATTTGCACCTCGAGTATTCCAAAAACTAATGGAATTCTTCATTTAAATTTAGGGGGTTTCATAAAACCTGTAGGATTACTCCTAGTATTTCTTGTTGAATTACTTGTATTGCCAGTTATAGGCTCAACATCCTTAGGACCAAACTCTTTCCCATGATTAAGATCATCATTGTCCACCACACAGACTTTCTTAGCTTTCTTCTTTCTACCCTTTATTTTCTTTTTGCTACCAATATGAATGGAAACATTACTAATAGAAGAAGAAACCAAATTAGCTGAGGAAGAATGATTTATGGCTGGAGGAGGAATAATTATATGAGGAGGAGTAGAAAGATGAGAGTAAGGAGAGGCACCATGCCAATTTAACACAGGAGCTTGAAAAGATGATAAAACTTTGGATGATGAGATATTAACTGAAGAAGAAGGATCAGAAATAGATGATTGAACAGATTCAGAATTAGCACTTTCGTGTTCATTTAAAATATCAAAAAGGTTGTGAACATGGAATTCTTTAGCTACTGCCTCCTGGAGAATATCAGGAAAAGCCACCTTGTCACAATTATTTAAACTGCTTTACCTTTCTCCTTAGTAGTATTTTTGCTTTGAATGATACATTTCCCATTTACATCAACTATGACAATGTTTTGATTATTGACACGACCCGAACTTCCCCGGGAAGGAAAGCGCGGATTGCGTTGAGGACAAGACAAAATAGAACGCAGACGGAAGAACATTTCATTGTTATTACAACAATTCCATCAAGTACAAGAATATACAGAGTATAAATGAATAAATTACATTCAACAAATATCAGAGATTACAATAAATTACATAGCTGCGGAAAAATATACAAAACACAACTGAAAGTGATACACGGATACAGAGCTTTCCGAGCATCGTTCCAGTTGTAAATCAGGACCCTATGGATATAAATCTGCAAAACCTAAACTACTAACTACTCGTGTAGAAAATAGGGGCACCCAGAGTTTAGGTTAAAACAATAAACTCCAGGTCAGTCATGTGACTGGTGTGAGAACTAAAATAGGTATTAATCTTTATTTTTAAAGTTCGGTAAATCAAGGGACCACGCCGTATAACACGGAACGGGTTTCCTCCCAAGAATACCAGTGCATAAAACAAACAGCGCAATGCTAAATAAAGAAAAATGAAGCTGTTATAAGACCCAGGTCCCATCACACAATGAAACGCAAGCCGGAGGATAGGGTTTTTACCTTATAACAGCCAAAGCATGCTCGATACGTTTAAAACACATTATTTTAATGTTACTATAAGTGTATAGTGTCAAAACAATTTCACATCATAAATATCAATCATAGGCGGCATTAATGACCCATACCACTATGTCGCCATACTAGGTTCTATAAATAAAACCGCAATATCACGTATTGGAAATTGGGTTTCCGTCATGAGCTGAGGCAAGGGGCAAGCTCCTCTCCACGTTCGAGACACTCTAGCAAATGTCCCAGGACCCTACTATGATCCTTGGATCTTCAGGGCCGGTCCTCTCTTACTTTTGAGGATTAGTTATTCCTGAACACACGTTTCCCGGTCCTTACAGACCTATATCCGAGGCGCCTCGCATTCCAACAACCACACAGGTGAAAAGTATATAAATGTCAGGGCTGGTAGGTCACTGACACCACCCTATCTAGAAAGAAACGTCATGCTCTCCCTGCAGTCACTATCCCGTTTTTGACTCATACCGAGGTGTGAGGCTCGCGAATTCACGTTCTACACAAAGCTACGCCACACAGGCCGTGCTTTGATCATCAACCACAAGACTTTGCTTTTCAACAGAAGCCTTGATCAATTACCACTTACGCGTGCCACACTAGCAATTCACTCCATGCGACTATACAACCTCTGAGCTCGTACGTCTCAGAGAAGGGCGTTAAGCAAGAGAATAAATTCTCCACCGCCAAACAGATGTATATTTAATAGAGATCAATCAACACAGAATAAAATCCAATGTCAGACACACAATCCATTTACAAGTTCATTCTGGGTCTGAACGAAACTGGAGGCACTTTCCTCGCATATCCATCCATCTCCAAGTACGTCTGGACGATCACCAACTGTTTCCCTCATCTCGGGTGTACAGCCCAATCGAGATCATCAGTAATCACCCAAACGATGTGGAGACTTCCGGTCTTCAAACACCGTCTTCATCTTCCACATCTCGTCGAATCGGTTATTCAGATTGGGTATAACCCGGCCTTTCTGAATAACCCACGTATATAATAAACAAATGTTCACAAACACAACGAAC
Source organism: Allium sativum (assembly GCA_030737875.1). NCBI lineage: Eukaryota > Viridiplantae > Streptophyta > Magnoliopsida > Asparagales > Amaryllidaceae > Allium > Allium sativum. Next base: position 716,830,268 of record CM060912.1, on the reverse strand, counting down.
ACCTCATTCCAATTCAGAATATTCTTTTATTCACTATATCACATTCTTAGGGAAAGGTTCCCATTAATTTTATCCAAGATAAATTCTTCTAAATTTATTCTTTAATCCTCTTTTGGATATCATTTCAAACTAGTCGGGATTAACGAACCACACCGAAGTAATTATTTATTTTATTTCCCAATCCCAACCTATATATCCCATGGAGAAAACTAGTAATACTCCACATCTAACACCACAGTGTTATCGGTAAAATTAATTACCATTTCACGTTCAAATCTAATTAAAGATTCAACTATCGCTTTGGAGCAAAACTGGTGATACTCCACTCTCGATCACTTTTCAGATTTGATAATTTAAATTATCAATTCACATTTCAATCTAATTAAAGATTCATTAAAACTCCACTTAGTTTTAATCTTTTCAAAAATCAATATCTTGTCTTTAACTGGGTTAAAGAACTAATGTCATCTAAAACACGATTCACAACAAACCCGAATCACATTTGATATTAAATACAAGGCTCTAAATAGAAAATATACCGACTTATATTCAATATCAAATTCTGAAACCAACATATATCGTATTGGAAATAACGATATTAAATATATCTTTCAAATTCCCATAACAATATCTGTATAGTCACGAAATCCAACATCGAAATATTCCGAAGATAATTTCGATTCAACTCCAGTCCAATCCACGTATTGGGAATATTGATTATTTTTAAAATCACTTTCAAATTCAATTTATTTATTTCAAAAATAAATTGATTTTAATTCTAGTTCAAAACTAGTTCATTTCGATAAAAATCTATTTTTATCTTTTCAAATGTGGAATTTTTCATCCCAGTTCTTTCCAATTCACATATTATGATTTTACACAAATTATCAATATTTTTAATAATTTTATCAAGGTCCGTACAGTCGATTTCCATCAACGGCCATCGAACTGCACTTACAGCGACCTTTTTCAAATTTGATTTGAACATAATTCCAAATTCAACCGTTAGATTTAAAATTTCTAATATTCATTGGAAAGCTATTTTCGATACGAACCCAACGGTTCCGGTTTTAGTAGAATCCGACGGTCGGATCTCCCGTAATGTCCATTCGAAGTTAATGGTTGAAATTCACGAACTGCCGCAGCGCGGCGCGTTCTATTCAGGCCATTATATATATGATATATATATATATATATTATATATTTCGTCGATTTCCTTTTTTAGAACGTATTTTATAAATCGTTTTAAATTCGTTTTCAAAACGATTTCAACTTCATATTCCATTTCAAATCGATTTGATTTCAATTCAATTCGAATTCATTTTCACTTTCTATTCAATTCGAATCGAATTCATTTTCTATTCGATTCGAATTCATTTTCTATTCGATTCGAATTCATTTCAAATTAATTTCAATTCAATTTCAGTTCGTTTTAAATTTCATTCAAAACGATTTCAATTCGTTTTTAATTCAATTCAATTTGAATTTACCTTCTATTTAATTCAATTCGAATTCATTTCAAATTGATTTCAATTCAATTTCAGTTCGTTTTAAATTTCATTCAAAACGATTTCAATTCGTTTTTAATTCAATTTCAATTTAATTCAATTTGAATTCAATTTGAATTCAAATTCACTTTCTATTCAATTCGAATCGAATTCATTTTCTATTTGATTCGAATTCATTTCAAATTGATTTAATAAAATTTCAATTTGAATTTTAATCTAATTCAATTTGAATTTCATTTCAAAATATTAAATTTTGAAATCACTTTCCAATATTCATTATAAAACGAATAAAATCGATATAAATATCGTTCGCGTCAAAATAACGCATCTCTAATCAACACGGCTTTAAATTTCAATAAATTCGTTATTCTATTCAACAAATGAATATTTATTCTATTCAACACATGAATCTATACTTCTTCTATTCAACACATGAATCTATATTTCTTTCAACACACGACTATTTTTGTTATGTAAAATATTTTATAAAACTATGGTATCTATCGTTTGATTTTTAAATCAGATTCCACCGTGAAGTAGTTCTAATTTTAAATATGATAAAGATGTAAATTTTATTGTATAAAATATTTCACTCAACACATCAATAGTTCCAACTCATGAACATCGTCAACACATGACTATTTTTATATTCAACACATGAATTTTCTTTTATAATATTCATTATTTTCCCGATTGGAATGAGGCCCAATCAATCACCATATAATGTTAATTATATGGATTCCATACAACACATGTATATAATAGCAATGATAAACAATCAACCATCATCCAAGGTGCACCACACAACTGCATAAGCATCAAATATAAATAATCAATGCTTACACAGCCTGTCGACCAATCGATCGACATACAATTAAATAATTGGGATTAGTGTACGCCAAATATCATCCCAACACCCGTGTGGGGTTTCAAATCAACAAACACAGATTTTTATTTGTGCAGTTGGGCGATGTGTAAAATTTATCGACCCAATCAATATCAGTCAAATCAGTGTATATAAACAAATCGGCCGATTTGTTTATAACTATTTATTTACTCACATTCACGTTAAAAATTATATTTTTAACGATAAAATATTTTTAACTATATAAATATTTCATTTCCTTTCAACACATGAATATTTTATTATCGATTTCACATCAATATCACAACAATTTTCACAACACATCAATCAAACAAACAAGCCATCCATGGTCTGTGGATGACGGGTGTCGGGTGCTGCTAAGCACCGTCTGCATTCTAGTATATATATATAACTAGAAAAAGAAATTTAGAGTGAGAAGTTCTCACCAATAGCTAATCCAATTCAACGACACTTCATTTATAGAAATCTTCGTCGTTCTCGCCTTTTGTCACTTTCGTTGACCGTAGCCACTACATATATAAAAATCGAATTTTTACTTCGCTATTAAATATATAAAAATCGAATTTTTGCTTCGCTATTTAATATATAAAAATCAAATTTTTACTTCGCTACTTTCTATATAAAGATTATATTTTTAGGGGATTGTTAAAGGGACTCCAATTTTTGTTAAGGGAGGGACAATTTTCTTATTTTTGATAAATTGTTAAGGGAGGGACAAAATAAGTTAGCCCCCCTTAACCATATAATTAAAAATTCCAGTACTATCCCTATAATCCTCTTATACATGCACATAAACATATACAGGAACTCACACCAGCATTACCCATATATACAAATACATAACATATAATCCCCTAACAGAGCAAAACTAATGCATACCTGCACATAACTATATAAATTTAAACACTTTAGCATAAGTTAGACTACACTTGTATGAATTCAAACACTTAAGCATAAGTCAAACCATCACTTATTAACACTTCTTAGTCTAATAAGATACATGAATAATTAACTCTGCAAATTGCAAAATAAATCTAGAAACAATATACAGTGACCTTATATAATTCAACTTAAAAGGAAAATGCAAAGAATTAACAATCAGACGAAGATCCACCTCTTTCAACTCCTCTTAATTCAAACAAAGTTCATATAATCTCAGCAATCCATTTCAATCATGCATTTATCACTCATATATATAAATAAATAATAATAAAAAATAAAAAATGATAATTACAGTTGCATGCGCCTTCTATTTGGTGACGATATTAATAACGTAGATGATTCCAAGCAATTATCCAAAGAAAGTCAGTATCAAACATATCCAAAACTCAGCCTGGAATTATGAGAAGTAATTAACAAAGGCTAATTTTATTTAAACACCAAAAATTTCTAAACATATACCAAAAATCATAATAAACTACTATACACCATATATTACTTTACATACACCGTTTCTTTTACTAAATTATCCATGTTTTCATCTTCTACTTTTTTCCTCTTTTAAACTTAAAACATAATTACCCAAATTTAGAAATTCTTTGCATCATATTGCGTAAAATTTAACAAAGTAAAATTTAATTCTTTTACTAATATTGCAACTTCTATAAACTTTTTGAAAAAAAAAATCAATTTCTACAAAATTATTATAATTTTACAAAATTAATCAACACTTCTAAATTAGGCCATTGTTTCTTAATGTTTTCTTAATTGAAATTTTAGATTTCATGATTAAATAATTCATTAACATAATAATTAACATATATAGTTTGTTTCAAGTTTTAATACTTTTAAAAATAATTTGACTTTTTATATGTAATTTTTTTAAAAAGCAACTATGAGAAAAGAGTAATTTAGTAATAGAATTTTATAGAAAAACAATGGTGTATGTTAAGTGATTTTCGGTGTATATATAGAATTTGCCATTAACAAATTAAAATATAGTCAATCACTGCTTGTCTAAATAATTAAGGTTACGAGGGGCAGTTTAGTCCATGCTTATTTTAAAATAAAACAAACCAATCCCTCCCTTAACAATTTTTCTTTAAGGTGGAGTCCCCTTAAAAATGTCTCCCCCTTAACCAAAAGTGGAGTCCCTTTAACAATCTAACTACTTCATATATGTAAAAATCGAATTTTTATCGCTACTACTTCATATAGAAAAATTATATTTTTACACTGCTAAAAATCACGTCTTTCTAACATGAAAAATCATATTTTTCCTACACGAAAAGTCTTATCTTTCTAATCTAAGAAATCGTATTTTTCATCTCATATAAATCATATTTTCACATCAACTAAAATCACATTTTTTTTATCTAACCCCATTTCTATATAAATCATAACTTTTTCTCGTTAGAAATCACTTCTTTCTCTCGTTAAAAATCGCTTCTTCCTCTTGTTCTATACATCTAACTTTTCATTATCGAAAATGAAATCTTTTCATAGTGTTTTTAATTTATATAAATAAAAACAATGTTATTTAAAAACTATAATTTTCACAAACAAAAACTGATTTAAAATCTGATTTAATCAATTAAAAACTGATTTACTATAATGTTTTATATACAAATAAAATCAAATTCATAATTATTCATTGTTTCTCGTCGTCCTGGGGCTGTGGGAAGGCGCAGGTGGCGGAGCGGCTTAAGGCGGTCGGCGGCACCCTCCTAGGGCTGGCGGCGGTTGGCTTCAATTGGAGGAGGAGAGGGGAATCGAGGGGAGGGGGAAGGCGGAAGGAGGTGCGACGCGAGGTCAGAACGGGGGGGCGCGGTGCGGCATCGACCGCCGTCGAGGGGGGGGAGGCGCGGCTGCGCCTTCTTTTTTTTCTGGTTTGAAGAAACGGGGGGGGGGGGGGGTGGTTAAGGAGAAAAGGAAGGGGTTTATTTTATTTTATTATTTTAATTGCAAAAAGTTGACTTTTACATACGACCTCTAAACGAGGCCCACCGCCTGTTGTCCATAGCGTATTACCCTTATTCTGAACACAATGGGATATGTACCATAAGCTGATTCGACTGTTTCGATCAGTTTTCGTCAAAATCAACATATAACTCTATATATTGATTTTGAACGCGCATTTCAATTAACCGGGGTCACATACTAACTCTATAAATTCCCGAAAAATATTTTCTGGCTTCGTATTGACGATACGGTCCTAACAAAACTAGTTTCGTCGAATTCTGAGACCGTTGGAAAAATGGCCATTTTCCAGTCGATTAAAATCAACTGAAACTGGTCAAACGCGTTTTCCTTTGCCATGCTCACATACTGATTCGAAAAATTATGAAATTTGAAATCTAGCAATAATTTGACGTCACGGATCCAACAAAAGTGGTTTCGTCGAAATCCGAGGTCGTTTGCAAAATTCCCATTTTTAAGGGCCTGAATTCCATAGCGACTATTCAGAATTTTCAACTGGACATATCTTTTGATTCCCGCTATGAAATTTCGATTTTTCGGATTCGTTGGAAAGATATCCTCAAATAGATCCCATTATTTTTGGTTTCACTAAAATCTGGTTTGTTTTGCACCCGGTACATTCAATTGAAATTTGAAATCGAATTATCGAACTACCGCGCCATTTTCAATTCCTATTTATAATTATATATAATTATTTATATTCTAATGACGACATATATAATATATACGTTCGAATTCTATTCAAAATAAATTTCTCGTCGATATTATTTAAAATAATTCATTTTAAATGTTCAAAATTCACTAAAATTGCCAAAATAAAATTTTAAACTGGCCCAGATTTTCGGGTTGTTACAATTATCTTTACTTATTTCTTTGTTAACATCCATGGCCTCCTCATTATTCATCTAAACAATTCCTTCTAAATGACTTGTACCATTCAGTTGAACTACCTCCTCCAGTGTTTTATTGACTTCATCAACAACATTAATGTTAACACTTTTCTCTTTTACTATCCACATTTGTTTATTTTTGTTCACAAAACTATTCCAACCTTGAGAATTTCCTTTATTCAATGGCATTTTTCTAAATTGGCCCTCATTATTTTTCCTTCCAAGGTAATTACCTCCATAATCAACTCCACGCTTTAAAATTTCCACTTTATTCTGCTTTGGACAATTAGCAGATTTAAGATGAACATCCCCTACTTGCACATTTATATCACAATTATTAGTTGCATGCCCGAATATTTTGCAATGTGTACAAATTAAAGGCCTCCAATCATAAGTAATTTTCGCTGGTGGACATTTATCATCTAAGACTCCCATATCAATCTGATCAGTTAGATCATAATCAGGGGATATCTCAACTAAAGCTTTTGCATAACTAAATCTTTGAAGCCTCTCAGTACTTGTGTCAAAACAGATTAATTTGCCAACATGGTAAGAAAGCCAATTAATTCCTACTAACGTCCAAAGCAAAAGAGGAATACGGTGAAGATGAATACAAATTGGTACCTTCTTAATTTGCGATTGAGAATCTCCGATTGAAGGGTCTCATTCAGTGATAATGAACATCCTGCCTTTAATAAAAATGGGATCAGATTTTAAGACTCTTTCTCTTTCAATATCATTTGCAAATTTAAAGAAGAATTTAACCCCATCTAACTTTATATAAACATCACCCTGAACCTTCCAATAACCAAGCAAGAAACTCACAACTGAGAGATATGAAAGTGTACCATCCAAGAGAAAACCCACCAAATAATCTTTCCAATAATTCATGCCTTCAGCTTTAACAAGACCCAGAAGCTCATTTGAACGACCATCTCTATTAATGACAAATTGCATTGGCTTGTAAGCTCCAGCATTGCGAGGAAGCTTTGTGAAAAAGGAAAGATAACCGGATTTGGAAGATGACGAGTTGGAATTAGATGTGTTTGATGAATTGTTGCAAAGAGGAATGGAAGGATTTTGACTAAAAGAATTCTGATTATTATTGACAGCACTACCAGGACGAGAATTAGCCAAATCTTGATTCCAGATCTGAATGGAGGAACGAGATCCGAAGAGTTTGATGAATTGATAAGGCTAGGAATCAGAGTATTATTGGAACGAACAATTGAATTATCATGACTAGATTCAAAGATAGAACCAGGATTCGAAATCAAAAGAGGATTTGAATCAAGAAGCTCTGAATTAACATTTGCAAAAGAAGCAACCGAATCTGAATTTACAATCAAAGGATCAGGAGGAACATGAGGGGGAGGAGGAGGAAGGATAGGAGGAGGAGGGGGTGGAGGAGGAGGAGGTGGATGGGGAGGTAAAGCAGAAGGAGTGGGATCGGTAGATGATGCCATTAACAAGAGCTTGAAATCCGTTTCATAATTAAAATAATTTAAATAATACTTGTGCTTTATTAAAAGATATATTACTTTACTTACAAAATAATTTATATTATTTAAATTTTAAAACTAAATAATCTTATAAGTTAAAATCTTAAATTTATATTAAAACATATATTAACTTATACATTTAAAATTTATAACATATAATTTTATTTTAAATTCTAAATTTATAGCTTTATTAAACTATCAAAATATAAGTTTAAATAAAATTCTAAATATAAATTTCTAAAATACTTTTTCCAAGTCAGAATATTTTTATAAATTCAGAAAACACTTTCAAAATAGACCAATGGTGTCTGTATATAATTGTCTGCCTAGGCCAAGTGTTATAGTTATATATCATTTCAATCCGTTTAATATTCAATTTACGAGTATTTATCATATCAACCCGCATCCCAATAAGTTCGGTTTCAATTCCTGAACTTATACAGTGATTTGGGTATGTATTATTTCAACCTAAAATGGTTTTACAATTCTATAAGGAACTTGCAGTATAAGAATAAATAATATAACATTTCAAATGAACCATCCATATCAGCACAAATCATCACAATCAATTTCGTGTCATATATATGTCATAAGTATGTGTGTCACGTGTGCAAAAACAAATAATCGGGTTTTCTAGAGCAGTATTAACATTTCATTTGTCATTTCAAACGATATCGATTTGCATATTGAAATTATTACTCAATGAGGATTTTTCATCTTTCTTGACTATTCGTGTGTACATGACCAAGAATGGACACAAGCATGTTAACTCCAACAACGATTAACGATACCAAAATGTAACTCCAACCCACTCGACAAATGTTAGGCCAAGTCGCACGCTCTCAACGCCAACTTAAGCACAAAGCTATCCATTTTTTTAAAGAAGGTAGAAGGAAAATTTTCAGCAAAATAAACCCAAAGCAATTCACAGTCCAGAGCTGTTATGATCATGGCCTGGAAGAAAATTTCAACTCTATTTTTTTTTCTATCATTCCTCACACATGCATGCTGAAGCATGCCCATTGCTTGCATTCCATCATACACCATAAACACACGTGTACACACATTGTGAGCCTCCTCATGCAAGCAAGCTACTGCACATATCTTTGTGTAAAAACGTGAATACGTACTCACTCCTATTTATTTTTGAATGAAGAAACAAAGAATGAGAAAAGAAATGGAAAGAAGAGAGAAGAATGCCCTTCATCACAAAATGAATTCATGCAAAAACACACACATATATGTGTATATATACACACACATACATACATGTAGGCGAGCGTTCAATGACACCACTAAATTTCAGCACCCCAAAAGCCCCCTAATTTCCACCTTTCGTTTATAGTAAAATAAGATAGTAGAGGGAAAGAAACCGAATGTATGCTAGAGAAAGGGAGGTTAAAAGGTTGCTGGCACTATTTGAGGTGTCACTTAATGCTGCATATATATATATATATATATATATGTGTGTGTGTGTGTGTGTGTATGTGTGTGTGTATGTGTGTGGCAAGCGTTTGGTTGCACCCCAAAAATAGAGCACCCCTTTGCCCCCCTGTTTTTCACCTCTTGTTTATATTAATTAAAGTTAGTGAAAGATGAGAAAATGAGTGGAAGGAGAGAGGGAGGAAATGTGTGGTGGAAAAGTGATAGGTCAAAGGGGTGATTTGGAATTTATGGAATGATCGAAATAATATGAAGATATGAATAGATGATTGAATGGAAGATTTATTAAGAAATGAATTTTACAGATGTGATAATGTACAAAACAGACCCAACGGTTCTTTATATAATAGAAAAATAAGACGTTGGGCTAGGCCCAATAATGTACAATAGAAATGAGAAGGCTCATGGCCATGTAACGGGGAATAAATGTACTTAAGTATATCAAATACCATATACTCATTTACTTGTACAATATGTGTGTGTGTGTGTGTGTGTATGTATGTGTGTATTTTGGAGCCACACACACACAATTCTGATCGGTGATGGAATCCTCTTGTTAGGCCTCCAAGATAGATGGATCGAAGTGAAACTTAAGCTCTTGAGCTTTTAGTGAACTTCAGATTCATTGAGGGAGGCTAAATTGGTGTTTAAATAGATTTAACTTTGAATCTGTTAGAAAACCCTAGCTGAGCAGGGAAGATCCAACACCGATTGGATATATACATGGCTTTAATATGGAACATAAATGATCCTGCTTAACCTTTTGCTCAGATCTGCAGAATCAACATTAAGCTCTTCCTTTAATATGTTGAAATTCGGTTTGGACAAGGGTTTTGTAAGCATATCAGTTTTTTGATGCAGAGATGGCATATATCCTACTCTCAATTTCCCTTGTATAACTTGCTCTCTAATAAAGTACAAATCGAGCTCTATATACTTTGTTTTTGAATGAAGAACAGGATTAGAAGTCAGTTAAGTTGCACTAACATTGTCACACCAAATCACTGCCTTTTTTCCAGATTGGATCTTAAGTTCACTTAATAATGATTCTATCCATAATACTTCAGCTGTAGCACTAGCAACACATCTAAATTCTGCTTCAACACTAAATCTTGACAAGGTAATCTGTTATATAGCACTCCATGATATAGGATTTTTACCTAGATATTGTATACCCAGATGTTGACTTCTTGTCATCTACATCAGTTTCCCAGTCAGCATCTGCATATGCTTTTATATTCAGTGAGTTGCTTTCTCTTAATATAAGACCATGATCAAGTGTTCCCTTTAGATATATGAGTATTCTTTTAACTGCTCTCCAATGAGTGTCTAAATGATTCTACATACATTGACTTGCTTTGTTAAAACTGTAGGATATGTCTAGTCTTGTTATAGTAGCATATTGTAGTGCTTCAATGATGCTTTTATAAAACTTTGCATCTGGAATAGCTTCTTCACCTTTATGTCTTAAAAGTTGACTGTTTGTGATCATTGGAGTTGGTGGAGAATTTTCTTTATCCATTTTAGCCTTTTGCAGAATTTCTGAAATGTATTTTCTTTGACTAAGATGAATCTCTGATTGTGATGATTTCCTTACTTCAATACCCAGGAAGTAGCATAAATCTCCTAAATCCTTGATTGAAAATTCTGCTTCAATTTTCCTATAATGTACTCAATTTCAGATTTTCTTCTTCCTGTGATAATAAAATCATCGACATAAATTAGAATAAAAGTTGTATCAGTTTCAAAGAATTCTGTAAATAGAATTGTCAAGTTTTGCAGATCTGTAGCCATAATTGACAAGTGTTGACTTCAATTTGTCAAACCAAACCCTTGGTGCCTGCTTCAACCCATAAATTGCTTTGTTAAGTTTGCACACCAATTTTGTATTACTATCTTGAGAAAACCGTTCAGGCTGCTGTATAAATACTTATTCCTACAATTCACCATTAAGAAATGCGTTATTAACATCTAATTGTCTGATGTTCCAATTTCTACTCAAGGCAATCGTTAATATTATTCGAATGGATGAGGGTTTCACAACATGTGAAAAGGTTTTTGAAAAAATCAAAACCGTACTGTTGTTTATATACCTTAGCAACTAATCTTGCCTTGTATTTAGAAATTGAACCATCATAATTTTTCTTTAACTTGTAAACCCATCTACACCCAATTATATTTTTATTTTCTAGTTTTTTAACCATGACCATGTTCCCTTCTTAATTAAAGCATTATACTCCTCTTACATAGCTTGCTTCCAGTTTTCACACTGAATTGCTTCATAAAAAAACAGGTTCATCCTGTATAACAGCAGTATTAATATTTTTTGGTTTTAAAATACCATATTTAGCTCGAGTCAACATTGGGTGTTTATTTTTATTGTCTCTGACAGCAATGTCTTGATTGGTATTCTCAGTTGAATCTCTGACAAGTGTTTGATCACTGCTTTCATGACTAGTTCCTTAACATGATGGACTCTGATTGTCATTGTTGCCATCAACATGCCCTTGACCTGGCCTTCTCATAGGCATAGTGAGTTGAGAGCTGGTGGTGGTATCTCTCATAGCATGCTGAGGTGGAACCATCACTTATATTTCTTAGAGAACATCAGGTATAACAACTCTAGGATTTACTACTTTTTCAGTAGTTTTTATTTTATATTGCTAAAAGGATATACCTGTTCATTAAATTTTACATGCCTGGATATATATATTCTGCCAGTACTATCCAGACATTTATAACCTTTTTGGTTGTTACAATAACCAAAAAATGTACATGGAGTAGATCTGAAATCTAATTTATGTTTATTGTATGACTTAAACAAGGAAAATATTGACATCCAAACACATTCATATGTTCATAATACGGTTTAATTTTAGTTAAAACTTCCTATGGACTTTTAAAATTTAAAACCTGTGGTGGCAATAAATTTATCAAGTGCACAACAGTATAAAATGCTTCAGGCCAAAATTTTAAAGGCATAAAAGCCTGAGCAAGTAAAGTTAAACCAGTTTCAACTATATGCCTATGTTTTCTCTCAATTAAACCATTTTTTCAGATGTGTATCGACATGTGGTTATGATTGATTTCTTTTTTCTCAAAATATGTTTAAATGGTAAAAATTCTCTTCCACCATCAATTTGCATAGTATCCAGATGTTGACCAGTCATGTTTTAAACTTTATTAATGAACTGAATAACCACATTACAAGTTTCAGATTTAGATTTCAGCGTATAAATATCCATGTGAATCTAGAATATGCATCAATGAAAGATATATATAATATTTAAAACATAATCAGAACTGATAGAAGTTGGTCCCCATATATCAGTGGCAATAAGTTCAAGTGGTCTAGAATAACTTGTGTGTGAGTTTGGAAATGCAAGTCTATGACTCTTTCCCAATTGACAAGATGAACATATATATGAGTTAGAAAATTTATCAACAGAAATGTTATTACTGCACATCACTTCTCTTACAATTTTACTACTAGGATTTCCTAACTTTTAATGCCACAAATCAAATTTACTAGAGCTCTCAGAATCGTATACAAATGTCATCATACATTTTTTTTCCTTACATTTAGGGCTTTTATGTTTTGTCAAGTCAAATCTGTATAACCCCTTAAATTCTCTACCCTGCAAAATGATTTACCGAGTCAGTATATTATTGACAATGCAAGTATTTGGATAAAATTCGAAATAAACATGATTATCCTTGGCAAATTGGGAAACTCATTAAATTCTTCTTGATAGAAGCAACCCGTTGAAGGTTTTTAAAATTAGTTCTTTGGGTCCAATTAAACTTGAATTTCCAATATGCGTAACTTGTACAATTTTACCATTACCAACTAAAAGATTTTGCTTACCATTGTACCCTTTATTTCCCAAGTTAAGATTGCCCAAATTGCTTGTGACATGATTTGTAGCCCCTAAATCAGGATACCAAAATCATCATTTGCATCATCAGTAGAAGTAGATTTTGTGTTTAGGGCCTTTGCTTGACTTTTATTACTTTCTTTTTGCATGCTAACCAAATTCACATTGTTGTTGTGCCTTGTTGTGAAGGGTTATAGTTGGAATTATACCTGAAATAGCATTTACTTGCACTATGGACAAATTTTTCACGTATTTGGCATTTAATTCTGTTGTTATTATTGCTATTTCTACCACCCCTTCTGCCTCCTCTATTAGCAGATCCGCCTCTTTGATTATTATTATTAAATTGACCTCTTGAACCCTGATTTCTTTCTTGTTGTTTCCTTTTATTATAAGTGTAGTTCACAACCATGTCAGGATTAATTGCTTTGTTGTGTTCTATTCTTCCCGCATGAAAGAGAATTGTAGAACATACAAACTGTAAAGAAGGAGTTGGATCCATAGTTGAAATAATTGCAACAACAGCTTCATACTCATGATCTAAACAACTGATTAAATACAACACATGTTCCAAATCTGAAACCTTGTGCCCTACAGAGGCTAATTAATCACAAAATTCTTGACTTTAAGTAAGTATTCATGCATACTCATTTCATTCTTTCTGATGCTTTGCAACTGTCTCCTATGATGCATTATTCTACCAGAAGATTGAGAAGTAAAATTCCTCTCAACGGTAGACCAAACTTCTTGGGATATTTTACACCCAATTAATTATGGTAGAATATTTGAACTTATAGATGACATCATCCATACACATATGAGATTATCTTGTCTCTGATAAGCAACGTATTCAGGATTAGAAACAAGTTTATCATCTGTACCACGAATAAACTTGGGTCGAATAATTTTTACACCAAGTATATTGTCTTCTAACCCATATCCTCTAATAGCAGTCTCAATTTGCAACGACCCGGATTTTCAGCCGTTGAATTCTGAATATTTAAATTTGTTTTAAATATTTTATTTGAATTATATATAGTAATTTATGTAATAAAACAAAGTTTGAATTTATAATTTATAAAATAATTTAAAACGAGCTCGAAATAGTCGCGGTAGTTCGAAATTTACGATTTAAACTTCAACTGAATATACAGAATCCAAAATAAGTTGGATTTCTGTGAAACAAGAAACGTTTGAATCTATTAAACTATATCTTTCTAACGGAAGTGAAAAATCGAGATTTCGTCTTATATATTGTGAATTATGTCCAAATCAATTTTCCAGAAAGCCGCTGTGGAATCGTATATAAGCCATGACGGTTATTTAAATATCGGTCTTGAATTTGGACAAGCCCTTTGAGACGTAGTGATAATTTAATTTTTAGAATTTTACTGTAATTTTTATTTTGGAAAATAAGCTACTTTTTATTTGGAGTATTTTACACCCTATATCAGCATTTTTGAGATTTCATAATATGAGTTAACCTACCGATATTATTATATTTTTGGAATCCTAACACATCACTTGACACGATGGTATTTCTATTTTTGTCCATATCCCTTCTTACGTGAACGTAATTATGTGTAGCAGGGTATGTTTAATTATTATTTTCTTTACTTAAACCAAACATCTGAACCTATCTAATAAATTATTGCTGTACATTTTCAAATCGGATGTTTATCCTAATCTTTCCTTTAGCAGACAAGGTTTCCACGAAGACCTATGATTTAATAAACCTATGCTGTCAACAAACACAACCTATACATACTAGCTGACCTATATATCAAAATTTGCCGACAAAGGAATCTCAAAGCACAAGCCTACTGTTCTTTCTCCTGCTACCCTATAATGCTACTCCTTGTGTGCCAAGGGTCTTTTTATTTATAAATACGCACAGTTTCTCTTCAATTCTTTTTCTTCTGCAAACTAATGCCTCTGAAAACCAACGCCCACCATTCTCCTTCTTGTTCTAATATTACATCCGAAAGCTTAAAGGAGAAAACATCTCTCAAATCACGATACTTATATTTTTGGGTTGTTGCTTTGATTTTGTATCAATATTTTGTGGTGCGATTCATTTTTTCTGAACTCGAAAATGGATAGTCGGCTAGGCTAGAGAAGCTCGACAGAAATCATGCTTTGATTTTAAATCTGAGTTAAAAATCAAGGTGCCATGGATTTTCAGAAATTGCGAAGGAGCATGAGACCACCACGGTGGAAATCTGAGCAAAGGAAGGGCGGCGTTTGGCTTCTAAAAGCAAGACGAGGGGATGGAGCGGTTTTGGGTGTATTCAGTGGAATATAGGTCGCTACTTCTCCTGTAGCGTGAATTGTGAACGCGTTTCAAGGTGAAGGGTTTTGAAATTCGTTGATGGCCTGAAAAAGGGGATTACGGTTTGAATAAACTGTATCACGACCTGTTAAACAGGCGAATTTGCTTCAGGATGGCCTGACAAGCACGGTGGTTGAGTTTTTGGGAGGATTAGTGGATGTTCTTGTGGCACCTTTACTGGTGTTGTAGCAGGGGTCGCGAAGTGGAAGTAGTATGGTGGCCCGGGTTTGTGAAATACTGAAGCCGTGAAGGAGCAATATGGAGGAGTAAATACAATCATGCCATTGATGTACTGTAGCAAGAATACACAGTAGCATTCACGTAAATTATGGGATTGAATATTGTACATTCGAAGTGGGAAATGGACATGGGGTTGAGCTTGCTGGACACAATGAGAGGTTTGGGGTGCGTAATGATTTTGTGGGAGAGGCTACTGTGTGTAAACAAAGGGGGGTGAGATGGAGCCGTCGTGATTTGGTGATATTGAAGTTGGTGGCGAAGGGCAAACAAGGGGTTTTCGGTCAACGGTAAGTTTTGGCAAATGGGGAAGGAGTAGTTGGATTTGTGTACAGTATTGTTTGGCGGTGGCAAGCTAGTGCTAAGTATTGGCAAGATGAGGGAAAACCGACGATGCCAGCATGCTCACAGATGTGAGGCACATCAATGGGTTGTTTTTTCGAGGCCGTTGGTGCCAATAGAGTTCGCGGTTCCTGTAGCAGTAAATGGCGATGCGTTTCGGAAGGTGTTCTCAGAGGGGAATAGTTGATGTGACTGTGAACTGGTGGTGTTGCAGTTTGGACTGGACCTTATTGGTATGGTGAGGAAGCGGGCAGGTACAGGAGTTGTATCGATGGAGAAACGAAGATTTGAGGTTGAGTTGTTTTACTGGATGGCTTAGGAGCGGATTTTGGTTTAAGAAGAAAGACAATGTATATGTGGGTGCAGATCATGGTTTATAAGAAGTGAGGTTGGGTTGATTTATATGGTAAAGCCTGTAGGTAAAAGAAAAAAAAAGAACAGAAAAAGGGGCCAAATTCGCTGTGGGAAAGGTATGAAACGTGAAAAGCCACATAGCCCATGAATTTCGGCACAAGGAAGGGACGCCGTGTCTTCTTATGAAGGGTAATTATAATTAACAAAATATTATTTGAAAGTTAATGAGGTTAATCTATTTTATATGTTGAAATACTCATAACTTATACGTTCATAAACATAATTTAACAAAACCTGTCGAGGCGGAATCGTAGCGACAAGGACAACATTGTTGAATGGATTTCGCAAAGAATTGAGCTACATATATTTTGTGATCAAATCAAACACCTGTTCGATTTAAAATGAAACAAAAGCAGAATTGTCAACTGCATAACAAGGTGAATAAACTCACTAACTCTGACTCGTTTATATTTTTATATAAACGAGTTTTAAATTTATCTATAAAAATTATTATGTTGTGCAATGGTTGATTGGTTGAATAGTTATAAAAATTGGTTGAAATGGTTGATATGATTACATCATTGATCGATTATTAGTTCTGATATTTCATATTGATGTGAAATAATATTATTGATGTTATTAACATCTGTGGATGCAGGGAAACAGGTTGGAGGGATCCAACCGGATTCCTCAACATTTTATTTACTGTTTTATTTTATTGTGGTATATGATTGGTAATTGATAATGTTGTAGTTGAATTACACTGGCCCCATAATTTGGTTTTTAATTATCGTAAAAACATTTTAGAATGTAGAAAAGGAATTTGGGATTTAAAAAAAAGGGAATTATTTCCAAAAATAGAAATTAGATTTCAAATGTACTGGAAATAGAAACTTGGTTAAGTGGGAAAAAAAAGAAGTTGTTTATAATAATGTTTAGAAATTAAATAAAATATTTATAATAGGATAAGTTAAAATATAAATTCAATTTGAATTTATATAAAATCGGAATCAGTATTGATACCTACATTTGAAGTGGGATCTAAACCCATTAGTATAAAAGAAATTTGAGTTTGGAGGAAAATTGAATTCAAAGGGGAAATCATTTTAAAAAGGGAAAACAATTGGTTTTATTCCGAAGCTTGGAATATAAAATAAAGTGAGATAAATCCTAGGGATTATAATTAGAATTCGACCATATTGAATTTTAAAAGGGTCATTGTTAGAAAGGATATTTAAACTCTATAATTTAAATGAATCGGTTAAGAAGCTAATATTTCAATATGTATGGTTATGGAAATATATATATATATATATGTATGTATAACTCGATGTTTTGGAATAATTTAATATTTTTCTTAGTTAAAATTTTTAAAAGAGAAAGGAGCGGTAGGAACCAAATAAATTGATTTCATAAGCTATGACATGTATAGAGTGTAAAGACGTTTTAATAAGGAAAAGTTAAATTGTTTATATGAGTAGGAAGGTATTAGTAGCGATTTAAAAACGGAATTTAAAAATGATGTCGAATAGGATGTGAATTTATTAAGTACTCGATCTGAAACCATAATGATGTTTAAAAATAGAACTCAAGTTGACTTGATAACCAGTCTAGATTCCTATTAGGGAATCATACTCGTATTTGGAAATAAACAACGATTTGAAATAGGTGTTTGTGAAAATAAATGTTTAATATTTATAAACAACGATTTTAGCGCTGTCATTATAATAAATGGTTTATAAATCTAAATAGCGATTTTAAATGCTGCCGTTATAATAAATGTTTTGGTAAATCTAAATAGGAATTTTAACGCTGCCATTATAATAACTATTTTAACAGCGATCTTAACGCTATTGTTATAATAAGTGTTCTATAATTCTAAACGGCGATTGTAACGCTGTTGTTAAAAGAAATGTTTATAAATCAAATATTGGGAAACAACGATTGTAACGCTGTTGTTAAAATGAAATGAATCGGTTAACAAGGAATTAAGAAGGGAATTCGTAAATATTTTCCAATATTAATAATGTATATTTTCTGAATATAGAAAATAAGGATTCATGAATATTTAGAAATGGTTTCTAACTGGGATGAGAGATATTTTCTCAAATAAAGGAATTATAATATTGAAAATGCTTTTCAAAGAATTGGGAGGGGAAATCGAGCTTCAAAAGAATACGAAAGGTAGGAAATGAGAGTTTTAAATGATAATATAATAAGGAATTGATTTAAAGAGGCCAATGTTGATTTATGATTGATCGATCGAATTCCTACCTAGAAATAAGTTCGTTGGTTGTACACTTATTTTTCTTTGATAGTTAAATCACCGACTATCAAAGTTTTTGATCATTTTACCGTCGTCAATACGGAGAGACCGGGATTAGATTCATTATCTGAAAACCACTCTGTATGGGCGTTAGCATTGCGATCAAATATGATTAAAGAAGGAGTTATGCAAGGGCTATCCGGTTTACGAGATAATGCTTTCGGTTTGTCCAGTCCCAGGACAAAAGTGAATGGACGAATGTCTGACAGAGTATATCTAATAGGTCGCGTAAATTGATCTCTTCAAACGTACTTACGTTTGGTGGAGGAGGAACTCATTTCTCTTAGCTTTATACACGTGGTATTTTTTGGGAAATCAATTTGTGATTTGGTGGGTATGACAATGTGGCATTCAAAGTGAATGGTGGTCAGGTGTTCTAAAAGATACGTAATGACCTCAAGCCTCACAACCCGGAATTGACAAAAATCGGGCAGGCAGCATAGCTATGTGGCTCGCTCCCATTAGGATGTATAATCACCTATCTAGAGAAATTCCATTTGTTTCTTTAATCTATCGATGCTGTCCCTTTTGGGAAACGGTTACTGATCCAAACCGTTGGTGATATACATTCGATACACTCAAGCGAAATGAGTGGTCGGTCATGTGTGGGCCGGGTTGCAAGACGTTCTTATTGAACCCAGTGTATTCGTCTCTAGAGATACACTATCGGAAGGTGGTCCCATACCTTGTCATGTTGGAAATCCAATCTCCAATAAGCGCCCTGCGGTTTTTTATTTTATATTATATATGGAGTGTGAGATGCAAGCGTTCCGCTAGATTCTATTTATTTGATGTAGACATTATTATAATATCACTGGATTTGATATCAAAAATATTTTTGGTTATCGTAGGGTAAAAACCATCCGTGTTTATGTGTGGATCGGTCTTATGATTATCATTTCTTTTGAAAGGATTTTGAAAGTTAAACAAATGATTGGAGTTTACTCACATCAGTCCCATGACTGACCCAGAGTTTATTTTGTTTTGTTTTCCCTAAACCATTGGGAGCTCAAATTTGTATGGGCAGTCAAGTAGTCGGGATTTTTCAGATTCGCTTGGAGGAGCTTGTGGCAGGAGGCTTCACCTGTTAGCTATAGACTATCATATTTTCCGCTGTGTACTATGTTGTATCTGGAAACAGGTGTTTATAACTGTTCCAGAGATAACTGTTGTGTTCTGATGATGGTACGTATATATGCAGCTACTGATTTGTATTTCAAAGTTTATGTTATCTAATATATTTTATTCGTTCCGTTGTGAGTTTGTGATCTTCGTTTTCTTCTATTCTAATATTTCTTTCTTACTATTTCTCATCCTCTGACTTCATTCTAATAATGATTCGTGTTTCTGTGCGATTTGAGTTGGACTTGCTGTGTTATTAGTTGACTCAAAGAGTACGGAAATTCGGGCCACTACATTTGGTATCAGAGCCAGGTTGAGTGATAACCTTGGCTCTGTGGCGTAACTCAATAGAGATGGGGTTAGTAATACCCTAGATTGAGTCTGAGTGTATATATATATGTGTGCGTATTTGCAAATTTTATACAAAATTGTTTTATATTGTGTTGAGTGGTTTATAAATTCTGGTCGATACAGGATGTACAACTGTATCGATAGGTGTTTCTAAACTCTCGAACAAAACCATTCGACATGGTATTGTTTTAAAGATGGGTAAACGATATAATTTTGCCCAAAGGATATTTTGATATAAAAGTGATAATTTTCTGAAATTATTGAATGTATTGATTGTTATTACAATCAAATGGAATTATAAAACATTGAAATGGTTATATAACCAAGATAAACTAGAATTGAATTCAAACCAAAATTTGGAATTCTAAATCCCGATTGTTTAGAAATATTTACTGAAGTATTTTTAAAGTAATCTAACATTACTTTGAAGAATTTTTGAATAAGAATGATTTTAAATGGATTTTAAAAGTAATTAAGCACTGAAATCACTTCAGGGGCGAGAAAATAGTACTGATAATGGGTCACGACATTATCGGTATTCATTTTCAAGTTTCTGAGTGACAGATTGCTACCATAGTAATTTGGAAATGAAAAATTAGTTTGAAAATAGCAAGATGATTTTTGAAATTCAAAAGTTTTGAATTTGGTTGATAATAAATATATGGGTATAAATATATATATATATATATATATATATATATATATATGATTTCAAACCAATATGAAATAAAACCCAGGAATTTGAATTCTGAAATTAAAATTTAACTTGTATATGTTGAATAGATTGAAGCTGAAAAATGTATCACATAAATTGAAATTTAACTTAGATTAAACAAAACTGGATTGAATTAGGAATAATTCCGAATGAAAGTAATTAAAGCGAGATGTTTGAGATTTGAATTATTAATGTAAATTCGTCTTGTACACTACAAGTTGAATATACATTTTGGAGGTGGTAAATTGGAATCAAGTTGTGATGAATTTGAACCTAAGTGGGATAAGTAAATTGGTTTTGAAATAGAAATCAGATTTGAATTGATAAAATGGAAGTGAACTAATTAGAAGTTGATTAGAGGGTTAAAACCGGAAGTTGGATTGATTTAAAACCAACTGGAAATGCATATATATATGATAAGCAGATATTGAAGGGAAGCAAATGCAAGAGACAGATATATGCCCGACAAAGAGTACATGTTTATAATATTACTTGGGTTTGATGATTTTATGAGCCTATGGGGAAAGCCGCTTGGCTTTTTGATTTTCTATTGGATTGGAAAAGGCCTAGAAAGGCAAGTTGTGGTTGTACCGATTGAGCCGTGCAGAGGAGATGCTGCCGAAATTTTTCAGAATTTACAGTGTTAGAAAATCTTCAGAAATTTTGAAAATTTTCGTTAGTAAGAATAAATTAATATTTTAATTGAAATAAATTGGTCCAGTTAAATTGAAATTAAGAATTGAACAAAAAGGAATTTTTGACCTAGTTAATAGGGTATGTAGCATCTTTTCCTACCTTAGCAATTTCGAGGATGAAATTATTTTAAGGGGGAAGGAATGTAACGACCCGGATTTTCAGCCGTTGAATTCTGAATATGTTAGCCTGCTTTGTGACCAGGCTACCCAAAGCAAAGATCATGTTGACACACCTCTGGGTAAATGCTGTCTCATATGGAATCTCTGGATAACATCGCTCTCTGGCAATGGAAACATCGTCAGAAGACACAAGGCAGTTTGGTCAAAATCACAACATCAGTATAAACTGGCCCGAAACCCCTATCAAATGACCTCATTTGGATCTATTCACCTCAAATACTCGTACCCTTTGAATTAGCTTCAGTTTGAGCTTTGGTTTGGCTCAATCGGCCTTACGATTTGAAAGTTATGCCTGTTTCCGTGAATGGGTGCAATCTAGCATCGAAGACTCAGGCCATCGCATCGGATCGCTCCCATCAGCTCGCCCTCGATCGGATCGCCCACCTCGCATCGCCCCTCACGCATCACGATCCGACTCGTCACCACCTTGCTCGCTCCCTCCGACCACGACCCGTTCGTGGTGCGTACCGTGACCACGATCCAATCCCATTACCACGATCCGACCACCGAACCTGCAGATAAGTGCACTGTTTTGACCTATTCTTAAGGCTATTCCTGCTCCTACTTTCATGGATCGCCTGCCACGTGTCCTACCACGACCCAGTCCTCCCAGGAGCTTTCCTACAGCTATAAATACACCTTCAGAGGGCATTTTCAGAGGACTTTTGGCATCTCCTCATCCATGGCTGCCATAGCCAACACTTCTCCATGAATAACCACCATCTTCCTCAATAAATTCAATGGATTCAGAGAGAATTATTCATTGAATTCAAGTGATTGAAAGACAATATTCATTGTAATTGTAATCCATGAGTGAAATAAGAAAATATGAAGTGGACGTAGGCTCGTTAACGCCGAACCACTATAAAAATCTCGTTGTCTTGCTTTTTTCTCTATTTTTCGATTATTTCTTCATATCCTATGCTCAAAATACGACAATTTGGGTGTTAGAGCCATTTTTTGATCTAACAGAATATTTAAATTTTTTTTAAATATTTTTTTTAATTATATATAGGAATTTATGTAATAAAACGAAGTTTGAACGTATAATTTATAAAATAATTTAAAACGATCTCGAAATAGTCGCGGTAGTTTGTAATTTACGATTTAAACTTCAACTGAATATACAGAATCCAAAATAAGTCAGATTTTTGTGAAACAAGAAATGTTTGAATCTATTAAACTATATCTTTCTAATGGAAGTGAAAAATCGAGATTTCATCTTATATATTGTGAATTACATCCAAATCAAATTTCCAGAAAGCCGCTGTGGAATCGTATATAAGCCATGACGGTTATTTAAATATCGGTCTTGAATTTGGACAAGCCCTTTGAGACGTAGTGATAATTTAATTTTTAGAATTTTACTATAATTTTTATTTCGGAAAATAAGCTACTTTTTATTTGGAGTATTTTACACTCTATATCAGCATTTTTGGGGTTTCACAATATAAGTTAACCTACCGATATTATTATATTTTTGGAATCCTAACACATCACTTGACATGATGGTATTTCTAATTTTGTCCATATCCCTTCTTACGTGAACGTAATTATGCGTAATAGGGTACGTTTAATTATTATTTTCTTTACTTAAACCAAACAGCCGAACCTATCTAATAAATTATTGCTGTACATTTTCAAATCGGATGTTTATCCTAATCTTTCCTTTAGCAGACAAGGTTTCCACGGAGACCTATGATTTAATAAACCTATGCTGTCAATAAACACAACCTATACATACTAGCTGACCTATATATCAAAACTTGCCGACAAAGGAATCTCAAAGCACAAGCCTACTGTTCTTTCTCCTGCTACCCTGTAATGCTACTCCTTGTGTGCCAAGGGTCTTTTTTTTATAAATACGCACGGTTTCTCTTCAATTATTTTTCTTCTGCAAACTAATGCCTCTGAAAACCAATGCCCATCATTCTCCTTCTTGTTCTAATATTACATCCGAAACCTTAAAGGAAAAAAACATTTCTCAAATCACGATACGTATATTTTTTGGTTGTTGCTTTGATTTCGTATCAATATTTTGTGCTGCGATTCATTTTTTCTGAACTCGAAAATGGATAGTCGGCTAGGCTAGAGAAGTTCGACAGAAATCATGCTTTGATTTGAAATCTGAGTTAAAAATCAAGGTGCCATGGATTTTCAGAAATTGCGAAGGATCATGAGACCACCACAGTGGAAATCTGAGTGAAGGAAAGGCGGCGTTTGGCTTCTGGAAGCAAGACGAGGGGATGGTGCGGTTTTAGGTGTATTCAGTGGAATATAGGTCGCTACTTCTCCTATAGCATGAGTTGTGAACGCGTTACAAGGTGAAGGGTTTTGAAATTCGTTGATGGCCTAAAAAAGGGATTACAGGTTGAATAAACTGTATCACGATCTGTTAAACGGGGGATTTGCTTCAGGATGGCCTGACAAGCACGGTGGTTGAGTTTTTGGGAGGATTAGTGGATGTTCTTGTCGCACCTTTACTGGTGTTGTAGTAGGGGTCGCGAAGTGGAAGTAGTATGGTAGTCCGGGTTTGTGAAATACTGAAGCTGTGAAGGAGCAATATGGAGGAGTAAATACAATCATGCCATTGATGTACTGTAGCAAGAATACACAGTAGCATTCACGTAAATTATGGGATTGAATATTGTACATTCGAAGTGGGAAATGGACATGGGGTTGAGCTTGCTGGACACAATGAGAGGTTTGGGATGCGTGATGATTTTGTGGGAGAGGCTACTGTGTGTAAACAAAAGGGGTTGATATGGAGCCGTCGTGATCTGGTGATATTGAAGTCGGTGGCGAAGGGCAAACAAGGGGTTTTCGGTTAACGGTAAGTTTTGGCAAATGGGGAAGGAGTAGTTGGATTCGTGTACAGTATTGTTTGGCAGTAGCAAGCTAGGGTTAAGTATTGGCAAGATGAGGAAAAACTTATGATGGCAGCATGCTCACAGCTGTGAGGCGCATCAATGGGTTGTTTTTCTGAGGCCGTTGGTGCCAATAGAGTTCGCGGTTCCTGTAGCAGTGAATGGCGACGCGTTTCGGATGGTGGTCTCGGAGGGGAATAGTTGATGGTGGTTGTGAACTGGTGGTGTTGCAATTTGGACTGGACGTTATTGGTATGGTGAGGAAGCAGGCAGGTACAGGAGTTGTATTGATGGAGAAACGAAGATTTGAGGTTGAGTTGTTTTACTGGATGGCTTAGGAGCGGATTTTAGTTTAAGAAGAAAGATAATGTATATGTGGGTGCGGATCATGTTTTATAAGAAGTGAGGTTGGATTGATTTATATGGTAAAGCCTGTTGGTAAAAGGAAAAAAAAAAGAACAGAAAAAGGGGCCAAATTCGCTGTGGGAAAGGTATGAAACGTGAAAAGCCACATTGCCCATGAATTTCGGCACAAGGAAGGGACGTTGTGTCTTCTTATGAAGGGTAATTATAATTAACAAAATATTATTTGAAAGTTAAGGAGGTTAATCTATTTTATATGTTGAAATACTCATAACTTATACGTTCGTAAACAGAATTTAACAAAACCTGTCGGCACGGAATCGTAGCGACAAGGACAACATTGTTGAATGGATTTCGCGAAGAATTGAGCTACGTATATTTCATGATCAAATCAAACACCTGTTCGATTTAAAATGAGACTAAAGCAGAATCGTCAACTGCATAACAAGGTGAGTAATCTCACTAATTCCGACTCGTTTATATTTTTATATAAACGAGTTTTAAATTTATCTATAGAAATTTATATATTGTGCAATGGTTGATTGGTTGAATAGTGATAAAAAATTGGTTGAAATGGTTGATATGATTACATCGTTGATCAATTATTAGTTCTGATATTTCATATTGATGTGAAATAATATTATTGATGTTATTAACATCTGTGGATGCAGGGAAACAGGTTGGAGGGATCCAACTGGATTCCTCAACATTTAATTTACTGTTTTATTTTATTGTGGTATATGATTGGTAATTGATAATGTTGTGGTTGAATTACACTGGCCCCATAATTTGGTATTTAATTATCGTAAAAATATTTTAGAATGTAGAAAAGGAATTTGGGATTTAAAAAAAAAGAATTATTTCCAAAAATAGAAATTAGATTTCAATTGTACTGGAAATAGAAACTTGTTTAAGTGGGAAAAAAGAAGAAGTTGTTTATAATAATGTTTAGAAATTAAATAAAATACTTATCATAGGATAAGTTAAATTATAAATTCAATTTGAATTTATATAAAATGGGAATCAGTATTGATACCGACATTTGAAGTGGGATCTAAACCCATTAGCTCTTTTAAAACATTTATTAAGATTTCACATAATTTTTCCCTATTTTAATTATTTAAATGTTTCAACAAATTTTTCCCTCATTAAATAAGAAGATGAATTTTCATTTTAAATCACTTTCATGTTCCCTCGTTAAATTAAAAATATAAAATTGTAATGTAAATCAAATCCACGTTTTTATACGGCATTAAAAATTTGCAATTTTGATGTAAAACAAATTCCATGTTTCATATGACACTAAAAAAAGTTGCATTTTTAATTTAAAACAAATTTCATGACTCTATATTAAAATAAAGAATAACTTTTATTTTAAAACATTTTCATATTCTTATGTTACAATAAAAGAATAATTTTTATTTTAAAACATTTTCATATTCTTATGTTACAATAAAAGAATAACTTTTTAGCGCTAACCATTTAATGTAAACTCATATTCCTAAATAAAAGGATTAACTTTTTATATTGAAATATGTTTCATGTTCTTACTTTTAATAAAAGATTAACTTTTATTTTCTAGGCATATTTCATAAATTTCACTTTAATAAAAGATTAACTTTTATTTTATACGTATTTCATATTCTTATCTTATACTTACATTAAAATGTAAATTAAAAATACTACGTTAAGTTTCATTCTCTTATTTACATCCTAAATTGTAAATTAAATTGCAATGTCAAAATCTCTTCTTCTATTTACATTAAAAATGTAAATTAAATTGCAATGTCAAAATCTCTTCTTCTATTTACATTAAAAATGTAAATTAAATTGCAAATCTTATTTTGACAATTTCTTTTCCAAATTGGAATGAGACCCAAGCGATTTACCATATAATTATAATTATACAGTTTTCATACATCCCATGTGATTCTAGACTAATGATAAACCATTAAAAACTTCCAATCATCCAAAGTGTATATTTGTACTGCATAGCGTCAAATAAATAACGCATATAACTAATCACAAGGGTGATGTGTAATTATCAACCCAAGACCCGTGTGGGGTTTCAACCAACTAACATTCAAGTAATATATATAATTATTTGTGCATTTGGGCGATGTGTGAAAATTATCAACCCAATCAACAAATACAAGTCAGGTAACTTGTACATGGCAGTGTAACATTGATTTTTAACAATTCTATAAGAATCAATATTAATGACATACGTTGCATACTGCTAAAATTTACATAACATAACAAATCATATCATGACATAACATAACGTACAACACAACATACATGCATCAGATAATTTCAAACATTTATTTCACCACAAGCATTTAAATCAAATTCGTTTATAATAATAAATAAATACAGTAAAAGTTTTTGAGTGAGAATAGAGTTCTCACCTTGGTTTGTACTATGTCGGTGTTTAAATGTTCGGGCCCAATTTTGCCCCAAAATTGAACTTGCTCCAAATTTGGCAAAATTAGTATCTATGCGAAGGTCTCGACTCACTGATCGCAGCAAACCCTGTTTTGCGCGATTTCGAGTTCGTTACAACAAGTTATGAATTTCTGAAGTTTGAATGAACTAAATAATTAATTGAAATTACCGAAAATACCCAAAATTTCAACTTCCTCCAAATTGGACGAATTTAGTGTCCACGCGAAGCTCTCCTCGCCACGATCGCAGTGGATCGGAAATCATCAGATTCTGAGTTCGTATGAGAGAGATATACAATTTTAAAGTTTGAATTACAAAACTAACCGAAATCTCGGTAAAACCTGAGCTCGCTACATTTGACCGCATTTTTCTCCCTCCTCCGACCTCCGATTGACCTGAAACCACAGCCATCCTCTTCGTCTTTGAGAGGCGCACCCACACTCTTAG
Organism: Allium sativum; assembly: GCA_030737875.1. Classification (NCBI taxonomy): domain Eukaryota; kingdom Viridiplantae; phylum Streptophyta; class Magnoliopsida; order Asparagales; family Amaryllidaceae; genus Allium; species Allium sativum. The sequence goes on along the minus strand of CM060912.1, from coordinate 716,802,463 downwards.
CCGCTGCCGCCGTTGGTGCTCTGATCGCCGGAATTTCGCCAAAAAGAGAAATTCGCCTCGCGGGCCCCGCAGGCCACACCTCTTATCCTAATGACCTGGAAATTTCTGAGCACCTTCTCCTTGTATAGACGAACAACTTTCGTGTTCGGCCCTTCGCCTGATTCTTCATGGATTTGCCGGAAATTGATCATCTATGTTCTGAGCTCGCCAGAATTTTCTGTTTTGCTCCAATTCAGTTTTTCTCGATTTCCGTGCCCTTCCATCGAGTTTCAGACAAAACTTTCTGCAGTAAAGTTGTAGATCTTTGTCTCCTCTACAATTTCTTCCATTGCGCCATCGTCCAATTCTTCACGATTTGGCCAGAAAACACCAAAATCCGAAACTGACTTTTTGCAATCAAACTCAGATCCCGACGAAACCGTGCGACGATAGGTCTTGAATTTTTCATGGTAGATAGAGGATAAGAAGATGAACAAAACCCAGAAAGGGTTTGGTCTAATTTTGTTCTGATTTGGAGTTATAAATTGTTTTGTTTTAGGGTCTTTTGTGCAAAGAATATTTTTAGAGTGGAGGCCATGGAATATGAAGAAAATGAAGATGGAAGAGGCTATGTTATGTTTAGGGTTCAGCTAATGGCTATTAAAAGATAATATGTAGGTAGATTATAAACTCAATTAGGCCCAATTACCCTTTTGTACATATATTAATACATTTTTTTGTCCGCTTTTCGTAGTTTAAAAATTCGTGTTATCACCTACGAATTCCATTGTAATTGAAAATTGAAACATAAATATTCCTTGATATTACGGATTTAAAGAAACTAGTTTTGTCATTCTCCGAGTCTGTATGAATTAATAATGAATTTTTAAAGTCTGAAAATTGACCGTTTTCATTGAAAAATCAATTATAATTACATATTAATTCTAAAAATTCCAGAAAAATCATTTCTAGCTTTTTTTTGACGATAGGAACCCAAAAAATTAATTTCATTGAATTTGAAGAACGTTTGCAAAACTTCACTTTTCAAGGCGTATTTATTTTATATTTAAAATTATATTTTTTTATGAATAATTTACGAAACTCAAAATATATAAGTGCTTATACTTTTTCAATGCAGAAACGTCATTTTGAACTCAATGGAAGTGGTTTCGAGTCCAAATTCATTCGTATGCAAAAAGTAGCATTTTTGACCTTTATATATTATGTATAAATTTCGTAGCGACCTTTCTAAATTTTAAACTGGGCATAAATTTTGATTCCCATTATGAAATTTTAATTTTTTAGATTCATTAGAAAGATATTTTTAAATGGATTCTAATATTTTTGGTTTCACCAAAATGCGTTAAATTTTGCATCCTGTACGGCCAGTCAAAGTTTAAGTTTGACTTTTCAGACTACCGTGTTATTTCTAACTCCTTTTATAATTAAAATTAAATTATTCATTCTAACTTCGACCTAAATCAATTTTTTTGATCATTATCATTTTAAATAAATTATTTTAAATATCAAAACCCATTAAAATAACTTAAAATAAATTTTTAAATTTACCCCAAAATTCAGGGTTGTTACAGTCGTACTCCCCATCCAAGTACCGAGCTCCATCAAAATTTGCGCCATCGAAGCTCTTCCCATCCTCGTCACACCGCCATACTCCTCGCAAATTGACGCTCCATTCTCCGGTAAACTCTAAACCTAGTTTCCGACCATCCAAACCGTCGACACGGAATCGCCTCGTTTTCACATGAAAAACAATAAATGTTCCGCTGATCACAACAGCGCAGACTGCAAGATCTATTTCTTCATGGATTGAGAGATATTTTTTTTTGAATTCTTTGAACCCATTTTTCCATTTCCTGAAATTTCGCGATTTCTCTATCGATTGTGGATGAAATCTGTATCCGACAATTTTTAAAAATCATAAACGATGTTTCGAACTACTCTCACGAGAATCATATGAGCTGAAAGTGATTGGATTGGGAACTTTTGATTTTTGAGTAGAAGGAGATAAAATTTCGTTTACTGGAAATTTGAAAACGGAAGGAGAAAGGGTACGATAGAAGAGGAATTTCATCAGGAATGGAAAATGGCTGAAGTGAATAAGAGCTTTCTTATATTTATTTAATTTTCTTGTCACTTTATACCAAGCAATTTGGCACAATATTCCCATGCATGAAGACACCTATATTAATTTTAAATTTTGACCAATACATGCTTGGCAAATAAGCTCATTTATTTATTTGTTAAAGTTTTTATTTTTAGTAACATTTATAAATGTAGTAAATTTCCAATACATATATGTATAACCAATATTTTACGTAAGATATGTCAAAATATATTATATTTCAGAAATACTTATTCATATTATTTCATCAAATATAAATTATAAAAATGGGATTTAAATACTCAACAAATCTTTATGGAATAAATATATTTTATAAAACTAATAATATTATTACATATCAATTTTTTTTAAATATTTATTTAAATAAAAATCTTAAATGAAATCTTAAAATAGGCTATTCATATCAAAACAAAATATTTATTCAAACACACATATATAATATTTTAAAACAAAATTTGTAATTGAACCTTATTAAATACACTTGATATTCAGAAAAATTGAAATTATAATATATATTTATCATTGAAAAATATTGGTTCGTTACAATAACCATAAATGGAAATGGTAACAACCTGGAATACTTAACCTAGTTAAATCCATAGGGATTGTATGAACATGTTAACTTGAATAGAGGATAAGTAAACTTGGTTGAAACAGTGGGTGGGTTAAGTAAATCTTGTGGCGGTGGATAATACTTATATATATAGGCCCACAAACTTAACCTATTTTATACTTTGGGGTTATGTAACTTTGTTAAGTAAACTTGCTTGGATTAGTGAGGGTTAAGTAAATTTTGTGGCGGTGAGGTAATATTTACATATATAGGCCTGACAAACTTAGCCTATTTTACATGTTGGACTGTTAGGCATAACAAGTTGAAATCCTAATAGTGGGGATGCAAGCCTAGGGGAGCTTGTATCATCTTATTTGTGGGACTCGTTACAATCAGTAACCCATCTAGGTACCAAACGAGTACTACGAACTAGGTCGGGGTAGGGGCACGCTTACTGGGCCGATTGTAAGAGATCCAAAATGAAGGGGCGGTGTCAACAGCATAAGAAACCAATGGAGTCATGTGCGTGCATGGGTCCGGGTTGCTATGGGAATGAAGACGCTATTACATCAATAGATATGGTTGTGCATATCTTGAAAATGAAGGGTTGCCACTTTAGGAATTGATACATCCTACTATGGGCCAGCAAATGGTATCTATGGGGTAGAGATCTGATTGATTAGGGTAGTTGTTATCGTACATCTAGACTCTAGTAAGTTTAGGAGTCTGTTATTGGGGCTGCATGTGGATTGTATATGATTAAAAATCTCACCAGAAGTATGCCTTCGTCTACCATTTCATACATGTCGGGGATCATCTCATTTTGGATACACTAGTAGTAGTACAAAGTAATCATTAGGGAAGCGTTACACTCTGTCCTGTTTACCTTGTCATACCTGCCTTATATGATGTTGTCTTTCTTATCCATCTTATATGCCAGTCATGCTACTTTTACTTATTTACTTGCTAAAAGTAACTGGACTCACCGGACTTTATGTCTAACTCTTTTTGTTTCCTCTTCTTTCTTCCGTTCCCCTCCGGTTCTTAAGGTGGGAATACTCAGGCTTAGTCAGGACTCGGTTATCTTCTTACTAGGTGCTGCTTTCGAAGTATGGCTCAAGTTCTTATCTCCACCATGGCTTTGTCTCTTTTTAGGGAATCATGCTTTTTATGTACTCTGATGGAACAAGACAAAATGTTTCATACTTTTGTAATAGCTTTTATGTAGTTTTAGACTTGTGATATTTTGGACCACAATGTTATGATTTATGTTTGAAAAGAAATTTAAATTTCGATGTTGCTTTTATATTTGTCTTGTAATATTTCTGTTTCTGTTTACCTATAACACTTCACGAAACTTAATGCATTCCATTAGTGAGTGACATTAACGGATGTAGGGTGTCACACTTAGTGTCAAAGCTATAGGTTACCAGATTGGATAAAAGTTTTTGAAAATTATTTACAGAAAGGTTTTAAAAGAAAGCATTTTTCAGAAAGAAAAGTCTGTTTTGAAAAAAACATATTCACCAAAGCCATATGTAATATCCTTCGATCCTTTATCTAAATCTCTTTACTTTTCTTTCTAGCATGTCTGGGGAACCTAATATCCCACAGGGCGTTACGATACCAGGATGGTTCCGTAGGTATCTGGAGGCCACAGCGCCTGCCGACGGCTAAGGAAATGTTCCTCCCCCAGCTACACTCGTTGTTCATCCTCCTCCTCCTCCTCTGCATGCAGATAACTTTTCCAAGATCTGCAAAGATTTCCATGCTATGGGAGGAAAGCCATTCCATGGAACCGAGAAATTTGTAGAGGCAAGGAATTTTCTCAAGGAGACCGAGGACTTGTTTGTAATCTTTGAAGTGGAAGATCGAAGGAAGATTCAGTTAGCTACCTGACTATTGAAGGATGAAGCATCGTTCTGGTGGGAAGTGAGACGACCCAAAATCCCGTTCAGACGGAAACAAGGGTTATCTTTGGAATATAACACAGAAACAGATAATAGAAGAACAAAATTAAATAAATACACCAGATAATGAACAATAGAATATACTGGATAAAAGTAATCATCAGAGTTACACAGTATACAGGATCTTACTTAGTACAAATACAGTTCAGCTATACATAAATGTCTACAGCGGAAATAAACAAAATATGTACAATAGGAGCTGAACAGCATAAAAAGAAATAAATGATAGAATCCATCTTCAGCTCTAGCTATCCAGAAAAAGAACCAGCTAAACCTGAATACAAGGCTGCCCATGTAGAAAAAGGGGCACCCGAGTTTGAAAGTGAAACAAACTACGAGTCAGTCATGGGACTGGTATGAGAAATCCACTCAACACATATATAATTGGCTAATCACAGGACCACGCCACTTTCGTGGAACGGGTTTACTCCATTGGATTGCCAGTGCTTTGAAACAAATCTTTCTTTTAAACATCGCTATGCTTTTTATAAAAATGAAGCCATTATAAGACTCAGTTCCCATCACACAATGCAACACAAACTGGAGGATAGAGTTTTTACCTTATAACGGCCAAAATATGCTTGATACGAATAAAACAAAGGCATTTGATATTATTGCTAGTGTTTATATGTTTTGAAAACAATTTCAAATCATAACTATCAATCATAGACGACATGAGCGTCCCATGCCACTATGTCGCCAAATATATATATACAATCGAAACCGCACGATCACGTATTTGGAAATTGGATTTCCGTCATGAACCAAGGCAAAAGATAGTCCTTACCGAATTCGAGACGCTCTAGACCGCCCCTCAGGATCAGAGCTCGAGTGACCCTTGGATCGTCAGGGCCGGTCCACCGATGTGGATTAAAATTCCTGAACACTGCGTTTCCCCGCCCTTTGGGGCGTAAACGAGCCAATGAATGACTCCATCAGACTCGAATTGTCCGATCAAACCGAGGCGCCTCGCAACAGCAACAACCACATAGGTGAAAAGTATATAAATGTCAGGGCTGGTAGGTCACTGACACCACCCTAGCTAGAAAGAAACGCATGCCCTCCCTGAGGTCCTTCTCTCGTTTTAGGTTCATACCGGGGTGTGAGGCTCGCGAATTCACGTTATACACAAAGCTACGCCACACAGGCGGTGCTTTGATCATCACCACAAGACTTTGCTTTTCAACAGAAGTCCTGATCACTGCATCTTAGCATGTCACACAGGCAATTCATGCCATGCGACTGATGTCCATCGATATACAACCCCTGAGCTCGTGCGTCTCAGAGAAGGGCGTTAAGCAAAAGAATAAATTCTCCGCCGCCAAACAGATGTATTTTAACAGAAATCAATCAACACAGAATAAACTCCAATGTCAGACACACAGTCCATTTACAAGTCCGTTCTGGGTCTGAACGAAACCGGAGGCACTAAATACCTCGCAAACCCTTCGATCACCACGTACGTCTGGACGATCACCACTCATTATCCATATTTCGGGATGCCTCCCAATCAGGACCTCGGTTACCATCCAAACGAGGTGAAGATCTCCGGTCTTCGACCATCGTCTTCATCTTCGAATTTCAATCGTCTGTCGATTATTCGAAATTAGAATTAACTCGGCCTTTTCAAATAATTCACGTATATTTAGAATTTCAAATCGATTTATTTCAATGGTTAAATTATTCGACAACACCAATTGTGTTCTTTAATGTAATTTTCACACCAAACACATTCAACCATCAAAAGCCACATAAATCAAGCAAATTCAGTTTATTTCCATTCCATATCGCTTATGATATTTTATAACTATTTATCGCTATTTTTGTTTGTTTTAAAATAGCTAATTTATTCAAAACGACGCTTCGGGCCATAAAGCGGCCGTGGCGCTGTTTTTCTTCAGATTTGATTTACACATATCTAAAAATCTAACCGTTGGATCTTCGCAAAATTTACATCATTAGAAAGGTCTTTTCAAAACGAATCCAACGGTTCCAGTTTCGGGAAAATCCGACGGTCGGATCTCCCGGTACAATCGTTTGAAATTTCGATTTCAAAATACGGACTGCAGCGTCGTTATTCGATTAAATATATAATTATATATATATATATATATATATATATATATATAAATAAATATAATCGCTTCTGGCGCTGTTTTTCTTCAGATTTGAATTAAACATTCCAGACAATCCAACCGTTGGATTTTTACAAGGTTGGTGTCGTTGAAAAGATATTTCCAAGGCGAACCCGACGGTTGCGATTTCGGGAAAATCCAATGGTCGGATTCCCCGTACTAGTTGTTTGAAATCACGGTTTCAAAATGCGAACTGCACGGCTACGTTTCGTTTTAATTTTATTTATATTTATATAATTATATAAATATAGTTCATTCAACAATTTTAATATCGTTTTCACTTCAAATATTTCACTAATGCCTTAAAATTTTGGAAAATTTCGCCATAACCTCCCCTGCACCGGGAGCATCGGGAAATAGCAAATAGCTTTCCCGGTCCTTCTAATCTCAAAAAGAAAAAGAAAAAGCCAAGCGGCTAGCCAACAGGCTCATAAAATCATCACCCAAACAAAGCAGTAAATGTGTACCTATTTGTCGGGCACAAAATTTTATTCCTCTTCTCTAGCCCCTTTGCTATAACCTGTTCAATGAATAGGCATGTACATATATATACAGTTCTTATCATTTATCATTTTCTATTCAACTTCATATTTGATTTCTATTTGGTTTAAAAACACCATTCATTCTAATGTTACATAAATAGGTGCAAATCATTTCATTAGCTAATTAATGAATATTTCAACTCATATATGTTTATTTTGAACAAGTGGCTATTTTTAACACTTCACATTTCAACGATTTATGCATACAATAAAGATGTGATTTTTATTGTAAAACAATTCATTTCAAAACACTATTTTTCTATATAGTTCATATAGGTGACAAAAATAGGATTTCATATATAGATAAAAGGTGATTTTTATTATCAAACAATTTATTTCAAAATATGAATACCATTCAACACATGAATTTCTAATCAACGAATGAATATCAATTCAACACATGAATGTTTTCTATAGTTTCTATATATAGATAAAAATGTGATTTTTATTGTCAAACAATTTATTACAAAATATGAATACCATTCAACACATGAATTTCTAATCAACGAATGAATATCAATTCAACACATGAATGTTTTCTATAGTTTCTATATATAGATAAAAATGTGATTTTTATTGTCAAACAATTTATTACAAAATATGAATACCATTCAACACATGAATTTCTAATCAACGAATGAATATCAATTCAACACATGAATGTTTTCTATAGTTTCTATATATAGATAAAAATGTGATTTTTATTATCAAACAATTTATTTCAAAATATGAATACCATTCAACACATGAATTTCTAATCAACGAATGAATATCAATTCAACACATGAATGTTTTCTATAGTTTCTATATATAGATAAAAATGTGATTTTTATTATCAAACAATTTATTTCAAAATATGAATACCATTCAACACATGAATTTCTAATCAACGAATGAATATCAATTCAACACATGAATGTTTTCTATAGTTTCTATATATAGATAAAAATGTGATTTTTGTTATCAAACAATTTATTTCAAAATATGAATACCATTCAACACATGAATTTCTAATCAACGAATGAATATCAATTCAACACATGAATGTTTTCTATTCAATGAATAAATATAGTTTAAGCATATGAAAATAATTCAAACACACGAATATTATTCAAAATTTCGGCAGCATAACGGCAGGGTAGTTAAAACCGGGACCGTCCCTAGTACGGCTCCTCGCTCTACCTTAAAACCTCGCGGTTTTTGACAATGGGGATCATGCATCTAGTTCGCATGCAGGCGGCATGTATATATTTATTTCATTTCCACAAAACTAATCCTATGTGGTTTCAACCAAATATTTCTCAACCACAAATGGGTATTTTTCAACCACAATCAACCAATATCAACCACAAACAATCCCAAACAATCATTCGCTATCAATCAATTTTCACAACAATTTCAACCAATAAATATCGTCCATGGTTTGTGGACGAGGGGCGTATATATATATAGATATATATTTATATAGCAATTCACTTTTATTTCAACATATATATAATAGCTAGAAAAAGAAATGGAAGAGTGAGAAATTCTCACCAATAGCTATCCAATACCACGACTCTTCCTTTATAGAAATCTTCGCCAATCTCGCCTTTTGTCACTTCGTTGCCCGTATTCTCTACATATGTAAAAATCGAATTTTTACTATGTTATTTAATATATAAAAAAAAATCGAATTTCAAAAATATAGATTCCGCCTTTTCAAAAATAAAGATTATATTTTTAATATTCCTATGATGTAAAAATTATATTTTTATTCCTTTAAAAATATAAAAATCATAACTTACTTCTTCTACTTAATAAAATTCCGTCTTTTCTATTTTAAAAATCAGATCTTTTTCTATTTAAAGTTTGAATCTTTTCTTTTTAAAGTTCAAATCTTTTCTTTTTAAAGTTTAAATCTTTTTTTTAAAAGTTTAAATCTTTTTTCAAAAATCAGTTTTATAACCTTTTAAAAAAAATCAGTTTTTCCTAATTAAAATAAAATCAGTATTTCCTAATTAAAATAAAATCAGTATTTCCTAATTAAAATAAAATCAGTATTTTCCTAATTAAAATAAAATCAGTTTTATAACCTAATTAAAATAAAATCAGAATTTTCCTAATTAAAAAATAAAAATAAAATGAAATAAAACAACTTACTGTGCTGCGAAGAAAAAAAAGGGGGGGGGGGGCGTCAGGGCGGTGGCGGGAGGTCGTCAGACTGGGGGGCTCTCGAATCGGCGTCGCGATGGCTTCGAGGGGGTTTGGGTGCGTCGCGAGGTGGAGAGGATCGGGAAGGAGGAGATGGAGGCGCGGCGGTCGTGGGTTGTAACGACCCGTATTCTATGCATCATGGGATCGTAGAATATTTATTTCTTTCACATATGAAGTCGTACGGTCATGTAACTTTGGGAGATGACTATTGGAGTCATTTCCCATGTTCATGATTTTTGTCGATTTTTAAATGACCGTTTTACCCTTAGTTGGTACTGCTCTGGCCATAACTTTTGACTGGAAAGGAATTTTGACCTGAAACCACTTCCATTGGATTCGAATGATGGTTTCTCTTTCCGTAGAGTGGTCATAATAGCCAAACGGACTTACCGTTTGGGAGATATGGCTGAATTAAGGATTAAAAGGTTCATTTCAGCTAATTGGGCTTAACCGGGTGATTAGCAGCTAGGCCCATTGGGTAATTTCGGGTTTGGGAGTATTTAAGGGCTGCTAGGGTTTGGATTTTGGTTTTAGAATCATTTTTCCAGCCGCTACTTAGTTTCTTCAACCCTAGTCATGGCCTCCACCTTCTAATTTCATCCCAAATCACCTTCTAATCACTTTCTAATCAAGTTTTGGCCTAATCTACATCAAATCAAGGCGGATTAGCATCAAATCAAGATAGGAGCTGCTGCTAAGCATTGGAATTCATCCCAAACAGAGAATCATTTCAGATCTATAGTTTACTTTGTGGCAAAGGTGAGTGATTTGCATTGTTCTTCACTAATTATGGCTAGTTATGGTAATTAGCGAAAATTAGCGAAACTATGGCTCAGAAAAATCTAGAAAAATTCCTAAAATTCTAAAACATCATTTTATGCCTCTGATATGAATTTGGGTTAATTTCGACTAATTTTGTTAATCCCGGATTTTGGGGGATTAAGGGGTGATTAGTGATAATTAGCGAAATTATGCACGTTAAAAATCTGGAAAAATATGCAGAAATTCATAAATATTATTTTAAGCCTCTATTAGAAAAATTGGCTAATTTGGTTAAGTTTTGCTAATCCTATTGTTAGATTTGCTTAAATATGCTTAAGGGGAAAATATGGGTTTTTGGGTATGTTTGATCCGTTTTGACATATCATATTGTTGTTTTGCTGTTTGTGGATGTTTCTACATGTTTCTATGACTGTATGGTTTGCTTTGCGATTGATTAGAATAGTTAGATTGGTCAAAAACGCCGTCGAATGGCGTAAACAGTCGCTGGAAGAAGTTGTAGGAAAATGTACAGGACCGGATCGGATCGCATGAAGGAAGTCGCGACCCGACCCGATCGCATATCACACTCCACGATCCTCTTTAGCTCAAGCGCCACGATCCAACCTGGTGAAGGCAACGCGATCCGAACCATGGAGCTTGAACGAACTGATGCGTTGAGTTGTGCCTCCAACCACGAGCTGACTTATGTGTCACGATCCGAACCAGGCGATCTGAAGGGGAAGGAGCATCATGATCCCAGGGAAGCCTCACGAGCTATGGACCACGACCCGATCCGCTCACGAATGATTCCCATGATCCAGAGGCCACGAACCGATCCGAGCAAGCGACCACGATCCGATCCGCACAGGTGAGCACGATCCGAATGGAGGAATTCAACTCGAACTACAGGGGTGCGAACCGACCCGTATGGGATGTTGCGACACGATCCGAGGGGAGCTGGTGACCACGATACGACCTGGAGCGGAGTGAAGCAGATGAAGACCAATCCGGTGATGACCAATAACCCGAGATGCAAAGGTAGTCCAAATGGAAGTTAGAGCTCAGGGTCCAGATGGGAACCAATGAGTTCACTTCATGGTTGGGCTTTGCTGCGGGACGTGTGCAAAGGGGATGTCGGTATTCATAACTTTGGTCCACCACTGAGAGATGGATAGTGGGCTTGTAGTGATAGTTACACGGGATTGGATTCCATCATGGCCCAAAGGATTAGAGGACCAAAGTAGTGGATATCATACGCTTTACGCACTGAGTGAGGGATGTGAGGATGATTGTTATGTTTGATTGTTTGACATCACTATGACATGCACACCCCCACCCCCGTTATCTTTACACCATTTGAAAGGGCACCTTAGAGTGTTGTACAGTATGTAGTGCTAACTCTTTGGTTGCAGGTCCAGGTTCAGGTATGATTGGATTATACCTGTTATTATTTTGTTTAGATGCTTATCGCTCATACCAGGCTTTATGTCTGACCCAGAGTTTTATGTCTCCTCTTATTACTCTGGGTGCTCACACGAGCAGACTAGAGACAGGTTATGGTTAGCTGGTGATGCGCGAGTAGCTGCTTCGGAGGCGAGCAGGAGGCTTCCACGTATGATATATAGATATTCTCCCTGTGTCGTTGGTGGTCACTGCTTGGGCATTAGTAGTGTACCTCCTTTATCTTGCTTTTGTTTTGAGACAGTTTGAAAAGTTGTAATAAGCTATATTTTGGATTTCCGCTGCTATGATGCTCAGTTCTGGTTTTAGCTTATGCACTGTCTCTTCTGTTTTATGTCAAGTATGTTATTATTATATATTTTGCTCTATGCGCTGTGAGACATATTACAGGTTCCTTGATTAGTCCATTCTCTTCTTTCTTTTCCTTCTGGCGACCCGTTCCGTGCTAACTGGACACGTGTACAGCGCACTTTTGGAGTAAATGTCGGTTGGTGTGGGGCGGGCCGTCACACTTGGTATCAGAGCTCTAGGTTGCGTAGTTAACCTAGGGAAAGACACTAGGGAGAGTTAGTACGTATATGAGAGCGCGTATTTGTGATTACTTTGGTTTTCGAAAGCTATATATATACTATTGGTAGTATGAGAATGAAGTTGTACTGCACTAGCACCACTATGGGGTCGTTAATCGTTTCCCCTTTTACAGATTAACGATGAGCCGATATCCTAGAGGTGCTGGTAGAGGGACCAACCATGGGAATGCTCCTGACATGAGGACAATGTTCACTAACTTCATGAGAGACATGCTTAGAGATGTTCAGGGAGTAGTTCCCAATCCCGGAAATAGTGGTGGTCCAGTAGTGCAGGCGCCTAGGGTTGATTTCGCCAAGTTGTGCAAGGATTACACTAACCTTGGTGGGAAGCCGTTCCACGGAACGGAGTCGGCCACAGATGTTCAGGATTGGTTGGATAGCTGTGATCGTATCTTCGACGACTTGGGTCTTGAGGATGCGATGAAGAGAAGGCTAGCGTCTCGTCAGCTGCAAGGGCGAGCGATGAATTGGTGGAATGCCATTAGAACAGCTACTCCAGAAGATCAAGTTACTTGGAATCAGTTTAAGACTCGCTTTTGTGATAAGTTTATTCCAGCTGCTCATAAATCGGAACTGTTCAGGAAGTTCTTGGAGCTTAAGCAGAATGGTAGAGCAGTCTCGGAGTATATCGCTGAATTCGACACTTTATCGAAATATGGATGGTCCCTTATCGATACAGTCGAAAAGAAGAATGAGAAGTTCATAACTGTCTTGGATGGGTACTTGGGGGAAAGACTTATAAACCATATCGATGAGACGTTCGAGTCTATTGTAGGAAAGGCATTAAGGTCAGAGAGCCTTTTCCCTAAGTCGAAGGCCGAAGTTGCTACGACATCTGCAGAGGAGCCAAAGCCGCAAGTAGGCGGTGAAGGCAAGAAGAATTCTCAGAACAAGAGGAAGCAGAACCCGACCATGGATGGTCAGAATAAGAAGAATAAGAAAGATGGCGAATGCTTTAGTTGTGGCAAGAAGGGCCATTACGCCAGAGACTGTCGAGAAAAGCCTGGGGAAAGGAAGTGCTTTAACTGCGGCCAGGCGGGACATCACAAGGATGATTGCCCACAACCTCCTAGGGAGAAGCAGATTGTGAAAGCGTATGCTATCAACGTTGTTCCTTCTTCGTCAAATGCCCCAACTGCGGCGCAGAAGGAAAAAGGTGTCGTTATTCGAGGTATGCTTTCTATTTAAGATGTTTTGATCGGGTTTTGTTTGACAAACCTGAGTTAGTCGATAGACCTTTAGTAGTGACGAACCCGATTGGTGGTTCGACTTGTTTTGGCATGATTTGTTGTAATGTGGTCTTATCGAGTCATGGATGTATGCTTCCTTGTGATTGCTTTGTTTTGGGCTTTACTGGGTTTAGCATTATTTTGGGGAGTCGATTTACTCCAAAGGAATATGATGGTATTAGGTACCTACCTAGTGATGGCGATGGTAACTGGAGTGAAGGAAGCTAAGAGATTATCGTTGTTGTCTCTGGGAGGCAAATGAGTACTCCAGTGCTAGATTGTTTTGCTAGTATCACCTCATGTGGATTGTCCGAACTCGGAGGAGATGTTCCTTGGGTGCTTGTCTGATATTGGTTTAGGCCTTTGGGGCTTGTGCTTGGGGAATGTCGATTTCGACTAGGATGGGTTGCGTGAGGGGTAAATAGTTGTTGTGATTTTTCATTGGATGATATCTTGGCTTACTCGAGGAGTGATGGGCAGACGGAACATGATAAGACTGTTCAATGGTATAGACTGCCCAGAGTTAGACTCGATTGGGTTATGAGATTGCTCGAGTGGGACTCGAGAAAGATGCAAGGTAATGTATTGTTTAGGACCCTATGTTGATGTTCTCTATTGGATAGTAGAACTTCGAAGGAATAGGATGCGTTCGTTGATCATGGAAGATACAACGAAGATTAGGGCGATTCAAGTTGGACTTGAACTCGTAAAAGAAAATGGGTGTTCGTTGATCTTGGAGATGCAACGAATAGGGAGATGACTCCCGTTGGACTAGAGTTTGTCGGCACTCAAGACTGGGTCTAAGTTATAGAGTGACTCGAGAAGGCTGCAAGGAATTGGATTCAGCTCGAGTTGGACTCGAGAGGGTAGCAAGAAAATGAATAGACTTGGGTTGGACTCAAGTATTTTAGGAGGACTAAAAGCAGGGGTATCTGGGGACGCCCGTTACCTTGGATCCGTTGGACGTGATCTAGTTATCCTTGGAGGATAAACGTACGTTGGACGTACGGTAGTCCGATTGGAGGCTGGGCTTCCATTAGTTTAATTATCCTTGGAGGATAAACGTGCGTTGGACGTACGATAGTTAGTAGGGAGGCAGGGCTTCCATTAGCCTGGGATTGGTTGGACCAGTCAAGTAGGCATCGGTGTATGTATGGGGGCTGGGCTTCCATTAGTTAGTGATGTTGGTTGGACCAGACATGCTAGAATCGACATATTGGGATTGGTTAGACCAGTCATGTAGGTGTCGATGTGTTTATGAATTTAGCAGGTGATAAATAGGACTTGTTTGATGGATGTTATGGTTGTTATGTTTGTTCCTATCTTTCTTCTCTTGAGTAGACTATCACCTGTAGGGTTCCAGCGATGGGGAACAAAGTGATTGTAGTAGGACTATGAGCCAGTGCAGTAGAGTCATTGTGACTCGAGGGGCAAAGTGGACATAGTAAAGGATTAGTAAGGCTATGGATCAGTGCAGTGGAGTCGCCATGACTCCATGGGGCAGAGTGATCATAGTAAAGGATTTGGGTGCAGTACTAGTTGCATTGAGTAGGAGACATGCCAGTTTAGGGGTTTTGTTTCTAGGATGGAAGCAACTAGAGTATGTCACAGGATATGATTTCAGACCCAAGACTGAATTGGATTCAGAAACGCTAGTAAGCTTGACGATTAGATCGATTTTGATTGAGTGGATTGGTTCCAGTTAGAAGGACGATCCTAATCTATTGGAAACCATCTCTAGGGTAGAGATGGGTATCGATAGAAAGAGAATGATCAAATTAGGATTTGATCGAGAAGGGTGGCTTCGAAAGAATAAGGGACTAGTTGTACCCAACGTAGATGGACTGAGAGGTGAAGTGCTTGGAGCATATCATCACTCGAAATTGACTATACATCCCAGTGGTAACAAGATGTATTGAGACATAGAGCAGATCTACTACTGGGAAGGGATAAAGATAGGCAGAAGGATTATCTCGATAAGAGACGAAGAGATTTGGAATTCTTCGTTAACGACTTGGTGTTCGTCGAGATCTCTCCATAGAGAATGTGATTCGGATTGGTTGGAGAGGTAAGTTAGCACCAAGATTTGTTGGCCCATTCCCAGTCCTCGAGCAAGTTGGGAATTTGGCATATGAGGTAGAGCTACCTGACAAGATGGCGGGAGTTCACAACGTATTTCATGTTTCCCAGTTAAGGAAGTTGTGCAAGACCCTAATGTGGCTATTTCACTAGATTAGTTGGATGACAGCGAAGTTGAACCCGAGGCGGTTGAGAACCGCAAGTCTATGCGTATCGTTGAGAACGATACGAAGCAGCTTCGAAGGAAGGTGGTGAAACTAGTCAAAGTCCAGTGGGGTAAGAATGAAAAAGACTGTACTTGGGAAACAAAGGAAGATATAAGGAAGAAGTATCCAGAACTCTTTGCCTAGTAAGGTTTTGGTAGTGATAGTTTCTTCCCTTGTTAGTAAACCGCATGCTAGGATAGACTTGCTTTGCATGTTGATTGTTGTTTTATGGTTGATAGGCATGCGGGACCCTTTTTGTGTTTTGGTTAGGGAATTTCGAGGGCGAAATTTCTTAAGGGGGGAAGAGTGTAACGACCCGTATTCTACGCATCATGGGATCGTAGAATATTTATTTCTTTCACATATGAAGTCGTACGGTCATGTAACTTTGGGAGAAGACTATTGGAGTCATTTCCCATGTTCATGATTTTTGTCGATTTTTAAATGACCGTTTTACCCTTAGTTGGTACTGCTCTGGCCATAACTTTTGACTGGAAAGGAATTTTGACCTGAAACCACTTCCATTGGATTCGAATGATGGTTTCTCTTTCCGTAGAGTGGTCATAATAGCCAAATGGACTTACCGTTTGGGAGATATGGCTGAATTAAGGTTTAAAAGGTTCATTTCAGCTATTGGGCTTAACCGGGTGATTAGCAGCTAGGCCCATTGGGTAATTTCGGGTTTGGGGGTATTTAAGGGCTGCTAGGGTTTGGATTTCGGTTTTAGAATCATTTTTCCAGCCGCCACTTAGTTTCTTCAACCCTAGTCATGGCCTCCACCTTCTAATTTCATCCCAAATCACCTTCTAATCAAGTTTTGGCCTAATCTACATCAAATCAAGGCGGATTAGCATCAAATCAAGATAGGAGCTGCTGCTAAGCATTGGAATTCATCCCAAACAGAGAATCGTTTCAGATCTATAGTTTACTTTGTGGCAAAGGTGAGTGATTTGCATTGTTCTTCACTAATTATGGCTAGTTATGGTAATTAGCGAAAATTAGCGAAACTATGGCTCAGAAAAATCTAGAAAAATTCCTAAAATTCTAAAACATCATTTTATGCCTCTGATATGAATTTGGGTTAATTTCGACTAATTTTGTTAATCCCGGATTTTGGGGGATTAAGGGGTGATTAGTGATAATTAGCGAAATTATGCACGTTAAAAATCTGGAAAAATATGCAGAAATTCATAAATATTATTTTAAGCCTCTTTTAGAAAAATTGGCTAATTTGGTTAAGTTTTGCTAATCCTATTGTTAGATTTGCTTAAATATGCTTAAGGGGAAAATATGGGTTTTTGGGTTTGTTTGATCCGTTTTGACATATCATATTGTTGTTTTGCTGTTTGTGGATGTTTCTACATGTTTCTATGACTGTATGGTTTGCTTTGCGATTGATTATAATAGTTAGATTGGTCAAAAACGCCGTCGAATGGCGTAAACAGTCGCTGGAAGAAGTTGTAGGAAAATGTACAGGACCGGATCGGATCGCATGAAGGAAGTCGCGACCCGACCCGATCGGATATCACACTCCACGATCCGCTCTAGCTCAAGCGCCACGATCCAACCTGGTGAAGGCGGCGCGATCCGAACCGTGGAGCTTGAACGAACTGATGCCTTGAGTTGTGCCTCCAACCACGAGCTGACTTATGTGTCACGATCCGAACCAGGCGATCTGAAGGAGAAGGAGCATCATGATCCCAGGGAAGCGTCACGAGCTATGGACCACGACCCGATCCGCTCACGAATGGTTCGCACGATCCAGAGGCCACGAACCGATCCGAGCAAGCGACCACGATCCGATCCGCACAGGTGAGCACGATCCGAATGGAGGAATTCAACTCGAACTACAAGGGTGCGAACCGACCCGTATGGGATGTTGCGACACGATCCGAGCGGAGCTGGTGACCACGATACGACCTGGAGCGGAGTGAAGCAGATGAAGACCGATCCGGTGATGACCAATAACCTGAGATGCAAAGGTAGTCCAAATGGAAGTTAGAGCTCAGGGTCCAGATGGGAACCAATGAGTTCACTTCATGGTTGGGCTTTGCTGCGGGACGTGTGCAAAGGGGTTGTCGGTATTCATAACTTTGGTCCACCACTGAGAGATGGATAGTGGGCTTGTAGTGATAGTTACACGGGATTGGATTCCGTCATGGCCCAAAGGATTAGAGGACCAAAGTAGTGGATATCGTACGCTTTACGCACTGAGTGAGGGATGTGAGGATGATTGTTATGTTTGATTGTTTGACATCACTATGACATGCACACCCCCACCCCCGTTATCTTTACACCATTTGAAAGGGCACCTTAGAGTGTTGTACAGTATGTAGTGCTAACTCTTTGGTTGCAGGTCCAGGTTCAGGTATGATTGGATTATACCTGTTATTATTTTGTTTAGATGCTTATCGCTCATACCAGGCTTTATGTCTGACCCAGAGTTTTATGTCTCCTCTTATTACTCTGGGTGCTCACACGAGCAGACTAGAGACAGGTTATGGTTAGCTGGTGATGCGCGAGTAGCTGCTTCGGAGGCGAGCAGGAGGCTTCCACGTATGATATATAGATATTCTCCCTGTGTCGTTGGTGGTCACTGCTTGGGCATTAGTAGTGTACCTCCTTTATCTTGCTTTTGTTTTGAGACAGTTTGAAAAGTTGTAATAAGCTATATTTTGGATTTCCGCTGCTATGATGCTCAGTTCTGGTTTTAGCTTATGCACTGTCTCTTCTGTTTTATGTCAAGTATGTTATTATTATATATTTTGCTCTATGCGCTGTGAGACTTATTACAGGTTCCTTGATTAGTCCATTCTCTTCTTTCTTTTCCTTCTGGCGACCCGTTCCGTGCTAACTGGACACGTGTACAGCGCACTTTTGGAGTAAATGTCGGTTGGTGCGGGGCGGGCCGTCACATGGGTCGTCAGAGCGGTGGCATCGAGGTCGACAAAGGGGGCGTCGATCTTTTTTTTTTTTATCGGAGCGAAAATAAGGAGAGAGAAGAGGGAATAGGGGGGTTTATATAAAATATATATATTTAATTATTTAATTTTGCAAAAAGTTGACTTTTACATACGACCTCTAAACGAGGCCCACCGCCTGTCGTCCATAGCGTTTTACCCCCATTCCGAACACAATGGGATATGTATCGCAAGCTGATTTGATCGTTACGATCAGTTTCCGTTGAATTTACATTTAAATCGTTATATTGAATTTTAAACGTACATTTCAAATTACCGGGGCCACATACTAACTTGAAAAATTCCAGAAAAATATTTTCTAGCTTCGTATTGACGATACGGTCCTATTAAAACTAGTTTCGTCAATATCTGAGACCGTTTGAAAAATGGCCAACTTCCAGTCGACTAAAATCAACTAAAACCGGTCAAACGCGTTTTCCTTTGCCACGCTCACATATTGATTCAAAAAATTATGAAATTTTAAACCTAACAATAACTTCACATCCCGGATCCAACAAAAGTGGTTTCGTCGAAATCCGAGGTCGTTTGCAAAATGTTCATTTTTAAGGGCCTGAATTCCATAGCGACTATTCAGAATTTTCAACTGGACATATCTTTTGATTCCCGCTATCAAATTTCGATTTGTCAGATTCGTTGGAAAGATATTATCAGTTAGATCCTAATGTTTTTGGTTTCACTAAAATCCGGATTGTTTTGCACCCGATACAGTCCGACAAAGTTTGAATTCAATTTTCGAAACTACAGCGCCATTTTAGGCCTTGTTTATAATTATAATTAATTATATTCGTTTTCAATTGCCGATTCAAACTCAGTTTTCATCGCCATTATTTAAAATAATTATTTTAAATATTTAAAATCCATTATTTTAGCCAATTTAAAAATTTAAAATTAGTTCAGATTTTGTGGGTCGTTACAGGAAGTAACCCAAGCGAGGCGTCCGATGGAAACTAGGGATGACTTTAGACAGAGGTTTAAAATGAAGTTTCTTTCTCAAGCTGAAAAAAGCATGCAAATGGAGAGATTCTTGGCGCTCAAACAAGGAGACATGACTGCTAAAGAATATGTGAACAAATTCAACTAGCTAGCTAGATTCGGTTTGGAACTAGTAGACACTCCGCATAAGAAGTCCTTGTGGTTTGTTAAAGAACTAAATGAACCCCTTCATGGGTTAGCTATGTCCCATATTCCAATGGGAGCTACTTTTGAAAGACTCATTGATATGACATTAATGCATGAAGAAGATAAAGCTGAAAAGAAAGAAGCTATGGTTGAGGAAACACAAAAGAAGGGAGGAAAGAACGACAAAGATCGAGACAAGAGGAAATGTTTTAAATATGGACACGTGGGTCCTGTACGCAAAGATTGCAGAAGAAGGAAGAAGGCTTGCTTCCACTGGGGAGAGATAGGACTTCATTTTTTTTCAAATCACCTATGGGTTGGCTAATCAAACACTAGGAGAAAAGGATTAAAACAAGCTTCGTACACCCTTTCAGACAACAGTAAAACATCACCGCTATCATCTAAATCACGCAGGCCTAGTGATGAGATAACACATCCTACACGCACATGCCAAAGAACAGTTGCCAACCTAGATTACCCTGTAAAGCTAACCTATACGTACCAAAACTCCTTGGGCACCAAGGTATTGAAATCTTATATATGCAACATACTCTCGTTCTACTTTTCTTCTCTCAGAAACCTCACAGTCGCCATTTTTCCTAAAAAAAACAAATAAAAGGTTCCACTGAAAATCACAAAATATATGTATGTATTAATTTGAACTGAGTTTCTCTATACTCCAGCATAAGTTGGAAGGATGCATTCAACATTGGATTCGCTGGGTTGGCTCCAGCATGCCTAGAGGCTGACGAAGCTAGGAGTGTGGGGATCGGATGACGAAGTGGAGTATGTCTTAGGATTTGTAACGGATAGGCCGCGCCTGATGAACGTTACTGGGCGGAACGCGCCGCGGTGGTCTGAAATCACGTCGAAGAGTAGGAAAATCGAGTTGAGCATGACGGTATTAGGATTGTAGAGGAGGTGAAGAGGGAGAGAATGGAGGCGATGGTATGAATTCAAGTGGAGAAATGGGGGAGAACGGGTGGCACAAAGTAGTGGAAATGGTGAAGGAATATGATACTGGAGGATATTTCGTGAAGGAAGAAGCATGTTTGCGGTCATGGGTTTTGGAAGAATGGGTGGGCCGTATTTTTAAAATAAAGCCCACTTAAAAGAAAATGAAAAAAAAAACGTTCGGGGAGGATAGAACAGATGTTGATAATAATGGCACACTAATTGGTAGCGACGGCGGGATGTTCTTCTGGAGCCTGGACGTGTTTGTGGGAAAGACCGACTTGTGCATGGCGGGTCTATGAAAGATGGGCCGATTGAAATAATGGTGAGGCCCAAAAAAGAAATATATACATTAGTAATAAGCAAGAATGGTGCATGCGTAAAAACCTTTTTGGATTTGAGTTTCGGAGCATTGGGCAGAACTAATAGGCTCGTAGGTGAGAAATATCTTGTTTTACTTAACTAAGTTAGTCGATTAGTTTAGTTACATTTAAACTGTCGTAATTAAATAAGATACTAGTTAGCAAAATTCAAAACACTGTTCTGCTATTGAATTAGACATTTGTTATGTGTCAGTTAAGCAAAACTTGTTCGTACGTACGACGAAAGCAAGAGACGGTGGAACCATCTCGACTAATGTTACACTATGAAGCTGATTGGAAATGATTTCAAGTTAACTGGAATTCTTGGAAAATAAAACTGACATTAATCGTTATTTAAGGATTTACGACCAAGGTGAGTAAACTCACTAACTCTGTTCAGTTTTATAATATTATAAACGTTATCTATTTTTGATAAAAATGATTGAATATGATGTGTGATGACTGTTTGGATGATTTGCTAGTTGATTGGTTAAAATTATAAACAACGTTATAAATCGTTGCTCAAATATTGATTCTAATATTTCATATTAATATGAAATAAATGTTATTTCTGTTGATTAATGTCTTTGGGTGCAGGGAAACAGGTCGGAACGATCCAACTGGATTCCTCAACAATTTTAATGTTGATTTTCAATTTTTTTATGATATAATGAATAACCTAGTATTGATTATTGTGTAGTGTGCAATATTTGCAGAACAGTGGCCTGAAATAATTGGTATATAAATACCATCAAATATACTCGAATATATTGGAAAATAAATTGGGGTTTTACAAAAAAAGGAAAAACTATTTTTCTAAAATAGAAATGAAACTTCGACTGGATTAAAGAAAATAACTTGTTAAATTTTATAAAATCAAGTAGATTGGTTTATAAATGATGTGAAATAACTTGTTTAGAATTATATACTCAAAATGAATTTAAGAAGGGGAAAAGGAAAATCGTTTAGACCGGAAAATGATGGATTTATTTCAAGGCTATAAATGTAAAGAGAATTGAGATAAATACATGAGGACTTGTAATCTGAATCTGATGATGTCGAAAGTTTTAAATATTATTTATTTTTAAGAATTATATCTTATATCATTTAGGATTTGGGAAAAATATTAGTAATTGATTTGGAACCAATCAATTTATAATCAAAAGGGTAAACGAGATTAATTTATAAATTAAACTTGATATATAATAAATGGGGAATTTACATATAAACAGAGTTTATGAAGTAAATTAGGAAAATGAACTTATAAATAG